>OX392384.1:0-1447414 GCA_947623385.2 Cladonia squamosa
AAGCAGAAGCAGTAAGCAGTGGTATCAACGCAGAGTACTCCCTAACCCTAACCCTAACCCTAACCCTAACCCTAACCCTAACCCTAACCCTAACCCTAACCCTAACCCTAACCCTAACCCTAACCCTAACCCTAACCCTAACCCTATTTATAAATGGACTAGATAAATTCATAAATTATTAAAAATTCACGCCTCGACCCTAACAACCCTTGCATTAGCCGCGGCCATACATATTTTCTGGGCTACGACACCTACATGACAGCGTGTCTAGGGAAAGTTTACGAACCTTTTAAGTAAGCTTCTTTTATTGTCTATTTGGTACGAGTTGCCTCATCTCGCAAGAAGCCTTGTTGTCCAGGTCAAGAAAAAGCTGACTGTCACCGTCTTGCCAATCCATCCTGCCTGTCAAATGGACATTATTGGCTTTGCTTTAGTTACAGGAGCAGGTGGATTTCCCAAAATCTACCCTGAATGTCTACAGATCTCATGTCTAACCCCGGCGTGCAGGTAGTGGGCTGGGGCGAGCTTGTGCCATGGCCTATGCTGTCGAAGGCGCAGCTGGAGTAGTCTTTGCCGATATAGAGAAAGATGCTGCCGAGAAAGCCTCAGCTGAAAGTATCTCTGTGGCGAAACACTCCACTTATCAAGCAGTTGCAATTCAGGTTGACGTCGCCGAGGAAGCCAGTGTTGACAATATGATATCGGAGATGCTTAGGATGTTTGGCCGGATCGATTATGCGGTGAACTGTGCGGGGGTCAGTAGGCCCAATCTAAGCGCAAGTTGACAAATTGACATTTATCTATGGGATAGATTGGGGTCCAGGCTCCGGCTGAGGTCGCTGAGAGCTCTGTTTCAGAGTTTCAGCGATTCCTTCAGGTCAACGTGCTCGGGATGTTCCTCGCTATTCGAGCTCAGACGCGCGCAATGAAAGCCCAGGACGCCAGGCTTGTGAGCCAATCGAATCCGAGGAGAGGCAAGACCCGAGGAGTGATAATTAACATGGGCTCATGCTCATCCTACTGTGCCACAACGCACCTTGGACAGTACACAACATCGAAACACGCTGTGCTAGGTCTCACGAGGAACGCTGGTAGGTTGTGGCATGTGCCCTTGTCATTTAACTGTGCTCATTCAGACATCAACAGCTCTCGACTGCGCCCCGTACGACATCAGGATCAACTGTCTTTGCCCTTCATGGGTTGATACGCCAATGGTACAGCGAGCTATAGAAGGTAATCCTGATTTGCAAAGCCTGATAGAAAAGGCCATACCCATTGGGCTGATTGCGCAGCCAGACGAGATTGCAGATCTCGTGATATTTCTAAGTAGCCCGCGATCTAGCTATGTCACCGGAAGTGGCTGGATTGTTGATGGAGGTACAACCCTCTCCGTGAACACATGATATCTCAGCTGCCAGTTGCAGCCATTCGGAGAAGATCACTGTGGCAATTGGAGACCTCGTAGTGTAGCGAGAGCCTGCATATGTCGTGGATGTAGGGTCAATTGACAGGTGCACCCACGGACTGGCTACCTTAGTTCAGCTCGCCTAACAAAAGCCTTTCTCTAATAGGCAAAGGTCGATGCCCGATGAAGGCTTTGCCGAACAACTTATGCTTAGACTAAGCACAGCGTCAGATTCGATAAGTTAGTTCCTTCCATCTACAGCCACTTTCCCGTTTTCACACATTGTTGTAGAACAACAATTGTGAGTACTCCCTCCGGAACAGGATCACAGAGACCCCCAGTCCTGGAAGATTGGGCAACGAGAGTGTAGGCTAGGATAATGGTGGCCTGGTAACTTCAGCCAACGAATACGTTCAAATTTTATCGTCTTAGACCTGCGCCAAAACGCTGTCAGCTCGCTGCCCCTAGCGCTGGTGGACAGCGGCTAGATCTCTCCCTCATAGCTGGTCAAGAGCTTTCCGACATCAGACTCTGCCATCACTATTCTAAAACTGCAGTCCATGGGTAAATGATGCAGAACATATGTTCGGCGGGTCAAGCATAGGGAATCTTCGCAAATGACGTACAAATTCTTGAACTGACTAGACGCCGCCCTTGTTCGGATCTCGGTTTCGGTGGGGTTGTGACTATTTAATTTATTATAGCTCCCACAAACGACACTCTTCCTAGCCCCCTTCCCATTGCGGCGCATAGATAAGTATTATAACTTACAAGGTCTAGCCAGCAAGCTTAAAGGCGCCCAGATGCCACCATCTGCAACTTCTAGATCTCGGGATGGACGCCTCTGTTCTCAATGTTCATCCACATGTCCCAATGGACGAAGATAGCCAGGTTCTCTTGACGCCATACCCTTTTCTCGTCGCAAAAACTTGGTTTGAACGTACGAAAGAACTGGACAGGTGTAAGCGATCGGACGATAAACCTCTCAAACCCACGAGCTTTGCCATACCTGAACAATGGTCTTGTATGACTCTAACTGAGCAATATTTTTGCCAAGACATCCACGACTCCCGTAACCCCAGCTGAACAAGTAACGCTCCATTTCTCGCTCTCTTTCGGGATTTTCGAGCCATCTCTCAGGCCGGAAGCTATTAGCGTCCTTGCCAAAAACCTCTTTGTCTCGATTTGTGATATAGGGATTAGCTCCAATCTCCGCACCAGCTGGAACATATTTTCCGTAGAGAGTAATACCTCCTTCTGATACATACCTGGGGATTATGAATGGAGTAGAAGGGTAGAGACGTAGTGTCTCACGAAAGCAAGCAACAAAATATGGCATCTCCTTAACTTCGTCGAAGGTTGGAACCGGAGTGGACAGTAGCCCTCTTCGATCAAAATCGTCAATCTCCGTTACCATCTTCTCATAGACGCCTGGTGTCTCAACAATGTACCGCATAAAACCAGCAAAGAATGAGGCCATGGTGTCAGAGGCAGCCACAAGAAGTACAAAGCCCTCAACTTTCACCTCTTCAATGCTTATCGGAGAGCCATCTTCATTTTTGGACGCCAGAATGTTGTCCAAGAAGTCACCCTTATGATGAGATTTTGGATCATTTAACCTTTCTTCTAAGAGCCGGTCACGGTACTGACGTCTCTGTTAGCAAACACAGTCCTACCTCAAAACTAGACTTCTGCTCGGGACTTGCAGCTTACAGCCATAATTCTTCCGGTACCAGTATTATCACCTGGTTTGGGCATGAAAAGCCACTTCCCAATCCTGCTTTCCCACAGCGGCTTCACAACCCAAGGCAGCGCTGCAATGAATGCCGCAAACGGTGTCATCTGATGAAAGTTATCGATGAGATTTTCTACATTGCGACCCTGTTTGAGATGTTCGATAGGTTCACCGAATGATAGCTGTGTCATCATATCATGCACAAAATAGCTATGAGAGATCAGGTACTCTGACTTTTATCTATTCACTGCCAGTCTGCACATACTGCGACCATCTAGCATAGTCCATTTTCTCACCAGTATCTGCGAACCTTTTCTTCAACGCTCCTAGCCACTCCTGGATACCATCGTCGACTTGAGATTCAAGTCGTTTCAGGTTAGTCAGTGTAAACTTTTAAGGTATTAGCGGGACCGGAAGAGTACACCTTTCCTTCGTGGAAATACGGCGGCTTACAGAAGAGGCAATACGCTTCCGCTTTGCAGCATGCTCCTCATGCTTCATAGTCTGGAACGGAGGTACAAGATCACCCAATGCTCCTCCTGTGTACATGTCTGTCTTATCAACTCTCCGGTGATAGACTGTTGGCAGCAACTTTGGGTCATTGAAAGTCAACAAATTCGGAGCCACGCGAATGACAGGGCCATATTTCTTGTGCGCTCCTAGCCCGAGCGTATGGCTTTGCTTCGTATGTACTACCCATAGCTTAAAGAAATCGGAAACTGATGCCCAGAACGGCCCGGGGAAATGCCGCAGGGGATGAAAGTAGCAGTTGTATATTGGCGTATGCATAAAGCTCTGAAATCCTTGGCGCGCGAAAAAAAAAAAACCACCGCTTGTTAATCCTACCACCAAATTTGCATACAAAATAGAATAAGCAATTAAATCTTTTACAATAAACCGCCGTCGATTTATTCCTTTTAGAAAAACTTAAAGCTATACAGGAATTATGACTAGACCTATTTCTATCTCTATCCACTCTAAAATCATCTACCTCCTACTCCTCTAATAGTACCCTAATACTATTATTAAAGAAGTCTATTATAGTACTATTACTATCTATTCTATATAAGAGAATCTCTTTATCTATAGCTTAGTATATTAACTATAGTTCTAGCCTAAGGGAGCTCCTTATAAGGTCTATAAAGTAATAGAGGACTTACTTCTATATTACCTTAATAAGTAGCCGTAGATATTATAGAAAGAACTAGTATAATTTCTTTAAAAAAAGTAGGATATCTATATAAATTAGTTAACTATCTTTTATCTTCTAAAGAGACTATGCTAGAGTTCCTATAATACCTCTTAAATAGATAATAAATAGAATAATAAATTAAAGATATAATAGACTATAAAATACCTTTATCTATAAATAGAATAGATAGTTTTTATAGATAAGACTCTATTTAATAAGTTAACTAGTTAGAGGTATTAAGTATATACTCCTATTAGTTAACCTATGTAATACTATATTAGCTTAAGATAAGGCTATTCTTAAAATATCCTTCCTACTTATATAGTAGATAGCTACCTACCTTATATAGCTATATAAGAAGGCTACTTTAATAATAAAACCTTTTTATAGTAAATTAAGAATAATCTACTACTACTCTATAATACCTAGCTAGGTTTAAGAAGTATTATTATACTAGATAATATATCTACTTACTATAATCTATATGTTAAAGAAGCTATTTATAAAGTAGCTTATAAGGTTAAATACTTACTACCCTATTTACTAGATCTAAATCTTATTAAGCTTAACTTTAGTATCTTAAAATTATAGATTAGGTAATACTTTTACTTTATTTAGTCTATATTTAAGGGCTCCTTTAATAATTTCCTATAATATGCCGTAATTTAAAGTTAATATAATTATTTTATAGTATAATACTTTTGATATAGTAATAGTGGGTATATTTTTAAAATAGATATTTAGGATTATAAGGTAAGGCTAGTAAGAAATAAGATTAAGATAGATTTTAATATAGAGAGCTAGCTTTTTAAGTCTAATTATTTAATAAATTTAATAATGCCTGTATCTCTTTCTACTAAAATTTAAATAGCTTTAAATTTATTTTAAAACTTTAAGCTATTTCTTCTAATAAGCCTAATCTTATCTTAGTAGAATATATAAAGGAATTAAAATCTACTATCTCTTTTAAGTTATTAATTAACTATAACTCCTATTTAATAATAGCCTTGGTCTTAGCTATTCTTATTTTAAGCTCTAATTTTATAGTCTGACCTATCTTTTATTAGAAGAAGTAATTAAGTATAACTACTTCTTTAGTTAATATTATAAATAGACTTAAGTGAGGACCTATTAATAAAGTAGTCTAAGTAGACTAAAAAGATAGAGCTAGTAGAGCTACTAAGACTATTAGTAAAGTTAACTAAATTAGTAATACTAGATATATAGATAGGACTAGTAAAGCTAGCAAAGTAAGTAAAGATAATAAGGCTATATATAGATACTAGTATAGCATCTATATTAACTATAGGACGAGAGGGTAAGGTAAGTATAAAGGAGAAAAGGTAGATATCTATAACTATATTAAAAAAGGAGGATAAGGCTAAATAGCTTATAATTATAATCTTAATTATAACGGGGGGGTTTAACTCCTTAGGGGGTATAAACAGATATGAGTTAAGTCAAGTAAGTTAAGTATCTATTAGCTATAGACTCCTCTCTATTATATAAGTTAAATATAAAGAAGGAAACTTCTAATAGTAGGAAGACTATCCCTTATATATTTAATAGTAGAGCCCCTACTCTATTAGGGTGTAGTAGTTACAGCGCTATAACTAGTACAACCTACTACAACCAGTTATATAAGATTATTTCTAGAGATTCCCTTTACTCTATATACCCTAAGGCACGCCTTAACCCATAACACTATCCCCTTATTAAGGAATCTTTTTATCCTAAAAATCCTACGTCCTTAATACTTCCTTATGCCATCCAACCGTCAACAATAACTTACTAATTATGTCTTAAAAAACGGCTTAGTAGTCATAGTTTTATATTCAAGATATGCTTAGTCCCAAAAAGAATATTACCTTTCTTCTCTTTCTACTAAATATGCTGAGTACATCTGGTTAGGGCGCTCCTATCAGCCCGCTAAACCTATGGTGCGGTTTAACAACATTAATTACGCGATAGCTAAGCTAGAGAAGGAGGAGGAGGAGACTAAAGCTACTATAAACGCTACTATAGGGCTTCTTTCTACAACAAAGCAGAAGTTAAAATAGATACATGCATAGCGCCGCTTTTTAAAGGATTAGAAATAAAAACTCTTTAATAAAGGGCTTTCTAATATTAAGGATTTAGAGCGTTTAGAAGAATTAGAGAAGGTTTAAAAAGTAGAGCAAGTTATCCTTAAAGTTATATTAGTTAACGCCCTAGCTAACCCTACGCACTAGTCCCTATTAACCTTCTTATAGCTTTAGGATTTTAACCCTAAAACTCTACTAACCTCTTAAGGTAGTTAAGCGCTAAAGGTAACTCCTATATATTCTTTAAATAATTATAGTCTAACTATTTAACTAGATACCTTATTTTTCTATCTATCCTTTAGTAATCTAAGATCTTTTTAATATTATACTCCTTATTATCTTTATCTAAGAGGAGGGGTGTTATTTATAGTAGTATCTAGGGGTCTACTTTCTCTAATAATAATATATAAAATATATTATATTTCTTTATTAGTTCTAGTAAGTTTAATATATAATTTATATCCCCTCTATATTCCTTAACTAGGAAAGGATTAAGCTTTATATAATTAAGCTTATTACTAGGCCTATTAGTTTTAAAGTTCCTATAAAGAAGATATATCTTATCCCCTTTAGAAATATTTAGACCTTCTAAGCATTTTTAATTATAATATATCGCTAAGCGTCTACTTAGGAACTATAAGTCCTTTTATAATTTTTAATAGAGGCGGCCTATTTTCTAGGTTAATATAGTAGCTTACTATACCTTAGGTATATAACCTCTTAATAATAGCGTTATATGGGGCTTAAACCTATAATTAGCTTAATATAGTATTATTCTAATAGGATTTAATAAGGATCTATTATATACTATTTATGTATTAGGTAGATACTAAACCTAATTATTCTACTAATAATTCACATAATATTGAAGATATTGTTTAAGTATTTAGTTAGTTTATTCTATCTAACTATCTATCTATAGGTGGAATGCTATACTTATCTTTATCTTAATCCCTATTATATCTATTAACAATCTCTAAAATTTAGAGGTGAAAAATTTATTTTAATTTAAGATAATCTTATCTAGAAGCTTATAGTTAGCTACTACTATTTTAAGAAATATATAAGCTAGATCTTCTATATTTAAGGCTTCCCTATATGGTAGGAAATACGCTAATTTAATTAATCTATTATTAATTACTAGTATTGCGTTATATTCTGCTTTTATTAATTATTTTTTTAACTTTAAGAGCTTAATAATAAAATCTTATATAATACTCTTCTAGGCTTAATTTAGAAAGCTAGCTAATTTTATTTCTCTATATAGTTTATGTCGGGCATACTTTATTCTAATATATATATTATAATGGGTAACTCTATCCTTAATATATTTTCTTATCCTTAGGAAGTAGAAGTTTTGTGATAACTTCTTAAGAGTTTTCTTAATCCCCTAATAACCTCCTGAGGTTTCTGCCTTATGGTAGATTCTAAAGATCTCTATATATATAGATATTAGAATATAGATTCTTTCTAAAAATAAAAGGAGTCCTAAATTTATTTTGCTGAACCTATTATGACTATTAATATCTTTAAGGATTTTAACTACTACTTTATCTTTCTATAGATCTATTAATACTTACTAGGTAAGTTCTTTAGTTTCTATTATTATAGTTGCTATAATATAGAGTCTTGCTCTATTTAGTTATAGTAATCTATCTTTATCTTATACTAATATAGCTTTAGAACTCTACTAGATATTCTCTATATAGTCAGCTCTTCTACTAAGTGTATTTATAGTGTTGTTCTTACTACCCTTAATATATTTAATTCTAAAATTAAATATTACTAACTCCTTATACTAATAAGCTAGACGTCTATTTAGCTCCTTTATTAATAGGAAGTATGTTAAGTTCTTATAGTCTAATAGAACCTAAACCTAGTATTTAGTTCCTTTTAGATAAACTTTCTATATATAAAATACGTCTACTATAGTAAGTAATTCCTTATTATATATTAGATATCTAGACTTAGCATCTTATAACTTCCTACTATAGAATATAATAGGGTGCTAATATTCCCTCCCCTTTTTAATAATATTAGTGTTAATCTATATAGGCTAACTTATTACTACTCCTAGCGCGCCGTCTAAGGTATTAGTATAAACTTTAATAGAAAGTTCTGGGTTAAACTAATAAAGTATAGGACCTAAAGCGAACTACTTTTTTAGGGTTTAAAAAGAAGCTTTTACTCCCTTTCCCTATATAAATAATATTTTATTATGTGTTAAGCTTATTAAAGGTTCTATAGTCTTACTATAATCCTTAATAAACCTTTAATAGAAGTTTATAAACCTAAGGAAAGACTAGACCTCTTTCTTATTAATTAGTATAGACTACTTAACTATACTTTTAACTTTATTAGGGTCCATCTTAATCCCCTTATTTAAGATAATAAAGTCTAGGAATTTCACCCTTTTCTAGTAGAACTTATACTTTGTTATCTTAAGTTATAAGCTAGCTTCTTTAAGTTTCTTTAGTACCTTTTATATGTGCTTAATATATTCTTTAAAAGTATTAGAGTAAATAAGAATATTATCTATATAGACTAATATAAACTTATCTAGATACTCTTTTAGGATATTATTAATATATGCCTGAAATATAGCGGGGGTATTAATTAGATTAAATAGTATAATAAGGTACTCATACAGGCCTTACCTTATATAGAATATTATTTTCTACTTATCTCCTTTCTTTATCCTTATTCGGTTGAATGCTTTTGGAATATTAAACTTAATAAACTATTTTTTCCCCTAAAGCTTATCTTAAAGCTCTCTAATTAAGGGTAGAGGATAGCTATTCTTAATTATTATATTATTAAGTGCTTTGTAATCTATATATAACCTTAATCCTCTGTCCGCCTTTAGTATGAATAGGATAGAGTATCCTATTAGTAACTAGGATTTCTAAATAAAGCCTTTAGCTTTGTTTTCTTTAATGTATTCTATAAGGGCAACTACCTTATCTTTTAATAGCGAATATATTAGCTTCTTTATAGGTTCTTTTTCTAGAATTAGCTTAATCTTATAGTCCTATAGTTAGTATTTAGAAAGGGCCTTATTAGAGCTCTCTTCTTAAAATAGGTTTTTATATTTCGTATATTTATTAGGTAGTTTTATATAAGTAGTACTACTAATAATAGCGACTTAACTCTATAGTACTATTATATTTCCTTTTTAGAAATTATCCTTTATTTCCTCTACTATCTATATAATAATACTAGGATATGAATACTTCTATACCTAAGAAACTTAGTTTAGAGTACTATCCTTAAATGTTAGTATACCAAAACTCTATCCTATTAATAGATTAACTTTTTATAACTAGGGGGCTCTTAGAGTGATCTTATCTACTCCTCCCCTTAATATTAAGTAGAAGCTATACTTCTTATATCATCTCCCTATCTATAGACTAATAAGCTTAGTTATTTAATCTATCTTCCTAATTATAGAGTGGTTGAAATTCGTTAATATATATAGCATATATTATATAGTTAGGATTCTATACTTCTATATAAAGTTGGAATTAATTAAATCCTTATTAGATCTGCTATTAATAATTACCTAAACCTAATATCCTATAATCTTTACCTAAAACCTAAATTAGATATCCCCTTATAACCTAATTATAGTGATTTATTTAGCCTCTAAATAGGTCCTACTAATTAGCCTACTTACTAGGGGACCCTTTAGTTTTTTAAATCTCCTCTCTCTCTACCTAATTCTAGGATAGAGGAGGGCCCGTTAAGAAACTTAGAGTCTAGTATTTAGTATATTTATAGGAGAATTTTAGCTATAGTGTTAGCTAACTCCTTAACCTAATTCCTTATTTCCTATAGTACTAAATACTTGTTTAGAAGAAGGATTAATCTATCCTTTAAGAACCTTAATCCCTTAGGGGTGCGTATGTGGACTATATTTAATAGGTCTATATAGCTATCCCCTTATAGCGTTTATTTAATCTTAGTAGTAATTAAGGCTCTAATAGTTACTAATCTACCTATTTTACTATAGACGATCTCCTTAGCCACTAACTTAAAGATTTCTTTAAATTTCTCTATTAGTGCCAGCTTCTATGTGTTATTTAATAGGAGGGCTATTTTATACTTATTTAATAACTTAATCAACGCATTTATAGGTTGCTTTACTAATATTTTAATTACCTAATTCTCTACCTTTTCTAACTTATAGTAGAGATTTATTACTTATTCTTTTATATAATATATTTATTACTTCTAAACATCCGCTATTTCTTTTTAGACTTAAATTGTGATCTAGTATTATACCTATAATTCCTCTAAATTATTATTTAATTTTTTAAAGAGCGAAACTTCGCTACCTAAAGCTTTGTCTAAAGATAGTTATTTAGCCTACTCCTAGTTTAGGGAAATATACACCTCCTTATTTATAATTATTATCTAAAACTTATCTTCTAAACACACCCTTAGTTTTTTAGGGAAGTAACTACTTTCTTCCTTATCACTTTGGTGGGTTTAGTACTAGTTATTATAGTATATAGTCTAGGATAAACTATTATACTCTATCTTCTTTCTAACCTATTTAAAGGTATCTTCTATCCTAAGGTCCACTATAATTAGTTCTAAGGTATTTATAACCTAGGTAGCTTCTTAAGAGGGGTTATCCCTTCCTTCTATAGTGGCCACCTATTCTTATCGCGGGTACTTATTTTTATAGTATCCCCTCTTATAGTAGTTATAACACTCTACTTATAATAAGTCCCTAGTCTTCTTTCCCTTTTTAGCCTTATAGGGAGGTTTTTAGCCTACTACTAAAATGTTCTCCCGCCTACTAGGCTTACTTTCTAGGTTAGAAGTCTTCCTTTCTATCTTTCTTTTATATAACTGGTTATTGATAGCGTAGGTTGCTTAGATAAGTAAAGATATATCTTAGGATAATAGTATTTTTATTAACTTATCCTTAACTTCCTTATTTAGTCTGGCCTAGTACGCTGCTATTTTAGTAGTAGTATTTTAATAGATCTTTACTAATAAAGCCTAGAATTTTGCTATATACTTAGTTACTAACCCCTTCTAATAAAGATAAGAGACTTTCCTCTCTATCCTATACTCTTTAGTATTATCTTTAAATAAAGCCTTAAGGATATCTTTAACATAGTCCTAGTTATTAGAGAATTTAGTGATATTATCTAATATACGCTAGGAGTCTTGGAGCTTAATATATTTATTAAGTTAAAAGGAGAGAGTTGCTGCTATATCTCCCTTTAGATAAGAAAGGTAGAATAAGTTCTATTCCTCTAGCTTGGTAAATAATAAAGAGTAGAACGCTATATATAACTCTACTTATTATATATAGCCGTCGAGAGTTCCTCTCTTATTAGAGAACTTAGTAGGGGTAGGGATTTTAAGTCCTCCTCTTAAGACTACCTAGATGCCTGAGTTGTCCTATTATACCATCTTTATAACCTTTATAGAGGGGCGCTGATAATCTCTTATAATAGAACCGGAAGTACTTATTCTAAATAGAGTGGAGTATAGTATTTAAAGTATAATAGGGGGGTTTAACTCCTTAGGAGGTATAAATAGATATAAGTTAAGTTAAGTAAGTTAAGTGTCTATTAGCTATAGACTCCTCTCTATTATATAAGTTAAATATAAAGAAGGAAACTTCTAATGGTAGGAAGACTATCTTTTATATATTTAATAGTAGAGCCCCTACTTTACTAGGGCGTAGTAGTCGCAGCGCTACAACTAGTACAACCTACTATAACTAGTCATGTAAGACTGTTCTTAGAGGTTCCCTTTACTCTATATACCCTAAGGCACACCTTAACCCATAATATTAATATTATCCTTTTTATTAAATCTACTATAGTTTCTTATAATTATATTTCTATTACCTTCTTATTAAACTCTATAAACTAATTTATAAAGTCTTTGCCTTTCTCTTACTTAGTATAATTATTCTATTATTCCTTATAGGCCTTAGTTTTTTATAAGGTTAACTTATAAGAACCCTATCTCTACTAGCTCTTATAGATCTTAATTAGTAGTTACTTAATTAAGACTTTAAGGTCTCCTTTTATAATAGCCTTACCTTAGTTTAACTATTAAATAGCATTAATATTAAAATATTTATCTTTAAAGTTAATAAAATAATAGTTATTTATATTCCTATACTACTAATCCCTATATTACTAGTAATTAAGTAATTATTTATTATAATTTCTAACGGCTTCTAAAGCTTTAGCCTGGTCTCTTATAGAGTTAAGTAATTTATTTATTCTAATAACTTTCTTCTTTTCCTAAGCTTATAGGGCTATAGGATTAGAGGAAAGCTTAATATATTATTATTTTAATATATTTTTTAGTAAATTAAGTAACTACTTAGTCTCTATCTAAATCTTAATTTTTAAGTTAATTATTTTACTAAATCTTTATAACTCCCTAAGTATAATATTAAGGACTTTTTTTTATTTAAACTTAATAAAATTATTAATAAATTAAGTATTTCTTTTAGCTTTATTATAATAGGCTTTAATAATAATAGTTCTATAAATAAGAATCTATCTTTTTATTTAACTATTATATTTTTCTATTTCCTTATTTAAAACTTACTTAAAGTCTATAATATTGAACTCCTCTAATAGTATATCTTTTAAAGAACCTTATTATTTAAACTTCTTATTTATATAAAGTATTAAATATATATATAGAGTAGGATTAGATCTTTCCTCTTCTATTTCTATCTATTTAAGATTTAAAGTTACTAATTTATTTATTTTTACTATTCTTTTTTATTCTTCTTAATAATAATATCTAGCCTTAGATTTATTAAACTAGATAATCTTAATCTCTTATTTAGCCTATTCCTTTACTAAATAAGTATATACTTAAGTAAGAGTTTTACTATCCCGCTCTATAGCTTTTTAATAAGACTCTTAAACCTTCTTAGCTAATATATCCTAGACTCTAATATCTATAGTAATACTATTTATAGAACTTTTATTTCTTATCTTATTTCTATAGTAAAGCTTA
Organism: Cladonia squamosa; assembly: GCA_947623385.2. Taxonomy (NCBI): domain Eukaryota; kingdom Fungi; phylum Ascomycota; class Lecanoromycetes; order Lecanorales; family Cladoniaceae; genus Cladonia; species Cladonia squamosa. Next base: position 13,431 of record OX392384.1, read on the forward strand.
AGTAGTTATTTAATAGTTAACCTTTATCTTATTAGAGCACCGCGTTTATCTATTCACTTTAGAGGAGGAGGAGAAAAAGGAGAAGAAGAAGGTAATAATAGGAGATAGGGATCTTATATTAATATCTTTAAATCTAGTATTAATAATAGCGAGGATAGTATATCTTCTTCTTAAGAATAATAAGAAGGTCACGTTGGTTGTCTAAACCTTTATTATAAAGTATAGGGATTAACTAGGGGCCTATTAGTACTATAAGTAGAGTATAGATTACTACTATAATAGGTAAACATATTTCTATATAGCTTCAAGTTTTTCTAAAAGGGATAAATTAATAGCGATTTGTTGTAAAAAGGGTCTATTGCTTATTCTAATTTATATGCAAAATTGGTGGTAGGATTAATAAGCGGTGGTTTTTTTTTTTTTTCGCGCGCCAAGGATTTCAGAGCTTTATGCATACGCCAATATACCACGGTAAGAAGCATAAGCAAAGAGGATGCCGAAGAGGGAGCAAACAAGTGATAGTATACCCATTTTGACTCGTCGTGGTAGTATATGAAGACTGTTAATAATATGAATCGGGCAACATCTTGGTCGTAATATGACAGTGTAAAGCGCTTGTCGAGGCTGTTAACCACACCAACTCTCCAATTTCTAACACGAGATGCAAGCGATAAAATCAAAGAATAACGCTTGATTGCAGGCTTTTTGGGGAAGTTTCCCGCGCAACTTGGCATATAGCCTTAGGGGAAAGGTTGCTTACATCCCTGCATAGACACGTGATCGGCCTGTTTTAAAGTGCGATCAGGCACTAAGCCGTGTGGCGTATTTGTCTTGCACACTCGAATTGAGGGGTGGCCCCGCATGTCCTCCGAACCTGCCAAAGACAGCACATTGAACGATTCAGGAAGCCTTGGTGGCTGGCGAGACTCGGCTATGCCACCAGTCTCGTTCATGGCGTTGTCAAGTGACTTGCAAGTCCGAAAGCGTCTTCCAGAACCGAGAGCCTTTTTAGTAATGACAAAACTATCCGAGCCTTGTCTCAATCCAGATTCTACCACACAGGCATTGACCGGGGCCTCTCGGAATGCGGTAAGAGACTCGGCTGGAAGAGGGGAAGAAAGCCTCACCTTTGCTAAATTACGTACCTGAGCCGACAAGGAAATGACTGTGACTAAATCTATTGGCAAACACAGGGTATTGGGACTTCCATCGCCTATTGAAACGTCCGAAAAGCGACTTCTTCATCACGTTCTCTAATCCGCATCGAGTCGAAGGCAGCCCAAGCAGTTGTCGCTCAACCATGTTGAGAGCATGATTAGTTACAGAGCAGAAACTGTTTGACGGCATGCTTTCGTTGACCCTCGGCTAGAACCTCATGCATATTAGTAGTTGAGGGAGTATTCGAGCGTATCACGATCTGTAGGGAATATAAAACGCGTCATTCTGCCACGGTATTGACTCATTAAACCTGCCAGCACAAAAATCAGAAGCTCATAGATAACATAGTCAACAAAAACTCTGACGCAAGTTACGTCCCATTACACCCATCATGTGTTTCAAGCCAGCTCTAGTCGTGGTCGACATGCAGATCGACTACTGCGACCCCGTTAAGGGCAAACTCGCAGTCCACGGGTGCTCTCGATCTCGCCCAACCCATCAACGAACTTCTAGCCATGAAGGGCTTCGTAGTGCGGGTAGCCACCCTGAACTCTCCCCCCAAACATCACCAGGCGATGCCTCATGACCACAATCCAGCCAAGAAGTCCGTCATCAAGCTGGCCAACACAAAAGCAGGATCCGAGCACGAGGCTCACCAACAGAGGCTCTGGCCTGCTCACTGCCAACCCGGAACCGAAGGATGGCAAATCATCCATGAGATCCACCAGAACCTGATCGATCTCGTCGTCAAAAAGAACATGCACCTAGATGTCACGATGTAAGTCATGCTCTCGAACTAACCTTCTGAACATTCAGCAGCATACTAATAAGAAGCAACAATCTAGGTACTCCGGCTCCAAAGACACACACGGCAACACGAAGAACGAAATGGCCGAAGGGGCCGCCTCTCACCACCTGGAAGAAGAGCTCAAGGCACGGGGCGTAACAGACGTTTTCTGCGTTGGGACCGCCGGCGACTTCTGTGTAGCCCACACGGCCATCCACGCCGCCCAGGCGGGGTTCAAGACTTATGTACTTTCCGACGTGGTGCGCAACATTGATCCCAGTGGGGAGGAATTCGAGCATCAGGTTAAGGAAATGAAGAAGGCGTGGGTTGTAGTGACGACGTTCAAGACTTAGAGTGCTGATGTGCAGAAGGTGGCTGAGTTGTAGATTTACATATTTGCTGCGGTAGAATATGAAAATGATTATCACCTGGCCTTTAGAGTCGTTCCCTCACTTGCACCCATGTAGGCCATCCGATACGAGATATGGATCGTTATGTAAGACTGTCGATTTTCAATGACTAATCTCTTCCATCTCCATGTAAGAACAGTTTGATTAACGTAAAAATGTAGACAATTGCAAGACGAGCTCTACCTATCAGCCTACTACTACCTCTCTACGTCTTAGATAACCTTGACAAAACTAATCTCCATTGACTTCAATGCGATACTAGGAAACAACAGTTACAAATAAATTAGGACTATAGATGATTCTAATATACTACCTCTATACAAGAGTACATAGTCATTACAAGTTATTACAGTATTATAGAATTAGTAGGTATAGGATCTATAGGTAGTCTCGTCTAACTACCCCCATTCCAAAAATCTCGGCGAAAACGGGGAACTTTTTTTTTTTCGCGCGCGCGCGTCCGTCCCCACCACCAAATTAACATTTCCATCCCCACTACTATTTGAGACGTCTTTTTTTGTCTAAAAGAGGAAATAATAAAGCCGCAGACTAGGTCTAATAGAGGGGTGCTTATAAATCCTTAAGCTAGTGCTAACGCGATTATTATAGTAGTAATAGGCCCTTCTAAGATAAAGAAATATGATGCTAAGAAGTAACCACCTCCTCCTAAATAATAGTAGACCCCTTAGTAGAAAGGATCTACTATAGTACCTCTAAGACTAAGTATTAGTAATAATATATTTCTTAATACTATTCTAATTAAGCTATCTACTACTACTACTATTACCTATAATATATTGGTAAGCCCTATATACTCTCCTACTACTATTACTAGCCCTAGTAAAAAACCGTCTACTAGTAACTCTACTATTAAATATACTATTAGCTAGCAAGTCTATTAGAAAGGTAAACTCCTTTTTTCTAGAATAAAACTCTTAAATAAATTTAACTTTAATACTTTTACTAGTATTATTATTAAATAGATAAAAAAAAAGATATCCTCTAAAAAATTTAAGATAATACTATAAGAAGGACGTACTAAAATCACCTACTTAGATAATTAATAGAATATAGAAGCTTAATATCTAGATTATAATAACTAATAGAAAGTTAATAAGATTATAAAGTAATAATATAATAAGAAGACTAAAGGCATTAGCGTTAATATTATATAAAAATATAACTCTAAGCAGGAGATAAGCTCTACTAATTTCTTATCTAATAAGTCCTTATCTAGTCCAAATAGAAAGAAATATTAAAAAGAGGATAGATACTTATTTTTCTTAAATTCCTTAGCCTTAAACAACTCTAATAATAATAATAATATAGCTACGAGTTCTTCAGACAAGTAATAGTTAAAAAAGAGAAAGAAATTATATAAATCAAAGCTAGTAAAGAAGTAGAAGAGAAAGAATAGAAAAAGCGCGACTTAGAAGTAGAAAGAGATAGTTAAAGCTTAAAAAGAACTTAAAAGGAAGTAAGAAAAGAGTAGCCTTACTCTAATAAAGAGGTAGTAATATGATTTGTCTTCCTATAATAATAGAGATTACTACTATTAGCAGCCTAAAAACAAGGCTAATACTTATATAAAGCTATTTAACATACATATCTCGTAATAGAATAAGGTGATAAGTTAAGGTACTAATAATATATCAATAAAAGAACCCTATAAAAAGTTAAAAATATTATTATACAAATAGTAGAAATAATAGTTAGAAATACCTAAAGTAAAGAAGAAAAAAATTAAAGCCGATAAAAAGGAAGATAATAAGGCTAAAAAGAAGAAAAGAATTAAAGCTCTAACAAAAGAAATACTATTATAGATTAGGTAAATAGTCTCACTAATATTATTACTAGGTTTTTAGATATCTAGATTACTATTCTAGAATCCATAATAATAGATACTATTATAGATAGCCTTTTAACCCTTACTTTCTATTTAATAGATAGCTTACAACATATCCTCTTAATACTAGCTTTTTAGACAAGGTAAGCTTATTTTTCTAATCTCTTAATTAAAAAGGTAGCCGTCACAGCCCTTAATTACTAAGAACTAATAAGAAATCAAGCTAAAGAGTAGTCTAATACAGGTTAACAATTCTTAAGGGTTATTAAGATAGGAGTATATATTATAGTAAATAAAAAGAAATCTAAGTAAATAGTCTATAATACAGTCAGCTTTCTAGTAGATTAAGAAGAATATATATAGTTTATAAGATCTTTATAAGCTCACCAAGTCAGATTAGAAAGATATAGAGGTACTACTAAAACTTAGTAAAAAACTTACTACTAAGATAAAGATCTAGGATAAAAAGTATTAGAATTAGGGTTTTAGGAATATATTAGATAATCTTACTCACATAGTACTTAGTAATAGTAGTTTATAAGACTTTAATATAGAGTCTTAATAGTCTAGAGGGTATAGTAGTAAGGTTAAAAAAATTAAAGAAGTTAAAAAAACTTAGTAGAGCTTAAATCTATATAAAGACATACCCTAGCCCTAGATATAGGTACGTTAGCAAGTATATCTATTAAGGTCCCCTATTTATTTTTAAAAACACTATAATATAATACTTCCTTTTTACTCTCTTATTATTATTTTATATAATTTAGTAGATATACAGAACTTAATCTAAGCTTTAAAAGGATATAAAAATAATTAAATTATTCTTAAGAAAATATTAGTATTATTATATCTATAAATCTAATTACTAAGCTTATAGCTTAAAAGCTTAAAAACCTTAATTCTTTTTAGTATATTTATTTAAAATCCTTAATATCTAAGTCCTTAAAATCCTCTATCTAATACCTTACTTTACTAATAGTATACCTAGTATACTTAAAATAAGTGTAAATAAAATATAACTAACTATATACCTTAATAGTAGACTATAAGAACTCTTTAAACTATATAGTATAAGCTAACTTATAATACTTTTTTAACTAGGCCTTAATTACTAAGAATAGTTCCTTAATTAGGTTAAAGTTAAGTAAATAAGATAAAAGGAATTAAAGAATAATACTATATCTATTATATAGCTCTTAAACTTTAAGTATATAATAGGTTAAGTAGTTATCTATAATAAAAATAAATCTTAAACCTAGAAATAGACTATATTAAAATAGGACTTATTATTAAAAAAACTAAAAAATAAATAGGCTATTTATAGATCTATAGTAAATAAAGGAAGTAAAAACTCTATTAATAGTATAAACTAGTAGGATACTTTACCTCTTAAATTATTTTAATAGATGCTTAACCTAAGATATAATTCTATACTTAGACTATCCTTACTTTTAATAAATAGTATACTTATTAGTAATACTCTTATTTATATAAACTAGCATCTTACTAGTATACTTAGAAATCTGAAGTTTATATATATCCCTTAATTAGTATAAGCGCTTAGAGGCTTCCTTCTATAAAGACTTCCTACTAATCTTTATTTCTTTTAGATAATATAAGATGAGTTAAACTAAAATAAGTTAATTCTAAGTATTAAATATATAAAGCTATATTTCTTTAAGATATACCTATAATTTTATATAAAAGAATAATCAAAAACTCTTCTATTAAATAGGAAGGATTTTATATAGACGACCGCGTCTTATAATAGATAGAGTAGTATAAGTCTCCTAAATATTAAGACTCCTTTTAATCCTATAGATAGAGACTAAATAAATGCCCTTAATATTTATAATAGTCTAAAATTTACAATGCTTAAAGAGGTGTTATTAGATATAATCCTTATAGGCGTTAGAAAGAGGAGGAAACATAGGGCTAGAAGACGCGTCTATATTAGTATTAGAGCTTATAAATTTAATATACTAAGGATTTAGACTATTTACCAATCTTCGGCTTCAAATTTACAGGATTATGCTGCTTTTGGGGGTGGTAGGGATAGAAATGTCAATTTGGTGGTGGGGACGGACGCGCGCGCGCGAAAAAAAAAAAGTTCCCCGTTTTCGCCGAGATTTTTGGAATGGGGGTAAGCGATTTGGACTACGGAATCCCTAAGAATCTGAATCCCGCTGATTATTAGTGCTAGAGTGCAATGCGGTAGATCCATTGGGCGGCGTTTTTGCACACATGTGACACAGATCTTCTAAGGTTTGAGGAATATAAACAGGGTCATGTGTCCGGCTCGAGTGGAATGACTGGATGGCGTCTCCACCGCTGAGTGTCATGTTGGGGTTGAAATAGGGCGCTGGTCACCCATATACTTTAGCAATCGTCATAGGTACCCCGTTATTTTACCTGTTATGGCTGGCGGTGTATCAACATCTCATTTTCGGGTGCAAGACGCATTGACAGTTCTGTCTGACTTCGGAGTGAAAGTGTCCTGCTGAAGAGAGTATGTAAGGCAGGATGGCAATATAGGTACCAGGATGCTAGTCCTTCTGAGTCCGTGTGTGCGGGCAGTGAACAGCACGGGTAGGCAGCACGGTTAGAGCCGGTCCACCTTATTATCACAATCTAAACCAATATCTAGAGCTGCTCCCGAGCAACGATACCCTTTATGGAGAGCATTAACTAGTCAATACCAAGGGGTATGCCGCTGATTAAGTCTGTCGGCGGCCAAGCATGAACACTACCCCGCTACCCAGAATGCCAATAATGTAGCACACAAAGACCACACGACTTGAAAGGCAACCCTGGCGACATGTTTGAGGAGAGAATCACCTCCGGGGTAACAGTCCCAATGGGAAGCCATAAGTAGTAGAAGCAAGTGAGGGGTTAGTTCCGAGCAATTAAGGGGCAAATCAGGGCTTTTTCGGATGGCAATTGAGAAAGCGTATGCCTTACGCTTCTTACTGTCGCACTGCAAGAGCACGGTCCAGAACTTTGCGCTTAAACTAGTACTTGATCAATCGCGTAACATCTCCCACTAATATTTGGTTAATACCAATAAGAGTTGCTGGAATCATAATCTTTCCAAGGCATAGTGGGGAGGAGGGGATGCTATCACCCGCTGCGCCCACTCATGTCAAATGAGAGGAAAGTGGGGTTCTGCAGTCGAGTGCCGCTGGAAGTCCGAGGCCTATCCTCGCCGTATCCGTTTAACGCCCCCACACGGAGCATGAAGGACGATTTTGTGCAGGAGATGGATATTGAGCGGGCAAATAGGTGTCGTGGGAGCCCGATCACAGTTGAACCGAAGCAGAAGCTCCAAGCTAGAAAGTAGGATACAAAGTACGTTGTTGGAAATCTATCTGGCCACCAGAGAAACAAATTTACAGCATGGCGAGGTACGCCAAGACTTTAGATAAGCGAAATCTTGATGAGAATCTAGGAACTGATGGGCTAGGGTTTCGCGACCGAGGTATAAGATGATACAATATACTGAAGTAGCAGCACCATTCCTTTCCGACGTGACAAAATTTATTTTGTCAGCAGTCTCCAAGGGGCATGCATCTCGGGCTCCGCGCTTAAGTGGGTAAGGTAGTTGCCGCCTCTTGTAGGGACACACCCTGCCTAGGACATAGCCAGGATCAAGACCACATTGGTCAGGGGGGCCACATCACACGATAATTCTCTGAGGGTAGTCTTGTGTCAAATGGGTTGATCTTGCTAATAAGCTTTGTGACGGATGAGTAGTCAAGTCCAATGCTATGACACATATTTGCTTCTCCACGATCCTTTGTTATTGGCGAATTGGTGACCGCGAACAATCTAGCAGTATTGACTGTCTCCTGCGCTGTTCTAGCTACTTTAGAGGACCCTACGGAGCACTATTTATGTAATCAGTCTCTGATACAATGCCTAATTCCCTGGCTCTGCATTGCTCCTTTGTCAATCCATCCGTCTGAACTAGAACCGTAGGTTAGCGGGTCAATCTCCTGCGGCTTTTATAGGTCCAAGCCTGTACAAAAGGCTGTGCGTCTTACAATACGTGCCATTCATCATGAATCCCCAACAATCCTCTCCAAGTTTGAGATCCCAAGGAAAACTCCCAGCTAAAGGTAGAAGACCCTCGATATTTTCCCATGCGAAAAGCCTCATATCATGATCAGTGAATCCTAATGTCGCCACTCCAACAAATCCTTTCCCATCGTTGCCGCCGCTATCAGGAGACCTATCAAGTGGGGAGGAAAGAGAGGTGTCTGAAGAGTGCAAACCATACAGACCCTCCGACGGTCCCAATGAACCGCAAAACCAAACCGATCGAGACCCTCAAGCTATGGTAGAAGGGAAAGCTCGACAAGGTAGAACACATCCTTACATTTTCCTCATACACAAGCTGCTTATTGTATGACCAGAGGTTCCCAAGCAACTCCACAGTCCTTATCACACCTCGATCCAAGACTCTCTCGCATCTCGTAGTTTACCGAGCTCAGCGATATCATCTGGACCAGATCCAAACACGAGCTACTTTCAGGGTGGACAACTTTCCATTCTGGGGGTAATGGGCGGTGCTCACGTCTCACGAGGAGCGGACAACCCGTTTGCGTACAACGACCCAGTCGAGGCCAGCCTCAATGAATGTGCAGCCGCCGAAGAAGCGAAGATAAGAGACCAAAAGAAATTACTCCAGCTAGAGACGGAGATCGAGCGAATGGAGAGAAATCTTAGAGCTGAAAAGAAGAGAAGGGAGAAATAAGTGTATGGCTGAAGAATAACGGTGATAAATCGATGGACGTTGTTTTCTTGTGCTGGAAGGAAAAACATCGCACTCATACTATCTTTAGAGCTGAATGCTGTATACACCGTGTCAGAGTAAATATTAGGCAATAAATGCGTGGATTGAGGCACATTTGGTGTTATAAATCAAGTTCCATGAAAGATTGTATAGTCAAAACAAATCATCTTCAAATGCAAAGCGGTACAAAAATATGTGCCGAGGTATTCAGTTATATAAGTAATGAATTAATCGTTGCCAGTAGCTAATCATGTACTACCTACAAGATCCTGATAGGCCTCATACAGGTCGGCCAATATACGTTCCTTTTCATGGATCTTGCGCATGAATTCCAAGTCCTGTTGTTCCCTCCGTATCTTCTGCTTTCTCACAATCAGACTACCGAACATATCCCAATTTCTCGGAGACGGTAGAGCGGGATTGGTATGTGACGTGTACTTTTCATCCAGTAGATCAGTCATCCAGGGATCATATGAAGAGGGCAATGACAATATATCTCCGTGTAGTGTTGCTTGTGGTGTTGCGGAACATAGATCTGGAGAGAGCCAAGTTGCGCTGTTGTCATTACATAGGTCGAAGGCGGGCGAAGGGTAGAGTTGAAAATCACCTAAGACTGTCTTAGCGTAAGGTGCCACAGTACAATCTCGTGAAATCACCATTTTCCATAAGTCCAGAATTCAAATTTGGCCCGAACAGTGTTTCTGACTCTGTCATACTGGGCTCCACAATAGCGACGTTCAACTCCGAAATTGAAACATTGTCCCTAAGAGTTCCAGCTTGATGTCCCGGTGACCCTCCATCATTTGGGAGTGGTTGCTCGTTATTTGAAGCGTTCTTTGACTTTTCCTGTTCCCTAAGTCGCCTTCGGCGCTGTGATTCAGTATTATCTCTTCTTTTCTTCAATTCTTGTGGACTTAATTGATCGTCTGGTATCCTAGGCCGTTTAGTTTGAGGCATTGAGTCGAGATCTCAAAGGCTTATTTTAAGACTTTCATTGACGAGAGTAAGCTACTTGAGATTGAAGCACGAGTGTGACAATTGTATGCTATATAGTGTAGGTAGTTGGAATTGGGACTTCGATTACCCCGCTTTCCGTGTTCACTCACAGACAATCACTTTGTCCAATAATCTGCGTACAACTTTAGCGTCTTCACACTCACGACCATTATTGCAGATAGAAGTAGCGCAAGGATGCAACCGCAGCCGTTATTTTCTTCGAAGGTATAGTCTTCCCGAGAGAGCAAGATCGAGTCACATCTCTAACCAGGTTTCTGTACCCGTTCCTCCGCACGGTTCGTATCCGGAGCCGAACTGCGACACTTGCATTAGGCCCGCAGAAACTGAGAGTCATGTGAGAAGATCTAGATCCACCACCAAAGCTAATTGTTTGCCTCCACATATGGTTGCAGCGTTATTACAGGTCAGGGAGGTCGGAAGCCTCTTCACGAAATCGGAATAGGTAGTACTCAGGATGGTGTCGGCCCCGAGCGTAAAGGCCTAGTTCAAATGCGGCAAGGGCGCCTCAGTCGTAGCCGCTAGTACACCATACCAATCACAATCGTACAATTGTTAGCTACTATTATTAGGTCAGCGCTCAGCAAAATTGTCGGCCAATGAAAGTATCATATCTTGAGAAAGACGCACTGCCAATTGACTTCGCGATCATAGCATGATTAGTATTGTAGCACTGTATACAAGGGTGTGTAAGGTGCTGCTTTAATTCTATCCAACGAATAATCGATCTGTTCTATGATACTGCCCTAGTATATGGGGGTTTTTACTGGAGTGGGCAGCAACGCCCCCCACAGAACATTGACAGTCCTGCTGCCACTTCCTGAACCCCCATTACAGGCTTTGCCAATAGGTCTTATCATATGGCTTATGGTTCTGTCCTGAATCTGGTCATGTACTTGTCATAGACTTTGTCTTGTCGTAGACCTTGTCATACAACTTGACACCTTGTCACGAATCTTGTCATGAACCTTGTCGTACTGTCATATGCTCATTATAAACTTTGTGCTTTGCCATTGACCTGCCTAGAAATCAAATCTTATCACATGAACTTTCTTATCACAGCAACAAATACCTCGTGGCTGCGACACCCGGTAATGATTGCCGTTGCTGTATACCTGGTATCTTGATATGCGTTCCTACTTTATCACGAGGGAAATGTGTCGTTGTTTCCCTGAATCCGACAGTGGCTTTTTATAAAAGAATGGATAACGTAAAATCAAACCTGACGGGTGTTGTCTCGGCCTTTACCATTTCACGGGAAGCTAATATGTCATCTACATTCCCTTTTATTGTAACCTTAGTTTTGTCTGTACCGTCATTGCATTACTTTGCTTACTTGAAAGTTCTGTTATTTCTTTTCTCATCCCCTATTTCTTTTAATCGTCAGATTCTCGAGTGAACTTACGGTAAAGATTATTTCATGAGACTGTATACGCTTGAATAATCTCTCATCATGAATGTAAGTATATATGGTTGTGAAAAGACTGTTATTCTTACTTATCGTTAGGAGTCTCCGGAGAGGCAGGCAGATTCGGGAGATGGATCGCTGGTATAACTTCCTACTACTTTTAGTGCTTTACCGAACTCTTACCATGGCCGAAGATCGATTCTACCTCTATTCCTGGTCAGCAAGAAGCTGAAAGAGCAGAATACGAACATCGGGACATACTTGTATTGTCTTGTCAAAACTGTGCATCTCGCCTTCACCGAATTGAAGAGCTCCTTCAACAAATTGAAGAGCTTAAGCAACGTGTCTTGGAGCTTGAAGAAGAGTTGACAGGAGGTCGGTGATTACTATAATAAATCTTTTCACCCTTTGCTACCAGATTTCTCCGTCTCGTTCTCCGAAGCAACGATTTCATGGCATGTTTTGATGATTGATGCCAAGGCTTAGGGCTAGGGCACTCCTGGCGCTTGCGCGGATATCCTTGACTCCTTTCGCTCCGGAGCTCGATTACTTATATTATATTTTACCAGCATAGATTATTGCATATTGCTATAGTATAGCACCAATCCAGAGCATACTAGCCATTACGCCTCCCTGTATATGCCTTGCCCGTGACAAATGGTAACAACGGCTTCAAGATCTAGCTCTATAGCCTCGCGCTCCGCAGCTACTGCTTGCTCAACACCCCCTGACTATCAGACGACCCTTTTGATAGGTCTATCGACACCATCATCACCATGGCCGAACACATGCCCACCGGCTTTACCAAGTAGGAATGGGAGCGCTTGAATGAGCTTTTCAATCAATCCTCCGCTCCACCATCTGCCCTGCTAAACAGCTCCTCCGCCGGCTCGAAAGCCATGTGCTCCGCCATTAGCTCCACAGCTATGTGCCCTAGCACCATCAGAGTTTCCGCCGCAGCAGATACCCGCGTCTGTTTCTGCACCTGTTCCTTCGCCTGTTTCAGCTCAATGCTACCCACCATCACCAAGTGTTGAAATGATAAAAAGGGTGGAATACGAGCAGGTCTACACGTCTCTGCGGAATAGCAAGCAGATAAGAAAGAAGCTTGGAGCTTCATCATGAGAGTTGCTAAGAAGCCGGCTGCTGTGAAGGTTAACAGCCAAGTGGTTAGGGTTAGACTGGGTCATTTGCCTAGAAGGATAGGTACGAGAAACACACCCTTGTAGATAGGTCGCTTATCTGCGTACACCTAGTTCTGTTGCGTTAGCAAATTTAAAGGCCCTTTTTTTGGCCCTCCGCTGGCCCCGGGCCCGCCCTAACCCAGGTGTATGCGCAGTAGAACAGGGTGTATGCAAGAGACAGTGTACAAGAAACATTTCCTTCAGTGTTGTATTCTCTAGTCTGTATAGTACGATACTAGAAAACAACTGTCACAAATAAGTTAGAACTATGTATAAGTTTAACATGCTGCCTCTATGAACATCAATTTTTATAAGTTCTTGCTATTAAAATATGTAAGTTGTCGGCTTCTTCTGCCACTGTGTTATACAAACCCAGCAATCTTTCACACTCTCCGGTATGACGATGGTCTGGTAGCCTTGCTTCACGCTCACGACCGCAGTTGCCAATCGCGCCATGGGATTGCGAGAAGCCCGAACTACAACTGACGCATTCCCTCTATCGAGAAGCTCTTCCCAGTTGTCAATCGAGATCAAAGTATGTGGAGAAGGTGTGCTCTCCGAATGGTCACAATGCTTTAAAACAGCGACTTTCTTGAAATCAACGCTGCGGAACATACTAAGTACGTCAAGATCTGCGACCCATCTACCACGGTCATGCACAGAGATGAGTGATTCGATGAAGAATGCTTCAGCATCTTGAGCTCCATGGTCCCCAATATTAAAAGGCATTGTGTACTGAGTGAAGGACAGATGTAGAGAAGTATTTTGGAAAGAATCGGTACGCTGGTGGTCAAACGGAGCGTGGTTGATGAGATGCCAGCTTTCAATGTCGGGTTTACGGATACGAGGGTCCTGGGGAGGTATGAGCATCGCAATGCCAGCTCGGCCAATGTTCCCAACTACTCGGCGGACTTCATAAACCTCTGGCATCTCGCCAGGATCGCTGAGCAATGCTGCGGACACGAAGATAGAGTTTCCGGATGACATAGCGAAGACATGCTCAAGGGTTACTGGATCTATGTCGTATTCGCCGGACTCGAGCATCGCAATGCATGCAAAAGTTCTCTGTAGACTGAGCTCGAACAACCAGGGGTTGAATGTATTCACGATATTCTTCTTTTCTAGCTCAGTCTCTGTTCCCAAATTCCTTACCACCCCACGTAAATAATCCCGTGCTCCGGTCCCACAAGCCTCTCCCTCATCCCTTTCGCATTTTACCCACAGAGAATTATGCAGTGGCCTCGATGCGATTTTAAGAGATATTGTAGCATCAGGTAGAAGTCGGTAAATTTGAACTATCGACGCGAGCGCCTTCAAAGACGAGATGCAGCGCGCCTGCGGACCGTTTTGTAAGGAGGCTAAACACCTAGCCAACGCAAGTATATCAAGGCTATTTGTGTCGAGAAGCCCGTGCAATTCTTCAGAAATAATCTCGTTTTCGATAGATATTTTGGCCGGGTGGGAGGTCGTGCCTTGACAAGGCAAGACCCTGTACAGAGCTGCTGAATCAGCATCACCATAAAGAAATTCAAGTGAAGCTGGGAAAGGCCAGGTGTATTTCCGATCAGCCCAAGGAGCATGGTCTATAGCTATATGTTCGGATTCGTGATCCTTGGTCCATGTAGTGTGGTAGTTGTAACGTAACTCTTCGATCTCTTTTGGATAACTTCTAGGCGTGATTTTCTTCGCTTGTATGGACGGCCGGAAGAGTTCTATAAACGACCTTGGCCGTGTCTCAACATAATCCTCGCCAAGTGCTTGGATTTCTGCTCCTCGCTCGTCGAGTTGTATCTTGTGAAGGGAATTTGCTGACTTAGTGACGAAGCACCGAGCTCCTTTTAGACAACAGCACCCGTCCAGACATCCATCATCAAACTGACTGCATGGGCAATTAGAGGTGCAATCACTCGTACAGAAACAGAACGTATGCCTTTCTGATCTTAGCACAGAGCCCAAGTCCTCAGTATTAACATCCCAGGTCATTGAGATCCATCGCTTGTGGCGACGACTTTCAACTTTGCGCCCTGAACGGGCTCTTTTTGTGGAGTTTATAGGCAATGGGAATGCTGAGGCGTATTCGTAGGTCGTTACCTGCACATAATAGAAATACTTTTGCTCTTTGCCGTCAACAACCTTGACATCAGTCAGTGATTGAAAGCTAGAATGCCTATATCGTATGATGACTTCTTCATTGAGCCCTAAATATGCCGACACTCGTCGGAGGATTCCGATTCGGTCTTCGTCTCTCTTCAATAGAGGAAACAGAGCTTCTGGAGCAATAAGACCAAAGAACGGATCAAGGCGATATTGAGGCTCTGCTAAGAAACTATTGAAGCGTCGATGTCCCAAAGCCATCAACTTGGCCGGCAGCTCCTTGTTGCGCTCTGCTAATCCATCAAAGGCTATCGCAGCATCCATCAGAACCCTTAGCCAGCCGGGACCACGTAAAAAGGTCCGAATCTGGCTGCTTGAGCATGCATTCTGCTCGGTCATAGTAGCGGCTTGGTCAATGCAATGAGAAAGTTTCCGAAACCACTGGAGTACTATGCTCATCTCTTGGATATCTTCAACCCAAGTACTTAGAAGAGCGCCCAACGCAACATAGACCAGCTGGTCTACTGATATACGCGCGGCATCGTGGCCTGTACATCGAGACGACTTCACAGGATCTCCGTAGTAGCGTAAATGAGCAAGCGGGAGTGACCAGAAGACCCCTTGATCGATCCCTTCGTCGCTTTCTAACCCGAGTGAGATTAAGCTGCCAATTGGGAAGAGGTCATCATTTTGTCTGATCTCTTTTGTTACCGTCCCATGAACTACCATATCTGGATATAAATGCCATGCTGACAACCCGAGGAGAAGCGCTCCGCTCTGTACGCGGTGTGATTCGCCTTTTAAGACCTTCTCCATTGCGTTCAAGGCCAATTTGGAACTATCAATAACGCTTTGGTAGACGGTCATGTTATTGCTAACAGGCAACTGGAGGTTGTTTACGACAAGCATCAATTGGGTTTGTTGGATTTTCTTTACCTCATCAGCAGTCTGGAGCCTGGCACGAGTACTTGCGTCCTATTCTGCCAATTGCGCTCTAGTGATATCTTGTTGAGCAGCCTGGAGAAGAACATAGTCGCATGTTTCATCACTGGTGCATTGAGCCTCTATTTCACGATGTCTACATTCCACGATCTCGACCCACAAAGATGTTGCTTCTGAGCTAGGCCAAATACGCGCTAACATACAAGCAAGCAGCATGATTGGAATAGCACTTGGTCCAGACGTCGCAGCAGCCCAGATAGCGGTACCGTCGGCACCCAAGTGGGCTGCAAATGGGCCTGCTTCGCCATTTGCTGGAGGGTTGTGTTTTTGACACTGGGAAATCTCTGATACTCGTCGACCGAAAGCTCGGGAAAGGCTAGGGGTCCGTGGTAGGACCCCTTCAAATAAAGCCCCGAGTTTCCTTGCTGTCCTATGTGATGTACCAATTTCAGCTTCACAGCGTCGCTTCTTTGATAAGTTTGCGCCTAGCATCTGATACTCTGGCGGCGCTTCTACCCTGATCAATGAAAAGTCGAAGTTGATGCTTGCTAAAGCCAAGGTATTCTCGTTATGAGCAACGCCCATCGCCGCGATGAAACGCCCGAGACCCGACATGAGGTGTGAAGATTCCCGGCTCAACGACGTTGAGAAAGGATTAATTCAGTATTGACATGGAAGGAAAATCAAACTTGTCCAAGCCTCGAGCGAGTTAAATAAAATAGGGGATTATAACAAACATAGAGATGGTAGGGCCTTGATTCCGAACAGGCCGCAGTGGCAGTGGCTTAGGTCTGCTACCAAGCCATTCTAGGCTATAGATACCTAAGGTAACGTCTAACGAGCTAGGCTTCATGCACCTCGCAGCTCGCTTGGAGATGTGAACCTCTCCATGGCAATGCTTCGCAGCACTCACCGGTCTTCTAACGTTGATGTTCGGACGGTGTTAGTGAGCAATGGCGCTGTCGCTGGAGAGGAGACCCGGATCCACAGTACCTGGATATACCAGCTCACTATTTAAATCTATTCCTGGTGCCGGTTTTTCTCATGCTACAGCTCATGGTACATAAAGTCCAGGAATTGAGTGACAGGCTTCGCCCAATTACTTTACGTCTTTATATCCGGAGCGTAGATACTGCTCCACCCTAGCCTTCCTGTGGCTCTAGGCGGAAAACATCTTAGATAATATCGGGCCCCGACCCTCGAGTTCGTGGCTCCCTAGCAGACTGTAACGCTAGATATTCCGCCAACAAATAGAAGGCATTGATATCAAGCCCGCAGGGCACTGACTCTCTCATGATGGTTCCTCACTGTAGTATCTAATGTAAGCTATGAGCCAGCCACCTTCTACTCGCGCAACCCTCCCTAGTGTGGTTACTCTGACCAAATGCGATCAGGCTCATCTCTTGCATCTTCACACCGCTTCGTTGCATACCCTGGCTGCGCTACTTCCTGTCCTCGAGCAGATGCGCAATATTCATGTTCCAGGGATGCCTGCGGACAGGCCCTAGAAGGGTTCACCTATCAACTGGAAGCACCTATCAACTGGAAGGCCCTGTAGGGCTGGACCTAAGACTGGCGAAGCGGGCCCTAGAGACGCCTTAAAGCCGGGACGCTTTAGGGACAGTCCTTGTCGCCTGGGGGACCTGATTTTTGATCCTTAGGGTGCTATTCAAGTTCCATTTAGGTCCAGCTCTGTAGGGCTATACAGTAAGAGGGTTTATACAGTAAGGGGGTGAACTCTTCTATCAACGGAACAGCCCTACAGGGCTGGACCTAAAGCTGGCGAAACTGCCCCCGAAGATACCCTGAAGACAAGACGCTCAGGGACCATTTTAAAGGGTTCTTCGGGGGCGGTTTTAGGGCCCGTTTCAGCAGCTTTAGGTCCAGCTCTATAAGGCTGTTCCGTTGATAGGTAAGTTCTTCTAGTGCTAAACCGTTCAAGATCCGCCACCTATTATAGTAGATTAATTACTCATACTCACCTTACTGTCAACACCTCCCCGTTGTTAACAACTTGATGTAAATTAACTAGTAAGTACATATATTTCACTCTATTACCGTACGGGAAAAAAAATCAAAATAGAGATAGCCTGGTTTGACTTATTCTCGTTTGATGGTTAGCGAAGTCAACGAGTCCAACAAACGCGTCCAAATCCTTGTGGCCTCATCGCTGGCATCTCCACCCGTCAGTGTAGCTCTATCACCAATTATTATACACGCACATCTGGCCCTCGTCAAGACGACGTTCAGTCGGCGCATATCGTCAAGGAAGCCGATTTTAGCGTGTACGTTACACCTGGTCGTAACAAACAACACAACATCTGCCTCCTGCCCCTGGAAACCATCAACACTGCTGACCATAATACCAGACGCTCGCAAATCAATCAACAGCTCCACTTGCCGCGAGTATGGGGCCAGGACTGCCACAGAAGGAATCTTAGATCGATCAATGCCGTTGAGCTGCGGCCGCAGCATCTTGCAGATCTCTCTGGTGAGGATCACTTGCTCATGATTGCTTTTGGATCTACCCCCTAGGTCCTCAGTGGCGGAGCATTGAAGGAAGAACATACGAGCAAGTCTGCCGTTCAGTTCGCAGGGCCATGGAAAAGATGGAGGATTAAGGGGTCGATTACTGTCCTGAACGGCAGTCTTCAAGCGGCCTTCATAAAATTCGGCCGAGCTGAACGCGCATATAGAGGTCTGCATTCGATATTGGGTATCTAGCATGACCTTCTGTAAGAATCTGGCGTTGTCTGGAGATGAATAAAGACGTTCGAAAAGGGACACTTCGAACCCCACAAGTTTGGCGTGCTTGATCACTGTTGCCCGGAGTTGGACATGATCGCCAACCAGTATGGCTTTCGAGCAGCCCTTGGCTAGTGGAATGAGTGACTGCGGCTCTGTCTGCTGCGATGCCTCATCTATGACCACAGTATCAAATACTTCCGTACGGAGAAGGCCAAGGCCTGCGCCACTGCATGTGGTAAAGATTAGGCTACACTGGCTGATTTGCTTCTGGGCCTTTCTGCGGCCCGCGAAATTTTCGTTCAAGTCCTTCCCAATCATAGCATCGCAAGTGTATTTTCGTAGGTCTTCCGCAACCTTTCGCACCTGAGAGAGTTGTCAGCATCGCGTGAGAAACCTCGAGACACCGGCAGGTAAACTCACATCGGTGGAGACCCGGAGGGCGTTGCGTTTTCCTGTTCGATGAAGTTCTGCATTGGTCATATACTTCCTCATGATGTTATCCACGGCATTGTGAGTGGGCGCTGTTACCAGAATCCTCCGCTCAGGATCGGATGATAGAAGTTCGAGAATAATGGCAAGTGTATACGTCTTGCCTGTCCCTGGAGGGCCCCAGAGACATGTCAAAGGACTACTCAGGGCTGCCATCACAGCATCTTTCTGACTTTGATTAAGATCTTTACGTTCAAGCAAAGATGCCTCCCCCTCGGTTTCATCCATAGAGGACTCATCGCTAAGGGCCAGCAGTCTATGCTGGATGGGACAGAACTGTCCTGGGGATGTGACAAAATTATTTAGTGCCTCGAACATGGCTTTACTCGTTACGAAGGAACCACAATGCTTGACCCTCCACGAACAGCTTTCTAGGAAGGAGGGAGGAGGGTGTAAAAGTCGGAAGGAGACACTTCCTGGCTCTGCTGATTCTACTAGAGCATCTATTGAACATAAATTGGGCTCAAGGCTATTGGCTGGCTGTGTCGACGGCGTGAGCTGAATGTGGTCGTTTGCTGAGAATCGTATTGAAGCGTGGGAGTCGATTCTGACATGACCTCTTGCTAGTCCAGTCGTGCTATCAAGTTTTAAGGTTAGCAGGTCTTCCCGTACCGATCGCGACTCATTAGCCTCGTCATAATGTTCAAGGGCGATTCCAATGCAGTTTTTAATAAAGTATTCGACGATCTTCGGCCTTGCCGTGAGCAGTCGCGCGCCTTGGGGCTCCAGACAGCCCATGAGAAGGTCTAAAGCTATGTCCGAAGAGCTGATCATGAGCGAGATGTTCTCCGCTAAAGAACTGAATGAGATTAGCGACATGTGTGATATCTGGTCTAACACATATTGAAAGGGTTTGACAGCTAAAATTTGCATATCATTTGCCGCAGCTATGATTGCCTTCAGAAGGTCAGTTGCCCTTCCATCCAAGACTGCCCGAATTGGCATCGGGAGCTGCGCCCACGGACCCAAGCGTCTAAAAGATATAACGAGGGGTGGTTGTTTCTGAAGAAAATCAATCATCGTTTCCACAACGAAAGCTTTTGGGTTCCGGCCAAGATTGTCCATAGTTGAAGAGAGGAGGTGCTCGAATACTTTGCGCAGGATCGCTTTTTGACCATAACTTAGCAACCACTCCAATAGATTAACAAGCTCCGCTGGCTTTTGCAAATGATCAAGCTTGGACAATTGCGCATCTCGTGCTATGTCGCAGATGAACCCGGGAGTCGAGGACCAGTCCACGCCACTCATTGTTGGTAATGCGTACTCTCGCTCAGATTTGTCGAACAAAGGCATTATTTCCTGTGTGTCGATCAAGCTAAGCCATTGATCTAGGACTTGCAGAGCTCGAGTATCCCGGTTGCTGATGACATAGATCTCCACTCCAACAACGGCATTCCGGTTAACCCTCCCCACATGCTTTGCGAGGTTGGCACTGAACTTATTCAGAGCTATGCTAATTACCCAATCATAGTTAGAGCCTTGCTCAATGGTGGCATTCCTGGCTCTTCTTCTGTGACCTGTACCTTCGATCCCTTTGTAGGAAGCATCGTTTGAGCCCGGTTTGCCCAAAAAGACCCAAGTGTTCGCTCGCGTTGTCTCGTACAGCTGGAAGCCTCCATCATCAAAGTAAAGACGGTAGTCAACTTTGGTGTTGAGAGATCGTCGGTGCGTAGCCAGATCCTGTTGAGAATGGGGAAATGAGAAGAGGCGGACAGCGTCATCGACCAGGCATTCTTGATACTTGGTCACGCGGCGCGGGATATAAACTGCGATTGTTAGCCTTGTGTCAACTCGAATGACGAGCAATTTTCTATGAAACAGTTCCAGCGCTTTCCCCGCAGTCTCCATGAACCTTCCCAGGCGGTCGTTGCTCGAGTCGAAGACTCGTTTCCATCTCACTGCCGGGATGTCTAGCCTAAAATAACGAAGCTCTTCCGGTGAGAGCAAATAGGAGCTCGAGAGAGCGTTCTGTACTAAGCTTGGGACATGCTCCTCGACTGGCAATTGGCCGACCACCCAGGTCCTCTGCTCGTCCGACATTTGATTGAAATCGAAGAAGTCAAGAAAATCTTTCAGCGCAGCGCCGTTCCGAATACACCATTCAGCCGCCATTTTGAACAGCTCGAACTCAGAAAACGCAGTCTTATCTCTACTCAAGAGTATTTCAATCCCGTCTACAGGCAGGCCGTTCACACTCATGGCCGAGCGTGAATTGAGCACCAATGGTTTAGCCGCTTCATGGAGAGTGTCAAGTATGAACGCTGAGGCGCTAGGATTTGGGATCGGAGGCTCCTCCAAATGACGCGGGACCTTAATGCGATTGCCATCTACACACCTCGAGAACAGATGGTTCAATTCTTGACACTCCGAGCTCATTGGACCCTTGGATCTTGCCCAATCCATGAAAAGATTTTTTACACGACCGAGAGATGCATTCGTGTATCCCGCAAAGTACTTCAATCGATCATCGTAGGTCACCTTTTCAAAGGTGATAGGTTCTTTCGCACCCTGGTAATTTGCAGCTTGAGCGACCTTGCTGGGAATGAGATCAGGGTCCCAGCATACGAAAACTGGACACATTAGTCATTGAACAAGCGATCGTTACAAGGTGTCTCCTACATTTGTCCCCGTCAAGATCCCCCCCAGACATTAGATCTGCACTGGGTCGACGTCCTTGAGTAGGAAATACAATGCAGTCTACCAGGTGCGATAGCTCATCGTGTTGGACAGCTTTGAACTTCTGTAGATCTCCAGGATGCAGACACGGGTTTCTAGTCACGAGCACTTCCGTCCCTACGATAGTCCTCGGCATTCCATCTCCATCCATGGTGATCCTGAGGGTGCACTCCCCTTCCTTCAACACATTTCTCGGATCACAGACACCAAATATAAGCCGCGACTGTGGAATAAAGATGCGGCATCGTTGCTCATCTCTCTTATTTAAGAGTTTGCTGTACTCAATGTTAACTTGACTCTGTACAGTGGCCTTCACAGAATCGAGACCTTCCATTAGGACTGTCTCTGCCATACGCGGCTCGTTAACATACGAAAGGAACCGGAAGGACGCTCTAGGATCGTGGGGGGCTGTAGAAAGAAGATCTAGATGTTCTCGCTGTTTTCGGAGAAAGACAGAGTCTGGGGTACCCAAAGCATGTAAAAGTAAGATGACCTCGTCGTTCAGATAGCCGAAGCTGTATGGCTTGGAGTATTCGACCACAGAAAAGTTGAGATCAGGTGTACCGGAGACTTTCCTCATCGAATCCCTGAACTGTACCAGCGTTTGGCTCTGCAGCTTCGGCTCCAGCTCAAGCACTCCCTTGTAGCCTCTATATCGGATTTGGAAAACCGATGGGCTGTACCGTTTATTTCGGAAGCAGATATTAAGCTTCTGGACTAAAAGTCGGGCCATATGCGAGGAGATCAAGCCGCATCCGTCCGTAAAAATATACTCTCCTTTGACAATATCTGGTATGTCTTCACAGCGGTCCGGCTGGAGCTGAGTCGCAACTTCAGCAGCCGAGAAGAGTAGACCTATCCGCTTAGCCATCTTTGCGACCGATTTGATCTTAGAAAAGTCCCCGAGGGCTTCTATTTTGTTGCAGATTTCTTCTTTAGTCCCAGCGTACAGGAAGCATGTCTTGGATTTTAGCTGGCTATTGCTGTGCCCGTAGAAGCGATACCGGACGTTATTGAGACTTAATCCGGTGCTCAAGAGTCTCAAAATGTAGTCTGCAGATTCTTTCGGAGGTGCCTGCTGGGACGAGCCAGAGCTCGTCTCATTCTGCGGATCCGTTCGTGGGTATTGAAGTCTGAACTTTTCGAAAGATATGGAGATGAAATGGTCCAAGATGTCGCTCTCCACCGCCCTATTTGGAGACTGTTTCTGGAAGCGGAGAGTCACTTCCTGTTTGCATTGATTGGAAACCACGGAGACCGACTTGATAAGCCGAAATCTATTTGTGGCCGACGCCGACGGTAGATGCGGCACTGTGTATGACCATTGTTTGTCGTCCGGTCTTACGTTACGCTGGAGGATATAGCTAAACCTCGACACAATTTGTTCACCCATACTCACGAAGTTTCATCACCCGTGGGGCCATAAACCTAGAACACACATCACCCTAGAACACAAGGCTTCACAAGACTGGAAGAATGTTTCCTCAGTAAAACTCACGTGGGCGCGCGGTAGCCATAGCCAATAAAGACGACTCCTGAGCTGCAGGTAAACGGACGCTAAGGGCTGCTAACCTCAATCTTGGAATATGGGGCTGAAGATATCCAGCGAAGATGTATACCCAACAATGATGCTCAGTGACCATCCACGGTCATCTAGGGAATGGCTACCGAACAGAATATAATAGGAACGGCTCCAAAGCCTCCCAACATCTACATCATCGGCGCTCAAAGTACAGGCAAGACCACGCTCGTCTCTGCGCTGGACAGGTACTTCGAGCAGCACAGAACCTACTTGAGGGAGCCAGTTACGCGACCACATATCATTAAAGAGGTAGCCCGCAGCGTGCTCCGCGAGCACCATTTTACAGCCGATGACATTGCAACTTCGAAGCCGAGAGCGCTCCAACTGCAACGTCTCATCCTCAACGCTCAGTCCAAGGCCGAACAATCCTTTGGCCAAGAGTGGTACATCACAGACCGTTCAGGTCTTGACCCTCTGGCGTACGCGCATCGATACGTTGGAGACGAGGAGGCAAGACAATTGAGAAAAGAGGAGGCATGGCAAGATGTCGAAAAAAGGATCAGAGAGGGTTTGGTGATCGTGTGTGGAGTAGGTGGGGAGTGGCTAGTGGATGATGGAATCAGGTTAATGCCGAGGAATAGAGATGATTGGGTCGAAATCCAGTCTGTTTTCTGTTCTCTTCTTGACGAGCTAGGATTGCAATATACAATTTTGCCGAGTTCAGTCCGGGATCTTGGCAGCAGGGTGGATTTTGTCATCGAGCAGTGGACAAACCGATGAATTAAGCGTCTTTTGTGTTGGAGGCGTTGTCATATGGCCTCCGTATTGGGATTATCTACAAATTGAAGCACGAGAAAGGAATTCTTCTCGAGTATCATCTATGGCACGTATAGCTCCCCCCAATAGGTATAAGGGCAAGCTTGTGGTTTTAGGAAGGAGGAAAGTGGTTAGAGGAGAGTATAATTATGTTTTCCATCAATTCAATTGGTGGCTAGTGATGGCACTGCCACCGGCGCCAGTCAGGGACCCCGCCGGCTTGTTGGAAAAATTAAGATCGTCGCAGTCCTGCGACAAGAGGCCACCACCCATTTCTGCTCGCCAGTCTTCTTCATCTCTGCCGGCCATTCTGCGCCTCCTCTCCTGCACCTCATCCGCTATTCAAGCCGCAAGTCTTTCCCAGCCAGCTTCTTCCAATTATCTTTGTTCTGAGTCAAGACTAATCACTACAGGTGTAACTCGACGCCTACATGTGCATTTTTCTTCTGATTCAATTGTGTCGGTGCTTAACGCTTTAATTGGGTGCTGGCGAGAAGCCGCCCATTGAAGCCCAAATAATCCCATCGGCCGCCCTCAGAAAGAAGGTGTTGCAGGTGTTGAGCTGCAAGATGGATGCCTCGCCTGAGGTGCTAGAATCTATGGGAGTTGCTACTAATATACATGATATGATAACACGATAACACCTAATGGTGGCAAGCTAATGGTGATGCTGATACCAACATGCCAGATATCCAACAGAAGGTGCTCAGCACTTTCGTAACTCGTGACGAGATGGGGATTCAAAAAGGCTTTCAGGAAAGGCTCTGGCATCGTCCCAGATTGAGGCTGTTGGGCTTTACCGATCCCTTTATACTTAAGATTTTAGATCTTCGACGATGGTTCCATAGAGAACGAGATATCGGAGCAAAGGTATGATCAAATATAGCGATCTGTCGTGGCGATCTCGAAGGCTGCGGCTCGCTATTTGCATGGGTGTTGCTTTGTTGGAATTACAGTTGGTCGAGCATGATCGTTGAGTGCTCCCTGCCGACCTTACACCGCACAGTCCCCAAATCATCTTTCATCCGGTAGAGGACCTGACAAGTTTTGTGCTCGTTCGGATAGCCATCGAACCCAAAAAAGGTGTTCGTACATTCTACCCTCAACCCAGTGTAGATCTTCCCCATGATCCCATCATCCACCGGACCATGCTTGCCCAGCATGCCGCCCCAAATCACAGCTAAGATTTCGAGCCCTGGTCCTGCGGATCCGGACTTCAATGTCAAATCCACAGAAGGCGAAATGAAAGAGACAGGTTCCACGCGAGCAGGATAGATAGAGAAGACGCCCGCGCCATCGTGAGTCACCATGAGACGGAGCGGCTGCCCAGCGTAGGAGTAGAGTATGCAGGTGATTTTGTGGACGAGATACCAGGGGTCACCGGTGTCTATGTCGTGAGTAGTATCGATTTCGAGCGTCTGGTCAGGCTTTATCTTCGATTTTAGGGTTGAGGTAACCTCGCGTTCGCCCCACATTGCAATGTGGACGGTTAATTTTGGGGCCTGGGTCGTAGTGGGTTGCGGCAAATTCGCGGCAGGTGGCTTGATGCCAAGATCGCTGGGTGGGAGTAGACCTATGATTTGAGTTGCTAGAGCTACGATTGAGCCACCTATGAGTTCGCAATTGGCGTCGCCGGAAGCGAATTTGCATATCGAGCTATGGTCTGCATTGATGGGGATGGCTTCTTCGTTCGGACAATTAAGACGGGCGGAGTCCTCGTCGACGATCTGCCATGTTATTCAGTCTCTCATGTCTTGGTGAGCAAAGATGAGGATGGGTTGGTAAGGTGTCTCACCAGTCTTCCCAAGCGCGGAAAACTGCGTGTCTCATAGAAAGTGATGATCCGTAACTGGCATATCAAATGAGTTGCGTCAACGCAGATATTGCTAAGCACCTTCGATCTGGTATCCAGGTCGGCCAGAAGATCAGAGTTAGTGTGCCGTGTGAATGTCCGCAGAAGGTATGCGAAGTATTTTCCCAGTTCAACAATGCCGGAGCCATGGTGCGGGACACCTAGGAAGGCAATCCCTTTGACAGCGTTGAGGAAATCCTCGTCTTTCCTGTTGTTGGCAACTATCAGAGCCTAGCAAACGAGTTAAGTCAGTAGATGTCCATCGGACATGGATAAAGTAAAGTAGACGACATACCTTCTTTACAATAATGCCACCAAGACTATGGCAGATAAATAACAAAGGTCTCTGCTTCTCACTCTCGCTGCTTCGCCTTAGCTTTAGCCAGGCCAACAAGTTCCCCGCAAACTCAGGGATACCTGCGACAGACGAGCTGCGAACGATTTGTGAATCGTATCCGTAAGAGAACACCCTCGCATTTGGGAGTTGGGAGGGGAGGAACTCCGAGATCCATGGCTTGCCGTTAGGGTCTCTACCCTTCACCCACGTTGTGTAAGGGTCTCCCATGAGGCCATGGACGGCCACGATGTCGATTCGTATGCCACGGCCATTTGCAGGTGTAAAAATTTCGTAGAGCCTGTCGCCATCAATGCCTGTCTCTGAGCTACCCTGGTCGCTAGCAACAAGATTTGGGCTGGAATAGGGCAGAGAATCATCGCTAGAGCGCGAGTGCTGACGGAAGAGGGATGTGAACTTGGTCATGCTTGGATTGGGTATCACTATGTATCACTACGATTCATATCCGGGTCGTGCAGCCAGCGTACCTACTAGGTACGTTGTCCCTTCAAAGCCCGTTAAGCTCGCTCTAAGGCACAGCAGACTGTACAAACCCTCTTACTGTACAGCCCTGTGGGGCTGGACCCAAAGCTCGCGAAAAAGGCCCTAAAAGGCTCCCTAAAACAATCAACTCCGGGGCTTAATTCTGTTACTTAGGCGGCTAGTTTTAGGCGTATTTCCCAGCCTTTTTCGCCAGCTTTAGGTCAAACCCTACAGGACTGTACAATAAGTGTACAGTAAGTGGGTTTGTACAGTACCTAGTGAGGTTAACCCTTCTAAGGTACTCAATAGGTTGGCATTGCAAGTAACAGGCATTGTGGATGCGCATGTGTACACAGTGATGCTAGTCTTCGTAGTGATTACGATCCTACAATCGAGAGTCTACACAGCTGGGCCACAGCATTGCATGAGCTCGATGGTGATTACTAATGCTTCATATGGCTGGTATTGGAGTTCAGAGGCCTCCCCTGAAACGCTTCTCTGGCGTGCTGGAATTCAGCTTTGGGTCTTCCATGGTAGAAGTGAGATCTAAAAGGACAAAAAGCGTACAGAGCAGACAGTATTTGGTTTCAGGACTGAGGGGCGAGAAAGGCATATATGTGAGTTGGTCTTTTATCTCTAATTCTCCGATGCCAGCAAGCGCGAATTGATGCAGTGGGTGTTAGTTGGAGGCAGCTGTCATCAAGAGTGACCAACGGTAAAGATAATAATCTCAAGCCCTGCCCGTTTCTCACACAGAAATTTCCATAGATTTGAGGACATCTGGATTACCTTCGTCAAAGCGAGCGACATATTAACTGCAGAGATTGGGTCTATTAACCTTAGATATCAGTCGCTTTGCGGCATGTGGACCATAGCAGACAGCGGTATGCAGTTATGTATACCCGAATGAGGGGCAGAACTACGGTAGGCACGCTAGGTGATGTTAGGGCTTTTAGGTACTGTTCCCCCAGCCCACCCCACTCACCTGCTTACAACAACCCATTGCGTCCGGAAAGTCCAAGACGAAAACCACAATTCAATCATTTAGTACTCCAAACCTCAATCCAGTCAACACACACCCCAGGTCAGAATGCCTCAATCCGGCTCCAGCGGAAATGGCTACAATGTGACCAGCTCCGGCTCCAATAGCCAGGTTCTCTCCATAACACTAACATTGATTTTGCCTCAAGATACTGACCCTAGGAATCAGGGCAACCACTACTGTAGCCGAGACTACACTCCCTCAACCGGAGGCAGCCAAGCCAATAGCAACACTTATCATTATTCTAATACTGATGGTGAGTCGGCGCCCGCCTGGTCACTTGCCAACATTTGCTGTTTTCTACTCTTAGCACTGCTAAGTTGGTGTTAAGGGAGCTATTACTACAGTAACCCAAATGGGTCAACGTATTACAACGACGGTAGCGGGGCCTCGAGCTACACAGCTCCAGGTGCCAAGAAGTGAGATAGTGATGAGAGGGAGAAATCGAGTTTGGAAGGGAAGGTGGATGTGGTAGTGTTGCAGTAGAAATCGACAGAGAGAAACCAGTGTTGATAGGTCCATACATGTTCGCAGATAACATACAAACTGATCTTATCAATACTTGGATTGCCTCATCCATTGACGGTGCTACACTAAATCAAGGTAATTTACAGAAACGAAATGCATACAGTACCAACCCTGAGTCCATCAATTCGACTGCACTGCACAACGCCCGCGCCAAGGTCTTCGTCCTTATTAGACTAGCATGTAAAGACATTAGGCCGCTGCTGCTGCTTGTGCGCGCGGCTTAGGATGCGTGATACTCCTGTTGTAGACGGTCTTGACCTCTTGGGCGTATCGTGTGGCATCTTGCTCGGCCGCATCGTCGTATGGCTGTGAAACGGTCAGTAAGCTGCCAACAAAAATATGTGGGATCGAGCTCGCCTTTCTTTCGCTAGCGGAGAGTCCCTTCCATTCCCTAGCCGCCAACCTGAAGGCTTCTGGCGACTTCAGACCCTTCATGTCCCCAGATAGCAGCCGATCTTTAATGAATAGCGCATAAGAGTTGAGGCGCCCCTTAACCTGGCGGTGGTCCTGTAGCTTATGGTATCCTCGTCCTTTTCGGCGTCTGAGACTGAGGCGTGCTAAATTGGCCTCGTAAATGGCCGTTGGTGTATGCGATTCGATCCACTGGCGATACGTTTTCTCATTGGCTGCTTTGTTCTGGTTGGCGATGTGGTTATAGTGCTAATATGGGCAATCAGTCACTCATAGCTAAACGAATCATGCGGCAATTACCTCAAGACGTTCGGGAGTGAATTCTTTGAACTCCTGGGACATTTTTGCCATGCTCTCACGGTTGCCTATGCTACCACCGCCGTTCTTGACCGAATCACCTGCAAACACCGTCCAAGCCGTCGCCGGAAGGTTTTTTGGAGGTGTCAGGGCAGCAGCTTTAAGGCGCCTGATAGTTGCGGCTTCCTTCTGAGCTTCAGTCAATGCCTTTGGTTTTCGCTTGGGCTTGGCTTTTGGTCTCTTAGCTGTCTTTGGCCTTGGCTTCGTTTTGGGCTTGGCTTTGGGTCTCGCTTTTGCGGCTTTCGTTCTTGGAGCGGGCTTCTTGGCAGCTTTTGTCTTCGAGGTAGTTGGAGCCTTCCTTGCAGCAGTGGTGGTTCTCCCGGTGTGGGCCTTGGGGCGGGACACAGGTTTATCTGCATATGCGCGGCGAAAGATGGGTATTACGAGGGCAGATTGTCGTGCAAAGTCAAAGAGGTGCCGAGATTGAAAGGCGTTGTAGAATGCTGTAACGCGTTCGAGGGTGTGACAGCTGAGGTTCGCGCGACGAACCCCTATGCATTGTAGCTTCAATTGTGGTAGTCGGCCCATTGCGCGACCTCCTTGCGAGATCATGACGACGAGCAAGAGGAATTGTAGACGAGCTCACGTCATGCGGAGAGCGATTGGTGGATAGTGAAGGAGAAATGAATTGGAGAGAAGGGCTTCATAGCACGCGAGCCCACTTCCTGGGAAAGGCGCCAAGACGTGGCTGGTAGTCACGCTAGCTAAGAAATAGCAAGGCCAATCTCAGCCCTATGGTCTCGCTGCCACAGGGCTATGACACGGCAAAAGTAAGGTACTTCTCGTGAACCCTCAGAGCATCAGAGCTTGTGACTGCTCATAGAGCATAGCGCTCAATCTGTTGGTTCCACACTACATGAAGCGTATACTTCATCGGCATACTTGAGCCATCCAAAAGGTAGCTGACCCTGCCTACGTCGACCATCTTACCTTACCAACAGCCCACAGGTTCCTTCAAGTACTGATGCGAGAGCGAAATTCGACCACAGTATTTTAAAGTACACCAAACGATCAAAAGGCGGGATCTTATGCCTCGCCACGGGGATGTCCGCTCACCATCGCCAGTAGGCAGCTCCCATTCTTCGTCCAAGAGACATCATCGAGACGATGATCGCTATGAGAGGAGCCGACGTGATGACGGGCGTAGCCACCGGCATCGAAGTCGTTCAAGAAGCCCAGATGTTGGTAATCCAGGAGCTGCTCACTTTAGATCCTGCGCTGACACACCTGACCTGCAGAGGCGCTACCGGGATCGCGACTCTCGTCACCACAGGGAACGGTCACGAGATAGGTACCGAGATGAGGATGCATATCGCACGGCTCGCAGAGATCGCTCTAGAGAGCGTAGGAGATCTCGGGATAGAGATGTTGTAAAAGATTACAGACGAAGGAGCCGTGAAAGGGACTCCAGATCATACAGGGATGACTCTCGTGACCGAGCTCGAAAACGACGCGATGGATCTGCTGACTCTAGGCGGAAGGGTAGAAGGGATGATAGTAGGGATCGACCTTCAAAGGCTTCAAGTGTAAAAGAGGTAAATAGACCTTCAAAGCTTCCCTTTCGAGATGCAAATTTAACGAGGATTCTCCCAAAGGCACCAGCTACACCTACACAGACCGACGAAGCTAAGAAAGCTGAGAGACTAGCGAAGCTAGAGGCTTGGAAGCAGAAGCAAGCTGCTGAGAGAGATCGCAAACAGAAAGAGCTTGAAAATTCGAGCGGCACTAGGAATTTGCTGGCTGAGATCGACAAAAGAGCACAGGAGTCTCCAGCTGCTGCTTCGCCTATTTCTCCATCTACGCCTATGGAAACAAACGGAGACGCTTCCCCTGCTCCTTATGCAGGCAAGTTCGACCCGAAAGCAATAGTCAAGAAAGCAACCACTGCTACTTCGAACACGAGCAAGCTAGGGACAGACATTGCATTACCAGAAATTGCTAAAGCGTCCGCAACCAAATCCAATTCAAATGGTTTGAAAGCTAACAAGACCCCAGTGCTAGCAAATGGACCATCAGGTATGACAATGTTTGTATTTGAGATGTCTTATGGCAGGCTAACCAATTATATAGCTACTCCCACAGTCCCTTTGAAGGCTCGCGGCAATGTCAGTGGCTTTGGACTTGCTAGCAAAGTTTCGAATGACTCGGACAAGCATTCGGCTAAGCCAGGTCTGGATTTTGGAGAAGAAGAAGGAGGAAGGAAGAAGCTAGAGAAGCTACCGACCCCCCCACTTGAGGATACCGTCATGGAAAACGATGCTGCAGTAGCTAATGGTGATAAAGAAGATGACGACGAAGATGACGAAGATATGCAGGATGCTGGCACTGAAGAGGAAGCTGCTGCGGCCGCCAGAGCAGCTGCAGAGAAGCGGGAAGAACGACTCCATACTCAAAACATGGCTTATCAAGCAGGCGAAAACCCAGCAGCTTCAATTCCGGAACAGGCAGAGACAAATGGTGATGTGCCAATGGCAGAAGCTCCGGATGCTCCCAAGGGCAACGAAGTCGTCGAAGAAAAAGAGGAGGAAGATCCACTGGATACTTTCATGACAGGTTTGGGCGATCCTACGAATGCACCGCGAACGACCAATGGCATCAAAGTGAAAAGCAGCAAATCACAGCAACCAGAAGCTATGTTTGGAGACGACGATGTCGATCTTAGCACCGTGGGTGCAGATACAGACGACATTCTAGCAATGGCGAGTAAGAGAAAGAAGAAGGACATACCAACCGTAAACCATGCCAAGTTGGCGTATCAACCCTTCAGAAGGAATTTTTATCATGAACCTTCTGAATTGAGCGATATGACCGATGAGGAAGTTGCTGACCTGAGGTTAGAGCTGGATGGCATCAAGATCAGAGGCGTGGATGTGCCCAAGCCGGTGCAGAAGTGGTCTCAATGTGGCCTTGGAGTTCAATCGCTCGAGGTAATACAGAAACTTGGTTACGAGAAACCATCGTCTATCCAGTCTCAAGCCATTCCTGCCATAATGTCAGGACGAGACGTTATAGGGGTTGCTAAGACTGGTTCCGGTAAGACCATAGCATTTCTTCTACCGATGTTCAGACACATAAAAGATCAACGACCGCTTGAGAGTTTAGATGGACCTGTTGGGCTCATACTGTCACCCACTCGCGAGCTCGCTACTCAGATCCACAAAGAGTGCAAACCATTTCTAAAGGCTCTTAATCTGCGAGCTGTGTGTGCGTACGGTGGTGCACCAATAAAAGATCAGATTGCGGACCTGAAGCGCGGAGCAGAAATAATAGTCTGCACGCCGGGTCGTATGATCGACCTACTTGCTGCCAATTCGGGCAGAGTAACCAACCTTCGCCGAGTAACATATGTTGTTCTAGATGAAGCCGATCGAATGTTTGACATGGGCTTCGAGCCACAAGTCATGAAGATCTTGGCAAATATTCGACCGGATCGGCAGACTGTACTCTTTTCAGCCACGTTTCCAAGGCAAATGGAGTCGCTGGCGCGTAAAACTCTCTCGAAGCCCGTAGAAATTGTTGTGGGAGGTCGGAGTGTCGTAGCCCCAGAGATCACTCAAATCGTGGAAGTCCGACCTGAAGATAAGAAGTTCATCAGACTTCTAGAACTACTTGGCAACCTCTACTCGGAAGACAAGAACGAGGATGACCGAGTGCTAATCTTCGTTGACCGTCAAGAATCTGCAGATGGCTTGCTACACGACCTGTTGAGGAAGGGGTACCCGTGTATGTCAATCCATGGAGGCAAGGATCAGATCGATCGAGATTCTGCAATTGATGACTTCAAAGCTGGTATCACCCCGATCCTTACCGCTACCTCTGTTGCTGCGCGGGGTCTGGATGTAAAGCAGTTGAAGTTGGTAGTGAATTATGACGCACCCAACCATCTTGAAGACTATGTGCACCGCGCTGGAAGGACTGGCCGTGCTGGTAACACGGGTACTGCTGTGACTTTTATCACATCTGAACAAGAACGCTATTCGTTAGACATCGCCAAAGCTTTGAGACAGAGCGGTCAAGAAGTACCTGAAGAACTACAAAAGCTCGTCGATGGATTTATTGAGAAAGTCAAATCAGGTAAAGAGAAAGTCAGTGGCTCAGGTTTTGGGGGGAAAGGTCTCGAACGTCTTGACCAGGAACGCGATGCTGCCCGTGCTAGGGAGCGCAAGACTCACAAGGCTGGTGACGAACCTGATGATGATGACAAAGACGACAAAGACAAGGATGATAAGGGCGATGATCTGGTCGCCAAAGCCGCTTCTATTGTGCAGTCTGCTTCTGCTCCGCCTGCTTCGCTACCCGGTGTACCTAAAGGCATTGATCTCGACGGCAAGATCACCGTCCACAGGACTGAGGCACCGTCAGATGGCTCAAAGAACCCTCTTGATAAGGTCGGACGTGCCGTTGCTGGAATCCATGAGCGACTTAGCAAAAATCGCGAGTTGCGTACTGGAGTACCCATAGATAACAAAGGCCCGGACGCAGGTGCCTTCCATGCTACTTTAGAAATCAACGACTTTCCTCGTAAGTCCTTTCCTCTCTCGACTCCACTAACGTCACTGACTCTCAAACAGAGAAAGCTCGTTGGGCTGTTACGAATCGCACGAATGTGGCCAAGATTCTGGAGGCAACAGGAACATCCATCACGACCAAAGGTAGCTTCTACGCTGCGGGTAAAGAGCCTCAACCTGGTGAAAATCCGAAGCTGTATATTCTAGTAGAGGGAGATACGGAAGTTGTGGTCACTAATGCGATGAGGGAACTCATGCGGTTACTCAAGGAGGGCACCATCGCTGCCGCAGATAGTGACGCCAGAGCGCCTGCTAGTGGTCGGTATAATGTAGTTTAGGAGGAAGTACAGCTATAACAGAAAATATCAGAACAGCATAACTCCCGGATGCATTCCACGATTGCATGCTGCCAAGTTCTTCTAAAATAGACCCTCTCTGAAACCTTGCACGCTTTACTTCGGTAATGCCAAAATCTTTCTACACTTCCATAAGTGGAAGTCGGTCCAAGAAGGCTCGTTTCCACTGCATAAATCATCACGCCTACATGTCCATTATCCTTGTAGTCTCTCCTTCGACACCAAAGTTCTTGTCGGGCGGAAGTAGCTCAGTTGTAGCTTATAGTCTGAGCTGTTTGATCCGCGTCCCTCTTATTCCGCTCATCTCGGCTGATATTCTCCAGTGTCCCGACCCTGGTCTGTGCCTTCTGTTTGGCCAGATCCCTTTCGAGCTTGCCTTTGGGCTGATTCGCTTTTGCTGCTCGTTCCTGCACCCAGAGCGACTTTAGCCCAGCTTTGTGGTGACGGAATGCGCTTACCTCTGCTGCTCTTGCAGCGGCTTTCCTCGCTTCATCTCTGTCTCCTGTGGTTGATCCTCCTAAGGTTTGACCTTGGCCGGTTATCTTGGGTACCCCTGCGCGGGGAGCAGATTGCGAGGGCGGGGTAGAGCCGACCGTACGACCTGGTTGTGAGAAAGGATCAGATTCCTTAGAAGGTTTGCCGCAGAGATTCCCCATTGTAGTTATATATGAGGTTGAACCTGGCGCAGCAGGCGCTTTGGTGGCTGTCAGGAAAATGTGACTGCCTTGTTCAGAAGTGTTGCGTGGGTTCGTGGGGAAGCCTGTTCAGTGATCATGCTCTGCCTAGCGGTCAGTTTCATCCCATATGAAGACACTAGAGTAGCATTTCATTTGTGGGAAAGATATATCAAGCATTCTCTGGCAGTATGTACAATGCGGACGAAGACGAAGTAGACGTACGATAACATATCTGACAGATGATGCATGCCTTCTTGCTTGGCTACCGAGTTGGGAAGGTGGCCCGAATAGACGAGTCGTGGGCCGCCACTAGCGCTCGCTAGCTCCTCGATTAAGTACAATTATACCAGAATATGTTGCACTCAAACCTGCTACAATTTGGAGGCGCTTCGCTCAAGGCATTGAACAAATCGATAATGAGTTACATGAATGGTACATGTTAGTAGCGCCTATGCTTGAAGTCCATGATTTCCTTACGTCTCGTTAGTCCTCGACTCATGATTGGTGGGCTTGTGTAGATTGAAAGTTTGGATAGCTGACTTTGAGCAAGTAAAGCCAGGAACATTAGCTCACGTTAAAAGGAACTGTATCTAATACAGAGCTTGCGGATTTTGTAACTATCAGCTATGCCCGTCCGTTTAGCGTTGCTCGTAAGCATACGTCTCGACTTCATAACTTTCAGCAAGTCTCTTGCAAGGCTGACTGTAACCAGTCTGTCTCCTCATAATACGAACAGAGAACTCTTTTAGCATGACACTATCATCAGCTATACGCAAGTCTGTACTAGATATCCGAGAGCCATTCACTGGTCCAAATCTGGTTATTACGACCACGTCCGCTTGTTGGCGTCTTCTGAGGCTTACAAAGGACTCCATCAACGAATCAATCACATCGACTGATTCTAGAAAATCTCAAGCACTTTCTCAGCCCACCTCTTATACCGGAGCTAAAATACTTCAAACCTGCCTAGATTAGAACCAACTAACAATTCTGGGTGAACGACTATGCGTCAACCACCAACGCCAGAGCCTTCACCACCGGCCTTCCAATTTTCATTCGACACCGCTGCTCGTCATATGCCTTTGAACGCTGCTGTCCAAGGTACCGAAAATGGTTCCACGGCTACGGCTTGTTGGTTGACTTACGTTGCGCCAGGCCGTGATACAGACGCACCAGGCTTCGCTCAACCTCATGACTCATTGTCTTTATTACCAGCTTCACAACCTTTTACAACTTCAAACTCTCGGCCCGTTGGTGCAAGGTCTGATCAGCGAGGAGGCCCTACAGAAAACTCAACGAACTCCACCCGTCGGTCTTCCATTGATTCCCAAAGTCAGGATCGTAAAGATCCCACTCTCGATTCAGCCCACGATGAGCCTTTGCTGTCTTCAAAAAGTTCGACTTGCGCCAGCCAGCTATCATGTCTCGGAAAATGCTCTGTGATTGATTGCGAATCGATCTGCAACCCTTTTGATCATTCCATCGAAACTTGTTCCACTGCTTGTCTCAACACAAAGGAATGTTCTGGTGATAGTTGTTGTCAGTATGCGGAGTGCGTTGACTTGGCTGCCCAACGAAGTGACGAATACCATGGCGAAGAACAATTCTGTGGTGATGACTTTTCCAATCTCTTCAACTGTGATGTGGAGTTTCCCATGACATGTCGTTGGTTGGAGACCGACCAGCCTTGCGAGATCTCAGCTTCCACAAAGGCTGATCTCCGCCAGCATGTATTCCAGGAGCACATTGAACCTCAGACTCAGCAGATCTGCGAGTGGGACAACTGTCATCAAACAGTCGACTCGCAACAGTTTACAGCTCATTTCTTAAACAATCATCAGCCCGAATCATATATATGCCTATCCCAAGGGTGTGGCTCGCAGTTCTCGGATGCAGAACAGCTTGCTCAACACATGGAGATCATGCATGGGCCTGACTTCAATTGCCATTGGGCCGGATGTGAGGTAGCTAGATCGGATCCGGCTGAGCTGACGACCCATGTGAACAATGAGCACCTCAATTCAAGTTCGGAGCAGATTCTGGGTCATCCACATATGTTGCCACTAAGAGGCCTTTCCCATAGCAGTGGATTATCCTCAACAACTCGCGCAGCATCCGAGCAACAGGGTTCGCAACTTTCTACTTCCTCAGCACCTACGACTCCTATAAACTTTCATACAATAGACTTTATCTTGCCGTTAACAAACCCACATACCTGCAAATGGATTAGTGATTGCACCATCGGCGTTCCCTGTGGGGCTATATTCTCCCACGAGTACAACCTGCAGCAACACATAGAGCTTGTCCATACGAAGAGCGTAAGCAGCAATTTTGTCTGCAGGTGGCAATTGTGCAGGCGACATGGAAAACCGTTGCAGAATAAGAGAGCTTTAGACAATCATATGCGGGTACACGCTGAATGTAGGTCTAACATTAAATTAGCAACGCTTCATAACTGACTACGATATAGTCAACACACTCATTTGTAGCCATTGTAAAAAGCAATTCGACGATAAGACCAAACTCGCTAATCACGAACGCTCTCATACGAAAGAAAAGCCATACAGCTGCCAGGAGTGCGAGAGTCACTTCAGTAGCAAGGAATCATTGAGTATGGGGTACGCACTTGCCAGAAGCCGCCAAAGCTAACAGTTCACCAGCTACGCATATGAGGATCCACAAAGGCGAAAAGCCGCTGCAGTGCGAATTTTGCGATTATCGCAGCGGAGATGCCTCCAACATGAGCAAACATCGCAAGAGTAAGCTACTGCACCTGCTAGGGCAGGGATAACCATGCTTACTGAGATCCAGCACATGCACCGCCGATAAATGTCTGCCCTACTTGCAATAAAGCCTTTTGTCGAGCAGACTCTTTGAAGCGCCACATGGCTCAGCACGGAGAACAGGAGAGAGCAGCAGGTTGCAAGCGTACTTACGGAGCAATGGCGGGTGAATGGACCGAGGGCACAACACCGGCCGCCAAAAGCGTCAGATATGGTACATAAGATGGTATGGATCAGTGCGGTGGAACGAATTGGCGTTTTCGTTGATTGATACCCCATCAGCGTTAGATACGAAATAGACAATGTGAGATTTCCATATCTTCAATAATGAGAACGTTTCAAAAATCTTTCTTCTTTTCCTTTCCTACGTGTACAGGCAGCGAATATTTCTATAGTAGCGAGCTCGGACAAATTAATTATGTCTTCAATGTGGCCGAATTCGTCCCCAGCGATGATTTGACCGGCCCTGCAATGCATTTGCCAGACACGTTAGGTCTTCAGCTTAATGAAAGATCGCGAGTATAAGGAGTCTACCTGCCCATGTTCCGTTTCTATTCGTAGTTGTATTTGGTCATAGTACATGGGAGTTTAAGCTACACCATCACTATGATGGACCAAAAACCCTTGGAGTGCTTTCTATTGCATGTGTGATTCTATTGCAATATGCGCAGTCCATTCCCATTTTCCATCCTCGCTTAGGATCTCGCTTAGCTGCCTGCATTGAAGCATGCCCCCTATTACTACCCAACATGTACAAAACATCGGACCTCCATGATACCTAGATCCTCAGGCAATGCAGTATTTACCATCAGATCGACATCTTACTAGATTGCAACGAATTCCAACGTGGCACCGTGCTTATCTATTGCGCTGAGTAATCGCCTGTAGCGCAACACAATACCCCGCACGATCAGCCTAACTAAGGCACGATCTTTGCATATCTGGGCATACCAGATCTACTTCTACCATATCAACCTCGCCGTTCATATGACAATATTCCCGTGGAAGAAGCGATAAAGAGTAGGCATCAACGAGTCATGAAATGCCCCAAAGCTTTCGGAGGCCTAAGTATGTGTACACAAGCCGCCCCGCACCACCAACATCTTTGACTCCCTGAACTCGACGCTACTCATTTCAAATATTCTCAAAATCAACTCAACCAACCACCTCTACTACCATCCTGGTCTGACCGTCTGACCGGAGAGGTGGCAATCTTAGCTGGTATCCTATCGCTATTGGACAGCGTGACGTGCTCTTAACAAATCATCATGGAGCATGATATGTTGGTTATGCTCATGCTGGCGCTGGCTAGCAGCGTATTACTGCATATTGCATACCGTACCGCACTCCCAAGGCCCATCCCAGGCATCGCCTATCACAAGTCATCAGCAAACAGTCTTTTTGGAGATATACCGACTATGATTAAGTATATATCTTCAACGAATGAAGTAATATCCTGGTTTTCAAACCAATGCATCGAGCTGAATTCACCAATTGTGCAGCTCTTCATTCGTCCATTCGGACGTCCAATGATCTTCATCGCGGACTGGAGGGAGAGCCAAGACATACTCATGCGCCGCAAGGAATTTGACAGATCGAACTTTTTCGGCGAGGTCTTCCTAGGCCTGCTCCCGAAAGCGTTTATTTCCATGCAGACCAACGATACGTTCAGACATCAGCGGCGTCTTCTTGCTGATACTATGTCTCCCGCCTTTCTCAACCAAGTCGCTGCCCCCAGGATTCACGATGCCACTCTGGACCTAATAGAGCTTTGGCAGTTGAAGACCAAGTTGGCAGGAAACCATCCTTTTCCGGCACCTGCGGATATCCACCACATGACCTTAGACGCAATTTGGGCGGCTACTTTTGGCACATCGAGTTGTACGACAAAGTCACAAGTGGCTCTTCTATCATCGCTTGCCAAACTTGAGTCACTTTCTTCAGATGAAAACATTCCAGCAGTGTTTCCCAAAGGGCCGACGCCTCCGGCATTCAACGCAATTGTAACTATGACGGACTCGCTTGACAATGCCATTGGCTCGCCGCTGCCAAGCTGGCACCACTGGTTGATCCGGCAGACATCTTCTTATCGTACCGCAAAGAGATATAAAGATGCTCTATTTGATGAGCAATTCAGAAACGCCGGGAATCAGTACTCGGACGATCACAATATCCAAAAGGAGGTACGATCTGCCGTCGAAAAAGTGCTCCAAAGAGAAGCGATCGCTGCCAGGAAAGAAGGAAGGGCACCGCAGTAAGTCTCCATACATTCTTCGTAGTGATCAGTCTTCGCTACCATCTAATCTGCCACTTGACCAACATACGGCGATAGAGACTAACGCTCGAGAAGATTCGACAACCCTAATGCCAAGGACGAAGTTCTTGGCTTTCTTGTTGCAGGACATGAGACAACGTCAACGACAGTCACTTGGGGCGTCAAGTACTTATCAGACAGTCCTCCAGTCCAGCAGAAGCTCCGTGTCGTCCTTCGCGCTGAATTCTCTGACGCTGCTGCTACACGGACTACCCCTTCTGCTGGAGACATTGTCAAGCGCGAGATACCATACCTTGATGTGGTAATAGAGGAGATCCTCCGATGTAGCCTAACCGCTCATGGCGCAATACGCAACGCAAAGGTGGACACGGAAGTTCTGGGATACCTCATCCCGGCCGGTACAGACGTCTACATGTTGTCAAATGGCCCTAGCTTTATGAACCCTGGCTTCCATATTGAAGAATCACGACGCAGTCCCAGCAGTCAGGCAAACAAAGACAAGAGTGGCGGTGTCTGGGACGCTGCCGACATGGGTTTCTTCAATCCGGAGCGATGGCTCACCTACGACGAGCAAGGTGTCGAAGTATACGACGCGCGAGCCGGGCCACAACTTGCATTTGGCCAGGGACCCCGCGGGTGCTTTGGTAAGAAATTGGCGTACATCGAGCTACGCATTATGATTGTGCTTGTAGTTTGGACGTTCGAGCTCAAGAAGACTCCACCTGAGCTTAGTGGATATGAGGCTGTGGATAAACTTACGCACCGACCACAACAGTGCTTCGTGCGCCTTGGGCTTGTACAGGACTAGTGATGATGGAGGATGATCCAGAGTAGAGGGGCTTTGTATGGGGCAGCAAACCCTCATCCCCGCAAAAGTTTAGGTCTGCCGGCCGATAGCTAGGCCACTCTAGTGGAATCTGGGCCCTAGTGGTGTAGAAATACCATCAAATTTGCCGCCGAGCCACTTGCCGCGAATTTGCCGCCACCCAGTATCGCAGCCACTTAATCCAACTCATACGGTCCCAAAACAGCAATCAACATGTCTACTCTAGCGGACGAGCTGCTCAATGACTTTGAAGATTCCGGCTCTGAAGGGGATGGCGATCAGCAAAATGGCTTCCTTCAAGATGGACCATCGCCACCAGCCGCGAACGGCCACCATGCGCCAGAGGGATCCATGGTCTTAGACGACGACGAAGAGAATGTAGACTCAGACGATGAAATGGAGGGCACGCAAGGGGATAGAGCTGTTGCAGATGCTGAGGATGAGGAAGAAGCAAAGGCCAAGGTGGAGAAGATGCAGCTTGGCGGAGTGAACGATGTTCGAAGCGTTGCAGGTCTGATGAAGACGCTGGAACCAGTGCTAGAGGTATGTACATTGTTTATACCCCTTCAACCTCTTCGTACAGACCAGCGTTTACATCTGTCATGGACATAGCCCTGACGTTTGCCGTCATCTCCAGAAAATCGCCCATTATCAAAATCTGCCTCCGGGACAACAGACTACCTTCGTCGGCTCCATCGAAGATAACCCAGAATACCACCTCCTCACACAATCCAATACCCTCTCGACTTCTATTGACAACGAAATCATCCTTGTACATAAGTACATCCGCGACCACTACTCGACTCGCTTTCCTGAGCTGGAAACCCTTGTCACGAATCCACTGGACTACGCGAAGTCCGTAGCAATCATAGGTAACGGACCGATGGATAATATTAAAGAGCTGGCGCAGAAAACAAATAATATCGTAGGGGCATCCCTAAAGTCCATCTTGGATGGCCCATCACTCATGGTCGTCACAGTGGAGGCTACAACTTCAAGAGGTCGAGAGATGACAGAGGCAGAACTACAACGGGTATTAAGAGCTTGCGAGATGACTTTGTCACTGGACCGAGCTAAGAGGACGTTGACGGAATACGTTCAATCACGCATGAACCTCTTTGCGCCAAACCTTACAGCTCTGATAGGATCATTAACCGCCGCGCAACTCCTTAACTTCGCCGGGGGTTTAACCGGTCTGGCAAAAACACCAGCCTGCAACTTACCACCGCTTGGTTCAAAGAAGCAATCACAAACAGGATTTGCCACCAACGTTGGTGTCCGACAACAGGGCTTTCTCTACCATTCTCCCATAATCCGGGGTATTCCTAATGACCTCAAACGTCAAGCCATGCGCATTGTCGCTGCCAAAGTTGTTCTTGCTGCTCGGGTTGATCGGGTACACAATAGCCCGGACGGCTCTAGTGGCGAACAATTGAAATCGGGCTGTCTAGACCGACTCGAGAAGCTTACAGAACCTCCCCCAAATAAGGGACCTCGTGCTCTTCCAGCCCCCGACGACAAGCCATCCCGGAAACGTGGAGGCCGCCGAGCACGGAAAGCTAAAGAGCAGGTAGCTATGACTGATCTAAGGAAGGCGCAGAACAGAATGGCATTCGGGAAAGAGGAGAAGGAAGTGGGCTACGCAGAGACAACGAAGGGTCTTGGTATGATAGGTCAAGCCAACGAAGGTCGTATTCGCAATCAGCAAATCGACCAACGCACGAAGGCGAAACTCAGCAAAAACAACAAAGGCTGGGGCACCGCCACTCCTATTGGGTCAGGCACAGCGTCATCATTACGAGGATTTGGTCAATCGGGCGGCAATGCAACGATGCTTCGCACGCAGCCTGGATTACGGACATCTGGGGTTGGAGCTGGCACCAGCGGGTTGGCGAGCAGCATTGCGTTTACGCCGGTACAAGGATTGGAGCTTGTTGATCCGAAGATGCAGGCTGAAAGGACGAGGAAAGCAGCTGAAGAGGATGATAGGTGGTTCAAAGGTGGCACATTTACGCAGATGGGGCCCAGCAGCACAGCTGCGAATGGGAGCACCGTGGACAGTGGAGGATTCAAAGTACCAGGCCTGCCGGCGAAGAAGATGAAGAAGGATGCTTGAAAAGTTCCGCGAGACGGCAATTGCTTGAAAGCATGGCGCTGGCGTTGCAAGGTCTCGGGAGCATTATATTTGTATTATACTCCATTACCCCATTAGGGGTATACTAGGCCCATTTGACCAGTCTATTTAATCTGGCTAATCAGGCTTCGAGTTCTACCTCGAAGGTTGAATGTATAAAAACGATGCTCGAATCCCATATCAAACCCAACTGAGTGTGTTTTTGCCCTAGACTCCTCCCAAACCAACATTTATCATTATCACTGCCACCCTTAAGCTTGTAGAGCTAGATCCCTTCTGTGTTCGTCTTGTTGTGTGCATTTTCTAATGCTCTGCGTACTTTCTTGATGCCCGGTTTCAGTCCATAGAAGTATCTTACTCCCTACAGGTGGCGCCAAGCCACTAGGAAGAAAACCGTTAGCAGTAGGAATAAAACGTCTTCGCACTTTTCCTCGACGCTGCAAGCCCGTCTCTGACAAGCTAAATACTTTCCGAGCCTCATTCACCATCTTCATATGGTCTCCTTTGTAGGTGAGCAGCTTTCCCTCCTGCACTTCAAACTCTTCTCGACATGATGAGCAATATCACAACGAACAATCCAACTCCTATAGCGTCATGCAGGAACACTACATACTCTAAGATTACTCTGACAGCCTTCCAAGTCGTCTTCGACTCGCTACAATTGTCTTGAAGCTTGAAGCTGACCCATTGCAGCCAGTATTCAAATTGTAATTGAAGCGTGAAGCATAGCCAGTGTCTCTCATAAAAGGTACGGAGCTTCCACTTCCCTCTACACCACCATTCCACCTCTACGTGATGACCACATGACACGGAAAGGCATTCCTCAATCCGAACAATCAATGTCGATTCTGTCTCTACTAAGTTTCAGCCTTGTCTGACACACACCCTGCACCTCATCTTGCATACCTCAACGCTTAGACGATCCTATCTAACGTCAGCTTGAATGTTTAGGTACTACTCCTCCTCATCTCCACTCCTATACCCTCTACACTCCCGAAGAGAATGAAGAACTTTGAACGAACGGGCGGACAGACTGCGTACTCTTCTGCTGGCACCAATCAGTGCTGGAGCGTACAAACTTTAGCCGGTGTCAGGGTGACGATGTACTTGTTGAGAACTCGTCAGCTGATCCACTACATAACCTGCTCGACTGATTTTTCCTTGGCCTTTTTGTACGAATGCTTACCAACTTGACAGTAGGTAAATACATCTCCTATCTCCCTCAGACCTCTTGGACATCACGCAAGCCATCTTCTGAAATGATGAACACTATTCACACTGTTTGAACCGGATACCGCCTTGTAACGAGGGCATGTTCCGGTGATGAACGTACAAACACTGAAAATTCTGATTTAATGAGGTATGCCTGGGATCTATCTCGGGAAGCGGCGGGTTTTGCTGACTGAAAGGTACTAAGCCTGATTCACAGATGGGTGTCGCCTATACAATTTGTCGGGGTGTTTGTTTTCGGATGGGCTATTGCTGACGTTTCGTCGGCGTTCCAGTTTAGGTGCGATACGACTGCGGTCCCGCAAATCCATAAGTTCAGGTTAGTCAAGCTATTTCCTCAATATTCTATATCCTATCTGATGAATCCAAATATTCGCTGTGTTCTTTCCGAGACACGTCATTGAAGAAACATATATTTCACCTTGGAGAACTGACACATGTCCCACTTCCAACTTTGCTTTCACCGCATGACTATGGGTTTCACTCGCTGATCATTCTCCAGTTCAATAGACCTTACCCAGTGTACTTGATCTTGAGGCGACAGAGTGAACGTCACAGCTTGATGTAATTGCGTAAATGGCATAGGAAGATCGTTCGATATGTTATCGGGATTATGCAATCAAATTGGGTATCTCTATATAGCAGAATTCAAACCTTCCCTCAAACCACTCGTAATGTGCCGT
This sequence comes from Cladonia squamosa, assembly GCA_947623385.2. Classification (NCBI taxonomy): domain Eukaryota; kingdom Fungi; phylum Ascomycota; class Lecanoromycetes; order Lecanorales; family Cladoniaceae; genus Cladonia; species Cladonia squamosa. Next base: position 57,799 of record OX392384.1, read on the forward strand.
TGAATCCACCTTTTGCCAAAATGACATCGCCAATAAACCCCTATCCAGAAATCAGTCTCATGCATCTTCCAACCCTCAACTCCTTTCACCTCCACCCCCCCACCCTCCCCTCATCCCACCGTTCCCTCGCCTCCCTCCTCCTCCAAACCCTCCCCCTCCCCTCCCTATACCCCTTCAAAAACTCCACCACCTCCCTCTCCCCCATCTCCCCCCCCTCCCCCTCCACCCACCCCTCCTCCAACCCCTTACACCCCTCCTCCCCCTCCCGCTCCTTCTCCTTCAACTTCTGATACAGCATCTTCGCACTCCACGGCGCTAACACGCGATCCATATGTGCTTGCTTGTAGCGCCATTGGCGTTCGAGGGCGTGGAGGTGGAGGAGGTGGGATTGGGTGCGTTCGCGGAGGGTGAGGAGGGTGGTGTGTGCGGTGAGGACGTGGGTGGCTAGGGTGGAGGTTGTGGAGAGGTGGGGGGGGAGGGGGGAGGGGGTGAGGGAGGGGTGGGTGGAGGCGAGGGCGCTGAGGAGGGGGGGGTTGGTGAAGATGGGTTCGAGTTGCTGGGAGCTAGATGAGAGAGTCAGTTTGCGTTTGGGCATTTGCTTTAGGGTTGGGTATTTGGTTTGGGGACGGAGGTAGGGAGGGGTTTGAGCGTACGTCTTGTCGAGGAGAACTTCGGGTAGCCAGTGTTCGGAGGGGTCTGGGGGCGGAGGATTCAAGGGTTTCTCTTGGCTTTGGGATGGTATTTGTGTAGGTGGGAGTGTTTGAGGTGGTGGTGGGGGTAGCGGAGGTCCGCTAGATGTGGGGTAAGTCGAGTGGGATGGTGTTTGATTTGTGGATGCGGGGTGGGAGGATTTTGGAGGAGGTGGTGGCGGGCTGCTAGGATTGAATGGTGTATTCTGATAGCCTGATAGTGAGGCCAGGTCTGAAGAAGCCATACTGAAGACTGGAATAGTTGAGTTGGAATCGTTGCTTTGTCGAAGCCTTAGAAGTCGAGATTGGTTATCGGTAAATTACGATATCTTGATATTTTACACTAGCGTCTACAGTCTCATCGTTCGACTTCTCGTCTCAGGCATCAGTCATTGATATAATTACTTCTTCTCCGGGAGTACCAACACTTTGATACTGCTTTTCCTCGCGAGCAGATGTGGGGGAATGCAAGCACCCCAGATAATAAGATTAATATAGTCGGCAGAATCCATCTCTGGTACTTGATCGTATCCTGTTTCCATTGTCTCTCAACCTTTCCTACAGTCTAAGGTCTATCAAATATTCACTTCTGAATCTTCTGTTGATGCTGTGGGTGCTTATACCATGCATCTTGTGTTCATTCATCTCGTTCCCTGGGTCTCCACTTTGCAGATTTTGTCAAGGCTTTGCCTGAAGCAATAGAGAAACCCGCGAAAACCCCATCTCCACCCTCTGATTTGTCCTTCTCTTGTATGCCTATAGCTTTTTTATTGGACGGCCACGGGCGTCGGGAAGCCGCAAGTCTGCCCAATTACTCCTATTCCAAGCCTACAGGTAAGCAAGTTCAATTCTTGGGGCTTGGCGCGGAAACGTGTAAGACCACTGGGCGAGAATAGAGTCGGACAGTCCTAGAAGAGTGTACTTGGTATATCACCTTCCCTTCGGACCGAACCCGTTTCCCTGTTACATGACCATGAATAGTTACCAACATCCCAATCGGGCACCAATGTCTCAGCCACGTGCTCGATCTATGAAGCTGGTGGCTCACCGGATGAGCAACTATTCTTCATTTCGACGTCGCATCAAGACGGGCCACTTCGCTATGACTTGGACTATCTGTGCTAGCTCTGGATGTGGAAGCGCAAGTTCAATCTTGACGAATAAGCAATGAGGCCACGGCACACAGAGATAGCCATCATTTGTTCCTGCCATGCTACCACGGTCTATTATCAAAAGCAAATTGCATGATATGATACCTGTGCTGTAAGTCTCCTTTTGCGGCTTCCTTTTCAAGCCTATCATAACGAAATAACGATGACTATCTTTGGAGCAGGAAGGGCTGTGCCGCTGTCGATATTGCGAGCCCACCATCAATACCGGATATAGTGGAATGTAATCAGGTTGATGCAAAACATCAATGCCTCGGTGGGTTTGACATGCAATTCGTATCAGAGTTACAAGGCGATGGATGCTGCACCCCAGATTTCGGCAGAGAGGGTTCTGGGTTCTTCTGCTTACGCTTTGGCTGACTGTCCTGAAGCGCTTGGACGAGCTTAAAGCAGCATCATAAGCGAACCTGTACCTTGCATGGAAGATTGGAAGATGGTTCCAGCCGAACTCCGGGTTTTGGCGTAAATCCTGCCGAGGCGTTGAGACAGGTCTAAAGTGCCTTAGGGATGCAACTGCCACGCACTTGTGTCTCCGTCGGCATGGGTTACCCCTGATAGAGGAAGGCTACTCCCGAAGCGCTCAAATCGTCAACTACGTGACCTTTTTTGCCGACCAACAATTACGATCTGCATCTGCGTCAAGTACACGGTCGAACGATCATAGCCCTCCTCAAATGAGAAAGAGATTGTCTGGTAATAGTATTGAATTGCGGTACACGAATTTACGAGGTGATCGAAAATGGCAACCACGAGACGACGTGCGCGTAAATGAGAGGGTCTGTGATAATGAGGCCAGCTAAACCAGCAGTCCCGCGCTTTCAGATGCGCCACGAGGTATCCGGGAAGTTAGGGATCATACTTTGACGATCAGCACACAGTTTCACGATTGATCAACACCTTGTTTGCACGTGGAGAACAGTGATTTTTGACAGCTGGGCCCGCTCGACGAAAGGGAACGTTAACTCTAAATGTGAAGAAACATCACAATAACAATAAAACAATATCATAGGCCACATCAGAATACCTCCTTACACGGCAGAGCAGTCGATGAGCAGGAGTAAGGACGGTTCGTAGCACGCCCAATGCATGGCTTGAGAATCAAGATTCATCAGCCGACTTCGTCGCTTGGTAATGATCAAGTACAAACCAAAAAAGGTGGTCAGATTGCAGACTGCAGACTGCAACATAGTACTGGTAGGATGAAAGCGGCGGAGCAGAACAGTAATATGGCGCCCGACCTGGAGGCTTCTCTTTTTTTACTTTTCGTCGCATGTCAGCAAATGAAGATCGTCTGTTGGTATTGGTAGTTGACCTGCATAGTAGCATAAGTCGTCATGTCTGCCTCGTGGTTGTTGATCCCTGGAGGGCCCTGAGATCATAGTTCCCCACACATTCACAGGGGAATACATCAGGTACATGTGTACCGGCGTAGCACATGAACAGACCTGAGTCAGCACAACAACCAGTCGTAGGATGATGATGATTGGGATCTTCCCCAGCCATGTAACAATGCTGTAGCGAATGATCTCAGATGACTGGTAATGCTCGCTGTCCACGGTTCGTATTCAAGTTCCCCCTCGGCAAGATCCGTAGTTCTAGAATAAATGTACACCAAATGCTCATACTACTAAAGAAATACATTAACATATTTTCGATTACTAGGCTGAGCCACGCTCGGTGGGATTTATTTATTACTCAGAAGCGCAAGTAAAGGTTGGTTTAGGGATAGTGTTGTCGTAGTGGGAGCGTGCTGCGCGCAATTGGCCACAACACGGAGGTGTTTCATATTTTGCTCCTCCCTTTCCCTTTCCGCCCGATTCGAACTACCTCAAACCTTCAACTCTCTCCACTCTCTCCACACCTTCACCCCCTCTCCAATTCTCATACCATCGGCAGGATTACGATTGCAGCACCTTCTACAGCACTATCTGGAGTCTTTGTATGGATCTAGGAGACTAATGCACCGTCGGAGAGAGGATTTTGAGAAGGATACACAACAGGGCGGGTTCAGGCAGGGGAGGATGCTTCTTGGGAGGCCGCTTGCAAGACCCAACACCACCGCATTGCCCTGACCATTCGTCACCATCATGCAATAGCTGCAGCCTTCCGGATACCTACAACTCTCCACTTGCTGGCTGGCGCTGGGTCGCTGGTTGGCCTCAACATATCAACATAATACTCTCCATCGCCAACAACAACGCTCGTGGCGCTAATAGATCAACATGACAATACCTACACCTCCAGTACCCTTGCGGAACCAATGCTCGATCATATACAACGACATCCTCTACACATACCAGGTTAACGCGTTCCAGTCGCTGAGTCTCAAAGATGGTGGAACATGGACACAACTACCCATGGGTGTGCCAACGAATGGCTCAGCGTGCGTTCAAGGTGCCGTCAATGGCCAAGCCTCCTTTATCGTCCTTGGGGGCTCGACGTCGACTCCAAACTACCAGGGTATGCAATACTATTCATTCGGCAACAACACATGGCATAGCGAGACGCCGTTGACCCCAGTTGCGGAGAATCGATTGGGACACGGCGCAGTATATCTTAACGAATCGTCATCAATCCTAATGTATGCTGGCTTCCAAGACAATAGCTATGCACCATCTTCCCAGACTTTCGTCATACAAACGGCTCCTCCTTATAACATCCAAGCGTTCGAATCTGACGCCACACCAGTAATGAATCCACTAATGCTACCCTGGAATACTACACACGGATTGATGCTCGGTGGAGGCGCGACGAATACCAAGCTCTTTACCTTTGGACCACAGGAAGGTTGGCAGCAACTGAACGTGTCCTTACCAAGCCCGTTAAAGGATTCATCTAAAGTACAAGCCACCCTCATGGATCATAGCGACGGAAGCAAGGTTCTAGAAATATTTGATATGAGCGTCTCCCCGAATCAGCTCTCGACTCTACTGCTGCAGAACGCCACAAATACGGCCAATTCGAAGAGATCTAGACCATACTCGACATTCAGGCATCACCCCTCGGGACGGCGGAAACGGGACACTTCATTGGAGGATAGACCTGCATACAACAATACCCTTGCACCTCAAGATACCCGAGTCGGCTTCTCACTTGCTCAAGACCCTGTCACTGGCTTGGTAGTAGCGGTAGGTGGGAACGACCAAGTACCTCTAGCAATCTTCAACCAGACTGGCAACCAATGGATTGATGCCAATCAATTCTTCGGGAGCGAACCCGGTCCGAATGCGAGTCCAAGTAGTTCGTCATCTCCACACACTACCACAACCAACTCACCAGCTGCGTCAAGCTCTGCCGCTGCTGCCGCCAGCGACAAGGCCGTACGAAACAAGTCTCTCACTATACTTGGTGCGGTTCTTGGCGGTGTCTTTGGTATTGCAATTCTTCTAATTCTGATCCTCGTCCTACTGCGGCAATGCAGAAACCGACGAGAGAAGAAGCGTGCGCGCCAAGAGAGTAGTTATGCACTTGACGACAAGGCAGAGATGGACTTCGCAGACGTGGGTGCAGACTACATGAAGGAATCTGGAGCTTACGAGGAACGAAGTAATCATAGGCGGAAAGCGTCCGATAAATCTGATGCAAGCGCAAGGGTTAAAGCTATGGATCGATCGGGAGCAGCGTCATCACAGTCGAAGCGTGCCCTTCTTCATGCGAAAGGTGACAGTACTGGCAGCGGTAAATCATTCTGGAGCCGTGGCACCAAGTCTCCGGAAAAGTCGCCACCTTTCATCTCGGCGCCTATAATGGGGGCTGCTCCTCCAATTATGGTGGCCTCGTCTGCAAGAGTAGTCGGTTCTCCAGATCCGAGAACCGAACAACGAACGGACACTGGATGGAGTACATATTTCACCAACAATAACACCGACTCATCACAACAGAGCAACGACCAAGACGGAAGGCCTAACACCTATCTCTCAAATAGCCAGAGTCAATCAGACTATACTACGTCCACCCACCCACACGCCTCAGCCGAAGTCGAACCCCTCAACTTCCGCGAATCTCAAAATCCTTCAATCTATCCTGCCAACGCCCGTGTCATGGCACCGGTCATGTTCCCTCGCCCGGGTCTAGGCGTCGCCCTGACCCAAGGCGCTAGTCCGACGCGCGATCTTGGACCGCCTTCTCCTGCGACCCTCGTCTCCGACATGGAAGAGGACGAGTATGCTCATCATTCCCACAGCGACGGGCAGGAGTCTTGGACTCCGGTTGCCGCTGGTAGTGAAAGAGAGAGTCAAGGAACAGATCCACGGGTTAGCAGCGTCTACAGCGCAAACTATCCTCATCCTGGAGAACGTGTTCGGATACCGAATTTCCCAACTGTACCAAGTAGTCAACGGCCTTCTGCGAATAACAGCTTGGTAGGCTTGCCAACCTCAACGGCTAATGAGTCCAATCGAGGATTGCGCAATATAGCCTCAAAGGATTTCGTTCGTACGCCTAGCGGAAGAGAGAGAGCAGTACCTCCGGCAGGGACTGGTCGGTTACCTGATTACGGTACTAGCCAAGTCAGGACCTTTCCTCGGAGGAAAGAAGATCTAGGAGGCAGGGGAAGAGGCAGCAGCCAAACTGAGGACATGAGCTGGCTGAATCTGGGGACGAGCGCAGAGCAAAGTAACAATCACTTTCGTTATTGACCTTAATGAGACGATATCCCGTGATTGAAAGGATAGAGCATGGCGTTCTTTGAGGCATCGATAAGCGTATACCTGGACACGACACTACTACATTTCCTTCTCACGATCATTAATTTCAAAATGTACCATCACCGATTTTACGGACGAGACCAGGCTTAACGCTTAATTAGCATTCTGATGTATTTGACTTGAGTAGAGCTTTTGGCTTCTGTGAAGCATTAGAAGGTGGAGAGAGGTGGGAGGTTTGGGCAAAGAACAGCCTGGAGATGCCTGAAGAGGCTGGACACGGGACGATGCTTATGAGAAGCTATCCATGTCACAGAGGAGACGAGAGATGTATTCTAGCTTGCAGTGATGTGTGGAAGAAGAAATGCAAGTTTCAATGTCTAGGGTGCCGCCTACGCATTTCGCTTGATTGACAGAATAGTCATGCAGTCCTTGCAATTGGGCTACGATTTTAGGCTCCTGCTCCATCGTTGAATTTCTTGCAACTTACGTGGCACTTCCCAGCTTATTCATCATTTAAGAAAGTCACAGTAATCGGCGACTCTTAGTGGCCTGCGTCCGAGTAAAGCAATGGAGCAATAGCCACCAAAGCTTGCTTATGCGCGCATTAAGACAATTTGAACATTGACCGTGCAAGGCCCCGATGTAATACAACAGGATCCGTCTGCGGCCCAGTGAGTGTCTGAAATTTCGATGAGTGTACGTGTGCTTATTGTTTAGACTAAGTTGTGATGGACCGCACTCACACCCTCTGACCTTTGCTCGAAAGACAAATTGTTCCAAACGCCGGCAAACCCCAGAATCAACCCTATCTTGAGGATCCCATAATTGGAAAGGTTATAAATATGATGAATATATCAGCTATGAACGCTCTTTCCTTTGAGGTAGACGCCCAAACCCTGCCAGGTCTGTACCTGCCTCCCAAAATGTTGTTCTCTCGTTACCACAGCCCCGTTTCAAATCGTTCCACCAGGAACAAATCATTAATACACGATTTTGAATTCTGCATATCTTAAAGTCTACAGCTATATTAACATCACTCGAACGAAAGTTGCGAGCAACACGCTTGGTTGTAGCAGAGGGACCGCTGGAAGGTATGCGAACCCTAGAAGAGTTCTGACCCTGCATGTTTGTGTTTTATTGATCCGATACATCAGGCTGGTTTTTCAAGTGGCCTATTCTTCCAATTTCCCATACGACCTTGACAGCTCTCACACGGGCGACCCCCACCAAACGACCAAAGCGACGCGGTCACTGCAAAGAATTAACATCTTGTCAATATTGTTAGCGTACAACGATTACAAAAGCAAGGCATCACACTTCTAGAAGCGCTCATTCAGTCACAGCTAAGCATGTAGGGTCCACCTTACCTCTTCCCTCTATATTTGCCATGTCTGACTGTCAAAGTCACAAGCCCGAAACTGGCATCCGAGTGGCCCGGCTCCCGTTAGACGTGCTCAGCTTCGGAGACACGGACGACAACGACTTCGATGATGAATCACCACCCTGAAGAGCGCATGGGAAGTGTCATCGACGTTTATGGGGACGAATTGAACATAGTGATCATTTCATATGGAATATGTAATTCAGCGACCATAACAGCCAATGGTCCATTTTGGGTACTTCTGAGAGCGCACAATAACCAGCTCCCATGGACTTGGATTACGTGCTCAGTGATGATTGCCCGCAATAACACTGTGTATTTCGCTTAATTGTACTACCTTCGTCTTCCCTCGGCGGCTTTGTTGTTCTTGTGTGCTTGTATTTCATCGACACCTTACCCGATGCATACGCCCTACCTTGCTACGACTCGTTGGGAGGCAATTTTCATCTGCGGCGAACAGGGGTCTTCTGCGTGACCCAAGCAAACTCTTGAAATATAAGCATAAAATTGAGGCACAAGCAAACTGTTGAAGGCAGCGTGAAACATTGTTTATTTAGGGGTAACCCTCATTCGATGAATCCCCCGTTCTATCACTTACTCCGCTTTGGAACCAAGAATTCTTATTAACCTGATAGTCAGCTTCAAAGAAGGTAAGGAGCAATCACTTGTGAGCATACACTCGCGTCTCATCCTTACGGGCTAACCAGTAAGTGAGACAGTACAATTGACCATCTTACTATCTTAAGGATGGGCTTATCAAACCCAACCATCACACCGCCTCCTACTCCACCACCAGCTCCGAAACCTGAATCATAGATTCTCATCTAAGCCAAAAACTCGCAGATACTGATGGTGGCCTGAAAATCAAGCTACAAGCGATGACCACAATTCAATTCTACAACTGTGAACACGGACTGGTGCCAGCGATGTGCTTTTTGGGTGCCAAAGACAAGGGAGATCGGGTAACACGGAACTAGACTTGTTGATTTGATGTTGGGAAATTGTTGAGAGTTTTGGTGTTGGGCTTGGTCAGCGTCAGTCATTCAATAGAAGTCTGCCATCTTTTTTCTGCTGCACATGTCCACCGTCCACTAAACAAGGATATATTTGCACTATCGAAATATCACTAAAAAGGCCTTTTCCTTGTTATTGTTCTCTTATGACCCTCATTGGTTCGGTCTTACCAGAAACAGACGCCATTTACGTAGTTGGGCATCATTGCTGCCATACGAGCCCAGCACGGTTCCGACAACGACAATACATATTCTCAGGTCGGATACCGTTACCATCCTACCCTTCGTCTTTCGATCAGCTACAGCAATGGCCTCTCACCTCGAGCACCAAGCTCTGCACAAGACTTTGAAGTAAATATCCGGCGGATCATCAACTTCAGAAACCCTCACCCTCAACAACTGTTTCATAGCACAACCCACCATTTTGTCGCCCCTCCAAGAAATGGGCCGCCACATCCGCGCCCTCATAATCCCCTCCGACGGCTCCCCCCTGCACATGGTCCACATCAAAACCGTCAACCTCGAACCCAACGCCCCCAACCCCTCCCTCGGCCACCACCCCGACTTCCACAAATACTGGGGCCTCCCCGGCTGGTCCCACCGCATCGCTACACCCATGCAAATCTCCAACCAAACCCTCTCCTGTCTAAATGGGAAATACTACCTCTTCCGCTCCCTTCTCGCTGACGCGCATCTCGAACCCAATAAACATATTGGTGGTGGGAGGTGTTATGGCGATGCGTTTATCGTGAGAGTGTTGGATGATGGGGGAGATGAGAGGGGGGATGCGGCGTATGAGGATGTGCCGAGGGAGTTGTTGGGGACGAGGTTGGTGTTGAGGATGGTGAGTGGGGAGATGGGTGGGGAGGGGAGGGAAAGGGAGAGGGGGACGGAGGTGGGGAAGGGAAGGAAGACGGAGGTGGGAGTGGGGAGGAAGTCGGAGGTGGGAGAGGAGAGGAAGACGGAGGCGGGAAACTGAAGGGCGAGGATGGGGGAAACGAGAGTGAACCCTGGAGCCTTTGGAAAGAAGTTGTTGAGAGGGTGGGGGGGTGGGTGGGGGAGGAGGTTAAGAGGGGGTTGACGGAGATGTGGGAGAGGTGAGACTGGGGGGCGATGCGGATGAGAATAGACTTGGAGATATCATTTAGAATCATTGCCGTCGTCCTTCTGAAGAGTTGAATAAAGGTAATTCTTGTGCTTGACGGAATTATTAGAGATAGTCTTCTTCTCTACTCGCAGATTAATCGTGGATGCGCTGTCCAAAATCATGCTTCCCCGAATGCTTGCGCTTTTTGCTGCTGTCTGAATGTTTGTCTCTTTGCTACCTAAGACATAGTGTTGAGCGCCCAACACCATCGTTCCTGCTCATAGGCCCAGAAAAGGGGCATTCTGGGAACTATAGCATGAGAGACATATTCAGATTTCGGAGCGTTGAGTCCGAGTAATTTTTAGTCCTCGATATCTGTCCAAGCTAAGTATGAGAGTTTGTCTAAGATTCTTTCTCTTTAGCGAGACCTTCCTTTCTCTTAATGAAAATCTTGAAGTCTTTCGGCCTCGCTATACCCCAATTCTTAACCGTCCATTCTTTCTCGGGGTGAACCATCGACATCTGTGAAGAAGAAGAGAATTAGTCAGTCAGTCAGTCATTTCGCTGCTGTTTACCTTTAAGATGTCTTTTGGCAGTGAGGAAGGGGGGTGGACGAAACACACCTCAAACGTGCACATCAAGCTAGCTACAAGCTTGTAAACCTCCATTGCAGCAATATGCCTCCCCAAGCACATATGATTGCCCGCTCCATATTGAAACATTGCCCTCTCCATAGCCCGTATCTTTTGTTCGTCGTCTACTAGCCACCTTTCCGGCCTAAAGGAATCCACGTCATCTCCAAAAGTTGGCTTATGACGTTGGACGACCCCAGGGCTAACAGCCACAATAGTACCGCCGGGAATCCAGTTATCACAAACAGTAGCGCCCGAGCTTGGCACAATTCGTTCGAAACCTATCGCCAGTGGTGGATGTAGACGAAATCCTTCTTGGATGCAGGCGTGGAGGTAGGGGATGGAACGTGCAGTCTTGAAGGGGATCTGCGGCCACCTGGAGGAGGCCGGAAGAGGGACATAGGACGCAAGATCCTGTTGAAGTTTCTGGTAACAGCCTGGTGTGCGCAGCACGTAGTAGAGTACTGCGGTAAGACCGATCGCACTATTGGAGGGGAAAGATAAGCCGTTAAACCCTTTGAAGTCAATGGAAAGATGCTGACCTTGGTTCTGAACCAGCAATCATGGTCGAAAGACTAAGGCCCAAGACTTCCTTCATCGTGATATGTTCTGGGTGCTCTTGCTTTGCTTGGCGGAACTTGTCCAGTAGATCTATCTTTTGGTTGGTGTTTATTGCGGTGGGATCCTTCTGTTGCTCCCTCTCTGCAATGCGTTCCAAGGCAAATCTGGCACCCGGAAATGTTGTACCTTTATACCAGCCACGCCTTTCGAGCCACATCAGGACCGGGTTGTGCCTTAGAAGTGAATCAACCCACGGCATCTGGCCCACCTACACAAGGTTAGTTTTCTCGCGCAGAGCATATAGAAATCAAGTCGCAAGGAGCTCACAATGTTCCCATATGCTAGGAACTTCTCCACCCAGCCAATAATGCCGTGAACATCTTCACTACGCGCGATGAAACCATGGCGCTTGCTGTAAGTCAACTCGCTCATTACATCAAAGGTGAAATATGAAATCCAGGTATAAAGATCAAGCGGAATTTCATTGCCGTCATCCTTGACAAATCGATGTTCAAGTTCTTTGAGGAATGTTTCGATGGTATTTTCAATGAGTGGCTCATAATCGAATACAGCGGTCTGGGTAAAAAAGCCATTCATTGCTCTCCGAACGTTCCTATGCCAATCTTGGTCTGGACTCGAGAATAAAGTATGGGCCCACTCTCCCCTTGAAACAGGAGCGTTGGTAGCATATAGTCCGGACTATGGATACAATTAGTGTGTTAGCGATAATGATCAAGGTCATTTGGCGCACAATCCGCCTTCTTGTAATACGTACTTTGTTCCAGTTCTTTCCGGCCCCAAAGATATCTCTAATTGCTTGCGGGTCTCGAAATGAAAGTGCATGTGGGCCAACGCGCACCACATCGCCATAAGTATCATGCAAATCTCGCAACGGAAACAGCGTACCACGATAGGCATGAATGAATCTCCAAAGGTCCGTGAATGAGGCCAAGAAAGGGCCTCTGAACTTTTGAATGCCGGAGCAGTAGCGAAAAGATATCAAAGGGATCAATACGGCCAGGAAAGACAGACTGAGCGAGTGATCCCAGGCAACGACAGCAATGATGTTGAGTATCGATTTCATCCTGTATGAGAAAGCGAGGAATGATTTGGGGTTGATTTTGTCACTAACAGAAGCTATAGATTATAAGTGCTGCTACTAGAATGAAGAAATCCCTCAATATATTCCGAAGGAAGTGGGGGCGACCTATCCCGCTTTGAAACCTCTTTTGATGAGCCGCTGCCAGATTTTAGTCCCAATCCACGGGATGTGTCCGCTGAACGGCTTACTATCTCCGCTTATAGCGTCTATATACGATATAATGTCCTAGCTCTGAGTAATAAATTTGCGTCCGCAATGTTGCGAAAGAAAGCTTCATGATAGTGGTACTCCTTATTGAAATTAGTCTATAAATAAATGTCATATACTTGGCATGGTGCAGGTTCGCAACTGATCTTGTGAAGGGCCGCTGACTTCTGCAGCCATCACGATGACTGAAGGGTTTCCCTATCCTACCTGAATCTCAGCCGTATCAGACAGGTCATGAAGGAATGACAGGGGTTGAAACTCGTACTGGTCTTATCGGCCCACTCGATGTCCATGTTATTGGCATGTGGGTACGATTCGACCAACCAGAGCGGTATCTGAAACGGTTGCTGACTGTTATTGGTCACTGTCGTAACGTTTCAGATCGAATGTGGATATTCTTGCGGAGACCTGCGAGATGGCTGACAAGGGCGGTCAAAGCGGGTCAGCATCAGTCAGATTCTCAGGCCAGGGATGCAAGACACGAGCGATACTGTTGACCACACGATTTCAGCTCCCATTCAGCTGCTAGGGTTTGCGCATTGTGACTACATCGGGCTAACAATAGTCAATCTGAAGATACTATAACCGATCTTATCAAGTTCAAAATTCCGTGATTAGCGCTAACGTCAACAGGAAATCATAGCGACAAGCCTTAACGTTACTAGGTGTAGCTATATGACAATAGATCCTTTGATAGGTCGTCAATAAGTTCAGCAAGCATTTGCTACCGTCACAGCGATGCATTTTCCAAAGGCAGCTGTAAAGAAACGAGTTGCCTGCTGGTACGTACCACCATTCATGTGAGTCGAGCTATCAGACCCATGGTCAGAAAAGAAGTCACGTGACCCAGTCTCGGGGCCATTTCCGTGATATCTTGGTTTCGTACAGCAATGGTATGTTTGAAGATGGTCTGCCTAATTTAGGGTGGCATTTTGTGGTAAAGGAGGGACCGTAGCTGCAGTGGTACACGGGAATCCGCAATTGTAGCCACGACCTGTAGACATATGGTGAGGCGACGAGGACGTTGATTTGTTATGGATTTGGAATATACTAATACCAATGATTGATTTCCTGCCGGTTGGCTCGGAAAAGTGCCAGAGAATGGGTGAGAAAATACACCGAAGAGAGGGGCGAAACAACGGTATGTCCGTAAAAAGTACATAGAAGAGTTCACCCCTCAACCGCATAAACCTATCAACCGCATAGCCTTATGGGGTTGTACCTACAGCTGCTAAAGCGGCCCCTAGAGACACCGCCGAAAGTCCCCGTAGAGTGGTCCCCGTACCTCTAGGGGCCGCTTCAGCAGCTGTAATACAACCCTATAAGGCTATGCGGTTGAGGGGTTTATGCGGTTGAGGGGTGAACTCTCCTAAGCCACTGTGGCCGAACAAGTCCGCGCCTCAAATCGCCGAGACGCAAGATCGTAAGAAGAAGCTCAAGAAGAAGCTTTCGAGGAAGTCGAAGTAGGTTCATGATTGAGTTGTTATTGGATATCTGCCATGTTGATAATAGCGTCACCATTAGCATGCGATCATCAGGTGTCATACTGTCGTCCTTCATGTATATTAGGAGCGACCTCCCATAGTTTCTAGCACCTCAGGCGAGGTATCATCCATCTAGAAGCTCAATACCTGCTACAATTGGCATATCTCAGTGCGCCGGATCAGTATCCCAGAGATTGTCCAATTGGCCCGGAGTAAGAGCAGCAGAACCTATTAGCAAGTCGTGCGCATTAAAGCTGCATCCTTGCCTCGGGCATACATCTCATCCATGGTCTCACTCGTACTTACTTGGTGAACCTCAGCTAGGTGGCAGTCATGATATCAAAATATCGGTTTCAACTCCCCTGGCGTGGTCCTTAGTGCGACGGCTAGAGAGCCCCTAAGAGTATCATGGTATGGAAGGTATTTTAAGCCTAACCGGGCCGACGTGGGCTAATGGCGGTAGAGAACCCTTCTCCTTGCAACTCACAATGCTAAGTCTAAATAATCTATTCTACGTAAGAAATGTCTATGGCATAGATCCGTAACTTTGGAGTCGAGTCAGCCAGGCTTGAGAATATTTTACGCTTATTTTCATAAATCTGCTTGTGCGGACAAATTTGAGAATAACTAAGCTGCGGCGTGAGATGGACGTGGAGTGCATCATCACTTAATGGACGTTGTTCATTGGGGCTAGCATTGCCATGTAATTACTTATTGAGTATATCTAGCAACCATGTAGTTGCTATGTGCGAACCCCGACTCCAATTAATGCTACTCTGAAACACCCACAATCACCACATTCACCCTTTCAGCTCCTGACAAACCCATATGCCTATTTTTACTCGGCTAATACCTCATCGGCGCCATCCAATCCCCCAATCTCGTCGTCATCCTCTTCCATGTCTTCCTCGAGCTCAACATCCTCCTTAAAACACTTCTCCAGTCCCACTTCCTTCAACCGTTCCTGCATCTCCTCTCTCTTTCCAGCCTGCCATCTCTCTAGCGCGGCAGCCGCGTGCACCTTGAAGCCGAATATCCTCGGCTGATATCTCTCTATTGTCTTTTCCGGTATCAGTGCCGGGTAGACTTGGAAGAGGATATTCTGGAATGAAGTGCCGAAGTACGCGCCATCGATGTTGGCATGGCGGGACGATTTAGGGTTATAAAGATCTTCGCATTTACCGCAGTAAAGTTTGACCGATTGGACGTGGGGTAGATCTGACATGCCGGTTGGTAGGAGAGGGTGGGATGCGCACATTACACGGGGACATTTCCCGAAGTCACCCTTCTTATATTTCTCCAGCTAGCGGATTCAGTCTAAGTAAGTTCATGCAACAGACTTGTACATACCATCTTTGCCAGGCCTCTTGTAGTGGTGATGTACCGAGCGTGAACTAAGCCGTAGAGATGCCGGGCAGACTTCTCGATCTGGTCACGCATATCATCATCGCAGTCGAGGTCAAACACGTCAGTGACAAGATCAAGAGCGTATTGGTAGTATTGAACATCTGTATTGAGTCCCGTCAAATTGAACCGGTCTGTGAGGTAGTCTTCGTCGATTTCGCAATAGTATTCATTGCCTCGAGACGAGATGAACTGTTCCGGGATGGATTAGCTACAATTCTGGCGTAAGTAATCAATCGGAGACTGCGTTACTGGTACAAAAGACAAGAGTAAGGGGCTAATGGGGGCTCTGTCTTGGGCTATGTTCTCTGTAACCCATGTAAGGGCTAAATTCTTTTCCCGGTATCTCAATAATTCTTTGAGAAAGTCCATCTGGTGTTTATCGGTACAGTCCGTCTTTTGAAACATATCACGGAACGAGTCGGCCTCAGTGGGAGTCATGTCCTCAAACTTAAGACAGTGCTCCAGATATTCTTCTATCCAGTACAAAGGAAGCGAGGGTCTGGTTCGTGTAGACTGTGGGGTCCGGTATATCCCCGTTGACATTCGTGTGGACTCATCTCCTCCTATAGGAAAGTCTTCTTCTGCGAGGGAATCATCTTGCTCAGGCGAGTCTTCTCGGTCAGGTTTCTTTTTCCGCCCAGACTTCGCTTTTCGACCACGCCTCTTCTTTCGTGCAGGCTTATCTCGGTACACGAGGGAAACTTCACGTTCAGGTGAGGTTTCTTGTACAGGTTTGGACAAGACTGCCATCGCTTAAATGATCCAAAATGGAAATTCTCTTGTTGTCCTTTAGGTTTCTTGAAGTGTACGACTGCGTGGGGTTGTTGAACTAATGAGGAAGTTGCACTTCTGTACATGCGATGACCAAGCATAGAAGGTGCAAGCGGATCACGCGACTGGGTTCCAATGTGATTTCCACTGTCCGGCGAGGCTCTGGAGTTACCGCAGATGTATGCAAGGGACAAGGTCACAATTCCTTCCAGGTTCGACAGCGATAGCTGGCGCATCCGATATAAGAGTAAAAACCAGCAACAAAACACACACAACATAACGAGACGAATGTACTACGCGCTTTCCGTGAACATAAAACGAAAGTTCGGCCACCTACCCAGTCTCTCCAGTAACTTGTGTAGTCGCTTTCCGTTTCACTGTTGTAATCCTCCATGCTGATTCTTCCCCAGCTTGATTTAATAATCTAAATTTGTCTTTTCAAAGGCTGTCATTCTATTAAGAACGGATAGAAGAATAGAATGAAGTGTGCTCAAGGGTAATATTGTTGTGGTGAAAGATTTGAGTATGCTGGAGGTGGTGCCTGATAAGGCTGATTTTGATCAGGAAACGGCTTCGTCGACTTATCAGAGGGGTCGGCATACTGATCCGCCTCGGCCGAGACTCCAGCCCCGGCGTGTTTAGAATGCACGAGGACTAGACTCCAGTTAGACGATGAAGACCTTCATATCAATTCATATATCGACAAAGGAAGTAGCTACGACTTCGCTTTCTGTGAATGGAATACTCAGATAATGATCGGCTCGATGTTTTGTACCAACATCTTCTGTTCGTCTACCATAATCGAAGAGATAGTCGATTGAGCTCGAGCTTCTAATGCAATAGCGTTCTGCAGTATATCGGCGCACCACGTTGTACTTGCCATTGGCGCACGACTCGTCCGCAGTATTGCATAATTCTTTGGGGCAAGCACGAGCAAGCTACCCACTCGGCGCAATGATGCCTTCTTCCATTTCCCCAAGCGGGGCATACTACCACTCCTTCTCTTTCATACTATCTCTATCAAGAAGGCAGCTGCAATTGTTACCGCTGCATCCATTCATTAAGCGCTGCATTCCCCCGTTTCATCCTCCATAACAACCGAACATAACCATCTACGGCGTAGTTGTCTCAGGCGTCCAGCCATAGTCAGCTCTCCAACTACAATCCTTCTGCCGAGTCCACGCTCTTCCTTCCCACACTCCAGGACCTCCAACTACTGCCTCAATCTTCCGCTCCTCTGTTTCACCATTTCCCGCTCAGCCTACTTGCAAAACCCTCTATGATTCCTACGCGACCCACCAATCCTTACATTCCCCGAATATAGAAAGTAGAACCTCGAAGTCACGAGATTGAAAAGCACAGCTCTGGTACCTTACACATCACTCACAAAACCTACCTTCCTCCAAAACCTCCACCAAAACCCACAATGCATATCTCCAAAGCCTTCCTCCTAATACCCACCGCCCTAACACTCGCCACTGCCCTCCCCTCCACCCACACCACCAACTCAGACACTCCCAAACAAGACCTCGACCGCGCCCTCGCACGAGAAATCCGCGAACAAGAAATCCACGAACGACGCCTCGCAGCCTTCGCTGCCCAAAAACCCCTACACACAGCTGCCCTCCTCGCGGGCGCCGCTGCCGCAACGCCCACTGCGCAAAAGCGGCATAATAACCTGCGAGTACGGGATCTGAGGACGGTGACGGGAGAGGATGGGCTGTGGGTGAGTTTGGAGGATATTGTTGCGAGGGAAGCGGATGATCGACCCCCTTTGGATGAGGTGGATGATCAGGAGGAGGATGGTGAGGAGGAGGAGGATGTGAATGATGAGACACAGGTTTACACAAAGAAGGTTGAACAACAGATAGTGTTCATAGAGAGGAGAGAGGGATGGGATACTAAGGGGAAGCGGAAGGGGAAGGGGAAGGGGAAGGGAAATGGTGCCGGTGAGATATGAAGAAGAGGAAGTGTATGGCTACTTGAGCATAAAATCATGAGCATGGATGATACCAGGTGTTGCAGTGAGAATGAATAAGGGACAAAATGCACAAGCAAAGGTGTTCGGGAGGCATCATCATCATCAGCGAGCGAGCGAGCCACCACCATGATGGTATTTGTTGTATCACTACATTAGCTGATAGGAAAAGCATATCCTCATTACAACCTCTCTCTCTCCTGTCACAGTGCTAATGCTACGCTTTCTGTTTTGAGCAATAACTCTCTTCCTGCCCCGTCTCAAGTCCTGACCTGATACCCGCAGCGCCATATCAAAAGGAAGAAGTGGACCTAAATTGGTATTTATTTATTAGACGCCAAATTGCTTGATAGGACATGCCTATGACAACGACAGCCTAAATAATTGATAACGGCCGAAAGCAGAGAGCTAGAAGAATATGCATGTACAGGAGTATGCTATACACCATAGAAGGGTTCACCTATCAACTGTATACACCTATCAAATGTATGACCCCATAGGCCTAATCGCTGAAGGCCCCTAAAACCATCACTTAAATATCATGATTGGAGCATAAGAAATATAGCTTCGAGGACAGTAAGCCTATAACTTACCTACCAACCTGGAAAGTAACCAACTTTTAGGGTATCTCTAGGGGGTTATACACTTGATATGTGTATACAGTAAATAGGTGAACCCTTCTAAATATAATCTGATATTACTAAGCTATATGTATATTCCACCTCTGCCTAGCTCAAAGCAACCTTTGTCCCATTGCCCGGCAACTTCGCCCTATATAGTACATACGGCTTAACCCTCCGGTCAGTTCCCGGATAAAAGCTCGGAGTCCGCCACAGCTGATTTTCCGTGAAATAGATATATCCATCGAAGCCCACACTCAGCGTATCCGTCCACCCAATACGCGGGTCTCGCGTGAATACATTGACTGTCCCGTTCGCGGGGTTGAAGAAGATGATGGAATTATCTTCGAAATTGCCGCCGTAGATGAAGCCATTGGTGTCGGTTTCTAAGCCGTCTGAGATGCCTTTTTGGCCGTGGGAGACGACTGATTGTTGGGCCATTATTTCGCTCGTTAAGCTGTTGTCGAGAAGGCGTGCTGTGGGAATCGAGTATAGATATCGAGTCCCCACCGCTGACCAATATAATGTTGACCCATCGGCGCTCAGTGCGATGCCATCGGCGCCGAATATGCTTTGGGAAATGGGTTGCGTGGGTCCGGTGGGAAGCGAATATACGACTTCGCCCCAGATAACGGGCAAGAATCCCGTTTCTGGCCGCACATACTTGGTCCCGTCCAAATGCCGCCACGAGTTTCCTGTGCCCAGGTCAACAATGACAATCCCGTTGCGACCCTCCTGCGATGAATCTGTGATGTACGCCACACCCTTGCCCGACGCCGTTACCGACGGGCGCAAATCAAAGCGCACGTCGTTAATATAACTATCCGCGTATACTACATCTGGTGGGAATACAATCGTCTGAAAGATGGTATCGTTGCTCAGGTCCACACCAATGAGCTTAGGCCCGCCGACGCTGGCGGGGACATTGGTTCCACTCTGCATTGCGGCGCGCCCCGTGTCAAGGATCCAGAGCCGGTCCAGCGGGTCAATGACAACGGATTGGACGCCGATGAGGTAGTTTTCGTAGTTTGCGCCGCTGGCGGGCGTGGTGCTGTAGTTTATGGCGCCGCCGGGGGGCGAGTTGATTTCGGCAGTGGGGTATGGCACTTCTGTGGTGTTGGAATTGAGTTCGGCAACTGTGTAGGCTATGTTATTTGGGTCGAGGGAGCGGGCGTAGTTGGAGAACATTCGGCCGGTGGAGGAGACAGCAATGCCTGGGGAGTCATGTTAGTGAATGGAGAGAAAAGTAGAAGAGGAAAGGATTGACCCTGCGGGTAGTCATCGTTATAGAGATGAACGATTTCGATTGGCACGCCGCCGACACCAGGGTCCTGAGCAATTTGCTGAGTGAGAGACGAGCCAGCAAGGCTGGCAAGGAGAAGAGCTATGGATCTTTCTGAGAAATGCATGGTGCGATTGAGGCGGAAGATGGCAGCTTGCAGAGCTTGCCATGGCCAGGGGCAAGCTCCCAATATATATTTCTAGATTTGTCCGTCGTGGTTGCGGAAGACGTCATAGCTGCCAGCGCTGGACCTGGATCGATGTCTCACATGGGAAGGAAAGAGAATAGATTGGGAAGGGGTGCCTTGGAGAAAGATGTTGACGAAATCGTGAGGGGATGGTCCGCGGTCTCCGCTTTGCTGCTGGGGTATTAAAGTAAAATCTGAGATACAACTTACCATTAGTGCTAAAGTAAAATACAAGCGCATCTATATGGACCTCCCTGAGCTGGACCTAAAGCTTGTGAAGCGGCCCCTAAAGAGCCCTTGAATCTGGTCTCCTGGGTGACGAAAATGGACCCCGGAGCATCGCGGCTTTAGGGTATCTCCAAGGCCCGCTTCGCTAGATTTAGGTCCAGCCCTACAGGGTTGTACAGTAATGGGTTTCATTAATTTTGATTCATGCCAATAGTCTTGGCACGCCAAAATCTCAGCCCTATGCTCGGGCGCAGATAATGGGCCCCGAGCCCCAATAATACCCCCGAAATAGGGTCTCCAGGGCCGGATCTCCCTACAAATAGCAGCTAAGATATTGAGATAGGGGCCGCTTAGGCCCCTATGTCCCGGGCACGTTCTAGGGGATTAGTGTCGTCTTAGGGTTAGGGCTTGCACAAATGGTTTAGCGCAAATCAAGATCAATGGTGTTAATCTCTGTACTGTAGTAGCAGGCCATATACTCCTTAGCGTTACGCTAATAAAACAGCCAAGCTTTTATATAATTAATGCTAGTCTAGAATATTCCACCCCTAATTCTATATTTTATTAAATAAATTATATCCTATAGCTGTTTCCTACTACTATAATAGATCCTTATAGCTTATAAATAGCTTTATTAGCAGCGCTTTATATACTACCCTTTATACTCTACTATAGGAGGTATTCAGATCTTAATAGAGATATAACGGGGAGGTTTAACTCCTTAGGGGGTTTAAATAGATATAAGTTAGGTTAAGTAAGTTAAGTATCTATTAGCTATAAACTCCTCTCTATTATATAAGTTAAATATAAAGAAGGAAACTTCTAATAGTAGGAAGACTATCCCTTATATATTTAGTAATAGAGCTTCTACTCTATTAGAGTATAGTAGTTATAACTTTATAACTAATATAATTACTATAACTAGTTATATAAGATTATTTCTAAAAGTTTTTTTTACTTTATATATCCTAAGGTATACCTTAACCTATAATACTATCCCCTTATTAAGAAATCTTTTTTATCTTAAAAATCTTATATTCTTAATATTTCCTTATACTATTTAACTATTAATAATAACTTACTAATTATATCTTAAAAAATAGATTAGTGGCTATAATCTTATATTTAAGATATATTTAATTCTAAAAGGAATATTATCTTTCCTCTTTTTCTATTAAATATACTAAATATATCTAGTTAGAGTGTTCTTACTAGCTTATTAAATTAATAGTATAGTTTAATAACATCAATTATATAATAGCTAAGTTAGAGAAGGAGAAGAAAAAGACTAAAACTATTATAGATATTATTATAGGGCTTCTTTCTATAATAAAGTAGAAGTTAAAGTAGATATATATATAGTATTACTTTTTAAAGGATTAAAAATAAAAGCTCTTTAATAAAGGGCTTTTTAATATTAAGGATTTAGAGTATTTAAAAGAGTTAAAAAAGGTCTAGGAGGTAGAGTAGATTATTTATAAAATTATTTTAATTAATACCCTAGCTAATCTTATATACTAGTCCCTATTAATCTTTTTATAATTTTAAGATTTTAACTTTAAAACTCTACTACTTTCTTAAGATAATTAAGTATTAAGGGTAACTCCTATATATTCTCTAAATAGTTATAGTTTAATTATTTAACTAGATACCTTATTTTCCTATCTATCCTTTAATAATTTAGGATCTTTTTAATATTATACTCCTTATTATTTTTATTTAAAAGGAGGGGTACTATTTATAGTAATATCTAAAGGTCTACTTTCTCTAATAATAATATATAAAATATATTATATTTTTTTATTAATTTTAATAGATTTAATATATAGTCTATATCCCCTTTATATTTCTTAACTAGGAAAGGACTAAGCTTTATATAATTAAGCTTATTACTAAGCCTATTAGTTTTAAAGTTCCTATAAAGAAGATATACCTTATCTCCTTTAAAAATATTTAGACCTTTTAAGTATTTTTAATTATAATATATTACTAAACATCTACTTAGGAACTATAAGTCCTTTTATAATTCTTAATAGAGATAGTCTATTTCTTAGGTTATTATAATAGCTTATTATATTTTAGATATATAACCTTTTAATAATAATATCATATAGGGTTTAAACCTATAATTAGCTTAATATAGTATTATTCTAATAGGGTCTAATAAGGATTTATTTATTATAGGTTAAGGTATACCCTAAGGTATATAGAGAGAAAGGAACTTCTAGGAATAGTCTTATATAACTAGTTATAGTAATTATATTAATTATAGGGTTATAACTACTATACTTTAATAAAGTAGAGGCTTTACTATTAAATATATAAGAGATAATCTTCCTACTATTAAAAGTTTCCTTTTTTATATTTAATTTATATAATAGAGAGGAGTTTATAGCTAATAAATACTTAACTTACTTAATCTAACTTATATTTATTTATACCCCCTAAGGAGTTAAACCCCCCTATTATATTTTAAATACTATACTCTACTCTATTTAAAATAAATACTTTTAATTCTATTATAGGAGATTATTAACACCCCTTTATAAAGGCTATAAAGGTAGCCTAATAGGATAACTTAGGTATTTAAATAGTATTAGAAGGAGGACTTAAGGTCTCTACCCCTATTAAATTCTTTAATAAAAGAGGAACTTTTAATAGTTATATATAATAGGTAGAGTTATATATAGTATTCTACTCTTTATTATTTACTAAGCTAAAGGAATAGAACTTATTCTATCTTTTTTATTTAGAAGGAGATATAGTAACAGCTTTCTCCCCTTAACTTAATAAATATATTAAGCTCTAGGATCCCTAATATATATTAAATAATATTACTAAGTTTTTTAATAATTAGAACTATATTAAAAACATCCTTAAGACTTTATTTAAGGATAATATTAAAGAGTAAAGGATAGAGAGAAAAGTTTCTTATCTCTATTAAAAGAGATTAATAATTAAGTATATAGTAAGATTCTAGGCCTTATTAATAAAGATTTATTAAAATATTATTATTAAGATAGTAGCATATTAGGCTAGATTAAATAAGGAAGTTAAGAATAAATTAGTAAAAATATTACTACCTTAAGATATATCTTTACTTATTTAAGTAACTTATATTATTAATAATAAGCTATATAAAAAAAAGATAAAAAGGAAAACTTTTAACCTAGAAAGTAAGCCTAGTAGGTAAGAGAATATTTTAATAGTAGACTAGAAACCCCCCTATAAGGCTAAAAAAGGAAAAAAGATTAAAGACTTATTATAGGTAGAGTATTATAATTATTATAAGAAGGGATACTATAAAAATAAGTACCTATAATAAAAATAGGTAGCTATTATAAAAGGGAGGGATAACCCCTTTTAAGAAGCTATTTAGGTTATAAATATTTTAAAGCTAATCTTAGTAAACTCTTAAATAAAAGATACCTTTAAGTAAGTTAGAAAGAAGATAGAGTATAGTAGTTTATTTTAGACTATATACTATAATAACTAGTACTAAATCTACTAAAATAAAAAGGAAGAAAGTAGTTACTTCTTTAAAAAACTAAAAATATATTTAGAAGATAAGTTTTAAATAATAATTATAAATAAAAAAATATATACTTTTCTAAATTAGAAGTAGGCTAAATAACTATCTTTAAATAAAGTTTTAAGTAGTAAAGTTTTACTCTTTAAAAAATTAAATAATAATTTAGAAGAGTTATAAATATAATACTAAATTATAATTTAAGTTTAAAGAGAAATAGTAGATATCTAAAAGTAATAAATATATTATATAGAAGAATAAATAATAAATCTCTACTATAAGTTAGAAAGAGTAGAAAATTAGATAATTAAAGTATTAATAAAATAACCTATAAATACGCTAATTAAGTTATTAAATATTTATAAAATAGTCCTTTTATTAAATAACACCTAGAAACTAGTACTAGTAGAAAAATTTAAAGAGATTTTTAAATTAATTACTAAGAAAATTACTTATAATAAGATAAGTAGACTAATAACTATTAGAGTACTAATTATTACTAAGATTAAATAAATACTATAAGGGGATAGCTATATAGACTTATTAAATATAGTTTATATATATATCCCTAAGGGATTAAGATTCTTAAAGAATAGATTAATCCTCTTTTTAAATAAATATTTAGTATTATAGAAGATAAGAAACTAGGTTAAGAAATTAACTAACTTTATAATTAAAATTCCCTTATAAATATACTAAATATTAGATTTTAGGTTTTTTAATAAACCCTCCTCTATCCTAAAGCTAGATAGGAAGGGAGAAAATTTAAAAAACTAAAAAGTCTTCTAATAAGTAGGCTAATTAGTAGGATTTATTTAAAGACTAAATAAATTATTATAATTAAATTATAAAGGGATATCTAATTTAGGTTTTAAATAAAGATTATAGAATATTAGGTTTAAATAATTATTAATAATAAATTTAGTAAGGATTTAATTAGTTCTAACTTTATATAAAAATATAGAATCCTAATTATATAATATATATTATATATATTAATAAACTTTAACTACTCTATAATTAGAAAGATAGATTAAATAACTAAGCCTATTAATTTATAAATAAGGAGATAATATAAGAAGTATAGCTTTTACTTAGTATTAAGGGGAGGAGTAGATAAAATTACTTTAAGAGCCCCCTAATTATAAAAGGTTAATCTATTAATAGGATAGAGCTCTAATATATTAATATTTAAAAATAATACTCTAAATTAAGTTTTTTAAGTATAGAAGTATTTATATCCTAGTATTATTATATAAATAGTAAAGAAAATAAAGGATAATTTCTAAAAAGAAAATATAATAATACTATAAAGTTAAGTTATTATTATTAGTAATACTATTTATATAAAACTACCTAATAAATATATAAAATATAGAAACTTATTTTAAAAAGAGAGCCTTAATAAGGCCCTTTCTAAGTATTAATTATAAGACTATAAGATTAAACTAATCCTAGAAAAAGAACCTATAAAGAAGCTAATATATTTATTATTAAGAAATAAGGTAGTCGCCTTTATAAAATATATTAAAGAAAATAAAATTAAAGGCTTTATTTAGAAATTCTAATTATTAATAGAATATCTTATCCTATTTATTCTAAAGGCGAATAGAGGATTAAGGTTATATATAGATTACTAAGTACTTAATAATATTATAATTAAGAATAGCTATCCTCTACCTTTAATTAAGGAGCTCTAAAATAAGCTTTAAGAAAAAAAGTAGTTTACTAAATTTAATATTTTAAGAATATTTAATTAAATAAGAATAAAGAAGAGAGATAAGTAGAAGATAATATTTTATATAAGATAAAGCTTATATAAGTACCTTATTATACTATTTAGTCTAATTAATATACCTACTATATTTTAGGCATATATTAATAATATCCTAAAAAAATATCTAAATAAGTTTATATTAATTTATATAGATAATATTCTTATTTATTTTAATACTTTTAAAGAATATATTAAGTATATATAAAAGATATTAAAAAAACTTAAAGAAGCTAGCTTATAACTTAAAATAATAAAATATAAATTTTATTAGAAAAGGATAAAATTCCTAGACTTTATTATCTTAAATAAGAGGATTAAGATAGATTCTAATAAAATTAAAAGTATAATTAAGTAGCCTATACTAACTAATAAGAAAGAGGTTTAATCTTTTCTTAAATTTATAAACTTCTATTAAAGGTTTATTAAGGATTATAGTAAGATTATAGAACCTTTAATAAGCTTAATATATAATAAAGTATTATTTATATAGGGAAAGGAGATAAAAGCTTTTTTTTAAATTTTAAAAAAATAGTTTATTTTAAGTCCTATACTTTATTAGTTTAATCTAGAACTTTTTATTAAAGTTTATACTAATACCTTAAATAGCGTATTAGGAGTAATAATAAATTAGCCTATATAAACTAATACTAATATTATTAAAAGGGAGAGGGAATATTAGTACTCTATTATATTTTATAATAAGAAATTATAAAATACTAAATCTAGATATTTAATATATAATAAGGAATTACTTATTATAGTAGATATATTTTATATATAAAAGGTTTATTTAGAAGGAATTAAGTACTAGATTTAAGTCCTATTAAATTATAAAAACTTAATATACTTCCTATTAATAAAGGAGCTAAATAGATATCTAGTTTATTAGTATAAAGAGTTAATAATATTTAATTTTAAAATTAAATATATTAAGGGTAGTAAGAATAATACTATAAATATACTTAATAGAAAAGCTAATTATATAGAAAATATCTAGTAGAGCTTTAAAGCTATATTAATATAAGATAAAGATAGATTATTATAACTAAATAAAGTAGAGCTCTATATTATAGTAACTATAATAGTAGAAACTAAAAAACTTACTTAATAAATATTAGTAGATCTATAGAAAAATAAAATAATAATTAAAATCCTTAAAGATATTAATAGCTATAATAGATTTAGTAAAATAAATTTAGGACTTCTTTTATTTTTAGAAAGGATTTATATTCTAATATCTATATATATAGAGATTTTTAGAATCTATTATAAGATAAAATCCTTAGGAGGTTATTAGGGGATTAAGAAAACTCTTAAAAAGTTATTATAAAACTTCTATTTCCTAAGAATAAGGAAATATATTAAAGATAAAGTCACCTATTATAATATATATATTAAGATAAAATATGCCTAATATAAACTATATAGAGAAATAAAATTAGCTAGCTTTCTAAAATAAGCTTAGAAGAGTATTATATAGGATTTTATTATTAAACTCCTAAAATTAAAAAAATAACTAATAAAGGTAGAATATAATATAATATTAATAATTAATAATAGGTTAACTAAATTAGTATACTTCTTACTATATAGAGAAGCCTTAAATATAGAAGATTTAGCTTATATATTCCTTAAAATAATAATAGCTAACTATAAACTTTTAGATAAGATTATCTTAGATTAAGATAAACTTTTTATCTCTAAATTTTAGAGATTATTAATAGATATAATAAGGATTAAGATAAAAATAAATATAATATTCTACCTATAGATAGATAGTTAAATAGAATAAACTAACTAAATACTTAAATAATATCTTTAATATTATATGAATTATTAGTAAAATAATTAGGTTTAGTATCTATTTAATATATAAATAATATATAATAGATCCTTATTAAACCTTATTAGAATAATACTATATTAAGCTAATTATAGATTTAAACCCTATATAATATTATTACTAAAAGATTATATACTTAAAATATAATAAGCTACTATAATAACCTAAGAAATAGGCCGCCTTTATTAAGAATTATAAAAGAACTTATAGTTCCTAAATAAATACTTAATAATATATTATAATTAAAAATACTTAAAAGGTTTAAATATTTTTAAAGAGGATAAGATATATCTTCTTTATAGGAACTTTAAAACTAATAAGCCTAGTAATAAGCTTAATTATATAAAGCTTAGTCCTTTCCTAGTTAAGAAATATAAAGGGGATATAGATTATATATTAGATTTACTAAAACTAATAAAAAAATATAATATATTTTATATATTATTATTAGAGAAAGTAAACTCCTAGATATTATTATAAATAACCCCCCTCCTCTTAAATAAAGATAATAAGGAGTATAATATTAAAAAGATCCTAGATTACTAAAGGATAAATAGGAAAATAAAATATCTAATTAAATAGTTAGACTATAATAATTTAGAGAATATATAGGAGTTACCTTTAATACTTAACTATTTTAAGAGGTTAGTAAAGTTTTAGGGTTAAAATCTTAAAACTATAAGAAGATTAATAGGAACTAGTATATAGGGTTAACTAAAATATTAATTAAAATAACTTTATAAATAACTTATTCTATCTTCTAAACTTTTTTTAACTCTTCTAAACACTCTAAATCCTTAATATTAGAAAGCCCTTTATTAAAGAGCTTTTATTTCTAATCCTTTAGAAAGTAGTATTATATATATATCTACTTTAACTTCTACTTTATTATAGAAAGAAGCCCTATAATAGTATCTATAATAACTTTAATCTCCTCCTCCTCCTTCTCCAACTTAGCTATTATATAGTTAATGTTATTAAATTATACTACTAATTTAATAGACTAGTAAAAGTACCCTAATTAGATATACTTAATATATTTAGTAGAAAAAAAAGAAAGGTAATATTTTTTTTAGGACTAAGTATATCTTAAATATAAGATTATAACTACTAATCTATTTTTTAAGATATAATTAGTAAGTTATTATTAATAATTAAATAATATAAAAAAATATTAAGGACGTAAGATTTTTAAGATAAAAAGATTCCTTAATAAAGGGATAATATTATAGGTTAAGATATACTCTAAAGTATATAAAAAAAAAGAAACTTCTAGGAATAATTTTATATAACTAATTATAGTAATTATATTAGTTATAAAGTTATAACTACTATACCTTAATAAAGTAGAGGCTCTATTATTAAATATATAAGGGATAGTCTTCCTACTATTAGAAGTTTTCTTTTTTATATTTAACTTATATAATAGAGAGGAGTTTATAGCTAATAGATACTTAACTTACTTAACTTAACTTATATCTATTTATACCCCCTAAGGAGTTAAACCCCCCCGTTATACTATTATATACTATTTATATATTAGGTAGATACTAAACCTAATTATTCTATTAATAATTTATATAATATTAAAGATATTATTTAAATATCTAGTTAGTTTATTCTATCTAACTATTTATTTATAGGTAGAATATTATACTTATTTTTATCTTAATCCCTATTATATCTATTAATAATCTTTAAAATTTAGAGATAAAGAGTTTATTTTAATTTAAAATAATCTTATCTAAGAGCCTATAGTTAGCTACTACTATTTTAAGAAATATATAAGTTAAATCTTTTATATTTAAGACTTCTCTATATAATAGGAAATATACTAATTTAGTTAATCTATTATTAATTACTAATATTATATTATATTCTGCCTTTATTAATTATTCTTTTAATTTTAAAAGTTTAATAATAAAATCCTATATAATACTCTTCTAAGCTTAATTTAAAAAGCTAGCTAATTTTATTTCTCTATATAGTTTATATTAGACATGCTTTATTTTAATATATATATTATAATAGGTAACTCTATCCTTAATATACTTTCTTATTCTTAAGAAATAGAAGTTTTAT
The DNA here is from genome assembly GCA_947623385.2 of Cladonia squamosa. Classification (NCBI taxonomy): domain Eukaryota; kingdom Fungi; phylum Ascomycota; class Lecanoromycetes; order Lecanorales; family Cladoniaceae; genus Cladonia; species Cladonia squamosa. The sequence continues at coordinate 87,474 of OX392384.1, forward strand.
AATAACTTCTTAAAAGTTTTCTTAATCCTTTAATAACCTCTTAAGGTCTTTACCTTATAGTAGATTCTAAAGATCTCTATATATATAGCTATTAAAATATAAATCCTTCCTAAAAATAAAAGAAGTCTTAAATCTATTTTACTAAACCTATTATAGCTATTAATATCTTTAAGAATTTTAACTACTATTTTATCTTTTTATAGATCTGCTAATACTTACTAGGTAAGTTTTTTAGTTTCTATTATTATAGTTACTATAATATAGAGCCCTATTCTATTTAGTTATAATAATCTATTTTTATTTTATACTAGTATAGTTTTAAAACTCTACTAAATATTTTCTATATAATTAGCCCTTCTATTAAGTATATCTATAATATTATTCTCGCTACCCTTAATATATTTAATTTTAAAATTAAATATTATTAACTTCTTATATTAATAAGCTAGACGTCTATTTAGCTCCTTTATTAATAGGAAGTATATTAAATTTTTATAATTTAATAAGACCTAAACTTAGTACTTAATTCCCTCTAAATAGACCTTTTATATATAAAATATATCTACTATAATAAGTAATTCTTTATTATATATTAAATATCTAGACTTAGCATCTTATAATTTCCTATTATAAAATATAATAAAGTACTAATATTTCTTCCCTCTTTTAATAATACTAATATTAGTCTATATAAGTTAACTTATTACTACTCCTAACATATTATTTAAGGTATTAGTATAAACTTTAATAGGAAGTTCTAGATTAAACTAATAAAGTATAGGACCTAAAATAAACTATTTTTTTAAAGTTTAAAAAAAAGCTTCTACTTCCTTTCCCTATATAAATAATATTTTATTATATATTAAGCTTATTAGAGGTTCTATAGTTTTATTATAATCCTTAATAAACTTTTAATAGAAGTTTATAAACTTAAGAAAAAACTAGACCTCCTTTTTATTAGTTAATATAAGCTACTTAATTATATTCTTAACTTTATTAGGATCTATCTTAATCCTTTTATTTAAAATAATAAAGTCTAAAAATTTTACCCTTTTCTAATAGAATTTATATTTTACTATCTTAAGTTATAAGCTAGCTTTATTAAGTTTTTTTAATACCTCTTATATATACTTAATATATTCTTTAAAAGTATTAGAGTAAATAAGGATATTATTTATATAGACTAATATAAACTTATCTAAATATTCTTTTAAGATATTATTAATATATACCTAAAATATAATAGGAGTATTAGTTAGGCTAAATAATATAATAAGGTACTTATATAAGTCTTATCTTATATAAAATACTATCTTCTATTTATCTCCCTTTTTTATCCTTATCTAATTAAATACTCCTAGAATATTAAACTTAATAAACTACTTTTTTCTTTAAAGCTTATCCTAAAGCTTTCTAATTAAAGGTAGAGGGTAGCTATTTTTAATTATTATATTATTAAGCGCTTTATAATCTATATATAGCCTTAATCCTCTATCCGCCTTTAGTATAAATAGGATAAAGTATTTTACTAATAACTAGGATTTCTAGATAAAGCCTTTAACTTTATTTTTTTTAATATATTCTATAAAGGCGACTATTTTATCTTTTAATAGTAGATATATTAGCTTCTTTATAGATTCTTTTTCTAAGATTAGCTTAATCTTATAGTTCTATAATTAATACTTAAAAAAGACCTTATTAGAGCTCTCTTCTTAAAATAAGTTTCTATATTTTATATATTTATTAGGTAATTTTATATAAGTAGTACTATTAATAGTAGTAACTTAACTCTATAGTACTATTATATTTTTTTTTTAGAAATTATCTTTTATTTCCTCTACCATCTATATAATAATATTAGGATATAAATATTTCTATATTTAAAAAACTTAGTTTAGAGTGCTATTCTTAAATATTAATATACTAGAACTTTATCCTATTAATAGATTAACCTTTTATAATTAAGGAACTTTAAGAGTAATTTTATCTACTTCTCCCTTTAATACTAAGTAGAAGCTATACTTCTTATATTATCTTTCTATTTATAAATTAATAGGCTTAGTTATTTAATCTACCTTTCTAATTATAAAATAGTTAAAGTTTATTAATATATATAGTATATATTATATAGTTAGGATTCTATACTCCTATATAAAATTAGAACTAATTAGATCCTTATTAAATTTATTATTAATAATTACTTAGATTTAATATCCTATAATCTTTATTTAAAATCTAAATTAGATATCCCTTTATAATCTAATTATAATAATTTATTTAGTTTTTAAATAAGTCCTATTAATTAGCTTACTTATTAAGAAACCCTTTAATTTTTTAAATCTTCTCTCTCTCTATTTAATTTTAGGATAGAGGAGGGTTTATTAAGAAACCTAGAATCTAGTATTTAATATATTTATAGAGGGATTTTAGCTATAGTATTAACTAACTTTCTAATCTAATTTCTTATTCTCTATAATACTAAATACTTATTTAGGAGAAGGATTAATCTATCCTTTAAGAATCTTAATCCTTTAAAGGTGTATATATAGACTATATTTAATAAGTCTATATAATTATCCCCTTATAGTGTCTATTTAACTTTAGTAGTAACTAATATTCTAATAATTACTAGTTTATTTATCTTATTATAAGTAATCTCCTTAGCTACTAATTTAAAAATCTTTTTAAACTTTTTTATTAGTGCTAGCTTCTATATATTATTTAGTAAGAGGGTTATCTTATAAGTATTTAATAACTTAATTAATATATTTATAGATTACTTTACTAATACTTTAATTACCTAATTTTCTATTTTTTCTAACTTATAGTAGAGATCTGTTACCTACTCTTCTATATAATATATTTATTACTTCTAGATATTTATTATCTCCTTTTAAACTTAGATTATAATTTAGTATTATACCTATAATTCTTCTAAATTATTATTTAATTTTTTAAAGAGTGAAACTTTACTACCTAAAATTTTATTTAAAGATAGTTATTTAGCCTATTTTTAATCTAAGGAGTTATATACCTCCTTATTTATAATTATTATTTAAAACTTATCTTTTAAATATACCTTTAGTTTTTTAAAAAAGTAACTACTTCCTTTCTTTTTACTTTAGTAGGTTTAATATTAGTTATTATAGTATATAGTCTAGAATAAACTATTATACTCTATCTTCTTTTTAATTTATTTAAAAGAGTTTCTTATTTAGAAATCTACTATAATTAGTTCTAAAATATTTATAGCCTAGGTGACTTTTTAAGAAAGGTTATCCTTTTCTTTTATAGTAGCTACCTATTCTTATTATAAATATTTATTTTTATAGTATCCCTTTTTATAATAGTTATAGTACTCTACTTATAATAAATTCCTAGTCTTTTTTTTTTTTTTTACCTTATAGGGAGGTTTCTAATCTACTACTAAAATATTCTTTCGCCTATTAGGCTTACTTTCTAGGTTAGAAGCTTTCTATTTTATCTTTCTTTTATATAACTTATTATTAATAGTATAGGTTACTTAAATAAGTAAAGATATATTTTAAAATAGTAGTATTCTTACTAATTTATTCTTAACTTCCTTACTTAGTCTAGCCTAGTATACTACTATTTTAGTAGTAGTATTCTAATAGATCTTTATTAATAAGGCTTAGAATTTTATTATATACTTAGTTACTAACCCCTTCTAATAAAAATAAGATATCTTCCTCTCTATCTTATACTCTTTAGTATTATCTTTAAAAAAAGTTTTAAGGATATCCTTAATATAGTCCTAGTTATTAGAGAATTTAGTAATATTATTTAATATATGTTAAGGGTCTTAAAGCTTAATATATTTATTAAGTTAAGAAGAAAGAGCCGCTGCTATATCTCCCTCTAAATAAGAAAGGTAGAATAAGTTTTATTCCTCTAATTTAATAAATAATAAAGAGTAGAATACTATATATAACTTTACTTATTATATATAACTATTAAGAGTTCCTCTCTTATTAGAGAATTTAGTAAGGGTAGGGACCTTAAGTCCTCCTCTTAAAATTATTTAAATACCTAAGTTATCTTACTAAGCTACCTTTATAGTTTTTATAAAGGGGTACTAATAATTTTCTATAATAGAACTAGAAGTACTTATTCTAAATAGAGTATAATATAGTATTTAAAGTATAATAAGGGGGTTTAACTCTTTAGGGGGTTTAAATAGATATAAGTTAGATTAAGTAAGTTAAGTATTTATTAATTATAAACTCCTCTCTATTATATAAGTTAAATATAAAGAAGAAAACTTCTAATAGTAGGAAGACTATTTCTTATATATTTAGTAGTAAAGCCTCTACTCTATTAGGGCATAGTGATTATAACTCTATAACTAGTATAATTACTATAACTAGTTATATAAGATTATTCCTAGGAGTTCCTTTTACTCTATATATCCTAGGGTATATCTTAACCCGTAATAAGAGACTAGTATATTAAGATATATATATTATTATAAAGTACTAGCTAGATACTCTATTAGATTTTAAAATATCTAAATATTTTAATCCCCTAAGTTTATTATATAATATATTATTACTTTACCCTATAGAAGCAGCGCTGTAGTTAGAAATCTATTATTAATATACTAAGTTAATAGTATCTATTAGAGTACTATATAATAAATAGATATATATATTATCTATAGTTTATTAATATCGCTGCTGAGCTTAATTAGAATATATTTAAAAAAACGATTTAATAAGTATTAGTAAAAGAAGGTAAGTAGATTATCTACTACTATTTCTCTATATTCTATTAATAAATATATAGGCTATTATTAGAGAGTTACTTAATAAAAACTACTAATCTCTAAAAAAAACTATAAGCTTTATATGGCCTGGGTAGAAGCATATAAAGATTAAATTAAAGAGTAGTAGAATAAAATACTATAAATAGATAAAATATAGATAAAATCTAATAAATATACTAGAACCTAGGTAATAAGATAAGTAGGTAAAAAATACTACCCTAATTATATTATTAAGCGCGAACCTTATAGAATTAGATAGATATTTTAGGGGTACTTTATAGGAATAATTAAAAGTCCTAAGCTATTCTAGGAGAAAGAATAGGTTTATAGACTATTTTTACTAGAAAATTAATAGATATTTAAGCTAATTCTCTACTTCTTCTAGGGATTAATTAACTAAGAAAGCTACTATAAATATATTATTTCCCTTATATATAGCTAGATTACTCTACACCCTAAGCTTAAGCTAATATAGGATAATACCTCTAGCTATATAGCTAAGAAGATAATAGCTAAGCTATAAGAATATAATATTTAGATAGTAGAATAGCTATTATATTTACTTAATCTCAACCCTATTAAAATTATTTAGGATTAGATAAAGGACTAGATTGATAAGTAATATAAGGGGATAAAACTTACTTATCCGCTACTATGTAAGATAGTAAATAAGGTATAGAATATAGTATTAGCAGATTATCTTAGCTAGCTACTAGATAAAATGCCTGCTCACTATTAAATAGTAATTAATATAAAGGGGAAAATTATAAAATATTAAAAACGACGTTTTTAGTGGCATGTAAATAAACGGAAATATAATTAGCGTTTTGTGGCGGGCTAAGGATTAGACCCCCAGATACGAAGTACACACTCTCAATATCATCGCTGCGACAATGACTTGGCAAAGCTCCCTTCCTATGCGAAGACCGCTTCCGTTGCCCCACACCGGCCTGGCGCCCTCCGTGCTCTTTCACCACCTTCTCTACGCGATGTGCGAATCTGGGGTTTAGGTTCTGATTCGGCGTGTTTCGTTGTTTGGAGAGGGCTCGACGGCATCGTTCACTTCGTTTCAACCTACGGGCGAGCGGGGGATTAGGAAACTTGATAGAGAGAACATGAATTTGGCGAAAATGTGTGAGGCTTTGTGTCTTTCAAAGAAGAGAATAGCTATTGGTATTAGAGCCCGGGAAGCAAGTGGGTGAATACGCGTAGGAACTGGATGCTCGGACGACCATCGCTCAAAGGGATGAATGAAGAGACAAGAAGAAAGAAAGAGACGACAGGTTAAGCCACGACGCCGTCCTTTCAAATTCAACTTTTCAGTACTCGGCGGAATGACTTCTCTTCGGACACTGGAGTATATGATTGAGATGCTTTTCTAGGAAAGAATAAGGCTCCACATAGACGAACATCAATTTCATCTCCAAGCTTGGATGCCGCTCTGAGCTCTCGTCGAGTATCTGTACGATACTCGGTCACTCGGACTAGATTCAGGTTGACTTCTAGAAATCTCTAATACAACTTGAGCCCTTACGCGGTGTATTCAAGTTCTGAACTGTATTATATTACACACGCTACAATTTACAATCTGCCGACCTTAGCTAAATCATTTTGAGGTAGAGCAACGTTGTGAAAGGAGCGAAGTGGATATTGAAGAATTCGAACATCGGTTATGAAGAGGTTGGGCCCCCATCACTAGTTCTATGGGTTGCAGTATCACCGACTTAATTCTGTGCTGTTTGTATCTCAATACAATTTACCTCGCCGTCACCTCAGCTAATCCCACGCCGCCGATGGATGTTGCCGGGTTGGTTCTTAACGCTATAACTTTGCCTACGCTTCTCAACACATGCTTCGATATTTACGACAAGATAGAGGCTTCGAAGGAGGCAGCAGGTGATCTTGCAGATCTTAGATCAAGGCTAGAGCTAGAATTGCGGAAGCTTCGGTATATCGAGAAGAAGTATGACTCGGGCACTCTGGACAAAGACGCCGAGGAGGTGATGATCCTAGCGCAACAGCAGGTCAATGACCGCCTTATGAAGATCCAGTCGATCGTTTCCAAGTACTTTCACGAAGAGCCTGGCACTAGCTCACACCTCAGGCCCATCGAACAAAGGTTCTCTAGAAGCCCGTGAAGAATGTTGAAGTGGATTACGAGTGACAAGGAATATGTGGAAGAACAGCTTCTCCAGATGCAACACCTTACCGAGACGCTCTAGAAACTTGCCACGACTGAGCCGGAAAGAGTACGGGAGGACTATTATGACAAGAACAGATACCATCGCTACTGGGGATATCTCGCTCTTAACCACGGTAGCAGCCATGTCGGCACAGCAATACCCTAGCCTAGTAAAGGTGGCTGGAGTGAAACAGCGTTTAACACAGTGTATGGGTGTTACTTCTGTAAGACTATCAGCTTCCGGCTCCGATAATCTGAGAAGACTGACCATCAGCAGGCTATACCAGCTTCGGACGTCGCCGGAGGCAAGTCCAAGTTCTATATGCTGGTGAAGTCGATTCAGTGGCAAGCGAGGGATCTTAGAACAGCTATGAGTGAGCCATGGGCTCTAGGGAATTGTCCAACATCAGGCACAGGTGTTAGTGAGGTGCCTGTGATGGTGCAATGGAGAGGACCATTCATGGGACGTAGTTCTCCAGCTCTTATCGAGAAACGCCTCGATACTCTGTGCGAGTTCCTTCGCGCTATGCATACTGTCGACCAGGAATCAGACTTTCCCCACCTGGATCAGCATGCGCGAAACGCTGACTATGGGATGCTGAAATGTCTCGGGTGGAGTACAGCGTCCGAGTCCCTCGACAGCATTGCGCTCATCTTTCAATGCCCACACAAAGAAGACCGACAGCCTGAATCGTTATGGAGCAAAATCTTGAAAATGCGTGCTCAAAGAAAGGTTTCCTCCACTCGGCGACAGATTCGATTTGGCTTTCGGCATTTGCAATGCCGTCGCTAACATCATCAGCATAGGCTGGATGCATCGAGGTATCAGGAGCGACAACATGCTCGTGTTCGACCAACGTTCTATCAGAAAAGTATACCTCGTGGGTTTCACCTATACTCGACCCGGGGCCGCTCACAAGAGCGATGCCTCTCAGGAAATTTCGAACCTCCCTGATACCCGTGGAGCTGCCCTGTACCGCCCAAGTCTTTGTCTGGCCACGGAAGGCAACTTCGGTGATTCCGCCGACGAAGAAGACAACACAGCGCTCCCACATCAAGTAAGCAGGCTCTAAATCAACCCGGGACCAGCAGCGCATGATCTATACGGACTTGGCATCGTCCTATTAGAGATAGGTCTATGGGACACAATCGAGCATATGAAAGAGCGGACGAAAGATCTCAGGATGCAGGAGTTCCAAGCTCGTGGTTTGAAAGAACCGTTAATGCAGTTGTCTTCTCGCTGCGGTGATATGCAGCGTCTGGGTCCTGGAAGAGATTATCAAAGCCAAAGACGTGAGAGTCTTGTATGCGGTGAAAGACTCCTCAGCTACCTCAGGCTTCGATGAAGCGTATCGGCATTCAAATATCGGCATCTCTGATGAGCATATCAAGGCTGATATGGCCTAATTTCCAGGCGTGCAAGAACAAAGTAAGGAATTGCAGTACACCGGTGCAGGAAGAGCCCCCGAAGACCCTCTAAATCTGGTGCCCCGGGCGACGAGGACAGACCTCAGAAGCGTCTCGGCTTTAGGGTGTCTTCAGGGTCCGCTTCGTTGGCTTTAGGTCCAGCCTTATAGGGCACTCTTCTATTTAGAACTAGGACGAGCATGAGAGCACCTTATCTATCCCGCAGAGGGCAAGTTCGTGGGAGGTAGGTACGCTCTCTTTTCCCCCCATCTCCACCTCTGCTTCCCCTGCTCACCTCAATTTGTGCAGTCCTGGATCCTCACCGAATCCCTCTCCCACACAATCATAGCATCCTACTCCCTCATGACCGCCTACCCCCTCCTCCGCTCCCACTCGCCGTACTTCCCACCCTGGTTGATGCCCAACCCGCGGACCCTCTCCGCTCCTATGTGCCACGCCCCCTCGTCCTTCGACTTCTACGAGGTATGGAAGGGGAAAAGGCACTGGCGTATGAGTAACGTGTCCTTCGAACGTTTCTTTGAGGGCGGTGGGAGGGCGGAAGATGTAGATGGGTTTGCACGGTCGCTGCTCGTAACGTTTATGGGTGTTGATGAGGCGAGGACGTGGTATAGGGATACTTCGGGGACGTTTAAATTGGTCATGACGCGCTCATGGTGGCTCCTCCAAAACTGCCGATGCGTAAGGTCGCCACGCCTTCTACGATGTATCTCGCAGTTACTGACTTCTGTTTTCTGATTCTACTAAGCAGCATGTATGCATCTAGGGCTTTGTGTAACACGAGCTTCGAACACTCGTAACAGGGGCTGTCTGGATGACAACATTGCTGGCTTTCTGATTTGGAAATATCTCGCTATGAGGTTGATATGTCTCAATTCTCGTACATATCCAAAAGAAGCCGTCGTCCATTATCTCCCTGTATCGCCTATTCCACCGATGTTTGACGTACCTTGGAACTCTGCGTGTACAATACGCTAAGCATCTTATTTGCTCCGCCGAACGCAGTAGGAGCAGTTACATTACCGTGCAAGTGCCCGCTGATTTCTGTTTCTCCGCGGCCAGTAGATCCTCCTGGCGTTTTAGCTTCCACCGCAGCTCTTGCGCAGCTAAGTCGTGTTGGTTATCTCTCTTCGCCAACTCAAGATCGTGCTTCAATTGCAAGATGTTCTTTTCGCATTCGAGCATTGCCTCGTGATGTTGGCGCCTTTCCTCCGCGCGTTCACGCTCCTCCTCCCGCTTGAGATTCTCTCGGTCGATGTGCAATTGCGCGCGGCTTTCCTCGTCCTCGCGTAGCTTCTCTTCGATCTCCTTCTTCGCAGCCGCAAGCTCTTCCTGCCATTCGATGTCTTTCTTTGCCATTGCCTTCTGCATTTCCGCTCTCACTGACGCCATTTCTTGCTCGTGAGCGGCTTTCGCCTTCGCAATGTCCCCTCGCATCTCGACACCCGCTCCAGTTTGATCTAGTGTCTTGTTCTGCTCGTTCATTTCGCGTTGGATGTCTAAGACAACAGGTTTGCGTCTGCTGACGAGGTAGTCGATGATCTTCGTAGCACTTTCCTTGCCTTGGTCTTGGCGAAAGACCTTGCTTCCTTTTTGGATGAAATGGCCCCAGAAGTCAGGTCGAGTCGTCAGTTGTGCTTCTCGCGCCTGCTCTATCTCTGGATTTGTCATTCCCCAGAATGTAGTTGCAAGGACAACGCTTCCTAGGCTATCATCGCCGCACATCTTCCTAAACATGCGAAGATTCTTCATTGCGGAACCACCCATTCTGACATCCAAGATGCGGTGTAAGTAGATGATGCCAGTCAACTTGATGTCCGTTGTATAGGCCGTGCTTAGCCAGTTTGTGATCTCGCGAAGGACTTGAGTGTCAGTCTTATGCGTATCGTCGAATCCAGGTGTGTCGATGAGGTAGAATTGCGGAACGGACGGCGAAGAACACCGGAAGATACCAACTCTTGCTGTCACTGTAGATAGTCGTTAGGACCTCGGGTTATATAGCTATTCGGGGAGACTTCGTCAACGTACTGGATTCTAATGAGTCTCCGACGACTACGTCAAGGCTCGAAAAGGGCTGAATGAAAGTACTTTTGCCAGACCCAGTGACGCCCATAACGGCGATGATGATGTCAGAAGGGCTATTAGAATACAGAATGTCAGTTTGTAACCTGAGCGATCTGGTCTCGTTGAAACGGGGCTTGTACCTCAATTCAAGTTTGGGGACTTCTTGGGAATATTCTGGAGGGTCAGCATCGTTGGCGCCAGTCCTATGAGTGGTGGAGGTGACCATTTTTATTGAAGGCAACAACAATGTCACGTAGTTAGAAAGAATACAAATCCAGATATAAACAATGCAAAGTGGTGGCCGTAATGCTCTAGAAAATCTTGCAGGTGATCAGGCTGTGGCATGCACATTTAGCTTGACCTCAGGTGCCCATCACGGTTGACAAAAAATCAAACAGAGGGAGGATACTGTGCTTAGTTGCCGTGTGTATTCAGAATGACCCATCGGCTTAGCATTGACCATACATTACGCGAGCACGCAAACCCTTCGCCAACCGGGAGAGGAGATAGCTTGCGGCGAAAGACCAGAATCAGCATCACGAGCCAAAGGTCCGTGCATTACGGCCCCAGCTTGCGCATCATTGTCTGGCGGAAATATTCCTTATCGTCCAAACAGATCGTTGTACTAGAGGAGATGAGGAGGTTGCCTTCTTTAGCGCTGCACGGAGACTGAAGTCTCGCCAGGCCGGTGTGATACACACGTTGTAGCGTCTTCGTTAAAGCGGCGGATGGTGTGATAGATAACACGAGGCAAATGTTCTGGCTTGGCGTTATACCCAAAGTCCTTGCCTCTCCTAAAGTTCTTTAGTATTGTGACGGCGGCCCATGATTGGGCCGCTCGCCTCTTGCAACGATGCAGCTAATTCGTACTGGCGAGCTGAAAGGCCTGGCCAAACGTACTGCAGCTATGCTGACACCTCTAGAAGATAATGACCCCGTGTAGCTGATTCTTGCCTTGCTCATGTTCTTTGTACAGCGGGTTGTGCTTTCCTTCCTACTCCACCGAGGTTATTAGTAGACACTAGTGCTCCTACCTTTCAGGCGCCAATTCCCTACCTTCCTCCCTTATGCGCCGTTCCAGATCGATGATCCCCAAGTTTTCGTGAGTGAAGCGATGCCAGACAATTCGCGCGTCGTTATAGCTGTGATGGGGGTGACAGGAGCAGGGAAAAGTTCCTTCATCCAGCGTGTTACGGGCCAGAATGAAATTCTGGTTGAGGACAGTCTATCTTCCGGTGGGTGACTCGTAGGAGCAATCAGTGATTCAATTTTGATAGCGTTACAGGGACTGAAGAAGTCAAATCTTATGATTTTACCCACGGAACTACCAAGTTCACGCTGGTAGATACGCCAGGCTTCGATGATAGTAGAAGTTCCGACCAAGTCGTTATTGAGAAAATTCTGGCGTGGTTGCATAAGTCATATGTCGGAGAAACCCAACTGAATGGTCTGATATTCATCCATCGCATCACGGATCCGAAGATGAGTGGTACAGCGCTGGCAAATCTCCGAATGTTCCGTCAATTGTGCGGCCCGGACTGTCTGGAGAACGTCGTCCTGGCTACATCTTTCTGGGGAATCGTCGAAAAAGCGATTGGAGCTCGCCGTGAGAAGGAGTTGATTAACAATGACCAATTCTGGGGCAGAATGGTGGCCAAAGGGTCAGACGTCGTGCGTCTGAACGAAGATACATCAGACAATCTCAAAGTGTTGCTCAAGATTGCGAAGAACAATGGGAAAGTTGTGGTCGGAGCGCAAAAAGAGATGCTGGCGGGTAAATCAGCAAGTGAGACATCAGCTGCACAAGAAGTGAGTAGGGAGTGGAAACAATGGAAACATGAAAAAGAGCAGGAACTGGCTCGAGAAAACGGGAAATTGCAGGCAGAAATGGAAAGGAGGGAGAGCGTTCAGAGGGCAGTCCTGAAGCAGCAGCAGAAGGAAGCGGAGAAGATGATTCGTAAGACACGGGAGAAAGCAGCCGAAAAAGAAATGGAAAAGGAATGTGCTAGGGTTCGTCGTCAAGCCGAGGTGAAAGCAGAGCGGGAAAGAGAAAGGCAACAAGTAGAGTGGAAGGAACAACAGGCGCGAGAGGCTTTGCGTGCAGAGGAGGCAGCTCAGGAAAGGAGAGTGCAAGAGGTCAGAAGGCAATACTATAGAAACTATGTGTGTTGCGCAGCGGCTTGGAAAAGAGGATGGTGTAACCGATGTGGATGTCATATCCCTACTGAAACACGCTACTACCGTAAGTGATGTTCCTCGCTGCACCCTTCGTTAGGCTCGCTGACCAGGTCCTGGAAGACTGCTGTTTCTGCCTTGGCGACAACTACGATCATTGTTTGGGTTGCGGAAGACGTTGCAACGACTCGGATCATCCTATCATGAAATTAAGGAAAACCATGGGGTCGGATTGTATTGTAATGTGAAGATATGCAAAGATCTCAGAAAGTACGTTGTCATTCTTGTCAGATGACGAGCTACATAGACCTATAGATGGAGTTTGAGCGAGTGGGTAAATGAAGTGTGCAGGCGTTGCGCGCCAGAGGTTTTCTCATCTTCGATGGGAAAATAACGATACAACGAAGTCGATGAATGAATTGCTAGAGCCGCCTCTGGCAATTGCCATCCTTGATTGGCTTTCCATAAGCTCCGCTCTTTGTTGAGAAGCCTTGATCTGAGCCATCATCCGCGCACTCTCGTCTTGCCACTTTTGGTCCTGTTGCGCAATCATTTGTTGGATCTGATCCTGTTCCTGAGCAGATTGCGCCCTGGCTTGTCGCTGCATGCGGGATATCTGTTCTCGATTCTCTTTCTCTCTCCGCTCGAAGTCATCCTGTAAGTTGGCCAGACTCTGCTCAAGGAACTGGATGTCTGAAGCGTTCGCACTGACCGTCTCCTTTGTTGCATTTTCGCGCTTTAATTGTTCAAGCATTGCTTGATACCGTGGACTCTGTTCCTGTTCAAGTGCGTTGAAATTAACCTTCAATTTCCGCTGATCTGAGTCTGCGGCCCAGAGGCGATCTTCACAGGTCTGTTGTTGTGCCAGGAGTAGCCCTACCATTTCTTGGTCCTTCTCCTTCTTTGCAGCTTCCATACTTTCCTTCAATTCCCTCAGCTCGTCATCCTGCTGCTTGCGAACCTCCGTAAACTCTTTCTCGAGGAAATCGCCGGCAACGGTCTCCACCAGAGGGAGGTTTCGATCAACCAGTTGACGCTGGATCTCAAGTATGACCCTTTCCTGGTTGACCATTTCCGACAAAATGGCTTGAGCAGAGTTTGCTGTACCGCTATGGCGCATTACTCTGCTCCCCCCCTTATGCATAGTGCCCCAAAATCTGTCGTTGCTTAGCAACTCTGCCTCGCGGCGTTCACCGACCGAAGCTCCGCCATTCTCTGGTCGTAGTTCTTCCCACATGTTGCTCACAAGCATGATGCTAGGAAAGGCGGTCTGCCCACACATCTTTTGGAAGATATTGAGATTCTTCACAGCCGATCCATTCATTTTAGGGTCAATGATTCGATGGAGATATATGAGTCCTGACAATTTCTTCGATTTGTAGTACAGGTTAGCCAGGAAATAAGCAATATCTTTTAGTACTTCGGAGTCGGAACGCGTGGTATCGTCGAAGCCGGGAGTGTCAATCAAATAGCCAGTACGACCATCACTATTCCGGAAGCTGTGTATCTTCACCTCTGGAGTCTCTATATTGCAAGTCAGCCGGAAAACTCATTAGCTTGAGACCAATAACGAACGCGAATCGAGGCCATGGCCGATTTTAACGGAATCCTCTGACAACAGCGAAATGAAACTGCTTTTTCCCGCGCCTGTGACACCCATAACGGCTATTATTATATCATCATCTCTGGAAGCCAAGTGTTAGCTCCCTTCAAGATCTCAAAGATCTTTGAATGCTCACTGAGACTGTTGGACATGTGCAAACCCATTTTCTTGAGCACTGCCGACATTGTTCTCTTGAGCTTGTGCATGCAAGTAGGTGGCTTCTGTCATACTATCTTGATCTGGCATTGTCAAATCCTCGCTCGGTGTACTCAGCATCGATGAGGAGGGATGAGGGTTGAGGAGTTGTCGGTCCGATGTCAAGCCTCGAGCCTGTCCATCATCAGGCTAAGAAGCTTTCGAGTTGCAAGCTGCAAGCTGTCTCTCTACGAGCATGGCGCCGCTATAGCGCTCGATAGGTGCTAATGAATACCCTAGTCTGTGAGCGTACTAGCTTCGCGGTCTGCAAGGCTGTCCTGTCTCGCGGACCTTGAAAGACGCCCACGTGTCTCAACACAGGAAAGCGCCTGGCTTTGTTGAGTTCTGGATCTTACATGGGCCTTTCGAACCGAAGCAAGCGAATTCAACCTCGCACTCAGCCTGCTCGCTCGTTGGTGGACTTGCTCGGTATCAATGAAAAAGAACGTCTCATACTGTACCCGAAGCGAAGGGAGCAAGCAGCCTGTTCCTTGATCCAGTCCTATAATCCATGCTGAATAGCTTCCAAGAAATATTAGTGACTTCACACTCTGTCTGCTCGGTACTTAATAGCGTCTGTGTGAATACGCTGTGCCTACTCAGCCTGAAAGTGGCGGCCCCCATTAGAGGATCCAATCCCTCATTCACAGAGAACCGCGCTCGCATCCGTCTGTGCCAATGGACTAGCCTATACAGGCGAGGGTTATCCAATGGAGCGCCGTTATTATCTCCTATCAAAAGGGCTGTAGCTACCCCTCCCGTGCCATCAATCCGCCGTGCCGACATTAGAACCAGGTGATCAGTTAGCTTCTACTGCTGTTGGTGCCATTAATCCAGTCTAATCTTCACCACCCAGCAGTGCCCTGTTCGCCCAGTCGAGCGAAGGGCCACTGTTGCCCAACCAGGTGTAATCCATTAGCCCCCCTCTACTAACCAATTTTCGCATAGATCTACCTCACTTGACAGCCTTTCAGATGTCCGCACGACTATAATGAAATGGCACCTAACAGATCATCCTTCAGGGAGGCATCCTTTTCTTGGACTCATCCAACATCCTAAAAGTGAGGCTCCGAAAACCATCCCTGCAATCTCGTTTCTTTTTTTTGGATACCGGCAACTATAACCGGGGTTGAAAAAATGGGGGTCCGTGTCACAAGCTAGGATCAGGTTCGGCTCAGGCTAATCTCAAGCTAAGCTACGGCGGAGCATGTACCACCTCTAGATCCTATTTAATCCATTATTCACACAGTTGCCTAGGTGATGGTAAACCTCAAAAAGCTCAATATTTATAAAAAGATACTTGCGATTGGTAGCTAAAACCTAGTAAATAGAAGTATCTTCGCATAACGATGATCGTAATCTAAAGATCGATCAACCACCAAATTTTCAACCATGATATTTCTAGCTTTAGGGGGGTGGCTCTAGGGGGTGCTCCGGGGGGTGCTCCGGGGGGTGCTTCGGGGGGGTGCCCCGGGGATGCTCTAGGGGCTACTCAGTGGGATTGCTACAGGGCATTAGGATAGCCGTTCTTACATGCGCAATATAGGTCACAAGATGGTACTTCTAATTACTAGGCTCCAGCTACTAATTATAAGTACCTTTTTATGAATATTGACTTTTTAAGGGCTACTACCACCTAGGTAAAAATATAAATGATTAATTAACTAGAATCCGGAATTAATACTTCTGTTTATTAGGCTATATCTATGTAATTTAGGTATCATCCTATGGTTGATGGTTGCATGGTTTTGCGTTTTGCGTGCATTGGCCCACTGCTTAATATGCTCTGCCGAACCTGCGTACACAGAGATTGGCATGATTTACGTTGATTTCCGCTAATCATCTTAGCGTGTTAAGGATTCGCAAGCCCACCTAAGGTACCTACCCCTAGATGGACGCCTAATTACACCCGCTTCGGGCTATTTATAGGGGGTTCTTAACTAAGATTCTAAACACGCACATTTTAGGGCCCGTCCCCTAAAGCACCCGCTGAAAAGAGAAAGTCTGGGCTACGGCACCCGAAGTTACAGGCATGCTCCAGTGAAACAGTCCACATTCGTTTATCGGCTTTGGCTCCGCAATGGAAAGTCTCCTGTTCAGCAGCTTGTAGCTTATAAAGATCTCCAGTCTACCAGGAATATCCTATTTTCACCATCTTCGCAGAGAGCGCCAGCTCGGTTGCCGCCTCTTCTTTTCATTTCGACTCCTTTGTGAAATAGATATATACATTACATACACCACGAACTTAGCATTGGCCATTAGTATTTTGTCCAGGCAAGGGAGCAGGGTTGCTTTGAAGGGAGCAAGAGGGAGCACTATCCTATAGGGCAGCACAGGTGCGCAGCAAGTGGGCACCTGAAATGGCGTCCCCAAGCCATCGGCTTGAGCTGCCCTTGTTATTTTCAGCTCCTCAAGCCCCGCCTGCTGCCTCGACTTCATCTCCTCATATCGAGAGGTTCATTTCTATTCCTTCCGCATTCTCTCCTAATCAATGCGTGGCGGAGGCCTGCAAAGCCTACGACGTGAACCCGCCTTGCTATCGGCAACATGATTTCAGCCTTTCGAGTCGTCCTTGGCGCATGCTTTGTCATGACGACTATGGCCCTTCCCAAACACAATATCACGGTCACAGTACCTGACGGATTCTCCAATCATGGCAACGATGACTTGTTCTGCCTTCCAGCTACATGGTATCAGATCGCCATATTTTTTCTTGTCAACTATGGCTCCCATGCTTTGACAATCAAATCAAGACCTGGACAGACCTATTATCATGCTGCGCGTGACGTTATGTGTGCTCTCCTTTGCCCTTTCTCTGGAGTGCGAAGGGCTATCGACTCGTTCGGGCGCTCCTCGTGGCCAAGTGAGAATCACCTCATAAAGGCAGCTCGTGCTGGCGCTCTGTGCATCGTGGTAAGAAACCAGGAATGGCAGGTGACTCGGAATTCGCACGTAGCAGACAAAACTTCGGAGCAGCAACTGGCTGGTGCAACCAGTATTCAAGAGGTCCAAAGTGGTGATAGCACAAACGAACCCTCGAATCAACGGGCTAGTGCAACCAGTATTCAAAAAGTCCAAAGTGGCGATAGCACAGACAAACCCTCAAAGCAGCAACTGACTGGTACAACCAGTGTTGAAGAGGTCCAAAGTGGCAATAGCACAGACAACCCCTCGAGTCACCTAGCTAGTGCAATCAGTATTCCAGGGGTCCAAAATGGCAATAGCCCACAAGCGCAATTCGACGAAGTGAATGATCGGAATTCAGCAGACCAAATCGAACTAATCGAGGATGCCCACAGAGTAAAAATCGTGGAGGAAACTGATCCTAGCCCTCCAGGGCTGTCCAACGATACTAAAGAAACGCCAGTGGACACGGTCTCCAAAGATCACGAGAAAGACATCGGGGCACTCCATAATGCTTTGGTACCAGTTCCCTCTAGTTCATCATCAAAGGCGACTTTACTTCCGGCAGAAGCGCATCGTAGCTATCGTCATATTCACGGAATGTGCAAGCTTCCACGAGGCTATAGCCTCACGGGGCTACCAAGTAACGCTAAGATCATTAGCGATGTCGGCGACGAGCCCGGAGACACAGAGCTATGCTCATCGTATAATGTCCCTAAAGCCATTATTGCAATTGTACAAACAATTTACGCTTCGATCACTCTATACCGTGCTCGGGGCGATCAAATTCAGCGTTACGGGTACGCTGCATTCGGTTTAACGGTCTTACCGTACCTCATAATGTCGATTATGAACTTGTTCGCCACATCATTACTTCTAGACTACCCATCACTGTACATTGTGCGTTCGTTTGAATTAGACGAGGCGATCACCGCCGGGGGCCAAGTCGATGGAGCTGTCGGCCGCATTGTCCAGAGCACCATTGAGAACGAGAGATTTCTTACTTCAAACAATAAACAAGATAAGGAAATCAACCCTAACGAAGCTTTCCTAAGCATCACATATGCGCACTCCGAAAGAGAAATCGCCTGTTATCCACCAATACCTTTCGAGGAAGTTGGGGCTGAAAGGTGGACCCTCGAAGGAAGAATGTATAGCCCTTTCCTGATTTTCTACGTCTTTGGCACTATCCCTATAGCTATTATCGGTATCTGGACGCGCTTCCATGCAGGTAAAAGTACCAAAGCCCAGCGAGTTTGGACCATGATTTGGCTTGTCATGGATATCTACTTCGGACCTTGGTTAGATATACTCTCCGAAAGCGATAGCCTATTTCCCGACATGCTATCTGTCAAACACGCCATGCGGTGGTATTATGTGTGTCTTATCGCTCTTGGCACCATACCAGCCATCGGCGGCTTCGTTGTCGTTGCTCAGATGCTGCGAGCCTACGGAACGTGCGTTGAGGTTTCAGGAGTAGATTCCTAAACAAGAACAATAAATCTAAGGTTGACATTCAGGCTGTATACCGCCAAGTCTAAAACGAAAGACGCCTACACGATATATCCCGAACAAATTATTCAAGACGCTGAAATCCAGTCCGCGGAACAAACATTCCAGTGGGAAACCCCGTAATCCCTGCTCTACCTACAACATCATGACCTAACAACGAATTTCTTTGACTATGAAGCTCAGACTCTCAGAGATATGTCATATTGATACTTGCATGACACAAAGCGGTGGATGCCGATGGATCCAAGATGTGAAGGGAAATGAGTGCTTAGTCTGAGGAGCTAAAAGGTATAGAAGTGAGGGCTCTAACCTACATAAATAGGATCAACACCTATGAGTGTAAGGTATGAATGGTAGAAGACGTTGGAATGTGCACCATGGGGATGGCAACAATGGCAAAGGGCAAATATTGTCCAACACAAACTTTTGTTTTTGGCTATCATATAATACACCCCTTCTATTGAAGGACTATGATGCACTTGCCTTCTTTTATGTAGTATCAACGCTTCAATCAATCAATCAATCACAGCGAATCACAGAAAACCCAGACTCACACACATTGTTTACTGTGTGCCCAATGCCCCTGGACATCCAATCTATCTGCGAAACCTAAACACCTATGCTTTAGACTCTGACTCTTACTAACCACTGGACTACCATTCTCGTTGACCCTACGCTTAATGCCTTGAGAAATAATCCTCTTGCCCCGCCTCGATCCCTAGTCCCACTCCTGGACTTTGACTGTCGCTGCCCACAGGACTGACCCCCCCATTAATCTTACTTTTCCCCTCCAGTCTCCCATTACCCGGTATCGGCGTCCTAAGCCTCACGCTTCCACTTTCCACCGTATCTCTTGGACTAAGTTCCATCCTCTCCAATGACAACTTCAAAGTATCTCCGCTCTCGTCCAACGCCATTAAAAACCGCGCCAGTTCCTTACACAAATCCCAGTCCCCTACCTCCTTTGCCCTCTGCAAAAGCCTAACGCACTGTTCTGAGCTCGTGTCCATTTCCTCAAACGTATGTAACACGAGTAGATACCCTCCCGCCGTTTTCAACATCCCCTTCGCGAGAGAGCGTTCGAAGAGTTCTTGCGGCGGAGGGAGATGCGAGAAGAGGGTGCGCCATGAGCGGAGTTCCGTTTTACGTGTGCATTGGACAAGGATGTCAAGGTATTCTGGGAAAGAGGAGAGGAAAGAAAGGACAGCAGGGAGGAGGGCACTCTCGGGGTTTGGAGGGGGCTTGTCGACTTCGTCGTCGAGGACGGTGTGGAGGAGGATTTCTAGAGAGTGGGAGAAGTAGGGTAGAGCTTGGTAGCGGTGGGCGAGGGCTGAGGCGGCGGGTGCGTCGAAGTGCGCGAGGTGGCGGCGGAGGAGGGGGGGAAGGATAAGTTGGGTACGGATGGAGAAGCGGAAAAAGGCGAATTGGACGTCGCGGCGTTGGACGAGGTCAGCATCAATACCTAGGAGTATGCCTTTACTGAGAAGGACTGAGGTGGGATAGAAGTCTGCGGATATGGAGACTGTAGGTGGTAGTTCCCGATCGTTTGACGTGGAAGCCGCCTCGATGAGATCCTCAACGTCCATCCAGCATTGAACTTCGTTGCCGTCGAAATACCAGAGCGAGTCTCGGAGTCCTCGATCCGTGTGGACGACGTCGAGAGCATCCTCGGGGGAAGGAGATGGGGGAAGTGATCGATCTAGATTTCCCGGGAGGGAAGATTGGTCTCGCATGAGATCGAAGTACTCCACATTGCTGGCGATTACTCGCATGTCGTACTTCAAGCCTCGATGTCCGTCGTTGGACGACTGTAAGAGTACAAGCTTTGCGTCCACGAGAAAAATAACAGATGCATGAGCAACATCCTGCGAAGGGTCACCCTCCCCTGTTCTCGATCAGCTTGGATGATTGAGCGAACAACTTAAGGGCCTTACGCAATTGATGATCGGGTAAGATCCAGCTAACGGCTCTAACGCGCGCAGGCGCACGAACGATGCCATTCAAAGCTATCTGGCCAACCTGAACAAGACTGACAGCAGTGGAGGTTGCATTGATGACGAAGTGGTAGAGAATGTTCTGGTAGGTATATACAAGCAGCGAATCTTGTCCAGTAAGTGCAATGACTACAGCTGCTGAGGGTAATTGTTCGACGAACAGGAGAGACGAATCGTCTAGTCCCCGCTCTCTGGAGTAGAGTCGTAGCTAATATCATCAGCGAGTGCACTAGGAAAATATTCGTCAGAACATACTTCATGATAATTATCAGTCTCTACGGCCGCTATGAGAATATGTTGGTACCAACACATTCCGCCTCGAACAACAAAAGCATTCTCCGCTTGCATGTCATCAAACGTTCTCCATCGGCCGCTGCTGACACTGTAGTGGGCAAGGCCACGTCGTCCAGCAATAGCTACATAGCGCCCATCCGAAGAGATAACAGTAGAACGGATTGGCCGCTGATTTGCCAGGTATGTTGGCGGAATTGGTACATGGTGCCACAAAGAAGCATCAGCCGATAGAGTGGTTAACACAGGCAAATCATATCCACGGTACACCATCAGATTTGAGTTCGTCAAGAGGACCGTCCGTGAGATATTGGCAGCAGAAAAGCATCCAGTGACAGCACTCTTGGCCATCTCCATCAGCCATAACCGGTCATCATTACGGCCCATGAGAAGTATGCTTGTTCCAGCACTCAACCAAGCTGCGTCTTGCACATTTTGCAGCCAGCCTTCAGCATTTGCTTCTGAGATCCCACGGTCAGCAGTGAAGCTGCAAGCCTGAAGCTTCCCATATACGCTCCACAGAGCCCATCCCTTCTCATAGCCTACGAACAAACAGTATCCGTCCGGGGAGTAGCTTAAAGTAGATATTGGACCTGTCGTGAGTAGAGATACTGGAGGTTCCAGCTTGTGCGAGAGGGGTATACTGCCCTGGTAATCTCGTGCCGTGTACACATGTATCTCTGCATTGACACAGCCGATTGCCAGCAACGAAAACCTGGCATTTATCGATGCTCTCGTAGCCAGATCTTCCTCTTTCTCTGGCGTATGGAATCCATATCCGCGAAAGAGTTTCCTAGGCCCATCAGATTCTCTAGGCTGTGCAGATAATCGCTGTACTGCGTATGCCCTCCCGTCATTGGTTATCCACACAGCGAGGCTCATCGCTCTATCATACACCATACCAACCACGCAAGACTTCTTCTGCACCCACGACATACGACTTAACAGCTCCGTGCTGGTCTGACCCCCTGCGCTGTCTGGCGCCCATCGTATGCATTGCACCGCTGGAGGTTTCTCCGTAGCCACAATCAGCTCATCATCGAGTGCGAGCACATTCCCAATGCCAGCATCAACCTTTATAACCATACGAAAGCGAATGTTGACCTCGGGAAACCCCCTGCGCTCCTCCTCAAAGGCTAAGCGGTCTGAGCTGCTTTGTCTGCGAGCGTGTGGATTGTCACGGAGCTGTTGATACACTCGAGCAGTGGGATCTGGAATTATCGTATAGGTAATGAGGAAGCCAAGAGATGTTTGTAGGACTGCAATGGATGAGTCTGGTCTTAGGAGTACCGAAACATTACTGCCGTAGTTTTTAAGCGATTGAATTGAGCGGTTCACGGAGGCGAGAACTGCTACTGGCTATCGATCAGTCAGAATCAGTCAACATTCGATTGCCATCAACATACAGCTGTCTGCCAGACGGTCAAACCAGTCTCGGTGATTGTTATGAAGAGATGTCCATTGCGAGCGACTCGCAGACCGAGTATTCGTGAAGCTGCTTCCTCCGTTTCGCCATTTTCCTTCTCTTCGCTGTTGTCAGACGGCTTCCGTTTTCTTCTACTTGCTGCATATACACGAGGTGCTCCAAGCGGCCAATACATAGCTTGGGTGGAAAGGCTCAGCTGATTGCGGTCTTACCAGTTTGAAGCTCGCCCCACGTTTTAGCCCTAACGCTAGTCTTCTTCCAGGGCCTCCGTCAACGACTACTCATGTACGAGTAGAGCTGAGGAAGATGACGGAGTTACAGAGAGTTCTACAATCGGGACAGCAGCGACTGCAGTCTAACCTCAATCAATATTCAATTTCCAGAGTCCGTCACCCAGATAATGTCCTGTGTCCATGACGACGCCCTTCTTCTTCTCTTTAATATCTTCTGTACCCATCCTCAATTGGCCAACCAGACAAGCCTCTTCCTTTCCCTCCGCTTCTACGACTGCTATATCGCCTTCCTTGAGTTGTCCTTCTTCATCTGGTAACCGTCCTCCAGCGGATGTCAACCCAGGCGCCATAAGTGTCGCGCCAGAGAGCACGAAGCGTATGGCACCCCTGTCGATGCCTATGCGCGGGAAGCATTGTGGGAACTGGTGAATGACGCGAAGGTGCGGGACAATGGGATCGTCCATGTGCTGCCAGAACAGGGGAGTGTTGTCGAGGGCGTACAGGGAGACTCGGTCAGGTCTAGTATCATCAGCGAGTAAGGTATTGAAATCTTCACAGAGATTCATACAGCTTCAAAAGATCTAGCTGTGACTTCTTTGGTATGATCTCATCAATATGTGGAGCAAGTAAGGGATATGTCTCGACAATTTTGGTCCTTATGGCACGTTGAACTGACGACTTGACTTTGGACTTGGCGCCAGCTGAGATGCTGCTCTGGTACATCAGCCGCTTTGCTACTCTAACGAAAGCGTTCTAACTTACTCCTTTTTGAACATAGTAGTGGCTTTTGGGTGCGGGTAAATAGAATAGTATAGACTCCAAATCAGCTAGTTCTACGAGAGATTACCCGACCTAGGTATCGCATCGTATGTGAAGCCAATGCCAAGCCCGGTGAAGCCCACAGCCAATAAGGGCTAAAACCCATATGGAATTTCTACCACCAGTAGTCCGTTGTCGATCCCCAATGTGGAAATTTGATACTACTCTATATCACCTAATTTCACTACGTGAGGTGTCCGGCATCACATTCCAATAATCAAGACCATGACAACCCTGCTGGAGTTTGCACATTTTGGATCATTTCGTCTACTTAGAGTAACCAATGGCCTTTTGAAGTCCATCATGGTTGGCTGTATTTGCGCTTGGCCAATATTGCACCTGCGAACATGGACTGATAGGAAGATCGTATCATACAAATCATCTCTGACGGGAGTGGAGATGGCCAGGGGAGAGGTGGCAGTGGAAAGTCTTAGGTCTTCTACATCAAAGCAGAAGTGTGTACTTACATCTGCTTTCTCCCATGTCCCTGGGAATCATATCATCTAATGTGTCTTACGGCTCAACTTGGACTTCGTTGCTTGCAAGGCATATCTGCCAAAGCTATGTCTTCATTTCGTCTTGACAGCAGCAGCATTCACTGGAGCGAGTTATGTCTTTACTTCTTCTTGACAACGGCAGTATCTGCTGCTGTAAATGCAGACAAAGTGACATGATGTCCTATGCAATCATCAGTACTGTCTAGCATCTCGCCACCGCCACCGCCTAAGAGCTGGCTCCTTCTGCCCTGTTATGCATTGAGGTTCGGATCCCAGGAAATGATCTTAGCGTACTTCCTCCTGTTCTGTGTCGAGCAATCTATACAATTAGTTCCAACATGTGTTTTCTAACATTTCGGGATATACCTAGCATGACGATGCTTGATACCATAACAAGCCAATATCTTTTTTCGTTCTCATTCTATTTATCTAAACACAGCAAAAGTTTGTTCTCTCACCCCAGCTTTCCTTGCAACAAAACACCCTCTCTTAAGATCTTCTTACCACACGACCACTTCTCGTGTAGGTACATCTCGTCGACCATTTTGTACGACTACGGCATCTCTTAATCCTCCGTAGTTACGTCTAGCACTACTTCTCAACTGGGTCTTCACCAGCTTCTTCTACGACCGCACTACCGCCCAACATTACGCTATCTCCATGCCTGCAAACACCTGCGCCACTTCCTCCAACAGCCAACCTAGCAATACAGTTGTTGGTGAATATCCCGATTTTGAACTTTAGATAGCGAGTCTGAGGACGGTGATGGGGCCTTGGGGTTCTAACGACCTTGTCCACCCCAAGATCATACTGGATGAACCCTTACGATATCGATTTGATGCCCGAGATTTGTCCCAATGATGATTCGGGAGCTCAGCTGGCACAAGGAGGAATTTCCTATGTATATATACTCGACCTCATACTAAAGCCCGAAATTTATAACACAGAGCTTGATGATACTCAATCTGTGAAGCTGAGTGACTCCGTAATAAATGGTACATCGAAAAGTGATTTATCTTCAGAGCAAAGTACCCGCCTGGGTATCAACCTCATGTAGGGCTGAACCTGACGCCATCATCAACACGCTGGACGTCAAAGTACACCTAAGATCCTTGGGAAGCGTATCAAAAATCAAACATAGCCTCTACAGCCTAAGTAGCTTAAATTCGATGCTTATGGGACATTTCCAGTGGCTGCGGAGATCGTGACGCTAAAACATCAGGTATTTGTTTACTTACCATACGTTAAAGACGGGCACGAAAAGGCTGTGTAACATCTCCCAACTTGGCTTAGGCTGCCACCCATACAGTGGCAGCCGTCGTACAACATAAAATCCGAACGCCAATTACCTACAGTCCTTGCTCACGTTCCGATCTCACCCAAATATATTCATTGAACAGGTGGAACCGATGGATCACGCCCACACGAGACCGCAAAGATGAACAAACTACTCGCAACGTGCCGCCGCGCCTCCAAACCAATAGATAAGATCCAGCTCACAGAAATGACTTCCTACCGAAAATCCATGCAAGATTGGAGCAGCAAGAAAAGTACACCTCCAAATCACTATAACCCACAACTCCGTCCCCAAAAAAAGACGAACTAACCATCTCCCCCACCTCCTCAAGATCCTCCGCACCTAGATACCCTCCCCTACGAGATCCTCCTCGAAATTCTCGCCTACATCATCCCCACCCGCCTGTCCATCCGATGCAAACTCTTCCACGCCCCCATGCTCGGCATCCCCGCTGGCGGTCTCTCCATCGCCACAGTCTGCAAACGCATCGCCGCCGTAGTAGGAGAGTTACTATTTAGTAGGAATTGGTTCGAAATCAGCGGAGGGGCAGTAGCAGCGGCGGCGGCAGCGCTGTTTCAGAAGGTAAGTTCATTCAGCCATATGTCATATCATCACATCAGAAGAAAAAACCTCTAACTACTATGTAATTCCTTTTATGTAAACATCGAGTCTAGGTAGTGACTGACTTTGATAGTACCACGCCGACAACCGCTCCCCCACTCACGCCCTCCTCAAACACACCCGCTCCCGCTCCCCGCCCTCCCTCCGCTCCGTTTACTACGGCATGGAACTAAAAGGCCTGGGTCCCCTCTCCGCCATGTCCCAAGCCCAAACTTATCTCACGCATCTCCGCATCCACGTTATCGGTAAAGCAATCGACGAATTCCTGTTCTCGGATTTCAAAATCCCTTTAGCGAAATTAAGGGGACTGAGGGTTGTGGAATTGATGAGTATTTCTTCCAGAGCAGATGTGTTTTTGTGTGGGGAACTTGTCCCGTATTTATTGTCACTGGACGAGTTGGGTCATGTGAGTGTGATTAGCGTTACGTGGGGAGAGAGGCGGATAGGGGAGGATGCGAGGGTGGAGTTCACGAAAGTTGAGGGCCTATTGGAAGAGAGGAATAGGAAGTTTCTTGCTGAGAGACCTGCTCAGTAAGTGCATGCACTGCTGTAAGTGGAATGGCGTAAGTTGGTCAGGATTGTAGACATGATATCCGAAAGCGTTGCATTTTGTACATCCGGGTGGAAAAATGCCATGAACGCAGCTCATGTAAGATATGATTCGATGGACATGATGGGCTGAAACAACAATGTCTGGCGGGATATTCTGATGCACACGCTTACGTACGAGGCCTAATGCCAATAAGGACCAAGTGCTCACATGGAGTTGAGACTGTTGCATGCAAGGAGAAACCAATCTGGAACACCCATTGGCTAACGGTCTATCCCAGCATGTTGAAGTCAAGGTCCGAGTGCTTTCCAATATGATAGTCAGTCACACAAGCCACTTCTACTACGCATCATTGAGACATGAGAAAGTCATTAGGTTGATGATGCTGTTGTGTAAGGCGCAGACACGTCTAAGTACAAAGCGGACAACCGTCCGAAAGGTCACAGCATTGAAGCATTAGAGGAATGACATTCGTTTGCAAACAGCCATAAACTTAGGATCAGTGTCCAACAGTGACCCTCCTATGGAATACCAGCAACAAGTGCCAAAGCCCGATCGAAGAACCAGCAGCTACATGAAGCCGACGTACAGGTTTATAGCTATTTCCATCGTAAACCCCCGCCGCAGTCACTTTCTAGTTCATTTTTAATGTTTTTCATTAGAGACACAGTGCAATGGAAACACGTCAAACACGCCTATGCAAAAGCCTCCAGCGCCGGCATGCATACTGATAAGAATACTCCTAATCCCGGGACGCCAGTGGTGCTGTGAAGATGCTGGGGAGTCGTGCAGGTGAAGGGACAAGGTTGTTGTAGTTGGCAAAGGACGCTCGTGCCCGCATCATGTACAATAAGTTCATTCGAATATTGGTCGTACCGAGAGAAAAAGCAAGTGAAGTTTTTGATAATGGGACAGTGATGACAACGGCAGCCCAATCAGCCTTGTCGATCACTGTTAACCTTTGTTGTTATGAGTATTGAGAGAAGCGTAGTTACTATTCGTTGGGAGTTGGTTGTTGTCGAGGTAGAGTGGGTGGTACTTCTTCGCCCATTGTC
The DNA here is from genome assembly GCA_947623385.2 of Cladonia squamosa. Classification (NCBI taxonomy): domain Eukaryota; kingdom Fungi; phylum Ascomycota; class Lecanoromycetes; order Lecanorales; family Cladoniaceae; genus Cladonia; species Cladonia squamosa. Next base: position 115,103 of record OX392384.1, read on the forward strand.
GTGTAAGAATGGATGCTAGATGTTCCGTTAGCAGAAGCAAGCAGAATGCTCGTTTCTTAAGCATACCTTTCAAAAATTTCTTGCTAGCATACTTCTTGAAGAATGCTTCGTGGACAACAGGTTGGGCGAGGTAATCCACCATGAGCTTGAAAACGGGTTGGATCTCTTCTTCGCTATAGCCGGAGTAATGCGTCAGAGTTGCATCCTATGAGTGTCAGCTCAATCGCTCAAATACGTGGGTGGCAAGACGTACCCATTCTCCTCGCTCCAGTATCAATCGTGCTAGATACATTGCTGCTGCTGCGATGTGGCTAGGGTGGTAACCCATAAAGCGGTGGTCGAGCAAGCTGATTTCGAGGAGGTACTTTCCTAGGGTGCGTGTTTGGATATCATAGCTGTCGGCCTTCGATATCCTCCGAAGGAAGTTCATAGGGTTGGGGTAACTAAGATCATAGTTGAGGGCAGCCAAAACAAATCTTTCCGCTTTTAGGATCTCCTCTTCTGAAAAGCCGTCATCCGCGACATGTCTGAAATTTACCACATGCGGCGAGATAACCTCTTCATACTTTGATGCAATGAACATCGCTGTGATACCGACAAGCTGAAGCTTTTCCAACTCGACGACTCTGGCGGACAGGAAGCGATCAATGATATTGACAGCGAGGAAGATTGTTTCAGGTAACAGGTGGAAACGGGTGTGGACTTCTATTAGCCAGTCGATGAGGACACCACGCAACTGCCACTCCAGATTTTCTTGATGATCCATGTAGTCTGGGTTCGGCATAGTCGATTCTTCGAGGACCTTAAGATAGTCGAATATCTCACTAACATATTCGGCAACCATAAGAGGGTCATTATAATCTTCCGCGTCTAGATCTTGAACTCCCTCAGCAAAAGCTTGTTTGACCTCCACCTCGGCTTGACGAGAGGCAAGTGTTGGGACCTCCTGCTTTGTTTCCGTCTTAACGCGCTCTACCCCAGTCGAGGCTGCTGCTTTGTGCGGTGGCTCATTCTCTGCGTCTGCGTTCTCCTCTTTGATTGATTGTTGGCTACCTGTTGAACCTGTGTGCCTCTTTTTGAGGGCTCCGCCCATTACGCCTGAACCGCTTGCAGGTCGTTTTAGATCTGAAGATGTTGTTTTCTTATTTTGATCTTTCGCGCCAAGGATTGAGCGGCTTGAGTTCGCTCGTGACAGCTTCTGTACACCAGCGTTCTGAGCAGCTTTGGACACGAGTCCAGCCTTACCACCTAATACCTTCTTACCCTCTTTCGAATCGACAAGCTCCGTCTTCGTAACATTGCTCACGTCGCCCAATGCAGCTCGCTTTCGTTGCCCCCCCGCGGCATTCGAAATGGAAACATTCGTTGCAGATTTCTTTGTTCCTAAAGCTTTCTTGACCATGTTTTCACCACCCGCGTCGTTGGGTATAGTGAGTGCCGCGGCTTTTGCCCTGGTTACACGCGTGGAACCGATATTCTCATCATTTTCGTTATTAATAGCACGCTGCCGTATTGTTCGTGCCTGTATTGTCTATTAGTACATGCTGCGCCCCAACTTTGTACACAACGCGGCATATATCGCGTCTTGGGAGAGTGCATTGACATACTGGCGGCATCTTGGTAGTTCTGAATCTGACTATGACGCGAGCGACTCTGAGTGCCCTCTAGGCAAGGTCAATTGGCCTCTATATTTGGTCCTTGTACTGGGCGATATTTTCGGCGTTGTCGATATCTGTTGAAGCTATTGTCAGTCCAATTAACCACTGTAATGCTCGAGGTGCCACCAAGGGTTGTTCAGCAAGTTACAGTACCGGTGTCAAGCAAGCAAGAGTTCAAAAGGGCGTAGATGTGCTCTATCAAATCCTGTACCCTTATGTTATGTTTTCCCCACCTTGTTGATACGGGCAGTTATCAGCTCGAACTTGATTGAATGGTCCTTGGGATCAAGTAACCCCGAAGGTGTTATCGGGTCTCTGAACAAGAGGAGGTGCAATGAGCTTTAGGGAAGAGGTGTTGGTGGAGCGTTGTGGGGAGAGGTGGTTGGCGAGGAGGAGCGTGAGGTAAACAGTACGCACGCCTTCGGCCGTGTTTCGACGCTAAGAAGCAAGCAGCGGCTAGGTGCAACGAAACTGGAACCTGAAGATGCAATTTAATTACAAGTCAAGGCCGTAAAACGTCTAGAAGTGCAGATTGAGATGTAGAGTAGGATGTTAGGGTTCAAGAACATTGGTCTCAGAGGAATTGCATTTTTCGAGTTCTCCGGGCACCATTATGCTAGATCTCGCATGGCAACGACAACGCGAGATACCGCGCTTTAACCAATTCGGATGATGACTAAGCAGAAGCTATGTGATTTTCCAAGTGCGCTCCTACACTCCAATTGATTGTAATAGGGGCGTTATTTGACAGTCCCTGTCAAAATCCTCCCTTGTGAGATGTTACAGCCACGGGCACTCGCTCGAAAACCTCTATATTGCTGCCAATGCTTTCATACCTTTTCGCGTCGGCTGTACCCTACAGAGATCCTTCCTCCTCCAGATGGCGGCACAGCTACCAACGAGCCTCTTGGGGTCCAATCCCATCCTACTTATGCGCCTGAAGAGAAGAATGCAGCAATCTTAAGAACTTATAAGCCCCGTACACCTGGCGTGCGGCATCTCAAAAGGCCCATCAATGATCATCTTTACAAAGGCCGAGCATATCTTCCATTAACCTCAGCGAGAAAAGGCCAGCACATTGGAGGAAGAAATAGCCATACTGGCCAGATCACAGTCAGACATCGAGGTGGAGGCGCTAAACGAAGAATACGGATCATTGACTACGACCGATCAGCGCCAGGCAAACATCTGGTGGAGCGGATTGAGCATGACCCGGGCCGGAGCGCCCATATTGCTCTACTTAGCCGAACCGTTGGGCAGGCGAAGACTTATTCATACATAGTTGCCCCGCAAGGGATGAGAGCTGGCGAAGAAGTAGAAAGCTTTAGGAAAGGACTCCCCGATCATATCATACGAGAATTGGGGGGAAATGCAGACGCTGGTATGGTCGCGGCCAAGACAGCGTTCCGAGGCAACTGTATGCCGTTACACATGGTACCTCCAGGAACCATTATCTATAACGTGGGTCTCAAGCCGGGCAAAGGAGCGCAGCTATGTCGAAGTGCGGGCACGTTCGCAACTGTGGTTAGCAAAACCGAAGGAGACTCCAAGAAAGCCCTATGGGTGGATGTGAAATTGAAGAGTGGTGAAGTGAGAAGAATTCATAGAGATTGCTGTGCAACAATTGGGACCGCAAGCAATATCTACTATAATCGGCGCCAGCTTGGAAAGGCGGGTCGAAAGAGGTGGTTAGGCATTCGGCCAACAGTAAGAGGTGTTGCAATGAATGCGAATGAGCATCCTCACGGTGGGGGTCGAGGAAAGTCCAAAGGCAACGTCCACCCCGTCAGTATGTGGGGTCAATTGGTAGGTTGACTGGAATTACATTGACCGAATTATGTTAACAGCATCTACAGACTAAGAGCGGCTATAAAACGAGGAAGAAGTCGAAAATCAACAGGTTTGTTGTAACTCCTCGGCCGCGATCAGAAGGAAAGAAAGCCAAGGCCAAAGCGAAAAAGAAGAAAGCGGAATAAGGCATGATGCTTCAATAGAATAGTGATGTTTCAAGCCTCTGATGCGATTATACCTTTCTCAGTCTCTGACAACGATCCGAGAACTAATCATACGATTTGATCATATAACTCCGCACAAGCTGCGCTGACACATGTCTACATTAACTAAGGATAAGAATGTCATCATAAGCATGGTCAAAGGTTTCGCTACGTCGGCGTGCAGCACGTATTCGGGACCCCCACATCTCATAATGCAATAGTATCGATAGAGCCATAACCCTGTGGAAAAGAACTTGAAACCATGTTACAGTAGCAACCCACGACATTCCTCCAATCTTTGCTGTACTATAGTAGAGCGTATTCGTGTTATTCCTCCACTAAAATAATCCCTGTCGGCAGTAGAATATCACGCTTGCCAAGGCTGATGCGGTACAGCTCGCTTATTAAGGACCGGTGAACATCGTGAATGGAACAAGCAGACAACTGCAATCGGCTCTCCTTGCTTCGTTACGCGCCCATAGCTGTCTCCTTCAGCTAGAGAACCTCTATCAACACGTTTTCACCATTAGTGACCATCATGTCTCCGAACTCAAGCAACGAGGATGATGGCTTCTTCAATGACCTCTCCAGGCAGCCACATTCCGGTTCTAGAGGGACAGATAGCCCGCCAGAACAGTCCATAGGGGCGTCCAAAATGAAGCGTATTGCTTGTGTCATCTGTAGGAAGAGAAAGCTAAAGTGTGACGGCAACAAACCCAAATGTGCGACTTGCGAGAGGCTGGGACATAACTGTGCCTATGATGAAGTTCGCCGAAAGAGTGGGCCAAAAAGAGGATATGTAAAAGACTTGGAAGCGCGTCTAGGTTCGTGTTCTGGTTTTTTTGAGGGTTGACCTTGATTCTGATGTTCGGTCTACAGCGCAAGTGGAGACGCAACTCAAGTCGAAGGATAAGAAAGCCAACTCGAATGCCCCGCCCCAAGGTCACGACAAAGCTGAACAAAATGGGTTCCAAAGCACAGAGTATCGGCCTGGCTCTCCGGCAGGCATGGATCAGTCAATGCCAGAAGGAACATTTGATCCTATACCAGATGCCGAACATCCCATCACACTGCCCCCAGAGATGATGCACGATGCGCAGATTTTGCCGGATTTCAATTTGAGCCTGGATGCGAACTTCTCTTGGGAGATGATTGGACTAGGACTGGAAGAGCCAATGCCCATGCAGGAAGCAATTGAGGAATTGTATGACAGTCAATTCTTCGCGTGACCATGTACTGACTTATTTGAAGGACGGAAGTCTACTTCAGCAAGATACATCCATCCTTACCAATGATCCATAAATATAGATACGCAGCATCTATGAACCTGAATCCTGAAAAGCGGCCGCCGATATGTCTTCGCTACATTATGTGGTGCCACGCGGCTGCCATCACAGATAAATACATACATCATCAGGAAATATTCTACAAACGAGCGCGAAAGTATATCGAAATTGACGAAATGAAAGGCCAAGGGGAGGGTTTTGTCTCTATTGCCCATGCACAAGCATGGGTACTCATAGCAACCTACGAATTCAAAATGATGTACTTTCCGCGAGCTTGGCTAAGCGTCGGGCGCGCTGCTCGACTGGTTTTGATGATGGGTCTCAACAGAGTGGATGGCGCGGGTATGGACGTCAAGCAATGCCTACCTCCCCCAAGAGACTGGACGGAGAAGGAGGAGCGAAGAAGAACATTCTGGATGGCCTACTGCGTAGATCGCTACGCTAGTATCGGGACTGGCTGGCCTATGTGTATCGACGAAAAAGACGTAAGTGCACATGCAAGGGATGTTGCGACGGCTTAGCAATCTAACCTTCCTTCAAGATAATGAGCAACCTGCCAGCAAGCGAAGACGCCTACGATAGATCTATAGCTCAGAACACTGCGACATTGAACGAAGCCATGACGCCTCAACAAGTGGCTTCACTTTCATCATTTGCAGGAGTCATCTTTGTTTCCCATTACTTTGGACTCAATCTTACTCACCTTCATCGTCCGGAGGCAAACCAAAGAGAGGACGATCTGCAAGGAGAATTCTGGAGACGCCATCGCAAACTAGATACTATGCTTTCGCATACGTCTCTAGCCCTGCCCACTCATCTAAGACTACCGTGTGGCATTCGGGATACGAATGTTATATTCCTTAATTTCGCCATCCATACCTCTACCATCTGTCTCCACCAGGCCGCCATCTTCAAAGCCGAGAGGAACCACCTTGCCGAGCATGTTATTGAGGAGAGTCGCTCGCGCTGTATAGTCGCTGCCCAAGACGTATCTCGAGTGATGCGCTTGATCAGCAACACAGATCTCGATGGCGTGAGTAGATCCTTGGACTGTATCTTGCAACGATGTGACTGATATGACTCAGGCAAATCCTTTCATGGCTTTCTGTCTCTATGTAGCAGCTCGTGTCTTTGTTCAAACTTTAAAAAGAAAGCCCGAGGACCAGGAAATTTACAGTCACCTGAACTTACTTCTCGCCGCTATGCGTACGTTGCAGAGGAAGAATCATCTTACAGAGTCTTTCTTGGTGCAACTGAACCTAGATATGGAGAGTAGCGGTTTGGAAATATTCCGAAATCCTGATTATTCGGCTGTATATATGGAAAGCAAGGTACGCATATCGACTCAAAAGCCTTCCGGACTCCGGATCTTGCGACTAACTGATACCTGCAGACGAACGATCAAGCTCTACCACTCAAAAACAACTTTGATCCTATCGCTCAAGGCTGCTCTCCGATCATTAACCTCTCTGAGTCGTCCCCTGAGACTACAACATCAACCGAACCGCCGCTTTTCGTATCTGGTACGTGGCCTAACAAAGACGGCCAGTCAACATCTAGGGTAGAGAATTACCCTATGCTCACAAAAGACGCTCCTTCAGCCAGAGTGGCATCTCCACCGCAACAACAATTCGCCTTCCGCAACGTCGACCAAAGCGCCCAAGACGGCAGCCGCCGCACTTATTTTCCAGAAAACGTTACGCAACCTTCAAACCTCACGAACATCTATGCTCAAGATAGTTGGACCACCAACTTCACTACCAACGAGCCTATTGGCCTCAATCCAATCATCAACGGAAACATGAACATGAACAACTTTGACACTGAAATGTCCGATCAAGCAAACAACTCAAACTCAACAGGCCTCACCCCCGGCTCATCCGGCTCATATAATCATTCCTCTTCCAACCCGTCCTTCACCCCACCAGGCGACGACCAAGTAACAACCCAGGCAGCTTCCATGCCAATAATATCCGGCGCATACACTTCCTACGCAACAGTTTTCACACCACCCGCGGACAATAGGTACAACGCACAGCCTCCAGGCTTAGGTCCAGGAACGGCAAATGCAAGGAGTCCAGCCGCCAACGGCATCGTCCATGAGCAGCCCGACCCATTTAAGATGCCGACGGGTTGGGACCTCCCTGCCGCCACGCCAGGCGGGATGAGTGGAATGACACCCGAAGGCGGATGGGAGAAGATGATGGAGTCGTGGGATCGTGGCGGGTGATTTCCGTACGAAAGCAAAGAGAGATTATCACGATTGAAATGAAAATATACACAATGGCGGCTATGTATCTTGCAGCAGCGATGACTTGCAATTATTGATGATGTTCTTTTGAAATTTTATGCGGAAAGTGTCGTTCCTCCTTGAGCGATGGATTTGGATATTCTGTATTCTTACGATTTTGGTGGAGGAATGGATGGGTAGGGTAGATGGTATTCAATGATATAATGTGACATTATGATCATTTATCTGCACAACGCTGTCTTGGATGAATTTGTGCAAGTGTGAATGGCCCCTGAAACAAAGGCAGACGGTAGGCACGGTCTCACGCAGGGGGTTTGGTGCATTCTTTTTGAGTGTTACCTTTCTTGATCATAGTGGAGGCATGGATAAACAAGTAGATGGTATTCAAGGATATAATGTGACAACGTTATTTATGATGTATATGCCCAACGGTCTCTTCGATGGAGTTGTGCATTTTTGATTGTTTCCAGATTGGAGTCAGGTGGTAGGGACGGTCTCACACAGGTTGTTGGTAGACTTTCCCTGAGTGCTGCTTTTCTTGATCATGGTGGGGGCAATGTATGGGTAGATAGTATTCAAGGATATAATGTGACAATATTATTTATGCTGTATATGCCCAATGGTCTCATTGATGAATTCGTGCGTTTATTTGTTCACGAGTTAGAGTCAGGCAGTAGGCGGAGTCTCGTGTAGGGGGTCGGTACACTCTTCATAAGGGTTGTCTTTCTTGATCATGGTGGAGGCATGGATGGACGGTTATATGGTATTCAACGATATAATGTGACAATATTATGGTATATATGCCCAACGGTCTCCTTGATGGATTTGTGCACGTCTAGGTGTTCCCGGGTTAGATTTAGACGGTGAAGACAACCCTAGGCAGGTTATCGGTACACTTTTCTTGAGTGTTGCCTTTCTTGAATATGGGGACTCGATTGTCAAAATATTTGAGCTTCGGATTCAAGGTTGTGGACCCTTAGGACAACATATAGCAACACACAATGACGAAGGAGACCATCAGACCCCCATAGCTCTTGAGAAATTTCGGCTCAGGCAAAATCACCAGATATTGAGGATTTGCAGCTGGTGCACCAATGCTGGTGGGAAGTGACCTAAGTATAGCCAGCATCAGGCTCAATATTAAGAGCGCTACAATGCCAATTTTGAGAAGTTGAAGATGAGTACGCCAACCCAGGACAATAGCCATGACATAGACTAGGACAATAGTCATGACAATAGCCACGACAATAGCCACGACAATAGCCACGGCCCATATATTGTTTGAAGCTTTGATGTTGCATGGCAATTCGTCTTCACACTGGCTCTGGCATTGAGCTCCGTACAAGGACTCTTGTGAACGAAGACTATCGAACCAAGTGGATTGCAAGGCTCTCTCCGCCGTATAACGTTCTGAGGGATTGACCATCAATAACATCTTTACAAATGCGACATCTTCATCATCATCTCTTCGCAAAGCCTCGATCGGTAATTTAGTGCCTCCGTAGCAGTATTGTATCATTTTTGCAGGTTTTTCGAAAGGTGGTTGCATGGTAAGAAGTCTGTGACAGATACACCCCAAGGACCATAGGTCGACCGCATTGGTATACTTGGAGCTTTCTTCGTCATGATATCCCAATACTTCCGGCGCCATATAACCTGAACTACCTATCTGTGTTCTCAAAGAGGTGCCATCGTCTGGGACTCGCTTTGTGATTCCGAAGTCTCCAATCTTAACCCAGATATAAGGGTTGTCTTTGACGACAAAGATATTCTGTGGCTTCAGATCCCTGTGTGTAAATCCATCTCGGTGCATGATACATAATCCTTCGAGCAGTTGGCGGATAATGACCTTGATCTGTAATATAGATAATTGCCTATCCATGTACTGTTCCAAGTCCCCCAAATCGAAATACTCCATTGCTATGTAGACGTCTTCGGGGCCTTCAAACCAGCCATAGAATGGCACGAAGTATTGCTTGTACCTTGACAGTACAGCCATAGCGGCGATCTCTCTCCGATACTCAAGTTCATTCCATTGGTATGTCCATTTAGGGAGCTTTTTCACTGCTCTTGCGGATCCATCCTCCTCTATCTCAAGCCATATATTGTTGCTGTTGCCCGATCCAAGCTCTTTAATCTTTAACCATCTTTGCATGACTCTCTGGGTGAATCTCTTGTTTATAATTTCCAGGTTCGTATATGACCTATAGCCTGCTTGTAGAGTGCAGTCAAAGAGGGTTTTGGCCTCCAATTTGAAGCGGTCCACAAGGTCGGCAGATGGGTCCATTGTCAGGTTTCGTCCTTCGTTAATAGGTGACTCTATAAGGACCGTTCACAATCGTCAATATTGGAGAGCGCTTTAATTACTCCCTATGTAATCACTATCGTCACTGTCTTATAAGAGGTATGGAGTGGACTATAGTTGAAGCATGCAGCCTCACCACCTTGACGCCGCGACTTGGCGCTAACTCAATTGAATAAGTTCGCCCCCACTAGCCCCAACCGCATAGCCCAAACCGGGAAGCTGACCAGCTTTAGGGTCATTCAAAGGCCCTTTGCTACCTTTAGGCCAACCTTGTAGGACTATCTGGTTGAGAGGAGTCTCTAAATGGATTAAAAGCAGCACAAGCGATTAGACATTCGCATTTACCTTTTCAGACCATTGCATGATAACGTAGAATTTAAACGAATGCGATTGTACACTGCTTATGCGGTATGAAAGCGTCGAAGAAAATCATCATACGTAATCCTCCCAGCAAGAGAGAAAACCTCCAATTCATTCGAAAGGCAATAACTCGTCATGTTGCCCCATCGTAGAGCCGGCGGGATATTGGTAACAAGTATATGTTATACACGATTCCCATGGAATCCACATCTTTGTGCGCCTTTGCTCGTATGAGCCAACTGTCTGCCTGCTTGGGTCTAGGCCTATTGCCCTCCATACGCCGTGTTCTCCATACACCGTTTTAGGATAATGTAATGACAGTAAGCCAACATAACTATCTGCAATGCACGTTTGAAGCTGTAACTCGTGAAGCGTAAAGATTGTCAAAGCGATTGTCATGTTATAAACGCGTACAGCCTCCCACCTTATGTATCGGTTTCCACATTACGGCCCCGCATGCAAAGCACAAGAACCAGTGTCGCCATGCGTCCCTAATCCTCCTTTCCAGAATTGCAACGTTTGCTGGTATGATTGTTCAATAAGTCTTGGCTTCGGGTTAGGAATTCTGGCGGGTTGTCTCTCTATGAAATGTAGAATGAAAATATCGGTGAAACGTCTTTGGTGCGCGGGTGAAGATTAATGCTTAAACCATCCACTCGTCATTAGGGTTAGGGTTTCATCTGGAATGACGCCTGGCAAGACGTAAATTCTACAACATTAGACTTCAACACTGCAACCACAATGGATGCCTATTCCGCCTATGCCTACAGCACAGGTATATGGCTATCTCTCCAAGCGCTACCCCTCATCCTTTCCCCAAAATTGATGGTAGCAATGCTCTCACCCGAGACACGTGCACCTACAGGTAAGGTACCGAAACCATGAAATGCATTCAAGTTACATGGTAGAGCTGAAATCCTTCTATAGACTTGGAGATCTACCTTTTCCGCGTACTCGCTATAACTGTCATTACTCTGGCCCTACTTAACATCCTCCTCTCTGGCGCCCTACCCCTCACCAATTCTGCAAACGAAGCAGAATACTCCCCTTATAAACGGCCTGCTACGGTCATAACAACTGTATCCCACGGGGCGAGCTTTATCTATGTGTATATAAATTACATGACGCCCCGCTCGTTATGTTTTACGTCGGCAGTGGTGGGGAGTGGGTTTTTAGTGTGCTTTGGGGTCTGGGCCCTGACGTTTGGAGGAGATGATGGAGGGAAGATCAGGGTTAGTGGTTGGCCTTTTCGAAATGATGAAGAGATGAAGGCGAAGGAGGAGAAGACGATGAGGAAAAGGGGGTGATAGATGCAATGGAAGAAGGATCTCGCGCGTTACGATACAAGAGATGGGTTATGTAGCGTTCGCATGGAGTACATACGATGATTCTGGATTCTGGTCGCAAAAATCGTGTTTCAATGGCATCATACATGCATGAAACAGAAAGAGCTTGGGTATAAGGATTGGCAAGCATGAGACAGCATGTGTACAAGTAGACGAGAAGTCATTGCGAAGGCAGCACGGAGAACGGAGACCAACGGAAAGAGGTGGACGCTGTTAATGAAAAGTTCTCAATTGGGAAGAAAGCAACGCTACATAGGGTATCATGATAAAGAAACGCTCTCAATAACGCCCACGCTCATGACAGCCTCCTCATATGGAATCATCAGACCTCGACCCCATCAATGCCCCTCCAAAACACCCCAAAGTTCCCATCCCCATCTCTCTGCCCACCTTCCTCCATGACCGCAAATACAACAGTCTCCCACCATCCACCACCAAACTCCCTCTCCTTGAAGACCTCTTTCCAACACTGCACAACTTCAACATTTGGATTCCCAAAAGCCCCACAGCCCAGTGCTCCGAGTACAAGTACTCTGTGCCTGGTCATGGCCGCCATGCGTAGTACCACCCGCATCTTTTCTTTCATCGTGTCCCGATCCCTTGAACGTCTATATCTTTCCATTCCCGCAGCATCGCGCACGAGATCCGGATCTCGGATAGCTGCCACGCTGACACAGCTTACCACAGGTAGGTCTTCTGGTTTCGTCAGATCCAGCAGGTTGTGACCCTGTGCCATGCCCTCACGTATCACCACCACGGTGGGGCTGTAGATCCCTCCAAACTCAGGTATGGGATAGAAGCGTATCTTAAGTGTGAAAGACAGACTAGAGCGATAGCATAATGCCTCTTCCTGGGCAAGTGCACCTTGCTCCCACCCGCCTCCCGAATGATAGGCGTTGGCCATGTTGAGTATGAGAACAGGCTTAGAGTTGGGAGTAGGAACAGTAGCAGTTGTTCTAGAAGAGAGGGACAGTGCGGCATCAATGCTGTCGGCGTTCAAGACACGTACTTTGGTGGGCTGCAAGTGGGGATTGTGTTTGTGATCCAACTGAAAGCGATCGCCGAACTTATAAAGGTCTCCATCGGGGCGGGCATTGGGTGTCAGCTTCAGGACGTTAGATAGCACAGCCTTCGTCTCTACAGCGACTTGAGCCAGGAGTACGCTATGTCTGGAGGACGGAGATGAGATGAGGCTGGGCGGTGACCGATCGCGCTTGGAGCGGCGTTCTGTATATAGGTTCGGCTTTGACACGCCATGTGTAGGTACACCCGCCTCAGCTACACCGTTGCCAGATATTATGGGCTTCTCTTCAGAGCCATGGGTGTTGGCTGGTGGTCTGCTAAAGTACGGTGAAGTCGTGCTGGAGGAGCCATGCCGCGGCGAAAAGAAAGCTTGCGTAAGCTTGCTTTGGATGAAACTCGGCTTCTTGTCTTGCTGACTCTGGTACTTTTCTTCCTTTGGCATTATAATGTTAGCATTAGTCGATCATAGTTGCGGAAAGCTTGAAGTTAGATTGGAAAAGGTTGTCCGGAGTTAGCTCAAGGCTGCAACGCACTAGTGGGGAAGCCAACCTAAATTCTCTCCTATAGAGAATGAATAAGGAATTGGGCGATCAGATATGGCTAAATTTCCACGCAGTGATAGACTCCGTTCTAACAGCTACAACATAACTGTCTTCGCGCCACTGAGGTATTAGAGAATGTTCATAAGCCAGTTCCCTGACATTCAGCAAATTATTTATACTGATAAACAGATTGGGGAGATTGTCTGCTAAAGTATGATTTCTATCTCCAATCGTACAAGCCAAGGTGGCTTTGGTGGCAGCATTGTATTTCCATTGTTTCATTATAGATATAGCAGCATTGCTACAAGCTGCTGGCGACCACAAGCTGCAAGGCAATTAAACATCATCCCATAAAGTCTATCATACATCGCTCGCCTGCAGTGATCATCCTTCTGATTCCCTTATCGAAGTGCAAGAGTGTCATCAAGATTGAGATTAAACGCCGACAGAGAAATCAGGACCCATGATATCCCCATAAACCCAGCCCTTTAACGAGAATTTAGGTTGGCCATCACATACACACCCGTTCGAGAAGGGGCCTACGCAGAGGCCTTTCCACTATTTCCGAATGACTATCCCTCATCCAAGGGTGGTCGCCTGTCCGCGGAGGTTGCCAAATCATATGCCTTGAAGGTTGAGCTTGTTGAAGCTACTGCAAATCTCATTATGCTGGACGAGCTTAGGACCATAATTCGCATTACTGACAGGGTCAAAAGCTGTCACCTTGGCTAGCATAGTAGAGGTTGATTATGAAGTGGGGGCCAGAGAAAATGTTTTGAATATGCTGCTACCTCACGATTACGCATGTTCAGGTTTTGAGCATGACGGGAGAAGGAAGCATGCTCGTTGGTTAGAGAGGATATCATGGTATGAGGTTGTCGCAAGAGGGAATAGCAAGACCGTGGACCATTTGATGGGGGAATTGCTGCTGCGAAGATCGAAGGATGCAAACCAGGCTGTCAATGATCGGCTTACTTCGAACCCGAATCGCGCGTGGCACCAACGCAGCGTGAAGAAGTCGTGGGGGACTGATATGTCATACTTCAGTAGACTATCTGTGCTCTTCATGATGCAACCCATCCAGCTCAGAGTGCAAGCTCTTGGAAGCAAAATTGCATACTTTCTGTCGATCATGGGCCAAGTGTTGATTTGTCGCTCCTTTCCAAGGGTTCGCATATCATCTTTGGGCATTAGTCAGGGAGTGAGTCTTGTACCCAAGCAGAACACCAAGTCCGCTTCTTTCATTGCACTCCAAGTCGAAAAGCCTGAAGTAGTAGATCAACGAGTTAGAACGACCAGCAATAGCATGTTTATCTCGCGTGGAGACTGTATTGGTATCCCGAACCAATTGTTCTGGAACCACTCTCGCTCGTCCATCAGCCCAGTGAGGAGGGATAAAGTCTGAGGTCAGGTCTGTCCGGTAACGGCTGTACAATCATAGCTTCATCTCCAGACGGCACCTCTACAGGTCCCATAGTCATACGATACCACGGAGGAGGCCCTGATAGAGGCAGTATTGGCTGCGGCAGATCCTGCACTATTTGCTGGATATTCTTGTCAGATTCCCCCTTTTCGTGGGCATTCGCTAATTCTGCCTCCATAACGTTCGCTAGTACTAGCTCTTTGGCCATCCACTCCTTCTTCTTTTTCTCTTGCAAAGCTTTGACCTCCTCGCGCAGCTCATTGCCTTCTTCTCCGGCCCAATGTACCTGTCTACGTAAAAGCCGAAATAGTTGATCTGGAGGCATTGAAAGTTCTTCCCCAGTAAATTGAACGTCTTCCGGATATTCGAATGGCGGTGCTGGAAGGTTCTCGATTTCGGCGTCCGTGTTGGTGTAAATAGTAGCATCGTCATCAACTTCGGCATCTCCGTTGCTGTTGCCATCATCACGAAGCTGGGGCTTGACAAGTAGCTTTAATTTTGTTGGCTTGGGAGCAATGGAACCGTAACCCTTTGGAACAGGGTCAGATGGCCTAAGGGCCTCAGTCTCATGCACTGTCCTCATATGTTTGGCAAGAGCATCAGAGCGTGTGAAAGATCGGTCGCATTCTATGTTATGTTAGCTCCGCATGATCAATGATCTAAGCGACAATACCTGGTAGGTGACAATAGAAAGGTTTCTCCTTTGTATGACTTCGCATGTGGGCTTTGAGAGCATATCCGCTGGCGTGCGCACTGCTTGCGTTCTCCTTCTTGTTGCATCCCTCCCACTCGCACGCATATCTCTTCTTATTTTTCCCGATATGCTCATCATGAACGTGCTGGACCAGATTATCCATGTTCCCAAGGTCGCCCACAGTACAATCACGCCATTTACACACTGTGATCTGCTCTGGTGGTACTGCAAGTAGAGAGTCGTCTTCAGGAAATCCCAACACTTTGTCACCCATGGGAGATCCTGGTACGCTACCTGAGGTATCTGATGAGATGTCGCCCAGATCCTCGGGAATTTGGGGAATAGGAGTTGACTGATGTGAGTATTGGCCGATACGACGGCGCTTTGCTGAAGGCATTAAGTGGGTGTCATCGTGAGGGATTGTCTCCGGACTTTGGTCTCTTTCTTCTTTGATATCTTCGCCGAATTCGCTGGATCCATGGGAAGAAAGTTGCGACGAAAGCGATGAAGGATCCCCCAGGTCCGACATCTTGGTTTAGTGAAAGAGAGTGAATGCGCAAGAATATTCACTGAAATTGATCACTGATGGATCATGCGCTTGAGGTCCGCAGTTGTAGTTGAGCTCAAAATACTTACTACGACGACGCACTATGTGTCCATATCAAACAATAGAATCTTCGAACATAATTTCAATAGACCTCCACACGAGCTCCTCCGCCTTTAAGAACAAGCAATGTCTTCTTTGGAGGAGGAGATCGATGCGTACTATGAAGCTAAGAAGAGTTATACAGAAGTCCTTATGAAAGCCTTGGAAATCAGAAAGTCTCGCGAAGAAGCCTCTGAACACAGTCCTACCGCGAAAGAACCCGAAGAAACTAAGCAACCTGCTCAAGAAGAACCACCCACGCCCCAGAGCTCAATGGGCGACGAGATAAGATCTATAATAAAGGAGATGGATGCTGTCAGTCTGGGCAAAGGGAAGGGGAAAGAGAGAGCTATTGGGAAGAAGTGAGGCTCTACAAGGAACATCGAGTATGGCTAGACGCCTTTCGGACCTCTCTTTTGCTCTATTGCTGGATACCAGTCGCGGAGTGATGGTCCAATTCATGGGATCACTCTGAAGTATCTCGTACTCATGCACTTCCTTCGTCTATAACTCACGCATCCACAAAACACTAAAAAGACATTGCGTTACCATTCTCAACACAGGATACTAGTGTAAGTCGCCCTTGCATCTAATTTCTTTACGCACTTCAATGTGATGAGCAAGCTCAAGAATTCTGCAATTCGGAAGACTTTATTATTGAAGTTTTAAGTCGACACATTGAACATTACACTTGATCTGAAAATGAGGGAAATTTGTTGCCATATGGTCTCCCCGTTAAGTAGCAAAACATAACACAGGCTAAAGACCGAGTAGGAGGCGTGGACACGAACGCGAAAAATCCATTGATGGTGGCGATGAAGGTTAAGGAATATTGATTAGATTTTCGACGTCTATCTACTGCCTGGACCTAGTCAATGCTGGCTCTCTACCAGGGTAATTGACCAGCTTCTCTTGCGTCACCCTCAAGTTGCCAAAAACCGTTCTCATACTTTTGCTTGTCCGCCAGAGCCAACTCTACAACCACTCTCGCGCCGTCCAATGGATCCTTCGTACCCCGGTAGCCGTTCAATGCCGTTTTGCAGTGACCTGGACTCGCAGCATGGAACCTCACTCCTGGTTCTGCTTTGGCATATTCGACTGTCAATGCGTTAAGGGCGGTCTTGCTGACGGAGTAAGAGATCACTCTCGAGGGTGGAAGGCCGCCGGAAGACGAGAGGCTCAAAGACGCACGAGCCGACGAAATGTTAATAATTCGAGGATCTTGGGAGGTTGATTTCATCAGAGGGAGGAATGACGACATCATAAGAGCAACACCAGTAATGTTTGTATTGAAGGTCTCAGTATAGCTTCTTGCGAGATTAGAGTGGTCTGGTTCTTCAGCGATGGCAATTCCCGCGTTGTTGACCAGTATGTCGAGTCGCCCATACGTCTTTCGAACACCCTCTTCTGCTATCTTGATACTCGATTCGCTAGCCACATCTAGCTCGATGGCATTAATTTCAGCTTGCAACCCCAACTTCCTTAGCTCCTCGACGGCTGATGTTGCGTTCTTTGCGTTTCGGGCGGCCAGAAGAAAGTGATCCGAAGGGGAGTGAGTGGCTAAGGCTCGAAGAATGGAGAAGCCAATGCCTCTGTTGGCTCCTGTGATCAGAATTATTCGTGGTGGCATGCTTGTCCTTTGCGAGCGTGTTATGTTGAACTTGGTGGGCGTCAAACGTCTGTAGGACGAGTTCTGAGTACATCATGGCTAATGGGCTTTATGTTCTTGAAGTAATGGGCAATTCAGGGTGATTTGTCACCTATTATATAGTTTGCATCCACGGACTTTCAAGATGTTTGCCTAAAGTCCTCAAGCACGGAATCGGAGCGATGTTTGAAGCTTACTATTACTACTGGCGCAACAAGCGTTGATAACGCGGAGGAAGCGTAAAGTCCGACCGCTTCATGATTTGGTAACGGAAATTCGGCTTTTTCATTGTTGTAAGGTGCAATCAGGCTATGACGTACTGTCAGACGAAAGAGACTACAGATGCAGTATTCCCAAATAATATTCCATTATTCCATGGATGACTGCAAATATCGCACTCAGACCCGAGGCGGGAGAAGTTGCGGAACGCGAAATTGAAACGTTGGTATATGTACGCGCATCTAACCCAAGAGGGCTACACAGGGCGTCGCGGTATCGATACAAACCCACGGAAAGAATTATACATACAGGTCTGAAAACGCAATATTGGTATTCTAACTGGAACTTCACGAACACTTAAAAATGGCCGATCCCCTGTAAGACGCACCTCAAGTTCTAGCTTCTTCTGTTTGAGTACTGACTCTTTCCCTAGAAAAGACACGCCGCTTAAGGCGGTCCAACTGGAGGCTTTGGTGACTACACAACATCGTACATCTCTAGAACGTGCAGCTAAGGGCATACTAGGTGGTCATGAAAATCATAAAGCACTGTTCTCAAGTGTTTCCAACTACAGCAACGGGCTTCCTAGTCGGCATGGACAAAGCAGCGACCCTTGAAGTGACAAATTCCTTCCCTTTCCCTACAATTGATGTACCGGCGCAGGATGGCCATCACGACAATAACAATGCTGCCTCGAACCTCGCAGCAGCAGCTCCTCGAGCAAAGGCAAATATCACTTATCAGAATGAGATGATCAAGAAGTTAAGAGAGGTCAACGTGGATGCGAATAATACTGGCTGGTACACAAGCGCCAACCTAGGGAACTTTGTGAATATGAATATGATAGAGAACCAATATTCCTATCAGAAGGAGTTAAATGAACGAACAGTTGCTATAGTCCATGATGTCAGTCGGAGTTCTCAAGGGAGCTTGAGCCTAAGAGCTTTCAGATTGTCACCTGCCTTCATGACTGCCTACAAGGAACAAAAATTCACAACCGAGAGGTTAGAGGTTGTATCGCTTTCTGGCTAAGACATTGCTAACGTAACGATGTTCAGCCTTCAGAAATCCAATCTTCGCTACCAAGACATCCTCATAGAGCTCCCCCTCCACATACACAATTCGCATCTATTGACCTCATTCCTACACTCGTTACCAAATCCAGTCCCAACTCCGGAAGCTCAATCATCTCAACCACCTACGCTGGAGTCCTTATCACGAACACCAAATCCGTTCTCGCCAAATTTCAATTCTCTCAATCTCTCTATCGATCCTTTCCTCACCCAAACCACTGATCTACTCCTCGATTCCATAGAGACCCACCATACAGAACTTAACAACCACCAGTATTATCAAAGACAACTTGCGCGTGAGCAAGCTAAGATTACCGCTTGGCAACAGAAGCGGAAGTCGGAAAATGCGAGTAGGGCATTAGCGAAGCAAAGTCCATTACCAGAGGATGAATGGCAGCGGCTATTCAAGTTGCCGCAGGAACCTGGAAGATTGGAGACGCTGTTGAATTCAAGACAAGTAGAGCAGTATGCAAGACAGGTCGATGGGTTTACGGCAGGAGTTTCTGGAAAGATGTTTGCTGTTAGAGGAAACTTATTACCCGGAGCTGGCGAAGGATGAAGATGCCAAAGCTTGGGATCATACGAATTGAAATATATTAGCAACTGGCATGGTCGTAGGGTAGCAAGGCAAATGGTGCAATGAGGTACCGCTGTCTGTAGGGAGTTTGACAGTCGCTTTGAAAACCTACTTAGCATACGCGGCGCAAGGAGGATGTTGAGGTCAAAGACATTTATCAGAGAACGTCAATAATCCAACCCAATCTCATTGTGACTTCCACAGGGAAACTGTCTTAACATTAAGCTTCGTTCTGGCAATACCGCCGTCCGCGCTGGTAAAGAGTGGGATTCGTAATAGCCCTTCGTCTGAGCACAACTTCCGCAATCGAGTTGCAACATTATTACCACCGAGAGAGTGGACACAGAGCAGACTGCCTATACACAGTATTCGGTCTCAAGCGCCTGATCGTTCTCTCAAACAAAACTAAATGAAACGAGTGTATCCAGATTGTTTGCCCCCAATCGCTAGACTGGGCTAGTAATGATCTTACCACTAAGATTATATGATTCATGGTCCCTCCGACAATGTTCTCGTCAAAAAATTCTCATCGACTTAACAGATTTGTGATTTTCGAGTAATACTACTTATCCAAGGCGTTACGTCGTCCCCAACAATGTCCCTTCCCCGGGACAGCTAAGAGTATATATACTGTCATAAGATCATTACACCTTGTCTAATGAAAACCGAGTCGTGAGCCTTGCAGTGCTTTGGCCTCCTGCCGGGGCTAGGCGGTTGGTGGGCCGCCCTCCGCGTCCATGATGTCCCTTATTGCACCAAAACTGAACGGGCTCAAATATAGCCATGATGGAGAGCGGGCCAATCCCCCAAACGTTTACCCATTACTGGTGAAGACTGAGCGCTTGATCCTCTGCGCAGACTGCGTTTGAATTCTTTTGTCGCCTGATCAATGTGTCTAATCTCTTCAAGACCTTCTCGAAAAGCCGGAGAGTCATGAGGAAGAGCCACACCAGCATGCAGGATGTGAGGGCTGGCATGATCAGGATCAAAGGAGCCCGTAATACGAGGAAAGAGCATAAATGATTTCGGGGGCAATTGGTCCACGGATATTTCGCTGCGCGAATCCGCCGCTCTGGAGCCATTCGTGGCTAGGTCATTGACAAAATCGCATTCCTGCCAATCACCTGCCGAGGGATCGTAGTCGAAAACGACCTGACAACTGTCCTTCCGAAGGGCGCTCCAAAGCTTAATGGCCCTATTTATGATCTCTGTAAGCTTGGCACGTAGTTGCTGATCGGTCGGGCTCTGAAAATAATGAAGTGGATCCATGATTTCTTTTATGATGTCGTCCTGACTAGGTTTAGTGGAGAAATCGATTCGTGCCAAGGGACTATGTGAACCAAGCCGCTCAAGTTTGTCAATCGTCGTTAACCGCCAGGACAACTGTTGGCTCGAAGTCACTGCTGGAACATTTGAGATGGTGTCCAGAATCGAATCCATTGGTCGTATTCCAGATTTGTGTTCCACTAGCGCTGTTGGCTCCGCAAAATATCGTCGCTGTATGAGGGAAACAAGCTTTGTCGATAGGAAGTTCTGAATGGCACACGCCCGTAGGAAGGTCGCAACAGCGCTCTCGGTAGACAGCGGCGGATATTTGAAGATTGGACTGATGCTCGATAGCCGATCTCGAACTGCGTCGCTGTCCAACTATGCACGATGTCAACGCACGCTGTGAAAGGGCATTCCCTGATTGCATCACTTAACATACCGGTCTTGTATCCTCAGGTAGGAATCTGAAATCGTTGGCCGCCACATCTCGAATACCTTCCCACAGTTGGTGAAAGCCCTTGATACTAAGATTGTCAATCAGCCCGGAGTTGTAGGAAATGGATGGGGTCAATAATCACTAAAATTCATGTGTCTGCGGCGATACCCTGGAGACCGCACTGATCTGTTGCAGTTCCGATTCCAGGTGCATGATGTGCGATTGGGAACTTCTCTTGTCAACTTCAAAACTCTTCTTTTGCTCTTTCAATTTCTCCTGGGCCTGTGTTTTCTCCTCTTCGAGTTTCTTGATGGTGTCTTTCAGCCCAGCATTATCCGTCTCTAGGGCTTGTATCTTCTTATCATACTCTTCCTTAATTTGCTTAACCCTTGTCTTGAGTTTGTCCGAGTAACCTTGCTTTGTTTCTCCGATCTTGATATCTTTTTGGGCTTCCATCTTTGATTGAATTGCCTTAAGTGTGTCATCCATACCTGCTTGTTCCTGTTCAAGCTCTTTCCTTACGCGCTCCAATTGGCGAGCTTCGGCCCGGTATAAATCATTCTCATCCTGGAGTCTTGTCATCTCGTAATCCTTTCGGAAAGCAAGGTCGGTTATTGTGGTTTCGAGTTCTTTAATCTGGGCCTCTTGGCGAATGCCGAGACCATAGATACCCTCGACAGTACTGATCTCTTCGTGAAAACCCTGCACGAAGTAAAGAATCTTGCCTATCTTGCCCACGGCGGCTATGGCAGCGTCCACACCCTCTGGCGGCAGGTCCAGAAGGCTGCTGTTGGACGCAGTCCTGGGGTTCTTTGCCTCCCTTTCCTTGCCATTTTCCCCAGGATGGATGCTCCCATTTATTTCGGTTGACTCCTTTGAGTCTCTCGGCGCCATCTTAAAACAGTCAGATCCGGGCAGTCAAGTAGGGTTGAGTCGATAGTACAGATCCTCGAGCATCAAATTAGGAAGTACAATGAATGGAGGACGTTGTAACAAAGGTAAAACCATGGAGATAAAAGGGAGGACATACGCTTGATATCCGACGAGACGCCGCTGGAACCAAATTTTTGCTTGCGCAGAGGGAGCCGAAGATAGCACGAGCGATTATTCTGCTATTAGAGAGATAATTGCTCTGCTTCTTTGGAGCTTTTGGAACGTAGAGCCTACCCATAAAACATTCCTTGAGCTCAGTAAGTGAGGTAGGGGATGCAAGAAGCGCTGAGGCATATCCAAGTATCAGTCGAACGCACCTCCATCAAAATCAACAGGCTCTCGGAGGAAGTTACATGGGGTTCTACTAAGGTATTGCATGTGGTGCGACGAGGCCGCTCATCAATGGAACCGTTGACGAGTCGTTGGAGGTGCCACGTCGAACGTTGCGGGGGTTTCTCGGGTCGGCATGCATCTACTGACGGTTCGCAGATATTTTTGCATAAATGGCCATTGCTCCTTTCCAATAGCTGATTGACAACGCAGAATGAAGGCATCTGAGTCCTGCAAGCAGATTTCTCAGGAGCCAATAAGTGTATAAAACTCACCACGAGCGGTTCAATAGGAGGCAAGCGTCTGCAGGAATCGCTGGTTTGGGATCAAGACTGGTCACTATTTGGCAAGTGTTGATTGGCTGTAGTCTGCTAGGAGCACCAGTTTGACCAGTCATAAGCTTTTCCAACAGAGCTGTCACCTATAATGACCGGCCGCAACTCGCTGTCACATATCATTCCTGCTTCAAAAAGACTGATGTCTGCCCGCACCATCAGAATAGTACGAAACCGCTACACCCTTGTACCAGCGCCATTAAGAATCGAACTTAATACAATTGAATACCAATCCGCAAACACCATCATGCTCCTATATTCCAAACATCTTTACTAATTTCCTTTGACCTCACCAGCTCCACAGTACTGTAAGCAGGTTAGGGGTAAGGCCAAGTGAGTATAATCCTAGACCGGCTCACATTACGTTCTTGCTTAGGCCCCAGCTGGTCTGAATTCTTCCACCGGAGATTTCTTCGAGCTCGAAAAGCGAAGAAACATCCTTACAGTTTGTCCACTGTTATTGAGGCGGCCATAGAGAGCTAACATCACACAGCAGTCTTCATCGCTCCATTGTGACTGTCTACGTCAGCTCAAAAAAATATCCATTTCAATTCCATAAAGGCCGACTTTGCCAGCATTCATCCTTCTTTGAAACGAGATTTCCTGGCTCCTGCCAGGACGCAACCCCTGGGAGCTTGGACTTGGAGGAATACGGCGTTGATGAGTTCAAGTTATTCGAAGAATGGCTCTATTCGGAGAAGTTAAATTATCCTAAAGATTCTAATAATCCGAGCCTCCTCTTGGTGAAGGTTTTTTGCCTCGCAAAGGACTTTGGGATCTCAAATCTTCAGAACGCTACGTTAGATGCCATTCGTGACCTAGCCACCGAGCAACATAGCTCTTTGACAACTCAAAATACAATCTATGAACAGTACGCGAGACCGCAATCCATTTTCGGGTCTCTCCCGCAACCAGTTTTCGGCCTGCCAAAATACCAAACAACGACAAGCCCAGGCCCTGAGGAACCAGTCGACAAGTATCTCCCTGCGGCCACTGCTAGCGCCATCTACTACGCATACCAGGAAACCCCAGAGAGTTCGCCCCTCAGGAAGCTGCTGACCGATATCTTCGCCTATAACGTGAAGCCCGAAGCATTCTACAAGGACATTCACTCATTCCCTGCTCAATTCATGGCTGATGTCCTCTTTGTCACCAAGAAGCGACTACCTTTCAGACTTCACGCGGAGGAGGCAGACTTTGACAATAACGCTGATAAGTATTATGTTGACGATTCATTCAGCACACCCAATGATCGAAAACAACGAGCGTCCGAAGACGTGGAGGTGAGAAGGATAGGATGCGACTTCGATTCGCGTGACGGACTAGCTGCGGAAGCTGCCGTTCTAGAGCCTGAGCCGCCTACCGAAGCTGCCGCTGTGAACGAGGATGGTTGGGGGGAGGTTGGAGGGTTTGGAGGGTCTGCCAAACCCTTGAATGGCAAGGAGCAGAAGAAAAAGAAAGGCAAGCGTATAACGTAGAAATATATATTCAAGGCATGTATGCGCACTTCACATCTGAGTGTTCCTCCTTGCTAATTATGATGCACTCCAGACGCCTTCTATGTTGGTATCCGCATATATAATCAAACACCATGGAAAAGAAACTTTATGTGATAGACATGGATCTAGGCCACCGTCTAGTTTAAGATAAGAGCTTAATATATTTCTGATACGATTGCCTTCCTCCCACTTGGCTATACAATGCAGCACATAATATCGCCATGCCTATCTGTCCTATGAAGACTCCGAACCCGCCAATTGCAAAGTTATATTTGACGGCTCCTCCGAATTTCTTTATGTGTTTTCATGATTGCAGTAGTCAAAGTCTTGAGGGAGTAAATTTACTGGTAAAGAGCACGATTCTATCTAAATTTCAAGTTAGCGTAAGGTGAATGTATCTATCATACCCATATATACAATGTGTGATCCTGGGAGGCCATTGATCGTGATCGGTCGATCGATACATGTATTACCTACCGTTCTTGCGGATGATCAGCGCAAGATCTGCCTGACATAATCGCACCAGTTGATCTGCTTTTTTCACTAGATTTGACTTCCTTCTCCTAAATTGTTGAGACTTCGATTTTGTTGTGTACGGCATATCAAAAAATTGGTGGCCTCAGGTATAGATATAGTATTCAGTTGAAGAGTCCGAGCCATTGAGCGACTCCAACTGAGCGAGATGCGTAGACTGTTTAAAAGCTTTGATTTAAACATACGAACACTATCTTCAACGACGGTCCAGTGGGCCCAAAGCTCGTGGATGGGGCCATGGGTGCGGCGGGGGTTGGGATGTGGTTGGATGTGTTGCAGTCGCGCGCTACTTCGAGTGCCAGCGCACCGTGTGGACTTCACGATGGGGGTCTTCTTTCGAGGATTAGTTACGGGTTGGCGCCTGTTCTTCTTGGCGGGAGCAGAGTTGGGTCGCGGAGCCATAGGCATGGAAAGAGAGAAGCGTAACGCGCAGTGCAGCGCGGGATATATGATGACGGGAATGATCGAAGGATGGATGCAGGAGTGTCGGCGCGAAGTGGGATCTTGGGTGTACGCGGGTGGAGCATAAACCATGCATGTAGAGGGATTATGATGTAGAAGATTTTGGCTTCGTTAAAGGTACTGAGCAGCAAAATGCTTTCTGAGGGGATGTTGAATGTTAAATATCTTGTATCAAAGCTTCAAACCCTCCAGATGGTTCCCCCTTGGAAGATTCCCAAGTTGTTATTTCATGAGTGTTCCTTATATGCATGATTTATGCTCCATTTCGGAGGTAAGATTGCCCTAGTGAGGTCAAACAATCAGCGCTAGTGAGACCCGGCAAGACCGAATATTTTCTATCATCATTTCGGCCTCCGTCAACATCACTGTTCCACCAACAATCACTGTCATAGCCTACATTTCCGCCCTCTCACACGCATAGATCTCTTGATTCCCAATCAATCTCTCAAACCCAGTCATCCTCCAATCAATTCCGTCAATACCGCAATCATGAGTGGCCCACCAGCACACAAGTTCAAGGTTGCAGACATTGTACGTAAACCTTCCGGGCTACGAAAGGATTCTCAGGCCTCAATTGATTATTGTGCTTACTCAAATCGCTTGTTAGTCACTGTCGGCGTTTGGACGACGTGAGATTGAGCTCGCCGAGAATGAGATGCCTGGTCTTATGGCCACACGGACCAAGTATGCTCAAGATCAGCCATTGAAAGGGGCTAGAATTGCTGGCTGTCTGCATATGAGTATGGAACTTTGACCCAGTCCAAGATACAGTCAAGATGTGACTGTGCTACTAGCAATCCAAACCGCTGTACTCATCGAAACCCTCACTTTTCTCGGAGCTGAAGTCACCTGGTCGTAAGCTCTCCCATATCTGACCAGTCTTGTCACTCTTATCCGCTAACTTTCATTCAGATCATGCAATATCTTCTCGACACAAGATCACGCAGCAGCAGCCATCGCTGCCACTGGTACCCCAGTATTCGCATGGAAGGGCGAGACCGAAGAGGAATACAACTGGTGCCTAGAGCAACAGCTGGTTGCTTTCAAAGATGGCAAGACCCTCAATCTTATCTTAGACGACGGTGGTGACCTCACAGCTTTGGTCCACAACAAGTACCCAGAAATGCTAAAAGACTGCTACGGTGTATCAGAAGAGACGACTACTGGTGTTCACCATCTGTATCGAATGCTCAAGGGCGATAAACTGCTTATACCAGCTGTCAATGTCAATGACTCCGTTACAAAGTCTAAGTTCGACAACTTGTACGGCTGCAAAGAGTCTCTTATCGACGGCATCAAGCGTGCTACAGATGTTATGATTGCTGGCAAAGTTGCTGTAGTCGCTGGCTTCGGTGATGTGGGCAAAGGGTGTGCCCTAGCTTTACACAGCATGGGTGCCAGGGTTATAGTCACAGAAATCGATCCTATAAATGCTCTACAGGCTGCTGTCTCAGGTTTCCAGGTTACCACCATGGAGAAAGCTGCACCAGAAGGCCAGATCTTTGTCACCACTACCGGGTGCCGAGACATCCTTGTTGGCAAGCACTTCGAGGTGATGAAGAACGATGCTATCGTCTGCAGTAAGTACTCAGCTGTTGTACCAAGTATTATGCAAATGCTGAATTCTCCATCTAGACATTGGTCATTTTGATATCGAAATCGATGTTGCTTGGATGAAGGAGAACGCAAAGTCCATTCAAAACATCAAGCCCCAAGTAGATCGATATCTCATGAAGAACGGTCGTCACATTATCCTCCTCGCTGAAGGCCGTCTTGTTAACCTTGGTTGTGCAACGGGTCACTCATCCTTCGTCATGTCATGCTCTTTCACCAATCAAGTCCTCGCCCAGATCATGTTGTACAAATGTGAGGACGAAGCCTTCGGCAAGCGTTATATTGAGTTTGGCAAGACCGAGAAGAAATCGATCGGCGTTTACGTGCTGCCTAAGATCCTGGACGAGCAGGTAGCATTGTTACATCTTGAGCACGTCAATGCGGAGCTGTCCAAGCTGTCGGAGGCGCAATCCGAATACTTGGGACTTCCAATTGAAGGCCCCTTCAAGAATGACATGTACGATATAAACACCCCCCTTCCATCACGTATAAGCTAATGATGTTCTTTCAGCTATCGCTACTAGAGTCGCGATTTCAGTCCGTTTCTCAACCATTCAACACGAGTTATGATGCGATGATACCAAAAAGCATGTGTCCTTCAACGGTTATACCATAACGGTCACCTCAACAGATGACCGAGCGTTGTGTTTTACATCTCTTGCATTCTAGATTTGGCATTTTCAACCATTGTCAAATAGAGCACGTCAACTGTGACGTTTAGAACGAATGTATCAAATCTGAAAGGCATTCTTGCATGAATGATGTGACTCCAAGAGTAGCTATCCGTAGAACATTTCTCCCCATTAGTCTTTTCCTTCGACCGTCAACTCCCTCGCTCCCATACTCTAAATCCTTATCATATCTCTCTAGAAGTATTTATTCCATGGCACGCCTCCCAAACATAACTACACATGGAGTTCCTCATACGCTTTGTACAAATCCATGAAACATTTCATAGACCTGAAATTGAAGCATTGGCAGTCCTTGCAGGGGTTGATGTTGATTTTCTTTCCTACACCGAGAACGTATGTATGATTGCTGCTTTTCTCCCGTAAATCTTTCTCAACCTTTCCATATTGATATCCAGTCATAACACGTCCCTAACCTTCGCCTAGTCACCGTATTCTATCGTGTGCCTTAAGGATGAAGCCTCAGCAAAAGCGCTCGTAAGCCGTAGCATCTCAAGCAAAGGCATCTACGAATTGTGGGGCGCTGGCACAACCTATGAAGAATTACATGGAGATCTAAAGCAACGTTCATCCTCGCAATGGTCTCAGTACCAGTCTTGTTCCTTTAAATTTGAATTCGATACCTTCTCGGGCTCACGGTCCCTCTCAGAGCAGAGAAGGATCATCGAGTCCTTCAAATACATGAACTTCAATGGCCCCATCAAAATGAAAGATCCAGAGCAAACCTTTACCATCTTCGAGGAGTACGAATATGGCAAGGAAGGAGGTCCTCTACGCCTCTTCCTCGGCCGCTTCGTAGGTGGCACGCAACGTCACATTCTGAATGAATACACGCTTAAGAAAAGAGACTACATCAACACCACATCCATGGACTCGGAACTCGCTCTACTAACCGCCAATCTTACCCTCGCAGCCCCAGACAAGATTTTCTACGACCCGTTCGTTGGCACGGGCAGTTTCCCAATTGCATGTAGTCATTTTGGAGCTAGGACTATGGGCTCGGATATTGATGGGAGGATGGTAAGGGGGAGAGAGGGGAAGGATATTAGGACTAATTTTCGGCAGTATGGACTACTTGATAGATATCTTGATGGGTGGATAAGTGATCTTACGTATAGCCCGCTTAGGGAGGGAAGGTGGCTTGATGGGATTATTGGGGATCCGCCTTATGGGGTAAGGGAGGGGTTGAAGGTGCTGGGCACAAAGGATGGGAGTGGGAAGGAGGTGGTCTGGATTAATGGCGAGTTGGCGCATTTGTGAGTAATGGAGACCCTGCTGTTGTGGTTGTTGTATGCTGAAAGTATTCTAAAGGCAGGATAAGTATATCCCGCCGAAAAAAGCGTATAGCTTTGAGGCAATGCTGGATGATCTTTTGGAGTTTGCCGCACAGCACCTTGTGGATGATGGAAGGCTGTCTCTGTGGATGCCAACGGCAAATGATGAGGATGTTGAGCTGGGTATTCCTACGCATCCGCATTTGGAGCTTGTCAGTGTTTGTGTGCAGACGTTCAATAAATGTATGCCTTAAGTCCCGGTGCTTCTTTTGGCTTTTAACATTGCCAGATAGCAGAATCTCGGTGTGTGCTGACATTGTCCAGGGTCGAGGAGGCTTCTGACCTATAGGAGAATGGCGGAATGCCAGGTCAAAGACAACCAGCGTCTGATTCGGCAAAAGGCTGAAATTAAAGGGACTACCGCCAATGACCTTAACTCCTTTAGGAGACGAGTGAGACTTTCTCTTTTGATCTTGAGTTGCCCTAGCTGATTATATATTAGTATTTTGAGGGCTTCAAAAACCCGACAGCGCTGGAAGACGTGGGTTAAACGGTGTGTACAGAGGTCAGCATTAGCCTTATAGATGATGCAGAAACATGCAGTCTATTTTGTAAGTAATCCCATCTATTTCTATGTTTTAGACCTTGCTTATAAACCATGCCAGTCTTGGTTCTCCTCTCTAAGGAATTAGTTCACGAATCACCTTTGACGTTCCCCTGTCGAAAGGGGATCTCATGGTTTATTATCTGTGAAACCTTCCCATGGCACAATGCTCCACTTGCTTACGCCATCTTCGATCACGATGGCTAAGCGCTCGATCTTCCATTCCGTGTACATGCTGGAGGTCGCTCTTGTAGCTGCCTTATGTCCAGGCCCGACACTTCCAGGCCTCGCGTCTTGCTGTTTGCGCCATATGCCTGGCGTTCGCGTTAGCTTTTCTCCAGGCATAGAGAAGCATTAGACCATTAATTCACATACAAGTAGCTAGGTTCCTACCGTCCTCATCAGGTTTTCCAAACCAGTACTTCAGTAAGCCGCCACTTTGCATAGCCTCCGCGTGGGCTTTTTCATCCAATTCGCCAAGTTCGACACGGTTGGTGGTCGGAGGAACCTGAGACCTGAATACGACAATGTAAAAGTGTTGCCAGCTCCAGATATGACCGGCTTCTTCGTTCAGAAATCTCAGATGGTCAATTACGGAAGTCCAGTTGAATGATTCCTGGTATGGAGCAGTTGCATAATCTGTCCGCACAGGCTTCAAGAGCGTCAATGCCCTGGCAAGAAGATTCTGGGAATATTCAAGCCTTCTAAGGTCGAGTAGATGTGGTTGAAATGCGTATGGTGACACGACAAGAAAATCCCCGAAATCGGCCTTCGTTTGGTCCTTTAGTGCATGGATCGACTGTGCAGTGGGATGCTCCAAAAGAAATTCTGCGTCTTGCGGATCTGAGGCATGATTAACAGACGGCATGCTTTGTTGTAAGGAGACTACCGAAGACGTGTCTGTGGACGCCTCTTGGTTGTTGGAGTGAAGAATTGAGGGGATGTTAATGGATGCTAAGAACAGGCAGTAAGTAGGGCCAAAACGTATGATGGCGTTTCGGTTGCCATGTGAAACTGGTTAATTCACTACGTGCTTAAGTATGGAAATAATTGCCATATTTGAACAGTCACGTCGCGTTGTGCGAAGACGATATTTGACTAAGATAAGGCATGATTGACATAGTGCAAGAAACGTGCCATAGCACGCAATGTGGGATGAGGAACAATGAGCTTATTTGAGCATCGCGAATCTTTGAATAGCATCACAAATCGGACCAATCGCTGATTCTGCAGGGACAGGTATGAAATGTAGTGGCAAGTCTGTGGAACAAGGGACGATGGAACCGTGTGCCAGAAGGCACCCTTCATGCAGCATGCTTGAATCAACGACATTCCCGGGAGCCTCTATGAATCATGTTGATAATCTTTCGACAGTCCATTTTTGTCGCCTCGGATTTGATAAGTAGAGCAAAGCAAGGCCTATATAAGTAATCCTTTGAAGGATCGGATAATGTATTGGAGGAGAGGATGAGAAATTTGGTGGTGAGGATGGGGCCCTCAGACCCTAGTCCCCAATGGACCTAGCCTCACGTAAATGGCGACACCCTTGCCATTGACGGATAACAACACCATAAAGCAGCACGAGGTTAGCAACGACGAGATCGGAGGCGGCTTTGTTGCTATGGAAGGACCTATCCCTTCCCATTTTCCACCCCAGAACATTCACGATGGAACTATATTCCACTCCGCACCCTTTCCGGCACATCCAACCCTAGCATCGCAGCAGGATATTGGACTAGATCCATTTCCTTTCGATCCACAGCTCGATCAGCCTGAAATACACCACCCTAACCAGCGCAATGCCTTCGAGAACGGCCAATATGAGCGGCAGAGGGGTCCGCCCCGATTTCAAGAGATACGGTCAAACGGCTCAGTTGCCCATCAGAGCAATGGGTTTGGCCAGCCCGATAATGGAATGTTTGGGGTTCTTCCCCAGACGAGAAGGCAACAGCATCCAGGGAAAGAGGTAGACCGTGGTCAATTTGGGGTCCTCTCACCACATTCCCAGCTGCTGAGCCAGCACCTGAATCATGACGAGCAACTGGGTCGTCTCCAGCATGAGCTAGATCTACGGCCCGTACCAGTAACGGATGGGGGAACTACAGAAGGACACTTCAGTAATATGAAGAGGGTATTAGATCCACCCAACCTTCAGGAATGGCGACAGAAGCTGTTTGATGTGGATGAGACAATTACTTTGACTGAAGACGAGTAAGTCCTAATTATTCACATGCTCCAGTCTCTGCTTGACTAAAGGTACTCCTGCAGATTTCAAACGTACTTTCCACATGTTGATAACATATATTCACATCGCTCAACTCAACGCTACAAGCGAAAACCCTTCGTTTCCCATTACTGGGATTGCAGGCTGAAAGGACGGCCACCAGGAACAGCAAAGTCGAATGATCCTAATAAGAAGAAAAGGAAGCGTCAAGCGCGAGAACGGGATCTCTGCGATGTCAAAATCAAAATAACAGAATTCTTCCCAGGGGCAAGAGCGTTGTTAGGCACGGACTTCCCAGTTGAGACACCAGCAAACGACAATCCATTCGCTCCTGGTCGACCGTCATCCAACCAGCAGAACTCGCAACCTTTAGGAGTACTCCGATCCAATGACCAGAGCTCAGAGCCTGGTAATGACGGAGCAAGATATTACACAATTCAGAGGGTCAATGGGAACGGCGCAAACGGCAAGGGCGATGGGACAGCGGGGTCACATAAACATACCATTGAAGATAGTGATAAGGTTAAGAAGAGCAGTATCCACCGATATTTTATAAAAGAAGAGAAGGAAAGAAGGAAATCACTGGTAAGTCTCATGTATCATAGTTGCATTTCTGTATTGGAGCCACAAGCGTCTTTTCAAAGCAGCAACGAACTACCTACGTCTACTTGCATGCGCCTAGTCCCAAAGCGGTCGCCATCGTCATCGCCGAAACAAAACCCCAGCAATGACATGATTGTAGTCATTGGATTTTTCGACTATCATTTGTGCTGTTTGAGTTCTGTCCAACCCTTTTATCTTTATTGTTTCAAGATCAATTGATGGAGAAAATGTCTAACGACGCTAACACCACCCAGAAAACCTACCACAAGAAAGCCACAGGCGCTGCTCTAAATACTGTCAAGAAGCACTCTAAGGAACATGATCTCAAGTTGTACGGGAGTTGCTTCTGGTAAGTCTAAGAATCCTCCCCTCGCTCACGGAATGGGACTAACCAAGGCGCCAATGCCAGCCCCTTCGTCCAGCGAGTTTGGATTTCACTAGAAGTCAAAGGTCTGAGCTATCAGTACATCGAGGTTGATCCGTACAAAAAGCCAGATGAGCTCATGCGAGTAAATCCTCGTGGACTAATTCCGGCGCTACAACATGGCGATTGGGGATGCTATGAAAGCTCCGTGCTCATGGAATACCTGGAGGACCTTAACGCTGGGGCTCCTCTACTCCCGCAAGGGAACCCAAAGAGTCGCGCTAATTGCCGACTTTGGTCTGACCATATTAATCGCAAGATTCTACCTCATTTCTATGGTTTACTCCAAGCCCAGGACACTACTAAGCAAGTCGAGCATGCCAGCGAATTAAAGTCGGAAATTCAAAAGATTGTCGAGGCCGCAGACCCCTCTGGTCCATTCTTCCTCGGCCCACATATCTCTTTTGTCGATGTCCAATTCGCACCATGGATGATCAGACTCCGCAAAGTCCTTACACCCTATCGAGGCTGGCCGGAGCCAGAACCAGGCACTCGCTGGGCATCCTGGATAAATGCCATTGAGAACAATGAAGGAGTCAAGTCAACGACCTCCAGTGATGAGCTATACATAGATAGCTATGAGCGATACGCTGGTGAGTGCTTGTGCGGTTTGCATTGAAAAGGTAAGGAATGAAAGCCAATAATTGGCATCAGAGAATCGACCCAACACAAGCCAAGTCGCAAACGCTGTGAACGAGGGACGAGGACTACCGTGAGAGCTTACGAAAACTGGTCAAAGGCGGAAGGGCTAGACTGCTTGCATGTGTTGTAGGTATTTGATGGCATGGCACTTGCAGGAGATAGCATGGCAGGCGAACAGATAAGACTGGTATGATTGCACCATAAATTCTGACTTTCATGCCTGTACATATTTTCAGGGATCGTAAATAGAGATTGCAAAATTGAGCATGATCCATGTTAAACTATGGGTTTATTTCAATTGTGGTGAGAAAAGCAGTTTCAAGCGGAATCGAAATCATTCAATTGCGGGAGCAGGATATACATGAACACAGTATGGATCTTTCAACTAGTATGGATGAGGGTTGCTCGTCGCCATAAAGATCAATTTGAGATAGGCAATGCTATGTACGAGAGTGATGACGTCACTGCATATATTTCAATTTTGGAAGTTGTTCCTGACCATTACCCATATACCGGTTGTAATCGTTCTTAAAGACTGTAAGTGGTTCTGCGATTATGAGCAAATCAAGTTTATATATGTAGAAGTTTTGATTTTTAAGGGTCGTCCTTGATCATGTTGACAGAGTCTTCCACTAGCCGCATCGTACCTCTAGACCCTTGTCTCCTACATCGCACTTCTCCCACACTACCTACATACCTTATATAAATCCCCTAATGCGATCCAGACTACAAAATAGTACTTATATCTAACATCATTTCTGATTTTTACCAGCGCTCTAATATTCTCTCTTTCCACCATCACTCACTCAATTGCACCCTAATGTTCCAATAGCAATATCCACAACGCCTCTTTCAGGGATCATACTCCAAAGTATTGCACCGACACAGATCTTCTACCACTACTCAACATCCTCGGCCCTAATAAGCTCACGGCTACAATAACCTCCCTCAATGCCCTCCACCCACTACATCACAAACCCTGACTGCCCATTCTGCGCCATCTCAACCGCCAATCCCCCTTCTCCTGTTCCTCTCTCTCCGTCCTGGCCCTCCTCCGCGCATCCTCCGTCCCCAACACCAAATCCTACAACCTCCAATCCCGAACCTACACGACCTGTCGCCCACGTCATCCTTTCTACCCCCCACATCATCGCTTTCCTTGATCACGCGCCTATATCGCGAGGGCATGTGCTTGTTGTGGTGAGGAATCATAGGGAGAAACTGGGAGATGTGGGGGTGGAGGAGGGGGCGGAGGTGGGGCGATGGTTGGGGGTTATCAGCAGGGCTGTCGTGGGGAGTGTGAGGGAAGATGAGCTGGGAAGAGATGGTGGGGAAGAGGGGAAGGGAGAGGGGGATGTGGGGGATTGGAATGTTGTGCAGAATAATGGTATGTTTGGTCTAGACCATATCTTTATATGGGATGAAATCAATGGCTTGGAGACTGTCTATGCAGCTAGAGCCTGCGGCTGTCATACATGGGTTGAAACAGAACCGTGGAGACGGTCTTGCAGCTGGAGCTTAGTGCTGATCTGCGACCCCTTGTCCCATAATCGTCATGCCACGAGAACCGTACTAGTGCTTACTTATTTTTGTTCGTTATAGGCGCTCGAGCAGCACAGGTCGTCCCGCATGTGCATTTCCATATTATACCCCGCGTGGGCGATGTTCCGGAGGTGAAAGCTAGGAGTTGGACTGTATTTGGAAAAGGGCAGAGAGAGGATCTGGACGAGGAGGATGCGGTCGTTTTGGTAAAGAGGATGAGAGAGAGGTTGGGAAGAGAAGTGGAAAGGACAAGGAGGAGAGAGGGGGATGAGGGCGTGAGGGCGCTGTTGGGGGAGGGGACAACGAAGAAGAGCAAGCTGTAAGAGTCAGGATATTCATGCGAGTGGGAAGAGTACGTCTCAGGAGTCAAGATTTGCATGTAGGGGAAAGCAGTGACCGTGAAGAGTAAAGGCATTCACCCGGAGGCTGGAAGAGTAACCCTGCGACCGTGGCCTGCATACAACGACTAAGAATTATCGCGTGCAGCTTCAAAGATCAGTCTGGGCACGTCTGTCGGTTGTCTATCATGCTCCACACGCCTCGCCAGCTGCCTGTCCAAACTATTTCCAACACAATGCCATTCAGAGTGGTTATACAAAAACATCCTATTTGAGAATGGAAATTTCCAACACCAGAATACATGATTGGGTCCCTACTTACACACGATTTCCGTCTCATTGCTCCTTTCCGGACCACGGACTCGCATATGTTCCTCATGAGATGCACCAAATTTAACTATGGTGCTAGAATTGAGAAATTCGGTTGGACGATTGGGCTTTGCTATTGACGTCTGGTCTTTGAATGAAGCCCTACACCTTGTATAACGCGGAGATGCAAGAGCAGCCCGTCGCGAGTCACCTGACGGTCTGCATCAATGGATAGGAGATCAGTTTGAGCTTTTTGCCAATAAGCTGGACATCCTTGTCCTCATGATGATAACCTTGTATGCCATGTCTATTTTGGATCGGTGTGAATAATATCACGACGGCTTCTGATTGAAAGTCTATTGCGCTTTGTACGCTTTAGAGACTTACTGTTGAGGACGATATTATAGCTTAGCATCATAGGAAGTGGAGGTGAAAAGCCTATTGGAAATACTGATTCGAATAAATTCTCTACCTGGGTATCACGAATTTGAAATACGCTATGCAACTTCCTTTTCGCCCTGGGCTTGCTTCCATTGTTGCGCCATCTTGAGCAATTTCGTCATCTTCGCCGCCGACTCGTCGTCTGCCGGGAATACATAATCCATGTATTCCTCGAAACTGTCGTCGTCCAACTTTCTCCTCTTCTTGACTTTTCTCGGCATCTGCTTTTCTACCTTCTCCTTGTCCTCATCTGAACCATGTTCATTTTCGAACGACTTCCATGCGTTGAGGAGAGCAACTCTCTGTATGATTGTTAGTAATTTAGAAGTGTCATGTAGGGAGAAAGTGCAGGAACATACCTCTTCTTTGAGATCCTTTTCACGCATGCTCTTGTAAGCCCTCTCAAAGACCTTGCGGGCCCGTTGTTTGGCTTCCTCACTGATAGGTCGCTCTTCCTGCTCCTCCTCCTCGTCTTCGCCCTCCTCGGGAACATTGATCTCGAAATGGGCGTAGCTAATCCAGACTTTGACGTGATCTGTCTTGGCAAGCAATCGCTCATACAGCTGTCTCGTTCGATCATATTCGCCTTCTTCCTCCTCGAAATCAATGTACGCTTTCCATAAAAGTTCAGGCATGTCCAGGATCGGCTGATCAACTGCAAGCTCGAATATCGCCCTAGTTCTTTCCAAATCGTCCAAACCTCGCTCAAGCTCTGCAAATTTGATCCACGCCTGGCAATTCGCAGGATTCCATTCAATGTGCTTTTCGTACAACGTCCGACATCGAACAAATTCAAAGAGCTTTAGTTCGAGCTCGATATAACCCTTGAACAGCTTATCTTTTGGACACATGCCGATGGCTGCACCCAATGTCTTTCTAGCTGCCTGCAATCGCATTTGCCGGATCTCCAATTGGGCCTTCATGAGCCAAATTTTGGCAAAGGTGAACTTCTTGTGCGGTATCAACTTCAGACATTCCTGGTATATTTGGTGGGCACGTTCCATATCCTTGCTGTCAATCTCTTCCCACAATGCGTAAAATATCCACAGATAAATGTACCGTCTCCAATGCCGTTTCTCCTGCGTTGGTGGAATCTGTGCTATTGCTCGCTCATAGACGTCCCGCACACGATCCGGATCTTGTGATGTCTCTTCTAACCTGGCATAGTCGAACCAGACGTCATAGTTCTTTGGGTTCTCTTTAATCTGTTCCTCGTATTGTACACGACGTTTTGACAAAATGACATCCTCTACACCTTCACGGTCCCCGAATTGTTTTTCAAAAGTGGTATAGGACTTGTGGAGGGTCATAGCCTTAGATCTTGGCAATCTATCCAGAGCGTACTTGTAGATTGCTCGAGCACGTTCGTACTCTTTAAGCTTTGCCTCATAGCGAGCATAGGCAATGAATAATCGCTCGTCCATAAAGTGGTCTCCGAGAGTTTCGATGGCCATACCGAATACTTCACGCACCAGCTCGCTGGTCCCATTCTCTTCTTCGAACCGTGCCCACTTAATCCAATTTTGGGGTTTGGGATGCACGATTGTGAATCTTTCAAAGATAGCCCTCGCCCTTGAGAACTCGTTATATCTCTTCTCTAACTTGATATATGCACTCCAAGCCGCCTCATCTGGTTCCCATGACATCCACCGCTCAAAAACTTGGCGCGTTCCAGGGATATTACCCAAGGTCTCTTCCATATACACATATTTGTACCACAGCTTGTCCACTCGGGGCAGGATCGTTACCGCTCGGTCCAGTAGATTCCGGGCATGATTTATATTCCTATTTTTCATCTCGGCCTCCGTGTATCGTAGCCATAGAATTACTGAAGTCGAGTCCACGTCCAGCGCTCGCTCGAAGATTGACCTGGCTCTTTGAAACTCTTTTTGTTCGAGTTCCCACTGCGCATAGCGCATCCAATTATTCACTTCCTATATCAGTACTGGGACCATATCCAGAGGCGACATCTCGACATACTGTTCACCCTATTCCTTCGCACATAGTCCTCAAATTCCTTCCTTTTCCTGCCTTGGAATTCATGAAGCTCCTCGAGGTCGGCAAACCGCTGGGTGGGTGCTTGGAGGCCGGGCTCTTGACGATCTACGGCTTCACGAAGGAGTTGTTCTGCGCTGATTTGCTGAGGAGCTTCTCTGGTTTCAGTACATCGATGGCCAAACATACAGAGAAGAGATACTTACCAGGCGCTTTGTTCTTGACCCTTGGGGGCCCTCGCGAAGCTTCCATCTTTGCTCAAGGTCCAGAAAGGCCGCAGTGATTTAGTCTGTCAAGGGTATTGTCAATGATCTGAGTCCGAGTGTCTGGAATTTCAGAAGCCCCGTTTGAACTTCGGTCCTACAGTGACGCTAGTTCTATGCTATCGGCCAAACGTAGGTCCGATCAACCGAGACCTTCAACATTACCAAGTCTCTATTTGTATGAATAATGATGAGGCTCTGGTTCCCACAAAGAAGCCTTCAAAGCAAATGGTGCCCCTGGTTTGATCTGTTGCGGGAATCTACATCGAAGAAATCAAAATGGAGAGTCGAGATGGGATGTTGGGCTCCTACCTTACTTACTCAGTATCTACGATCTCGAAAATCTGAGCCCAGATAAACCCTACTTAATTCTGGAGCGCTAATAGACATATATCTGGTCGTTAGCTGGGGTGGCAATTACTCAGCGGACAAGGCTTTCAGCCCTCCAGTTACCCATTTGTTTCAACAAGTCCGTGCTGTGGCCATTTTGAAGCTCGTAGGCCTAGAAGTAGTGGATGTTAATGATCCACATTCTGATCCGGGTTGCCAAAATACTCTCTGCAATAAATACTAAGGTAATGGGAATATCGGAAGCTCGCAACTTTCATAGTAGACTTCTTTGCCTCAAGCGCCTTGGAGCTGCTCAGACTGCTGAAAAATACTCCCGCACTTCCGCGTTGTATTCATCACTGACACCCAATTATAAGTAATTTGTTGGCACCCATTGCTGAGGGAAATCTAATGCCCCTGCCAATATTGAAGGTTGTGAGGATTGACACAGTCTTTGGAAGTGCTTTAGAAGGCTGCAGAGGTGAAGTTTACTTAATCTTGTGACGTAATAGCCGATTTCTTCTTTGGCACCGAAGAGACTCCTTTCATTGCCGAATCTATCGAGCGGAACAGAAATTTGTGAGTTATTGGTGAGCAGGATATTCACGAATTGGTTTATCACAATCTCCTTGATTAGTGTTACAGATCTAGTGAGCAAAATCAGCCTATGGGTAAAGTGAATCATCAAGTGGGCATATTAGTGGTCTGTAGAAGCATCGCCTATATTTGTATCTTACACTTCTACGACTGCAATGTGAACTCTGTTGCCGTTATTAAGTGAGGTCCCTCAACGCCCTCTCAATAGCTTTTGATTCCATGCTTTAATAGAGGTCTTCGATTTGCGAAGCTGGCTAATAATAAATCTGAAGGAAGAGGAGCGCAAAAAGAAAAGTGACATGTCTGTGTGTGAATCATCAGGTTCAGGTGAGTAATGTGAAGGACTTTTTCCGCAATTTAGTTATATATTAGCAAACACTTAAATCTCGCTTGTTGAGACTTCTGTTATAATCTTTGGTCGTCGCAACGACCATTTTTATTCCTTACGGAGAAGTCTGCCAAACTTCAAATACTTTTGCTCTTACGTATGAGGACTTCTGCATTCAGCTTCCACACCCAGCTTTTCACAGAAACCCCGAAGCCCAGAGTCTCTCTTATGCTAACGATGATAAAGCGGTGAATTTACTTCATCGAGAACATCACGCAAAAGCTCTCACATTCGCAGCGCTACCTCAATTTCGCATCACGGCACTTAGAAACCCGCCGGAGGTGTAAACGCAAGTGACCCTTTCCCTTGCCCACGCTTCTTCAACACATCTAAAAGAATAAGCAGAAACAAACGACGGCTTCAGATCTTTCCGAGCCCGCAATGGAGGTACCGCCAGAAATTCTCGGACGGATCCTCGCTCACCTGGAAAAGAAGGACCTTAAAGAAGTCCGACTTGTCTGTAAGAAGCTCGAACGATCAGCAGTCTCCCTCCTTTTCGACGAAGTATACCTTTCCACCAATCCCGCAGAGATGGAGATCGCCCAAAATACCGTGCGGAATTTTGGGAAGTCAATCAAGACAGTGTACTTCTCGGCAGTGGTGTACGAGGAGATGAAATGGGGTGAATTCAAGAATGCTATGAAAGATCATCGTGAGGAGGTGGATTACGTGAGACTCGCATATACGAACTATTGCAGATTACGCCAAGAGCAGCAAGCATTGTTCCGGGCTGGTACTTACTTTGGTAATCTCTGCTATGCCTTACACACTATCCCAAAGGCCCAACGTTTAGTCATAACCGATTTCGAGGCCTACTCAGGACCATCTGCATGGAACAAGCGAGTATTACGTCTGTGGCGCGTGGGAGATTGCCCAGCTCACTGCTCGATCCAAGGATGTGATTATGGCAACCTCGAGCATCTCGGCTACATGGTCAGAGCACGGAGTCTTTTGCGTCCGGCAACACTAGACTCCGACTTGGAAACACTAGACACCGACCTTGAAACACTAGACACCGACCTGGAAACACTAGATGCTAACCCCTGGTCGCTCGTGATGATGGCTCTTGCTGCGACAGGTTCGTAACCCTACACCCACACTCAACCATGCCAAGCATATCTCCATGACCTTGATCTACCCAGGGCAGATCTTTGGCAAAGAACAAAAGTTTCATAGCTTGTAAAAGACAGAGCGAGAGCTGACTGGAGTATTTCGCAGGTTCTCAAATCAGGGAGCTTGCCGTAGACTCCGTTTTCACCGGATGCGTTCCTCGCGGCGGGTTCGACAATACATTGCAGCAACCATTTGCGCTTCAAGACATCTTCCAACATTTTGTAAAGCTTCGGCTGGGCTTTCGTCTGTTTTCCCATGAAGTTGAAAGGCATATTGCGAAGACATTATCCACTGCTACCAACCTCAAGTCTCTCTGCGTCATTGTGAGCTGGGACATACACGACGACATGGACCTACCCGGGAGGCCGACGGCCTTCCAAGAAATTTTTGGCAAATGCAAATTTCCTCAACTCAGATCCCTCATACTACACGGGTTCATCTCTACCGAGACAGAACTCGTTGGATTCCTTCAAGGCTCAAGCCGTTTGCAGCATCTGACGTTAACACAACACAAATTAGCATGTAAGGATAAATGGGAATCCTGCGCGAATGGAATCAAGATCGCTTTGCCTACTCTAGAGCATATTGAGGTTGACAACCTAGTATCTAATTATGAGGGCTTCCATTTCATAACTCACATTCATTATTGCAGTCGCACAAACATACAGGGGTTTTTCTTCCAGGGAAAAGCAAACCCTTTTATTTGTGTACGAACACGAAAGGCACGCATCCCCACAACATTCCTTACTACTGGTGATCCCAATAGTCCGCTAGGTGTATCATGGAGGGCGAGCTACCGCAAATTTCACTGAAGTCAGAGAGCTTGTTGGTCGGATTCATCCTATGTCAAAGAACAAGCCGGCAGGGTTTGAAGGTAGATTTGTCAGTCACATATTCTCTATCTCAGTAAGTTGCCGTCCATCTCCATCCAGAGCTAATAACAACATTCCGTCCGAACGTCAATGCGTGTGCAGACTAACATTTTTATAAGCGTTAAGCATGCAAATATTACACAAAAAATGTTCATTGAAACCAAACTCCTTTTCTATATGCAGGCCACCGCCCTCATCTTTTTTAGTAAGTCTTCTAATTTATTCCTCAACCCAGTACACCAAAATACCAAACTGACACTTGCAGCCCTCAGCACTAGTGGCCCGTCACAATTCCATATGTCACCTTCATTAGTCGAATATCGTGCATGCATTGCAGATGATAGCTCATCAAAGCAATAGCCATGAGCTCAATGCCTACTTCCAGGCATGTACGACATGAAATAGGAGGCCAAGGCCTGCATTATCAGCTACAAATCACAAAACCCGGCCTAGGCTTACGGGAAACCAGCATACAATTACACACCATTTCCTTTAGTAACAAAATCTCATACATGCTTCATGCAAGACAACCTAGTCCAATTTTTTCCCTGGATTCTCGCTTTTATCCCATGCAATACCTCCTACAGAACCAGGGTTCGACTCACACGATATCAGCCGCAATACTCAAACACGAGCCCTGCCATACCTCCCCACCCCACAGCTCCAACCACCCCAAATAACTTATACAACCCACAGAGCAAGGAATCATCCTCATTACCCACCACATCCCTGACCATACCTCCCCATCCATCCCTCAAAACAAAATTCCCAAGCCTACCTTCTCACAAGCAGCTCCAATCCCAAAGCATACAAATCAGAGAACCAGATCCCATCCAAATCACTTACCCCTTGTCAAATTGAATCCTCAAACCCCATACCTCCCTCCCCCAGCCCACTACCCCACACAGTCAGTGAAACCCTCGACCCTAGAGAGGAATTTTCTAGTTCCAAACTCCATGCCTCCCCCCAAGAAAATGAAACCCATAATGAGCCTCATACCCCACCCCTCAAACTGAGAACCTAGCCAGACCTAAGACCACGAGCTCCATTACCTACCCACCCCGTTCATTGACAAAACCCGAAAAAGGCCCCCCTTCACTCGAAACCCCACCCAAACACCCCACTAGGACAAACGATCACGCTTTCTTGCTAGTCTCAGTTCGCACCTCCCTTTCACACCCCCCACATAACCTCCCCCCCCCCCCCCTCTACTTCCTCCAATTCACTTCTCCCTACACCCAACCTTTTACATCCCCTTCCCTCCCCATTCCCACCCCATCCAACTCTCATCAACATCCCCATCCCCACCCCTACCCGGACCCCCCCTTCATCTCGTCACACCTTCCTCCCCTTCCCCCTCATCCCCATCAATCTCCACCCCCATCCAGCACCACAACCTCATCCCCATCCCTACCTTCCACTCCCATCCTCATCCCTTTCCCATCCCCATCCAATCCCCGACTCCATCCAAGGCCCCTCCCTCAGCTCCTCATCCCTTTTCGCCCCCTCCGAGCCCAAAGAGCCCCATGGCAGAAAAGCAGTTCTTCAGACATTAGACAGAACATAGCAAAAGCGGAGATAAGCACCGCTCATTGACTTGATATCAGGTTTTCATGAAGGGGAAGGAGATAGGAAGATTTATCGGGGGTTTTTGTAGGGGTTGGGGGAAGGGGAGAGGTAGGAGAGCTGATTGGGGGATGAGGGGAACGGTAGGAGAGGTGGTAGGTAGGAGAGTTGATTGCGAGGAGGAGAGCGCAATTTATCGGTTTCTTTGTTTGTTCTGTGATCCAGTGGGGCAGAAAAGAGTTAGAGAGATAGCCTGGGAAAACTCTCAAAAAGAAAGAGATAGAACCCTTCACCCTTCCGAGCTCCTCCCAAAAAGGTATACCTAACATAGAAGACACCAGGGCATTC
Source organism: Cladonia squamosa (assembly GCA_947623385.2). Taxonomy (NCBI): domain Eukaryota; kingdom Fungi; phylum Ascomycota; class Lecanoromycetes; order Lecanorales; family Cladoniaceae; genus Cladonia; species Cladonia squamosa. The sequence continues at coordinate 158,122 of OX392384.1, forward strand.
ATTCATCCATCCATGACCACAGCCATATCCATGCCCCAAACCCTCAGGCATCTTACTCACAACTCACGTCGAACGCATAGCACAAATCCCGTACACATCATCCACAACAACACATAGATGCTTTGCTTTTGCTTTTGCTTTTGCTTTTATCATTCAGCTCTCGATTCTCAGCTAACTATCCTGACATCGATCCAAACCACGAAGCCAAAACTCGCCCAAACTCCGCATGTGTGCCTGAACCTGCCTGCACACCTTGCCCTTTGATGTACGTACGTATTCCCGCCCAACCAGACCAAGCCAAGCCAAGCCAAGCCAAGCCAGCCGAATACCCAGAAGTGAATGAATAACATACATAGATATAGCCTCGTGCGTGATGATAGCTGTTCGAATTGACGCGGAAGATGACAGCTGGAGGGAGATGTAACTCTCCGCTTTCTTTTGTTCTTTTCTTCCTTTCGAAATTTCAATCGTTCCGTCCTTCATTTCTCCTTCTTCGGCCGCCAAACGAACGAAGGAATAAACAAGCCTAACCATACCATAGACGCCAGCCACCCCGTTAGAAACTAAGAAACGGATGGATTTTTTTCAGGCCTCGCCATTCCATTCCATTCACCTAGCTTAACTCATCTCACTAGCCGCCGTGGCCAACGCATCCAAGCCGGGACTCTCCCCTTCGCCATCTTCCTCCCCTCCTTCGATGCTAATTCCATTAACGCCTACATTCCCCCCAACAGCCATCCCATCCGCATCGCCATCTTCAACCACCCTTCCCCCATCGCGGTCAATTCCCTCCATGATCTCGCTTAATTCGCTTTTAATCTGCGGTCTTCGCGGCCTCGGGCCGGAACCAGAGGCGGGAATTGCGGTGGTAGAATCGATATCCATCCCTTCCCCCGCACCACCACTACCACCAGTATTATTCATACTCCCTTTCCTTGTCCCTGCCGCTCCTGTATTTCCAACAACTGGACTCCCCACAACGCTGCTGCCCCTGCTTCCCACTCCGCGTTCGCTACCACCACCGCCTCCTCCAGCTCCAGAACCTTTATGCGTCCGCTCATGCTGTTTCATGTTATCCTTCCTCGTAAATGCCTTGCCGCACGTGGGACACAGGATATTCTTTTCCCCTGTATGCTTTTTTCCATGTCTGGCGGCATGTCCGCTCGTGGTGAAAGTGTCAGTACAGTGGAAGCGGACGGCGTGGGGACAGGGGTATTTCTTCTTATTCGCGGTCGAGGAGGGTCCATTTTTTGACGTGGGCGTTGCGTTCGCTGAGGCGCCGTTCGAAGTGGCGGTGGGGGACGCGGTGCTGGTTTTTGTTAAGGGTGTGGCGGTGGTTATTGGGGGCAGGGAGGTGGAGGCTGTTGTGGTTGCGGAAGTAGGAGAGGTGAGATTTGGCTGGGTATGAGGCGTTTGCTGGGTGTGGTAGGGGGAGGTAGGATGGAGATCGGTGGTGTAGGGGTTTTGGAGCTGGGTTTGGATGGGTTGGAGGGTTGTTCTTTGTTGATGTTGGTGGTGCTGGAGATGTTGAGGATGTTGATGCTGAGGTTGTTGGGGCTGAAATGTGGCATCGTCATCCATGGTGAAGTCTGACATGCGAGGAAGGGCTTGTTGAGACGAAAGATTGTAATAGGGTTGTGGAATGGGGTCTTGAATAGCTGGATAGCCATTTGAACGTTGGTTGAACTGGTTGTAGTACGGAGGTTGACCTTGCTCCCGTTTCATGTGTTGATCCATCGGCTCGAAGCCGTATTGAGGCGTCATTGGCGATGGTGTTGATCGTGATCGTAGAGATGATTGTGAGTCGAGGCGCACAAGCGGTGGCGTTGGCGGGGAGTGGGAATGGCGCGGGGAAGCGGAGAATGATGATCGCGATGAATTATAGCCTTCTCTTGAAGCGCAGGAGGATATTGAAGATGGAGACGGTCGTGATCTCGTAGGCAAGTTCGGTCTGGTGAAGCTGGTGGTGATGTGATAGGTGGTGGTGGCGACGGTAGATTGCGAGTCGTTGAGAAGCGACACTTTCCTCCCGCAGGAGTCCTCCCCGTACATAGCGGCAAGATTTTTATAGTCCTCTGGGCGACGTGCGCCAGGTTCGGTGTCAACAACACCCACAAACGTGACGAGTATTTCCCTGAGCTTCAAATAGCTTCAATCAACACATTTGCCTCGAGTTCCAAATGCGATTGGGAGCAGGCGGCGGAGGATTGTCCAGGTTCGCAGCTGACGGCAGTGGTCTCCGAATCATTGAGTTGTGATAGGACAGCCTGTCAAGGTTACTCTCAGCGGTCGTCTTCGAAGCTCGAGGTCTGCGTGTTGGAGAGAGAATTGGTCGTATGACATGAAGCAACTGAGATATGGTTTTGTATGAAGGAAGCGGGACCCTGCGCCTTTTGGACTATTTGGGGGCCCCTGCTTGGGGGGGGGGAGGGAGGTGGCTACAGTGCGGTGGGGAGTCGGGAAGGGGTCCTTCTGCCCTCCTAAGGGTCCTGGGGCTTTTTCGCTTTTTTCCCTGCTTCTCCAATAAACCCTGCGTTCTACAAATGGGCGCCAAAGAGGTGCAAGGCCAAGGCAAAAAAGACAACAAGAATGCGTGGCCCCGACTGGACATTGGCGAGTCATGCAACCCCAGCTCGCTCAGGGACAGGCTCACAAGCCAGGCCAACCGGATGGGAGGGCAGTAGCGAAGATTAGAATCGGATGGGGTGCAGATTAGACAGTGGGATGGTGGATGATGGAGAAAGACCTGGGCAAGAAGATAGGGTCGAGACAAAAATAGGGAACTACTACTGACTGGAGGGAATATAGTTGGGAAAGTGATGCAGGGTATGGAGGTAGCAGTCAAGTGCACGGTCAATGTTCCGGCCGCCTTTCCCGTCCAGTGGCCACCCACCACACACTGGGAGTTTCTCGACTCTACACCTAGAAGATGGTGGGAACTGGAGGCAATGGGCGTGGAGGGTGAGAACTCCTGCTACGTGTGGGTGGTACTGGATGAGCACCAAGTACCAAGCTCGATGGACGTGTTGACAAGCGCGTTCTGAGGGATGAACTCTGTCATGCAAGTGGACCGAGTAGAGGAGTGAGTTGCGGACCTTTCTCCTTAGTCTCTAGCTGTTTGAGAGTGCAAACATGCAGTTCTCAATAGTCCCATCGCCTTTCCTCGAGAAAAGAGAAAAGGAGGGGAAACCCGTTACCCTTACTTTATCCTTTTCCCCCATTCGCGGGACTGCACCTACCGAGTAGTACACTTACGGTAGTACTTCGAAGGAGGCTACGGGCATCCAGGCTCAACTACGAACGCTAAACCCTCTCCGATGGTTGTCCAAAGAGACTACCTGTGGAACCCCACGTTGGCATCGACAGGGATCATGCGTCCTGTGCAATATCGAACTCGTTGACGACTGGGAGAAATTGAAGAGTTCACTTCTTTGTCTTGTCTCGAGTTTTGTGCTTCATAGAACTGCCTTCCTTTGACATCCGTAGATTACAAAGTATGCAAGCTAGAGTCCACTGGTATGGTTCGATGTAGGGTGATCACAGATGATGTACACAGTAGATTAACACGATCGACGGTGAATACGTCGCAAAAGCAGGGAAAAGAGGAGGCCAGAGGCAAAAACCAAACCCAGAGTGACGATGGTGGAGGGGCGTTTGCATAACGCCCTTCGGTGGTATCTCCAGGGCGCGCAGGGGGGGGTCCATGAGAAATGGGGAAGGAGCCAAGTGCACATCAAAAAGTAGGGAAAGTACTAAAATACTAAAGTAAGCACCTTCATTTTCAGGGTCCACAAGTCTCCTGCAGCAAACGCGGATAGGCAGCAGGAGCCAGGAGTTGGGCGAGGATCCATCGCATAGATGAACCTAGCACAGAGGACCCTGAAATCGCCAATTTCTACCATGCCAGCCAGTGAGGTGCCTCGTGCGGAGCAGGGCCCGCTGGCTGATGTGAAATCATGCAAGCCAAAACGTTGAGGCAACCGGATGCCGCATCCAACCAATCATCTCCCCCACTTCCTTCCACTCTACCGGCAATAGAGGGCAAGCCGCGTCGGGGGCCACATTCAGAGATGTGTCAGGGACTGAATTGCCACTTACCTCACCACATGCCATTGTGGACTGACTTCCCTGCTCCTGATATGGTGATTATGTTGTTCTGGAGCTTGGTCTTATTGAAAGCTGGCGGACCGGTACACACGGAGAGTGACCGTTTTCACAACGGCGAACAAAGGCCCAGACCTCCACATCTTTTGATAAACGTGAGCTGCCGTGAAGCTTGAGAAAGGAGCTTGATCGAGCAATTATTAGGCGAACATTCTCAGAAGGACCCAGACGATAGCGTTTTATCGCGATGGATTGCCGATCTCTCAATAGGCAGGAGGATAGTCGAGGGATAGTGCGTGTCAGCTGGTGAACTCCATAGGACAGCACCAAAGTAATCGGTAAGGTAGGTTGATTAGGGTGTTCATAAGCAGGACTCGACGGCGCATTCCGTGGTGTCAAAATGTGCCGTTCACAATTGGCCGCCATCTGTTACTACTTTATTAAAGTAATTTGTTGCCCAGGCCGAGGTACCATGTGGCATGGTGCACCGTAGAATACTGGTGGAGATGCAATTTGGAGATTGCCATGCCCCAAAATGCCCCTCTCCTAATTCTAGATCTTTTTCTACCCTCCGGCGTCTTGGCATGCCAGCAACGACATCTCTTGCTTTTTCCCGGTCATACTTCCGATGCTTTGGACATCCCATCAAAAGCGCCTGGCGGTGTAACAATATCGTAAGAAGAATATGAAGCTATTGGTAAGATAGCGTTTCACAGAGCAACGGTTTCACTGAGGCATCCTTGCATGCTGCTCGTATCTGTTCCCCACGAAACCTTATACCGCATAATCAGTAACAGACGATGCCTGTCTCCACCACGCTTGTGCTCCTTCTGTCACCAAAATATTTCTATGCGCTGCCTTGACTCTTGCGCATCTCGAAAACGCTGCAGAGTGATATGCATGTCCTATCCGAGCCTGAATTTCGTCGGGTCGCTTATGGCCCTAGTATATTTCATTTTCTGAGAGTAGATTTATTGGTAGCAACCGCGCCTTTTGACTTCAATTCGATTCCACCATTCGATTAGCTGATACTGGATTGTATGTCATGATTGATGGCCAATACCTCTGCAACACTTAGAAACTTGGATTAAGCGAAAACAATTCTCTCATAGCCAATGCCAGCATCCTGGTCCTGCATTGTCTTTCTAACCTCTAATCTTGCGGAAGCAATATTGACTAGCATGTGCGGTCTAGCTTGTAGCTCCATGCTGTTGAACGGCTCGAAATGGTCCGCAGGAGAATACTGGTCCGGGGAGTCCTGTGTGAGAGCCACCGCGAGAAAGCGCCTAATTAACGACGTCTTCGTAAAATGCCAGCGATATACACCCCCAAGCTAGCACCAACGGTCAGCATGACACTTTCCAAACTAGGAATGGAGAAGGGTACTGTCCCTATAATGAGGGAGCGTTGTCCGTGTGCTGAGAGTCTGATGGGGAAGACTGCTGTTTCCGGGTTCAAATAGAGCTCCCAGTCAATGGCAAGAAATAAATCTTGGCAAAGGTCTGTTCTGCCGATACATTGCTCAATCATCGTAGTAACATACAGGAGCGTGGGATAGATTTTCTTCCAGATGTTACCAAAGTCTTCTTGCCTCAATCGTAGTCAATTCATTGTCAACAACCAAAAGCGGCCTAGCGCCAAGCATTCACTCATCAATTCTTCGAATGTCTTTCGACACTTTCTCATTTTCATTCCTGTGGAATGAGCTATGATCTTTTGTTGCTTATTACTTCAACACATCAAGAACAGTCCAATACCAAGAACTAAGATATTATCAGCTGCCGTTGACATCACTTTTGGGCTGTGTCACCAGATCAGGTTATGTGCCATTTGCTATTGCCACCATCTCTTTGTCACCATTCTAGCGTCTTGTAACACTCATGTTTGACATTCATAGGTGTGACTCCATCATATATATTAGGAGCCTCTTTTCCATCGACTCCATCTCCTCAGACTCTGCATACTCATTTCTCCTTCTCAGGTATCCAACAGCTGCAACAAAAACGTCATGGACCAAAAGAACTTAGTTAAGCTTCCCAACCAAGGTGAGTCATTTCCATATCTTTAGCGCGCAACCAGCTTGTACACGGATGCTGACAATGTACAAGTACCGCCTACCCTAGGATCTCTACCCGCAGAAATCCAGCTACAAATTTGTCAAGAGATGCTACGCTCTGAAAGGCCAATCGACCTCTTACCCTGCAAACCTTCGTGGGACTCGGGATTCTCTTTTGGAAGCCTTGGTATCTTGAGGGCATCGAAACATTTCTCTACCATGGCCTTGAGCGTTATGTACGGCGAGAATTGCTTCCGTCTAATACCAAAGCATTGGACTATAGAGAGCAAATATCTTAAACAACGTCGGGATCATATCGACGGTGATGATAGCGACGATAATGATAGAGACGATAATGATAGAGACGATGATGATAGCGACGATGATTATCTCGAGGATTGGGAGCAGGAATATGTAAGTGTTTTCCTAGTGCTCAAACGGATGCCAGTAGACTTCTAATCTGTGTAGCTTGATATCGAGACCCTTAGGCATAGCGTGTGGGGAAATTTGAAGAATATCACTCACACGCTATTTAGCAAGCTTGTATCACCATTTGACTGCCTGGATATGGTCTCCCAGACCAGCTCGGGCCAGGAGTTCTTGAAACAGCTGCAAATCGATGTTGATCGTGTGGCATGGATGCGTGTAATGGATGGCGTTTTGCTCCGTATCCTGAAAAGGATGCGTGGATTGCAGTCCGTCGAGCTACATATGGGACGCAATTGGAAATACGTTATCCCTGATAGTTATTCCCTTAATGACAACCCTGTAGCAACGAAGATCTGGCACCAACGCACCGCCAAGGATTTCCTGATCCTCGTTAGAGAGGAATTGTCTCATGTCAAGAAGATAACCATGAGCCGTTCGAAATATTATCCCTTGGGCGATACGACCATTTACGATTGGATGGCGGACGAACTGAAGAAAAGGAACGAGGCTTGGGCACCGCCTCTTCCATCATACAAGAATTTTCGGAGGACTGTCAGTCCAATGTCGATCATGAATGACCAAGTCGCGAAATCAGTCCTATCATTCGAGGATAGCAATCGATCCATAGATACCGTTTACTACTACTCTAAGGGGCTACGCGGAGTGTTCTGATGAGTTGTTATGCAACGGACCTACTTTCACTTCACTCCTATGGGTTCCGTGTCTCGAGAGTCCCCGTGGTTCGATGGAGAGGGAAATGCGAAGGGATCCTCACTTTTGACGATCAACTCACCCCAGGCAAGATAGATGAATGGAAGGACCTGGCATACAATCGCAGTCATCTCAGTCGAGTCAATGGGGTAAAGTCGATGGATAAAGCACCTTACACGCAATTCTACCGGTTTACAATTTGTTCAGCACAGGCATGTTAGGTGCTTGGGAGGGCCTTCCCCACAGTCACGGTCATTACAGTTACTTCAGCTCAGGCAAGACTTCAGTCATCACAATTACCCCACCTCAGACAACATAGACAGAATGCATGCATAACCTTAACACACAATTCAAAGAAAAACCAAATAATCTACCCCCTAATCCAGCGCGCAATGCAGTATACCTCATACAATATACTCCCCTTCAGCGCGTGATGAGGTCTACTGCGAAAAGTGAAGAAATACAGTCCCTTGAATCATCCTACGACAGCAAGGCCATCCACCATACCCTCCCCCTTTTCCTCCCCGCCGGTTCTTCCCTGGCCAATGGAAGTCCTTACTACACCGAGGCTTCACATGCGCATACGCTGCTACGCAACTAGTCTGAGTTGCTCGCAGGTATGCAGGAGGTTTGCGTTGCGAAATAAACGGTGTTGACAGGATTTCCAAACGAGGCAAAATTGCGCGCAGTTTTGATAGTTTGCACGAAAGTATAGAGGATGGTGGGTGAGGGAAATGATGGTTAGCTGTCTGAGATAATATTTATGGGCTAACGCAAATACTGCATATTTTACTTATAGCTATATGAGAGCTGCTGAGAATATTCTTCCTAGCTAAATGCCATATTATGCCATGCCCACCGAAACGCTTCCTGCTGTGCCAGTACCTCTACCAGGAGTGTGACTTAGTTTCCTGACCAGAGATACATACTCTACCACTCCATCATATAATGCTAAAGCGCATCTATCCCTCCAGCCACATACCCATGATATCCATCCCCGCCAAACGCCCTCTCAGCAGCCTGTGACCATCCCTCTTTCTTATCAAGCCATTTACCACCGAGGAACTGCCGTATACAAGTGTCATCTGGTTTCTTTTGGGGAGACTCCAGTGGTACGAGCCTGTAGAAGTTTTCATCTACGGGAGTAGGGTCGCAGGAGCAACGGTGGGAAGATTGCGGAGGACAGTGTCTGTGACGGACTCGGGGTTAGTATGAAACATATGAATTGGAAAAGAGGGAGTCGCGTGCCTGTTGATATCATGCTGGTAGCCAATGTCCCTGAAGAACCAGATCTCGCTTTTAGGCACAAACATTGCCACACTAAGTGTATGTATGGGAGCGTCTCCGAATCTCTCGTAGTAAAAGCCACCTCCTCTATCCAACCAGTCAAAGTACTTCTCATTAGCCTCGCCACGGAAGAAGTTCAGGTCGCCAATCTCGAAATTAGAGAAGAATTGGCAATTGTTGTAGTCTCCGCTGTTATGCGAATCGAGTAGCCAATCAAGATCAGCGTCTGGATGTATCAGCTCTGGATGGGCGTTAATAAACGAGCGCGTGCGAGACCAGAGTGAAGGAAAGGAGCGAGCGTCGTCCAAGATGTTCATATTAAAACCATACTTCATGTTATTGTCACGCATGAAGCGGAACACGTCGTAATCAATGTCGCAGAAGAAGTGTACCTGCGGGTTTACAGGTCAGCGTCGAATCACGGCTTCAGTTCAGGGGCATACATCAGGTTCCACGCGCCAGTACCAGTCGAAGTCTTTCAGTCTGGGATGCTTGTAGAAGAAGCCACTGTTCCAACGGCACATGTGCCTGTAGCTGATCATCCAACCTTTGCCCACCCCAATAGCGCCTAGATACTCTAAGCTGTTCATGAATCTGCCTTCGTCAATCCAATCTGGCAATGACCAGTGCTCCTTCGGCACGATCTCGTAGTAACACTTGGCAGCCGTGAGATTCCGCGTAGCGGCCTGTTCACTCATTAACGTTGTACCATATTCACTGGTAGGTACTTGCACACCTTGAACTCCTCGGTGAACGGCTCGTCATTGAAGAAGATCCAAGGATAGTTATACTTTCGATTCCACTGATATTCGAGTTGTCGCATACTCTGCATTAGCCCTGGTAATTCCTGGTTCCTCACCAGGCTGATCAGAGCAGCTCTCGGCTTAGCAGAGTGGTGACCAAGTGATGGTACGGACTTCAGTAAGCCCATTTTATGATTATCCGCGTGCTTGTTGTTCGAATTATGCTCCAGCCATTTCATAGGATTTGGAGCATGCTTCTTCGCTACTGTAATTTGCGATGCGTGACGCAGAACTTGGTAAGGATTCAATCCCGGCTGCTGCACAGCGATGTGGACCACCTGGCCGTTCCATGTGCTTGGTTGCGGAATAACCCAGACAAGAAGGGCCAGTAGTAGACAGGTGACAACAACGACTTGTCTTTTGGAGACATTGTTCCTAACGCTTGCGGGTATGCATCTAAGCGACCATCTGGAAGGTGCTGGTGACGTCCAAAATGAAGATGCAGACGAGATTGACGTGGTAGATGAGGAAGCCGAGGATTCTCCTGAGGGTAAGGTGAAAGTTGGTATCGGGATTTGTGAAGTCGTGGTAAGAAGCTTGGGCGATTTGTCTATAAATGGGTCTGGTGTATTGGAAAGCTTCCAAACAGCACGCTCAAAGAAGCTCATTCTTTATGGGCTTGGGAGGCCCTTGTGAAGGCTGCTTGTCAGATCGCGAGAGTTTGTCGACGGGAAAAGGCCGTAGATCCTGGGATCAGTGAGCCCGGAGACCTGGGGAGTCGCGACATCTCATGTTTGTAGTACGCGGCAAGTCCAGAAAATTTCACCGTTTGGGGCACGCTTTCCATAGACTGGCGGCCGCAGAGGGTCTATCCAATTCTTGACCTCGATCCACATAGAATCAAATCTCTACACTCTTGGTAGTCACAACTTGTATGATCAATGGATTACAGACCTCTTAGACACTGCGATAGCATTTGAGCCTTGGACACAGCATACTTCTTCTGTACCTAGTCAAGTAAAAGTACAACCGAGAAGGAATCACCTCTTCCCACTCTGGCATGCTGTAATAGTTAGTATACAGGATTATGAACCCAATTATTTCCGTCGCTTGCTCCCTGGATATCTTCTGCACCGAACGCCTCGCTATGAGAAAATGAACATTCCACTACGCGATCATGACATCGGCTTCAACGCCCCCTTCTTCCTGCTCATTGACAACCCCGAGCACTTTTGCATATGGTACGGTGATGCGCTGGAGGTCTCGGTTCTTGCCTGCCTTGTGTCAATTGTGCTAGCACAATCCGGAATTCAACAGTCTTACCCAAAATCAGTATCACATCCTTCAAGAGCTTGTTCCGCGGCCATCCACAGAGCAAGTCACTTTTGTTACCCCAATGGCGATCCACAGGTGCCTTTGCTAGACCTGTACCCCCTTCACCCTCAGCTTCGGTATTCTCCTGTAAGCCGCCAAGCAAGCCTCGTAGGAGCTCTTCAACTTTCATCTTCAAACCCTCTACACCTAGTCTCTTAGCGTACATGTAAAGATATACCTGAAATTCGTCCTTTGCTCCCAGCATCATTGCAGCTGCTATTCGATTCTCCAGATGAGCTATCGAGACGCCTGATTCGAAGCCTTCGAAGCCTTCTCGTGACAGCAGCTGCTTCACGAGCCTGTTAAGGAATTGAGCCCTCCCTCTGGCGAGGGCCTCGTTTGTGGTAGTGCGTTCGAGGAAGGGTATGACTCCAGCGGAGACATTAGAACTCGAGGTTCCGTTACCGATCGCCGTCGTCGACCGCAGATTTCCTACCGAAGAGTCCGTGGAGTTCCAATATTGACTGCCAACCATCCACCAGAGCTCGGACAAGCGTTGCCAAACATACATTGTTGGGGAGTAGGCATATCCTTCCCCGTTCGTAAGGGTAACTATGATACGACCTTCGGAATTAAGACGTGCTCCAGTAATGGCTGGTGCTTTAGTGGGGTGATCTTGAAGGCTGTGCACGGCGATGTCGAGGATTGGTGCAAGCGATACAGGTGGGTGAGGTGAACTGAGAGATTTCATATCCCAGACATAGCATAGTCCAGCAGATGTAACGCAAAGTAGCCATTGATCTTGACACTCCAGCACGACAGGTTGGCTTTCCAAAACCAACGCATTGATCAGCCTCCTGCCAACAGGTGTCCAAGCGTAGACACTCCCATCCTCACAGGCCACTGACCAAAAGTCCTTATTTCCCGTAACGAGGAGGGCGCTTCGAGGCAAATAATCCTGGAATACCGGCTGACCACGTTTGGTAACAACGATTCGACAAGGTTCTTGGTCCTGTACTCTACCAGTAGAAACATGCTGAGTTGGGTTCCGAGCTTCAATCATGATCTCCGTCGCTACATTCGGGTTCTCGGGGGCGTTATATCCGTTTGTGGTTGTACCGTTGGTGGCAGCGCCGCTCCCAAAGATTCTTACTAAATGTGATCGAACCTTAGGAACTGCCAATCTTACTTGACTGACTGTTAGACTGGGATTAATAACTGCGGGCCGGATGAAGTCAGGAGTCTGTTGCTGGCCAGTCGGGGCTGCGACAGTCTTTGCAGGAATGAGTCCATTTGCTGTGTTGGACATGATAGGGATTGCTCCATCTTGACTGGCAATAGCAATCTTCTTGTCGATATGGTCATCCTCAACACCTTCAATTCTTGCCAGACGGCGTTTGTTGCCTAGCAGTAGTGCTGACAGGCCACCTTTCGGTAGACCATCGAATGGCTTTGACAAATCTAAGATAGTTTGTGGTGTATCGCTCTGCGCACCTTGACCTGAACTTGAGGATGCCATCAATTGCGGCCGCGGTAGTAAAGAATCGTTCCCAGCTGACGATACGAGCAAAGGTGCTATGCGCTTCTTGCCATCCTTGGTTATTGTAACACGGTTCTTTAGTCTCTCCAGCTTTGCTGCATTTGGATCTTCTCTTGGTTTCGAAACTTGATCATCGACTTTTCCAATCTCCTGGTCATGGCCATTGGGCACGTTTGAAGGAAGTATAGCGCCCGGTGGAGGTATAGCGCCATTGGCGAGTATTCCTGGAGGCTGGGAAGGTGGTATATTGCCATTTGTAAGAGCAGGTGGATGCGGTACAGCGTCTCCCATGAGAGCACCCATACGCCCTTCCACTCCACGCATTTCACCCACCCGACTTCTCTCCTCAAGCAACAGCCCATCAGGACCTTCAATGATGCCTGCACCACGCCTTCCAGCTCCAAACTTAGCAAGTGCCCTTTCATTCTCATCCAAACTCACTTCATAACCAATTTCATTAGGCTCGAACATTACAGCGATCACAGTGCCATCCAGAGTCGTAAGGAACAACGTCTTCCCATCAGGAGTCCATGCAAGGTCCGATATTGACTTCATAGCCACATCTTGTCCGATGACCAACGGCCTAGGATTGGTAGTTATCCAAACGCTCAAACATTTATCTTGTCCGGCGCACGCGATGACCGTGTGTACAGGATTGACTTTAGGATCGAAGTTGCTTCTCGTTGGATCAAATCTGCTAAACAACCTTGGCGAAAATGCGCAGACCTCTACCGGAGCTTCGTGACCTATCAGATTGATATCGCCGTCCCATGTACCACGATTGATAATAGCCACTGAGCTGACGGGTCCATTTACAGCGTTGGCTGCTGCTATATGATTGCCATCAGGCGACCAAGAACACCTCCGGAAATATGTAGTAAGTGGGGAAGCGATGAAAGGAGTGGATATGGTTTTCTCGAGTGTAAAATTGTTCATTTGGTCGTGCGCGGAGGAATTCGGCCCTGGAGATGTAAACCGCCAAATCTTGATAGTTCGGTCATCGCTGGCAGTTGCAAAGTATTTGTTCGCAGGATCGAACGTCAAGCCTTTAACATGGCTCTGGTGGCTAACCAAAGTCTTGAGCTTCTCAAATGTATGCCCCGACCAGACCACAACCTTAGAATCCAATCCGACAGACACTAATATGGAAGAGTCGTATGACCAGCCCAAGTCTTGTACATCATTATCATGACCAATCAGTCTCCTGAATATTTTCCAACTTTCAACAGGCGGGGTTTCATTGCTTCCTACATTGGGCATCAGTATCTCCATGTAGCTTCAAACAGATAGTACCGCGCACCGAAGCCTGCAGAATGCGACGGAGCACCAGGCTCTAGGTGATAGACGCATACTATCTTGTCATCTGCTCCCGAAGCGAGATATTTTCCATTCCCAGCAAATCGTACCGAATGTATAGTGCCAGAGTGGTAGTTCATATAGGCAAGCTGTCGGGGCTTGCTATACCCAGGGTCAGCGGCGTTGTAGATGGCCTCTGTGGACCATATTCTGACGAAGCCATCTATACAGGTTTCAGTCAGCTGGGCTCTCACCCAAGGAGGCTTTGAATAATAGTGTCACCTCCAGCGGCTGTGACAAGCCTCGTTCCATCGGGCGACACATGGCAGCTATACACCTCAAAGTCCTTTTTCTCTCCGCTATGCGTGAGCCATACGGGGCGAATGTAGCGCATGGCAGCTGTAAAGGCCCCTCAACTTGCGGCGCATCTCTCATACAACTAATGATTGCTGCATGGAAGCGCGTATGTACAGTGTTTGATTCATAGCTTGTTCGTGTTCGAGTAAAGTTGCGCGGAGTTTACATTAGCTTTAGCGTGCCATAGAAGAGCTCACCTATCAACTGTGTGCACCCCTAAACCGTAACCCTATAGGGCTGACAGCTAGTTCTAGAGAAAGCGAAAGATTACTAAAGCTGGTCTGGGCTTGGGGGGCAAAGAAACGCAACTTCGGGGACTAATCTTATCGCTTAGGCGGTCAACTTTAGGGTACCATCTTTGTGGGGAGTTCTTCTACTAAGTCGCGCTCAGGCTGTATAGAGCAATCGCGGGCTCACTCACTGTATAGCGTACCTGGGTACTGATTTCGGGATACTCAGTCGTCACCTTTTGTCGAATGATATTTGCGTGAAGGCTTGGGCACTGACGCAGCCTCTGGAGTAATCAAATGATTAGAATGATCGAAATCTGTCTGCTTCCTCCCTGCCCTTCGACGAGAATACTTGAAAGCAATACGAGAAACTTGCTGTGTAACTGTATCAAATGCATAATGGGAAACAGTCGTGGATCTTCCATCACGAATAAGAGTACAGTTAGGTCTACTTTACGAACCCCTATCCGAAGGCATTGGCTGTGCCGGTGGAACCTCACCGTCATTATCATCATCATCATTCCTTCTCGTCAAGTTGTGCATATCTCCCACATCAGCCAACCTCTCCATCAACATCTTTCCACCTGGCTTCCCTTGTATTGTCCCATCTAAGAACGGCTGGTACCCAAAATCCATGCAGCTTGTGTACCAGCTTCCGCCCTGCGCCCCACACTTATTAAATATTGCCATCAATCCCACGAAACAAACTGTCAGTGGACTGTTTTGCGGGTCTGGGTACGGTTGAATGAAGCATGGGTAGGCATAGTTGGAGCATGAGGGGCGCGGGTCTTCTTGTGCCCATATCTGGAGTTGGGCTGCTGTAACCGTTTGGTCGAAGCCTTGAGCGTTGTAGGTGGGGGAAGCACTAAGGTAGACGGTTGTGGAAGGGTTGCAGAAGGCGGAGATTAGCTGCGATACGAAGGGCATGTCCGTTGCGGGCTGTGTTTTAAAGGTTAGAGATTTTGTTGTGGTGGTTCCAAAAGCGTATTAGAAGAGACTTACGACTGTCGTGATAGTGTCGCCGGGAGTGATTCCATGGTTTTCATATGACCATGTGGCGCCGCATGAAAGGGAGTCGCTGGGATATGGATCCACGGTGTATGTTGGTTTAGCAGTCATGGTTGCAGAAGAAGTTGCGGTAGCATCGACCGGCCTGGGATTGTAGCCTGGTGTTGGCTGAATGGTATAGGCACAGTCTGTTTTGGGCGGAGTCACATATGTGTGAGTGAGTAGAGGGGCCAGTGCTTGTGGGACACTGGGGCCCCCTCCACAGAAGCAATAATTAGGCGTCCCGGAGGGATATCCTTGGTTCGTCGCGATGTAATATGCACAACCGGCGACGCCATTTTGCCCTGGAACATTGGTTGGGGCCGTAGTTCCGCTAGCAGAGACGGGACTGATCGTTGATGCGGGTAGAGTCGTGTATGCACAATTGGCAGTAGTAGCTCCGCTGACAGCTGGAAGAGTGGGATACTTGAGCGGAGTCCCGGAAGTGGTCCCGCAGTCGCACCAGCTGTAGATGTGGTTTTAGTAAAGTACATGGCTTCAGATTTGATGCTACTGACCTGCTTGGACTATACCAAGACGCACCATCAGCCATACAATAGTTGGAAGCAATTGTGCTCGCAGCTGTAGTTGTAGCCGTCGTTCCAGTGACACCCGAGAGCGTGGTGTAGTCGGAGCCTGGATCATGGGCGGACAACATGCCGAGTAGCAGTTCTTGTACAGGCAACCATGCTTTGGCGTAATTGTCTGCATGCCCTACTGTGCCCATGAGAATACAATGACAACCAGCATAAGGCTTCTAAAATTTTCAATGTATCAGCACGAGCTGTAAGATCAAGTTACAAGGGGAGAACCCCACCTCTGTACATTCTTGATTGCTTCCACCATTACAGCTGCTCGATTGGCATATGGGCTAAATTATTCATCAGCCAGCGAATCTTAGATCTTTTTATCAATCACATACGGCATTGATGCCCTCCGCACAGCCAGGCGTACACTTGCAGCCTTCTTGTGGCCCAATAGTGCACTCATTGCTGTCATTGCCTTTGCATGTGTCTTCGTCATTACAGTCTGGCATGTACTCGTCCTCTGTACAGTCTTCCTGGCATGGACAGCCAGGAGGGTTGATACACCACCCATTGACGCCTTCGCAGGATGAACATTGTGTGTCAGAAGGATCTGGAGGGCATTCTTTCTCCGGATTTGGAAGGTTCACTGGTGGTGGCGGAAAGCCAGGAGGTGGAGGAGGAATAGGAATAATCGGAGTGATCGGAATGATCCCACTACCGCTAATCAAGAATCAGCATGATTCTCAGGGTATTTTGACGGCTGTAAGCAATACTCATACCTTGTGGTAGTAGGGAAGGTCGTGGGCTCAACTGATGGCAGTGGGCCAGATGTGTAGGTCAGTCCTGTTGTAATGACCATATTAGATGAAGACGATTCCCCAGACGGTTGAATCACAGTGTCAGTGCCTGGTTCAGAAGTAATAGTTTCCGAAGAGGCCGGAGGATCGTCTGAACTTGGTTCAGCCGTCGTAGCAGTTACTACCGGTTAACTCGAGATTGTGTAAGAAGTGGCTGTTGGCGCTGGCGGATCTGATCCAGGTGTATCATCGCATCTATTTGACATTCAAATCAGCAGAATCCGATTGTTTACACTGATTAGGGCCTCTAATAATGTTGAGAGTGGTTGGTGCGTCCGCAATGGTTCCGAAGCCTAGTCATTGGTTTCGAGGGGAAAAGATATTTCAAGAAGCCACGTACTTGCAGTAGATACCGCAACCGCCAGAAGCGCAGCCAGGCCCTTGGGCCCCACTGACCAATATGTTACTGGTCGGCATTGTCAGTATAATAATTGGAAAAATAATGATGGTGTGCATTCCTCATACCTGCAGATACCTTGGTAGTATGCATCCCCTCCGCAGCTCGGATCATTGCACTTTTGCAATGGCAGACCGTAAGAGGAAGGGCAGACTGCGTCTCCATCAGCATTCAGTCTCGTTTGCCAGACTTAGGCAAGACCTACAAATGCCGATGTATTGCACTACTTTGTATGGCCCATTGGCCGCTGTATCTGGAACGCATCTGCAGTAGGTACCGCACCCTCCTGGGGGACAATGTGAACTTTGCAGACCATTCAATCTGATGTTATCGCTGCCAGCTTGTCAGTGGTGTACTAGTGACCGAATATTCTACTGAAGTTGCGATTTGCCTACCAGACTCCACGTTCCACGGTGTCACCTCCACACATTGGATCGGAGCAATATTGTGGAGGATTGTTGTTGAAGATTTCAGGACAAGGATTAATTATAAATTGAGACTGGCGCTTTTCTAAAGCATTTCGCGGAGAGTGATATGATTCAACATATGGCTCAACCTCTGAGGCTATGACCAAGGATGTCGATATAGCGAGCAACGAGGAAAGGAAGAGCGTCCGCATTGTGGGAAACTATCAAAATGAAAGTGGTAAAAGGGAAATCGTAATAGATGGAGCGTCTATGTAGATAACGAATTGGCGGACCATACAATAGATATCGTAGCTAGAAAGGACGAGGTCTATTGAGGAATATGGAGACTCTATAAAGTGCATCTGAAGAAATGTGTGGACTTGACTCAAGACCAGATATGCCACGGTCTACGTTGCCATGAGGAAAACGGAGCGCGCACATGGTATACTGACTCTTAACGAGAGTAGTAATGGCTTGACATGTAATGAAAATTAGTGAAAGAAGGCTATGCAAGACCTGGGACCAAGAAGGCTCGGAATATCCAACAAAAGTAAACAGATGCAGAGGTACGATGTACTCAGTGCAATAGTTAGCGAGCTACTTCCAAAAAGTAGAAAGTGTGGCCGCAGTACCGCTAAGCAGAAGATCTATTATTCACAATCTCTGTTTGGTGTTTCACTGATGGCGTTGTTGATTTTTCAAAGTACTACCAAGTATAAAGTATGTGTTTGCAGGGAAGTTAAGGCTCGCGCTCTTTGAAGATTGGAAGTACTACGTAGCAGAGGACCTCTGTGGGCGCAGCTGGGGGAGACGGTGGTTTGAGCCTCAGCCGGCGCCTTATCCGTTCTGTACCCGCCGGCGCGCGATTGGTCCCCTGGAGCTAGATGGCTGAGCGGGCCAACAAGCCAAAATCGTTCTAACTACCTTACCTACAGGTAGGTACCTTATCAAACGCCTAAACAATGTTCTGCAATTCGAGCTCCAGCTGTGTTGGTCATCGTGGATTGAAAGCCGGAAATTCAATACAGATGTTCTCGTCATGGAACCCGCAAGTTGCAACGAGGGTCATTACACGGCAAAGTGCTAATCTCCTGGCCTGTATATCACACAGATGAAGGACAAGGGTGGGTTTCAAAACTTGGCAACGTGTATGACCCCCCAAGCAACGTTCGTATGCTTGCCGACGTAAGGCGTTAGATGGTAGGACATCGGATCTTCAGTGTTGGGCATGACCCTTTTAGATTTGCTCACAGCCGCAAAAACCAACAGTCTTCCCCAGTATATTGTTCGCATTATGATCAACCGAGGTGCTCATTGGGCTTGTCTATTGACGCTCATTTGCCAACTCTCATTATGTATTGCACTTTCTGCTTTTCCTTTGACCCACCCAAGACCTAAGAGAAGCATCCAGTACTCGATATTTCTTGCATCGCCTTCTCTTAAATTTACTTCCTAACATTATTGAAGTCTCCCACTCCATCCTCTGACAATATTCAGAAGACTTTTCTCAAAAATGTTTACAACGAGACTGCTGACAAGTTGCTGTTTGATCTCTTGGGGTGTGCAAGCTTACTATTTGGATCCAAGCTGCATGGGTGAGCAAGACGACCTAATGGTGTATGCTGAGCATCTAACAACCAGATTGGACCAGTCTACCCAAATTTTCAGGATTCCGTCAGCAATGCTTTCGACTTTGCAAGTACTGCTATCGAATTACAAGGTAATCCGAACGTTCAGGATCTATCAACTATTCTATTTGGAAGCGGAGGTCTACCAGCAGCTCTCAGTGAGTATCCGAGCCTCTTCCTTTACTTGTGTGATCAGAGTTTGCCTAAACCCAGCGACGATAGCTCATTTTGCTAGCCTGCCGGCTATCAGTACCTTCCAAGGTGTTGGGAATACGAGGTCTGGAGGACTTGGTGATGTGGTAAGTAGATGCCGTAAGTAAAGCAATGTAATTGACAAGTAGCCAGGTAATGGCCTGCGATTTCTCTCGGTACGAAGACAAAGTTGAGGATGGTGTGCTATATCACTGGGACACTGTCAGCGATATTGTGGAAGAGGACGACCCAGTGTACCAAGCATGCTCTGAGGGAGGAGGTGGTACCCGTTTTCAATTCGCGTATACGCTCCTTTATGACGATGACACTAATTTGCCAGACCTAATACAATTTTGTCCGGTGAGTAAACCTTTCAAGCTTACAAATGCGCTCCATAATTTAATGTCGTCATCATCCAGTGGTTCCTCTCTTATATGAATGCCCAGCGATGGTCTTCTAGCAGTCAAGTTGACCCAACCTGGCTGGTTGACATCCCCCCTGGAGCATTAGCGGCCCTCAGACAGTACAAAGGCACACCTATAGATCTCTACGGTCTTCTGGAGTCTACCATCTTGCACGAGCTGACGCACACAAAGGCGGGCATGGAAGCGGACGATATCGCAAGCATTCTTCAGGGCGTCGTCGGAACAAGTGGCTGGTTATACGCTACTACTCTGTCGGCGCAGGGGAGCAACAACGCTGAGAATTTATCACTATTTGGACTGGGTGCGAAGCTGGTACAGCTAGGGTTTAGTGTGGACCAAAATGGTGTTCTGACAGCTATACCAACTTCTAAAAAGATGAGAGGCCGAAGTTTTGTTGCGTGACCCATGAACACACCTTCTACGATATTTTACAATAGCATTATGATCCGGCGTTAATGAAGTCAGGAGACTTCACAAGGGACTGTCAAGTCCACTATCACCCTGGAGCTCTCTAGCTCACACAGTGGAGCCATTGTTTCCTCGTATGAGAAGGAAGGTGCTATTGGTTGCAGTAGCCTAATTTCAGTCATCTAGAAAGGGTTCACCCCCTTACTGTACAGCCTGGACCTAAATCGGTGAACATGGCCCAAACAGCCCCCTAAAGCTGGCCGCCTAAGCAACAGATATCAAGCCCGGGAGTTGATTACTTTAGGGAGTCTTCCAGGGTCCTTCCCGCCAACTTTGGGTCCAGCCCTACGGGGCTGCACAGTAAGGGGGTGGAACCCTTCTAGAATAGCCGAAGTAGCAGCATCATTCTCTTCCCACCTGAGCATACTGTAATTACATAGACTGTATGGGCCACTGCTGAGCATATTTTGCTTGGACTCTGAAATGTTGACACTCGTGACTACTCTCTAGGGTGGCCATAAATGGCCTCTTCAACAGCAGCGCCAACCTATTGCCTCCAAAGAGACCGATCACGCCTGCGTACTCTTCCTTCCCTCCCTCCCCGCAATCACACATTAACACCACCACCCTCTGCTCAATCGCCCATGAAGCCCAATGGCCCACCAAGTCCGTCCACTCCTTCTATATCCCTTCCACAAACACAATCTCCCCTGCTCTCGCTTCCACTCGAACTTCGCCTTCAAATCTACACCACCCTCCTCGGCGGCCCCAACGTCCCTGTACATATTGTCCGCACCCGCACTGGTCTCACGAGCATACGATGCTGGATGCCACAACAGAATCCCTTTCGTCACGGATGCCTAGGCACGGTAGAGCCGAACGGCACCTTTGTCGGATGGATGGGCGCGGAGAAAATGGACTATGGCACAGACGACGAAGGGAGAATGGTGACTGGTATGCAGGGGATGCTACCGCTCTTGCAAACGTGTAGGGTCATTTACGCTGAGGCTGTTGTGCTACTTTATAAAACGCCAGTGTTTATGATAAATGGTATGAAGGCAATGCTGGGGTGGAAAGAGAGTTTGTTGGCGGAGAGGTTTGCGGCTATTAGGGCGCTAGATCTGAGGATGGAGAGGAGACTATTACAGTACAGACGAGATTCTGGTGAAGATTACGATTGGCAGGGTTTTTGGCGGACCGGTGGGGGTATGGAGGGTTTGAGATGGTTGAGAGTGACGTTAAGGCGTAGGCCAAAGTGGTATTCTTGGAAGGATGAGATGGAGGTGTTGGAACCATTGGAGCAACTCCGCCAGGTTCCAGATTTTGAGGTTCGAGTTTTGGGGGGATTATTGGAGGATAGTGAAGGTAGCGCGGTTCATGAGAGAAAGCAGAGGCCTTTTAGATTGGTGAGGTCTGCAGGGCGGACTTCATGGGGGGATGGATGATGTGACCGCAAGATACACCCGTTCACAAGGGCAAGCATGCACGTTTATCAACGGCAGGCGTGGTGAGTTTTCCAGGCACTACTATTTGCCAATCTCGGACGGATTGTAACCACTTGTGGCAGAATGAAAGAATTTTCTAATCGTTATTTATAGGGACCCATCCACCTCAACAAAAGAAAGGGACGTTGTCTTTCGCGACCGTCGCCAGGTACAGGAAAACGGTCCCTTACCATTAAGAGTGGCACTAGCGTACGCCATCCTTACCTGTCATCACCCAGGTCTTTCCCAGAAGCTGTAGTCTTCTCTACAGAATCGTCCACCAGCCAGGCATTTGCTTTAGTAAATGTACCCTCTTGAGTCCCCAACTGGGGCCCACCATCTAGGAAAATGCATCAAGCTACCCGGAAATATGCCAGCCAACAGCCTAAGGTACTCAGCGGCGACAAGCAGCGCACGTTACCAGATACTCTGTGCCCCCTTTCAGTAGTAGCATCCAGATACATTAATGGTCAAGGGCAATTAAATTAAGAATGTAACGCATCTCGCCAGAGCCATATTCATACATGAATGAGAACCACCTCGTGAATTATCCAATTCAAGCAAAACGCTATCTGAAATGGTATGCTCCTGTAAGAGCGCTCCTAAAAGTAATCAACACCAAACGGTCTCTACGAGTTTCCTGAAGAGGCTCCCATCCGAACTATACTCACTGATGACTTTCACACTGGCGGCAATGCAATGACAGTATCATATCTAGATAATCACTAGTCTAGAACTGCCCTACTTTCTTGCCATTTTCGGAACCTTGGCAATACCAAAGGCATCGGTATGATACAAAAGCAATGATTGCTGTCTTTGGAAGGCAATATGATGTTGATGATAGACCATACCAGCAATCTTTCTAGACAGAGCAGATCAAGACGGATTTTTTTTTGATTACGTATATTCAAACTCTTACAGCAATTTTTGATGATATCTGCTATCGCAAAGCGGCTTCACTCACCGTCTTTCCCTCTCCCTGACCCGGCCCACACTCCAGTGGATGCAAACTCCAGAATGTGCTAAGGCAAGGAGTCCTCGATAAAACCTAAATAGATTGATACTGGTACCGTAACCCCGGCTAAGACATGAGCTCGCAACGCTGCCCGCCCCTTACCTTCCCGAACCCAATCCCAAAAAGATTGTTACACTATCTGAGAAAGGATGCGTAGCAATTTAATCCTGAGCGTCGAAGCTGAGAGTGTAAAGGGTGCCAGGAACGCATGCGATAGGGTTCTTTGGCTACGTTGAGCCAGTTTGGGAGGCACCGTCTGTCACACATTCGGACTGAACAAGGGGAAAACGCGCTTGGCGCCAGCTCCAGAAGTCCCGACGTCAACTCCACCACTTGTAGACAATGAGATTGAACCTTGAAAAAGGCGAATTTTGTATTATTAAAGCAATCTCGTGCGTTAGATGATATAAACAACATTACAAAGGGACTTCTGTCACAAAACCACGTGTAAAAGAATAACTATTCCTAAGTCAGGAGTTACTCGCTAGGGACAGATGGTGTTGCTGATCGTCTAGGAATTCCGCTAATGGAATTGATGGGCACTCGTCATACCTTGCCATCGAGGCCGAGCCCACAGCTATGCAGTAAAGACAGAACATTTTAACAATTGCAAAAGAAATGCGCACTTGATTTTCCTCAGGCTCCCCGCGGAAGATATTTCCAGACGACTAGTCCTCGACGATTGAGGTTGCCCTCGCATTGAAGTCAGGGTTCAAGCTATAGGGTCCCGGTAGTCATTAGGTGGGTCATATCCGCCCTGAGCATTCTTCGTCCATAATTCGATCCCAGAATTGGAACTATCAAAGCTGGATGAGCGTGACGTTGCCGACGTGCGAGCGTCCTGCCCTTCCGCAGACCCCAACCGTTGTCGCCCAGCCGCCAGCCTCATCTGCCGAGCGAAATGGCCACCTATCATACCTGCAATTGCACCAATAGCTATATTTTGGGTTAGTTCTTCGAGATTAGGAGGTTGACCAGGGTTTTGCAATAGCACCAATGGGACTTGCGTTAATGCCCCAGCAACATGGCTTGCACCTTGGCCCATAACACTACGAAGAACTTCAGTGGTACCCCGCGTCACGTTGCCCATATATGAACCAGCACCAAACGCTAACATCCCACCAACTACTCCGCCGAATAAGTCTGAAGGAACGTTTGCCCACCCATAATTGATCTGTTGTGGTCCGCCGGGGAGAAAGTGATCTACTGCGGCGGTCGTTACATTAGCTAAAACATTGGCGACGCCTCCTGCCACACCAGCAGCTGCGTAGGTTGCTACCAAGCTCTCAGCTACGACTTCTGCACCCCAGACGACAGCCATAGCACCTGTTACGGCGCCTCCAGTCGCTATGCCGGCTATAGCTCCCACGGTTATGCCAAGAGCAATTGCGATCCCTCTCAAAACATCTCTGTCATGCCCTGACGGATCAGAGTAATTGACTGGGTCACCTTCGCAATAAGCATATCGATTTTCCTTGGTATATTCCGAATCCATTGATAGAAAAGCCATGATGTTGGGATCATAGTGTCGGGACCGCAGGTAGACAAGCTCGCTTGACTGGTGAGTGAAAGCTTGAGTGAATCCAAAATTGAGATGGGATCCCGTAATAGGCTTGGAAGCACGCTGTTTCCCATATGGTTGATAAGTCAAGGCTGTCGCCTCATGCTGCTGTAGGACCATAGTTGTGGATCCATTGTTCTCGAGAAAATAGGTCGGTTCTTTTGAGCTGGAGTAGCAAGCGATAAGTTGATCAAGTCCAGTCAAGAGGGAGTTCTCGTCATGACCGCCTTCCTCATTGATCGTTTCTAGGGCATTGATACGCTTTTGACTGTGGAAGAAGTTCGTTGTGCTCTGAGATTCTTTGCAAGAGCTGAGTGAGTCGTCAGCGTGGTAGGAAAATCGATCTTCGCTGCCGATGCTTAGCCTGGCCGATACTATGTGATCTTTGTCATCGAACGAGTACGAATGACCACGACTGTTACGAGTCATGCGGCCATTCTTGTCGTACTGGATACCGGAGTCTACGCGTTGGTCGATCTCATTATATGCCATCTCCAAAATTGTGCCATCGGTGGTGCTTGAGATGATATTTGAATTGCCATCGTAGGAGTAATTAGTAGTAGATTCTACCGCCCCTGTTTTGGCTTCTTGGATTAGTTGTCCTATACCATCATAGTCTATCGTCCGTCCACCATTCAATTCCGGGCACGTATTTGACTTAACATGTGAGTAGTGCAACTGACCTCGACTATTCATGAGGTACGTAGCTTCCAGTAGCATTGATGAGTCGCTTCCCCGAATTAGGACCTCTTTTGTTGAGCCAAAACCGTCGTACGAGCGGGAGTACTGAATGGATCTCTTTCCGTCGAGCTGAGCGCCGAGTAATTGGCCGTTTGTATGATTGGCTACACCGTACACATACGAGAGTTTGTCACCCTGACAGGAGACTTCTGACAGATGACCGTGTTGGTCATACTGATATTCTCGGGCAACGCCAAAAACATCCACTTCCTCGACTATACGGCTTGTTTTATCAAGCTTGTACGTCTGTCTACGATCATCTCCGAACTGTGTTAACGTCAAAGCGCCGTCGAGGGAGTATTCGTAGCTGATCTTCTGAGTGCCGTCTCGAACGTCAGACAATCTGTCTTTGCAAACATACCTCAACTCCGTCTTGCTAGTTGGATAATTTATTCCTGTCGTTTGCCCACAAGCATCGCGACTGTATGTGATTTGCGTGCCGTCGAATCGGACTGTCTTCTGGAGCCAACCGTTCTGGTCAAATTGGTAGCTTTCTTCTTGGCCAAGCTGGTTCTGCAGCTTTACGAACTTATTGTCTGCGCTGTAGATTTTGACAGGGCCATTGTGCGAATGAGAACGACCACCGGCATAAGTCGTCTTTTTACTATAAGAGTGGACATTACCAAAGAGATCACGGCACAACTGTCGCTCGACCATATCATTGCCACTTTCACCGAGGCCTTGTATCGAATGAGTTGCCACCATAGAGTCAGCATCATACCACTTTCGATCTTGTTTCAATATTCTTACGGCTGCTGTGTTAGAGATACCCTTCGGCTTCTCTGAGGTGACTTCATTCGTCTTTCGTTTGGTACCGTCCCAAGTGGTGTCAACGGTAACACAATAGTTCACGGAAGTGTCACTGGAATCAGCAAAGTTCGTCTCGCTGATAACTTGCGCCACGCCATCGAGTTGTATGAGCTTCCTAAGATCGCCATTCAGCGTCTCCCGTACGGTGAGGTGCGTATCATCGTAAAGATACTCGGTGACATTGCCCAGAGGATCAGTCTTGCGCATTTGCCGATCTAAAGCATCATAAGACTGACGGGTAGTAAGCCCAAAACGACTCGTGGTTTCGACTACGCGTCCCCGACCATCGTACTTGGTTCGTTCGAGGGTTCGTGCCGGAATTTGCAAGGTTGTTGTAGGATCAGCATTATCCATAACTTCGCAAATCCGCCCAAGTGCATCAAACATCTTCATCTCCATGTAACCCGTGGGTGAAGTAGTCTTTACCGTATTTGTAGGCCCACCAACGTTATATTCCGTCTTAGTCACTGCCTTCAGAAAATCCGTGTGTTTTACAACACGGCCGGCCAGATCATATTCAAAATCTTCTATCTGACCCAATGGTAACGTCCGCCGCACTATAGGACCTCCAAGCTTACGCAGGTCATGTTCGACCTTCGTAATATTTTCGCTCGAGTCGACGGAACTTTCGGTAAGGATGCCCCGATCAAGGGAGTATTTCATCAGTCGAGTTGTAGAGTGGGCACTACCAGGAGGTACAGCAGCTCCTTGGGCCCAGGAAAGCCTCTCCTGGATAATGCGACCAAATTGGTCGTAGGCGTAAGACTTGATTTTCCATGGTTCTGGCGACGAG
The DNA here is from genome assembly GCA_947623385.2 of Cladonia squamosa. NCBI lineage: Eukaryota > Fungi > Ascomycota > Lecanoromycetes > Lecanorales > Cladoniaceae > Cladonia > Cladonia squamosa. The sequence goes on from OX392384.1 coordinate 184,481, forward strand.
CTGCCCTGGCCAGACGTGAACAGAATTGTAGAGGACTCGATTGCTTTCTCGTTTTCGCAAAGTGTATTTCGTGTCAGATGGATCGAGCCCAAGACCTCGTCCTTTACAGTCTCGGATTTTGGGATCTGGTAGCCTGCTTTTGTCGCGTAGTACTCATTGGCCACAGTTTTCTGCTTGATCCAGATAGAGTCCTTGCTGCAGAGTTCCACATCGGTGCGAATCACATTGCCATAAGGGTTGTAAGCTTTGAGTGTACGGTTCAATGGCTTCCAGATCTCCCCTGGCCCAAGTGATGTGTTATGAGATTGCTCTGTGATCGTTGGGTATGTGTAGCTAGTAGTACGCGCATGCTTGTCGGCGGATATTTCATATGTATAGGTCGTCCCGAAAGCCTTACGAACACCGGCTTGACCGTCCACGGTATACTTGCATTCTTCGATCGGAAGGTGCAAATAATTGAAGACGGTAGACGCCGCTGCCAGGGTGCTACCACTTGAGTCAAGACTTGTCTTGAGGACATCATATCTGGTATCACGTTCAGTTAAGGATATCGACTTGCAAATGATAGTAGTTGCCTCACCGATACTCCGGATCGCCGCCCTCCATCAAGGTGTCTTGTAGACCGGCCATCGTGAAGCCTTTACCAGCACCGGTATATGTAAGACCGCCCGTCTCGTTGCCGTAACGGTAATTTGTATGCTCCAATAAACTACCATCACGATCAAGCCGATAGTGGTCTTGAACGGCTGGCATCTGCTTGGCGTTTCGGTCTGCATCGAAATAACCCAGCCCACAATAATAATACCGTGATACAAGATTTGTAGGATAGCCGATCTCGTGTAAAACTTGCTGGTTGTCGTTGAACGCTATGTACCAGCAACGTGTCTGATAGCCCGCGGCATCGGTGATTTGGTCTACACCTTGTTCTGAGAAATGGGCGGATATCCTGCTGCCATCCGGACTGATAATATCCATCCGAGTAGCTGGCATATATTCAAAGGTAATCTTCTGACCCCAAGAATCCAAGATGTATTCTAAGCATGGCTCAGAGGACAGAACGCTGCCACCAGCCCCTGCAATGAGACCATAATAGATGGAGTTGCCGTAAACATCATCTCGTTCCAACGGTTTACCGTTTGCTTCGAAATAATCAATGGATCCATCCGGATGCTGCAACTTGTAGCTGTACTCTCCGCTGTGCCCGGAAGGCAATTGCTGTGGCGGAACCACAGGTTCAAATTTCATACCATGATTATTCAAGTACCTCAAGCCAGATTGATAGTTAAGATCATCGGTCCAGCCAAGATCAATCGCGTAGGTCCGTCCCTGCGTAGTGACACTCTTTCCTGGTATGACGTAGGGAAGATCAAGGGCCCATGCCTGTGGTAAACCAAAAGCTCCTAGAGTCCCAGCAGAATACGTCAGGTTCACTTTGAGATCGACACTTGGACGGATACCTCGAAGCTCGACTAAGGTTTTGGAGAACTTCAAAGAGCCAGTGTTGGGATTTATAGACTCTCCTTTGACTGGAAGGATATGAGCAAAGGCTTGTGAGCCTTGGTATTGTCCGTCGTTGACCTCTGAAGACATGATAGATTTGGATGTCTGCAGGACTGCGTGAAGCTAAGACAAATGTTTGATCAGGCAATGGGAATGAGATACTTAATTTCCGATACTCAGATCGATACTACTCCAACCTTATCCCAGTACTTCGAAGTCTGTATAGTATCTTATAAGGGCACAAAGAGGCTCGAAGACTTGTGAGGAAGTTTAGCCTCCATTTAGGAGAGAAAGCCTCTGAGTCCGATAGTTGCACGGACCCGTACCACCCCTATTTCCTGTTCTGGTTGCGGCCTCTAATATTGTCCATCACAGAGTGACATCCCTCAAGATCGGCATCGCCCACTAGTTTCAGTTTTCACTACTTTGGGTATTGCGGGAAATTGTTTGGGAAGCCTCAACGCTCTCTTCAATCATCTAAGGCTCGCTGGATCGATGATCGACACGGTCTGGCTAAAGAGTACGGGTTAACTATGCAGAGAGGTTTGCCATATCTGTCCAAATCCCGGTCTTTGATTTGGGGCCATAAAGTTGCGGCCCTCTCAGAGGACGCAGGGGGAAATTTCGTCACGTTCTCAGACCAATCAGACTTGCAATTTAACGAGATTCATGATGTGGCAGGACTCATCCACCCAATGTGTCACAACTCTGCCCGGCAGTCGCCGGTGAATCTGGTCTAGATGCTGAAGGAAAGGATCTCGTCTACACCAAGTTCAGCCCCATACGTCAGATCCAGTTTCTCTAACAAGATATTTGTCTCCTTTCGACCTGGACTTCGCTAAGCTGTGACTTAGCTCAGCACTTCCATAGGTCTTGTCCTCCAGACGGATAGCAGCACTAGCAAGACAAGGGAGTAGAATAGAGGGTTAACCTCCTTATTTTAGCAATGGATGCTGATCGTTACAGATGCTTTGTGTCTCGAAGGGCCGCTGTCTAAATCGAAATTTGGTGTGTCGAAGTAACCCCCAGATAGAGAATTTCTTCGACGGGGGTTTGCCTATTATGGAAGACTGCTGTGATGTGAAGGTGGTGATTCTGCAAGCGGTACGTACTAGTGGCGGCACAGAAAGCTACCTTTGTGACAAATGTGCATGTCTTTATTGATACTTCCGGTGGTGGTCTTGATGGCGATCGGCCTGGTAGCAATCACGAGCTATTGACAGCTCTCGCTCAGCCAGCTGCTTGCTCGACTAAGACTCGGTCCTTCGCTCCCTGCATCATGGCTCGCCTAAAATGAAGTGTGTATTTCCACACATAGCAAATCTCGGCTCCTTACAACCATCTGGATCCATAACAGAACAGCTGTGTTATTCGATTCATCCACGGTGGCGTTGGTGATATCTCCAGGCGCCTGCATGCATCTTCCGTTGGCCGCAATAGTATCATAGGAATTGTAGGGCCTGGGCACTCTAGGCTCCACTGCTGTTCGCCATCTAGGTGACACCGTCAAAACGTTTTAGCGACACTCCCATGCCGACCTTGTGTTGTTCAGCGATCTTTCCATATATAGGGCAATTAACCTGACTATCATGAGCTAAGGTTTCCTGATGATGTCTGTTCATTATCTGATTCATCGATCCCTACTCATTGTAGCAACTTTGCTACATCATTGGGTGATGCTACACTCAGAGCCAATTACCCATCATGCCGACAGTGGCGCGTCCTAATGTTAACGGACTCGGTCTGGTCACTGGCAGCTTGATGAAAGCGGATTCGGGTAAGACGTCAGTGCGAGATTGCCAGACGCCCAGCATGGGCCAGGTCAACTATCCCAATTGCGGAGGAAGATCTTATTGGCCATGTTGGTGTGACTCGATCATCGTTTGGACCCCGAGGACCATACCTGCGAAGATGGCTCATGTAACAAGTTGGAGCCGAGAATCCGCAGGACAGTCCCCCGCTCCGAAAACTCAGCTATATAAGGAGCGCTTCGAGCCATTCTCTAAAACCTTGTCCCTACTCATCAAGAAAATTGCAATACCTTGGACAACTCTTTGAATGCAAGTAAAGCCATAGAGCAATATTTGAATACTTTCCAAGACATCAGCGAAATGCATTACCTGCTAAGATCTCCAATCGTGTTCTTAGCCAGCCTTTTTTTGGACGGAGTCTACGCAGGTTCAGGTAAGCTAACATTCTCGGCCTTGTGTTCCTTGATGTGTCTGGTTTCTAACCAGTGGGCGGCTTCCAGGGGCCCACGTGCGTGCTTGTGTCTACGTTGCAACTGCTCCGCCGCCTGGGCAGTCGTACGAAGTTTATTTCCAGGCTGGTGGCTCAAGTGATCATTGCATGAACAATCGCGGTCAGAGCACTTCAGCGACCGTCACCACGAAAGGGTTAACATGCGCCTCTCTGGGCTACGTCGAACTGAAAAATTCTTCTAGTGATGGTGACTTCTGCGGAACCGACAAGAGCTGGTGGGCCACATCCTACACAATTCACGCGACTGGACAGTCCGGTTCCACGAACAGTCGATGGGAGCAAGGTGGTAAGATTTCCTTGAAGAACCAATCTCCAGGGACGGCAGTGTGCGGTTCTGAAGCTCTCTGTACTTCAGCCGAATTGACCTGGGACGGGACTGGGGACATGTGGGTATGTATCCTGCCTCAACGAAAGCGAACCTTCAAAAAGACCGCTTCTGACCCGGAATAACAGATCATCCATCGGCCCGGCTTCACTGGACTCTATATCCCAGAGATCACGGACTGCCATAAGAGCCCAACGCTGATCCAACAGAGTCCAGATCTCTAGACTATCGGAGTAGGGTTATGGTTCTCCTCAAAACAGACGAACGACAGAGAGCAGTGATGTCGAGGCTGCTAAGGCTTCGCGCCTACCCTGGAGCCACCGCTCCTTATCAATCAGCACAACCGTAACCAGCTTCTGCAAAGAGATAATATGAGCGTTCCGTTCATTTTACGCGCTCGTATTTCTGTTGTTTTCGAGATGTATGGGAGACGAGATGTGGTCACACGTACCTTAATTGCTCTTATTCGGTCCTTCCAATTACTTGCAACACTTTCACCTTATCAGTATTAGTACACAACACTAGTCTAGATCCTTCAACAGGCATTGACGCACTCGTTCCGTATTTCTTTGCCTAGTGTCTCCAAGTAATAGAGTGAGAGACCAAAGCTGGGGTCAAATAATACAGGGAAATGTGAGATATCAAGAAAACACCGGGATTCAAACCCCTACTAATTTCTTCCACTCCACGTAATGAGACTTATGTGAGCATATTAATTTAATTATGAAAGATCCGCCTGGAAGACATATCTGCGCCGACGCCAAGCCAGCGGGTCATTATTACATGATCGTCTCTCCACGGGTCTTGAAGTCATCAAATATACGAGAATGATTAAGCTGTTCCTCCGGGCTGGGAGCTGACAGCCGCCTACGTGACAATGAGAGACCTATCGCGACAATCGAGAAGGCCCTCAATAGCCGGCGGCTCTAGAACGGAAGACGGTTAAATCATCTTAAAGATCAAAGGCTTCGTTGGCGTAATGACAGGTACAAGTCCAATCATGATGAATGCGTTGACGATTGTGACATCCATTTCTTCCCACGAATGTTAATAGTGCCTAGTTTCCTCGTGGTACCCAGCGGCCTCCCACGCTGGCGACAAGGGTGCATACGAAGGTATTACCAGCAGTGAGAGAGTTTCAGTGTGATGCTGGAGGTATCTGCCGAAGCGCGAGTAGATTACCCAGGTTGCGGGGTACAGTGGGCAAGAGAATACACTCTTGAGGCCGCGATCATCGGCTTACCAACGATGGCTCCCAGGAAACCTGGGGACAAGTGGTGCAGGGGTTTCAATCGCCGTGAGTGCCCTCCAAATGGAACTGAATCACTGGCACATGCTCTCTTTTCCGGATAGAAAGGGATCTGCAACCAAGTCTGATCCGCCTTGAAAAATCTTTCTTGGCCACCGCCTGGAGTATTGCTTAATGTATCGAAATCAACAGAACCGACATCTCGGTCGACAGCTGAGATAAAACTACCATGAGATAGCCATTTCACCTAAACCTCACAATAATCCTGCATTGCAGTGCGCCAGGGGCGGACTCTGTCGAGTTTCTCTCCTATAAAGCATGTGAAGCGATTGCATCCGTTGCTATCCGTTGGTACAACCAAGGTATGGCATAGACCGATCGGCCTATAAAACAAGATATGACCCCAAGATAGAGCATCACAATCCGTAATCCGACGGTCTCACACTGGTTTCCCATTGACTATTTGATTAGAATTTGGCATGGCGCTCTAGGGAGAAGCTTTCCCAGTCCGAACGTTTCTTCTCTCGAAGGCAATTTTGGATAGGGAGTCAACCTCAGCTGACCCTGAAGGTCGAACTTCCTCCACGTCTCTCGGCACATTGATCTTGTCTTCACCTGCTGCTTCTGCTATGCTTTGCCACCTTTCTGATACTACGAGCATATATTGTGACAATCAAAGCTCGCGCAAATAAGGAGCGCTCTGGGGAGTAATTGAAACAAACGTTGGCTGGTATTCAGCATGTATAATGAATTGCCATCTAGGGCAGTATTAAATCGGTCAACCATCAGGTGGATGAGCTGGCGGGAAAGAGGTTAATGAATCGTCTCCTCAGACAAGATCCACGTATCGTGGAGCTGACCATGCGTCCTTGGTATACGAAACTTGCTGTGTTATCTGACGAATGAATCATAGATAGCGAGCACTTTTGCCTGAGCGGACGAATTGCCGAGAGGAATATCAACGTTGTGCTTATAGAAGAACAGCAGGCGAGTTTCGACATGGATCTCCCACCGCGCAGGGTTACTCATATGCGGGCTTGTGCGTGTGTTGTCAGCGCCAAGGAATTAGATATTTTTTCTAGTGTATACCTACCTGTATTTTAGTGATTAGTCACGCCCTCGTTCCACGCCCTGGTCAGCATATTGTTCATTACCTTGGCGCACAGCGCGACTGAGCACTTTATCTGATGTAATCCTGTGGAGATGTGTCGGTTTCTTCTAGCAGCATCATTACGAAACTCTCCTTGACATGATAGTCGCTAATGGTTTCACTCTAGCCATGGAGTCAATGCCCTTCATTTGGAAGAGGTCCTCATCCGCGTTTAGCTTGGCGGACTGAGTGCTGAATAGCTGCATATGGTCCATTGAGGACACAGGTGCATAAATTGATCTATGCCGCTACGTTTTCTGTCAATTCGTGCGGTATCTTGGCACCCCTTCGGTATCCTCAATCCTGAATACATACTTCACAGCACTTGCTTTCCCATCTTTCAGATTCTGCAACGCACTTTGCACGCCTCCCAGACCGCCCGGGACTACCTCATACGGGTGCCCTTTGAAGAACCCCTTCTGCAACCCACGCCCAAAGTATCGGAAGAAAGCCATAGCAAATTCTTCATTTCCAGTCTGCATACCCGTCCTTTTCTGCCATGGATCCGGATCGGTTCCCATCTGGGCAGCACCAACGAATGTAGTCGATTTCTCAATGGTATCTGGGATCTCCTCGTACTTTCTATTCGGGAGAACCAAGGTTATCTTGCCGGTCTTATGATCCAAGACTTGGCAGATGTTGACATAGGTTCCATGGTCGCTCACGGTATCGAAAGCGTATTCAACCTTGCCACCAGCCTTCTCGACAGCTGCTTTGAGATTCTCGACCAATTTTTCATTACCTTCTCTGTAGTCCAGAACGAGATCGCCCTTGCTGGGGTCGATCAACTTTTCGACATGCGGTATGCCTTTCCCAGCTACGCAGATCAGTGGATGGATGTTTGACTGCCGAGCCATTTGAATTGCGAAGGACCCGACGGCCCCAGCGGCACCATAGATGATGGTGGGAATAGGTGTCAAAGTGGGGCGCCAAGGAGGAGGAAGGTTGAGACGTTGATAGAGACCAAATGCTGCTGTCATTGCAGCGAGGGGAATAGTTGCAGCTTCTGGAAAGGAATGTCAGTAACGCGTCGAAAAGTTCTTCAGCTGCTGGCTTCCTTACCCTCAAAGCTGGTCTTCTTAGGGATGTGGAAGGTCGCGTGGTCGAAGCTAACAGCATATTCAGCATAGCTTCCACCAGGAGACGCCATCTGATGAAAGGCCGCCACGCGATCCCCGGGCTTGAATTCAACTACATCCGAGCCAACAGCATGCACCACTCCTGCAATGTCGTCACCCTGGTTCAAGGTCTGTCCATCCCGCTCTGGGCGTTTCCAATCTTTGGGGTTCGAGCCAGAGACAACGACTTTCGTAACAACTTGAGCAGGCTCCGGGGTCGGAATGGGCGAGTCAATGATGTCGACTTTTAAGCCTTTGTGAGTAATGGCTTCCTTCATCTTGGCGGTACGTGTGGGCGCAATGAGTAATCTGGCGGTTGTGGAGACTCGACGAGCTGCTGAGATTCTTAAGAAGGACATGTGCCGAAGTCGATAGAGTTATACATGCCATGTTGAAGGATGACATGATTCAGCAGCCACCCCGCAAAAAGCTACTAAAGTAGGTTTACAAAAGCCACAAGATCCGGAGCTAAAGATTTAGTGTCGTGATCCATGTCTGTGCCTTATCGCGAAGGAAACAAAATGCAAGTCTGGAAGGAGAAATCCGTAATTGTAGCAATCGTGGTAATGTCCGTAGATGAGAGCAAGTGCCATCATTTCTGCCGTATCGGTTTAGCCTTGCGCTTCTTGAATACCACTCCCGTGGACGCCGGATCGTCTTCTTGCTTGATTGTGGGAGCCTCAGCCACATCTTTTTCAGGCGTCCCATCCGGGAGGACCACATTCTCCAAGGAATTCTCGCGCTTGATTAACTGTCCATCTGCTGCAACTAAAGAAGCATCCTTCTGCGCAGAATTGTTGGTAATTCCCCCAGCTTGAGAGGACGGATCAGTAGGGACATTCCCTTCGATGGCGCCTTCTCTCTTCAATATCTTCGTTGTCATCAATAAAGCGTCCAAGTCTTGGTCATCGTCCTGGCCAGGGTACGCTCGCACAGTCGATCCCCATCCTCTCCTAACGACCCTCTCGCCAGCTTCTTCCTCCTCCTCCTGCCCTTCAAACTTTCTCTTCCGCACACCAATGTTAAGTCCCTCTGGCTTGACGTCCCCACTATCCTCTCCCGTCTTCACAGTGTCGTAGATCAACCTCTCAGACGTAGTCTGCCAGTCTCCCACCATAGCCATCTCTTTCCGAAAGTCCTCCGGTACTGCAACACCAAGTTCTGCTAGCTGTGCAAGCTGCTTCTTCCTGTCTGCTGGAGTGGCTTGCCTAGATGCACTCGCTGCAGGTATGGTAGACTTCCTCTCCCACGGCGGTGCTTTTGATCCAGTTCCTGACACGACCCCGTTCAATCTATCTACCTCATCTTTCGCTCTCTGCTTTTCCCGCTCCTCCCGTTCATGACCCTTGTGTAAATCACGGAGGAACCGTTTGAGGTTGCCCTGGTGTTTAGGCGTTGCCTCGTGGTTGGTCTTCTCGAGCTTGGTATCTCGGACGAATGTCTTGCAGTGTTTGCACCAGTACTTTGGCTTCAGGTGCATCAGTAACAGCTTGTGTGGGGTTAGGATACATTACTCACCGTTGACTTCCAGTATTCTGACATTGTTGCAAGACCAGAGCAGAATTTGCCCGGGGAAGATAGATTCAGACGAGCGGGTTACTCATGCCAAATTCACTTCCCAAATGTGCTCAAGCAAAGTGTTCCTGCGAGTTTAAAAACAAAGTAAGCTGTTAATGGGTGCTCGGGAAGAACAAGTCAAAACCAACGAAAGAATGAAATCGCGCTAGCATTGTAGGGCTGACGAGTTCTCGACAAGATCGCCTCCACCAGTAATCTTATAGCAGCAGAACAACGTCCGCATCTACTTTTACTGTCCCGAGCTCTGCAACTAGGTGGGGTTGGAGGTCCCTCTCTACAATCACCATGGCCTTACCTCAAGCATCAGCTGTCGTGTTGCGACGAACAGCATACAGCCTTCTTCAACCCTCTCAACATCTACATCTACAACCAATAATACCTTCAGCCACAGCATGCCTCTATACCCACCGAAATTCCCTTCCAACCCAACGCCGTCCCTTCTCCAGCACTCCCCGTTCTCTCGCCCTCGGCCCCTCCCTTCTCGGCGCCACAACCACCTCCTCCAATCCCCCCTCAACCTACTTCCAACGCCCCTCCCTCCCCGCCAATACCATAATTCGCTTCGTCCCACAACAAACCGCCTGGATAGTCGAACGCATGGGAAAGTTCAACCGAATTCTCCCCCCCGGCATCGCCATCCTCCTCCCCTTCCTCGACCGCATCGCCTACGTCAAATCACTAAAAGAAGCCGCAATGGAAATCCCCAGCCAGTCCGCCATCACAGCCGATAACGTAACACTAGAGCTCGACGGCGTTCTCTACACACGGGTATTCGATGCCTATAAAGCCAGCTACGGCGTCGAAGACGCCGAATACGCCATCAGCCAACTCGCGCAAACGACTATGCGTAGCGAAATCGGCCGATTGACACTCGACCACGTCCTACGCGAGCGCGCAGCTCTCAACACGAACATCACCGAAGCTATCAACGAAGCAGCGCGGGATTGGGGTGTTGTGTGCTTACGGTACGAGATACGGGATATCCATGCACCCGAGGGCGTTGTAGGGGCTATGCACAGACAAGTAACGGCAGAGCGAAGTAAACGGGCAGAGATCTTAGAGAGTGAAGGGCAGAGACAGAGCGCGATCAATATTGCCGAGGGGCGGAAACAGAGTGTAATCCTCGCCTCAGAAGCTTTGCGGGCGGAACAAATCAACATGGCGAGCGGTGAAGCCGAAGCCATATTAGTCCGAGCACAAGCAACAGCAAAAGGGATAGCAGCCGTAGCGCAGACATTACAGGAAGGCCAAGAGGCCGCAAGGGGAGCTGTAAGCTTGACGGTCGCGGATAAGTATGTAGAAGCGTTTGGGAAGCTAGCGAAAGAGGGGACGGCGGTGATTGTGCCGGGGAATATGGGCGATATGGGTGGGATGATTGCTAGTGCGATGGGGATGTATGGGAAGATTGCGGAGGGACAGGCGAAGAGCATGACTGCTGGTATGGGTAGAGGGGGACAAGCTACGCAAAGTTCGAGGGTTGAGGACTTGAAGGGCGTGGAGGACGAGATGGATGCTGCGATGGGGAAGACGGATGATGTGGCTAAGAGTGTATTGCAGGGGTTTGAGCAGACGAGGAATAAGCGATGAGGTAGTTGGTGTTTGTTGAAAAAAAAAGCATGATTCCCCTCAATTTGTATGACTAGTATATATCATTCTACTTAATCATTCAGAGGGTGTATCGATAGACAGGCTGTAAAACAATGAGGTAGGAGACCTAATTGGTGCCTCAAGACCTCTCCCATAAAATCCCACAATTCCGCCCAGAAGTATACACTTTTGGATTCCAGATTACGCCTTTTCCCAGACCAAGCACCCATTCATCTAAAAACTTCATCTCAAGCACTCTGTGCTCTCCCTTTCTCCAAGCCTCGGACTCCTTTCGATGCTGCCATTAGCTCCTCCTTAACCTGCAAACTTTTCTTCTCAGACAATTCAAGCTTCTTCTTCTCCTCAGCTTGTTTCTTGAGGAATCCAGCTTTCCTGTTCAGCCTATACCTGTCCATAAGACCCATGGGCCTCGATTTGATCTCTTTGATAAGTTCAGATGTCGGTCTCTTTATCTTAGCACGTTCGAGTTTCAGTTTTTGCTTTGCTAGCTCGTCATTTGTGCGTCTCTCTTTATCCTTCAAGTGCTGCTCTTGGATAAAATTACGCTGGCTTGCTTCTAGGCTGTCTGGAATTCTTCCTGCACGTCGCCTAGGTCGCGGAAACTCTCTTCTCCGTGGCCTTGGCCGTATTTGACTTTTCGCTGTACCCTTCGCCGGCACCAAAGGCTTCGGTGTTTGCGGCGTTAGAATCATTCTGTTGCTGCCGTTGTCAGGAAGTGGACTAGGAACAGGTGAAGAATGTCGACGGGTGACAGGGACTGTGAGCACTTGCCTTTCCTCATCATCGGACAGTCGATGCTCCTGTTCTTCAATAGCCTGCCCTATTACTTCTTCGTCTCCGAGTCTGCGTTCTTCTGTCCTTCCTTCACCTTTGATACGCTTCTTTTTCGCTGGCTGTTCATTCTCAAGGGCAACTAATTCGGCAATCTCTTCCTTTGCAACCCTCTGTCCCTCTTCCCAGGACATTGTGGTGAAAGAGTTAATGTAAAGAGAAATGGCCCCATCCCTCGGGATATTGAATACTCGCCACTGTTTTAGGTCGAAGCTCTGGCGCCAAGTCTCCATCTGGAACATGTGTTCAATATACTCCATTGATACAGTGAACCAAATTCTTCTGTCAGGATCATCGCGCCTACCTCTTGGGGGCCAATCACTTATGCCAATGCCGTGAGAGCCGTCAATTCTGTGGTTGATGGGCGATATTTCGCCACCAAACATCGTCTCTTCCCACGCTCTCCCTAATTCGGACGCATGTTCGACATCCTGCCAATCAAGCCAGTAAGGTTCCCGATAGAAGCGCGAGTTTTGCCAGTCTATCCATTGATCGCCTCGGTCTCGTATGTGAACTCCCTCGATAGAATGTGTCTGTCATGTTGTTAGCATAGCAAAAGAGAGAGGGCTCAGGAAATGACAGTGGAAGACTTACCAACTCGTGCATTATCAGAACCGCAAACTGAAAATTAAATCGTAGCTTCTGCGAGACTTCTGGATACCTCAACTTACTCAGCTTCCTTGCAACAATATAATAGTCCCCATGTAACCTTATGATCGAGCGGATGAGGGGTCCTTGCTGTCCATGAAACTCCTTCTGTAAGCCTCTGTAATCACATATAGGGTCAGAAAGCCCCCAGACACCCTCAGGGGATCGATTGCTAGCCAAGCGACGTTTGAAACGGAAATGTATCAGCTTAGACTTGCCCAGCTTCTTGATGCGCTCAATCATAGTACGTGCCCTCTCGAGCGTTAATTCGACGTGGCTATCGATACGTTGGCATTGCTTGCCACTGTATGCGCTCATCTCTGCATCATCTCTTCGGAGACCCATAGCCAGAGTTACCCAAAATTGCATGCAGATAGGCTGTGTAAGAAACATTGTAGCCAATTGCAGGCCAGGTATAAGCTGATCATAGATTGCGTCAGGGATATCGTCGAAGCATGATCTGTCGAAGAGTGGATGGATAGTATTCGTAAGGTTTGAAGGCCTGCAACCCTGAAGGTGGACCGCACCATTACGATTCACTTCCTGGGCTTGAAAGCCATGTTGTTCTTGCAGCGAACCTCGTCGCAGCTGCTTTGGGAGTGGACCCAACGCACGTTTGCGCTTATTGGCATGTGTCTTGACCTCGTGTCTCGTCCTGTAGAAGTCCGTTGGTGATATTGCCTGTTCCATTACATAGCCTCTAGGCACATGCAACCATAGAGGATCTTGGACTGCCACATCTCTGATTACTATCTTCTCATTGATCCTACTGATTAAGGACTCGACTTCTGCGTCATAGCTAGGGGACAGGTCGGCTTTTGACGGCATGTTGGCAGATGATCGATCTTCTTCATTCTCGCTTATGTCAACGGCTTCCTTGTCAACAACGCCATCAGAGCGATTATCTCCGCGCGAATTTTGACCAGCATCTTCCGCTAGTGATTCTCGATACCGTTGGTACTGAGGGAGTTTAGGTGCTATCGTGGTAGCTGTAGATCCAAACATTCCCTCCGTAGGCCCACTGCTAGGAGATTTTCGTGAGCGCTGTCGCAAGGCGTATCCAAGCAGGTGATGTTGACTCGGACGCTGAGCGAAAGGTGATACATCCATTCTACCAAAAGTAGCGGGCTCATGTCGAGCTACACAGACGTCCACCATCTTATATAATGGATGATCAATACAAAGCCTTTTGTGTCAAAGACTCGCTTTGTTATACCAGACAATGAGATTGTTGAGTGGGGCGAAGCTGCAGACTCCACGCGCTGTGATGATGCTCATTGACACTGGTGGCGTATCCGCTACTCTCGGCTCGTGATATACTATCATTAAGATAGTACTCTAATACATGATACGGATCGCCTGTCTGAGACTCTGGACTAGTGGTTTGGCTCCTACTGTCAGTCCGTGCAAGAAGTCACAATGATCAGTCTCGCCAGCTTGCGTAAACCATTGCAGTAGTGATGTCGAGATTCTCAATCTTCCTCCTCGGAGCTGTAACCAGCCAGACCTAAAGCAGCAGGCTTAGATGCACCTCCAGAATCTTGCTTTGGAGCCGCCGTACTTGATTTAGGCGTAGGAGATGCGGGTGCCTCAGAGATAACCTTTCCCTCAAGGTCCTCCTCAGCAGATGATGTTTTATTCCCTGTAGAGTCCTGAGCTGACACAATGGTCTTTCGCTTTTCTGGCTCTTGCGAAGCACTGCCTCTCCTCTCGCCACCTAGCCCAACCGGTGGTTCGCTTGTAGAACTCCCCTTCCGGACCTTCACCCCCTTCAACACCTCCTTCTCCTTAGTCCTCTTTCTCTTCCTAGCATTAATGGCCCACTGGTTCTCCCCGGCCGTAGGACTCCCTGCCTTTTTACTCTCGCCGTCCTCTTTCTCTTCACTCTCCTCCAACAGAGCCTTGTCAGCCTCCTCTTGCTGTCGCCTGAATACGTCTAGTTGTTCTGTAGTCTCTCGTTTCACAGCCTCCTCTTTAGCCCGTGTAGACTCGAGCACGTAATCTAGGAACTCGATCTCATCTTCGTCAAGATTCCGGAATTGGTTCTTGAGTTTTATGGATTCTTCGAAGGCTTCTTGTTTTGCCGCTAGATGGCGAGGAAGAACACTGACATGTCAACACTTCATTTCGACGGCCGATGCCGAGTTTCAATAAACATAATGTGAGGTATTGGGCTAGTCACCTTTGTTGCTTTGCAGGACTTCATAGAGCGTCTTTCCACTTTCGTGCTTACTAGCTTCTTCTTTCCTACGACGGCTATCTTCTAGCTCTTGTTGCGCTTTAAGCCATTCGTCGTCTCGCTCTATAGGATCGTCGGTTGTTCCGCCTGAGACAAATCGGGAAGAAGACATTCTCGATGAGCTAGGAACCTTGTGCCTTATACGAGTACTGGGTACCTGTGAGATGAAATTCCAAGCCAACTAGTGCTGAGTCATGATGTGGGGGTTGCAAACAGGATTAATCTGGGCTTCGACGGTAGAAATGGAAAGTGTCGAGGGTCAGACAAGGTAGGAGTGGAAATTGCAAGTTAGGGTATAGCCCTATCGTACTTTGACCATCAGGTATCACTCGCTCTATATAATCAACTTAAATACTCAAGATCAAACAAAACTCATGCCGCAATACTGTATCCAATCGTATCATTTCTGCAAAGCCTTCTCCGGATCCTTCGCGAACGCCTTGCACCACTTATCCCATTCCTTAGCCGCCTTACCCAACGTCAACCTCATGTCATCCTTCACTTCATCTGTTTCCCACTGCTCATCTTCCCAGTTCTTGTCTGGGTGTCCCGCCACGCTGGGTGCCCACCCAATCGCTGCAAGCACTTCACCTTCGGTCGGTGCTACTTCGGTGCTCGGGAAATGCTTGGGGTCATATTCCCTGCATCGAGTGACAAGATAGCGCTGCAAGACTTCCAGCCGTGGAGACTGTGTGAAATTCAAGCGTAGCTTGTCGCCTGCCATCTCTTGCTCTTCCGTCTGGTGGTGGCTATCGCCTGAATGTGCTGAAGATGCCAGCCTTTTGGTGACGGATCTTGCCGTTTTGGCTCCCCTGATTGAAGAGTATGCCCATACACCGTCGATCTCGAGAAGTCCTCCGAACGGCCAGACCAGCGTCGCCATGAGATCGATGGCTCCGGCGACAGGGAGCAGGCCGGTAGCAATGATAGCATCACGCTGTGCCTTCGACTTCGTCCTCATCATGGTGTTGATGAACTCTGCCTTCACCTGATCAGGCGTCGCGGCATAGGAGGATGGATAGACAAGGACCATCTCCTCCAAGCCAACAGTCTTTTTGGTAGTATCACCCTCTACCACACCGTCTTCTGAATGTTTATCATGAGGATCTGCCTTGGCACTGGGGATCCTGTTAACGAAATCCAGATTCGAGTTTGTTGTCTTTGACATGACATAACTGATGCCTTTCGTAGCTCTGCTCTTGACACCTTTCCAGCTTGCAACTTTCGCATCGCTTGCCTTAGCAGCGCGAACTTCTTCCTGCCATTTACGCTGCACCTTGTGGAACTTATCCTCCTTTTCGCCTTCTTTCGGCACCGAGAGCGGAGGCGGCGGAGGAGTGTAGATGAGGAAACGGTCGGGAATCCTCGCTGAATCGAATCCTCTGATGAACGGTTTAGGAAATGGCACGAGGTAAGCGACTAGCTTATGGGGATCGCGAGTGTAATGTACAGGGTTCGAAGGGTCATCCTCTCCATATTGTGCGCTATTTCGCTTCGGTGGGACCGCATATTGTCCACTCGCTGTGGTCATGGTCGTTGGCGGCGGTGGATAATATTGCTGGGAGCCCTGTCCAGATGGCTGCAAAGCTCCATGCCCTGGTTGGGATCCCGCAGGCGGCGGTGGGTATTGCTGCTGTGACTGTCCAGCTACTGGATCTCCCTGGGCATGCTGAGCGGGGGGCGGCGGATAATACTGTGTGTTCTGTCCGGCCGTTCCAGCAGCTCCGGGAACATGCTGAGCCGGCGGGGGTGGATACTGCTGGTGCTGCTGTGGAGCTTGAGGCGGAGGTGGTGGGTAGTGCTGTTGCGACTGACCAGGATCTCCGGGGCTGTACCCTTGTGCAGGAGGTGGCGGATATGAGCTAGGCGCTCCATACTGTTGTTGCGGAGGAGCTCCGGTTGAGGTCGCTCCATGGGCGCCTTCATGAGATTGTAGATACTGTTGGGTGTTTCCAGCTCCCGCATCTATCTGGTACCCAGATGGCGGGGCACCTTGACCTGGAGGCGGGCCATTGGGATTGTAGGACATATCTCCGTCTAGAGCACCTATTATCTTTCGCGACCCTTCGACTGATAATTGGAGAGGCAGAAAGAAAGTTAAATATATATTATTTTTATGCTAAGATCATGGATCATGGTATTTATATCTTGCTTGCAGATCGGCCAGATGACTTTAGCCTACACGCGTCGCGACGTCATATCGCGGGGCGGAGCGAGCCTCGTATGACCCCACTATCAGGCTTCTGCAATCCATACACGAACCACCCAATATCATTAACATTCACATACGAACAGCCCAATATCACAAACAAATCTCACCCTATTTAGAATCATACAAATTTTACAATACAACCTCTTTCTAGAATCTACCACAAAGCCACAATGCCTCTCGTGGTACCAGGAATGATGGGTGGCTCAGACAACAGCAACCAGCAAGAGGATTGGATGAACAAGCTCATGGGAAAGAAAATCACTGAGGGTTCCAGTGATGCTACAGTGCGGCTAAGAATCCTTCTTGTGAATGATTGAAGAGGCTTAGAATGCTGACGAATATTAAGAGCTTCGCTAAGCAAGACCTACCAAAGGAGCATAGAGTGCTTGAGCCTGGGGCGATGACGACGCAGGATTACAACCCAGATAGGTAAAATATTTTTGTCTCACGGTTCTGATATGGGAAATGATGAGCTGATAATATAGCAGGATGAACATCCATCTTGCGGAAGATGGAACCGTCAGGCACGTTGACTTCAAGTAGCCGATTACGATGGATTTGATGAGAGCATGAATAGACGTTCGCTTCTGCTTTTGCATTATTAGTACTGGCAACGAGTGTTTAACGTAGTACACGATTCAACAATGTCATTTATAGACCATCTATTACCTCCTATCCATGCATCAATGAGCCAGAAATACGTGCATTAAATCCCAAAATCATCGCCCACAGCGTCCAGAACCTCTTGCAAAGCCCGCCCCATCTCCTCATCCCTCCAAGCAGTCTTCAAAGCCTTCATTATCAACGGATAAAGTCTATGCAAGTGCTTCTTATGCTCTGACGTTATTCCCGGCGCTGCAGGTATTGCTTTTGGCTCAGAATCCAGTTCTATGAGCTTACGAAGGATGTATAGCATTTCTTTCCTTTGCGACCACGGCTGAGGCATGCGTCCTCGTAGCGGATGGTCCATGATGTAAGCCTTTAATGTCAAGCCTGTCCGAAGTATAAGGTAGGGAGCTGCTGCCTGTGCTAGACGTATTTGCTCGGGCGAGCCATCGTGGGTAGCTACGAGACTTAAGAGGTCGTCTAAGAGGAGGTAGCTCATCTTGGATCGGGGTGAAGGTGGAAGGTCGTTGACGCGACCAATATGGGTGCTTCGAAGGCCTTCAAGGAGCTCTTGGCCAGGCCTAGCCAGATCGTCTGGATGCGGTTCGTGGATGATTGAGTTCCTGAATATGGACTCGGCGTACTTTCGTCTCACAGTATCAGTTATCAGAGAAGAACCGAGAGCGGGTATGACGAGTTTTCGCATACGCAAATAGGACTCGATGTCGAATTCTTGGTCTTTGGGTATCTCCTCTGGTTTAGTACAAGCACCACAGTCGGCAGCTATGATGCCGTCGCTGAACTTGATAATCGTCTCCCAGAAATTCGAACAATCTGGTTTGGCTTCCAGAGACCCCTGGATAATGGGCATGCAGAGTTCGAAGATTGAGAGTGTGGTACTTGTAGCTTTTGCCCAAGGAGGTGGTTCTTTGCCCTCCCGCTTCCATTTGTACTTTAGACGTATCGGAACTCCTAAGGCATTGCCAGCATCGGAAACCAAGCTCATCCGATCAAAATCCGTCCGTTCGATATTGCCCCTGATACAAGACTCTAGCAGACTCATTGCAGCTTTGGAAATCGCTACAAAAGTCTGCTTTTTGCCCGACGGATCGATTTCTTGCTCGTAAGCTAGTGTTACCAGCCCGGTAATAGACCGAACGAGCTCTGGCAATATGTCAGGTGCATTGATGGGGATTGATTTGATTCCCTCTAACACCATTGCTTGTACTGTTGTCATACGATCCAAATCTGCGCTATACGCTGTAGGGGTAGAGTCAACAATGCATGCCCGCAGTTGCTTCAAGATGATCCGAGTTTGTTCGGCTTGAAGTCCTTGAGCTATCAAGCGTAGCAATTCTCGGAGACAGTCCAGGTAAGCTATCAGTGCATTCTGATTACCGTTTTGCCTTTTCGAGGTGTCGGCATGTAAAGCAGGGTTGCCAGCTTTCCATAATTGCCAAGCCCGCATGAGAAGGGCCTTATCCGCGCATTGAGAGTTTTCAATCTCAGTGAGCATCTTACTCATGGCAGAGTAGACAGCATTGCTGACACTGAGTACACGCCTGTTCAAGAACCACATGTAGCGCTCGAAGAGGTCTTCACACATAGTCGCCACGCCTTTGTTCCCTTTAAATGTATCGAGCCACTGCGAGAAAATGTTTGCGATTCCCTCGATCTCAACGATGGCAGTTTCATTCCAGCCCTCGGCCGTATCATCTTTAGACTCAGACCCTACTGAACCCTCAGCCATTGAGTATTGTACCGTGTTAGCCTCGAGTATCTTGAGCAAAACAGTATTGAAGCAGACTTGCAAAGCTGGGGCTGTGAGCTGATCACTAGACGCATCAAAGATTCTGAAGAGCGTGTGCAAGACGCCTATTGTCGCGTTAGTCAAAGTCTCTATATGAGAACTGTTACCATCTTACTATGCCGCACTTCTAATCTTCCATCCATAGATAACAACATCATACGATGCAGAAGATATAGCCACATAGATGTTCTGGATTCCTTGACATCTTCGGCTTGGGCCCACCGTGCCAGATCATGATATGATGGGCAGTTTGTTCCAAGATAGTCAAAGCTAATGCTATCAGCGTCATGTTGCAGGAAGTCTGAGACATTTCGAAAAAGTGTCGCTGTCTGTCAAAAGGTTGAGCCTTCTGAATCGAGTGATGTAACATTGAGAGAGCACTTACAGTAAGCGAAATGTTCAAATCTAGCTCCTGGGCGCAGTAGTGATACAGAGTATCCAAAAGCGATAGCAGATGAGAGGACGGGACAGAGGCTAGAAAATCGGAGCAGACTAGTTGCAGTGATCCGAAAGCGGATCTGACAAGTAATGGCGATTTGCTGCGAGGAGCCGGCTTGTTTTCATCCTGCCCTGCTGATACAGGATTTTCGAATATGCTGTTGATGATGACCAGAACGCTTTTCCACCCAATGACCAAGGAATCTCCGCAATGGTCGAGTATTGACTTGAGAGCTTCTAGAGCCATTCTGTGAATCTCGACCTCACATGTCCGAGATGATGTCGTACCATGAAAATGAGACTTATACAACGCAGAAACTTCGTTGAGTAAAGCATACAAGCTGCGGTCCCAGACACAATCGTGTTCCTTTGCTGACAGTGACTCCTCACATACGGCTACTGAGACGAGTAAGCCATTGAGTGCAATGGCCGCTTTGATTCGAACATCGGAATCTGCTCTGTTCGAACTGAGGACGTCGATTAGTACCTCCACAATGAATCCCCACCCTGACTCTGATATCTGCGGCTGCAGCATACGCGTGATATTGGTCTGGATCACGTCATCCAGTTTGTCGATTACAAAACCGTTACTCCGCCCATGAGCACCGCTATCAGGTATGCCAGATACGCTTCGCATCTTCTGGTGCTTCCGTGCTGCAGGCTGGGGTGACAACAAGCCATCCTTTGCTTCTTGTATAGAACCTTCAATATGGAGAAGCGAGCAGAGGCATCTCACGAAGTCTAGGAAGGCGTCACTTGGTAGGTCAGCCGTGTTTTCGAGCAGCCTAGATGCAGCTGTCTCGGCGGCCGTAACCTCGAGACCAAGATCTTCGCTGCCGTCTGCTTTCTCAGCTGCAGCCTCACTTTCAGCCTTGCTTGCTGCACGCTTGGGCTGCTTTCGACCTGTAGGCCCAGAGAATGAGAGAATCAGGTCTGCCTGCAGAAGAGTTTCCAAGATGATGGTCCATGACTTCTTCAAAAAGGGGCCTAAGGCGATACCCAGGTTCAGCAATGCTCGTAAGCAGAGTAGATGTCGAGTATTCAAGGTTGGTATCGCCATGTCCACTGATTGTGAACGGATAGTGGGGCTTGCGCTCAAGTCATGATCGCTAGCTACTGAGTCTTCATGAAATAGTTGATCTCGGCCGCTGGCTTGGGACAATATTGAAGTACTGTTCAGAGCCGGTACTGCATGCTTACCAAGTGTCGTAAGGAAAGCGTCTCTAGGTGTTGCAAGGTCAAGAAGGCCGGCAATTTGCGTGAATTTTTGAAAAGATCGTATAAGTCCATGGTAATTTTCGGAGTCCATGGTTGCATTCAGATATGTGGAGGATGCGGCAAGTAATGCTGGCCAACAGTGCTCGACCATATGGCCAGAAGTTGTAATCTGACTATAAAGTACATGATCCTTAAGGTTGAGAGGATTGACAGGCAATTTTCGACCCCCGAAGGACTGGTTTTTTTGGAGTGTCTTGCTTGGAGGGCCATCGACGCTGTCTGAAACCTCGGGCTCTTTCGCAGAAGACTGCTTGCGCTTTGACCTGCTCTCGACTGGGACCGTGAAGGGCAAAAGGAAACGCGCGAGACCTTCAGAAAACCTTGTGATGCAAGTCAGAGCCAGGCTATAGATGTATGTTGCCGGCAAGTTTGGAGGCTCTGATTTGTCAAGCTGCTCGATACATGGCGTTCTAATCATGCTCCATTGTGCACTTATGCCAGGCCGATTAGTATCTGCCGTGGTGACCGAGGCTCCGATAGTGCCCACGAGTCCACCAGCCTGAACAGCAGCTTGCTCGCCCGAAGCATCATCCTGTCCTAGAGATGAAGGTATCGAGGACTGTTGTCCGAGGCCAATGACTGCTGGCTTCTCGGATGCCAAGCGTACAAGACTGCCTAAGTGGTCTCTTACAACATTTCTTTTCTCGTCGGCTTGGTCATAGTGGGCGTAGATACTTCTGACAAGCGCAGGCTCAGCATGAATGTTCCGAAACACTTCCAAACACAATGCCCGCTTCCACAGAATTGCAGCATCCGCATCAAGCATATGATTTAGCAGACTTAGAGCCATTTCACAATCATCAGCTAGCGCAAAAAGTAATCGACTGAGTACCAATTGCAAAAGTCTCATAGTGCGGACAGTGATAGAGAAGCTAGCTCTTTCCGATAGGATCTTGATGATCAAAGGCATTAACCGTTGGCGCAGAACATGGATCTGCTCTGGATGAGCCGTAACGGTGTCAGCATGATTAGCTAGTACAGATTCCAGCAATTCTAGACCGAAGTTCTGGGAAAGTGATGCCGCAAGCAAGACTTTCGGCTTTTGTCCATCAGTCAGGAGACAAACGTCGTCAAGTAAATTATATGCATCTAACTCCGCGCCATGGATCCAAATGGTGCCATCACCGATTGGCACTTCGAGCTCGGGCTCGTCTGTTGTTCCATCGTCTTTCAGCGCAGCCTTCTCAAAAGTAGAGTTTACTAGCTGCTGTAGAGCCGCTGCAGCGGTATTCGAGACTACAGCAGTCTTACTACTATATAGTAGGAAACATACTTGAAATGCGTTCACGAGCAGCTCTCCAGTCAAGCTGCTAGCATAGTTCTGAAGTAGTGACGGAAGAGCCTGAAGGACTTTGAGCTGAATGTCAAGGGCTAGAGTTGAGCATTCTCGGAAAGCCTGCAGGACCTCGGTCAAGCTTTCTTTTGGCAAAGCGTTTGAGACAACTAGTCGCTGAAGTCCCACTATACCACTCCCAGCAAATTTTGGATTTCGGGTACTGCAGGCAATCAAGAAAGGCTTCACGAATGCTGGCCGATATCTTAAATCTCTTTCAAGGTCAGTTTGCTCCTGATACTTGACCCGTTAGAACCATACCTGCTGTGATTTGGGCTTCCGATGTACGAGGTAGACTTTTCAAGTCATTTAACGACTTTTCAGCTGCTGCTTTAAGATCTGGATTCTTCCTTTTTGATTCTTGGACTAGAGTGGAGAGCTCCGAGGTGAGCAATTGCGCCGTCATGCTAAGTACGTATACATTCGATCCTCTTGAAACACGTAATACACAGATTTTGATCGCAAATGATCAGTGGCCCAGTATGGATGAGCATGTTGTATAACGTCCACCTGCTTGTTGTATTCCCACAAACCCCGGACACGTTGGCAACATGCCGGAACAAAGTATTACCGATCCGGTGTTACAAGGTAGTACGGTGTAGGACTAAAGTGGGGGCGGGGCCTGCACGAGACCAAACATAGAACACCAAGCAGCAGCCTTGCACTTGTAGAAAGTCAGAGAAACAAGTTTCTCTTGTCTATCGATACGATCTCTTTTGTCATTCAGTTCTATCTACAAGGTTCCTTAAAGAAAAGGATAACCATGGGAGCTAAAGTACCCAGAAACTTCCGTCTACTTGAAGAGCTCGAAAAGGGAGAGAAAGGCCTTGGTGCAGGTACGGTCGATCCGTCAGTCTTAAAATGAGCGCATGTTGATAACGTGTTTCCAGAGGCATGTTCCTACGGTCTTTCAGACGGAGATGACCTCCTGATGTCGAACTGGAATGGAACTATCCTGGGACCTCCTCATGTAAGACCACCATTTGGGCCGAGCCGAAGTACAGCATTCTTACTCCCCTTGAAATTCTAGAGCGCACACGAAAATCGCATCTACAGCCTGAACATCCATTGTGGAGAAAACTATCCCGACTCTCCTCCCACTGTGCAATTTGTCTCCAAGATCAACCTTCCATGTGTCGACCAGAGGACTGGCAAGGTGGGTGACCCAGCTTCTAAAATAGAACGGGATACTGAAGGAGATATAGGTGGACCCTTCGAGGCTACCATGCCTATTTCAATGGAAGCGTGAATATACTATGGAGACAATCTTGATCGAGCTTAGGAGGCAAGATGCTACAACCCCTGTCCAACATTCAAATCTGACGCATTGATCTTAGATTCATGGCATTACCTCAGCACAAGAAGCTTCCTCAGCCCCCCGAAGGTTCTACGTTCACATGATTAGGATAGAGAAGGTAGAGACGGATGAGAATGGATCACGAAGACATGAGAAGGACCAGGGCAATTAGACTTCTTGCATTGGCTGGCGTAACAACACATATGGTAACATTAGCACTTCCCATTTCTGAACATTAGCAATTGAGAGCTTTCAATTCAATCCCAATTGGATATCCTAGAAATCCGTATCCACGTGACCTTTGCGCGCCAAGGACGAAAGGCCCTAACGAACCCTTTATTTACCTCTC
Source organism: Cladonia squamosa (assembly GCA_947623385.2). Taxonomy (NCBI): domain Eukaryota; kingdom Fungi; phylum Ascomycota; class Lecanoromycetes; order Lecanorales; family Cladoniaceae; genus Cladonia; species Cladonia squamosa. The sequence continues at coordinate 208,312 of OX392384.1, forward strand.
TACACACTCCATAGTATTTTCTTCAGACATGGGCCATTGAATGCGCCTGGTTCCGCAAAAATCGGGCGTGCATCGCGCAGCATGTAAGTTGAATCGAGTCTGAATACCCTGTTTTGTGTCTAAGATTGATAGGCTTCGCACTTTGTCGTGCGCTGCTCCGGCAGGTCCAACAGCTTCCTCTCGCAATCCAACACCGTAAAAGCCTTGGGACCCAGATCACAACAGTAATTGAAAGAAACAAGAAGCTCCGAAGTCACCGCGACATTTCTACCGCTTTACGGCTGGGTTATGAAGTACGTCTACAAGGATCAAGTTCCCCAACCGGAGTGCTTATTGATTACCGTAGACTCTTGGGCTGCTACGAAGCCAGACACGATGGAGGGATGTTACGATGCGCATTTTAGATCTTGGTGCAGAACGAGCTGCAGAGTCGCGGAGTAAGACACTCGCAGCACAAATGCCATACTCCGAAGAAGCCAAAGAGCATACTAGGCCCGTCCGGTCAAGCAGACCGCGGGTATGGCCATATCCAGAGGGTAGGAAGGTGCTAGATCGACCATTCAAGGAAACTTCTGGCCCCCGCCATGTTCCTAAACTTATCAACGCGAACAAAGTCCCTATCCTCCAATTCAAGAAACCACAGTCACCATTTCTAAGCCGCATGATACGGGACATCATCGAAACCAGACAAAAGCGCGTCGATCTCCAACATAGATTAAAGGAACAGGTGCAATGGGCGCGAGGGGAGGATGCTTGGGACTTTGCGCTCCGAAAATCCACTGGGCTGGAGCAGGACCTGTCTGAGGAGCGGTGGTCCTATCAACCACAATTGTCGCATGATCAAGTCCAAGCTCGCCATTCGGCAGCTGCGAATAAACAAGTGAAGATTGCTGCCAAAATGCACGAGATAGTGGAAAAGGAGAGAGCGCTGGCACTTGAAGAGAAGTTAGAAAAGTATAGAATGAAGATAGAACGGCGCCTGGACCTACCACGAAGGGAACAACCCCATAGCGAGGAGCCAGTTGCGAAGCATGAGCCACGACCTAGGGCAGAAGGTATAGCTGAGATAGAGTCGGAGGAAATTGTAAGGAGTACAGGTGGAGAGCCTGACGGACTCAACGGGACCGACAAAGAGAAAGCTATCGATGGAGCCTCAATGCCAGAGCCGACAGAAGGACAAATCATGAATCAAGCTACAAGAGGCGGACGAACAAAGCAGCAGCTCCATATGGAGAACAAGGTTGCAGAGCATGAGTCACCGCTAGCAAGAGAGATCATCGCTAAGATGAGGTTAAAGGAGAATCTAGGAAGAACAGGTGGGCAGGTCGATACAATAACCTGGACGGATGAGGAAAAGGCAGAGATCAAAGCCGCAAGGAAACAGCGGAAAGAAGAAAAAGCGGCGAGATCAGCCGTGATGATGGAGCGAATGGAGGCGCTGGGTAAGTGCCGGCAAGGAAATGGCAAGAAAATGGCAGTATCCCGGCCAAATCGTCGTCTGGGAAGGAGAGCCCAACGCCGTCCAGTTTTCAAATTCCGACAATCACAGAAAAGTCTCTCGAGTGGATCATAAAATCCGCCTTTGCTGAGCGTCTACAACGACGACCGAGGAGGAGCAGATCGGTATCGAGTTCCCCCAAGACCTCACTCTTAGGCTACTACCACCGTTCTCAGCAGCTCGACCTACTTAATACAAGCCCATGAATCACATTATTGTACGACTATCTATACCCCTTCCTCCCTTCCTCCATCCCCATAAGCACCTCCACACACCTCTCCACACACCTCCCCACTCCCGACCCCCCCTCCACAACCTCCTCATGCCCTCCGTCCAACTCAACCAACACCTTCCTCCCCTCCCCCTCTCCCTCCCACCGCACCGCCCCTAACATCCCCTCCACCTGCTCCCACTCCACCAACTCATCCTCCCTACTATATCCCAACACCACCACCTTCACCCCCCTCCCCACCCTCCTCCCACACCCCCTCACATCACCCCTCCTCCACCCCCAATCTTCCTCAGGCCCAAACGCTCCAGTAATAAAAGAGTCGTAAATATCTCTCATTGCAGGATGTGCATCCCGACACGCAGTGAAATCATAAATCCCCTCAATCCCAACCACGCCTCTCAACCCCCGCATCTCCATCTCATGGCCCCATCCATAATCATATTTTTGACCTGGAGGGAGAGGGGATATTCGGGAGGAGAGTTTCGGCTCCATACCCAACATCACCGCCATCGTTGCACCGACGCTGTGGCCGCATATAATCCACTCTTTCCCCTCCCACCCTCCTCCCCCCTCTTCCTCTTTCCTTAATAACCACCTAATAGCATCTCTCACATCGTTAATATGATCCGGCCACATCACATCCCCATGCCTCCCCTCCCCATCCTCGCCAGGATACGGCGATAACCTATAATTCACGCTCGCGACCGTTGCGATGTGTCCCGTAGCGAAGAGTGCAGGGAGGGAGGGGAGGAGGGAGAGGGAGGTGGTGTTGGGGTCGCGGAAGGCGCCGCCGTGGATGTAGAGCAGTGTGTATGAGGGGGTAAGGAGGGGGTGGGTTGGGGAAGGGGTGAGGTGGTGGAGGTCGAGGGTGTTGAGGGGGGAGGAGGGGGAGTAGGGGATGGAGAGGTTGGAGGTGTAATGGGGCATTTAAGTGGGATTGGGGGGAGAAGGTCGAGATTTTTAATTTTGTTTTTTGATTGATATAGGAATGGGAGTCTATGTTTGTTAAGTCTATGTATGCAGAGTGCTAATATATGTATGTCACTGTCCGCTTCCTTATGCAACAAAGCCGGCAACACATCAGATATCTACCTTCAGCCAGAGGATACCACCTCAGGTACCGAGACAACGAGCCATTCCATTGAACAAGCCTCCTAAGACTCCGCTCATCGAATGCAAATTATGGGGTATCAGAGGCCAAATGCTGGTAACGAAACAGAACTCCACGCTATGCCTCGACAATCTGGAAGGAATATCGAGAATCATAACCATGTTGTAGCTTCACATCGACTTTGTCTTCTCTGACCATCTCATGGTGCAAATCCCACCCTGCACGCCGGCAAAGCTCGGTAACGATGGTGTCGCAGTCGCCAAGCATGTCGATATCGAAATCTACATGAGAGCAGGGCTGTGTTTGTGTTAGTCTTGGAAATGAGTAAGACGTCAGATGTGCATACCTCTCTGGATATATACATCTGAGGCACGTCTCGTGGTAAGACTCCCACAACTTCGGATACAGGAGCAACTTTCAATGATGTTCCGATGACGAGTACAAGGTCCACTTTATCGCGGTCATGGTCAATCAGACGGTCGTGGAACCTCTTCGGTAAGTCTTCGCCGAAGAAAGTGATATCTGGCTGTATTGACCGTCAGTAAAGATAGCCATAACGACCTAGCACACTAGGATCAACCTTCATGACTCCCGCCACCGCTATATCTTCATCTTCATCGTCTGTACTATCCTCGTAGCTTTGGCGCTTCTTCCGCGCGCCGGTCGATCCATTCGAGCTCCGTTTCCGCTTGAACCCTGGCTTGACTTCTCTGATTTTCTGGATGCACTGATCGCAGCGAGCCACTTTCCCAGCCTTTAGATCGTAATATATCTTCTGACAGTCAACCTTGTATTTGCACTCTATGCAAGTGGCGGTTGCAAATGAGCCATGGCACTGTATCAACTTCTCAGGAAGTATGCCAGCGTGGCCCTCTAGGTTATCAATGTTTTGGGTGAAGTTTGTGAGCAACTTCCCCTTATCTTGTAACAATCGTATGAAAGCATGGGTAGGTGAGAACTTGGTCGACGAAGGGAGGATGTCTTTGGCAACGGAGTAGAATATGCTGGGGTCCTCCCGGAAGAGGCTGATATCGAAAACTTCTTGTGGATCACTAAGGCCTAGATTTTCTAGCTGTGAATAGAGACCTGTTCCTTTAGATCGGAAGTCGGGAATTCCTAGGCTGGTTGAAATCTACACAGCTTAGCTAGGGCACCAGTATTATTTCCTGATATCTTACCCCAGCGCCTGTCAGAACGATGATGTTTTGAGCTCTGTTCAACAGGGACACAGCGTCATCAATCGTGTTATACTGTGGCAACTTGACTCGTTTTTGGAGCTCTCGACATATCCCGAGGCCAAGGAGTGGATAGAATGCGTCATCTGGCTGTCCGTCTAAGAAGAATGGTGGTCGAATGCCGAATGCCGTACAAAGCTTCTTCGCTGTGATAATCCCGGCTTCTACTGTCTCTGCAATGAATTGGTCTTCGCCTACTAATCTCAATCGTTTGCGTAAAGCTTGAGCCTCTTCGAGAGTGCAAGCCCCGTCACCTTGGCGCGTTAGATCATACAAGCAAGAGTGTTGATGATAAGGAATAGCTTACTCCCGTGGATGACAGCCTGATCCTCGTCCTCGTTTAACACCTCTTCCCATAGCGAATCTTCATTATCATCTTCACTTCCACTTCCATCTATTGACGCGTCGCGGTCCTTCGCGTCCTCAGCACCGTTCAGACCTTTGCTAGCAGACTCATCTTCGGACTCGAGATCAATGATCTCAATAGCTGGAGCTTTGAGTGGTGGTTCCCATTTGGGTCCTTCGCCTGGGGCCATTATGGAGGCAAAGTGGTCTTCTTAAGAGATCCAAAACTTACACGCAGCTACCTTATCTGACATCGGGCAGATCAAGCTCCGAGCACCGATATCGTCAGCCCTACAGCGTTGCATCCCACTGAGTCATCCCGAAAGTTCCCCATACAGCTGAAAGTAGTGAGCTTCACTGTACAATATCACTCACCAGAGCAGGTCCAAATGGTCGTAGTACAACAAGTCTCTCATAATTAAGATAACTCAAGCCGTATCATTATTAACTTTTCAGCTGACCACACCTCGTCTGTCATGTCTGACAGGCCTAGCCTACTGTCTCTACCAGTGGAGATAAGACTTCACATATACTCATACCTCGAGAACGACTACTCCCCAATCGAGTACCCACTTTCAGAACCGCATGGCTCTCAGGCATCCTACCTCCTGACCTGCCGCCAGCTCCGCTACGAAATACAACATGACTTCTTCAGCAACAACGTATTTGCCATCAAATTCAATTCTGACATGCGAATGGGCTCCACCGAAAAACCGTTCTTCAAAACGCTTGCGGCCATGGCCGGAAAATCCGAAAAGATTGACGACCTTTGGCTTCCTAAGTTCCACGTCCAAAAAACAGGGCTCTTGGTTGACACTACGTCGGTACCTGAGGGACAACAGGAGTCCACCGATCTGAGGGCATTCGATAGCTTCAGCACCCTGTGCAACGACTTGAAAATGATTGAGAATCTTCAAATCCATGTGCTCCATGCGGGCTCGCTTGTAATCCTCCCTTGGACATATCCCGACACGCTTCCCGAATACATTGGTAAATGTAAAGAGCAATTAAACGTAGTGCTCGAGGCCCTGGTGGTTTTGAAAAACATGAAGGGGCCAATGGTACTGACAAAGCTAACGGTTGTGGATAACGTGCCTTACAGACACGGAGGACCGTGTGCAACCGGGCTTGTCAGGACAAAACAAAGAATGAAAGTGGAGTTCGCTGATGCGTACTGGCCGCTTCTCACACAGGCTGCGGCTACATTAGGAATCAGCATCGAGAATGTCAAAGTTGTTTTTCACCATTTTCCGGAGACTGATAGTCCAATGACACCTTCCGAGTTGCCAGCAAGACGGAACAATGCTTTGCCAAAGCTGCCACAAGAGAAGATGCTGAAACGAAAGCATGAAGGAAGGCCGTCCCATTCGCAAAGAGGAAGGCGATATCCCGTAGCAAGGGCTCGTGACTCATGTGAGTTTCCTACCTATTAGGCAGCTGCAATCGGGCTATTCGTTGACTGGCCGGAGTAGAAGCATGTAGGTGTGAAGAGGATTGGCTTCAACATCTTCAGGATTGGGTCTTTTGTGCGGAACATGTCTTTCTTCTGCGTTATCTTTGAAGTTCAATTAACATCTTGAAGGGGGGAAGCGTTATCGGTCCCGTTCGCATGGTTTGCTTCGATATGATGTAATGACAGATTGATGATACATGATACAGGATAGGTCAATGCCTTCGACAAGGGTTTACAATTTTAAAAGCTGAGGTGACATGGCCCCGAAATGTGGAAAGTTCAACGGTGGCGGCTCCAGGCTGTCAGGGTTTCAGGTTCAGGGGTGTAGACCTGCTGGTACTCCACGCTATTACGCACACAGTTCTAGGCTTCGTTGGCTTCGTTCTCCTGAGCCGGCGAACCGAGCAGCCAGGATCTATCCCAAGCTCTATTATCTACACCTACTGCTAGCACAGACATCATCCCTGGCTTCCACGCCGCGAGTCGAGGTGTTGATAGTGAGTATTGCCCTGAGTGCGCCAAACAGGCTTCTGCTCTACTGCATTCATGTGGTCGGGTACATTCTCGCGCAAAACATGGCATTCAATCGGCCTGCTGAACCAGCTCATATGTGTCTGGTCCATATAAGAGAAAGTTAGTTCATTATGGTATTTCAAATTCCAGTGAAGTCTTATTTGTAAGAGAGCTGGTCATTATTCTTACGGTGGGAAGTTTCGAGCTTCACTACCTATTGCGCGCAGCTGCCCCGAGTACTACTTTGGTACAATTTGCTATCATCGTTGTGAGAATTGAGTTCGAGCTTAACAACTGCGAACTACACATATAAAGTATAAAGTATGCAGAAGGACCAAGGATCGGACCGTTGCAGTGGTGGGGAGGGGTGGAAGGGGTGGAAGGGGTGGAAGAGGGGTGGCGGGTGGGGCGTTGCTTGAGGATGCGGCACGGATCAGCCTCCGGTCTGGCCGGGAGGAAGATTAAGCTTCTTTAAGTCTAGATGAGCGGGTATGGCGCGGTCTCAGATTTGATTTAACTGTTTTAATTATATGAACTGCAGCAGAATGCGTCACTGATGGGCTCGTGGCTTAGAAAATGGTTCATTTCATTCCAAATTTAGTGCGGCGCGTGGTGCTCTATTTGGGATCTTCATTGAACTTTACTTTAGTAAGATCCGATTCGTCCATGGAACTTGGACAATCTGAGCATCAAAGTGTTGTCCATGATAGCCGATAGGGGGAAAGATCATGGTACTAACACATTCACCACCAAAGGGTTCCAGCTCGGAGGGGCCACCACCAATTATGGTTATAAGCTTAATGCTAGCCAAAATCTTTCCTTATGTAGTCGATACCGCCTTCCCGACGCCGTCCAATTGAACGCCATTCAACACTGCCACATAGAGGTCGCAAACTTGGACAACACCCATTGAGGCCATCCGCAACTCTACATTATGGAGCAAGCACCACCTCCAGGTATAGATCTCAACGCCAACCAACAGGGCCGACTCGTGTCTTCTATGATAGCTCTCATCATTCTACCAACCATCTTCGTCATCTTGCGTCTAATATCCAGAAAAGTGTCGGGAGCTGGCTACTGGGTAAGAAGAGCGCAGTCGTCACTCCTTCTATAGGAATACACACTGACTTCCAACAGTTGGACGATCTTTGGGTCACATTCGCCTGCGTCAGTCTTCATAGAAGATAGTATTATACGCATTTTTCGTTGACAATGTTCAGGCATTGTGTTACATTCAATGCATATGCGTCTTGATCTGTATGTTCTTTCTGTCACGCGACGCCAATGCTGTGCTAATCATTGTCCAGCGGTACGACATAATGGCTTCGGCAAACACATCTACGTTCTAGACAATCCGCTGGGCAAGCAAAGAGAATTCATCTTGATTTTATACGTCTACGAGATTGGCTACTATTCCTCCACGTCGGCCGTTAAAATTGCCATGTGAGTGTTCGTTCGCTGGATACACGCTGAGGAACATCTGGTGTTGATCAATTTTGACTTACAGTCTCACATTCTATCGCCGCATATTCCCAGTCCAACAGCTCAGGCTTCTTCTTTATATCGCCATGTGTGTCGTGGCAGCCTATTACACTGCGTCTATCTTCGCAACCATCTTCCAATGGTGGATATACAACCTTTCATTCCAAATACAGTATGCTTACAAGATGTAGCACGCCAATACACCGTTTCTGGGATCTCACACAACCAGGACATTGTGTTAGCGGAGATAACATCCTGCTTGTACCTGGCGCCATAAATTGCGTTCTTGACTTTTTGATCATCATTCTCGTAGGTTCCAGAAGTCAATCAGAAACACGTGCACTGACCGGTTCAAAGCCGCTTCCATTACTATGGCGTCTACGAACTTCCGTTCCGCAGAAGGGAGTCTTGACGGGAATATTCGTGTGTGCTGGATTGTAAGCTCCAACTTTCAAATCGGTTTTCTGCACCGTTACTAAACAAACCAATTAGCGTCTGCATCATCAGCATCATCCGTCTCGTCGTTCTTTCACGCCTCACCAACTTCGACGTAACATGTACGCCCCATCCCCACTCATACCCTCATCCCTCACTAACCCCCCTCCCAGGGAACTACGCCGACTCCGCCATCTGGTCCGCCGCCGAACCCTGCATGGGCGTAATCTCCGCCTGCCTCACCACCGTCCGCCCCCTCATCTCCATCCTCACCCGAGGCACCTCCCGCGCCATCGGCTCCCGCGGCCTCGGTACCAGCCACCACAAATCCTCCGCCCAAGACACCAGCAGCGGCTCCTCCCGGATGGCATGGCGCACGCGCAGCGACGACAACACATTTAACCGGCTCGTCGAAGATCCCACGGAAACTCATAATCGATCGAAGTGGGGGCATGAAACGCATGTGAAGGGGGGGAAGGGGACGAATCCGAGAGCTTCGGATATTAGTCTTGCGGAGATGAATGTGCCGGAGGGGGGGATTAGGGTTAAGGATGAGGTGGTGGTTACGAGTAGTGATTGGTTGGAGTATAAACATGAGGTTTTTTGAGGGAAGGGGGGTAATGGTTAATTGAATGGATAGGTGAAGGCGGCGTTGGATTCAAAGGACACTTTTTGAGAAAGGTGGTAACAAGTGATGGAAAAACTTCAGGTTGGAAAAATACTTCCAACTTCTATTCCGCATGCGAAACCCAGAAGCCAACGAACACACGAGACCAAAATCTTCTCCTCAAGGCCTGATGTGAAACCCTAGAAATTAACAAACGGATGAGATCAGAAAAACCTCTTTTCTCGATAGATGCTCCACTTGAAACGAGAGCCGTTACACCTCTCTCTCACACACTCACTCACACACAAAAACATACACACAATCAGAAATCGCCACACTACACCATCCCAGCACGACCATTCCCACACCTAGCCTATCCATCCACATCTGATTCTTCCCCATAGGGAAAAAGAACTAAGATTCCGGCAAACCTATAGTACTCTACTCCAGCTACGCTACTTACTAACCCCCCTCATTACTCAATCCCATCCCCGCATCCCTCCGTTCTTGTGCCTAATTGGTACAAATACGAATACGGATATACTACTCCTTACCTTACCTTACCTTACCTTGCCTTACCTCACTTTCTCTTTTCCTCATCATTATCCCTATCGCTAAAGAAACAAGAGATAAGAGATACGCTCTATCTATTCTTAATTCTTAATTCTTAATTTTTTTGTTTTTTTTTTCTTTTTTCCCCCTTGGGAATGGGGGCCGGAGATGGAGAGATGGTGAATCAAGAATGGGAGATAGGGAGTAAGTTCTTTTTTGATTATTTTCGGATTTTGGATTTGAAGTGAGGGGGGGGGGGGAGATGGAGATAGAAGAAGGATGGAAGTAGGATGGAAGGGGTGGGGTAGGATGGGTAGGGTAGATTAGTATGTCGTACGAGAATAAGAGGGGAGGGGGGTGGGGGTGGGGGTATATAAGGGGGAGGGACGGGTGCGGGTTTGGGGAAGCAAAGGGAAGAGGAGTGGCTGGGGCGAGCGGGGAGGTGGGTTGTGATCGTAGGCGATGGGGGGGAGGTGGGTAGATTATGCGAGCGAGAGGGATGGAGGGGTTTTTTGGCGGGGTATGGTGGGTAGGTGGGTGGGGTGGTTTTAGTTGTGGTTTTGGGGGGGCGCTGGGTTACTGGGTGGTTTTGGCTGTGATTGTGGGGGTGAGGAGGGATTGAGACGTTTTTATCAGTTGACTTTCGTTTTTTTGGGTTGGGGAGGTTAGTCGGTTAGAATTGTTTTCTTGGACCTATCAGTGCTAGTATATTATTACCATTAGCGTTATCGTTCTATTATCTTCTCCCCCTATCCTATTCCGGGTGTTAAAGTTATTATGTATATCAGGAGCCTTATTCTATAGGTTTAACTCCTTAAGCTATATAAACTGATTCATTCATCTTCTGGAACATAATCTCTGCAACTCCTTGCAATAGATCATGTTGGGATTTATTTCGGTTCTGAAAGAGGGGAAGAGAGGTGATTGAGGTGTTAGACTTGAGAAAAGGGGGTTTGTATATAAGTAGTGGATCAGGGAGAGAAAGTAGTATTGTTGATGGGGAGGAGCTTTTGAGGTTGGTTGGTGGAGTGTATTGGTTTGACCGGGGGAATAATAGCGGGGTTTAAAGACTTTTTGCGGGTATGGAATGGTATATTATATGTTCTGCTGGAGAATAGCGACTGTGGTTTGAAATCAGCTCGAGCATCAACAAAGTACTCACAAGCGGCCCATCAACGCCCTCCAATCTCTCAGAAGTACTTTAGACCCTCTTAATCCCCTTCAGACCCCTTGAATATCTTCCCTCAACTCAACTACGTCAGTCTCTTCACGCGAAGAAGTACCGGCACGCCCACTGTAATCCTCCATTCCCGCTCGCTTCGTCCGCGGCATCTTCCAGTGGCTTGACAGTTGCATGCGGTTATTCCATGTATCAACTGCAGATGGCGTTAAACTTTCCGAGTGGACGGTGGCGTCCATTAGTCCGCTTTGGAGGTTGGTCAGAAGAGGTTGTAGGGAGGGAATGCAGGCTGTGATGACACTGAGGTTGAGGACAATTCTGCGGAATTGTTTAGTGTCTTTTACAGGGTTTGCTGGGAGATAGGGGCACTCACTGCATCCATAGCGTTGGTACGTAGGCGGATTCTGGGTTGTGAGTCAATTAGCAAAGTTGGAAGAGGGGATAGACTTGGCTCACGTGTGCGATTTAAGGGATCAAAGTCTCTGCTGAGGGTGTAAAGCTGGACTATGTTTGCCGCAGATGCACTAACAAGGGATTAATTGAGTACTCTGCAAACCAAGAGGCCCACATACATCGGTCTCGCAGCGAAGGCTGCTATCACAATAGATTTTCTCCGATTGGTGGTTTGGACGTTCACAACGATCATCGTTGGTATTAAAAAAACTAGTAAGTCGGTGCAAATATTGAAGACCCCAATAAAGTAATTCAAAGCCATCTATTCTGCGTCAATTCACTTTACTAGCAATTTCTTCTCAAGCTACTCACCTGGTCAATACATCTGCCGGCTGCAGTTTCCCACGGACTTGGCAATTTGCACTGAAATGCCAAAGCGATGATTGTAGAGATACCCCATAGACCCACGGCATAGAGTAGTACGCGACATGAGATGGCTGCCCATCTAGCCAGAGCAATATAGCGAATGAACAGGATTATAGACAACTTCGTCAGACAAAGGACGGCAACGTATAGCAATTGGCTTATGTATGTCATCTTAGGTAATGGTAAGGTTTAGGCTCCACCAGACAATAGGGTTTCTCGTTACCTTATCGAAATTGAGCAGGTCATTCGCGTCGATGTCTAGCTGGCGTCTGCCTAGTCCGTGCTCTACATCTTCTTCGATTAATACATCTTCAACAATAGCTACAACCTACTACAGTTATCAGCGCTGCCGTAGTTCTCCAGATATCACCTACCATAGCAAGAAGTATTAAACACTCCTCAAGTCGAGGGATTTCAGAAAAGGTATGTCGATTAGGCCGTAGCCTTGCGATAGTAGACAATATCATGACACTCATCAGAATATAGCTCGTTACAACTATGTATGGTCCATGATTATCAGCCGAGAGCTGGGTGCGAGTCTGAAGCATTGAATCCATTTCTTTGTTGAAATTCTCGAGATGTTAGTTCACGAACATGGCATTGTGGGCATCTCCTCGTTGTCTGTCATGAAAGTTGGGATAGGTAGGCACAGGCCCCACTTGCCGAGACGAATGTGTCGGGAAATCGAGTAGTAATCTCCAAATGCATGATTATGGCATAGAAGATACGACAGCATGATGATGGCGATGGCGATCTGGTCTTGCACATGCACGAACTGCCACGCGCACGAGTGGCACGCAGTCCCAGGAATTTTCACACGGGAGAGATGCAGACACGAGAATGTTGATGTCCAATGGAATCGAATCTCCATAATCGATACAGCAAGGTGGACACATAGATAGTTAGAAGAGCCGCACAAAGGATGAGAATGTGGTGGGGTGAATGCACTTCAAACTCAGAAGGCCGTGGTTGCCGCGCCTTGCTATGCACCGTATCGGGAAAGATGGAGGCCGAGCAGGAGGCACAGCAACAGTTAACAGGCGAAATCAGCTCTCATACTGCATACTATGGATGTTTCCAGCCAATCAAATAAATACCGCATTGTTTCAGTCGGTAAACTGGGCGTCCTTGTTGATGTTGAGATGATGAGATTCAGCCCTATGCCGCAAAAAGCTTGAAAAAAGGAAAGGAAAGGAAAACCAAGAGCTGAGCATTGATATAGCAACTTTATATAGCTTCACATTTATCTAATTGAGGAAGATCAATTGCGCAAAGTTCCTATAGCTCAACCTGGTTTTATACACAGATTTGGTAGGGAATAACACCATGTGTGGAGGGGGTGGGGAAAAGAGAGTTTCGTGCGCGGAGATTTCAAAGCCTTTTGCAGACGCCAATAGCGGGCAATTTCTGCTTCCTTCCCACCCACACCTCTCCCGCTCGGACATTTATACGTCCTGCATCATCTGTCAGCTTATTCCAGCCGATGAAACGTGTCACCGTAGCAGAAAATTCAAGCTATGCAGGATATATGGTTTAGTTCTTGGATTGGCCAGGAAAGGTGCAACCTTCAAGATAACATGCAGCAGAGCTACCGGGCCCAACTTCTACTGCCACTCTGCCAGGCCAACCTTCAGATAGAGGAAAAGCAGGATCAGCGGCACAGCCCTAGAGCTGAAGTAATGTTGTAGGACCTATATGTTGAACATAGCCTTCTATCTTTTCTCCATCCTGTCTACTAAACCGTCTCCAATTAGTGAAACTTCTCTGCTAGCTGTTTTGCTCCTCTCATTACCTGCCTCACTGCGTTCAAGATCCTTATGATGGATGAGGAGAACGAGGTCCGCTCGCGACAACAGGGGAATCCTCCCAAAGGCATAGTCACCTCGAAGACCATTAGGTCATTTGATCGGGATGCAAGAGCGTTAGCTAATCATGGCAAGCGACAGCAATTGAATGTGGGTTTCGCGTTAGGTCGAAGGCGTTGTGCTAATAAGGCTGTAGCGGAATTTCGGGATCATTTCTGCTATTGCATTCAACTCGATCGTCCTCTCATCCTGGGAAGCACTTGCTGGGTGGACTACATGAGATAGAATGACTAGAGACTTGGCTGACGCGAATTAGTACAATCGGCGCTGGCTTTCTGAACGGCGGGCCGGTATCCTTGATCTATGGGTTCTTTCTCTCGTGGACGGGAACGCTCGCGCTATGCCTGTCACTCGCCGAGATGGCCTCAATAGCTCCTATATCAAGCGCCCAATACCATTTTGTCGCCATGCTCACCCCTCCGGGCGCTTCCAAATTGCTAAGCTGGCTCTCCGGTATGGCCCCTCGAGCTACAGACCCGGTCGTTTTTTGATGTCTGACCTCTGCGGGAATATCTTAGGGTGGGTCACAGTTTTCGCCTGGCAATCGAACATCGCAAGTGTCGGATATTTGGCAGCAACGCAGATACAGGCATTGATCATGTTGAACTACGATTCTTATGTCTACGAAAGATGGCATGGCTCTATGTTATTTTGGGCCGTGGTCATAGTTTCAACTTGCGGCAATGTCTTTGGCATTAAGATTCTCCCACACCTGGAGACTATTGCAGGGGTTTATCACGTCTGCCTGTTTTTTGTTTTTTTTGTTCCCCTTCTTTACTTGTCACCACACCCCCCGGCAGCCGCGGTCTTCACAGATTTCGAAAATAATTCAGGATGGAACAACAACGTGGTATCATGGTGCATTGGACTATTGACTGTAACGTATCCGTTCATAGGTATGACCAAACCTCGTTATACTGTGGGTGCGACCTAATCTCAGGTAGGATTTGAAGGAGTGTGCCATATCAGTAAGTAGCCGCAAAAACGCCTGAAAGAAGTCTAGGGGCTTGTCCAAGCGCTAAAAGCATGATCCTTTAAGGCGAAGAGATAAAGGATGCGCCTATAACGGTACCGCGTAGCATGGTCATATCCTTGGTCATTAACGGTGTCATGGCCTTCGCCTTCGTACTTGGTGTTCTCTTCGGTGTGCCAGACATGAAAGCTGCATCGGACAGCCCCATGAAGTCTGTTTCACTCGCGATCGTGTACCAAAATCTGCAGTCAAAGACCGCCGCCACAGCTTTCGGTGGTCTGTCAGTTGCGGTGGGGTTCTTTTCGGCAATGGGCATGGTTGCTTCGACGTCCAGGCTCACCTGGGCGTTCGCCCGCGATAATGGGCTTCCTTTCTCCGAGACTATTGCATATGTTCGTCCAACCGACAAGGATTGGGCGCTGTTACTGATTGTGGCTAGGTGAACCCGCGTTACAAGATTCCCATTAATGCCATCCTACTGAACGCCCTCATTGCAATGCTGATAGATCTTATAAATATTGCGTCTTCGACGGCATTCAGCGCGCTCATATCACTTACTACTGTGTCTCTCTACGCCTCATATATCCTCCCAATCGCCATCATGATTCGGCGGCGGTTGAGAAACGAGGAGCCCAATTTCGGCCCCTACACGCTTGGCCGCTACGGCTTGCTGGTTAACGTGATCGCTATCCTTTGGGGAACCTTCGCTATCATATTTGAGGTTTTTCCGACCGAAATGCCCGTCACTGCTGCTAATATGAATTATGCCTCGTTGATGTTTGGGAGCGCAGTAATCTTTAGTCTAGCTGCTTGGTTCCTCTATGGTGGGAAGACTTTCCAGGGTCCTGTCAATGAGTTGGACGAGGGGAGTGTGGCGTTCATCTAGTTGCGGCGAGAACATTGCTTGGTTTACCAGTCTAGCTTCAATACTTCGCCAATCGAGGCATGAGGCTGTGGGAGGGAGCTTACGCCACATCTGTACGGAAAGGATATGTATTGTATTAAGTCCCAATCGCCGCACTCTAGTTCACTGTTGGTCAGAGTCTCTTTCAAATCAGTACGCTAGTATCTTACCTATTGGCGAATACCCTTTGCGTCTACAATTACTGGTCCAAATGCCGAGGCATCATCAACACTTTTGATGCTAGCATTGTGCATTCTGTTGTGAATAGCTAGCTATCGTCGAAGGGGAATAGTGAAGTGCTGTGGCGTTCCAGTGAATTCGCTTCTCCATTACCATGCCACAAGCATGAAAACTGTGGAGCGCAGCTCGCTTAGTATTGAAATATCCCACCCCCCGGAGTCACAGTACCTACATGTATATATAACAGCCTACGCAGACCCCTCCACCGCTTTCCCCTCCCCACCGACCCCCAAAGTAATCTGAACCTGTTTTCATCCCAACATAACAGTTTTGACCACCATCATGCCACCTATTATTCCTGACTTCCAGCTAGTCAATTAAGCATTCTCCTAGGTGAAATAGAGCTCGGCAGCGGGGTGGTTCAGGCAACAGCGATAGTAAGCAAACTGAGAAGCGGGAGTTTTTGGCCAAAAGGGTAAACCCAAAAGGTCTCTTTCGCGCATAGGAGGCCCCAAGCCCCCTAGGTCTCATATGTACACAATAGAATACCCTCATTCGTACATATAGATACTAGAATAGGCGTATAAATCAATCAATCAATCAATCAAGCGTTCTACTATCTAGAATGCAACACCCTTTTTTTAAATCCGGTCTTTCATGTTTAACGACTCTCTCGACAAATCTATCGATGGACACTGAGGATCTCCGAGGGGGTAAAGTGTAGTGCTATGTAATGGAGAGAAGATCTACTCTTGCCCTAACTAGAATTCAAATGCACAGAAGCAGACTCAGACTAATTACGTTTCGTGAAGATCTTTTTCAGTGGTTGACGATGGATGAATGTTATGATGATTTAGGGCTAAAGCTATCCTCGAGTACATTTCTCACTTAAAAACATCGAAAACCAAAGAGAGGACCACGTTTTGAAAAAAGCCCTGCTCTTTTATCTCGGGACTTGGGAGCAGGCTGTCCATTAATGTCCACACGTTCAAATCGTCCAGAAATTTTAGAAATCTCACTCTCAAAGGAACGATGGAACGCGGACGAGTGAGCATAAGATATATCAGGACCAGTATCTACTGTTCCTTGCTTCTCGCCCCCAGGAAGTGGCTGTGTGTCTTGTTGTTTCATGGAGTCCTTGACGGGTGTTTGCGGCCTGGGTTCTTGAACGGTGTCCTCAAATCTTACAATATTTCCACTCTGGCGCCTTATTCCATCCCCAAACCGTTCATCCTCAAGGCTTGTTTGGTTACCAGGGGGTTCGCTCTTAAAGGTCTGTTCTATCGATCCAGCGCCTGCTATTGTAGAGCGGGTGCTCAAGGATTCGGTCCCATCCCATTCATGAATACAATCCGTCAGTCCCGGAATCTTACGGATCTTGATGGGACGTGAAAGGGCATCGAGTTCGTCCGTATCTCTTTTTGCTGCTTGATATACCGACTTCTTGCTTGGCTGTCCGGGCTCGTAGCCCATGTGTCGCTTTATCCCTCTTTCCAGGGCAGCTTTCTTGGAATTGTGTTTCTGGATTGCAACATCCTGTCGGTTGGAAGCTTCCTCCAATTCTAGGATGCGTTTCTCTATGGCGGGTTCAGTTTGGAAAGGGCCCAGGGCACTTTCATCGCTATCAACACTATTCCTGGTTACGCCCGAGTCGAGCACCCAAGACTTTGCTTTTTCCTCCAGCGCAGCCTTCTTGACCAGATGTTTATTGATTGCAGAATCATGGTGCTTCAATTCTGTTTTTGCCTGCCGTATTACATCCTCTTGAAGAAATCGTTCCTGTACTGGGCTCCGTAAGACATCGTCTAGGTCATTTTCGTAAAAGCGCTCTAATTCTCTGGCTAACCAGGAAGACTCTGGACAATTTTCAACATTGTTTTTTCCTGAGCGTTGAAAAAGACTTGAGTCTGATCCTTGACCACGACTCCGAGCTGCGGAATCCTGGGCAATGGGACTATTCATCCGAGGGACATTTGATACAAGGCTATTTCCGGTCGAGTACGCCTGATTGCTGCTAAATTGCAGCATAAGCGTACATCCGCCAAAGAAATTGAGCACGGAGAATTCGGTACCTGCTGTCCGAGATGGACGTTTTTCCCTTCAACGATGAAATGCCGATGCGCAGTTCTGTCTGCTCGCTGCCTAAGCAACGCTTGCCGTCTGCAAATCCTGTCTTGTTGAAGCCCATGGCTAACCATTCTAGCTTTTCCAACACTGCTGGCATTACATCGTAAGGCTTTTCAGGCATGAAATACTGAAAGTGGTCAGTATTAGAACCTAAGCAGAAAGCGTTGCATACCGAACCAGTCCAATTGCTCTTCGCCGAGACGAGAGACTGGACATTGGAGTGAACAAGTCCCAAGTTAAAAGCGAACGAGCGCTTGTCTCCAACGAAAGTCGCCTTATTACGTGGCTTCGAATTGGCAAAATTCGTCTGCCTCATGAAATATACACTGAAACAGATTGCAGGCTTCGAGACCGATGCGACGAACGAATTCAAGAATGACATAAGGCGCGGCGGCACGCTCACATTGGGACCGGTCGAATCTACTTGAAGCTGGAGTGCAAAGAAGCATCGAGCAGGCCACAAAGCGGCGAACGACAGACTACGAGGTGACGCTGTATTAGTGCTACAAACGAGCCAGAAGGGTAAGCCTCGCATACCTCAACGTTATCGTCTGGGCTAGGTTGCGACGCTAGATTCGCAGTATCTAAGCAAGCCTTCTGATCTGCCGGGAAGACCACGTCCAGCACTCTCACAAGGCTAAGCGGATCGTATAGAGTTGCCGCATGGTCATCGACACGTTGCAAGTTGACATCGTAGCTTTCGGTTGCACCAGTCTTGCTGACTTTTATGCTAAGGCTATACATCGACCTCTCTTTCATTATTGTCTCGAGCGGGCCGCATTGTGACTGTAGTTTAGCGAATGCAGTTTCGAACCACGACTCTGTAAATCAAGTAATAAGGCCATGATGTACTGAAACAAATAACAGTACTCACGGATATCTATCAGTACTGGCGCATGGAGAGGACCTCTGCAGTATCTGTTTTTACCCTCGCATGGCCGGCAGCAGTCAGGGTTGGGACCTGGCCTGCACTACAGAAGCTCATCAACTCATGTCTATACTCTTCTTTCGAGCGAACTCACTTTGACTGAGTTATAGCACGACAAGCAAGCACGAGTGGTCCTAACAGTGTCAACGGCCGGGGGCCCGCTATGATGGATGAATTTATACAGCCGTTCCCGTACTGCCCGAATTCTGTTACTGCCATTTCTTGTTGGAAGCGGCTGAGCGATGAGATCAATTTGATGGTTTTTGTCATTTGCGTCGCGTGTTGGATTAGTCTAGGCAAGACAGGTCAGTGGATGAAGCCTGCGCAAATTGCCGTCATTTGCGGATTACCGGACTATATGCAGGCCTCATTAAATTCGCGGCATTGCCAAGAGCGCTGGCAATGGGAGGCGATCCAACACCGCCATCATGAGCCTGGATCGTTGGCCAAGGCGGTACTGTGGGTGGAAGAACCGATTGACAGGCTGGGCATGGATCGCGGTTAAAACCGATTGTTGCATGACACCTCGGGCAGTGGTAATCGAGGCTTTTCCAATCCATAAGAGTTTAATGACACTGTATCGGTTATATGAATGACATGTTAATAAAGGAGCTTTTGTTAATATGCGTGACAAATTTTTCGCGAAAGGTTACCAAAAATGCACAAAGGATGAGTTACACATCGTCATAGGAAACGCTGTGGAAAAGGAAGAGAGGAGATGTGGATGTTGAGACAGCATGTCAAATGTATGAGGATGCGTTCCAGCCTTACGATGCACTGCCCCGCCAAAGATCCTCGCTTATCGTGCCTGTAACTATTCTATGGTAGCGCCGCGTTAGTGCCAAAATAGCTGGCGTATACACTAAAAATTAAATAAATTAACTATTTCTTTAGAACTTAATTAGTAACTATTTATAGGACCCTAAATTAAGTAATATTAAAGCTATTTATATATATATTTTTTTACCTCTATTTCCTTCTTTTAGCTTATATCTTTTATAATAGTAGTCTTTATTATTACTTTACTATCCTACTTTTAATACTATTATATTTTCTATTCTAAATAGTCTATCCTCTACCTTAAATATATACTTTAATAGTTAATTACTATTTTTTATACCTCCTTCTATAGCTCTTAAGCTAAGTATAAATTCTTATTATAAAAAGAAAGTATTTATAAAGTTTTATTAATAACTATACCCTACTATTATTAAGAAGATAGATTAACTTACTATTCCTATATATCTAATTTAATAAAAAGAGGAGAATAAAGAGGAGAAAAATATTAAGCTTAAAAAAATTATTATTATACTTACTAAAATAAAAATAAGTATAGGTAGAGAACTCCTAAATATAAATTTATTAAATATTAAAAAAGAAAAAGAGTTCTCTAAACTCTTTTATATAAAAATAGTAGAAGTAGAAAGATCTTAATAAATAATTTTAATAAAAAAAAGATAATAAAAAAGAATTTATAGTATTATAATATATAATAAAATAACTTATCTACTTTAAAAATATTATAGTATACTAAAATATATTCTTTTATATAATATATAGTAATAACTAGATTAATTTTTTAAAGGAATATAAATTTATATCTATAAAAAATATATAATATAGTAAGATAGAGGATAAAACTATTTATTTTATTTATATTAAAATAACTCTTTTTAATTATAGTAAGGATAAGATTATTTTTTAACTTAGTAATAAAAATACTACTTTATTTTAAAGCTAAAATATTAAAAAAATAATAAGATATAAATATTACTCTAAGGTAAAAAAAAATAATATTAATTTTAAAATTTTAGTAAAGTTCTAGTATACCTATATTAGATTTAGTAATATACTTAAGTATATAAAAATATTAGCCTCTTTAATATAAAACTAGATTAAAGTAAAGGAAAAGTAATAAAAAAATAAGTAACTTATAAAATTAGAGTATTATGTCTATAACTATTTTATAGTAATACTATATTAGTACTAAAATAGCTAGTATATATACTAAAAATTAAATAAATTAACTATTTCTTTAGAACTTAATTAGTAACTATTTATAGAATCTTAAATTAAGTAATATTAAAGCTATTTATATATATATCTTTTTACTTCTATTTTCTTCTTTTAATTTATATCTTTTATAATAGTAGTCTTTATTATCACCCTATTATCTTATTTTTAGTATTATTATATCTTTTATTCTAAATAGCCTACTCTCTACCTTAAATATATATTCTAATAATTAACTACTATTTTCTATATCTTCTTCTATAGCTCCTAAGCTAAGTATAAATTTTTATTATAAAAAGAAAGTATCTATAAAGTCTTATTAATAATTATACTCTACTATTATTAAGAAGATAGACTAATCTACTATTCCTATATATTTAACTTAATAGGAAAAGAAGGGTAAAGAGAAAAAAAATATTAAGCTTAAAAAAACTACTACTATACTTATTAAAGTAAAAATAAGTATAGATAAAGAACTCCTAAATATAGATTTATTAAATATTAAAGAAGAAAAAGAGCTTCCTAGATTTTTTATAAAAAATAATAAAAATAAAAGAATTTTAATAAGTAGCTTTAATAAAAAAGAGATAATAAAGAAGAGTTTATAATATTATAATATATAGTAGAATAGCTTATTTACTTTAAAGATATTATAATATACTAAAATATATTTTTTTATATAATATATAATAGTAACTAGATTAATTTTTTAAAAAAACATAAATCTATATTTATAAAAAATATATAATATAGTAAAATAGAGAATAAAATTACTTATCTTATTTATATTAAAGTAACTCTTTTTAACTATAGTAAGAATAAGATTACTTTTTAACTTAATAGTAAAAATACTATTTTATTTTAAAATTAAAATATTAAAAAATAATAAAATATAAATATTACTC
Organism: Cladonia squamosa; assembly: GCA_947623385.2. NCBI lineage: Eukaryota > Fungi > Ascomycota > Lecanoromycetes > Lecanorales > Cladoniaceae > Cladonia > Cladonia squamosa. The sequence goes on from OX392384.1 coordinate 229,669, forward strand.
TAAAATAAAATAAAAATATTAATTTTAAAGTTTTAATAGAGTTCTAATATACTTATATTAAATCTAGTAATATATTTAAGTATATAAAAATACTAGCCTCTTTAATATAAAACTAAATTAAAGTAAAGGAAAAGTAATAAAAGAATAAGTAATTTATAAAGTTAGAGTATACTAAGATAGAGGGTTTAGAGTAAATAAAACTTTAAATTATATAGAACTAAAAATATTAATAATAAAACTATTCTACCTCTATAGGTAATTAATACCTTAAATATAATAATAACTACTATAAGCTTTTTACTCTATATATTAGGACTTAGACTTAAGTTATTATTATAAATAATATAATATCTACTTACTCCTTAGTAGACTTTTATTAGAGGGCTTTCTTAAAGTATTATACTTAAGCTAGAACTAAAATACTAAAGAATAAAAAATAAATAGAATAACTAGCTTTATTATTATTAATATTAGTAGTAGTAGTATAAATACTAATACTATTACTAAATAATTTAGTCGTGAAAAACTTAAAAAACCTTATAAATATTTAGATAATAAGGATACTTAAGTAAATAATAAAAACTATAATATTATTATTATTAATATTACTATTATTTATTTTATCTATCTCTTATTTACTATCTTTATTAATAAGAACTTATAGTTATTTCTATCTATTTAATATTTTTTCTTAAGTAAGTAGTTCTATTTTAATATTAAATTAGGATAGATATATTAACTAGATTTATAATATATAAAATTAATTAGATTAGTATTAAAAAGAAGCTTTTTATTAGATAAGATATACTTTAAATAATACTTTTATTATTATTACTTAGATCTAGTAGTAGAAGAACTCTAATACTAATTTATAGTAGTAACTAGATATATAGAATATATCTTTTAATATTAGCCTATATCTTACCTAATCTATAAGCTTATTCTAGTAGTATAAGGCTTTATTAGAAGATAAAGAAATAAGTTAATAGTTAAGATTTTCTTTTAATTCTATAATTTAATTATAAATTTTATAAATTACTCTTTTTTATCTTTAGGTATTTTAAAGATTTTATTTTTAACATAGTTTACTAAAGCTTTTATAGTAAAAAGTTATTTATTAAGTAATATTTTATAGATAATTTATAACTAAGTATTAATTACTTAGCCCTATTTAAAACTTTTACTCTATTAAATTCTTAAATTCTTAGATTTAGATATAATTACTAAATTATTTATTAATTAGATATACTAGATTACTTATTCTCTTTAAAAAATATTAAATCTTTTATTTTATTATTTAGTTAGCTATTTATATTAGCATTATAAGTAGAAATATAAGATTAGACTTAATATATAAGTTAAAAGAGCTAGTTCTATAGTTTAGATAAGAATCTAGACTTAGATAATAATAAAAAGAATAATATATTTAACTATATAATAAACTCTTCTATAGTAGAAGAGATATAGTTTATTAATACTTATAGTTAGAAAATAATAATATATAAGTAATAGTAAAAAAAGTAGGAGTCTATAAAGAATAACTACTAAATAAGTAAAATTATAATTTTTTTAACTTTTTCCTAAGAATATTAGTCTATTTATATATATAGTAAAATATTTATATAAATATATATATATAATAGTCTAGACGTTTATTTATTTAATTCTATTTATTTATATAAGTACTATATTATTTAAAAAATACTTAAAATCTACTAGTATAGACTTATAGAGCTTAATAAGATAACTATACTTCTTTAACTATTACTTTAATACTATAAATAATATTTCTATAGGATTATAGTCTAGTAAGTAGATAAATAAATATATAAAAATATTATTTACTTACTTATATATTATCTTTAGCTCTACTAAGTAGTAGATCTTAATATTATCTAAAATTATAATTAATTAAGAACTTCTTAATATTATTAAAGTATATTAAGAGAGTACCTTATTATAGATAAAATTATTAAAGATAGCTTTATTAATAAAGCTATAGTATATCTTCTAGATAATATAACTATCTATTATATATATAAATAATACTAACTACCTTTTTAATTATTTAAATAGAGTATTTACTTCTATTTTTTTTTAATTATAACTAACTATATTTCCTATTATTTATATATTTATAGAAGATAATCTTATTTAAAAAAATAAGTTAAAAAGTAGTTTATTAGCTAAGCTTTACTTTCTATAGATCTTATATATATTAATTTTATTATAAGATTTTATAAGAAGCTAATTAAAAATTAATCTACTAATTAAGAAAAATAAAAAGAAGATAAAAAAGAGCTCTTATTTTCTTATATATTTATTTATAATAATAAAGAATATTTTTTATAGTCTTTTACTAATCTCTAAGCTATTAAATATATTAAAAAAAAAGTAAACTATCTTAAATAAATAGAATAATAACTTTTTATTTAACTACTTTATAAGAGTAGTCTCTATATTTTTATTTAGGATTTAAAGATAATCTTAAAATATATTAAAAGCTATTACTCTACTAAAGGCTAGGAGATTATATCTTATTTTTAATATCTATTATTAATTAATTAATATATATTTAATAATCTAGTTAATCTTATATTTAGAGTATATATATTATTTAATATTAAAGCGTGTTTATATATCTAGTAGAGATACTAGTATAATAATAGTAAAGCTTTAAAGTAATAATAAGATCTCTTATAAAGGAGGAGAAGAAGATAAAAAGATATATATATAAATAGCTTTAATATTACCTAATTTAGGGTCTTATAAATAGTTACTAATTAAGTTCTAAAGAAATAGTTAATTTATTTAATTTTTAGTATGTGCGCCAGCTATTTTAGTACTAACGCGGCGCTACCATAGAATAGTTACAGGCACGATACAGTTCATGCGGAATTTGCTCAAAGCGGTTAGCGTTCACCACGCTGAATGGTTTGAATTATCGCCATGTCCATCCAGAATTGCCTCTTTTGTCCCATTCTGGTGGCAAATGCTACAGTACTGTAAGCTGTGGGCCTATCGGTCCACACCGGCCGGGAAACCTCTGCGGATTGAAGCAGTAATTGCTCCATGGCAAGGCGTCATGATACGCCTCCTTATCCTCTTAATCCAAGCCAGAGGCTCGTAGAGCCGACGGCAAGGCCCATCTGCTGCATTTCTTAGCTTGAAATGTGACGGTTGAGGATGTATAAGACTGTGAAGACTGCCTACTCTTTCTCGCTCGTGTTTCTACCTCCGAACCCAGGGACGCTAACATTGGACACCTACCAAGATACCTCATCAGAGCTGCATCGCTCCGGTCAAGAGTTGTTGTTGCATTCTTACAGCATCTAACATTGTCCGCTATGCATGAAATGAACGCAACTTGTAAGAGTCGCCACCCAAGGTCTCTCCTTAAGTATCGAGCAATGCGTCATCTAATGTTCTCCATATCCTAGCAGCCGAACAAAGCCAAACAAGTCCTCTATCCACCGATATCATTCTCAATGTTCTATTCGGAGTCCTTGGACCGCTAGTTGCAATCCTCATTGTTGTGTGGACTGTATGGAACGAAAGTCGCCGCAAAGAAAGTGCTCAGGGTATATTAATTCCGGAATCTTTATGCCTAGGATGTGACTGACGTTATTTGCAAAGAGCAAAGCGCTGAGCCAGTCTGATGATGTCAATAGATTGATCCATACTATATCGCTCGGAGCTTATGGGCAGGGAGTTATGAGCAAGCCCCCAGAATTGAGATAGACGTGGAACATAATATAGACCATTCTCGTACTGCATCAACCGATCGCCGACAAGGATCTACCCTAAATATCAAGGTTTAGGGTAGATCCCTGTCAATACTAATACCTATCCATAAGTTATTTATTTAGCACCGCTTTCTTTAACTTAATATAAGTTTAAAAAATAAAAGTAAATTATACTTAAATAACTATAATAAGTATATAGTATAATTAACTATAGAATTAGCTTTTATAATTAAATAATATAATATTAATTATTTTTATATTTTTTATAATAAACTTTTATATAAAAATTCTTAATATATTTTTTCTTTTTAATTTAAGACTTATTTTTACTATTAAGTAATTATTTAATTTAATTTATAATATTTTTTAAGTTTATAAAATAAACTTTATAATATCTTCTTAACTTTAAAACTTATTAAAATACTTAATAATAAAATAATAGTTAATATAATATAAAATTTAATAAATATTATAGAAGTATTTATTCTAAATTATTTAATTATTTTAAAACTTTTATATAAATATTTAGACTTTAATATTTTTTTAATAATTTTTAAAAACTTCTAAATTTTTAATCTAATTAATATTATTTATTTATTTAAAATATTAATTTATAAAGTTTATTAATATTTACTTTAATAATAATATTTATAATTATATTAATAAATAATTTATTATCTTAGAGAAAAGAGTTTATTTAAAAATAACTTATTAATAATCTATTAATAGTTTATAATAGAGAGATTTAACTTCTTAGAAATATAATTAAATATAAGTAAGATTAAGTAAGTTAAGTATTTATTAACTATAGACTCCTCTCTACTATATAAGTTAAATATAAAAAAGAAAATTCTAATAATAGGAAGACTATCCCTTATATATTTATTTAAGATTATATTAAGTTCTAATATAATTCTTTATAATTAAATACTAATTCTATTTAATCTTAGGAGGTTTAATTATAATTAAGTACTAATTCTACTTAATCTTAATATAGTATCTTAGGCTATACTTAATATATATAACTTCTAATCCTTTTAATTTTTTTATAAATTAATTTATAATACTATCTCCTATTTAAGATATAATTATCTTAATATAAACTTAATAATTTAAATATTTCTTATACTACGCCTATAAAAACTTTTTTTTTAAAGTTTATTATATAAAGCTATTCTTATATCTAGATATAGCTAAGTTATTAAAATAATAATATAAATATTATTAAGATAAGTTATTTTCTTACTAGATTATAAAAAACTTAAATTATTATTATAAATATATATAAATAAAAGCTAAATATAGTTTTATTTCTTTAAATATTCTTAAATAAAAAATTTATTAGAATATAAGAATCTTTTTAAATATAAGAAGAATAAGCTTTTAATAAGGATAATTTAAGTCTCTATTAAAATTAACTTTATTAAGATTAAAAGAGATAAGATAATAAAATAAGAGTTAGAAAATATCTTAACTTAAAAAAAAAAAAAGAGAAAAAGACTAGTATACTTTTTTAAGTTAATATAAGACCCTTACTACCTAATAAAGATAGTAAACTTCTTAGTTTTAAGAAACTAGACTAGGATTCTTTAATTATAAATTTTAAACTTAAAACTTAACTAGTTTCTTAAAGTAGTTAAGTATTAATAATAACTTCTATATATTTTTTAAGTTATTATAATTTAATTATTTAATTAAATATTTTTATTTTCTATTAATCTTCTAATAATCTAGGATTTTTTTAATATTATATTTCTTATTATCTTTATCTAAAAGAAGAGATATTATTTATAATAATATTTAAAAGTCTACTTTTTCTAATAATAATATATAAAATATATTATACTTCTTTATTAGTTCTAGTAAATCTAATATATAATTTATATCCTCTTTATATTTTTTAACTAGGAAGGGACTAAATTTTATATAATTAAGCTTATTACTAAGCTTATTAATTTTAAAATTTTTATAAAAAAGATATACTCTATTCTCTTTAGAAATATTAAAACCTTTTAAATATTTTTAATTATAATATATTACTAAATAGCTACTTAGAAACTATAAGTTCTTTTTTTATAATTTTTAATAAAGTATAATAGAGAGATTTAACTCCTTTAGGGTATAATTAAATATAAGTTAAATTAAATAAGTTAAAATATCTATTAGCTATAAACTCCTCTCTATTATATAAGTTAAATATATAAAAGGAAACTTCTATATTATAGGTACTCTTAGTATATAATATATACTAAGCTAAGGGTCCTTAGTTATAGAATATCTTTAGAGTAGAATAGAAAGTAATTAAAGTAATTATAATACTAATTACTATAATTATAGAGTAATTAGAGTAATTAGGATATTAATTATTAGAATTATATTAATCCTTAGTATAGCTTTAATAAATATATAAGAGATAGTCTTTCTACTATAGAAGTTTTCTTCTTTATATTTAACTTATATAATAGAGAGGAGTCTATAATTAATAAATACTTAACTTACTTAATTTTACTTATATCTATTTATATCCCCTAAGGAGTTAAATCTTTTTATTATATTTTAAATACTATACTCTATTTTATTTAAAATAAGTACTTTTAATTCTATTATAAGGAATTATTAGTATCTCTTTATAAAGGCTATAAAAATAGCCTAATAGAATAATTTAGATATTTAGGTAGTTTTTAATAAAAGATTTAAAATCTCTACTCCTATTAAGTTCTCTAATAAGAAGGAAATCCTTAATAACTATATATAATAAATAAAATTATATATAGTATTCTACTCTTTATTATTTATTAAATTAGAGGAATAAAACTTATTCTATCTTTTTTATTTAGAGAGAGATATAATATTATCTCTTTTTTTTTAACTTAATAAGTATATTAAACTATAAGACCTCTAATATATAATAGATAATATTAATAAGTTTTCTAATAAAAAGAAATATATTAAAGATATTTTTAAGACTTTATTTAAAAATAATATTAAGAAATAGAAGATAGAGAAGAAGATATTTTATTTTTATTAAAAAAAAGTAGTAACTAAATATATAATAAAGTTCTAGGCCTTATTAATAAGGATTTATTAAAATATTACTATAAAACTAATAGTATATTATATTAGATTAAATAAGGAGATTAAAAATAAATTAATTAAGATATAATTATTTTAGACTATAACTATATTTATTAAAATAATCTATACTATAGATAATAGATTATATAAAAGAAAGATAGAATAGAAGACTTTTAATCTAAAAAATAAATTTAGTAGATAGAAGAATATTTTAGTAATAAGTTAAAAATTACCCTATAAAACTAAAAAAGAAAAGAAGACTAAAGACTTATTATAAATAAAATATTATAACTACTATAAGAAGAGATATTATAAGAATAAGTATTTATAATAAGTGTTATAAGTCGAACATTGCTAAATAGTAATATATTTAGTATAGAAAAGTATTTATACTATAGAGAACTAGCTAAGCTGCCTGCAGCTCCTAGATGGGGGCCGTGTGGGTACTAGGCCCAATTAGGACTAGTGTATAGCCGGACCGCGCTGGGTCTCTGATAATAGGAATAGATAGCTACTATAAAAAAAACTCTCTTTTCTAAAAAGAAAAAGTTACTTAGATTATAAATATCTTAAAGCTAATTATAATAGACTCTAAACTAAAAGATATATTTAAGTAAATTAAAAAGAAAATAGGGTATAATAGTTTATTTTAAACTATATACTATAATAACTAGTACTAAACCTACTAAAGTAAAAAAGAAGAAAGTAGTTACTTTCTTAAAAAATTAAAAGTATATTTAAAAGATAAGTTTTAGATAATAATTATAAATAAGAAGACTTATAATTTTTTAGACTAAGAATAGACTAAATTACTATCTTTAAATAAAACTTTAAGTAATAAAATTTTATTTTTTAAGAAATTAAATAATAACTTAAAAAAGTTATAAAAATAGTATTATATTATAGTTTAAGTTTAAATGAAAATAGTTAATATCTAGAAATAATATATATATTATATAAAAAAATAGGTAATAAATCTTTATTATAAATTAAAAAAAATAAAAAACTAGATAATTAAAGTATTTATAAAGTAATCTATAAATAAATTAATTAAGTTATTAAATATATATAAAATAATCTTTCTACTAAATAATACTTAGAAGCTAGTATTAATAGAAAAATTTTAAAATATCTTTAAAATAGTAGCTAAAAAAATCGCTTATAATAAGATAGGTAGACTAGTAACTATAAAAATACTAATTATTATTAAAATCTAATAGATATTAAAAGGGAATAGCTATATAAATTTATTAAATATAGTTTATATATATATCTCTAAGGGATTTAGATTTTTAAAGAATAAATTAATTTTATTACTAAATAAGTATTAAATACCTTAATATATATAAAATAAGGCTTAAGTACTTATAAATAATATTAAGACTCTATTATTATAGAAAAAACTAATTTAAAATATTAAATTTTTAAATAAACTAATTACTATCTTTAAGCTAGATAGAAGAGAGATAAAAGATTTAAAAAATTAAAAGATTTTCTAATAAATAAACTAATTAATAAGACTTATTTAAAAGCTAAATAAATTACTATAATTAAATTATAAGAGGATATCTAATTTAAGTTTTAAATAAGAATTATAGAATATTAAGTCTAAATAATTATTAATAGTAAATTAAATAAAGATTTAATTAATTTTAATTTTATATTAAAATATAGAATCCTAACTATATAATATATATTATATATATTAATAAACTTTAATTATTTTATAATTAGAAAGATAGATTAAATAATTAAGTTTATTAATTTAAAGATAGAAAAATAATATAAAAAATATAACTTTTATTTAATATTAAGAGAAGAAGTAGATAATATTACTTTTAAAGCCCCCTAATTATAAAAAGTTAATTTATTAATAGAATAGAGTTTTAATACTTTAATATTTAAAAATAGTACTTTAAACTAAGTTTTTTAAATATAGAAATATTTATATCTTAATATTATTATATAAATAATAATAAAAATAAATTTTTTTTTTAAGATAGAAATATTATAATATTATAAAATTAAGTTATTATTATTAATAGTACTACTTATATAAAACTATCTAATAAATATATAAAATATAGAAACTTATTTTAAGAAAAAAGCCTTAATAAAATACTTTTTAAATATTAATTATAAGATTAAGCTAATTCTAAGTAAAAAATCTATAAAGAAGTTAATATATCTATTATTAAAAAATAAGGTAGTTATTTTTATAAAATATATTAAAAAAAATAAAGTTAAAGGTTTTATTTAAAAATTCTAATTATTAATAAAATATTCTATTTTATTTATACTAAAAGTAAATAGAGAATTAAGATTATATATAGATTATAAAATATCTAATAATATAATAATTAAAAATAGTTATTCTTTATTTTTAATTAAGAAGTTTTAAGATAAGGTTTAAAAATTTTTTTTATTAAATTTAATATTTTAAGAGTATTTAACTAAATAAGAATAAAAGAGAGAGATAGATAGAAAATAGTATTCTATATAAGATAGAGTTTATATAAGTATTTTATTATACTATTTAGCCTAACTAATACCTTTATTATATTTTAAATATATATTAATAATATTTTAAAAAAATATTTAGATAAGTTTATACTAATTTATATAAATAATATTCTTATTTATTTTAATATTTTAAAAGAATATATTAAGTATATATATAAAATACTATAAAAACTTAAAAAAGCTAGTTTATAACTTAAAATAATAAAATATAAATTTTATTAAAAAAGGGTAAAATTTCTAGGCTTTATTATTTTAGATAAAAAAATTAAAAAAAATTCTAATAAAATTAAAAATATAATTAAATAGTTTATATTAATTAATAAGAAAGAGATCTAGTTTTTTCTTAAATTTATAAACTTTTATTAAAAATTTATTAAAGATTATAATAAGATTATAATATCTCTAATAAACTTAATATATAATAAAGTATTATTTATATAAGAAAAGAAAATAAAAGCTTTTTTTAAATTTTAAAAAAAATAATTTATTTTAAGTTTTATATTTTATTAATTTAATCTAGAATTTTCTATTAAAGTTTATACTAATATTTTAAATAGTATATTAAGAGTAGTAATAAGTTAATTTATATAAATTAATATTAGTATTATTAAAAAAAAAGGAATATTAATACCCTATTATATTTTATAATAAGAAGTTATTAAATCTTAAATTTAAATATTTAATATATAATAAAGAATTACTTATTATAGTAGATATATTTTATATATAAAAAGTTTATTTAAAAGGAACTAAGTACTAGATTTAAGTTTTATTAAACTATAAAAACTTAATATATTTTTTATTAATAAAGAAGCTAAATAAATATCTAGCTTATTAATATAAAAAGTTAATAATATTTAATTTTAGAATTAAATATATTAAGAATAGTAAGAATAATATTATAGATATACTTAATAAAAAAGTTAATTATATAGAAAATATCTAGTAAAACTTTAAAACTATATTAATATAAGATAAAAATAGATTACTATAATTAAATAAAATAAAACTTTATATTATAATAACTATAATAATAGAAATTAAAGAATTTATTTAATAAGTATTAGTAGATTTATAGAAAGATAAAATAATAATTAAAATTCTTAAAAATATTAATAACTATAATAGATTTAGTAAAATAAATTTAGAACTTTTTTTATTTTTAAAAAAGATCTATATTCTAATATTTATATATATAAAGATCTTTAGAATCTACTATAAGATAGAGATCTTAGAAGATTATTAAAAAATTAAAAAAACTTTTAAAAAGTTATTATAAAACTTCTATTTCTTAAGAATAAGAAAATATATTAAGGATAGAGTTACTTAATATAATATATATATTAAGATAAAATATATTTAATATAAATTATATAAAGAAATAAAATTATTTAACTTTTTAAAATAAATTTAGAAAAATATTATATAGAATTTTATTATTAAACTTTTAAAATTAAAAAAATAACTAATAAAAATATAATATAATATAATATTAATAATTAATAACTAATTAACTATATTAATATACTTCTTATTATATAAGAAAGCTTTAAATATAAAAGATCTAGCTTATATATTTTTTAAAATAGTAGTAGCTAATTATAAACTTTTAAATAAAATTATTTTAAATAAAATAAACTTTTTATCTTTAAGTTTTAGAGATTATTAATAAATATAATAAGAATTAAGATAAAAATAAATATAATATTTTACTTATAAATAAATAGTTAGATAAAATAAATTAATTAAATACTTAAATAATATCTTTAATACTATATAAATTATTAATAAAATAATTAAGTTTAGTATTTACTTAATATATAGATAATATATAATAGATTTTTATTAAACTCTATTAAAATAATATTATATTAAATTAATTATAAGTTTAAATCTTATATAATATTATTATTTAAGAATTATAAATTTAAAATATAATAAATTACTATAATAACTTAAGAAATAAATTATCTCTATTAAAAATTATAGAAGGATTTATAGTTCCTAAATAAATATTTAATAATATATTATAATTAAAAATATTTAGAAAACTTAAATATTTTTAAAAAAAATAGAATATATCTTTTTTATAAAAATTTTAAAATTAATAAATTTAATAATAAACTTAATTATATAAAGCTTAGTCCTTTCCTAATTAAAAAATATAGAGGGGATATAAATTATATATTAAATTTATTAAAATTAATAAAAAAATATAATATATTTTATATATTATTATTAAAGAAAGTAGATTTTTAAATATTATTATAAATAATATCTCTCCTTTTAAATAAAAATAATAAGAAATATAATATTAAAAAGATTTTAGATTATTAGAAAATTAAAGAGAAATAAAGATATTTAGTTAAGTAGTTAAATTATAATAATTTAAAAAATATATAGGAACTACCTTTAGTATTTAATTATCTAAAGAAGTTATAGAAATTTTAAGTTTAAAATTTTATATTAATTAATCCTAGTTTAGTAATAGATTAAGATTCTTAAATATATTAAATAAAGAAGTAAAAGCTTAGAATATAGTCTTCTCTTTTTTTTTTCTTTAAAACTTAATATTTTTTATCTCTTTTTAGATTATTTTTATTTAATTTATCTTAATCTTTTCTATTTATTTATAAAGATAAGATAACTTCTTAAAAGCTACCTTTTTTTCTTTTTATAATTATTTATATTACTTCTCTAAATATTTCTATTTTAGAATATTAAGAGAAAATAAATTATAGTTATTACTAGTATAAATATATTTAATATATTATTCTAATATTTTATTAAAATAGTAGAGGTATTCTATTTTTATATATTAAATATAGTTTTATTTAGATAAGAAAGCTATTCTAAGTTTTAAAACTAATTAATAATAATATACTATTAAGCTTTAAGGTTTTTTTATTTATAGTATAGATAAAATCTATATATTAAAAAAAATAGATTTCTTTAGGATAAAGATTCCTTAAAAAGAGAATAGTATTATAAATATTTTTAGTATATAATATATATTAAGCTAAGGGTCCTTAGTTATAGGATATCTTTAAGATAGAATAGAAAATAATTAAAATAATTATAATATTAATTATTATAATTATAGAGTAATTAGAGTAATTAAGATATTAATTATTAGAATTATATTAATTCTTAATATAATCTTAATAAATATATAAGGGATAGTTTTTCTATTATTAGAAGTTTTCTTCTTTATATTTAACTTATATAATAGAGAGGAGTTTATAGCTAATAGATACTTAACTTACTTAATCTTACTTATATTTATTTATACCCCTTAAGGAGTTAAACCCCTCTATTATATTCTAATAGTAGGAAGACTATCTTTTATATATTTATTTAAATTATACTAAGTCTTAGTATAATTCTTTATAATTAAGTCCTAATTCTATTTAATTCTAGGAGGTTTAACTATAATTAAATATTAATTCTACTTAATTCTAATATAGTACTCTAGACTATACTTAATTTATATAATTTTAATCCCTTTAATATAATAGGGGGGTTTAACTCCTTAGAGATATAAATAGATATAAGTAAGATTAAATAAATTAAGTATTTATTAACTATAGACTTCTCTCTATTATATAAGTTAAATATAAAGAAGAAAACTCTAATAGTAGGAAGACTATCCCTTATATATTTAACTAAATTATACTAAGCCCTAATATAATTTAGATAATTAGTACCCTAATTACCCTAATTATCTTTTTATTTTATATTAAGCTTTAGTATAATCTAAGTAATTAGTATCCTAATTATTTTAATTATTTTTTTATCCTTCTTTAAAGATATCCTATATCTAAGGATTCTTAATTTAGAGTTAAAAATACCTATAATATTATCCTCTTATTAAGGAATCTTTATTCTAAAGAAATTTAACTTCCTTAATATATAATCCTTATCTATACTATAGATAAAGAAACTATAAAGCTTAATAATATATTATTATTAGTTAGTTTTAAAACTTAGAATAGCTTCCCTATTAAAATAAGACTATATTTAGTATATAAAAGCGAGGTGTTTCTATTATTCTAATAAGGTATTTAACTAATATATTAAATATATTTATATTAGTAGTAACTATAATTTATTTCCTCTTAATATTTCTAAGTAGAAGCGTTTAGAGAAGTAATATAAATAGTTATAAAAAAAAGAAGAGACGGCTTTTAAAAAGCTGTCTTATCTTTATAAATAAATATAAAAGATTAAAGTAAATTAAGTAAAGATAGTTTAAAAGAAAATAAGAAATATTAAATTTTTAAAAAGAAAGGAGAAGAAAGCTATATCCTAGACTTCTACTTTCTTATTTAATATATTTAAGGGTTTTAATTTAACGCTAGACTAGAGTTAACTAATATAGGATTTTAAGCTTAAAATTTCTATAATTTCTTTAAGTAGTTAAGTATTAAAAGTAATTCTTATATATTCTCTAAATTATTATAGTCTAACTATTTAATTAGATATTTTTATTTCTTATTAATCTTTTAGTAATCTAGGATCTTCTTAATATTATATTCCTTATTATCTTTATTTAGAAGGAGAGATATTATTTATAATAATATTTAGAGATCTACTTTTTCTAATAATAATATATAAAATATATTATACTTTTTTATTAATTTTAGTAAATTTAATATATAATCTATATCCTCTTTATATTCTTTAACTAGAAAAGGATTAAGCTTTATATAGTTAAGCTTATTACTAAGCCTATTAATTTTAAAGTTCTTATAAAGAAGATATACTTTATTCTCTTTAAAAATATTTAGACCTTCTAAGTATTTTTAATTATAATATATTACTAAGTATCTACTTAGGAACTATAAGTCCTTTTATAATTCTTAATAAAGGCGACCTATTTTTTTAGTTATTATAGTAGCTTACTATACCCTAAATATATATCCTCTTAATAGTAAAATTATATAGGGTTTAAATCTATAATTAGCTTAATATAATATTATTTTAATAGAGTTTAATAAGAATCTATTATATATTATTTATATATTAGATAAATACTAAACCTAATTATTCTACTAATAATTTATATAATATTAAAGATATTACTTAAGTATTTAGTTAATTTATTTTATCTAACTATTTATTTATAGGTGAAATATTATACTTATTTTTATCTTAATTTCTATTATATCTATTAATAATCTCTAAAATTTAAAGATAAAGAGTTTATTTTAGTTTAAAATAATCTTATCTAAAAGTCTATAATTAGTTACTATTATTTTAAGAAATATATAAGTTAAATCTTCTATATTTAAGGCTTCTCTATATAGTAGAAAGTATACTAATTTAGTTAATTAATTATTAATTATTAATATTATATTATATTCTACCTTTATTAGTTATTTTTTTAACTTTAAGAGTTTAATAATAAAATTTTATATAATATTTTTCTAGGCTTAATTTAGAAAGCTAGCTAATTTTATTTTTTTATATAGTTTATATTAGATATACTTTATTCTAATATATATATTATATTAAGTAACTTTATCCTTAATATACTTTCTTATCCTTAGGAAGTAGAAGTTTTATAATAACTTTTTAAAAGTCTTTTTAATTCTTTAATAACCTCTTAAGTACGCCGCGCAACGGGTTTTCGCTAAGATTTTAATTTTTTTATACTCTTTCTTTAATAACTTTTTCATCTATTAAAATAATTTAGATATTAGGGCATGGATTTAAAGCCCTACTTAAGGGCTATAAATCTATATATTTTTTGCGCTAAATTAATATAGGTTAGTAGGGCTATTAGTATTTAAAAAGAGGGACTTAAAAATCGGGTCGGGTTCTAGATTTCTAGAAAACCCGACCCGACCCGTTCAACCCGACGCTAATAACTCTACTAACTTATATTAGTTTAGCGTAAAAATTATATATTATTATAGCTCTAATATAGAGCTTTAAATCTATGCCCTAATATCTAAATTATCTTAATAATTAAAAAAGTTATTAAGAAAAGAAGATTTCTAAAAAATACGCTAAAAAAACCCGATCCGACCCGTTGCGTAGCGTACTCTTAAGGTCTTCGCCTTATAGTAGATTCTAAAGATCTCTATATATATAGATATTAGAATATAGATCTTTTTTAGAAATAAAAGAAGTTCTAAATTTATTTTACTAAATCTATTATAGCTATTAATATCTTTAAGGATTCTAACTACTATTTTATCTTTTTATAGATTTATTAATACTTACTAGGTAAGTTCTTTAGTTTCTACTATTATAATTACTATAATATAGAGTTCTATTTTATTTAGTTATAATAATCTATCTTTATCTTATACTAATATAGTTTTAGAACTCTATTAGATATTTTCTATATAGTTAACTCTTTTACTAAGTATATCTATAGTATTATTCTTATTACCCTTAATATATTTAATTCTAAAATTAAATATTATTAACTCCTTATATTAATAAGCTAGATATCTATTTAGCTCCTTTATTAATAGGAAGTATATTAAGTTTTTATAATTTAATAAAATTTAAACCTAGTACTTAGTTCCTTTTAGATAAACCTTCTATATATAAAATATATCTACTATAATAAGTAATTCCTTATTATATATTAGATATCTAGACTTAGTATCTTATAATTTCTTATTATAAAATATAATAAGGTACTAATATTTCTTCCCTCTTTTAATAATACTAGTATTAATTTATATAGACTAATTTATTACTACTTCTAATATACTATTTAAGGTATTAGTATAAACTTTAATAAAAAGTTTTAAGTTAAACTAATAAAATATAGGACCTAAAGTAAACTACTTTTTTAAAATTTAAAAAGAAGCTTCTACTTTCTTTCCCTATATAAATAATACTTTATTATATATTAAGCTTATTAGAGATTTTATAATCTTACTATAATTCTTAATAAACTTTTAATAAAAGTTTATAAATCTAAGAAAGGACTAGACCTCTTTTTTATTAATTAATATAAATTATTTAATTATATTTTTAATTTTATTAGAATCTATCTTAATTCTTTTATTTAAGATAATAAAGCCTAAGAATTTTACCCTTTTTTAATAGAACTTATATTTTATTATCTTAAATTATAAGCTAGCTTCTTTAAGTTTTTTTAGTATTTTTTATATATACTTAATATATTCTTTAAAAGTATTAGAATAAATAAGAATATTATTTATATAGATTAATATAAACTTATCTAGATATTTCTTTAAGATATTATTAATATATATCTAAAATATAATAGGAGTATTAGTTAAACTAAATAGTATAATAAAGTACTTATATAAGCCTTACTTTATATAGAATACTATTTTTTATTTATCTCCCTTCTTTATCCTTATTTAGTTAAATATTTTTAGAATATTAAATTTAGTAAATTACTTCTTCCCTTAGAACTTATTTTAGAGCTTCTTAATTAAGAGTAGGAGATAGCTATTTTTAATTATTATATTATTAAGTACTTTATAATCTATATATAACCTTAATCCTTTATCTACTTTTAGTATAAATAGGATAGGATATCCTATTAGTAATTAAAATTTTTAGATAAAACCCTTAGCTTTATTTTTTTTTAATATATTTTATAAAAATAATTATCTTATCTTTTAATAATAGATATATTAGTTTCTTTATAAGTTTTTTATTTAAGATTAGCTTAATCTTATAGTCTTATAATTAATATTTAGAAAGAACCTTATTAAGATTCTCTTTTTAAAATAAGTTTCTATATTTTATATATTTATTAAGTAGTTTTATATAAATAGTATTATTAATAATAGTAACTTAACTCTATAATATTATTATATTTTCTTTTTAGAAATTATCTTTTATTTTCTCTACTATCTATATAATAATACTAGGATATAAATATTTCTATATTTAAGAAACTTAGTTTAGAGTACTATTCTTAAATATTAATATACTAGAACTTTATCCTATTAATAGATTAACCTTTTATAATTAAGAAGCTTTAAGAGTAATCTTATCTACTCCTTTTCTTAATATTAAGTAAAAGCTATACTTTTTATATTATCTTTCTATCTATAAATTAATAGGCTTAGTTATTTAATCTATTTTTCTAATTATAGAATAGTTAAAGTTTATTAGTATATATAATATATACTATATAATTAGGATTCTATACTTTAATATAAAGTTAAAACTAATTAGATTTTTATTTAATCTATTATTAATAATTATTTAGATTTAGTATCTTATAATCTTTATCTAAAATCTAAATTAAATATCTTTTTATAATCTAATTATAGTAATCTATTTAGTTTATAAATAAGTCTTACTAATTAGCCTACTTATTAAAGGATCTTCTAGTTTTTTAAATCCTTTTTATCTAATTTTAAGATAATTACTAGTCTATCTAAAAATTTAGTATCTAGAATTAGTTTTTCTTATAATAGTAGGATCTTAATACTATTTATAAATATTTAAGCCTTATTTTATATATATTAAGGTATAAGACACCTATTTAATAATAAAACTAACTTATCCTTTAAAAATTTAGATCTTTTAAGGGTATATATATAAACTATATTTAATAAGTCTATATAGCTATTCTCTCTTAATATTTATTAGATTTTAGTAGTAATTAGCGCTTTAATAGTTACTAGTCTACCTATTTTATTATAAGTAATCTCTTTAATTACTAACTTAAAGATCCTTTTAAATTTTTCTATTAATACTAGCTTCTAGGTATTATTTAGAAAAAAGATTATTTTATATATATTTAGTAATTTAATTAACGCGTTTATAAGTTATTTTATAGATATCTTAATTATCTAACCTTCTACCCTTTCTAATTTATAATAGAGATTTGTTATTTACTCTTCTATATAATATACTTATTATTCCTAGATATTTACTATCTCTTTTTAAACTTAGACTATAATATAGTATTATACTTATAACTCTTCTAAATTATTACCTAATTTTTTAAAGAGTGAAACTTTACTATTTAAAGTTTTATTTAAAGATAGTTATTTAACTTACTTTTAATTTAAGAAGTTATATATCTTCTTATTTATAATTATTATTTAAAACTTATCTTCTAAATATATTTTTAGCTTCTTAAAGAAGTAACTACTTCCTTTTTTCTTACTTTAATAGGTTTAGTACTAGTTATTATAATATATAATCTAAAATAAACTATTATATTTTATCTTCTTTCTAATCTACTTAAATATATCTTTTATTTAGGAGTTTATTATAATTAACTTTAAGATATTTATAACCTAGGTAGCTTTTTAAGAGGGGTTATCTCTTCCTTTTATAATAGCCACCTATTTTTATTATAAGTATTTATTCTTATAGTATTCTTTCTTATAGTAGTTATAATACTTTACTTATAATAAGTTTTTAATCTTCTTTTTCTTTTTAGTCTTATAGGGAGGTTTTTAATTTATTACTAAAATATTTTCTTACTTACTAGGCTTATTTTCTAGATTAGAAATTTTTTTTTTTATCTTTCTTTTATATAATCTATTATTAATAGTATAGGTTATTTAAATAAGTATAGATATATTCTAAAATTATAGTATTTTTATTAGCTTATCCTTAACTTCTTTATTTAACCTATTATAATATACTACTATTTTAGTAGTAATATTCTACTAAATCTTTATTTAATAAGGCTTAGAACTTAGTTATATATTTAATTATAAACCTTTTCTAATAGAGGTAGATTATTTTTCTCTCTATTTTTTATTTTTTAATATTATCTTTAAATAAAGCTTTAAGAATCTCCTTAATATAGTTATATTTATTAGAGAACTTAGTAATATTATTTAATATATACTAAGAGTCCTAAAGTTTAATATATTTATTAAGTTAAGGGGAGAGCGCTAATACTATATCTTCTTTTAAGTAAGAAAAATAAAATAAGTTCTATTCTTCTAATATAGTAAATAATAAAGAGTAGAATATTATATATAATTCTACTTATTATATATAGCTATTAAGGGTCCCTCTTTTACTAAAGAACTTAGTAAGGGTAAGGACTTTAAGTCCTTCTCTAAAAACTACTTAAATATTTAAGTTATCCTACTAAGCCGCCTTTATAGCCTTTATAAAAGGATATTAATAATCTCCTATAATAGAACTAGAAGTACTTATTCTAAATAGAATAAAATATAGTATTTAAAATATAATAAAAGAGTTTAACTCTTTAAAGATATAGATAAATATAAATAAAATTAAATAAATTAAGTATTTATTAACTATAAACTCCTCTCTATTATATAAATTAAATATAAAGAAGGAAATTCTAATAGTAAGAAGGCTATCCCTTATATATTTAGCTAGATTATACTAAGTCCTAGTATAATCTAGGTAATTAGTACCCTAATTATCTTAATTATCTTTCTATCTTATACTAAGCTCTAATATAATCTAGGTAATTAGTATTCTAATTATCTTAATTACTTTTCTATCCTTCCTTAAAGATATTTTATATCTAAGGACCCTTAACTTAGAGCTAAGAACACCTATAATAAAAGAAGACTAAGAACTTATTATAAATAAAGTATTATAATTATTATAAAAAAGGATATTATAAAAATAAGTATTTTAAATAAGAATAAGTAGTTATAATAAAGAGAAAAAGTTACTTAGAATAGTAATAACTCTAAATTACTTATAAAAAACTTATAAAAGAAAGATAATTTCTTCTAAATTAGAAAATTAATAAAGTATAATTATTTATCTTAGATAATATACTATAATAATTATTATTAAGCTTATTATAGTAAAAAAAAAAAAGTAAATACTATTCTTAACTTAGAAAAAAAAACTTAAAAAATAAAATTTAAATAATAGTTATAAATAAAAAGATATATAACTTTTTAGATTTAAAATAGACTAAACTACTATCTTTAAATAAAGTTTTATTTTTTAAAAAACTAGATAATAATTTAAAGAAGTTATAAATATAATATTATATTATAGTTTAGACTTAGAAAAAAATTACTAATATTTAGAAATAATATATATAGTATATAAAAGAATAAATAATAAATCTCTACTATAAGTTAAAAAGAGTAGAAAATTAAATAATTAAGATATTTATAAAGTAACTTATAAATATACTAATTAAATTATTAAGTATATATAAAATAATTCTTCTACTAAATAATATATAGAAACTAGTATTAATAGAAAAATTTAAAGATATTTTTAAATTAGTAGTTAAGGAGATTACTTATTATAAGATAAATAGCTTAGTAATTATTAAAGTATTAATTATTATTAAAATTTAATAAATATTAAAAAGAGATAGTTATATAAATTTATTAAATATAATCTATATATATACCCTTAGAGAATTAAGATTCTTAAGGGATAAATTAATCTTATTATTAAATAAATATTTAGTATTTTAGTATATATAAAATATAGCTTAAATATTAATAAATAATATTAAGGCTTTACTACTATAAGAGAAATTAATTTTAAATATTATATTTTTAAATAACTTATATTCTATCCCTAAGTTAAATAAAGAAGAAGTAGAAAATTTAAAAAACTAATTAATTCTTTAATAAGTAGACTAATTAATAAAACTTATTTAAAAACTAAATAAACTACTATAATTAAATTATAAGGGAATATTTAATTTAAGTTTTAAATAAAAATTATAGAATATTAAATCTAAATAATTATTAATAATAAATTAAATAAAGATTTAATTAATTTTAATTTTATACTAAAGTATAGAATCTTAACTATATAATATATACTATATATATTAATAAATTTTAATTATTTTATAATTAAAAAGATAGATTAAATAATTAAATTTAGTAATTTAAAAATAAAAAGATAATATAAGAAGTATAGCTTTTATTTAATATTAAAAGAAGAAGTAAATAATATTACTTTTAAAGCCCCCTAATTATAAAAAGTTAATTTATTAATAGAATAGAGTTTTAATACTTTAATATTTAAAAATAGTACTTTAAATTAAGTTTTTTAAATATAGAAATATTTATATCTTAATATTATTATATAAATAATAGAGGAAATAAAGAATAATTTTTAAAAAGAAAATATAATAGTATTATAGAGTTAAGTTACTATTATTAATAATACTATTTATATAAAATTACTTAATAAATATATAAAATATAGAAACTTATTTTAAAAAGAAAGCTCTAATAAGGCTTTTTTTAAGTACTAATTATAAGACTATAAGATTAACTTAATTCTAAATAAAAACTTATAAAAAAGCTAATATATTTATTATTAAAAGATAAGATAGTTACTCTTATAAAATATATTAAAAAAAATAAAGTTAAAGATTTTATTTAAAAATTCTAGTTATTAATAAGATATCTTATCTTATTTATATTAAAAATAAATAGAGGATTAAGATTATATATAAATTATAAAATATTTAATTATATAATAATTAAGAATAGTTATTTTCTATCTTTAATTAGAAAGCTCTAAAATAAGTTTTAAAAAAAAAGTAATTTATTAAGTTTAATATTTTAAGAATATTTAACTAAATAAAAATAAAAAAAGGTTATAAGTAAAAGATAGTATTTTATATAAAATAAGATTTATATAAATATTTTATTATATTATTTAGTCTAACTAATATTCTTATTATATTTTAAAAAAATATTTAAATAAGTTTATATTAGTCTATATAAATAATATTCTTATTTATTTAGATACTTTTAAAGAATATATTAAATATATATATTAAATATTATAAAAGCTTAAAGAAGCTAGCTTATAACTTAAAATATTAAAATATAAATTCTATTAAAAAAGAGTAAAATTCCTAGAATTTACTAATTTAAATAAAGAGATTAAGATAAATCTTAATAAAGTTAAAAGTATAATTAAGTAGTTTATACTAATTAATAAAAAAAATATCTAGTTCTTTTTTAAGTTTATAAACTTTTATTAAAAATTTATTAAGAATTATAATAAGATTATAATTTCTTTAATAGACTTAATATAAAATAAAATATTATTTATATAAGGAAAGGAAGTAAAAGCTTCTTTTTAAATTTTAAAAAAGTAATTTATTTTAAATTCTATATTTTATTAATTTAATCTAGAATTTTCTATTAAAGTTTATATTAATATTTTAAATAATATATTAAGAGTAATAATAAATTAACTTATATAGACTAATACTAATTTATTAAAAAAAAGAGAGAATATTAATATCTTATTATATTTTATAGTAGAAAATTATAAGATATTAAGTCTAGATATTTAATATATAATAAAGAATTACTTACTATAATAAATATATTTTATATATAGAAAATTTATTTAAAAGAAATTAAATATTAGATTTTAAATTTTATTAAATTATAAGAATTTAATATACTTCCTATTAATAAAGAAGCTAAATAGATATTTAGTTTATTAGTATAAAAAGTTAATAATATTTAATTTTAGAATTAAATATATTAAGGGTAGTAAGAATAATATTATAAATATATTTAATAGAAGAGTTAATTATATAGAAGATATTTAATAAAGCTTTAAAGCTATATTAGTATAAAATAAAAATAAATTACTATAATTAAATAAAATAAAACTTTATATTATAATAACTATAATAATAGAAATTAAAGAATTTATTTAATAAGTATTAATAGATTTATAGAAAAATAAAATAATAATTAAAATTCTTAAAGATATTAATAGTTATAATAGATTTAGTAAAATAAATTTAAAACTTCTTTTATTTTTAAAAAGGATTTATATTTTAATATTTATATATATAAAAATCTTTAAAATCTACTATAAGGTAGAAATCTTAGGAGGTTATTAAAAAATTAAAAAAAATTTTAAAAAGTTATTATAAAACTTCTACTTCTTAAGAATAAGAAAATATATTTAAATTATTTAATATAATATATATATTAGAATAAAGTATACTTAATATAAATTATATAGAGAGATAAAATTAGCTAGTTTTTTAAACTAAATTTAAAAAATTATTATATAAGATTTTATTATTAAACTCTTAAAATTAAAAGAATAATTAATAAAAGTAGAATATAATATAATATTAATAATTAATAATTAATTAATTAAATTAGTATATTTCTTACTATATAAAGAAGTCTTAAATATAAAAGACTTAGCTTATATATTTCTTAAAATAATAGTAGTTAACTATAAGCTTTTAGATAAGATTATCTTAAACTAAAATAAACTTTTTATCTCTAAATTTTAGAGATTATTAATAGATATAATAAAGATTAAAATAAAAATAAGTATAATATTCTATTTATAGATAGATAGTTAGATAGAATAAATTAACTAAATACTTAAATAATATTTTTAATATTATATAAATTATTAATAAGATAATTAAATTTAGTATCTACTTAATATATAAATAATATATAATAAATCTTTATTAGACCTTATAAAGATAATATTATATTAAATTAATTATAAATTTAAACTCTATATAATACTATTATTTAAGAACTATAAATTTAAAATATAGTAAGTTATTATAATAACTTAAAAAATAAATTATTTTTATTAAAAATTATAAAAGAACTTATAATTTCTAAATAGTTACTTAGTAATATATTATAATTAAAAATATTTAAAAAGTCTAAATATTTTTAAAAGGGATAGAGTATATTTTTTTTATAAAAACTTTAAAATTAATAGACTTAGTAATAAGTTTAATTATATAAAGCTTAATTCTTTTCTAGTTAAAGAATATAAAGAGATTATAAATTATATATTAAATTTACTAAAATTAATAAAAAAATATAATATATTTTATATATTATTATTAGAAAAAATAGACTTCTAAGTATTATTATAGATAGTACTTCTTCTTTTAAATAAAGATAATAAGAAATATAATATTAAAAAGATTTTAAATTATTAAAAAATTAATAAAAAATAAAGATATTATAATAGGTACTAGTTACTACTTATATTTACTAAGGCCTACTAGACCTTATATACTTAGTAGCTTTTTCTATTATAGTTATTCTATAAGAATTAATATTATAATAGAATATTAACCTTACCCTTAATAAGCCTACTAAACTAGTCGTAATATTAATTCTTCTTCTATTAATTTAGGCTTAGAGTTAATAGTAAGCTAGTAATATCTTATAGCTCTTAGATAATAATATTATACCTAACCTTATCCTTAACTAAATACTATTCTTAGGAAGAGATTTTAGTCTCTTATTATTTTTATTTATCTATTACTTACTAAGACTTAATAGTATCCTAAAAAGGCCTAATAGTATTCTTTAGGGAGTTTAGACCCTAAATAATATAATAGAGCT
Source organism: Cladonia squamosa (assembly GCA_947623385.2). Lineage (NCBI taxonomy): Eukaryota > Fungi > Ascomycota > Lecanoromycetes > Lecanorales > Cladoniaceae > Cladonia > Cladonia squamosa. Next base: position 254,336 of record OX392384.1, read on the forward strand.
ACTAGCCTATATAACTATCTTAGAATAAAACTAATATAATAGTCTACTAATAAATTATAGCTATACTTTAATAGATCTATAAGATCTAGTATCTTAAAGTAAAATAAGTATATTAATACTTTAATTAAATACTAGATAATATCCTCCCCTCTAAGATACACCTATAATAACTACTAATATAGAGAGAAGAAAGATTAAATATATTCTTCCTTTAATTTTTATAGGGCTATCTATTATTACGGGTGCCCTTAGCTTATTAGGTAAGCTAAGTTAAAGGGTCCTTAGGTACAGGATATCTTTAAGTAAAGGATAAGAAAGTAATTAGAGTGATTATAGCACTAATTATTCTAATTACTTAAAGTAATTAGGTTAATTAGGGTATTGATTACCTAGATTATACTAGGGCTTAGTATAGTCTAGTTAAATATATAAGGGGTAGTCTTCCTACTATTAGAGTTTCCTTCTTTATATTTAACTTATATAATAGAGAGGAGTTTATAGCTAATAGATACTTAACTTACTTAATCTAACTTATATCTATTTATACCCCCTAAGGAGTTAAACCCCTCTATTATACTTTAAATACTATACTCTACTCTATTTAGAATGAGTACTTCCGGTTCTATTATAAGAGATTGTTAGCGCCCTTTTATAAAAGCTATAAAAGCGGCCTAGCAGGATAACTTAGGTATTTAGATAGTCCTAGGAGGAGGACTTAAGGTCCCTACCCCTACTAAGTTCTCTAATAAAAGAAGCACTCTTAATAGTTATATATAATAAGTAGAATTATATATAGCATTCCACTCTTTATTATTCACTAAATTAGAGGAATAAAACTTATTCTATCTTTTCTATTTAAAAGGAGATATAGCAGCGGCTTTCTCCCCCTAACTTAATAAGTATATTAAGTTCTAGGACCCCTAACGCATGTTAGATAATATTACTAAGTTCTCTAATAATAGGGACTATGTTAAGAATATCCTTAAGGCCTTATTTAAGGATAATACTAAGGAGCAAAGGATAGAGAGAAAGGTTTCTTATCTCTATTAGAAGGGGTTAGTAATTAAGTATATAGCGAGGTTCTAGGCCTTATTAGTAAAGATCTATTAGAATACTATTACTAAGATGGTAGCATACTAGGCTAAACTAAGTAAAGAAGTTAAGGATAAGTTAATAAGGATACCACTATCCTAGAATATATCCTTACTTATCTAAGCAACCCACGCTATTAATAACAGGCTATATAAAAGAAAGATAGAAAGGAAGACTTCTAACCTAGAAAGTAAGCCCAGTAAATAAGAGAATATTTTAGTGGTAGGCCAGAAACCCCCCTATAAGGCTAAAAAGGAAAAGAAGATTAGAGACTTATTATAAGTAGAGTATTATAACTACTATAAAAAGGGATACTATAAAAATAAGTGCCCGCGATAAGAATAGGTGGCTACTATAAAAGGAAGAGATAACCCTTCTTAAAAAGCTACCTAGGTTATAAACACCTTAGAACTAATTATAAAAAACTCCTAAATAGAAGACACCCTTAAGTAGATTAAAAAAAAGATAGACTATAATAATCTATCCTAAACTATATACTATAATAACTAGTACTAAACCCACCAAAGCGAAAAAAAAGGAAGTAGCTACTTCCCTAGAAAACTAAAAGCGTGTTTAGAAGATAAGTTTTAGATAATAGTTATAAATAAGGAGGCGTATACTTCCCTAAACTAGGAGTAGGCTGAATAACTATTTTTAGATAAAGCTTCAAATAGCAAAGTTTCACTCTTTAAGGAATTAAATAATAACTTAGAGGAATTATAAGCATAATACTAAATTATAGTCTAAGTTTAAAAAGAGATAGCTAATATCTAGAAGTAGTAAATATATTATATAGAAGAGTAGATAACGGATCTCTACTACAAGTTAGAAAGGGTAAAGAATTAGGTAATTAAAATATTAGCAAAGCAACCCATAAATATGTTAATTAAGTTATTAAATATATATAAAATAGCCCTTCTACTAAACAACACATAGAAGTTAGTACTAATAGAAAAGTTTAAGAGAATTTTCAAATTAGTAGCTAAAGAGATTACTTATAATAAAATGGGTAGACTAGCAATTATTAGAGCCCTAGTTACCACCAAAGTTAGATAGATACTATAAGGGGATAGCTATATAGACCCTCTAAATATAGTCTATATATACACCCCTAGGGGATTAAGATTTTTAAAAGATAGATTAATCCTTCTTCTAAACAAGCGTTTAGTACTATAGAAGATAAGAAATCAGGCTAAAAAACTAGCTAACGCTATAGCCAAGATTCCTCTATAGATATACTAAATACTAGACTCTAAGTTTCTTAACAGTCCCTCCTCTATCCTAAAGCTAGATAGAGAGGAAGAAGATTTAAAAAACTAAAGGGTCCCCCAATAAGTAGGCTAATCAGCGGGACTTATTTAGAGGCTAAATAAATCGCCATAATTAAATTATAAGGGGATATCTAATTTAGGTTTTAGGTAAAGATTATAGGACATTAGGTCTAGATAATTATTAATAGCGGATTTAATAAAGATCTAATTAGTTCTAACTTTATATAGAAGCATAGAATCCCAACTATATAATATACACTATATATATTAACGAACTTCAACCACTCTATAATTAGGAAGATAGATTGAATAACTAAGCCTATTAGTTTATAGATAGGGAGATAATATAAGAAGTATAGCTTCTATTTAGTACTAAGGGGAGGAGTGGATAAGATTACTTTAAGAGCCCCCTAATTATAAAAAGTTAATCTATTAATAGGATAGAGCTCTAATACACTAATATTTAAAAATAACACTCTAAACCAAGTTTCTTAGGTATAAAAGCGTTTATATCCTAGTATTATCATATAGATAGTAGAGGAAATAAAGGATAATTTCTAAAAAGAAAATATAATAGTATTATAGAGTTGAGTCACTACTATTAATAGCACTACTTATATAAAACTACCTAATAAATACGCGAAATATGGAAATCTATTTTAAGAAGAGAGCCCTAATAAGGCCCTTTCTAAGTACTAACTATAGGACTACGAGATTAAGCTAATCCTAGGAAAAGAATCTATAAAAAAGCTGATATATCCACTATTAAGAGATAAGGTAGTTGCCCTTATAAAATATATTAAAGAAAATAAAGCTAAGGGCTTTATCTAAAAATCCTAATTACTAATAGGATATCCTATCCTATTTATTCTAAAGGCAGACAGAGGATTAAGGTTATATATAGATTATAGAGCACTTAATAATATAATAATTAAGAATAGCTATCCTCTACCCTTAATTAGGGAGCTCTAGGATAAGCTTTAGAGGAAGAAATAATTTACTAAATTTAATATTCTAGGAGCATTTAACTAAATAAGGATAAAGAAGGGAGATAAGTAGAAGACAGCATTCTATATAAGGTAGGGCCTATATAAGTACCTTATTATACTATTTAGTCTAACTAATATACCCGCTATATTTTAGACATATATTAATAATATCCTAAAAGAGTATCTAAATAAGTTTATATTAGTCTATATAAATAATATCCTTATTTACTCTAATACTTTTAAAGAACATGTTAAGCATATATAAAAGGTACTAAAGAAACTTAAAGAAGCCAGCTTATAACTTAAGATGATAAAGTATAAATTCTACTAAAAAAAGGTGAAATTCTTAGGCTTTATTATCTTAAATAAGGGGATTAAAATAGATCCTAATAAAGTTAAAAGTATAGTTAAGTAGCTTATACCAACTAATAAGAAAGAGGTTTAGTCTTTTCTTAGATTCATAAACTTCTATTAAAGGTTTATTAAGGATTATAGTAAGACTATAAAACCCCTAATAAACTTAACATATAATAAAGCATTATTTATATAGGGAAAGGAAGTAGAAGCTTCTTTTTAAACCCTAAAAAAGCAGTTCACTTTAGGTCCTATACTCTATTAATTTAACCTAGAACTTCCTATCAAAGTTTATACTAATACCTTAGATAGCGCGTTAAGAGTAGTAATAAGTCAGCCTATATAGACTAACACTAGCATTATTAAAAGGGGGAGGGAATATTAGCACCCTATTATATTTTATAGTAGGAAGTTATAAGATGCTAAGTCTAGATATCTAATATATAATAAGGAATTACTTACTATAGTAGACATATTTTATATATAGAAGGTTTATCTAAAAGGAATTAAATACTAGGTTTAGGTCCTATTAAATTATAAGAACTTAATATACTTCCTATTAATAAAGGAGCTAAATAGACGTCTAGCTTATTAGTATAAGGAGTTAATAATATTTAATTTTAGAATTAAATATATTAAGGGCAGCGAGAATAATACTATAAATACACTTAGTAGGAGAGCTAATTATATAGAAAACATCTAATAGAGTTCTAAAGCCATACTAATATAAAATAAAGATAGATTATTATAACTAAATAGAGTAAGACTCTATATTATAGCAACTATAATAGTAGAAACTAAAGAACTTACCTAACAAGTATTAGTAGATTTATAAAAAGATAAAGTAGCAGTTAAAATCCTTAAAGATATTAATAGCTATAATAGGTTCAGTAAAATAGATTTAGGACTCCTTTTATTTCTAAGAAGGATTTATATTCTAACAGCTATATATAAAGAGATCTTTAGAATCTACTATAAGGCGGAATCCTTAGGAGGTTATTAAGGAATTAAGAAAACTCTTAAAAAGTTATCACAAAACTTCTACTTCCTAAGGATAAGGAAATATATTAAGGATAGGGTTATTTATTATAATATATATATTAGAATAAAGCATGCTTGATATAAACTATATAGAGAAATAAAATCAGCTAGCTTTTTAAAACAGGCTTAAAAGAGCATTATATAGGATTTTATTATTAAACTCCTAAAGTTAAAGAAACAATTAATAAAGGTAGAATACAACTTAATATTAGTAATTAATAATAGATTAACTAAACTAGCATATTTCCTACTATATAGGGAAGCCTTAAATATAGAAGATCTGGCTTATATATTCCTTAAAATAGTAGTAGCTAACTATAAGCTCCTAGATAAGATTATCTTAGATTAAGATAAACTCTTTATCTCTAAGTTTTAGAGATTGTTAATAGATATAATAGGGATTAAGATAAAAATAAGCACAGCGTTCTACCTATAGATAGATAGTTAGATAGAATAAACTAACTAAATGCTTAAATAATATCTTTAATATTATATAAATTATTGGTAGAATAATTAGGTTTAGTATCTACCTAATATATAGATAGTATATAACAGATCCTTATCAAACTCTATTAGAATAACACTATATTAAGCTAATTACGGGTTTAAACCCCGCATGATATTATTATTAAAAGGTTATATACCTAAGACATAATAAGCTACTATAATAACCTAAGAAATAGGCCGCCTCTATTAAGAATTATAGAAAGACTTATAATTCCTAAATAAACGCTCAGCAATATATTATAATTAAAAATACTTAAAAAGTCTAAATATTTCTAAAAAAAATAAGGTATATCTTCTTTATAGGAATTTCAAAACTAATAGGCCTAGTAATAAGCTTAATTATATAAAGCTTAGTCCTTTCCTAGTTAAGGAATATAGAGGGGATATAGATTATATACTAGATTTACTAAAACTAACAAAGAAATATAATATATTTTATATATTATTACTAAAGAAAGTAGACCCCTAGACACTACTATAAACAACACCCCTCCTCCTAAATAAAGATGATAAGGAGTATAATATTAAAGAAATCCTAGATTATCAAAAAATTAACAGAAAATAGAGGTATCTAATTAAATAGTTAGACTATAATAACTTAGAAAATATATAGGAACTACCTTCAGCACTTAACTACCTAGAGAAGTTATAGGAATTTTAAGCCCAAAATCCTATATTAGTCGACCCTAGTCTAGTAACGGGTTAAAACCCTCAAATATATTAAATAAAGAAGTAGGAGCCTTAGACACAACCTCCTCCTCTTCCCTCTCTAAAAACTTAATATTCCTTATCTTTTTTTAAACTATCTTCGCCTAGTCCGCCTTAATCTTTTATATTTATTTATAAAGACGGGATAACTTCTTAAAAGCTACCTCCTCTTCCTCTTATAACCTTTTATACTAGTCCTCCAGACACTTCTACTTAAGAATATTAAGGGGAGATAAATTATAGTTACTACTAACATAAACACATTTAATACATTAATCAGACGCCTTATTAGAGTGATAGAGGTGCCCTACTTTTATATACTACACACAATCACGCTTTAATAAGGAAGCTATTCTAAACTTTAGAACTAACTAGCGGCGGCATATAGATAAGCTTTATAGTTTCTTTATCTATAGCATAGATAAGAATTATATATTAAGGAAGATAGGTTTCTTCAAGATAAAGATCCCTTAATAAGGGGATAGTATTATAAGTACCCTCGGCTTATTAGGTAAGCTAAGTTAAAGGGTCCTTAAGTATAGGATATCTTTAAGTAAAGGATAAAAAAGTAATTAGAGTAATTATAACACTAATTACTCTAATTACTTAAAGTGATTAGATTAATTAGGGTACTAATTACTTAGATTATATTAGGGCTTAGTATAGTCTAGTTAAATATATAAAGGGCAGTCTTTCTACTATTAGAGTTTCCTTCTTTATATTTAACTTATGTAATAGAGAGGAGTCTATAGCTAATAAATACTTAACTTACTTAACCTAACTCATATCTGTTTATACCCCCTAAGGAGTTAAACCCCCCCGTTACATCTATAGATATTTACTTATAAATTATTAATCTAAATAACTTCTTTAATCTATAAGTTATTAAGGGTAGTAATATCTAAGCCTCTATAGCCTATACTTATCTAGGAGTAAAGATTAAAACTAGGATATAACTAATATAATTATTTAGATAATAAGATATATTTAAAAATTAGGAAATCCTATAAGGCTAGCTACTTAAAAACTATTTAGTAGAAAATATAAAATTAGATACTAAACTTAAGATAGACTAAATTTAAATAAGATAAAATAAATTAATATAAAACTTTATTAATTACTTTAAGACCTTAGTAACTAATTTATTATAGAATAATATAGCTATATACTATACTTTTTATAAGAAACTAATTTCTAAGATTCTAGACTAAGTTTATTAAGCTAGTATAAAACTCCTAAATATATTTATTAGCTTTAAAAGAGCTGTCTAATAGATTAAGAACTATATTAAGATAAAAAAAGAATAATAGAAGACTATAAAGAATAGAGTTAATAAAAATAAGTATAAATTATAGACTAATAAGGCTAATAAGAAATACTTTAAAGACTAGACTTTACTTAGACTAGATTTTTTTAAAGACCTTAAAAAAGAAATCTATTTACTATATCTAGTCCTAATAGCTTAAAAATAGCTAATATTACCCTAGAAGAGCGTAAATAATAATAAGATAATAAGCTATATATATATTATATATAACTAGGGTACTAGAGAAAGATATATCTTAATAAATTAAAAAACGTTCGCTTATAATAAAAGAGGTATTATTATAGGTATAATTAGTCTTAGAGGGAGGAGAGCGCCCTATAACTTTTTCTAACTCCCCTTTAAAATAGACTAGGTATATAATAGAAAGATAAGAGACTAAAAATTAAAAATACTAAGATATTAAGACCCTATAGGTCTTTATTATAGATATTATAATAACTATAAATTATATAAATATGCTTATTATACTATAGAAGCTATAATTATAAACTCTCTAAAATATTAAATTATCCCTTTAAGCTCTAATTAACTATAGCGCTACTATAAACTTTATTAATAAATAATTTATATATCTACTTAAACTAATACCCTTAAAGATAAAGGCTACTAAGGTTATAGATATTAATAGAAAAACTATTAGCTTTATTAAATAAGTATTATTCTAGATTCCTATAAGTATCTTAGATACTTTATTAGTTACTTATATATTCTAGGTAATTTTAATATAAAGTTATTAAGTTATCTTAAGTTTTTTATAGCTATAAGAGGTTAACCTATTAATAGATTAAGCTAAGGGATTAGTAAAAATAATTAAAAATATTTAAGTTTTAAAATAAGTAGATTTTAATAATAAGTTAGATAAATCTTTTATATATATCTATTATATTAATTAAAAGGCTTTAATAGTACTACTAAGGATCTACTTTAACTATATTAATATTTTTTTTAAAAAAGCTAGTATTATACTTCCGCCTTATTATAGAATATTTAATTATATAATTAATTTATTACCTAATACTATATTATCCTTTAGGCTACTATATAACCTATTAAAGTTAGAGCTTAGTATATTAAAGGATTATATTAAATAGAATTTTAAGTTAAGGTTTATATAGCGCTTTAAGTTATTAGCTAGATTATCTATATTATTTATTAAAAAAAAGATAAAGACCTATAACTTTATATAGACTATTAGGGCCTAAATACTATAATAGTAAGAGATTAATATTTAATCTTATTAATCTTAAAGATCCTAGACCATCTTAGGAGGGTAAAAAGATTTATAAAAATTAACCTTTAAGAGATATATAACCTTATCTAAATTAAATAAGATAATAAATAAAAGACGGCCTTTTATACCTATTATAGTTTATTTAAATACTATATAATATCTTTTAGTCTAGCTAATATACTATTAACCTTTTAATCCTATATTAATAAGATACTTTACTATCTTCTAGATATTATAGTAATTATTTATTTAAATAATATACTAGTCTATTCTAATATTATTAAGGACTATAAAGGGTATATTAAAAAATATTAAAAGTTTTATAAGTAAGTAGCTTATTTACTAAGCTAAAAAAGTATAAGTTCTTAGTAGATATAGTAGAGTTTCTAGAATTTATTATTAACTTAATAAGAATTATAATAAACTAAAACTAAGTAATAACTATTATTAAATAGCTAATATTAGGATTTATAAAAGATATATAATTATTCTTTAAGTTCTATAATTTCTACTATAGGTTTATTTACTAATATAGTAAGATTACTAAGGAGCTTATAAAGCTAATAAAGAGATTAAAGCCTTTTATATAAACTAATAAGGTAAAGCTATCTTTTAATATACTAAAATACGTCTTTATTTAAGCTATCTTATTATACTACTATAACCCTACGCTACTTATTATAATTTAAATAAATATAAGTAATTACGCCCTCTTAAATATACTTTCTTAGAAATAAATAGATACTTATAGCTACTTTATTATTTTCTATAGTAGAAAACTAAACTCTGTAAAGATAAACTATAAAATATTAGATTAAGAACTTTTAGTTATAGTAGTTTTCTTTTAGGTTTAAAGAAAGTACCTTAAAAATACTTAATATAAGATTATAGTACTTATAGATTATTATAATCTAAAATTATTCCTTACTATTAAAATATTAAATAGAAGATAAGCTTATTAAGCTAAATTCCTATTAGTATTTAATTTTAAGATTTAGTATATATTAGGTAAGTATAATCTAGTAGATAGCCCTTTATAATAAAAAGACTATAATAGAGCTAACTAGCCTTATATAATAGTACCCTTCTTTAGGTTAGTAGTTACTTAAGTTATAGAAGAATAAGAGACCTTAAAAAAGATAGTAAAAGATATAAAAGCCCTAGAATAAGAGGATAATAATAACTAACTATTAGAGACTATAATAAAGATAATAAAGTAAAGCTTAAAATAAGATCTAGTAGCTATAGAAGCTTAAGGGGTAGACTTTTAATAAGTTAATAACCTATTATATTTTTAGGGAATATAGATCTATATACTAAATAATAAAGAATTATAATAATAAATAATAAGAAATTTTTATAACTCGCTAATAATAGGATATTTTAGAAGAGACTATATAGATACTTCTATTTAATATTAGTTTTATTAGCTAATAATAAGAGTAGATATTAATAAATATATCAAGACTTATAATATTTACTAGAGGGCTAAATAAGTCTAATACCCCCTATATAAAGAGTTACTAGCGGTACTTATCTTAAATAAGCTATAGGCTATAATTATAATTAACTTTATTATTAATCTACCTCTAAGTTAAGACCTAGTTAGTAAGATAATTTATAACTCTATTATAGTAGTAATAGATTATTTTAGTAAAATATACTATTATATTTCTAGTATTATAACTTTAAATTTAAAATAGTTTATAATACTTTTTATTTAATATATCTTTTAACTCTATAAAATACTAGACTTAATTATTAATAATTAAGATAAGTTATTTATATTATATTTTTAAGCCTCTTTATTAAAGGTCTTAAATAATAATTATAAACTATCTATAATATTTTACTAGTATATAAATAGCCTTATAGAATAAAATAACTAGATATTAGAATAATATCTATAAATCTATATAAACTATTAATAGGATAACTAGATTTTACTTTTTTCCCTTATAAAGTACGTGTATAATAGTTTAAAATATATAACTATTTATAAAATATTATTCTATATCTATTATAATAGAGAGGTAATACCCTTTTAGCTCTTTATTATAGCGGGGGATATATATATAAGTATAGATAAGATAGTAAAGGAGCTAGAATATCTATATAAAAGGTTATAAGAGGACCTTATATAGATTTAAAATTAATAAGTAGTATACTATAATTAAAGCTAAAAATATTAATAATTTATAAAGGGTTAATAAGTATAGCTTCTTAATATTAATATAAAATTATAAAAATCTTTAAAAAAACTTGACTATAAATATTTAAGATTTTTTAAGATTTTTAAGATTATAAGCCTAGTAATATATTATCTTAAACTATTAAAAGTAATAAAGATATATTCTATTTTCTATATTAGTCTACTAGAATCTTATTAGGAGAATATTATAGAAAGCTATATAACCCTACTATCTCTACTAATAGATTAGATTATAGATAATACTAATAAATATAAATAAGAAATAAAGAAGATACTTAACTCCTATTTATATTATAGGAAATTATAATATCTAGTAGTATAGAAGGGCTTCTTTAAGAAAGATAACTTCTAGGAGTCTATAGAAAATATAAAAAACTATAATACTTTAATATATAAATTCTATAATAACTACTCTTTTAAGCTAGGACTTAATATATTAGCTTCTAGAAATATAAGGACCTTAAAGGCTTAAAGGGTATAGAATATATACTTATAAAGGTTATAAGGGATTATATAGATAAGATTTATAAGACTATAGAGATTATAAATATTAGGTTTATAAAACTATAAAGATTATAGACCTTATAGAGTTAAGACTATAAAAGTTATAGATATTATAAGTTAAGATATAAAATTAGAAAATAAAGACTAAAAAAGTATAGAGTCTAGTTTAGAATTATATAAAGTATAAAGCTTAAGATATAATTATATAGTTATATAGTAAATATATAATTTATATAATAAGATATTTATAATAAATATTTAAAGTTATATATTAAGAATTTCGTAGAAGCTAATAGTAGTAAAAGTTTAAATTTACTTACTAAATCTTACTTATTTAAATCTTATTTATCTAATACTTATATATCTAATAATAACTACTAAATATAGAATACCTACTATAACGCGCTTAGAAAGGTCTAATAGGGCTAATTAATTAAATAAAGATAATAAAGCTATTTAAAGAGTTAAGAATAGGAATAGTAATAAAAATATAGATTTTAAAGATTATTAATATTTTAACCTAATATTAAAGTAGGCTAAGAAATTACTCTTAAGTTTAATATTAAAGAAGATTAATAATAGAGAAGTAATTAAAATATTCCTTAAAAGGGTAAGGCTATTAGACTTAGTTATAGAGATAGTTATTTATATAGATATTACTATTAATAAGTCTTATAACTATTAGCCGCTAAACTTTAATAGCTTTAAATATTCTATTATAAAATTATAATTAGACTACTTAGGCTATCTATTTATAATTAAAGATATAATAAACTAGATTAGAAAAGATAAGAGTATAATATATATCCTATTAGGGTATATAAGGGTTAATAGCTATAAAATAGTTATTATAACTTAACCTTAATTATAGCTAAGAGCTGTACTTTCTAAAGTTAGTATAAACTCTTCTAACTATTAAGCTTATAAGACCTTCTATCTTCTAGCTTATATCTACTAAGTCTTAAAAATATTAAAGGATAAAATCGCTTATAATCCCTAAGCCTTAGAGATAGGAGATTATTTTATATTAAAGGATAAAGCTTTTTTAGTACTAGTATCTTTATAGTAATTAACCTTAGTAGCTTAAAAGACTTAGCTTAATTTAATACATACCTTAAAATAATAAAAGATAAGTTCTAACGCTTAATAATCTCTAATAATAGAGGAGTTAATAAGGCTATTTACTAAGAAGCCTATTATCTAATAAGATTTTAAGAGATACTTCTATATAGATAAAGAAGATAATTATTAAATTATACTCCTTTCTAACCTAGGCTAAACCTTAGAGGCTATATTAATAAATATAATAAATAAATATAGATTACTAGACTTATTAAATAATAGTCTAATACCTAAAAGTATATTTAGTTTTATTAAATATAGAGTATCTTCTCTCTAAAAAAACTTATAGGGATACTTCTTTTAAAATTATAAAGATAATTATTAGTCTATATATTAAAACCCTAGACTTAGCTCTTTACTTAAAGACCTTTAAAAGTCTAATACTTTTAATATAGTAATACTAAGTACTTTATAGCTCTTACTAATTAATTTTAAAACCCTTTAAAATATATCCTATATATTAAGCGCTTCTAAATATAATTTTTAAGAAAATCTTTATATTTATATATCTAAGCTATTTACTAGGGCTATAATATATTTACCTAACTTTAAAGCCCTTCTTATATAGTATAGCTATAAAATTAAGATAATAGATATCTAAGTCTAACCTATTTAAGTATAATTTATAATATTAGCCTTTAATACCTTAGGGAGAGTAATTATAAGATTATTTCTAATACCCTTTCTAAAGGGGAAGTCTATAGCTATAATAGATAACTTAATATATAATTTATAAAAAACTATAAGGGCTTTAAATAAAGTAGTATAAGGCTATATAAGGGCTATTTTAATAATAGAACGCTTAGACGCTATTATATTAATATAATTAGAGGACTTATAAGCTACTACTAAGCTAATTAAGTAGCTATTAGTTAAAAATCTATAACTCTTAAATAAAGAGTATAAATAAGTTACTTAAGATTATCAAGGTATTAAGTCCTTATTTAGTAAGTATATAGTAGTTAGAAATAAACTAAGGGGATATATTATAAATAATACTAATTCTAAGTAAATATTTAAATATAAAGTAAATCTAGATATGCTGAACTTAATAATATAATAAACTACTAAGACTATTAAAGTATTATAGATAAAGGACGTATAAGGCTAGTATATATAATAAGATTAAAAGTATTAGATTTAATTAAGCTAATAAGAACTAGGAGGGTATAGAAATATTATAATATTACTATAGTCTTATAGAGGCTATAAAGATATAAGAGGGAGGATTATAATAGGTACTAGCTACTACTTATACCTACTAAGGCTTACTAGGCCTTATATACTTAGTAGCTTCTTTTATTATAGCTATTCTATAAGAATTAATATTATAATAGAATATTAACCTTATCTCTAATAAGCTTACTAGACTAGTTATAATAAATATCTAGTTAAATAATTAAATTATAATAATTTAAAAAATATATAAAAACTACCTTTAGCGCTTAACTACTTAGAGAAGTTATAGAAATTTTAAGTTTAAAATTTTATATTAATTAATTCTAGTTTAGTATTAGATTAAGACTCTTAAATATATTAAATAAAAAAATAGAAGTTTAAGATATAATTTTCTCCTTTTTTTTTAAGAACTTAATATTTTTTATTTTTTTTTAAATTATTTTTATTTAATTTATCTTAATATTTTATATTTATTTATAAAGATAAGGTAGCTTCTTAAAGGCTATCTCTTTTTTTTTATAATTATTTATATTACTTCTTTAAATATTTCTATTTTAAAATATTAAGAGAAGATAAATTATAATTATTATTAATATATTAATTTAATATCTTATTAAAATAATAAAGATATCTTATTTTTATATATTAAATATAGTTTTATTTAAATAAAGAAGTTATTTTAAATTTTAAAATTAATTAATAATAATATATTATTAAGCTTTATAGTTTTTTTATCTATAGTATAGATAAGATTTATATATTAAAAAAATTAAATTTCTTTAAAATAAAGATTCTTTAATAAGAGGATAGTATTATAAGTACTCTTAATATATAATATATACTATTAAAGACTAGTATAGTTAGAATAGAGTTATTATCTAGTATAATAAGAATCTAGTTATATAGAAGAAAGAAAATTCTACTTAGTAGGATTAAGTATACTTAGCTAGAGACTACTAGACTTAATTAAGTCTAGGGCTACTAAGTAGACCTAACTTCTTAATATATACTAAGTTAAAAGTCCTTAGTTATAAAATATCTTTAAAGTAAAATAGAATATAATTAAAATAATTAAAATACTAATTACTATAATTAAATTTTAATTAGAGTAATTAGAGTATTAATTACTATAATTATACTAGTACTTAGTATAGTCTTTAATAAATATATAAGGAATAGTCTTCCTACTATAGAGATTTTCTTTTATATATTTAATTTATATAATAAAGAGGAGTTTATAATTAATAGATATTTAATTATATCTTAAAGAAGTTAAATTCTTTTATTATATTATTATTATATAAAAAAGATTTTTTAAGTATTATTATTTAAACTAGCTAAAATTAAATAATAAAGAGAGATCTTTAAAGAAATATATTTTTAAAGTTTTAACTTATAATAATAATAATAAGTTACTAGTAAAGTATTAATAAAAAAATAAGAATTAAAATAAAAATAAAAATTATTTAAAGTCTAAGTCTAATTTAATTTATTTATTAAGTTAAAGTATAAAAATAACTTTTTCTATCTTCTTTATAATAATAAAGATTACTAGAAAAATAAATATCTATAAAAAAATAATCTAAACTTTACTTTAGTAAATTTAGTATAATTAAAAAAATAAAGATATTTTATTTATAAAGAAGAGATAAAATAAAAAAATAAATTAAAATTTTAAATCCTCTCTATCTTAAAAATTAGATAATTATTTAAGAGGGATTATATTTTTTTAAAAAACTAGTTAACTCTATAATAAAGAATAATTTAATTACTTAGTAATTTATAATATAATATAACTTATAGCTAGAATATACTATCTTATTAATACTAGTTTAACTAAGTAGAAAAGATACTTATTATTATAAATTATATAAGTTAATTTATAAAACTACTAATAACTAGAGCTAAAAAAAGAAGTATAATTTCTTATTTTATACTATTAATTAAAAGAATTTTAATTTAATAATTAAAATATTTATACTTTATAAATTAAATATTATAATTAATATATTAATATATTAATAATAATATTGAATTAATTTTAAATAACTAGAAATTAATAAATTAATTTAATTTATATAAGTCTTATAATAAGAATAAGAGATATTTACTATTATATATACTAGTACTAATATAGTAGAGTATATATAAGTTAATAAGTCTAATATAAATAATATTTCTTCTTAATTAAAGGAGTTAAAGGATATCTTTTTAAATAAAAAAGTTAATATCTTACTTAAATAAAAGTAGAGAGATTATATTATTAAGTTTAATAAAATAAAGCTATTATATAGTTCTTTATATAACTTATTAAGAGTTAAGCTAGTAGAGTTATAATAATATCTTAATAATATCTTAATAATATCTTAATAATATCTTAATAATATCTTAATAATATCTTAATAAAAAGATAAATATATTATTTTATTTTATTAATAGAAATACTTATTCTTTTTATATTAAAAAAGAATAAAGAACTATATCTTTATATTAATTATTATAAATTAAATTTAATAACTATAAAGAATAAGTACTTATTATTACTTATTATAAAGATACTAAATTATTTATATAATATTAAAAGATTTTTAAAACTAGATTTAAAAAATACTTATTATTAAATTTATATTAAATATAATAATAAATAGAAAATAATATTTTATATATATTATAATTATTTTTAATATTTTATTATATTATTTAAACTTATAAATATATTTATTATATTTTAAGTATATATTAATTAAGTTCTTATAAAGTTAATTAATATAATATATATAATTTATTAAAATAATATACTAATCTTTTTAAAAGAGCTAGTAGATTATTAATAATATATTAAAAAAGTATTATAATAACTCTAATAATATTAATTATATATAAACTTAAAGAAGTATATATTTAATACTATTTAAATTAAATTCCCAAACCCTATTATCTCAATTATAAATATAAAGATAAATTTTTATAAAGTTATTATAATAGAAAATAGCTATAATTAAAGATCTATTAAAAAATTTAAGTTTTTTTAAGTTTTATAAATTTCTATTATTATTTTATTTATTATTATTTTATTATTATTATACTTCTTATTAATTTACTTAAAAATAGTAAAGAGAGTAAAAAAACTAAACCTTTTAAGTAGTTTAATAATATAAAGTAAATATTTTAAGAATTATACTAGAAATTTATTAAAACGTTATTATTATAATATTTTAATTTATTTTTAAAAATTAGAGTTAAGATTAATATATTAGCTTTTATTATTATTAATATTTTAATTTAATTTAATAATATAAATAATTAATAACTTATTATATTCTAGTTTTATAAAATAATTTTTATAAAATAAAATTATAAGATATATAATTAAAAGCTTTTAATTATAGTTATTATATTTAAGTAATAATATTATTATTTAAAAAGAAGTTTATATTTAATTAAAGTCCTTATAGATTATTATAATTTATAAGAAGTTATAAAATTTAGAATAAATAATATTATAATAATAAGTTATTAGTAAAATACTTATATAAATTAGTTATTTAGTAAGAATAATCTACTTTAATATAAGAAGCTAATATATATTCTTAATAATATTACTTTATAATAAGAGCTTATTAATAAGTACTATAATAATCTCTTAGTAAAATACTTTAAGATAGTAAAAATATTAAAATTATTATAATAAGAATATTATTAATAAGATATTAAGAAATAAATATATAAGTATATAAATACTTATAATATTTATTAAAGAATAAAGATATCTAAGTATTATCTTTATAATAAACTTTAGTTCTTACCCCTTTTAAAAGAATTATAATAAGAATTAACTATAGATTTTATAATAAGCTTATTATTAAGTAAGTAGATTAGTATTATATATAATACTATCTTAATAATAATAGATAGATTTATTAAAATAGTTTATTATTTATTTATAATTAAAATAATAATAATTAAAGAGCTTAGTAAGTTATTTTTCTTTAAAATTATATACTACTTTAATATATTTATAAATATAATAAGTAATAGAGAATCTATATTTATAAGTATATTTTAATTAATATTTTATTATTATATAAAGATAAAGTATTATTTAAGTACTACTTTTTACTTATAAATAAATAATTAAATAAAAAAGTAAAATTATATTTTAAAATATTTCCTATAAATCTTTTATAATAAAGAGTAAATAAATTAGAGAAAGCTACTACTTATTATTAAGTTTATATATATAAATAACTATTATAATAGTCTTAACTACTTATTATTTTATATTATATATAATTATAACTTCTAAATTTATTAAAAAGTTAAAGATAACTTTTTAAAAAAGAAAGTATTAATAATAAAAGAATAAGTTAAGTAATTATAGAATTATTTAAAAAAAAGATAAGAATATATTAATAATAAGTTATTATTATATAAATAAAGTATTATAATAAAGATTATAAGATAAAGAAATATAAAGTAAATAAATTAATAATACTTTTAATTAAAAATTTAAAATAAGAATAATCTAATAAGAAATTATCTTATTACTTTATTAATTTATTTAAAATTAAGAATAAAGTAAAGATATAAGTATATTACTTAATACTATTTATTAATTATTAAATTTATAATATCTTCTATATATTATTATTAGAATTATATAAATTTTATAATAATATAAAGCTTATAAAATTTATATAGCTTCTTAAACTTATTAATAATAAAGAATAGTAAAAGATTAAAGAAATTATAAATAAAATTAAGAATAAAGAGAATATTTAATATAAGATTAAATAAATAAAATAAAGTAATATCTATAATTAATAAGTCTTAGAAGTAGAACTAGATATAATATTAATATTAAAATATACTTATAAGAAATAAATAACTTAATAATAAAAATAAAAATAAAGATATTTTAAATTATAGTTATAGAGATTAATTATAATAATTATATTTTTTTTACTAAACTATTAATTATTATTATAATATTATTATTAAAGAATATTTTATAATTAAAGAGTAGAGTAGAATAAATATATTAAATATAAATATTTATATTTATTTATTAAAAGTTATTAAATAATAAAAGAATTAAAGAATTAAAGAATTAAAGAATTATTTAAAGATTTTTAATTATAATATAAATAATATACTAGTAAATAATTAATAAATTTATTAGATAATTTATAAGATAATATAATTAAAAAATTTATATTATTAATAATAACTTTTAAGTATAAATATTTAATAAATATTAAACTTTAAATATTAATATAAAAAAATTAATTTAAAAAGAAACTAGTCTTTATTAATTAATATATAAAATATTAATATAGTAAATAATTTATTTTTTATAAATTAACTACTTTAACTATATATTTATATCTTTTTTCTTTCCCTTATTAATTTCTTTCTTATTTTTTTCTCTTTAACTTTATTATCTTCTTTAATAGAAAATTCTACTACTAATATAATTAATTACTAGTATAGTATATATAGAATAATAGTTTATATCTTCTTCTTTACTCTTTTTTTTTTCTTCTTTCTTCTTATTCTTAATTTCTTTCTACTTCTTTTTTTTTCTTTATTTTCTTTTTACTAATATCTTCTAGTAGAGATTAATAATAAATAATATATATACCTAAAATATATATATAAATTAATATAGAGAAATATATCTTTTATAATATATTAACTTAGTTCTTTAAAAAATAGAATTTATTAATTAAAATTATTATTCTTTTCTTTAACTCTATTAAATAAATAAATAGTTAGTATTTTTATATTATTAATATTAATCTTTTAACTTTCTAGTATTAAATAATTTATATATATATATATATTCTTTTCATAATTTATTTATAGAATTAATTTTATTATAGTAAGAGTATTTATCTATTTTAATAAAATATTTTATATATTAATTATAAAAGTAATAAGAATCTAGATTTTTAATAGTATAGTATAAAAAAAATATAATTTATTATAATATATAATTTTAAGAATTAATATTCTTCTTTATATTTTTAATAAAAAGATATTTAATTATAAGTATATTGTATAATAGATTTTTCTTAAGATTTTGACTTTTTTATATTCTTTTCTTAATAACTCTTTTATTTATTAAAATAACTTAGATATTAAAGTATAAATTTAAAGCCTTACTTAAGAGCTATAAAATTTTATATTTTTTATACTAAACTAATCTAAATTATTATAGATATTTATATTAATATAAGATTAAGTATATATTATAAATTATAAAATATAATTAATTTTTATAAAAAGAAGAAAAAGGATTTTATTCTAAAAAAATATTATATTAAGTAAGTAGATATATAAATACTTCTATAGAATAGTAATATATTTATATATAATAAATATATAAGTTAGTTAATACTTAGTATTAGTATTACTATATAATAATTATCTTCTTTTTTTAATAGTTTTATTTTTAAAATCTATATATTTTACTTAACTTATAAGTACTTATAGTATTTTCTTAAAAAATTATTAAAAATTTTTAAACTTTAATAAAAATATAAGAAAAAAAACTTTCTTTTTATAATTTAACTTTTATAAAAAAAATTCTATTATTATAACTATATCTATAGTATAATTTATTATAATATAAGATAATTACTATATATATTTATTATATTATATAGTATAAAGTTTAATAAATCTTAATAATAATTTAAAAAATTAATAATAATTATTATTATTAATAAGTTTTTATTTTTTATTTATCTCTTATATCTTATTTATAATAGTATTATATATATTTTTATTATAAAATACTATATTTTTACTTAATAATAAGAGTTTTAATAATTATAATCTCTTAAATTATCTTCTATATAATTTTTAGTTACTAGTAAATAATTTTTATAATAATAAAAATAAAATTTTATTTATAATTCTTAATAAATTAATATAAATCTAGATTAATAATAATAATCTTTTATTTAAAAATAATAATATTAATACTATATATAAAAATAAAATATAAATTAAGTTTAAATCTAATTCTTTTTTATTACTTTAGAAAATTTTATAAGTCTTATATATAAACTAGTTATTATTTAACTTAAAATTACTATTAAAATATAGTTAAGCTATATAAATAAGTATATAAAATATAATATTTATTTTAAATTTCTTTATAACTTTTATTTAATAAATATTAAAAAATATAATTTTTAAAATAAAATAAATTATACTCTAATAAAAATTTTACTAATTAAAATATAAACTCTTATAATAAGTTATATATTTAAGAATTATACTTTTTTTATTTTATATTTTTATAAATATTATTTATAATTTTTTAACTTTAAAAAAGAGTTTATTTATAAGATTATATATATATTAATTATATATAATTTATTAATATTTTATTAAGTAGTAATAAAGTATTTATAAATTTACTTAAAAACTAATATAATTTAAAGATATATAAATATTACTAAAAAAAGTATTATTTATATTATCTTATAAATAACTTCTTATACTTATTTTTTATTATTAATATAATTAAATATTTTATAAATATATCTCTCTAACTAATAAAATACTTTAGTATTATATAAAATAAAAGATAATCTTAGAAATAAATAATTAAATATAAATAGCTTATTACTAAAGTAATTTAAAATAATTATAATTTTTATTTTATATAGTAATAATTATTATAATATATATTAAAGGGTATTTAAAATTATTTTATAAACTTAAAAATCTTAAAATTTAAGTCTTACTTATTTAAAAATTCTATTAATTAAATAATAATATAATATTAATAATTAATATTTTAAAGACTATAGTTTATTTACTTTTTATATATATTTAATATATATTTATATTAATAGTTTTAGATAGAGATATCTTTTAATTCTAAGATTTTCTATATACTATTATTAACTTCTTTTATAATAATTAATATATTAATAATATTAGATAGTTTAAATAATAATTTAATATTTTTTATTTTATTATTTAATCTCTCTTAATACTCTTTATATTATATAGTAGAAGAATAGAATAATATTATATTTTATATAATTAAGATATTTACTTTTTATAAGTATAGTATAGCTTTAATTAATAATCTATTAAATATTATTTTTATTATAACTTTAAGAAAGTTTAAAAAGTATATAAAATAAAGAAAATTAAAATAAATTAAATAAATTAAAAATATTAATAATAAAAAATAGGTTATAGAGTATAAAAAAGCTATAATTATTTATAAATAAAATATAGTTTTTAAAATAGAAAAAGAGATTATTTTAACTATAAAAAAAATAAAACTAAGTTTAAATTTAAAGCTAAAGTTAAAAAGGAGACTTTTATAATAAAAAAATATATCTTTTTTTAAAACTACTTATATTATTAAATAAATTTAAAAAAAAATTTTAAATTTTTTAAAAAATCTTATAAGATAATCTTTTTAAAGAATTTATTTTTAGAGAACTTAATATAATTCTTTATATTTTTATAGTAATAACTAAGTATTAATATATTATTTTATATATAATATATAGTATTTTATTTTATTTTTTATATTTAATAAGTATTTTTATAAATAAAAAGATTATTTTATATATTTTTTAAAAGATTATTTATTTAATTTATTAATAAAATCTATATCTAATTATATATAAAAATTATTTAATAGAATTATACTCTTCTTTTATATTTATATTATTTATTATAAACTTCTACTATCCTTTTAACTCTTTTTATATTTTTTTTTATAAATTTATTAATTATATTCTAGTAACTAATTCTTTTATTATATCTTATAAAAATAATTAATTCTTTATTTTAATTTTATTTAAAACCTTCTTTATTTTATACTCTAAACTATTATTTAGAAGTTTTAAGGATATATATTTTAAAATAAGATTATTATTTTCTTTATATTTATATAACTTTAATAAGAATATATAGAAAATAAAATAAATTTTTTAAATAATAAATAATATAAAATAGTAAGCTTAATTTTATATTAAAATCTCTACTTTAAAAAGTTTAATATACTTATATAAAAACTTCTAATCTAGATATTTTTACTTAAGATTTTTTATTAATAATATTATTAAATTATCTTTATTAAAGTTAATTAATTTATATACTTTATTATAATATTTTATAAATAATTTTATTATATTTTACTATTATTTTACTAAATTTTTATAAAGTTTATATAATTTCTCAACTTTTTTTTTATAATAAGTACTTTCTTTCTAATAATATTATTCTTAATATTTATTAGAATTTTTAAATTATAGTTATATATTATTCTAAAAGGATTATAATTTATTATAGTTTACTTTACTTAATAATATATAAATATTATTCTAATAATTAGTTTTATCTTTTTATTTATTTATTTATTTAAGAATAAAAGACTATACTTAGTTTATATTTTATATATAAATTATAATATACTTTAGATTAAAAAGTATTAATAAAGATACTTTCTTTATTAATAATAATATTATATAGTATACTATACTTTAAAATAATTTTAGTATAAAATAAATTTATTAATTTAATAATATTAATTTTTTTAGTTATTAGTATATATTAAAGTATTTTTATATACTTATTAACTACTACTAATATTATATTATAGATATAGTTTTTATATTTATTAAAAAAAATTTAATTATAAAATTTATATTAATCTTCTTTTAAAATTTACTAAATATAAATAATATTTATAATTTATTATAAAGATAATAATACTTTATTTTTATTTTTTAATAAATATTATAAAAATCTATATACTCTTTAATATCTTAATTTATAATAAACTAGTAGAATTTCTTACTTATTAATTTTATTATCTTATTAATATTAAAATAGCTTACTAATAAATTATTATAATAATATTTAAATAATTCTTATATAATTATTTCTTAAGTAAGGATATAAATTCTTTAATTATACTTTAATAAATTATATTTATTAAAATACTACTTATTAATTTTAACTATATATTTATTAAGAATTTTATTTTTCTTAACTTTCTTTATTATTTTATTATAAGATTATAAAGTTTTAATTAACTTAGTAATTAAATTATTATAATTTTTATAAATTATTTTATTTAAAGCTATTATACTAATTATAGAATATAAAATAAATTATTTATAATTAATAATTTTAATAATAGAGTTAAGTTACTTCTTAGCTATATTATAATAATATTAAACTAGTATTTTATTTATATTTTTTATTTTTATTCTATAAAATTCTTTAAATTTTATAGAATAAACTATATTTTTTTATAAAATAATATTAATTAAATTTAATATAGATTTTTATCTTTCTTATTAATCTTATTATTTTTTATTTATATTTTTTATAATTTAAAAGATACTCTTTCTAACTATAATTTAAAATAAGTTAAATAATTCTTTTAAGTTTACTAGCTTTTATTATAATATAGATAATAATTTATTTATTAATATTTTTTTATATTTATAATTAAAATATTTTAATAGTATATTAATTTAATTTAATTTATTTATTTAATATATAATTATAAAGTTAAATATTAATAATTTTATAATTTAATAAACTTATTTTTAATTTAGCTCCTTTTAATCTATAAACTTCTTAAGATTATTATAATTTATTAAAACTTTAATAAAATAAAGACTACTCTTATAATAATATTACTATTATTTAAATATTATAATAATAGTAAATAGCTTTTAATTATAAATTTTATAATTTCTTTTAATAATAATTATTTTTTATAATTAAAATATAATTAAATATTATTAACTATTCTCTTATAATTAAAAAAGGATATTAATTATTATATAATTTAATATATTTATCTTAATTCTAGTTTTCTTTTTAAGATTAAAGTATTTTAGAATTAATACTTTTATAAAAGTATTATAAAGTTATTAAAATATATATTTTTTATATTTTCTTTATTTTAAAGATTTATTTTTCTTTATATATTTCTTTATAATAATTTAGTTAGAGATATAACTAGATATAAATAATATTAAATAAACTTCTTAAAAAAATTAATAAATTTTAGAAATATTTAGATTTTATAATATATCTTTAGCCTAGACTAGTTTTAAATAGTAGTTATTTTACTTTTATTTATTACTATATCTTTAATAAATATAATAAACTCTAGAAATTTAATTTCTATTATTAGAAATTAATATTTCTTTAAATTTATATAAAGTTTAAATTATTTTAAGTATTATAAAACTTATCTTATATAATTTAAATACTTCTCTTTTAAGTTTAAAAAAATAAAGGTATTATCTAAGTAAATAATATAAAACTTATTTAATAAGTCTACTAAAGTCTTATTAATATATACTTAGAATATTATTAAAATATTTATTAATCTAAATAATATTACTAAATATTTAAAGTATTTATATTATATATAAAATATAATTTTCTACTTATTTTTCTTTTTTATTTAAATATAATAATAAGTATTTTTAAAATTTAATTTAATAAAGATCTTAATATTATTAAAGTAATTTAAAGTTTTATTAATTAAAGATAAAAGATAATAATTCTTTATTATAATTTTATTTAATTTATAATAATTAATATATAAGTATAAGTCTTTATTCTTCTTTAGAATAAATAAATTAGAGATATTTATAAAGTTAATAAAATATTAAATTTATCTCTTTACTAATATATTATTAAGATAGACTTATAAAACTTTTAATTTCTTTATTAATAAATTATAAAGAGGACTATAAAAGAGATTAATAATTATTTTAATTATATAATTATTATTCTTATAAAATAGTAAATAATCTATTTTTTTTATTAAAAAGATATTCTAATATTCTTTTAAATTCTTAAATAAGATTATTAAATTTATAATAAATATTAAATTTAATTATAACTCTACTATATTAACTATAAAATTAAATAGTAAGAAGGATATATTAATAACTATTAATATATATACTTCTAATTATTTCTATAAGAATTTAGTAAACTTATAAGCTTTAATTAAATTTAAAGTATAACTTTTAATTTTAAAATATTAGATTTTTATTATTAAATTAATAATAATCTTTTTTTATATTAAATCTAGTATTCTTAATAATAAAAATAAGCTCTTTTATTAATTATATAAAAGATAATCTCTAGCTCTTTTATATAACTCTAACTATTATAAAGATATAATTTAATATAATAAGTATTATAATAATATATAGAATTATTATTTATTTAAGTTAAATAAAGTAGTTTTATATTTTTAATAGATTTTAAACTCTTTTTAATAATAAAATACTAGTTAATTATATTAACTTTAGTTTTATTATCTAGTTAAATCTTTATTTTTATTTTATATAATCCTCCTTTTAATAATACTATTTTAAGATATTTTAATTTTAGAATTATATTAAGTTCTTTTTTTTCTCTTATTCTTAAAAAAATATTTTAAATAAAGATTTTTTTTTTAATTTTTAATTATATATTATCTAAAGTTCTTTATTAATATTTTATTAGAATTTATATTTTTTTCTTTAAATATAAGTAGTTAAATAATACTTTTTTTTATATAAATATAGTATTTAATATCCTTTAGATTATATTTTAATTATATTAAGTCTTTATTTTTTTTATTTTTTAATAATATATTTTTAAAGCTATTCTTAGATTTATTCTTTTAATTTTTAATATAACCTTTATTTTCTTTTATTAGGATATTATCTTTAATTTTATATATAATTATAGTAGTCTTTTACTAATTATTTTCTAGATAAGATATAAGTATTATAAGTTTACTTTATATAATAAAAATCTACTATATATTTATACTTACTAAATATAGATTAAAATATAACTTTATAAAAAAATTTATATATTAATATTCTTATTATAGAGAGATAATTAGACTTTAAGATTATTTAAATAAATATTAAATTATTTAATTATTTAATATTATCTTTACTCTATATTAATTATTAATTAAATTATATTTAGTATATAATTTATTAAATCTTTAATAAGATTTAAGAAGAATATCTTATATTCCTTTTATATAAAATATATTAAAGAGTATATTAATTTAAAGTTATACTAAAACTCCTTTATATCTTCTTTTAATATTATATTATATATAAGATTTTTAATCTATTACTTTTAAAATTCTAAAATATTAAATAAAAATATATTTTAATATTTTAAAATTAATTTTAATACTCTTTTAGTATTTTTCTATTATATTTTTTAAAAGTTAATAACTTTATAGTTTTCTTATATAAAGTTTTATTACTTTTATTATATATAAGATACTTTCTATCTATAATATTAATAGCTAGTAATTAATAAAGTATAGTTTTTTTTAATAATATATATTTAATTTCTATATAGATAGACTTTTAATTAGTAAAATATAAATTAATATTATTTTTATTATATTTTATATATTTTAATATATTTTTTATAACTATTATTATTAAGTCTTATCTAAGATTAATAATTTTATATTTAAGTTAATTAAATTATTTTTATTTTAATAAGTTCTTATTTACTTAATAAGTATATTATAAGTATTTATTAAATATTAGAATTATAAATTAACTTAGCTTATTAATAAAATTCTATATTATAAAATCTTATTCTTTTTTTTAAGTATTTTAGTTTTTTTATAATATTAATCTACTTTACTTATTATTAATATATAGTTTAATAGTATAATAACTACTAGAGTATAAACTATTTATTATAAATATATTAATTATAAATTAATATCTCTTTATAAATAAAAGAATTAGAAATATTATAGATATTTATATTAATATAAGATTAAGTATATATTATAGATTATAAAATATAACTAATTTTTAAAGAAAAAAGAAAGAGGATTCTATCTTAAGAGAATATTATATTAGATAAATAAATATATAAATATCTCTATAGAGTAGTAATATATCTATATATAATAAGTATATAAATTAATTAATACTTAGTATTAGTATTACTATATAATAAGTATATTTATAAGATTAATAAAAGAAGTAATCTTAAATAACTATATAGCTACTTATATTTAATATTATAATAATTTATATATTAAGATTTATTATATTATATAATATATATTTATCTTTAATTTTATAAATAATATATATTAATATTATACTCTTATTATATAAAGTTTACTAAAATAAATAACTTTATCTTTTTTTATTATATTAATCTTAATATTTTAAACTTATTAAAAAGTTATAAAGTAAGTTAAATTTAAGATATTATCTTATAAATTAATAAAATTTATAAGAATTATATTAAGATAATCTTTAGAATATAATATAAGCTTAGAGAATTATAAAAATAAGTATATATTAAAGATCTTATAATAGATAAATATTTATATTAGATAATAGAAATAATATTTATAATAAAGAATATAATTTAATTTAATATTAAGTAGAAGGATTAGTTATATTCTTTTAAAATATTCTTAATATTCTTATTATACTTATTATATAAAGTAAAGAGACTATTAATTAATAAGTAAATTATAATAATATCTTAATATATTATAATTAATAAGAATAGTAAAACGCTTAAGATTTAAAAAGTAAGAATTTAAAAGAAATTAATAATTATATATTATAATAATATTATTACTTACTTATTATTATTTAGACTTATTAATTAATATAAGAAGATTTTTTTTATTTCTTTATTATTATTAAAATTACTAGTATCTCTACTATTTTAAATATAATTATTAATTATTATTAATAATACTCTTTAGTAATATAATAAGAGATAGAAGTATTATTTAATATTAATAGTAAAATATATTTAAATTTAATATTAGATACTTATAAATAAGTACTTATTATTATAAAACTAGTACTAGTTAATATAAAGATTATAAAATATTTATTTTATAAAAAGAAGTTATATTGATTTTATAAAAATAATAGAATTAATTATATTATAAATAATATTATTATTTTAAATAAGAATAATAAGTTAATATATTTTATAATCTCTAATTACTTTTTTATTAATTCTTTATAATTACTAGATTATTATTTTTTATTAATTTAATTATACTCTCTTAATAATAATTTTAGAACTAGATTTTAAAGTTTTAAAGAAGTATTAAATAAATAAGAATAATATAATTATATTAAATAGAATAATAATTATAAGATAACTATTTAATAAAAGAGAAAGATATATAATAGAATAAAGATTAATTATATAAAACTTAGTTAATTTTATATTAACTAAGTAGTTAATAAAGTTTACTTATACTTAAATAGCTTTTTCTTAGATATAAACTCTTTAACTTATTTAATTTAATTCTATACTTATAAGCTTACTTATTTCTAGTTATTACTACTTTTTATTAATACTTCTTATATCCTTACCTTTATAATAGTATTACGGTTTTTCAGTTTTAAGAGTTTTTAAGTTATAGTAAAGTGTTTATAATAGCGCGCCGTATTATACTTAAGAAATAGATCTCTACTAATTAAAACCTCTAAGATATTAATAATTCTTAGCTCTCTCGTGCTTGCAAAAATCTACTTCTTCTAGGAGATTTTAATGTCTATTGCTTGACCGAAACATTGTCACTTTAATTTTTCATTTTCTTGGGTCGATAGTGATACCAAGTCCTTGATTGCTACTTTTGGGAACCAGCGATTCAGTCCTGATATCCCTCCCATTGATGACCATCTCTGTACCCTGGAGGTTCTATCTTAGATGAGCGCAATGGACCGACTACTCCTCGCTTCTATTCACTGAGCTTCCGCAAGAGTCCCATCCTTCATCATCAGCATCATTACACTCATCAAAGTCCCATTGCTGGTAGCCTTCCATGGCCGCTGTATGTCTAATTCGAAACTCCTCCCTCTCCTCCACAAATTCCTTTCTCATCTTCTCCCCTTCCTCCATCGAGATGGGCCAGTCCTCGACTCTGTCAACAATCAAATTGAACACAGCTCTTGGCAACCTCCAAAACCATGCACACGAGATCCTGATCTCATGCGCCCACCAATCTTTACGCTGGCAAGGTACCATTCCCGTACTCATTGCCCGCCGATTTGGATCGATGAGATGCAGCATCAAAAATCTCAAATGTCCAGGTTCTGCGTTGTTCTCTAGTCCAAAAGGGGCTATGCGAGTTTGGAAGACATTCGGAAAAACGACCACTCGTCGTTCACGTAACTTTATATCTCCGAGATGTTGGATAGATGGGGATCGGTCTTTAGCTCCATAGATGTCCGATAGGAAAGGTGGGCTTGACCAATTGGCGCTGTCGCGTGCAAGGACGCTTTCTTCAGGATGGACCCGGCGGCGGAAGGAGAGCGTTGGTGGGGAAGTAGTCGAGAGGTTGCTGGTGGAATATATGTACATTGCAGTAGCGACGATACGCTCGTTCTAGAATACGAATTGTCAACTTGTAGACGTGCTTCTGAGGAGTTTGACTCACGTTCTGGCCCTGGACACGCCACTCCTCCCCTTCATAGTCTGGATGGTCGGCCTTGAGGTTGATATCTCGCATTTGAAGAACCATCTGGAGACCAAAATTCCAGAACTCCCTCTTTAGATCTACAAAAATGTCATCGTGATAGCAGCCTTCGTCGTTGATCAATTGCTTATAAGCTCGCTGCTCTGGCGGACGAAACTGCCCTGGATCGCGGTCAACGACTGGAGTTCTCCTGATGTCTGCAAGATGTATGCGTTGATTTTGGTAGCCAGGCGCCTTGAGGTCTATGAGCGTTTGATCGAAGAGTGGAATAAGCGAGTCGACGAGAATTTCAACAACTTGGTAAAACGAGAAATGTATGATCGGGTGGACGTTATTGATGTAGCTTGAGATTCTGAGATATTTGAATATGTCAGGGACTTTTGTTCGAACTGGGGACCTACGCAAGGGTTGATTTACCTGGGACTACCATCACCTCGATTACTCCAAGTAATGTCAAATGGAAGCCATTGAAAGCGTCTGGACCATGCCATATTATTTGGGTACTTCCCGCGCTCCTCCTGCTTAGTATCTCCTTCTGGAGGCACCTTGACGGCTTCGCCATCGCCGGCCCTTGAGATACAGGCTTTGGGCGGTATGTATGAAGGATTCCGTAGTGTCTTGGTCTTCCCAAATGCAAATGGGAATAGACAGGGATCCACAAGATCTACTACGGGTTCTTGCGAGCTTCTTGCATTTAATGGGTCTGACCTTAGAGCTGACGCCACTCTCTTCAGATCCGAGTTTATGGAAACGTCAATACAATCATTGGACTTGATTACACCTCCGTCTATTGCTGGAATGATGCGAGTGTGATTGAAGTCACCAACATAATATTTGACTTCATCAACGCACTGAACGCGACACTAGATTAGTTCTCCAACCTGAAGAGCGTGAATCCAGTCTTACCCAATCGGCCATCGACCGAGTCACATCTTGACCCGTTATTACTTTTGCACCTTTCCATTCGAGCACAAATTGTGGGTTAAAAATCTTGCATTGCCAGTTTGGCATATCCGTCAACTCATTTATCCAAGCCAACATCGTGAGCTCGCGAACAGTATAACAAAATGTGCTGTACGATATCTTAGCGACGCCGGGACATGACCAGCGGTGGGAGGACTCACGGCTGCTCAGATGCATCAAAGGTAGACAAGAGTAGAGTGTTATTGTCCCATGGAAGTAGAGGATGGAATTTCCTCTCTTGCATTTCTGGCCATCTCAAGGGTAGGCCGAAGCCGGGTACGTTCCATCTTCTCTGTCTCCGTGATGCCATTTAATGCGCTTCAGCAGTCGAGTGTGTATGGAGTAGGGGGATATGCACATTGAGTCCTCTCTCACGTCGTATTTATTGATTGATGCAAAAGATGTCCCTAACAACACATTTAGCAGCCTAGAGAACTGAGGCTAAAATAAAGAACCCAAGCCAGGGTCTTACCCAACTCACTTGCCCCTGAGAGAACGTGTCAGACCTCAGACGTCTACCCTGCCGCAACCTTACAGCTTCCCAAATGTCGCAAGCTTCAGAAGAAGGGTAAAAGAAGCCGGTGAAAGCTATTTTGTCAGTGTGACTTGAAGGGGTAGCGTCGTATGCGTAATAGCTTAGCCGCCACTGTGCCACAGGGGCTGGTCCCTAAATGGAAATAGGTAGGCAATGCCAAGCTCGCAATGAACACTCAGCTTACCTCAACTCAGCTTACCTTAACTCAGCTTACCTAACACGAGGGTGCCTGCCTGCCGAGCCTGCATACTACTAAGGTGGTGTTACACTACCCACCTTGCTCATTGCCCTACTCGACTATAATAGCACCCTGGGCGACAAAAATTCATTTGGGCGAAGATATATACTCATCTACTCGTGAGCATCTCCCCCCATCTTCCCTTCCAAATGTATTGCTTGTACCGGATCTCCAGCTAGAAATCAAGCAAAAAAGCTAGAGTAGGACACCAGGCGTGGCTCTCCATTTGAATGCTGTACCATGGACGCAAGGGCAATGGTTGAAACCTATGACGCTGATGCCTATCTCGAGCTAATCTACAAGGAGCAATCAATTCCGACATCTACACATCTACGATGCCAACTTTGTACCTTGTGCGTGTGGGGCCAAAATTTTCCATCAAAATTTCCGAGCTACCCATGAGACTTGAGGGATCACAGCCATCCCTCCCCTCCCAATATCAGTCGCCATCCAATCGTCAGGAGACGCCAAATTTAACATCAAGGTAACATGCTCGCAAAGAGGTACAGCAGGGGTGGTCGTGAGACCTGAAACACTGAGGCACAGTCCTGACCTCACGTCTCGTGAACCAAGATTTCACGAACTATGTGCCACGTTAATCTACCCGTGAGCGAAGGAGTGATGCGGCCCGCCGCCGGTGGCAGGCAATGGCCAACAACTTTGATATCTTCAAGATCCAATGATGCTATCCAAATCCGTTCGTGAAACATTAATGAGGCTAAATGTACCCTTCGACAAGGCTAGGATGGATGGAACACTCCAGGCTCCGTTCGTTACCGGTACCGTATTTCCAACGCCAGTCCTGTTTGCGTGGCAGATATAACTAGGCAGACTCCCCATTGGCTCCAATCGAATGTGCCGCATGGAGCCGAAGCTCCAGTCTTAATCCATGCCCGTCTGAGCATGACAACATATGTCAGCTGAATGCAGTTTCGCTGACATGTGTATATCCAACGCCTTGCCCTAGAACTCTATGTGCCGCCTTCTTGAAACATCAGCCTGGCTATACCATGCTATTTCAAGAAAAGAGCTGAGGTCATGTCCGATGTCAATGCCGCCCCTTGATGGTTGGAAGGCAGTATATTAGAACATGCGCTTTCCCAGTGATCTGATCAGCCAGCTTGTTTTGACTACTTTTGTGCATCGTTTCCAAACAGTACATCTCCCTTCCATCCAATTATATCACTTTCGCAAGATGCTCTTTCCGAGCAGGAAAATATGCCTAGCTGCACCCATCTTGGCCTTCCTCTCCTGCACATTGGTCACCGCCGTGCCACGGCAGACCGCCGCGCCCGTGAAAGCACGTCAGGCTTCAACTGACACAATAGCGCCTGATAGCGACGAAGACCCCGACTTTTCTATCGACAATACCGACAAATTACGCAATGGTATGAATAATGACCTCGCCAGTTCGGGAGTCAAGCTAATCTTGACTATCAGCCGTGAAGGCGTCGACGTTATACACAAATCTGGCCACTCAAACCTATTCACAGATCTCGATTGGACCCTCTCCTACCGATGCTGTCTTTACAGTATTTGAAACCGTCGGAAAGAACTTCTTCCCGAATCCTCCTTCGGACGACCTCCAGGGAAAACCAGCCGGCGATAACGGCGACAACGTCTGGAATATCGATCACATCCTCGAACTCCAGGTCCTCGGCTACGCCTTTTCCTCGCCAGCCACTCGCCCTACTGATGGCGCCACTTCGATTCCAACGAATGTCTGGAGTTCGGTCTCGAGTGCCGTTAATGGCGCTAACAGTGCCTCCTGCACCGCTCTCGCCTCCGTAATCACTGTCGAAGACAACCTTGAAGGCATCCCCAAGCAAGTCAACGGCTTCAAACAACAGGTATTCACCGGCCGACTGCTAGGCCAAGCTAACGTTCCTTCGGGCAACACATATTATACCGATTTCGGTATGTACAATTCCTATGTTTGTGCCTATTAATTTCTATGTTACTTTTGGTGAAGCAAATCGAAAGACTAAAAGCATGAGGATGTCCGTTGCACAGGAAACCTGATATATCCGGATATCCTTAGCAAGAGCAATGCTGATTCCACCTTGCAGGCAAAGCCGTTCAGAAGGTCCTACGAAATCGACAGAACTACATTAACGGCCTTATCGGCGACATTGGAGACGAGCTCTCACGTATTGGTGGCGGAAATACCGCCGTCAAGACGTACTGGACCAACTTCGCCACGACCGCGTACCAGGATAGCATCGACTTTCTCGACAACTGGACAGGACTGTCATATCCTAGCACCACCAGCAGCACGACCGGCGCCAGCGGCACCGGCGGTGGTACTCTTGCTACGCCTACGACTTGCTACCACGAGGCTGATCCCCAAAACACTTGCGCGGCTATCGCCAATGGTCAGGGGTGGTGCGCATGCGGCGACTCGACTGTGAGTTATGCAATCGTGCCTTCGGGGCAGCCTTGTATCTACTCGACGTCGCCCTCGCCTACATTCTTTTTGTGTCCGACAACTTCGAACCCTCCCGCACCGACAGCAACGACCTGCAACTGTAATGAAAATGGATGTACTCCTGACTCGCCGGCCTGTTGTGCGAATGGCACGTGCTGAAACATCAGAGTTCGCGGCTTATGATTAGATACCAGAGAAGACTTTATCATCAGCGCTGCTAGATTGAGTGACTGATCGATCGAGAAATGAGTCTTCATTGTGTCGAGACTTGGGCTTTGTACGTTAGAGGATTGGAACGATGTGGCGTTTTACGGTTCGTGCAAGATGCTTTGCAAGTTGTTTTTCTCCTTTAGTCGCATTATTTGGGCAGTGAGGGCTATGCATGCACGATCGTATTGTAAGAACATATTGGTTTTTTGTTGTGCCACCAGCCTCAGCGGAAGATTCAAGCGTGAGTCGAAAGTGGGCATAGAAATGAAATAGGAACGATATTAATATCTATATTTATGTGAGTCTACTGTAGAGGAATGGAGGGTCATAACGGAGTAGGGAGTGGAACAGGAACGTGACGGTTCAAAAGCACAATTAATGGGATGATACCCTCTGTATTGGCATCTCAAGGCGATACAATTTGCAATTCGAAGTGCCTTCTTAAGAAGTCTTAATCCTGATATAACAGTAGAGTAGCACTCCACTGGCGAGATAGTTGCCTTTCGCCCTACTCCACCAGCAGCATTCTTGACTTATCGTAGCTGTAAAAATTCTATGCTAGCGCGGATAGCCCGTAGAGTAATTATACCTACTTTTTTAAAATACGTATTTTAATTATTTCTATAAAGCTTTATTATTAACTATTTATTTAATACTTTATTAAGTAGAATTAAAGCTTTATATATAAGTATTTATATACTCTTTTTTTTTCTTATAATAATTCTTTTTATTATATTATAATTTAGTTATTATTTAATTATCTTTACTTTATTTTTAATACTTAATATATACTTAATAAGTTTTTATTTATAAAATTATTAATAATTAATTAATAGTTTAAATATTAAAATAACTTAATTTATTAAATAATAATAAAATTATAAAGTAATAATAAGAATTATTATTAAATAAAAATTTAAAAAAATATAAATAAATAAATTATAAAATTATAAAATAATAATAAGAATTATTATAAAAAAGGAAAAAAAAGTAAATAAATATTTATATATAGAATTTTAATTTTAAAGTATTTAATAAAATATTAAATAAATAATATATAATAAAACTTTATAAAATATATATTTTAAAAAAATAAATATAATTACTTTATAAATTATCTATATTAATATAAAAATTTTATAATTATAATAATTAAAAAAACTTATAATATTAATATTAATATATAGAAATTTTTAAATAATAATATTATACTTTAATAACTTTATATTTTAAAATAATTTCTTTTATAAAATTATTAAATTATTACTTTTTTTTTATTTTTTAAAAATCTTAATATTATAAAAAAAATATTAATAATATTATTAAGTAGAAATTACTAAATATAGAAATAAATTAAATAAAAAAAATATAAGTTTTAATTTATATTAATTATTATAGTAAAAATTCTAACTTTAATTATAAATAAAATATTTAGAATATATTTATATTCTTAAAAAACTTTAGAATTTAAATAAAGACTTCTTAATAAATTCTTTAAATTAATAAACTTTAATTAATAAAATATACTAGAGTTAAAAGCTCTTATTATTAATTTCTAGAATAAATATAATTTAAATATTTTAAGAAAATATATATAGAGTTAAATTCTTAATATACTAAAATTATTAATATAAATTAAGATTTATATTTTCTCTTTTTATATTTTAATCTATATTTTAATTTTCTAGACTTATATAAATATTAATATTAAGTTATAATTACTTATAAATTTTAATTACTTTATTAAATTTTTTAATATTTCTCTTATTTTATTCTTAATATAATTAATAAAATAATTATTTTTATTATAATTAATTAATTAAAAAATTAAGTAAAATTAAATTTTAATATAATATATTAAAAAATATAAAATTAATCATAAAATATTATAATAATATTTTTAAAATATATTTATCTTAAGTAAAATAATAAACTTATAAGTATATATCTTAAAGATATTAATTATATTAAATATATAATTAATAATAATTTATATTTATAATAATATAATAATATAATATAGTTAAATAAATTACTTAATATACTTTCTTTATTTAAAAGAAATAAAGTATTATTATTATATTTAATAGTATTTATTTATTTATTTCTTAATAAAGAACTTAATTAAATTAATTAATATCTTATCTTCTAATAAAATAATACTTAATTATTATAATATAATAATAATAATATAAATTCTAAGTTTTTAATATTATTAATTATATAGTAGTTAATTTTAATACTAGTTATTTTCTAGTATTAATTTTATAATATTAATTTTTTAATACTAACTACTTAATAATAATACTATTAATTCTTTAATTATTTAATTTTCTATTACTTTATCTTTAAATCTATTATATTAAATTCTATTTTTATTATATTATAATTTTACTTTAATTATATTAAAAGTTTTATATAAATTTCTTTATAAATATCTTATAATTATAACTTAATAATCTTTAACTTATTATTTATAAAGTTTTACTATTAAGTTTAATAAGATTATATTTATTAGAAAAAAATATATATTTATAATTATTCTATATTATATTCATTAAATCTTTATGATTTAATTTTTTATCTTATTATATAAATTAATAAATTAAGAAAAAATACTTAGTATTAAAAGTTTTTATTATAAAAAATATATATTATCTATTTTTCTTTAATAAATTCCTACTTTTTATAAAAAGTTTTTTTATTTTTTTTTCTATATTATTATAATATTATATCTTAAAAATATAATAAATTATTTAAATTATATTACTTTTAATAAAAAGAATTAATTAATTTAATATTTTTAATATAATTCTAAAACTTAATTTATAATATAATTATTAACTTAAATATATTAACTTATATATTTTTAAAAAGTAATTATTATTATTAATAATTTTAAAAATAAGATTAATATATATAAGCTTTAGAATAAAACTTATAAGAATTATAAGTCTATAAGATTTAAAATATTAAATAATTTTTTTTAATATCTAGAAACCCTTATCTTAGTATTTTATAAAGATATAATTAACTATATAGATTAATTTAAAAATACTTATAATAAGATTATATATATCTATTTAAAGCTTTATCTTAAAATAAATTATTTAATCTATTACTTCTATACTAGCTTAGATAAGAAGTATTAAGATTATTTTACTAATTATATTTAGATTTATAAGATTATTTAAGGTAATAAGTTAACTTATATCTTAAAATATATTATAACTTAGTTTATTTAAACTATTTATAATTTAATAATTATAAGAAATAAAGATAGTATTATCCTTATAGCTTAATAATACTTTAAAATATATATAATACTAGTAAATCTTATTACCTTTTTAGCTTAACTAGATATAGTATTTAAACTAAATATTTATACTATTTAAAAGCTTATCTACTAGTATACTTACTATAAAAAGCCTTATTATACTATAACTAATTATAATAACCTTATTAGGAAAAAGAATAGAGATAGTAATAAAGATAAATATAATAAAGATAAATATAAAAAAAATAATAAGTTTAAAGGAAAGAAGAATAAAGATAAGTATAAAAATAAATAATCTAAAAATAATTTAAACTTAAATAAAGCTTAAGCTATCTTTAATATTAAATCTAACTATATATCTTACTACTAAATACTAGATTCTACTTACTTATAATATATTACTATAGTTAAAGATTTTTTATTAAGTATACTAAGCTCTTAAAAGATAATATATTAATTATTAAAAATATTATAAGCTATAGAGTACCTATTAATATTAGTAAAATATAATTAATAATAGTTATTAATAATTATAAGAGAAAATTAATTCTTATTAATATAATCTATATATCTAATATACTACTAAATTTAATTTTAATAAATTAGCTTAATTAAATAAGCTATTCTATAAGCTTTATTATTAAAGATTTATTTTATAATATTAAATTTAGTTTCTAAAATATTACTACTTAATAATAAGCTAATAATTTTTATTATTTAGATTTATAGAAGCTAAAAGTCTTATTTTTATCTAATTAAAAGATATTAAAATTATTAAATCTAATTAATAACTTTATTTTAGCTCTATTTAATAGATTACTAAATTTAAATATTAATACTAAGTAATTAAGTTAAAAGGTTATAAATAAGGCTATTAATTTATAATATATTTAAATAAATTATCTAAGTTATTAAAATATTAAGTATTTTATAAAAATATTAAAAAGTATTAATTTTATTAAAATACTAAAGATAAAGAATCTCTATAAGTTATATATAATAGCTAAATATAAGGCTAGTAAATATAAATCTTATATTTATTTTAAGAGATATTTATTAAATTTAGTCTATTTTAATTTAATAAGCCTTTTTAATTATAATTTAAAGAGAGATAAATATTTTATTATCTTCTTAAATAACTATAATAAGTATTTAGAAATAGAAATTTTAGAAAGAAAAAGTAATATATATATAATTTACTTATATTATACTATCTAAAATAAGTATAATAATATTAAAATTTACTACTTTTAAACTAACTATAATAGTAAATTTTCTAACTATTAATTTAATAATCTTTATATTAATTAAGATATTATATAGAAGCTAGTAATTCCTTTTAATTTATAAATAAATAAGATTAATAATTTTAGAGTATAATATCTATTATTTTATAAAATATTAAGCTTAATAAAGATCTTTAGCTAAAATTTATTTTAGTAGTTAATTATCTTTATAACTACTATCTTATAGCCTTATTAGATAAGATATCTTATAAGGCTTATATTAAATTAAAACTATAATTTAGATATAT
Source organism: Cladonia squamosa (assembly GCA_947623385.2). Taxonomy (NCBI): domain Eukaryota; kingdom Fungi; phylum Ascomycota; class Lecanoromycetes; order Lecanorales; family Cladoniaceae; genus Cladonia; species Cladonia squamosa. Next base: position 293,586 of record OX392384.1, read on the forward strand.
ATAGTAGTTAGAAATAAAAGACTAGATAATTAAAAAAAAGCCTATAATAAGCTAAATAAAGGGCTAATAGTATATAATAAAGAGTTATTTAATAAACTATAAAGGTAATTATATCTATTAAATATTTATTAATAATAAGATTTAATAAATATATAAGATTAAGTAGCTTAAAGAAAAAAATATTAAGACTTTAAATTCTATTATAAAAAGAAAGAACTTATAATTATAGCTTAATTTAATAGTAGAACTCTTACTTTCTTAGCTAATAATAATAGATATTAATAATATAGATAAGTTATTACTCTATAATATCTTATTACTAATAACTTAATTATTATTAATAATTACTAGATTACTACTAATAATTACTATAACTATAGAAGTTAATTATATAGATAATTTAAGTAGTAGTATAAATATACTTAAATTAAAAATATCCTTATTATTATTTAGTAGCTATTTATATTTAGAATTATAAAACTTCTTATTAAATCCTTTCTTATACTATACCTACCTTATAAATATAATTAATATAGAAGTTTATAAATTAAAGACTTATAAAGAAGCTATTAAAAATAATTTTAATATAAAGAAATAATAGGAAATAATATAAGATAAGTATTAATCTCTAGTAAAAAATAAGATATAAATATTAATTATAAGCTATTTTTCTAACTAAAAAACTTTATAAGATAAATAGATATATACTTTAAAATAGAGTTTAATAGATAAGATTATTAAATATAAGACTTATTAAATAGTAAGAGACTTTAAATAATAAAAAGAGATTAATTATAATAAGATCTTTATATTAATAGTTAAACTAATAAGCTATAAGGTCATATTTACTATTATAGCTACTAATAATTAGAACTTAAAGTAAATAGATATTAAAACTACTTTTCTTTATAAAATAGTAGAAGAAGAGATTTATATTAAATTATTATAAAATTTCTATAAAAGAAAAGGTATTTATAAGTTATTAAAGACTCTATATAGCCTAAAGTAATTATTTTAAATTTAGTATATAATCTTTATTAATTTTATAAATAAGCTAGACTTAGAATCTATTAATATTAATTATAATGTTTTTATCTACTATAAGATTAGTATTCTAGTTACTTTATATATAAATAATATTCTTATTATTAGCCTCTCTAAGATTAAGATCTAGTAGATAAAGAATACTTTTAATAAATCCTTTTATATAATTAATCTAGATATTATAGAAAAATAGATTAAATCTCTAGAGCATGCCCTAGAGCCTCTTAGAACTCTTTATAGCCTAGAATATAGAGCTAAATAGAGAATCTTTAAGTAATAGCCTTAAAGATCGACCCAGAGCTTTTACCCTAAGGGGGTATTTATTATAGTAGTTAAGCGGCCTAATTCTATTTATAATAATTATCTTTAAGGCTTTCTTAAGAGCCTAGCTTTCTTAAAAGATAGCTGAGGAATTAAAAATTATAAAGTTTAATATTTAAAATTAAGAGTACTAGCTATAAAAACTAAATATTTTATATACTTAAGTACTCTAAAGAGGCCTTAAAGTAATTTAATTAGAGGGATTTTAGTTTAATAGGCCCTAAAACTTAGCTAGGTAGTCTTATAGATAGACCTTAAATAATCTAATTAAATCTTAAAGTAGACCCTAAAGTAAACTAATAGTAGAATTCTAGCCTAAAAATAGAGCTTAATAAAGTAATCTAATAGAGATAGCCCTTAAGATAGATCTTAAAATAATTTAATAATATAAGATTTCTATACGTAAGGGCTAAAATCGGCTTACTATAATAGTATATATTACGGGCTAACTCATAATAGATTAAAATTAGGGATAGAGACTATATAGGCTAGATATAGCTTAGGGTATAATTTTAAGATTAAATATACTTAGTACTTAATTATAGTTAAACCTTTTTAGAATTAAGAAGAATTAATATTTAATCTTAAAAAATTATATTTAAACTTAGTATAACTTTAATAAATATATAAGGGATAGTCTTCCTACTATTAGACTTTTCTTCTTTATATTTAACTTATATAATAGAGAGGAGTTTATAGCTAATAGATACTTAACTTACTTAATCTTACTTATATCTATTTATACCCCTTAAGGAGTTAAATTTCTCTATTATATTTTAAATACTATACTTTACTCTATTTAGAATAAATACTTCTAGTTTTATTATAGGAGATTATTAGTACCCCTTTATAAAGGCTATAAAAATAGCCTAGTAGGATAACTTAGGTATTTAAATAATCTTTAAGAGAGGACTTAAGATCCCTACCCCTACTAAATTTTTTAAAAAGAGGAGGACTCTTAATAGCTATATATAATAAGTAAAATTATATATAATATTCCACTCTTTATTATTTATTATATTAGAAGAATAGAACTTATTCTATTTTTTTTACTTAAAAAAAGATATAGTATTAACTCTCTTCTCTTAACTTAATAAATATATTAGACTCTAAGACCTATAATATATATTAGATAATATTATTAAGTTTTCTAATAAATATAACTATATTAAAGAAATTCTTAAAGCTTTATTTAAAAATAATATTAAAAAAATAGAAGATAAAGAGGAAGATAACCTATCTCTATTAAAAAAAGTTTATAATTAAGTATATAACTAAGTTCTAAGCCTTATTAGTAAAGATTTAGTAGAATATAGCTATTAAAATAATAGTATATTATAATAGATTAAATAAAAAAGTTAAGAATAAGCTAATAAGAATATTATAACTTTAGAATATATCTATATTTATTTAAATAACCTATACTATTAATAATAGGTTATATAAAAGAAAAATAGAAAAAAAGACTTTTAATCTAGAAAATAAGCCTAGTAGATAAAAAAATATTTTAGTAATAAATTAGAAACCTCCCTATAAGACTAAAAAGGGAAAGAAGATTAGAAACTTATTATAAATAGAGTATTATAATTATTATAAGAAGGGATACTATAAAAATAAGTACTTATAATAAGAATAGGTAGCTATTATAAAAGAAAGAAATAATTCCTCCTAAAAAACTACTTAGGTTATAAATACTCCTAAACTAATTATAGTAGACTCTAAGTTAGGAGATATCTTTAAATAAGTTAAAAAAAAGATAAAATATAATAGTTTATTTTAAATTATATATTATAATAACTAATACTAAATCTACTAAAATAAGAAGAAAGGAAGTAGTTACTTCTTTAAAAAACTAAGAATATATTTAGAAGATGAGTTTTAGATAATAATTATAAATAAAGAAATATATAACTTCTTAGACTAGAAATAAGCTAAATAACTATTTTTAAATAAAGTTTTAAATAATAAAGTTTTACTCTTTAAAGAATTAAATAATAATTTAGAAGAATTATAAATATAATACTATACTATAGTCTAAGTTTAAAAGAAGATAGTTAATATCTAGGAATAATAAGTATATTATATAAAAGAATAAATAATAGATCTCTACTATAAGTTAGAAAAAATAGAGGGTTAGATAATTAAAATATTAATAAAATAATCTATAAATATATTAATTAAATTATTAAATATATATAAGATAATCCTACTACTAAATAATATATAGAAGCTAGTACTAATAGAAAAATTTAAAAAAAATTTTAAAATAGTAGTTAGAGAGATTACTTATAATAAGATAAATAAACTAGTAATTATTAAGACACTAGTTACTACTAAAATCTAATAAATACTAAGAGGGGATAACTGCGTGGACTTATTAAATATAGTTTATATATATACCTCTAAAAAATCTAAATTCTTAAAAGATAGGTTAGTTTTATTATTAGATAGATATCTTATATTTTAGTATATATAGAATAAAACTTAAGTACTTATAAATAATATTAAAGTCTTACTATTATAGGAAAAACTAATTCTAAATACTAAGTTTTTAGATAAACTAGTAACTATTTTAGAGCTAGATAGGGAGAATTTAAAAAATTAGAAAATCCCTTAATAAGTAGATTAATTAATAGAACTTATTTAAAGGCTAAATAGATTACTATAATTAAATTATAAAAAAATATTTAATTTAAATTTTAAATAAAGATTATAGAATACTAAGTTTAAGTAATTATTAATAGTAAATTAAATAAAGATCTAATTAATTCTAACTTTATATTAAAGTATAGGATTCTAATTATATAGTATATATTATATATATTAATAAACTTTAACTATTCTATAATTAGAAAGATAGATTAAATAATTAAGCCTATTAATCTATAAATAGAGAGATAATATAAGAAGTATAGCTTCTACTTAATATTAAGAAGGGGAGTAGATAATATTACTTTTAAAGCCCTCTAATTATAAAAAGTTAATTTATTAATAGGATAGAGTTCTAGTATATTAATATTTAAGAATAATACTTTAAACTAAGTTTTTTAAGTATAGAAATATTTATATCCTAATATTATTATATAAATAGTAAAGGAAATAAAAGATAATTTCTAAGAAAAAAATATAATAGTATTATAGAGTTAAGTCGCTACTATTAGTAGTACTACTTATATAAAATTACCTAATAAATATATAAAATATAGAAACTTATTTTAAAAAGAAAGTCTTAATAAGGCTCTTCCTAAATACTAATTATAAAATTATAAGATTAAGTTAATCCTAGATAAAAAACTTATAAAGAAGTTAATATATCTACTATTAAAAAATAAGGTAGTTACTCTTATAAAATATATTAAAAAAAATAAAGTTAAAGGTTTTATCTAGAAATTCTAATTACTAATAAGATACCCTATCTTATTTATATTAAAGATAGATAAAGGGTTAAGGTTATATATAAATTATAAAATACTTAATAATATAATAATTAAGAATAGTTATCCTCTACTCTTAATTAGAAAATTCTAAAATAAGTTTTAAAGAAAGAAGTAGTTTATTAAATTTAATATTCTAAAAGTATTTAACTATATAAGGATAAAAAAAGGAGATAAATAAAAGATAGTATTCTATACTAGATAAAATTTATATAAGTATTTTATTATACTATTTAATCTAACTAACACCCCTACTATATTTTAAGTATATATTAATAATATTCTAAAAGAATATCTAGATAAGTTTATATTAATCTATATAAATAATATTCTTATTTACTCTAATACTTTTAAAGAGTATATTAAGTATATATATAAAATACTAAAAAAACTTAAAGAAGTTAGCTTATAATTTAAGATAATAAAATATAAGTTCTACTAAAAAAGGATAAAATTCTTAGGCTTTATTATTTTAAATAAGAGGATTAAGATAAATCCTAATAAAATTAAAAATATAATTAAATAGCTTATACTAATTAGTAAAAAAGAGGTCTAAGTTTTTTTTAAATTTATAAACTTCTATTAAAGGTTTATTAAGGATTATAATAAGATTATAAAACCTCTAATAAACTTAATATATAATAAAGTATTATTTATATAGGGAAAGAAAGTAAAAACTTTTTTTTAAATTTTAAAGAAGTAATTTACTTTAAATCCTATACTTTATTAATTTAACTTAAAATTATTTATTAAAGTTTATACTAATACCTTAAATAGTATATTAGAAGTAGTAATAAGTTAGCTTATATAAACTAATACTAGTATTATTAAAAAAGGGAAGAAATATTAATACCTTATTATATTTTATAATAGAAAGTTATAAGATGCTAAGTCTAAATATCTAATATATAATAAAGAATTACTTATTATAGTAGATATATTTTATATATAGAAGGTCTATCTAAAGGGAACTAAATACTAGGTTTAAATTTTATTAAATTATAAAAACTTAATATACTTCCTATTAATAAAGGAGCTAAATAGATATCTAGCTTATTAATATAAAAAATTAATAATATTTAATTTTAAAATTAAATATATTAAGGGTAGTAAGAATAATATTATAAATATACTTAATAAAAGAGCTAATTATATAAAAAATATCTAATAAAACTCTAAAACTATATTAATATAAGATAAAGATAAATTATTATAATTAAATAGAGTAAGACTCTATATTATAGTAACTATAATAATAAAAACTAAAGAACTTACCTACTAAGTATTAGTAGATTTATAGAAAGATAAAATAATAATTAAAATCCTTAAAGATATTAATAGCTATAATAGATTTAATAAAATAAATTTAGAACTTCTTTTATTTTTAGAAAAAATCTATATTTTAATATTTATATATATAGAGATCTTTAGAATCTACTATAAAATAAAGACCTTAAAAGGTTATTAAGAGATTAAGAAGACTTTTAAAAAGTTATTATAAAACTTCTACTTCCTAAGGATAAGAAAATATATTAAGGATAAAATTACTTAATATAATATATATATTAGAATAAAGTATACTTAATATAAACTATATAAAAAAATAAAATTAGCTAGCTTTCTAGATTAAGCTTAGAAGAGTATTATATAAGATTTTATTATTAAACTTTTAAAGTTAAAAAAATAACTAATAAAGATAGAATAGAATATAATATTAATAATTAATAATTAATTAATTAAATTAGTATACTTCTTATTATATAAGAAAGCCTTAAATATAGAAGATCTAGCTTATATATTTCTTAAAATAATAATAGTTAACTATAGACTCCTAAATAAAATTATCTTAAATTAAGATAAACTCTTTATCTTTAAATTTTAGAGATTATTAATAGATATAATAGAGATTAAGATAAAAATAAGTATAATATTCTACCTATAGATAGATAGTTAGATAGAATAAACTAATTAAATACTTAAATAATATCTTTAATATTATATAAATTATTAGTAGAATAATTAGATTTAATATCTACCTAATATATAAATAATATATAATAGATTTTTATTAAACCTTATTAGAATAATACTATATTAAGCTAATTATAGGTTTAAACCCTATATAATATTACTATTAAAAGGTTATATATTTAGGGTATAGTAAGCTACTATAATAACTTAAAAAATAGGTCGCCTTTATTAAGAATTATAAAAAAACTTATAATTCCTAAGTAGATATTTAATAATATATTATAATTAAAAATACTTAAAAGGTTTAAATATTTCTAAAAGGGATAAGATATATCTTTTTTATAGAAACTTTAAAATTAATAGATCTAATAATAAATTTAATTATATAAAACTTAGTCCTTTCCTAATTAAAGAATATAGAGGGGATATAAATTATATATTAAATTTACTAAAACTAATAAAAAAATATAATATATTTTATATATTATTATTAGAAAAAGTAGATCCTTAGATATTACTATAAATAATATCTCTTCTCTTAAATAAGGATAATAAGGAATATAATATTAAAGAAATCCTAAATTATTAAAAGATTAATAGAAAATAGAGATATCTAATTAAGTAATTAAACTATAATAACTTAAAGAATATATAGGAGCTATTTTTAATACTTAACTACCTTAAGAAACTAGCTAGGTTTTAAGCTTAAAATTTATAATTAAAGAGTCCTAGTCTATTTTATTAAAATTAGAAGATTTATTATCTTTAGTAGATAATAAGAATTTAGTATAGATTTAAAAAAATATTACTATTTCCTCTTTTTCTTTCTTTTCCTAAGTTATAATATTCTTTAACTTTTATTTTACTATCTTATTTTTTTTAAACTTAATAGAGTTAATCTTAACTAAAACTTAAATTATTCTTACTAAAAATTTACTTCTTTTATATTTAAAGAGATTCTTATATTCTAGTAAGTATTTCTATTTAGAAATATTTAAGGAAATAAAACTATATTCCACCCTTACTTATATATACTTATAATAGTAGTCTAAGTCTTTTATAACTTAGTAAGAAAATAACTTATCTTAATAGTATTTATATTATTATTTTAATAGCTTAGCTATATCTAGGTATAAGATTAACTTTATATAATAAACTTTAAAAAAAAGTTTTTAAGGATGTAGTATAAAAAAAGGTTTAGATTATTAAATTATATTAGGGTAATTATATTTTAAAAAAAGAATAGTATTATAAGCTAATCTATAATAAATTAGGATTAAGGATAGAGACTATATAAGCTAGATATAACTTAGAATATAACTTTAAGATTAAGTATACTTAGTATTTAATTATAATTAAACCTTCTTAAGATTAAGAAGGATTAGTATTTAATTCTAAGAAATTATACCTAAACTTAATATAACTTTAATAGATATATAAGAGATAATCTTTTTACTATTAGACTTTCCTTTTTTATATTTAATTTATATAATAGAAAGGAGTCTATAGCTAATAGATACTTAACTTACTTAATCTTACTTATATCTATTTATACCCCTTAAGGAGTTAAACCCCCCTATTATATAAGGGTCTATACTAGAATAAGCGCTACTAGCTATATATACTTAGTTAAGAATTACTAGACTTAATAAAGCTAGCGCTAGAACTATAATATATAAGATTATAACTTAATATTAATTTTAATAAAGATCTTATTAAAGCTAGTACTTATAATAATAATATAGCTTATTAAATATCTTATTAACTACTTCTTTATCTTTAATATTAAGTAAGTTGACTTTTACTTTACTTAAAATCTTTAACTACTAATTTTTTTATAAGAGAATCTTTATCTACTTCTTTTTAAGTATCTGAATAAAATCCTAATTTATTTATAATATTAGAAACTTATTAGTAAGGTTTAAAAGAGCTTAATATTTCTTTATATTACTATAGACTATAACGCTATTTAAAAGCTAAATTTTATAATAGTTAATAATATTATTTAGAGAGATAAAGTTAGAAGAAACTATAATAGTACTAAATACTACTATATTAATAGTAGTAAGGCGTACTACTTTTTTAATCTAACTTATAGTACGCCTTAGAGATATTATAGTTATTTTAGTAAAGAGTTTAATTTAAAAGTAATTTTTATACTCTATTTCTATAATAAAGCTAAGTATTATATAGTAATACTAATACTAAGTATTAATTAACTTATATACTTATTATACATAGATATATTACTATTCTATAAGAATATCTATATATTTACTTACTTAATATAATACTCCTTTAGGATAGAATCCTCTTTCTTCTCTTTTTAAAAATTAATTATATTCTAGAATTTATAATATATACTTAATTTTATATTAATATAAATATTTCTAATTTTTCTAATTTTTTTACTTATAAAGAGATATTAATCTATAATATATTTATAATAAATAGTTTATACTTTAGTAATTATTATATTATTAAACTATATATTAATTATTATATAGTAGTACTAGTACTAAGTATTAACTAACTTATATACTTATTATATATAAATATATTACTATTATATAGGGGTATTTATATATTTACTTACCTAATATAATACTCTCTTAAAATAGAATCCTCTTTCTTCTCTTCTTAAGAATTAGTTATATTCTATAATCTATAATATATACTTAATCTTATATTAATATAAATATCTATAATATTTCTAATTCTTTTATCTATAAAGGGATATTAATTTGTGATTAGTATACTTATAATAAGTAATTTATATTCTAATAGTTATTATACTATTAAACTATATACTAATAGTAAGCAAAGTAGATTAATATTATAAAAAAACTAAAATACTTAAAAAGAGGAATAAGGTTTTATAATATAAGATTTTATTAATAAACTAGGTTAATCTATAGTCCTAATACTTAATAAATATTTATAATATACTTATTAGGTAAAGAAAGACCTATTAAAGTAAAAATAACTTAATTAACTTAAGTATAAAATTATTAGTTTTAGATAAGACTTAATAATAATAGCTATAAAAAATATATTAAAGTATATAGAATATAATAAAAATAATATTAATTTATATTCTACTAATTAAGAGTCTATTTATATAGAGATAAGATATAAATTATTAGAAAAGACTATACCCTATTATTTACTAGCTATTAATATTATAGATAGAAAGTATCTTATATATAATAAAAATAATAAGGCCTTATATAGGAAAACTATAAAGCTATTAATTTTTAAAAAATATAATAAAAAGACGCTAAGGGAGTATTAAAATTAGTTTTAAAATATTAAAATATATTTTTATCTAACGCCTTAAATTTTTAAAATTAATAAATTAAAGATCTTATATATAATATAATACTTAAAGGGGGATATAAAGGAGTTTTAGTATAACTTTAAATTAATATACCCCTTAGTATATCTTATATAAGAGGAATTTAAGATATTTTTCTTAAACCTTATTAAGGATTTAATAAATTATATATTAAATATAGCTTAATTAATAGCTAATATAAAACAAAGATAGTATTAGATAGTTAGATAATTTAATACTTATTTAAATAATTTTAAAGTCTAATTACCTCCCTATAATAAAGAATATTAATATATAAATCTTTTTATAAAGCTATATCCTAATCTATATTTAGTAATTATAAATATATAGTAGATTTCTATTATATAAAGTAAACTTATAGTATTTATATTTTATTTAAAAAGTAACTAGTAAAAAGCTATTATAATTATATATAAGATTAGAGATAGTATTTTAGTAAAAAAAAATAAAAACTATACTAAGAATTAGAAGAATAAGTTTAAGAATAGTTTTAAAAATATATTCTTAAAAAATAAGAAAAATAAAGATTTAATATATTTAAAATATAATTTAAAGGATATTAAATACTATACTTATAAAAAAAAGGATATTATTTAACTACTTATATCTAAGAAAAAGATATAAATTTTAATAAAATATTAATAAAAAATCTTAGATAATATATAGTTAAAAAGCTAAAAAAAAAAAATCCTTATTTAAAATATTTTTTAAAGGGTAAGAAAAAAAAAGAACTTAATATAGTCCTAGAACTAAAATATTCTAAAATAATATTATTAAAAGAAAAATTATATAAAGTAAAGATAGAAATTTAACTAAATAATAAGATTAAAGTTAATATAATTAATTAATATTTTATTATTAAAGAGGGTTTAAAATCTATTAAGAATATAAAACTACCTTATTTAATTTAAATAGATAGTAACTTTATATATTACTATAATACCTATTATATTAAATTATATTTTTATAATAATTAGGGCTATATAAAAGAGCTAGAATCTATCTTTTATATAATTAATAAAGAGGGCTTATTTTTATTATTAGAAATATTAGATTTAGTATAAAAAAAGATTATTATTAATTTAATAATAAGAATCTAGTATTTTAAAATTAAAAAATATACCTTAGACTTAGTTAAGATTTATAAGTTTATTAAATTCTTATAGAAATAGTTAGAGGTATATATATTAATAATTATTAATATATCCTCCTTATTACCTAATCTTATAGTTAGAGTAGTTAAGTTATAATTAAACTTAATATTTACTATAAATCTAATAATCTTATCTAAGGATTTAAGGGAATATTAGAATATCTTTTTAATAAAAGAAGTAAATTATTTATTATTCTATAAAAGTAATAATTATATAATTAAAATAATTACTAATCTCTTTTATAGTTTTTTTTATAACTTATTAATAAAGGAACTAGAAGTTTTATAAGCCTATCTTAATAATATATTAATAAAAGGATAGATTTAATATTTTATTAATCTTATAAATACCTCTATCCTATTTATTTTAAAGAAGGATAGAGGTTTATACTTATATATTAATTATTATAAATTAAATAAGGTTATAATAAAGAACTATTATCTTTTATCTTTAATTAATAAAACCTTAAATTATTTTAATAGTATTAAGGTTTTTATTAAATTAGATTTTAAAAATACCTACTATTATATTTAAATAAGGAAGGGAGATAAGTAGAAGACTATATTTTATATATATTATAAGTATTTTAAGTATTTAATAATATTATTTAGGTTAATAAATATCTTAGTAATATTCTAAGTATATATTAATAAGGCTTTAATAGGTTTATTAAATAAATTTTATATTATTTATCTAAATAATATCCTTATCTTTTTAGACTTAGAAGAAAAGTATATAAATTATATAAAATAAGTTTTATAATATTTAAGATAATTTAAGCTTTATATAAATTTAAAGAAATATTAATTTTTAATAATAAAAGTTAAATTTCTAGGGTTTATTATATTTATTAAAGGTATAGTAATAAATAAAAATAAAATAATTACTATTTAAAACTAGCTTAGGCTAAAGATATACTATAAAGTTTAAATATTTTTAGAATTTATTAATTTTTTAAGAGATTTATTTAGTATTATTTATATCTAGCTATACCCCTAACTAAATTATTATAGAGGAGTATATAAAAAAGGAAAAATAAACCCTTAAAGTAGGAAAAATATAAAGAGTATATATTTTAATAGCTTTATAATATTTTTATAGAAATATTAATTTTAAGATATTTTAATCTTAAAAAGAAAACTAGAATTAAGATAGATATATTAAATTATATAATAGCTAATATCCTTTTTTAATTATAAAAGAATAGCTAATAGTATTTAATTATATTTTAGTTATAAAAAATAATTATTATTAAAAGAAATTATAAAACTTATAATTAGGGGTTACTTACTATTATTATAATATTTAAATAGTAGTAATATTATTATAAGGGGAGTCTTTACTCTATTAAAGTTCTAATAGACTATAATAACCTTAAAAAGTTTATAAATTAAAAAAAGCTAAATTAGAAGTAAGCCTACTAGGCTATAAAATTATTAATATTTAATTTTATAATTATATATTAGATAAGTAAGTTAAACCTAGCTAATATATTATTAAGACGCCTTAATTATAAATATAAAAAGATATTAATAGATAAGCTATTACCTATATTATAATAAAAGTTAGTAAATTTAAAGAAGCTATTTAACTTATTCTAAATTATAGTTAAAAAGGATATCTTCTAAATTATAAAAAATATAGATAAAAAATAATAAGATTAATAAAAAAGATAGAAGTTTATACTAAATTTAATTAATATTATTTTATAGAAAAATATAGTTTATCTTATAAAGCTTAGAAAATCTTATATTATAAAAGTAAAAAGTATAAGTAAGATACTAGCTTAATATTATTATAATATAGCTAAAGAGTAGCTTAACCTTATTATTAAAACTATTAGTTATAAATAATTTATTCTATATTCTATAGCTAGTATAATAGCTTTAGATAAAATAGTTTATAAAAGTTATAATAGCTTAATTACTAAATTAATTAAAACTCTATAATCTTATAATAAAATAATAAAGAAAGTTAAGAAAAATAAAATTCTTAATAAATATATAGTTAAAGTTAGTAAATAGTATTTTAATAAATATAGTTTATTAAAGTATAGCTAAAGGGTTTATATCCCTATTTAAAAAGTAGTTATATAAGAACTATTTAAATATTATTATAATAATCTATTAGTAAGCTATTTTAGTATTAATAAGATAATAGAATTAGTAGATAGAAAATTCTACTAGCCTATTATAAATTAAGATATTAAAGAGTATATAGACTTTTATAATATCTATTAAAAAATAAAAATAAAATATTATTATTTTTATAATAAATTATAGATATTATCTATACCTAGTAAATTTTAAAAGGAAATTAGTATAGATTTTATAACTAACCTTTTTTTTAATAAGTATAGAAACTATATCTATAATATAATATTAGTAGTAGTTAATAGATATATAAAAATACTTTAATATATACTAATAACTAAAAAGATTAATATTATTAAATTAATAAATCTATTCTATATTAAAATTATCTTACAGTATAGTAAGCTATATAATATTATTATTAATAAAAAAAGTATCTTTACTAATACTTTCTAATCTAAGGTATACTATAACTTATATATAAAATATAGACTAAGTATAGCCTTTTATTCTTAAATAAATAAATAAATAAAGAAATAAAACTAGTTATTAAAATAGTACTTATAAATTTACTATAATAAATAATAAAATAGACTATAGCCCTTTTAAAATAATATATAACTATAACTTAAAAATCCTAATAAATATTAAGAATAATATTATTAGAAAGAAAGTACCTATTATAAAAAAAAGGATTAAGAAATTATATAAACTTTATAAAAACTTAATAAAATAATAATAAGATATAATAGAATTATCTATAAAATATTATAATAAGATATATAAACTAATTAGTTTTAATAAAGGTAATTTAGTAATATTATTAATAAAAAATCTTAAGTAAAAATATCTAAATTAGAAGCTTTTATATAAGTATATTAAACCTTTTAGAGTAGAGGTTTTAATAGGAAATTAAGTCTATTACCTTATACTATCTATTATTTATAGAATTTATCTTATTTTCTATATATCCTTATTAGAGCTATATAAATATAGAAAAAATAGTAACTCTATTCTAAAATATATACCCTTAGAACTTATAGATAATAGTTTAGAATATAAGATAGAAAAAATTTTAAATAAAATTAAAATAAAGGGTTAATATTTCTATAAGATATAATAGAAGGATTAGTTATTAAAATATAATTAATAAATTTATAAAGAAGGTATAAAAAGAGCTAAAAGAATAATAGAAGCCTATAATAAGTAGTATAAATATAAAAAAAGAGTATAATCTTATTAAGTAGTTCTTATATATAGCTAGGTATAAATCTTACTAGTAGACTAAATAAATAGTTTTTTAAAAAATATATAAAATAATTTTTTTACCTATTAAGATACTTATTAGATATAAAAAAGAAAAGGAATAAAAATATTATATATAATATATAAAATAATATACTAATATTAGGCTATTATTATAAAAATATAAAGAACTATACTAAGTCCTTTAAAAATAAATTTTTTAAAGAGATTATCTAATAGGATTTTTTAAAGGGTTTTAAAGAAAACTTCTTCTTAATCTATTTAATAATATAAGTAGTTTTAGTAATATATCTACTCTTTACTATAGGAGTCTTTTTCTTTATTTTAGTTTTAAACTTAGACTTAATTTTATCCTTTTATATATTTAAAATAGTCTCTTATTTTATTTTAAAAACTATATTTTACTTATAAGTAGCTATAACTTTCTTATACTCTATAACCTACCTCTCCTTTATTATTAATATTTTTATTTTATTTAATTTATTTCTAACTTTTTTTATTCTTATATATTTTTTAAACTTCTTAAACTTTCTTAAAGCTATAATAGAGATAATATTAAATAGATTATTACTTAAAGCTATACTATACTTATAAGGGGTAGATATTTTAATTATATAAAATATAATATTATTCTACTTTTCTACTATATAATATAGAGAGTATTAAGAGAGGCTAGATAATAGAGTAAAAAATACTAAATTATTATTAAAAGTACTTAATATTATTAGTACTATAACTACTATAAAAAGAGGTAGTAATAATATATAAGAAATCTTAGAATTTAGAGGGACCCCTATCTAAAACTATTAATATAAATATATATTAAATATATATAAAGAGTAAGTAAACTATAATCTTTAAGATATTAGTAATTAATACTATACTATTATTTAGTTAGTAAAATTCTTAAATAAGTAAAATTTAGATTTTAGTATCTTTAGGCTTATATAATAATCTTAAATAACCTTTAATATATATTATAATAATTATTACTATATAAAATAGAAAGTATAATTATTTTAAATTAACTTAATAATAAGTTATTTATATTTTATTACCTATTTCTAAGACTATATTATGCAGCGGTGCTAATACTAAGTATTAGCTAACTCGCATGCTTATCGTATATAAATACGTTACTATTATATAAAGGCATCTATATATCTACTCACCTAATATAATACTCCCTTAGGATAGAATCCCCTTTCTTCTCTTCTTAAGAATTAGTTATATTCTATAATCTATAATATATACTTAATCTTATATTAATATAAATATCTATAACATTTCTAATTCTTCTACCTATAAAGGGATATTAATTTGTGATTAGTATATCTATAATAAGTAGCTTATATTCTAGTAGCTATCGCGCTGTTAAATTATAGGCTAATAGTAAATAAAGTAGATTAATATTATAAGAAGACTAAAATACTTAAAAAGAGGAATAAGATTTTATAATATAGGATTTTACTAATAAGTTAGATTAATCTATAGTCCTAATACTTAATAAACGCCTATAATATACTTACTAGGTAAAGGAGGACTTATTAAAGTAAAAATAACTTAATTAATTTAAGTATAAGATTACTAGTCTTAGATAAAACTTAATAATAGTAGCTATAAAAAATATATTAAAGTATATAGAATATAATAAAGATAATAATAACTTATACTCTACTAACTAAGAGTCTATCTATATAGGAATAAGATATAAATTATTAAAAGAGACTATACCTTATTAATTACTAGCTATTAATATTATAAGTAGAAAGTGCCCTATATATAATAAAAATAATAAAGCCTTATATAGGAAAACTATAAAGCTATTAACTCTTAAAAAATATAATAGGAAGATATTAAGAGAGTACTAAAATTAATTTTAAGATATTAAGATATATTTTTATCTAATATCTTAAAATTTTAAAACTAATAGATTAAAGATCTTATATATAATATAATACTTAAAAGAGGATATAAAAGAGTTTTAATATAATTTTAAATTAGTACACCTATTAGCATATCCTATATAGGAGGAGTTTAAGATATTTTTTTTAAATCTTATTAAGGATTTAATAAATTATATATTAAATATAGCCTAATTAATAATTAATATAAAATAAAGATAGTACTAGATAGTTAGATAATTTAATACTTATCTAAATAGTTTTAAAGTCTAATTACCCCCCTATAATAAAGAATATTAATATATAAACCTTTTTATAAAGCTATATCCTAATCTATATTTAGTAATTATAAATATATAGTAGGTTCCTACTATATAAAATAAACTTATAGTATTTATATCTTATTTAGAAAATAACTAGTAAAAAGCCACTATAATTATATATAAGATTAGAGGTAGTATTCTAGTAAAAGAGAATAAAAACTATATTAAGAATTAGAAGGATAAGTTTAAGGGTAGCTTTAAAGATATATTATTAAAAAATAAGAAAAATAAAGATTTAATATATCTAAAATATAATTTAAAGGATATTAAATACTATATTTATAGAAAAAAGAGGTATTACTTAACTATCTATACTTAGAGAAAAGATATAAACCTTAATAAGATATTAGTAGGGAACCTTAGGTAATATATAATTAAGGAGCTAGGAAAAGATAAACCCTTATTTAAAATATTCTTTAAAGGATAAGAGAAGAAGAAGAACTTAATATAGTCTTAGAACTAAAATATCTTAAAATAGTATTATTAAAAAAAGGATTATATAAAATAAAGGTAGAGATCTAGCTAAATAGTAGGGCTAAAGTTAATATAATTAGCTAGTATTTTACTATTAAAAAGGGTTTAAAATCTATTAAGGATATAAAACTACCTTATCTAACTTAAATAAATAGTAACTTTATATATTACTATAGTACCTATTATATTAAGCTATATCTTTATAATAGTTAGGGCTATATAAAAGAGCTAGAGACTATCTTCTATATAATTAATAAGGAGGGCCTATTTTTATTATTAAGAATACTAAATCTAGTATAAGAGGAAATTATTATTAATTTAATAGTAAGAACTTAGCATTTTAAAATTAAGAAGTATACCTTAGATTTAGTTAAAATTTATAAGTTTATTAAATTCTTATAGAAATAACTAAAGGTATATATATTAATAGTTACTAATATATCCCCCTTACTACTTAATCCTATAGTTAGAGTAGTAAAGTTATAGTTAAACTTAATACTTATTATAAATCTAATAGTCTTACTTAAGAATTTAAAAGAATATTAGGATATCTTTTTAATAGAGGAAGTAGATTACTTACTATCCTATAAGAATAATAATTATATAATTAAAATAACTATTAATCCCCCCTATAGTCCTCTCTATAATTTATTAATAAAGGAATTAAAAGTTCTATAGGCTTACCTTAATAATACGCTAGTAAAGGGATAAATTTAATATTCTATTAGCCCTATAAATACCCCTATCCTATTTATTTTAAAAAAGGATAGAGGCCTATGCTTATATATTAATTACTATAAATTAAATAAGGTTATAGTAAAGAATTATTACCCCTTATCTTTAATTAATAAAATCTTAGATTATCTTAATAGTACTAAGGTCTTTATTAAATTAGATTTTAAAGATACCTACCACTATATCTAAATAAGAAAGGGAGATAAGTGGAAGACTATATTTTATATATAATATAAGTACTTTAAGTATTTAGTAATACTATTTAGGCTAATAAATACCCTAGTAATATTCTAAGCATATATTAATAAGGCTTTAATAGGTTTATTAGATAAATTTTATATTATCTATTTAAATAATATCCTTATCTTCTTAAACTTAGAAGAGGAGTATATAAATTATATAAAATAAGTTTTATAATACTTAAGATAATTTAAGCTTTATATAAATTTAAAGAAATATTAATTCCTAATAATAAAAGTTAAATTTCTAGGGTTTATTATATTTATTAAAGGTATAGTAATAAATAAAAATAAGATAACTACTATTTAAAACTAGCCTAAGCTAAAGATATACTATAAAGTCTAAATATTTTTAAGATTTATTAATTTTTTTAGGAAGTTTATTTAGTACTATTTATACCTAGCTATACCCCTAACTAGGTTACTATAGAGGAGTATATAAAGAAGAAAAAGTAGACCCTTAGAATAAGGAGAATATAAAGAGTATATATTTTAATAGCTCTATAATACCTTTATAGAAGTACTAATCTTAAGATACTTTAATCTTAAGAAGAAAACTAGGATTAAGATAAATATATTAAACTATATAATAGCTAATATCTTTTCTTAATTATAAGAGGATAGCTAATAGTACTTAATTATATTTTAGTTATAAAAAATAATTATTATTAAAAGGAATTATAAAATCTATAACTAGGAGCTACTTACTATTATTATAGTATTTAAATAATAGTAATATTATTATAAGGGGAGTCTTTACCCTATTAAAGTTCTAATAGACTATAATAACCTTAAGGGGTTTATAAATTAAAAAGAGCTAAATTATAAGTAAGCCTACTAGGCTATAAAATTATTAATATTTAACTTTATAATTATATATTAGGTAGATAAGTTAAACTTAGTTAATATACTATTAAAATATCCTAATTATAAATATAAGAAGGCGTTAATAGATAAGCTACTACCTATATTATAATAAAAGCTAATAAATTTAGGGGAGCTATCTAGCCTATTTTAAATTATAGTTAGAAAGGGTGTCTTTTAGATTATAAAAGATATAAATAAAAAATAATAAGATTAGTAGAAAAAATAAAAGTCTATACTAAGCCTAATTAATATTATTTTATAAAAGAATATAGTTTATTCTATAAGGCTTAGGGAACCTTATATTATAAGAGTAGAGAATATAGATAAGATACTAGCTTAATATTATTATAATATAGCTAAAAAGTAGCTTAACCTTATTATTAGAATTATTAGTTATAAATAATTTATTCTATATTCTATAGCTAGTATAATAGCTTTAGATAAAATAACCTATAAAGATTATAGCAGCTTAATTACTAAGTTAATTAAGGCTTTATAATCTTATAATAAAATAGTAAAAAAAATTAAAAAAAATAAAACTCTTAATAAATATATAGCTAAAGCTAGTAAGTAGTATTTTAATAAGTATAGTCTACTAAAATATAGCTAAAGGGTTTATATCCTTACTTAAGAAGTAGTTATATAAGAACTACTTAAATACTATTATAATAATCTATTAGCAGGCTATTTTAGTATTAAGAAGATAATAGAATTAATAGGTAGGAAATTCTACTAGCCTACTATAAATTAAGATATTAAAGAGTATATAGACTTTTATAATATTTATTAAAGGATAAAGATAAAATATTATTATTCTTATAATAAATTATAGGTATTACTTATACCTAGTGAACCCTAAAAAGAGATTAATATAGATTTTATAACTAATCTTTTTTTTAATAAATATAGAAACTATATCTATAATATAATACTAGTAGTAGTTAATAGGTATATAAAAATACTTTAGTATATACTAATAATTAAGAAGATTAATATTATTAAATTAATAAATCTATTCTATACTAAAATTATCTTAAAGTATAGTAAGCTATATAATATTATTATTAATAGAGGAAGTATTTTTACTAATACTTTCTAATCTAAAGTATACTATAACTTATATATAAAATATAGGCTAAGCACAGCTTTTCATCCTTAAATAGATAAATAAATAGAAAGATAAAATTAGTTATTAGAGTAGTACTTATAAATCTACTATAATAAGTAGTAGAGTAATTAGATAGGACTCCTACCCTTAGCTAAATTTATATACTATTAAGTAAAGTAAGCCACAACAGACTATAGCCCTTTTAGAATAATATATAATTATAACTTAGAAGTCTTAATAAATATTAAGAATAATACTATTAGGGAGAGGGTACCTATTATAGAAAAAAAAATTAAGAAATTATATAAATTTTATAAAAACTTAGTAAAATAATAGTAAAATATAATAAAATCATCTATAAAATATTATAATAAAGTATATAAATTAATTAGCTTTAGTAAAGGTAATCTAGTAATATTATTAGTAAAAAATTTTAAATAAAAATATCTAAATTAGAAGCTTTTATATAAGAATATTAAACTTTTTAAAGTGGAGGTTCTAATAGGAAATTAAGTCTACTACCTTATACTATCTACTATTTATAGGATTTATCCTATTTTCTATATATCCTTATTAGAGCTATATAAATATAGGGAAAATAGTAGTTCTATTTTAGAGTATATACCCCTAGAACTTATAGATAATAGTTTAAAATATAAGGTAGAGGAGATTTTAAATAGAATTAAAATAAAGGGTTAATATTTCTATAAGGTATAGTAGAAGGATTAGTTACTAGAATATAATTAATAGATCTATAAAAAAAATATAAAAGGAGTTAAAAGGATAGTAGAAGCTTATAATAAATAGTATAAATATAAAAGGAGAGTATAATTCTATTAAATAGTTCTTATATATAACTAGGTATAGATCTTATTAGTAGACTAAATAAATAGTCTTTTAAAAAGTATATAAAATAACTTTTTTATCTATTAAGGCGCTTACTAGATATAAAAAAGAAAAAGGAAAATATTATATATAATATATAAAGTAATATGCTGATGCTAGGCTATTATTATAAAAATATAGAAAACTACTTTAAGTTATTTAAAGATAAATTTATTAAAATAGTCTAATAAGACTTTTTAAAGGGTTTTAGAGAAGGCTTTTTCTTAGTCTATCTAGTAGTATATATAGTCTTAATAATATACCTACCTTTTATTATAAGAATCTCTTTCTTTATCTTAGCTTTAGACTTAGCTTTAGTCTTACCCTTTTATATATCTAAAGTAGCCTCTTATTCTACTTTAAGAAGTATATTTTGCTTATAAGTAGCTATAGCTTTCTTATGTCCTATAGCCTACCTCTCCTTTATTATTACTAATACCTCTAATTTACCTAATTTATCTCTAGCTTTCTTTACTTTTATATATTTTTTAAATTTTTTAGACTTTCCTAGAACTATAGTAAAGATAATATTAAATAGATTATTACCTAAAGCTATATTATACTTATAAGGGGTAGGCGTTTTAATTATATAAGATATAATATTATCTTATTTCTTTACTATATAATATAGGGAGCATATAGAGGGGCTAGATAATAGAGTAAAAAATATTAAATTATTATTAAGAGCGCCTAATATTATTAGAACTATAACTATTATAGATAGAGTTAAGGATAGCGTATAAATAAAAATAGGATTTAAAGGGACCTCTATCTAAAACTATTAATATAGATATATATTAAATATATATAAAGAGTAAGTAAACTATAGTCTTTAAGATATTAGTAATTAGTATTATATTATTATTAAACTAGTAGAATTCCTAAATAAGTAAAATCTAAATTTTATTATCTTTAGGCTTATATAATAAACCTAAATAGCCTTTAATATAGGTTATAATAGTTATTACTATATAAAAAAGAGGGTAAAATTATACTAAGTTAGCTTAATAGTGAGCTACCTATATTTTATTATCCACTTCTAAAAATAACTCCCACTTAATATAGTACTAAAGTACCTTATTAATTAAAGGGATATATTTATAAGATATTTAGCTATATTAGTAGTAAAAAATAAGTAAGAGAAGTCGCTTATAGGGTAATATATATAGTATTTCTCTTAATAGCGCTTATATATTCTTAGATTATACTAGTTCTTAAATAAACCTATAAACACCCTGCCTTTACTTAATAAAATATTAGTAAATTATATATAATTAATATATATATAGCCTTATAAAGAAACTCTTTTTTAAAGTTAAAAGACCTTAAATAATATCTATAAAAGTTTAGAATAAGTAGAGTATAGTTACTAAATATACAACCTATAATTAGAATCTATATTTAAATTAGTAAAACTCTTACTAGATTATAGTCTATTTTATCTTAAAAACTATATTCCCTAATATTTATTAAATAGGGGTTGTAAAAAAATCTTATATAACTTAGTCACGTTTTAGTAGTAATTTAGAATTAAATAGTAACTAATTAGTATATAAAACCTATAGAGTCTTATAAATTATTAAGAAAGGGTTAAAATTAGGTCTAGTCTATATTTAGCCTTTAAATATAATATTATTATTATTATTTTTAAGTATAAGATTATTTTAAATAATCTATATCTATATCTATATCTATAGTAGTCTACTAGGGGGTTTAAATAGTATTACTCCCTTATTATTATAAAATTTATTTACTAGTAATTATAAATTAAAAGGAAGATTCTAAAGGGGATTATAATTATAAAAACTCTTATTACTATGTGAAGATATAGTGTTTTATAGTAATATAATATATAATACTAATTCAAATAAGGTGTAAAAGGTATATAGAGGAAAACTTATTAATAATAATAATTATTATTAATCTTTTAAATTACTACTAAGACCTATTAAACTTTATACTAAGTAATATAGTAAATATGTATAGTAATTATATTATATTATACTAAATTATACTGTGGATATAGTTATAATAATAGAAGAGACTCTATGGGAGTTAGATTATAAAGGGAGAGCTCTTTTCCTTATATCCCTACTAGGGTTTAAAGGTTTTTAATAAATCTTTAAGAGAGTATTAGAAATACTTATAAGCTAGGCAAAATATATAGGTTTTAAGAATAAAACTACTAAAAGAGGGAGGTAATTATTATATAGTAGTACTAATACTAAGTATTAGCTAACTCATATACTTATTATATATAAATATATTACTATTATGCGGGGGCATTTATATATTTACTCACCTAATATAATATTCTCTTAGGATAGAATCCCCTTTTTTCTCTCCTTAAAAATTAGTTATATTCTATAATCTATAATATATACTTGATCTTACATTAATATAAACATCTATAACAGACTAACTCTTATTTAATAAAATACTAAAGTACTCTATTAGCTAAAAAAATATACTTATAAGATATTTAGCTATATTAGTAGTAAAAAATAAGTATAAATAGTTATTTATAGGATAATATAAATAGTACTTCTTTTAATAATATTTATATATTCTTAAATTATATTAATTTTTAGGTAGATTTATAAACACCCTACCCTTACCTAATAAAATATTAATAAATTATATATAATTAATATATATATAGCCTTATAAAAAAACTTTTTCTTAAAGCTAATAGATTTTAAATAATATTTATAAAAATTTAGAATAAAAAGAATATAATTATTAAATATATAGTCTATAATTAGAGTTTATATTATAATTAATAAAGCTCTTACTAAATTATAGTCTATTTTATTTTAGGAACTATATTTCCTAATATTTATTAAATAAGAATTATATAAAACTTTAGAATAGATATAATACCCTATATATCTACCTATATAGCTTAGTTATATTTTAGTAGTAATTTAGAATTAAATAATAACTAGTCTATATATAAGACTTATAGAGTTTTTTAAAGTATTAAAAAAGGATTAGGATTAGATTTAATCTATATTTAATCTTTATATATAGTACTATTATTATTATCTTTAAATATAAAACTATTATAAATAACCTATACCTATATTAGCTTATTAGAGGGTTTAAATAATATTATACCTTTATTATTATAAAACTTATTTACTAGTAACTAAGGATTAAATAGAAAATTCTCTAAAAAATTATAATTATAAAAACTCTTATTACTAGGTGAAGATATAGTGTTTTATAATAAAAATATATATAATATTATTATAAATAAGGTATAAGAGATAGATAGAAGATAAAAACTTATTAATAATAGTAATTATTATTAATTTTTTAAATCACTACTAAGACCTACTAAACTTTATATTATATAATATAATAAATATATATAGTAACTATATTATATTATACTAAGTTATATTATAGATATAATTATAATAATAGAAAAAACTCTATAGGAGTTAGATTATAAAAGGAGAACTCTTTTCCTTATATCCCTACTAGGGGTTTAAAGGTTTTTAATAAGTTTTTAAGAAAATACTAGGAATATCTATAAACTAGATAAAATATATAGGTTTTAAAAATAAAACTATTATAAAAGGAGGTAATTATTATATAGTAGTACTAGTACTAAGTATTAACCAACTTATATACTTATTATATATAAATATATTACTATTATATAGGGGCATCTACATATCTACTTATCTAATATAATACTCCCTTAGGATAGAATCCCCTTTCTTTTCTTCTTAAGAATTAGTTATATTCTATAATCTATAATATATACTTATACTTAGAATTAAAAGATTAATAGTTCTACAGGCTATATTAGTACCTAAAGAAAGATAGAATAGATAGATAGGATAGCTAAGAAGTTTATTTAATTACTTATTTATAGTATCTATAAGTCTAGACTTATAATCTATTAAAATAAGATTAAATTATTCTTAATTAATTAGTTATAAATTAAAGAGTTAGAGTTATAAGAGCTACTATTTAATATCTTACTACTAAGCTATTACTTAGTTAGCTTTACTAACTAAGCTTAGCCTTATAGCTAGATTTTAATATTATTAATATTTAAATACCTTTACCCTAATATTTTATAAAAATATAATTAATTATATAAGCTAATTTAAAAATATTTATAATAAGATTATAAATATCTATTTAAAGCTTTACCTTAAAATAAACTATTTAATTTATTATTTCTATATTAACCTAGATAAGAAGTATTAAGATTACTTTATTAATTATATTTAAACTTATAAGATTATTTAAGAGGATAAGTTAACTTATACTTTTAAATATATTATAACTTAGTTTATTTAGATCGTCTATAATTTAACTATTATAAGGGATAAAAGTAAGGTAGTATTATCTTTATAACTTAATAATATTTTAAAGTATATATAGTATTAGTAGATTTTATTATTTTATTAGCTTAGTTAGATATAGTATCTAGACTAAATATCTATATTATTTAAAAGCTTATTTATTAGTATACTTATTATAAAAAGCTTTATTATATTATAATTAATTATAATAACCTTACTAGAAAAAAGAATAAGAATAATAATAAAAATAGATATAGTAAAGATAAATATAAGAGAGATAATAAATCTAAAAAAAAGAAAGATAAAAATAAATATAAAAATAAGTAATCTAAGAGTAATTTAAGCTTAAATAAAACTTAAGTTATTTTTAATATTAAATCTAATTATATAATTTACTACTAGGTACTAGATTTTATTTACTTATAATATATTACTATAACTAGGGAGTTTTTTATTAAGTATATTAAGCTCTTAAAAGGTGATATACTAGCTATTAAAGGTATTATAAGCTATAGAGCATCTATTAGTATTAGTAAAATATAATTAATAATAGTTATTAATAGCTATAAGAGAGAACTAATATTTATTAATATAATTTATATATTTAGTATACTATTAAATCTAATTTTAATAGGTTAGCTTAATATTATATTAAATTTAATTCCTAAAATATTATTATTTAGTAATAAGCTAATAATCTTTACTATTTAGATTTATAGGAGCTAAAAGTCTTACTTTTATCTAATTAAAAGATATTAAGGTTATTAAATTTAATTAATAACCCTATTCTAGCTTTACCTAATAGGTTATTAAATTTAGATATTAATACTAAGTAATTAAGCTAAAAGGTTATAAATAAAACTATTAACTTATAATATACTTAGATAAGTTATTTAGGCTATTAAAATATTAAATACCTTATAAAAATATTAAAAGGTATTAATTTTATTAAAATACTAAAAATAAAGAACTCCTATAAGTTATATATAATAGCTAAAGATAAGGTTAATAAATATAAATCTTATATTTATTTTAGAAGATACTTATTAGATCTAGTCTATTTTAATTTAATAAGCCCTTTCAACTATAGTTTAAGGGGGGGTAAATATTTTATTATTTTCTTAGATAATTATAATAAGTACTTAGAGATAGAAATCTTAGAAAGAAAAAGTAATACCTATATAACTTATTTATATTATACTACTTAAAATAAATATAATAATATTAAAATCTGCTATTTTTAAACTAACTATAATAGTAAATTTTTAAACTACTAATTTAATAATCTTCGCGCTGATTAAAGTATTATATAGAAGCTAATAATTCTCTTTAATCTATAAATAAATAAAGCTATTAAGTAACTAGACTAATAGTTTTAGAATATAATGTTTATTATTTTATAAAATACTAAATTTAATAAAGACCTTTAATTAAAACTTATTTTAATAATTAATTACCTTTATAATTATTACCTTATAGTTTTACTAGGTAAGATATTTTATAAGGCTTATACTAAATTAAAACTATAATTTAGATATATATAGTAGTTAAGAATAAAAGGCTATGTAATTAAAAAAAAAGTTTATAATAAACTAGATAAAAAATTAATAATATATAATAAAAAACTATCTAATAGGCTATAAAGGTAATTATATTTATTAAATATTTATTAATAATAAGATCTAGTAGATATATAAAGTTAAATAGCTTAAAGAAAAAGATACTAAGATTTTAAATTCTATTATAAAAAGGAAGAACTTATAGCTATAACTTAATTTAATAGTAGAATCCTTACTTTTTTAGCTAATAATAATAGATATTAATAATATAGATAAGCTATTACTCTATAATATTCTATTATTAATAGCTTAACTATTACTAGTATTTATTAAGTTACTACTAGTAATTACTATAACTATAGAAGTTAATTATATAGATAATTTAAATAATAATATAAATATACTTAAATTAGAAATATTTTTATTATTATTTAGTAACTATCTATACTTAGAATAGTAAGACTTTTTATTAAATCCTCTCTTATACTATATCTACCTTATAAATATAGCTAATATAGAAGTTTATAAATTAAAGACTTATAAGGAAGTTATTAAAAATAACTTTAATATAAAAAATAGTAGAAGGTAATATAAAATAAGTATTAATCTTTAATAGAGAATAAGATATAAGTATTAGTTACTAACTATCCTTTTAGCTAGAAAGCTCTATAAGGTAAATAAATATATACTTTAAAATAAGGTTTAGTAGGTAAGATTACTAGATATAAGACTTATTAAGTAATAAAAGGCTTTAAATAATAAAAAGAGATTAATTATAATAAGACCTTTATATTAATAATTAAATTAATAAATTATAAAGCTATATTTACTATTATAGCTACTAATAATTAGGACTTAAAATAAATAGATATTAAAACTATTTTTTTATAAGGTAGTAGAAGAAAAGATTTATATTAAGTTATTATAAGATTTTTATAAAAGAAAAGATATCTATAAGCTATTATCTTAAATTTAGTATATAATCTTTATTAATTTTATAAATAAGCTAGACCTAGAATCTATTAATATTAATTATAATATTTTTATTTATTATAAGACTAATACCTTAATTACTTTATATATAGATAATATTTTTATTACTAGCTCCTCTAAAATTAAGATTTAGTAGGTAAAGGATATCTTTAATAAATATTTCTATATAATTAATCTAGGCCTCTATAGCTATTATCTAAATATAATAGTTAATTAAGACTACTAAAACTATATTATTTATTTAGGCTAAAAAGCTTATATTAAGTATTTTCTTAAATAATATAATATATAGGATTATAATTTAATATTAATTTTAATAGAGACCTTATTAAAGCTAGTATTTATAGAAGATAGCTATAAAGCCCTAGTAAAGTATTAGAAGAAATATTAATCTATTATAGGATTATTAATATATACTATACTATATACCTAACTTAATATTATATATATTATATTTTTTATTTTTTATTTTTTATCTAATCCTACTAAAACTTATATAGGAGTTATAAAGTAAATCTTTTAATATCTTTACTTAACTATATATTAGTAGCTTACTTATTAAGGGTCTTTAAATAATCTTATAAACTATATTAATTTTAATTAAATAAGTAATTAAATAATCTAATAATTAATTACTAGATATATCTTCTATATAGGTAATACTATTATTAGTTAGTAATTTAAATAATAAATAATAATTACCATTTCTATCTATAAGGCTGAATATATAAGTAAAATATAAATAATTAAAAAAGTTATCTAGCTTAATATCTTCTTAGAGTAAATTAAATATAATAAGCTCTCTAAACTAGTTATAATTTATAATAATAATTAAAGAGTAATTATCCTAGATAAAAATTTATAATTTTATAGCTAGATAAAGTATATTAATATTACTTATTATTTTATATAAGAGAAAATTATTAATAAGTTAGTAAATCTTTATTATATATTTATAAAGAGGTAGATAGTTAATAGTCTAACTAAACTCTTATTATATAAAAAATTTAAGGTATTTTAAAAGCTTTTAGAGCTAGAAGAATTACTAATTTAAAAATTAAAATAAAAGGGGTAATTAATCTAGTAGGAGTTCTATTTTAATAGGAGCTTACTATTATATATATTAGCTAGTTAGTAGTTAGTAGCCCTATAGTACTTAAGTAGGAGTATTAAAATTTAGGGTTAAGATTATTAAGTAAGTAAAGTAAGCTAAGTAAGTCTTAATACTAAATAAGATCTTACTATAAGGCAGACCTCTTTCTAATAGTAATAATATAATAAGGTATTCTACCCTATACTTTTAATAGTTATAAGATAGTAATAATAGAGAATAAAAGATAGAAATAGAGAAATTAGAGATATTAGTACTTACCTAGAAGTAGATAATTCCTACTAGAAGTAATTTTAGTATTCTTCTTATATGAAATTAGAAGGTATGTTAAGAATAATTTTTTTTTAAAAAACTTAGCGTTATATTACTATAAAGTAAGATAAGAAATAAAATTAATTTAGTAATAATAAGGTCTAATAGTAAGTATTAATAGTATAGTATTCTAGCTTTTATAAATACTACTATAGCCTTAATAATCTTACTATTAACTTTAGGTAAGACTCTATAATTATAAGAGTAATTAAGATTATTATTAAGTAGTAATAAGATCTACTACTATCTATTTTACTACTAATAAAGTACTATAAGACTAAATTATAAAAGGATATTAGTAGTCTTAAAGATATAAAATATCTAATAGGCTTAGAAGGTTTATTAGAGATATTATAGTAGAAGATATTATTTAAAGGATAGAATAATTTAATAAGAGAGATATAGATAATACTCTAGTAAAGATACTTTTAAAAGGATTCTAATATATGAATAGTATTATATTACGGGTCGAAGCGTGCCCTAAGGTATGTAGAGGAAAGGAATAGCTAAGAATAGTCTTATATAATTAGTTATAGTAATTATATTAGTTATAGGTTATAACTACTATACCCTAGTAGAGTAAAGGCTTTACTATAAAATATATAAGAGATAGTTTTTCTACTATTAGGCTTTTCCTTTTATATATTTAACTTATATAATAGAGAGGAGTTTATAGTTAATAGATACTTAACTTACTTAATCTAACTTATATTTATTTATACCCCCTAAGGAGTTAAACCCCTTTATTATACTTTAAATACTATACTTTACTCTATTTAGAATAAGTACTTTTAGTTTTATTATAGGAGATTATTAGCACCCCTTTATAAAGGCTATAAAGGTGGCCTAATAAGATAACTTAAATATTTAGGTAGTCCTTAGGGAAGGACTTAAAGTCCCTACCCCTACTAAGTTCTTTAATAAGAGAGGGACCCTTAATAGCTATATATAATAAATAAAATTATATATAATATTCTACTCTTCTTTATTCACTATACTAAAGGAATAGAACTTATTTTATTTTTTTTATTTAGAGAGAGATATAGTATTAGCCCTTTCCCCTTAACTTAATAAGTATATTAAACTTTAGGACCCTTAATATATATTAGATAATATTACTAAGTTCTCTAATAAATATAACTATATTAAGGAGATCCTTAAAGCTTTATTTAAAGATAATATTAAGGAATAAAAGATAAAGAGAAAGATAATCTATCTCTATTAGAAGGGATCTATAATTAAATATATAACTAAGTTCTAGGCCTTATTAGTAAAAATTTAGTAGAATACTATTATTAAAATAGTAATATACTATAATAAGTTAAGTAAGGAAGTTAAGGATAAGCTAGTAAGGATATTATAGTCTTAAAATATATCTATACTTATCTAAACAACTTACGCTATTAATAATAAATTATATAAGAGAAAAATAGAAAAAAAGACTTCTAACCTAGAAAGTAAGCCTAGTAGGTGAGAGAATATTTTAATAGTAGGCTAGAAACCTCCTTATAAGGCTAAAAAAGGAAAGAAGACTAAGGACTTATTATAAATAGAATATTATAACTACTATAAAAAAGGACACTATAAGAATAAGTATTTATAATAAGAATAGGTAGTTATTATAAAAGGAAGGGATAGCTCCTTTTAGGAAGCTACTTAGTTTATAAATACCTTAAAACTAATTATAGTAGACTCCTAAATAGGAGACATTTTTAAATAGATTAAAAAGAAGATAGAATATAATAGTTTATCCTAGATTATATACTATAATAACTAGTACTAAACCTATTAAAGTAAAAAGAAAGGAAGTAGTTACTTCCTTAAGAAGCTAAGAGAGTATTTAGAAGATAAGTTTTAGATAGTAGTTATAAATAAGGAGGTATATAACTCCCTAGACTAGGAGTAGGCTAAATAATTATTTTTAAATAAAATTTTAGATAGTAAAGTTTTACTCTTTAAGGAATTAAATAATAATTTAGAAGAGTTATAAGTATAATACTAGATTATAGTCTAAATTTAGAAAGAGATAGCTAATATCTAGGAGTAATAAATATATTATATAGAAGAATAAGTAATAAATCTCTACTATAAGTTAGAAAGGGTAGAGAATTAAGTAATTAAAATATTAATAAAACAACCTATAAATACGTTGATTAAGTTATTAAATATATATAAAATAACCCTCCTATTAAATAACATATAAAAGTTAGTACTAATAGAGAAATTTAAAGGGATTTTTAAATTAGTAGCTAAGGAGATCACTTATAATAAAATAGGTAGACTAGTAATTATTAGAGCCTTAGTTATTACTAAGATTAGATAGATACTATAAGGGAATAACTATATAGACTTATTAAATATAGTTTATATATATACCCCTAAGGGATTTAAGTTCTTAAAAGATAAATTAATCCTTTTCCTAAATAGGTGTTTAGTATTATAGGAAATAAGAAATTAGGCTAAAAAGCTAGTAGACGCTATAGTTAAAATTCCTCTATAAATATATTAAATACTAGACTCTAAGTTTCTTAATAGGCCCTCCTCTATCCTTAAACTAGATAAGAAGGAAGGAGATTTAAAAAACTAAAGGGTTTTCTAATAAGTAGGCTAATTAGTAAAACCTATTTAAAGGCTAAATAGATCGCTATAATTAGATTATAAAGGGATATCTAATTTAAATTTTAGGTAAAGATTATAAGATATTAGATTTAGGTAATTATTAATAGTAGATCTAATAAGAATCTAATTAATTCTAACTTTATATAGAAGTATAGGATCTTAATTATATAATATATATTATATATATTAATAAACTTTAACTATTTTATAATTAGAAAGATAGATTAAATAACTAAGCCTATTAATCTATAGATAGGGAGATAATATAAGAAGTATAGCTTCTACTTAATATTAAGGGGAGGAGTAAATAAGATTACTCTTAAAGCCCCCTAATTATAAAAGGTTAACCTATTAATAGGATAGAGTTCTAATATACTAATATTTAAGAATAATACTTTAAACTAAGTTTCTTAGGTATAGAAGTATTTATATCCTAATATTATTATATAGATAGTAGAGGAAATAAAGAATAATTTCTAAAAAAGAAATATAATAGTATTATAAAGTTAAGTTGCTATTATTAGTAATACTACTTATATAAAATTATCTAATAAATATATAAAGTATAGAAACTTATTTTAAAAAAAGAGCCCTAATAAGGTTTTTCCTAAGTATTAATTATAAGACTATAAGATTAAGCTAATCTTAAAAAGAGAACTTATAAAAAAGCTAATATATTTATTATTAAGAGATAAGGTAGTTATCCTTATAAAATATATTAAAGAAAATAAAGTTAAAGACTTTATTTAGAAATCCTAGTTACTAATAGAATATCCTATCCTATTTATACTAAAGGTAGATAGAGGATTAAGATTATATATAGATTATAAAGCACTTAATAATATAATAATTAAGAATAGCTATCCTCTACCTTTAATTAAAAAGCTTTAGGATAAGCTTTAAGGGAAGAAGTAGTTTACTAAGTTTAATATTCTAAGAGTATTTAACTAAATAAGGATAAAGAAAGGAGATGAATAGAAGATAATATTCTATATAAAATAAGGTCTATATAAGTATCTTATTATACTATTTAGCCTAACTAATACCCCTACTATATTTTAGGTATATATTAATAATATCCTAAAAGAGTATCTAGACGAGTTTATATTAGTCTATATAGATAATATTTTTATTTATTCTAATACTTTTAAAGAATATATTAAGTATATATAAAAGGTATTAGAAAAACTTAAAAAAGCTAGCTTATAACTTAAGATAATAAAATATAAATTCTATTAAAAAAGGGTAAAATTCTTAGACTTTATTATTTTAAATAAGGGGATTAAGATAGATCCTAATAAAGTTAAAAATATAGTTAAGTAGCCTATACTAACTAATAAGAAAGAGGTCTAGTTATTTCTTAGGTTTATAAACTTCTATTAAAGGTTTATTAAGGATTATAGTAAGATTATAGAACCTTTAATAGGCTTAATATATAATAAAGTATTATTTATATAGGGAAAGGAAGTAGAAGCTTTTTTTTAAACCTTAAAAAAGTAATTTACTTTAGGTTCTATACTTTATTAGTTTAACCTAGAACTTCCTATTAAAGTTTATACTAATACTTTAGATAGCGCGCTAGGAATAGTAATAAGTTAGCTTATATAAACTAATACTAGTATTATTAAAAGGGAGAGGGAATATTAGTACCCTATTATATTTTATAATAGAAAGTTATAAGATACTAAGTCTAGATATTTAATATATAATAAGGAATTACTTATTATAGTAGATATATTTTATATATAAAAAGTTTATTTAGAAAGAACTAAGTACTAGGTTTAGATCTTATTAAATTATAAAAACTTAATATACTTCCTATTAATAAAGGAGCTAAATAGACGTCTAGCTTATTAGTATAAGAAGTTAATAATATTTAATTTTAGAATTAAATATATTAAGGGTAGTAAAAATAATGCTATAAATATATTTAGTAGAAGAGCTAACTATATAAAGAATATCTAATAGAGTTCTAAAGCTATATTAGTATAAGATAAAAATAGATTATTATAACTAAATAGAGTAGGGCTCTATATTATAGTAACTATAATAGTAGAAATTAAAGAATTTATCTAGCGAGTATTAGTAGATCTATAGAAAGATAAAGTAATAGTTAAAATCCTTAAAGATATTAATAGCTATAATAGGTTTAGTAAAATAGATTTAAAATTTCTTTTATTTTTAGGAAGGATCTATATTCTAATAGCTATATATATAGAGATTTTTAGAATTTACTATAAGGCAGAAACCTTAGGAGGTTATTAGGGAATTAAGAAGACTCTTAAAAAGTTATTATAAAACTTCTATTTCCTAAGGATAAGGAAATATATTAAAGATAGGATTATTTAATATAATATATATATTAGAATAAAGCATACTTAATATAAACTATATAGAGAGATAAAATTAGCTAGCTTTCTAAATTAAGCTTAGAAGAATATTATATAGGATTTTATTATTAAGCTCTTAAAGTTAAAAGAATAACTAATAAAGGTAGAATATAATATAATATTAATAATTAATAATAGATTAACTAAATTGGTATATTTCTTACTATATAAAGAAGCCTTAAATATAGAAGATTTAGCTTATATATTTCTTAGAATAATAGTAACTAATTATAAGCTCCTAGATAAGATTATCTTAAATTAAAATAAACTCTTTACCTCTAAATTTTAGAGATTATTAATAGATATAATAGAAATTAAGATAAAAATAAGTATAGTATTCTACTTATAGATAAATAGTTAGATAGAATAAACTAACTAAATACTTAAATAATATCTTTAATATTATATAAATTATTAGTAGAATAATTAGGTTTAGTATCTACCTAATATATAAATAATATATAATAGATCCTTATTAGACCCTATTAGGATAATACTATATTAAGCTAATTATAGGTTTAAACCCTATATAATACTATTATTAAAAGGTTATATGCCTAAAATATAGTAAGCTATTATAATAACCTAGAAAATAAGCTATCTCTATTAAAAATTATAAAAGGACTTATAGTTCCTAAGTAGATACTTAATAATATATTATAATTAAAAATGCTTAGAAGGTCTAAATATTTTTAAAGGAAATAAGGTATATCTTTTTTATAGGAACTTTAAAACTAATAGGTTTAGTAATAAGCTTAATTATATAAAGCTTAGTCCTTTCCTAGTTAAGGAATATAGAGGGGATATAAATTATATATTAAACTTACTAAAACTAATAAAGAAATATAATATATTTTATATATTATTATTAGAGAAAGTAGATTCTTAAATACTACTATAAATAGTACCCCTCTTTTTAGATAAAGATAATAAGGAGTATAATATTAAGAAGATCCTAGATTACTAAAGAATAGATAGGAAAATAAGATACCTAGTTAAGTAGTTAGACTATAACTATTTAGAGAATATATAGGAATTACCCTTAGTACTTAACTACCTTAGGAAATTAGTAGAGTTTTAGGATTAAAATCCTAAAGCTATAAAAAGATTAATAGGGACTAGTATATAGGGTTAACTAGGGTATTAACTAAAATAACCCTATAGGTAACCTACTCTATTTTTTAAACCTTCTCTAACTCTTCTAATTACTCTAAATCCTTAATATTAAAAAGCCCTTTATTAAAGAGTTTTTATTTCTAATCCTTTAGAAAGCAGTGTTATATATATATTCGCTTTAACTTCTACTTCTTTATAAAAAGAAGCTCTATAGCAGCGTTTATAGCCGCTTTAGCCTTCTTCTCCTTTTTCTTTAACTTAGCTATTACGTGATTAATGTTACTAAATTATACTACTAATTTAGTAGGCTAGTAAGAGTACCCTAACTAAATACACTTAGCGTATTTAGAAGAAAGAGAGGAAAGGTAATATTCCTTTTAGGACTAAGTATACTTTAGATATAAAACCATAGCTACTAGTCTATTCTTTAAGATATAATTAGTAAGTTATTATTAATAGTTAAATAATATAAGGAATATTAAGGATATAAGGTTTTCAGGATGAAAAGATTCCTTAATAAGGGGATAGTATTATAAGTTAAAGCGTACCCTAGGATATATAGAGGAAAGGAATAGCTAAGAATAGTCTTATATAACTAGTTATAGTAATTATACTAATTATAGATTATAACTACTATACCTTAATAGAGTAGAGGCTCTATTATAGAATATATAAGGGATAGTTTTTCTACTATTAGGCTTTTCCTTCTATATATTTAACTTATATAATAGAGAGGAGTCTATAGCTAATAGATACTTAACTTACTTAACCTAACTTATATCTATTTATACCCCCTAAGGAGTTAAACCCCCCCGTTATATATTAAGGATACTTATTATTACTATTAATTATAATAGTAGTAAGTATAATAAATTATTCTTCTAATAGGTAGTAAAAGTTATCTTTTTTTATCTATTTATATATAACTTTCTATACGCTATTAAGCTAAATCTATACTAATTATTTTTTCTTTTAAACTAAAGTAATATTAAGCTATTCTATACTATTAAATCTATACTATAATAAGAATTCTAAGTATCTTTAAAAATTATTATATTAAGTAAGTAAATATAAATATCTTTATATAATAATAATATATTTATATATAATAAGTATATAAGTTAGTTAATATCTAGTATTAGTATTACTATATAATAAGGATATAACTTTATTTACTTTACTTTATTAATTAATCTCTCTACTATTTCTTAATATTAATTAGGAATCTTTATAACTATAAGAACTAAGTTAACTAAGCTTAAATCTTACTATTCTACTATAATTTATAGTAGTACTAGAACTTAATTAGGGTTTACTAGATATATAAATATAATAAGTATCTAGTTATCTTATATAATATAAAGTATATTAATAACTAATAGTATAAGCGCTCTTCTTAAAGATTAAGACACTGTACTAAGCCTACGTAAAAGGCTAGCTCTTAAGATTCTAGTATTACTTACTATTAATAGCTATAATAAAAAATATTAGTAGAGAGAGTTTAGTAACGCGAAGCGGTAGAAGGTAGTATAGATTCGTAAAGATAGAGCTATAGAATTTAAATAGAATCTCGTAAGATACTTATATACTCTTATTTATACTCCAGTAGAAGATTTCACCTATTAACTGTATAGCCCCCTAGATATAGCCTAGAGTCGGGTCGCCTAGGTGATAGCCTAGCCCCCAAAACAAGGGGCTTGTTTCCTAGGGGACTGGCTTTAGGGACTCTAGGTATGAGCCGCGTAGGGCTGTACGGTTGACAGGTGAAATCTTCTAAAGCTTACAACACCCAGTGCTCCGTAGGCCAACCATGTAAGACTTGCGTCTCACGATAGCAGTCCCTCAGTAATAAATCACCAAAGTTAGAATGGATAGGCCGCATATGTTATTCATAGAGAGAGGATAATATCTTGATAGCTGATTTAGTATCCTGCTTATTATCGCAGGCTTCAGCTAATAATTTTAGATTTTATCACCAACAGCATTAAAACATAGCAGACATACGTAATACTTATACAGGAGGAGACAGAACTTCGCTTTAACGAAGTAATACACTAGGATGTTAACGCTTTAGGTACGGATTTCGCAACATAGAAGATCGCTAATAATACCCATCCCGCAGCGATAAGTCGAGTGGGCGTCCTTTCCAGCACGCAATGTCGTCTTAAGGATCTCGAAGGCTCATCAGGAAACCATTCTGTGCTAGCTTTTTGTGGGAATGCAATGGAAAATCTTCAGATCCTTCCTTTGCTCTTTTGCCTAGAAGAGCTTACCTACCAAATCGTATACACCTATCAACCGTATAGCCCCCTAGAGGTGCGCTAAACTCGGGTCACCTAGGCGATGGCCTAGCCCTCAAAACAGGGGGTTCTTGGCGTTGCCTCTAGGCACCAGCTCTGCGGGGCTATACGGTTAATAGGCGAACCCTTCCTATTAGCCCCTGAGACGTCTGATAGATTGAGCCGGATGTCAAACGTTTAGATCTGTTATACCATCAACTTATTATTTCGGTAAGAAGGGAGTTGTGGGTCTATGACGATGTGCGTAATCTAATATAAATTCGTTCGTCCAATGTTTGTTTTCTTGCGGAGGTCCAAGGTAATCATTCTGTACAAAGTACTCGGACTCGTCCTTTGCACTTTCAGGCTAACGCCAATTTTTGTCTTTTGGGCGCTACGAGTGAACGAGCGCTTCGGGATTGCATGAGCTTTCTTTCATACTTTGACTATAGGACAGGTCTTCCAGCTGAGGTTATAGAAGGATCCTCTCATAAAGTCAACTGCAGCAGACAGGTTTGCGAAATCGAAAGGCACACCTTTTGCCAATCGACTACTCGAGATGTCTGGAAATTCTAGTCTATGCAATGGCCATCTATCTGCTGCATTCGTTTCTCGTAAACACACAAGACACATATCGGCGTGCCACATATAGGACCGCTGATGACGATCCTTACGCCCAACTTCCTTCACGCGATTTGTATCCCATTTCCTTCCCTGCTCTCTTCAGCACTTAATATTTGTCATATTCATTACGCATTAGCTACGTACCGCTGGTCATCGATTCTCGGCCGGGCCGATCCTAACAATGATGGGCATCGACCGGATGAGTCCGTGGCTAAGGAGCAGAATAGTTTATCTGCATGACCTTGACACAGCTTCAGGATGTATGCAAGCGTCTCTATACCTTTAAAGAATTTCATTCTCGAAATTCAAGCCTGTCCGAATATTTTACGAACTCTTTCCAATTGATCCGCTCTAGCAACATGCCAAGCCTGCGTATGCCCTGCCAAAGGCTCAGCTCCAATCTTCGCACGGTCCCTATTGACCCAGCTTAACAACTCATCCACATATTCTACCTCCTTATCCTTAAGCGAGTGGAACGCCCTTCCAGTCCCCTTCCTCCTCACCTTTTCATCATATTCCTTTCTCATATCCTCTCTAGCAGGAAGAACAGCCTGTCCAGACAACACAGCAGCAGCCACCATAGCCTGGAACTCGAATAGCGTGAATGTAGCTGTATAGAAAGGGATTCCGATGAAGAGTAAGCTTGGGTCAGGAATATAGAAAATGTCTTTGTGGAGGTTATGCACCTGTGTGCCGTCTGTGACGAGGATGGTATCATTTGCTTCTCTGATGGGGGTGTTGTCGTCGTGGTATTGGTGGAGAAAGGGGAGCGAGATATGATAGCCTGTACAGACAATGATGCGGTGGATGTTGGTGAGTACGGCGCCGGATTTTAGGAGGATCTGGAGTGGGAAGGGGTTTAAGGGGTCATCTAGAGGGTCAGCTTGGGCTGGAGGGCTCTCGAAGCCGGCGATTTCGTCGATGCGAGTCGCGTTTGGGGGAAGCAGACATGGGGGGAGATCGAAGGCGCCGCCGCGGGAGACTTGGTAGATTCGGGATGCTTCGGGGCTGAGTTCGCGAGCGATGTCCGTAGAGGAGGTGCCGGCGCCTATCAGGAGGACATTCTGCACGTTTGATTCTGTCAGCATGGCTTGGCTCAATCGCAGTAGTCTCGCGGCGCGACAGAGAGTCGTTGCTCCTACCTGGCTCTGGAATGGTATAGGTTGCCTATAGCTTTTAGAGTGTTGTATCCTGTGCGGCCAGCGAGATTTCCATTCTGCGAGGCCTGGTATTTCTGGTATTCGGGGAGCATGATAGTGACCCGAAGCAATGACGACAGCATCGAATACCTAAGGCGTTCTGAGTTATGAATAGCAATATAGTAGCAATATCCTTACCCACGATCTTTCGGTCATTTGGTCATCAAGACTGGATGGCGTAAGAGTGGAAGTCTGGAGTCTCCAACCTGAGCCACTTTTGGAGATGTTTTCAACTCGCGTCTTGTAGACCGTACAGTCGTGCACTTTAGTTCTGCGAGATATGTCTTGGATGTAGGCGTTTATTATGCGATGATTTATATAGTCTGCTGTATCTGGCGTCCAAGAAATGAGCGTTGTTTCCATCAGCCGTGTAGAAACGTTGTTCGATAAACCCTCATAGCACGGTCTACACTACGTGCTATTAGTCCGACGGACAAGGTATTGTGTAAACCTAGCATTGGTGCCTAACCCTGGAGGAGCGTGTTGGAGGCGTTCTGTGTACGAATGCTCACCTAGGCCGTTTTGCGAAGTCTCTCTGTACATATTTCTTCTCGCCATATAATCTCCTTCGGAGGGTCTATTTGCAGGATAAGAAGGTTCCACTGGGAGCCGCTCATCGTAAAGCCTGAAATACATAAGGATCGATGCGACTGATTTAGGTAGCCAAACTTACCATACACCTCCTGCCGCGTCATTTCTCTCGAACACTGTGATTTCTAAACCTGCTCGCATGAGGTGAGCTCCGGTAACTACGCCGCTTATACCAGCGCCTACTACAGCAACTTTCATTGCAGCTATAGCCTTGCAAGACAAGATCAAATTGAGAATTTATAAGAATGAATGAGACGGAGGCATGCTATAGCAAAGTGATCTATGTATGTTCCCTCACGGGTGTGGAGGACAAATGGAAACATCTTCAGCAAACTCGCTCACAAAGCCGACAACCAGATTGCTTGTGCGAATCGGATGTCCAAAGCATAAGATCCGCGGAATTCTAGTGCAACGCAATATCATGCAAATATTGTGTGCTCCTTTGTGCGCCTAATGAGGAAGCTCGGAAATGTTGATAGAGATGACATCAAAGCGTAGGTTAGTACACCAATTGCGTGATCAGCCCCACATTCGGCAATTATTAATCAATCAAACGAGACCAGGCTCCCATCGCGATAAACAAATGCAAAACGTAAATAATTGGAATATTCGTTCGTGTCTACAGGCCCGGGCTGACGATCCATCTGCTTTGCATCCTTCAGAACCATGGCTCCCACGGCAATTGATCCAACAATCATCGATGTCGTTCAGCCTAAAAAGGACAATCTAAATCTCCCTAACGAATCCCGCAAACGTCTTGAAAAAGCTGGCATTGACTTGTCTGGCGGATACCCATACCGTCCAGCAAAGCCACTGTACCTCCAGGATGTTCAAGAAATTCGTGGAACTCATCGAGAGCACCATGATCCTGGAGCTAGAGCAGATCCAGCGAAGTCCGCTCTTTTGGGAGCCGCAGAGAAAGTAACTGATTTGACAACACACATTGGCACCGAGATTGTAGGACTTCAATTGAAAGATCTGACAGATAGACAGAAGGATGAATTGGGATTGCTAATCGCAGAAAGAAGTGTTGTCTTCTTCAGGGATCAAGACATTTCGCCACAGCAGCAGAAATCTCTAGGCGAATGGTATGGGGAAATTGAGATTCATGTAAGAATTTGACGCATCAAAGGCCAGCTTAAAGCTGATCAGAATGGGTGTTAGCCCCAAGTCCCTCAGGTTCCAGGTGTCCCTGGCGTTACAGTCATTTGGCCAGAACTACAGGCAAAGGAGGTCAAAGCTAGCTTTCGGCGGCCAGGCGGCGCTTCAAGATGGCACACGGACCTAGTACATGAGAAGCAACCAGCAGGTGTCACGCATTTGCACAACGACACAGTCCCTACCGTCGGTGGGGATACTATCTGGGCAAGCGGATATAGCGCTTACGAAAAGCTGTCCCCGGATTTTCGTAAGATCATAAACGGTAAAAAAGCTGTGTATCGATCAGCTCACCCGTATCTTGATCGTGATGATCCAATGGCTGGTCCAAAATATATTGAAAGAACCCATCCTCTTGTGAGAGTTCATCCTGCCACCGGTTGGAAAGCTCTTTGGGTCAATCGAGCCATGACTGAAAGGATTGTGGGGCTAGACAAGGCAGAGAGTGACCTAATTTTGGGCTACCTGTTTGATGTCTTCGAGAAGAACATTGACATCCAAGTCCGCTTCAAGTGGACTCCATGCACGAGCGCATTGTGGGACAATAGGTACGACACCATCTAGCAAGACGTCCATGCCGCTCCTGTAGCCAAAGCTGATGATCTGTTTAGAATCACAATCCACAATGCAAGCTGGGATTATGAAGGGACTCAGCCACGGCACGGTACAAGAGTGACAGCATTAGCTGAGGTGCCGTTCTTTAGGGAAGATGCGCCGACTCGAAGGCAGGCCTTAGGACTTACCACAGAAGACTAGTTTAACGACTGCCTAGTAGTGAGATTAAACCGACGAAGATTTGAATAGGCCATCTTTCTTAGTCTTGAAGGATGTGAACGCACACCTGAGCCCCTTTGTGCCGAAAGATTCACTTCCATGATATTTCCAGATATTGACTCGTATTGAGCCATCCATTACACCGCTTATAAAGGGCAGCTTACATATATTTACACGCATCGCTTGCGCGCCTGGGATTTTGTCCTTCTCTTTTGAGTTAAACCTCCGGATAGTCTTTCCTGAGACCAGTCAGCTCTTTACGCTCTTCCAATGCGCCTTTTGCACGATCCTAATTCTCCTTATAAAGATGTTGTTTGATGCTTGCGCAGCTATAAATCAACTAAGCAAAAACGCGCAATCCGGCACTGAATGCATCTCGTAGTATTCCTGTCAATATACATGCTCTTCCTCTCCCTCGAAGGCAGTTATGTTTTTGACATGGGTTCGATGTTGAAGGAGTTCCCTTGTACAAAATTATACAAGTGACGCAACGTGTATATCTGGTTTCCAGAGCCTTCTAAGGGAGAAACGAAAAGTCTTTCCCCACCTATCCCGGATGATGTGCTTATCGGCGTTATTGTGTCAGTCAAGACATACCTTGCGGCTGAAGGATTATCTTGACAAGTAGCGGATCTTCCATTTTCAATGCGACTTATAAGCCTGGGTTCCAACTCTGTCATTTCGAACTGTGATTGCCGAAATGCCTATTTGACTTCAGAAATCATTCCAAGGAGTAATTTGGATTCGAATGCTAAGCCTTACTGTCATGTCCTATATCTCCTAATCTCGCAAATCCCTACGTCCGAACATCAGTATGTCATTCTGGCGCAAAGGGTTCACCCCCTCACTTTATGGACCCGCTTACTGCTGTAGGGCTGGACCTAAAGCTGGTAAAACCGTCCCCCAAGAGCCTCTGAATCTGGTCACCCGGGGCGATGAAAATAGATCCCGGAGCATCGCGGCTTCAGGGTACCTCCAGGACCCGCTTCGCCAGCTTTAGGTGCCGCCCTACGGGCTGTACAGTAAAGGGGTTCATACAGTCAGGGGTGAAGCCTTCTAGTACACCATAATATATAAAAATTAAAAATACAGGTAGTTATATAAATTACAAAGCTAGATTGCATAATTTATAAAATAGCCTAAACTTAGCTTTTAAAGACCTCAAGGCCCGAACTTGTAGGCGCGGGCGCGGGCGCAAGTAGTCAAATCCCAACTTAAAGATAGGTTCGAAGTCGCAAAATCTAGCCTGTTATGCGGGCATCTAAATAGTGCCCCCAGAGCCTGGAATGCGGGGTCCTTGGCGGGCTAGTAGCCCCAAAGATCCGACCTAGAGCTTTTGCCTGCGGGCGTTTGGCGCAGAGATTAGGCATTCCAAATCCATTCATAACAATAGCGCATATAGCTGGTATTTCTGTTTCTATATATATTGTTGTATATTGCCATATTGTAAGGTGGCGTAGAAATGAGAGCCTAGGTAGTGAAGGCTTATCACCCCAAAACCTGGTTTCTTACTGAATGGTTCTAAGTAGCAAATTCTTATTGCTTCCGGTAAACATGGCCTATGCCCCACTGCTGCTCTTTGAAAGGAACCTCGAGGGACAATGCCTCAGATGAAGCTGATTTCACGAAGCCTCTCTCATGCGCAGACATGAACAACTGGAATGGTGTTTTCAGCGTGGTGCAGAGCTTCCTTTGCTATTAGTTTCTTAGATGCTGTCTTGGACTAACTGCCTCATGAGGGCGTCGTTTCATGTTCCTGACAATACTGACTGAGACCTAAAAGTACATCAATTGATCGTCCAACTTCAGGCAATTCTTCGAGACCCTTTCACGTCAGCTTGCCAGTCATTGTTATGATAGGGCGAGATAGGATGAGACGATTCGGCCGTGGAATCATCCTTTCCTGGTGCAATCATCCAGCAATTGGAGTGATAATGACGTTCATATCACACATAACAAGGGTAAGTCCCAATCGACCCTGAATTTGATTGCAAGATGCAAGGACATGCCCTGGCAGTAACAGCATCCAGGAGCATATTATCCAAGTTGGCGTTGTCTCAACGACCGATCTCTTTAATC
Source organism: Cladonia squamosa (assembly GCA_947623385.2). Taxonomy (NCBI): domain Eukaryota; kingdom Fungi; phylum Ascomycota; class Lecanoromycetes; order Lecanorales; family Cladoniaceae; genus Cladonia; species Cladonia squamosa. Next base: position 337,894 of record OX392384.1, read on the forward strand.
TTCGGGTGACTAAAGATTGTAGGTACATTAAGCTAGATATACATGAGTGTCAAAAAATAAACTTGAGATACTGGCAGGCTCCCAAACTTGCGCCCATACAATGCTGTTTCTTTTACTAGTACACCGCGGAATCCAAAGAGAAGAAAGGAAATGTTGGGTATCCGCAGTAACATTTAGGATACATTTCAATCCTCAAATAATATACCATAAGGTGATAGGGATTTATATGTCTTTCGAATAGGTAGTATCCCGTCGGATCCGCCACTTTCGTCCTCACTAGTTTGGTAGGGCATGTGAATGGGCGGCTTCCGCGCACTATCAGGGTCCATGGTCAGACTCGGGCGGCCAGCATATTTGACTTTTGGCTGCATAGCACTTTGAAGAGGCGTGCTGACACTGCTGTTCGAACTTGGCGGTCTACTCCTGTCCCCGCCGGCGGAGCTCGCATCGCTGGTACTTGCACCTCGATCGCTGCTAGATGTGAAAGAATAAGCTTTCCCGGCGATCTTGGGCCCCGCTCGTACGATCGGACCAGGTTCTCCAGTATCTGTGGGCAGACGAAACAGAGGCCTTCTTGGGGGCGGTCCTGTTACATTGTCGGCATAAGTCCTGGTTCTATTCGTTAAGTTGTCCCGGCTTTCGGTGTTCCATGGAAGAGCTTGGGCCATGTATTCAGGATCCAGTCGCTTTTCAACCGGCACTTCTGATGCAGCAACTTCTTGCGCTCCTCTTGCTTCATTATCGTCCTCATCGTCGACCAGGATTACCATCCACACACCGACCACGTCGTTCATACCAAGAAGTGGGGTGCAGTGTATCCATCTGGCTCGAGATCTCGGAGATCCCTTGGATAGCCATTGTACCTTTGCGGTAACTTTCCTGCCGACCTCAAGAGCATGAGAAAGGTCGTCACGGACCCGAGTACTGCCTCCGACATGGCCCATCAGATGCGACTGAAGCATGCCTGGGGCTCGCAAATCAGGCGAAGCAAAGAGAATACGAAGAGACGGGTAAGGCCTGACGAGAACATACTTCGTAAATCAGTGAATGGGAGCGAAGCCGTGTTTTCAAGTACATGCTTACAGTTTTATAATACCCAAGGGGTGGGGCCCTGCCTCCTTCATGGATCTGGAAGCCGCTGTCAAGGTCATTTGGCGGCGTTCGGACCGAGAAATGCCCTCTTCGTCTATTCGCCATGTCTATGTCAATGACGTCCTCTTCTGCCTCAAGTTGCTGCCGCTGCCGCAAGGCGAGCAATTGTTCTAATTCTTTCGGGTTGAAAACTTGACTTAGTTGTTCGAATTCATCCTCTTGAAGCTTGTTGGGCGAAACGTCGCCACTATTCATAAGAGCGCGGTGTTCTTTCTGCCGCTTGATGAGCTTCCCTAGTGATGGAAGCCCGGTACAATCGAAAAGAAGATCGGTAATATCTAATTGAGCTCCCAAATAATACCTGACTTTGCCAGATTGATCACGCAAAGGTACACACATGATGAGATTCACAAAGGGTGAACCATCTTTGCGGCTAAGTGTCGATGACTGTCAGCAAGCGGAATTAAATAACAGCCTTTCAAGACTTACTAATTCAAGAGCACTTCGCAATGCTCACGCTCAGCATCTAGGGATGTGCGAAAGCGGCTTATACCGAGCGAACTCGTTTTGGGCCCTCCCAGCATACGACAATTGCGACCCAAGACCTCACTTCTGGAGTACCCTGTCATATTATGAAACTCTGAGAGCGCTTAGCTATTTGGCTAGCATCAATGGACGAGCAGAACCTACCTTCAGAGGTAAAGACGATGGGATTGTCTGGCCGGGAGGGATCAGATAGCACAAAGACCTCCGCCAAGCCATCTGCAATACTACTGAATGTGGAGTTATCCCTTCCTGTCACTCTGTCCACCAACGCTACATCGACGGTCCGAACGTATATGTATGCAATAAAGGGCGGCAAACAATCCTGAGCCAGGACGGCTAATGCTCGGTCGGCCTTATCCTCGACTACCCAGGCCATGGTCGCACTATTGGCTTCCGCAGTGAAAGCATGCCCAGGGATTGGCTCGAGACCTTTCATGATGGCTTCAGCATATCGAATTGTCTTTAGCGCCTTGACGGCATCAAGGTAATATGCCAGGATGGGGACCGAATTTGGTCTGTATGTCCGTAAAAACTCTGTAAATTTGAAAGATAATTCCTCCTCTGCGAGTATTATTTGTAGATGGTGCCGGGAGAACAACAAGTCCGAGGTCTTCTCAACCAGGTCGAGGCCATCATCGTTCCGTTCAGGAACTGCCAGGGTCGAGTCGTCACTCGCGTTATTCTGGGTGTTCACTATAGTCTGATGACTCGAGGTGGAGTTGCGCTGTTGATCGTCTTCAAGTTCTTCTATCGGCGATAATGGAGGAGGAGTGTCTACATCAAAAGTGTCTGGTAATTGAGTGGGGTCGTTCGTTTTCGTGGATGTCGCTGAGTCATTCCTGCAGGGATTTGAGCGCCCAATTTCCCAATTTGAGCAAGGGATTCTGCGTACTCATCTAGGCGTACAACGAAAGCTCTGCTGGTGGTTTGGTATGCGGAATTGTAAAAATCGTATTTAGACGGTTCGAAGCCATCTTCATTTGTGAGCCCATAATCTGTGCGCGGTGGAACAGAGTCCTGCCCCTCAATGTGATCATCTAATTTGCCATTCTTGGGAGTTCTTTCGGCCATGACCGGTGTTCGGTGTTGAGACTTATTGGCCGTCGATCATTGATTGAACACACAAACCAGATCACTAGGAATTTGTTGAATTGAGAGAAGCGGGCATTTGTAACATCAAATTTTCATTGCTCTGAGAGCTAGCACAATGCAATAGAAAATAAAGAACGCTGAGTGATTGAGGTGCTCATTGACAACAGCATGAGACAATGACTATATTATCAGGGCAAGAAAGCTTATGGGCTAGTTGGGAAAGTGGAGGAGCTAATGATGCATGAAGTCGTGACGCACTATTGCCGATTCTTCCCAGTAAGGTAATGTGTGCGGTAGTGTAGTAATTGACGTGGATGAACGTGGGATACATCCTTGTGGAGTTTGGGGGGGGTGGAGCTTGGGGCACCCTTGGCCCTGAAGCCTTTCCCTGATAGGCAGACCATGCCGTAAGGGCAACAGGCATGATGGTCGGATTGGGGCTGGTGAAGCCAGGCCGGAGGTGGCTCCTGGGATTTTCCTCGTGGTCACGGCCGGGGGGATCGAGGCTTTGATGACCCGCGTGAAGCTTCAGATCTCGAGCAGTCGGCAGTCGTTTCAGCGGCCGGATGGGCCGTTGACTGGAGATGTTACCAAAGTACTAAAGTAGATCATAATTTAGTAGATTAGATCATTATTTGGGTCAGGCTAGAGCTAGAGCATCGAACTAGAAAGCACAGAGTTTCCCTACTCCAACAGTCTACCGCAATAATAGGGTAAGGTAGGCAAGAATAGGCAAGAATAGGTAAGATAGTGTACCATCGCAAAGGGTATATGGCGTTGGTAATATCGATAGCGCATGCAAAGACGATCCCCGATCTCGATGCGAAGATTGGCGAACGGAAGAGCTTTTGGTTGGACGAAAGAGAGTCTCTTGGAGTCTCTTCCTGGGATTGTACCCTTCGTCTTAGCTTGCCGTCGTGGTTCATCTTCGATTCCTCCCAAAGTAAATGCTGTTTAAGAATTCAATCATCCAGTAGTCTCAGCCATTTGCCGAAAGGCCGTGTATTCCTACTTCAAACAAGGGTTTCTTTGACCGGGGTCAGGGGTGGTGTGGGGTTTGGTTTGAAAGTGAATAACAATGGAAGGGCCCCTTTGGTGCCTTCTGCTACTACCGACTACTGTACTGCTCATGCCATCGTGGTGCCACCAAATTTGACTCCCAACGAATCCCACCTCCCCCAAACCACTACTGAACCCCATTGTTAACCAACCTATCACTTTGCCTTATTGCTATTCCTTACCCAGCCTCAAACCCACGTTTCCCGCTGCCAAGGAAACCCCAAACGGTTGCTCACGTTTGTCGCGAACTCTGCCCTGACGCTATCCGCCTTTCCATCCATTCCACACTCGCGCCGCTTGACGGCGTGATGACCTGCAACTGATTATGTCCTTGGTCACAAGGGAGATGGCCGCCCACAACGGCGACAATATAAATACCACCAATGATAACGACCATCTGCAACTTGCTCAGCGTAATGGCTCCACTTCCCACCACAATGGAGCGTCGCGAGACTACAGCGCCCCTCCCTCATCCTTCTCCAGCCCAAAGCCAGCCTCTGCCATTGATAGAAGCAACAATGGCCTCGCCGACTTCTTCAGTACTGAGGTGTTCCAGATCGTACTACACAACCCTACCACTGCACATCGCCTGCTGAAATTCAGTCAAGCTCGCATGTGTGGGGAGAACATGGAATTTTTGGAAAAGGTTTATATCTTCTGTCCGATTCTAGGCCAGTTTGCTAACGGCATATTGCAATGCAGGTGGATCGCTACAACATGCTTTTGGACGAATTGGCGACGGTAATGGCGGACATACATAACTCCTACACCGGCACCGAGGCACCCAGGCAAATAGGCGTCCCGACAAACGTGCTGAAGCGTATGAATGCGGATATCAAAACAGCTACTACATCTACTTTACCTTCAATGGAATCCATTTTCACTGAAGCACAAGATAATGTTGAAACCATTCTAAGAACCGCTGTTTACCCACGCTTCGTTAAGTACCAAATGACCAACAGCGCCTCAAAAGCCTTGTCTACAGATCGCACCAGATATCAGGGTCTAGGAGACTGCTTCTGCCTTACAGATCCAAAGTAAGACGACCTGTCGCCTCCAACATTCTTCAAATGACACTAACCACGTGCAATTCAGCAAGGCGGACAACCCAATCCTCTATGCATCGGACGGTTTTGTCAGTGTGACGGGCTACACGAGGTCCGAAGTCGTGCCTCGCAACTGCCGCTTTCTCCAAGGGAACTATACAGACCGGACCGCAACAAAGCGTCTGAAAGCTTCAATCGAAGCTAGAGAAGAAACGGTGGAGCTCTTGTTGAATTATAAGAAGAGTGGGGAGCCTTTTTGGAACCTTCTGTACGTTGGTAAGAGTCTTCGCCAACCCTTTCAAACCGCAACTTGTGGCTCACACACGTGAAAGCACCACTCTTCGATGTGGAAGGGAAGCTCAAGTTCTTCATTGGTGGGCAAATCAATTGTTCGACGACCATTCGCAGCAATACCGACGTATTGAAAATATTGTCAATGTCCGACGACTCGGAGGATGATAAAGAATCTGCAAAATCAATTCGAGATACCAAGCAAAAGAGAAGCTTCTTTGGGTTCACCCGAAAGGACAACACACCTCAACTTCCTTCAAGTACGAAGCGGGTAGAAGTCCGCGGCGACGGTATGGAGCAAGGACTTTTGAAACAAATCGAGAAGATGAATTTCAGAACTCAAATGGAGATCTTCTATACTGCCTACTCGAAGGCAAGACCTTCCCCATTGTCCTGCACCACGGCTATCTACCCACAGCTAACATCTTATAGTACCTGGTAATCAAGTATGACACCTTCGCTATCGAGCACTACTCCCTCGGTATCATTGATATTCTGGGCATTACCAACAGCAGCAGCCATGATTTTGTTGGCAGCAATATATTCAAGTTCCTTAGCCAACACACAGCATCCCTACCACGAGAGTACAAAGCCAAGGTCAGAGACGCTTTGAAGCATGGACAGGCTATCTCCGCCAGTATAAACCTCTTTACTTTGAGATCGCTAGCGCGCTCAAGAGGCGACGACAAGTTCTTCACACACTGGACCCCGTGTAAGGACGAGAAGGGTGCCGTTGCTTATGTGGTTGTGACACTGAGCTCTACGCTATACAGCTAGTCCTTGGATATAATGATATATACCCTGTTGAAAGCGGCTAGTGAGCTTTCTGGAACATTGATGTATCGCAACGACGGCTGTACACGGATGGGTGTTTGGGAAAAAACCAACGTTATGTTTTGGGTTTGAACAGCGCCTTTTTAGTATATACAGTATTTCTATAACTCAGTATAGGGTGGGTTGCTACTATTATCTGGCATGTCGCAGTGTGACGAGAGAACTACCACATTTCCTTCGCTGCATTTCTTTCGCTGAGGACGGAGTCGGAGTCACATCTGGCTTTAGGGAGAAAGACGTCAGCAGAAATGAAGTTGTAGCTTCGTCTGTGCTCAGTTGTGTAATTGCCGTTGGTCCGAGCTTTGTGCACCAGTACAAGTTGTTGACCGTTGCCAAGAATGGCCCAGGCTCTGCTCTCTCAGAATGTTGAACGCTACCTAGTATTGTAGGTATTGTCTACCAGCTATTCAACGATTATCTACACTATACGACTCGCTAGCTCGTTGGTAGATCAGATATAATCTAGGTGGTGTTCTACATCCTTTGACAATAATGATGACACAAGACTTTCAAGGTAGATCCTCAAATTGAGTCCTACCTAAGGTAGTGTCCGCTGAATTCTCCATCTACTCCATCCTTCTCAATATCGTCCGTGCGCCATCCAATTTCATTGAATGTACTTTTTCCCTGACAATTACTTACTCCACAATTACGTCGAAAATGCTTCTCTCTTTAAAAGTATGGCTAGCTTGTGCGGCTTGCATCTCCGCTAGAGAGGTCGTCTTCCCGTCTTTATCGGGAGTGGAAAGCTTTCAGGAACGTTTGAGAGACGACGATGGCATTGATATATCTACTGGCAGCGACTTCCATGGACTAATGACATTTGCAAATCTGCCTTACGCGAATTGCTTCAAGGACTCCCACGATGGTGATACCTTGGAAAGTGATATTTTCCTGCTCGGCGCTCCATTTGATACGGTTAGTCTTCCCAATCAGCGTGGTAGAAGGTAAGAGTCTTCGTGATAGGAGATCTAGGGATTGCTCTACAGCAAAGATCTCCAAGGAAGTATTGGCAGGAAGAGCTAGTGAGCCTTGACAACTGATATGTTCCAGTCGGTGACCGCCCGACCAGGTGCCCGTTTCGGGCCGAGTGGTATTCGACAGGGTTCTCGGCGAATGGGTGCGCGAATGGGCTGGAGCATTTACACTGGTGAGGTTTGCTCAATAGTCTTATCGTATGTTCTTTCAGAGCTGAACAAGTCCCTTGTGATAGGGGAGAATTCTTTCAATAGCTGGGCGACAATTTTGGACTGTGGAGACGCTCCCTTGACTTTCTTGGATAACAAAATAGCTTTAAAGCAGCTTGAGAAGGCACACCGGGTACGCTCCGCGATGATCACCAAGTAAAAAACCAATTTGAGTTACTTTGAAAGAATACCATAGGAATAGTCGCCAGTTATTGCACTTGCTAATCGTCCCAGGTGGTCTCTGCTCGAAAGGCTAAGACACCATCGAAATCTTCCATACCACGCATTATCACACTAGGAGGGGATCATACTACCACCCTTCCTGCACTTCGCTCTGCGGCTTCAAGATGGGGCAAGATCTCGGTCATTCATTTTGACTCACACATAGGTGAGTAGTTTCTCTGGCCCGGAATCGTCGTCATTGACGATCATTACAGATACGTGGGATCCAAAAGTGCTAGGTAAGATTTTGCTCGATAGGGCGCACCTCGTAAAGGCTAATCTTGATTCTTAGGTGGAGGCATAACTGAATATATGTAAGTTACACTGAGAAGAGGTTGTGTGTTATTCTGTCCTTCATAGTGCTGACGAGGATTATTCCTAGGAGTGTAAACCATGGTGATAACATCTTATTGCTTGACCAAACTTCTTGATTTAAACGGAATACTAGGCACGTTTCTCCACTTAGCTCACGAAGAAGGCCTTGTCCGGAACACTTCGATTCATGCTGGGATCAGAGCACCTCTCCTCAGATCTAAGGGTGATCTGCGTAATGACGTTCGGTGTGGATTCGATATGATCAAGGCTAGGGACATTGATCGTATTGGCGTGGAGGGCATAATCAAGCAAATCAAAGATCGAGTAGGAGAGAGTTCTGTGTACATATCAGTTGACATCGACGTCTTGGATCCTGCATTCGCGCCGGCAACTGGGACGGCAGAAGTGGGAGGTTGGACAACCCGGGAACTTCTGTCTATCTTAGATGGACTAGAGGGCCTTAATGTGGTTGGTGCAGATGTTGTTGAGGTTGCTCCAATCTACGACAACCCGGGGGAAACAACAGTATTAGCAGCGGCTGAGGTTGTGCACTCTCTATTGACACTGATGGTTCAGAAACCAGTCAAGTCAACATGAAGACAGTCTCTCATTGTTTGTTGGGCCACCATATCAGTAGCTCAACAATACCTAAATGATCCTTTAGATAACTAGAGAGAGCAGAAGAAAAAGCGAAGAGCGAATGTCCGAACGTGGGTGTCGGATTAGTACCTTAGTGATGAGTTCCATAGTTGCCTCTTCTTTAGTGACGAGTTCCATAGTTGCCTCTTCTTTAATGATGAGTTCCATAGTTGCCTCTTCTCGCAGCCCTAGACCGTGGCTGCATGGCTCATGCCTAGACAAGCCCGGAAATCCGCCGGGCTGGTGGGGGGCAGGGTGCCTTATCGATTAGGGAATCATTGCGACATGATCATCCCACCCCGACGGCGTTCCATCAATATGATAACGACCCTAACAACTCCAACACTTTCCCAATCCCAGCCAACGAGATCCACCACCTACGTCGCCATCGATTTCTCTTCAGCGACAGCCCGCAAATCCGTATACAGCACTAACAATGGCCGAGAACGAGAGCGAGCGGGGACATGTGGAAGAGCCTAAGAATTTCACGCCTAAGGATCCTCCGAAGCTCAATCCACCCAAAGACGATCCCATCAGTGTTGAAGAGCTGGCTAAATGCGACGGCAAGCTTGCCCTATAGTGGATGATTATGGTCTATTGCCCAAAGTCGCTAATTTGTCTCCATTTCATGCTTTTAGGCACCGACTCGTCGTACCCAACTTACGTAGCCATCATGGGCACAGTCTTTGATGTATCCGGCAATACCGCCTATTCTCCCAAGAATCCTTACAATGGTACGTAACAATTCCCGCAAACGGCTCCGCCGAAATGGCTACCGCCCCCCCATGCGATTTTGTAATGGGGGCTTGCAGCTGATGCGCGGCCATATGGTCGCCAACAACAGTATTTGCCGGAAAAGATGCCTCGCGCGCCCTCGCCCAATCCTCACTGAAAGCGGAGGACTGCAAACCCGAGTGGGAGGATCTGCCGGACAAAGAGAAAGGCGTGCTTAAGGATTGGTTCACGTTCTTTAGCAAGCGATACAATATAGTGGGGAAGGTATAGCACTGAACGAAAAAGGTCTAGGCAGTTCTGCGACCCAGAACGCCCGGTTTGGGTGTGACAGCTTTGCGCTTTGACAATCAATGGCATCATCACGGTACCAATGCTGCATAATGTAGCCAATATTGAAAATCGCTTGCTTCAGCCTTGCAAGCGGAACCGGTTTGTGGCTCTCTACGGCATCCCGCTGGCTGCTAAGGAACTGCCAACACCTTGAGTGCCGGAGAACCTCGTGTTGGCCCCTCAGTCCCCCAACTATGGCCGCCTGCAGGCCCCATGCACCCTCCAATGCAGTCGTATAAGGCGGACTTTGCGAGACTGGGGGGGCCGGATCTACAAAGACCCTGGAGGAGCCGGTCGGAGAAGTATGTAGCACACCTGTCAGGTAAATGGATGCGAGATGCGTTCTCGTTCGACAGTCAAAGGCCTCCAGGGCCAATTTGGCTTTCGGGTCGAGAGTATCTCACGCAAGCTGTCAGTTATGGTTCGGTGTCCAGACTACATTGGACGTTAAATGATTGTCTATTGGGTTCGATCCTTCCTCGGCCCAGAACATAACCCCTGTCTTTGAAGTGACTGTAGGCAGCAATGACCCCACGAACCTCATAGTCACCCTTGACCGCTCCTTCCTTACACAACCAGCGCAATGTACAGTAGAAGTAGCATTTTACCCCACCCCAGCCCCATCACGATACGAGCCGCGTGCTGCAAACACCCCCTTCAATCCCCATCCCTAGATTCCGCCACCACCACCCTTCCCCTCCGACTTGGCAACCTGCACGCACTCGGTGCAGTTGTCGCGTGGATGTGCCCACTCGCGCTTCAATTGTTTAACTCCAGCGCATATATGTAGTGGGTCGTTCCGGGCAACGTGACAGTAGGCAAAGCGATGATAGACCCGGTGACCACAGCGGTACGTAATGTGCTCAAAGTAACACATATTATCCCGGTCTTCAAGCAGAGAGTTTTCAGCCTGGCGTTCTAGCAAATGAGAAGTCAAGGTTTATAAGGCAACAATTACCTGGCTTGGATGGCCTTTTTGGGGCCTCTTTCACGGCAGAGTGCCAAGGCAAATCTTTCACGACGGGATATTGAGTCTGGCTGTGAGTGTGGAAGCTGAATTGCAAATCCTCGTTGGATAGATATTTGTGATATATAGAATTTTAGCCAATAGACTAGAGGTTGTATCCTCTTTATAACCTTCCCTGGGACCAGCGCGCCCAAAGTTACTCTAGATCTGGCAGCCATCACCACGGTGCTACCCATCGCTATGGTGCTACCTATCGCCATGGTGCTACACATCAAGCCATCGCAAAGCGCACAGATAAGAGGACTGATATCATACATTGGAGGAAGGCTGGGCCTCGATCGACTCCTGTGCAGATATATACCCTACCATGATGAGAATAGGCGCAATTGAGTATGCAATGTTATCAGAATCAGATACCCACTACCTCGTAGCAACACTGTAGGAGGTTGGAAAGACGTGAAAATTGTTGGACATCACGATTGACAATGCAAGTTTATCTTATAGAGGATTGTAGTCAGGTCCTCGGTATCTCGTCTTGGTCCGTGGTCCGGGCATCGCTGACTTTGCATATACGACAAGATTAGCGCCTAAGAACCTGTCACAGTTGGATGCCAGACTGATGGGCACTCTGCACGCGAAGGGTCCTGGTGAAGGAAAAGCCGTAGGATTATGCGAAGGAGACAGAAACGGCGGCACGCATGAAGAACTTCCGCATCAGACGGCGTGCATTAAAAGAAGCTTCACAATTGATAGAGTTCTAGAAGCGACTGTAATCAGCGACCTCTGAAAAGCTTGGGCACTCGGCTTGCACAATGCCGATGAAAATTGCTGTAAAGGCAATCAGGCTGACGTGAGACTATCAGCAGCAACTATATAATAGAGGCCGCCTTGTTCCTTGATCTTCGCAACATTCGCTTCCTTCCAATGATCTGCTGACGTTTTGCGGCCTTATCAGATTCGTTCGTGGGGAATGTTGCACTGCTCTGCTCAGAAGCGGCTGCATTGGAAGTTTGTTTCCTCTTCGTTCCCTTTCTTGTCTTCGCCATCAATTGATCTTTGGTAAATGGCTTAGGTGTTTTCCCCGGAAGCTCACCCTTTGCGCGTTTCTCCGCTATCAGTTTTGACCTCTCCCTAGCTTTTGCCTCTCTCTCCTGTCGTCTACCGACAACCTGGGCATTCTCGATGGCGAACTCCACAATAAGTCGCTTCTTTCTTTCTTTTGCTGCCGGTGCAGGAGCGGACGATGTTGAATCAGACTTAGATGGGCCAATTGCATGACCATTCAACCAGCGGAGTCCCATTAGAGCCCACCTATGTGAGGAATACTCAATGAAGCCATAGCCTCTGCTTCGACCAGCACCGCTGTCTTCTGCCACCTTTGCACCCTCACGACCTTCGAAGACGACTTTCGTCTGTTTTACTATTCCCTTGCCTTTGGCTTTGCGTAACCTTTCTGCCTCCCTCATCTCTTCGCCACCTCGCGATAGTTCTTCCTTCGACAGTTGGCGTCGTGTTCCAGCCTTGACATCTCTCGCGAATCCAACTACAGCCTCTCGCGCCAGGGCTTTAAGATCTTTCGACGTGACGCTACGTGGTAGGTTGCGGACTGAGAGCCGGGTCAAGCTTAGATGGAGCGTGGGGTTGCTTCGTGTCAATGACTGTCGTTGCTTTGCGCTGTCTTCTCGCATCTTGATTTCAGTAGCCGAGAGTTGGTTATAGAGGGGGCTACCAGATGGCACAGTCCCCTCCGACAGTAGGTAGAGCCGTCGTTTATCTTTGTCACGTACGTCTCGTAGGGTAGTGCCGGCAACTGTCAGACGCGTAGCTTCCTTACGATCGACTGCACGAGAGACATGGAGAACTCGTCCGTCGATTGTGTAGCGGCCGGTGCAATCTAAGCCTATATCTTCGAGTATGGACTGTTTGATTGTGGTCCCTCTGTTGGTCCTTGTTTGCTCAGCAGTAGCCTGCAAGCGTGGAGCTTCCCGAAGGCATGTATTCGCATCATCTTGATTGTAGAAAGCAACAAATCCTGTGCCTTTCGACCGTTCAGTTGCATGGTCGAGGACCACCCTCGCATATCGCACAGGTCCAAATACGTCAAAGTGATCTTTTAGTTTCTCATCATCGGTGGTGAAGGGGAGATTTCTGATAAACAACGTGGAGAAATCCTCTTGCGTTGTATGGGGTTTAGACCATTCATCTTCTTCATCTTCTTCATCGCCTGCATTATCTGAGTCGTCGTCAGGCTCAACTTCGCTCTCCGTAATGGCTTCTACAGGGAGCTCTTTACTACCTCCGGATTTGACATTTCCGTCATCATCTGCTGCGGTTGAGGAGTGTGCTGTTGAGTCCTCAACGCCGGCTTGCTTCTCCCCATTCTGCAAAGTCTCCCACACCTCTTTCTCTACAGCCCAGTCCACAGCAAGCGTCCGCCCTTCCACCTCTTTGCCATTTACGCCCTCTATCGCCTTTTGCGCGTTCTTTCTTCCTCGCAAGAGGACAAAGCCGAATCCAGCTGATAAACCGGGCTTTGCTTTGGGCATAGTGACATGCTTAACTTTGCCATAGCTCCGAAATAGGGCTGCGAGATCTTCAGGCTTTTTGACTGTCCATGGCAGATTTCGTACAATCAGCTTTGGTGGTTGCTGGGATTCAGGCTTTTGCTGTTGAATATGTTTCTTCCTAGGAGCAGTGGACCCATCTTCGTTTGCTTGCCGATGTCGAGGCTCTGCAAAGTCGACTTTGATTTTCCGACCTTCGAATAATGACCGATCGAATGTCTCTTTAGCCCTTTGGGCATCCTCAACATCCGCAAAGGTTACAAACCCGTAACCCTTGGATTTCTTGGTTTCGGTGTCGAATACGACGGTAGCGTGTCGGATGGGGAAGTTTTGAGAGAATAGGTTCGTCAGGCTGTCTGTGGTCGCGCTCTCGGGAAGTGAACGCACGAACAATGAGCGTCCTTGTTGCTGTTTGGTTGGCTCGTCACCCGTGTTTTCCGGCCTCTCCCCTACATCAAGATGGATAGCCTCATCGGTCCGGGCAGTGACTCTGTCTCTGCCATCGGTAGTGAGGCGTTGTCTCTTCAATCGAGACATGACAAAAGTGTAAAGAGGCTCGGGCGAGTGTATGGGTAAGTTGAGAAATTCGCGAGATATTGGTAGGGCGGGGCTAAGCGTAGATCGGCTAGCCGACAGTGGCTCAGGTCCTCAAGCTACCTTAGGAATAGGTACCTTAGTACCGTACCCACCAACCCCTGGTAGCGTCACCTTACAACATGTTTTAGCCGCCCTCCATGTTGTTTCATCTTCTCCGTTGATTATCATCACACGTGCGATCCTACCAATAGTGCATAGAGGCTGCGGCGGAGTTGTGCCGAGTCAGGCCAACAGTGCTAATCCTACCTCTATTGGACGATCCACATCTCTTTCTCCCAGGAACCGTCGTCAGGCGTCCCATCCTAATTTCCAAGAGAGGAAGGCTTGGACTTGAGCACATTGCTACGCTATGAAACAAGAGACTGAACAACGCATCATGATGAACCTTAATTGAGAGCCATGATTGACTTGATCTACTTGGTGCTTTGCCTGAGGCGCATGCTTTTGGATGAGGACCTCTAATTTTGCTAAACTAATGTACATGCTTACTGGATACAGTAGTCGTCAGTCATAAATGCTTATTTTTCGATACAAGGCACCACCCTAGACCCTGACCCTAACGCAACAGTTCAACAATCCTATACGCCTAAGGTTCTTCGCCGCATATCGTGGAGCCGTTCCGTTTCTACCGTATGACCAAACGAGGCGAGTCCGGTATCGAACCCGGTGTTCCTGGGAAGACTGATGGCGAACCGTCCCTCGAATATTCGAACGAATGTGAATGTGACAATGGCGGTGTCTGGCAGGCATGCCGTCAGTCATGATCTCATAAATCATTATCCACACAAGACGACAAGATGTCGACAAATAGAGGGTTTTTTTTAAGAAGAGAGAAAATCACTGAAAATGAAATTGGAAATCGGGGTGAATTACATGAGCGTTGGAGTCTGCGTAAGACTGCTGCATTGGCAAGTCGATGCTACCGAACGGTGCATAGCTGTTGTCGTACGGGCCAAGGATATCCTCCTCGATGTACCCGTTGCTCTTCGATGGCCCGAGCTCATACTGTGACATGCTGGGCAAGGTGGTTGGAAGATACTGTGGTTGTCCTGAGTAACTTGGGTATGGTGCGGGCAGAGTGTTGAATGGCGCGTGTTGTGGATACGGTGCATGGACGACGGGCTCGGGCAAAGAGTAAGGATAGCTATACGAGGGTGGAGGCGACATGGAGAGATCTCTGCTGTAGGAGACCTCTGATCGATCGTATTTAATGGGAGAGTATTGCGGCTCAGGCGATCTGCGACGGCCTCGTGCAGAAGAATCTTGCTTTGATCTCTGCCGTTTCACTCCGTTCTCCTGTTTGATGTGCTTTGAGTCGACTATAGGAGCAAGTTCTGCATGTGACTGTTCTGGTGAAGCCGAAGATGAACCGGCTCTTCGCTCGAGATCTTCGAGACGTCTCTTTATCTTTTTGCCTGATGTTTTTGTTAGTACATGATTAGGCGTAACTGTGGAGTCGACCAAAGCAGGGAGCTTACGGTAGTTGCGTTGGGCGATCCTGTTTTGTATACGTCGTCGTTCAGCTAGATCTGAGATTTTGGTCCAGTCTTCGTTAGGATTGGCACTCGCGCTGAAAGCACTGCTGGTGCTATGTGTTGACGAGTACTTTGGGGAGGTCGGTCCCCCGTAGGGAAGCGAGTAGGTGTTGGAACGCTGCATGTTCCTCATGGAGAAGGCTGAAGCAGAAGGGAAGAAGTAGTGAAGAGTGATGAGAAGGCTGGTAAATGGTGGATGTGCCGGATGTATCCGAGGTGTGGAAAGAAAAGTGAGAGAAGTGAGGGCAGACTTGAGCATTAATATATGCGGCGGAGGAATAATAGTCCCGTGTTTATAACAAATCCGTACAACCTCTTAGGTATGCAGCTCGAGCTGGGACCCTGCCAAAAGTATGATCCCTGTCTACCACATGGTGACATGGGAAGTACCGAGAAGCATGCAGGGTTGCACTACTGTAGATCCAGTATTAATCATCACCTGCAGCCTTTTTCGCTAAGCAATGTTCGAAGTACCTCTAAGTACCCTTTGGAAGGGACTGGGGGTCTGAGACATGAACGCCGGCCCCGAAATAACAGGACATTACAGGAGGCTACATTTTCCATGGATCCATAGCCGAATGAGCGAATGGAGGCTTGAGGGATCCAAAAATGGTGCCTTGCCTCTGCTTGGAGTAGTAGCGTTCTGTGCCAATTGCGTGGTCCCCTAAGGTTACAACGCGCCATGTGGTGCGGAACTTGGAGTTCAAGCCTTCGCCTTCGAGAGACGAGTCTAGGAAGCCGACGAGGGTTGAGAGGAGCGAGACAAGCAGGAGACGGGCTGTAGGCTGTACATGGTGGGAGAGTGCGTAAGGTGCTTCCACTCCTGCACATCATCGAGCTCCAGCGAGAGCGAGGAGGCCAATGAGCAGGAGCAGTTCACGCCTTCACGATCAATTAGGTTCGTAGATTCACGAGACCTCGGGCCTGACTGCGGATTGCGGACTTAGCACCTGACTTAGTCACATTTCTCGCATCAAATCATCCTAATAATTCCTCTTTAGCTCGTGAATAACAATAGAAAACCCGTAGGGCTGCACTTTGGTGGCACCAAGAACGGACCAAACAGCCTTTAGACAGCCGCAGCTACGAGATACCCACCGAATCAGCCGAGCCCATATTTGGAGAGCTTTGCGCCAGAGCTATACCATTTAAAGGTCTATTTGTCTATTTTCATTCGCATAAACCAACAATTATCGCCTGAAAAAGCGCCATCGCCATCTTTTCCTACGATAGTATACATAGTATACAGCTTGAAATATATCTATTAATGGCATATCTGATCACCAATCAACAGCGAAAACTTTCGTCTTCTGTCTCCTACCTTTACCCTATCACCATCCAGCGCATTCATCTACCATCCACCCTACCTTGTCTTTGTCACTGGAACCACGCCGGCGAATATGCACCATCCTAATTGTAATCCTACGCTCTAATCCTACCCGCGCAACGCACATGGCATGGCGAGAGCCAAGAGGTGGGCTGTGCCATAGGCCTGAACTGGCGGTCAGAACATTGTTGCGAAGTTACCGTTATCATGGGACCGAGGGGCAGGTCAAGGATCTTGTTCCCTTGGCTTGAGATTTGACAACGGAACGACAGGGGGGCCGGTCTGTATTAGCCAGTGGTACTGCCAGCCAGCACTTAACACTAAACCACACCGCGTTCCACCCCGTTATCCCGACCGCTCATCAAAGTTGCGTACGAATAATCGGACCACGTTAGGCATGCTTTATCAATACTATCCGGAGTGGCCGTGGTTCCGTGCTTTGGCATCGTCTCGCTTCATCTGTGTGGCTATTATACGAGAGCATTGCATTCTCGAGTTTGCATGAATGCATACCTAAAGGCGACCTGTGAGTCAACGATTTGCTTTATCAGCGAAAAGGCGGTGGCAGCAAGCAGCAATCCCTCATTCCAAATACATTCTTATTTGCTCCATTGCTCAAGTACCCTTTGAGAAGTAGCGCATGTGAAACTGTGGTGCGGCTGAGTTCCCTTCCCCCACACCGGCATCATAATCTTCAAGCTTCCGTACATATGGAAGGGTATGACACTCAAGGGCCTATTCCTTCACCGCACCACCAACATCAATGTTCGATAATCGGTTCGTTGAATGCAAACTCCGTACATTCCCGGTGTGCGGCGTACTCTAGTAGATGACGTGGATACTTATTAATGCTACGGTAGAACTTTTGATGCATGTTCCAGTGTTCATACGACTTACGACTTACGAAATGAGGGGAGGAGGTCAAGGGTAGCTTAGGCGGCAGTTGGCAATGGGCAACAGTTTCCACTCAAATCCATCGCTCGTGTGCATTGTTTCAAAAGTCCAGTCCGAGTTTGGCCTCACGGCGTGGCTTCGCAGATAATCGAAGATCGAATCCATCTGCTACCACTTTGGTTGGCCCTAGAAGCCTCGCTTGTTATCGGGTGTCTTTATAAGTCACTATTAACGGCAAGCGAACGGCAAGCGAAATGGCCTAAGTTCCCAGCTCGTCCCCGCCTTCCCTATCACTGGTACACGCTACTTAGCCTGGCAAGGCCAGCCCCATACTTCTGTCTCTCCACTACTTACACTTCTGCCTTACGGGCTATGTCTCTGTAATCAGGAAACTTCGCGAGCATTACATATCCAGTCACCGCCTGTTCGCGGAGCTGAAAGGTATACTTTCAATCTAAATAATCTAATCATTGGCGGGCTTCGGCTGGTACCTTGACAGCAATGACCAAAGGAAGCCTCAAAGCGGACCTTGAAGGACTTTGCCCATTTAGGCTTCTATACCCTTAGTAATCCGCCACCATAGCACACATACGCCAGCAGAACGTCACACTTCAACGGTGGTTTTTTTAGATTCGTGTTGAAAGCCAGCCTCTCGTTCTCCGATTGTCAATATTCGTGACAACCCGCAAGGTTGGCGGAGCGTTGTCAAAGCAATCTCGCATTCCGTTACGCCTCAACTAGTGCGCGGATTTCTGGATCTCAACTTGCGCGTCCATGTTGGTCCTCAAGCATAAACGAAAGCCTTGAATCCTACACTAGCTCCTAGCTCAGCTTCAACGGCCAGATCTAAGATACGCAAGAAGTTGCTGAGCCCCCCGCCAATAGTCAGAACCTTTTCAGCCATTACCGCTTTCAACGTGTACATCGTCGCTAAAAGTTTGACTACAAGCCGTGTTGTCTTTCAGTAAGGTTCGATGTAGAGCAGCGATGAGTGAGAACTGCTCTCTATCCTACTGCAATATATGTTTCATGTACCTGACGATCTTGTCTCGGTACTGTACGGCGGGTTGGTAATAACTTACCGACAATTTGAGTTTTGGATTCTCCGAACAGTGGCGAAGCTTGATACTACTATTGCTGGCCAAATTGAGTCCATGAAACACTGTGGAAACGATATCGTCAATAACAGTGTGGAAAGTCTTTTCGCTACGACCCTTGCAGACGTCAAAGCTCGGGTGCTATCTCGGAGCGTTTTGCTCCCCGTAGCTCCGCTGTCTCATGAAACGCCACCACTCACTAAGCTATGGGCCTGTAACCACAAGTCGAAGTACACACGATTGTGCACATCGCGCATGACAACCTGGATTGAGATTATCACCTCATCACTTTTTGAACAAGCATGACTGCGGAAAGCATTGAATGCTGACGAATCTATCGCTTACAGGATTATCCATGTCTGCAACATCTTGTGACTGAGGCACACCAGAAGTCGATATATATATATATCTTTCAACCGAGACGCTCCGGAATTGATAGCGTTTGTGATTGCAGGACCCTACCCGTGTGATTGATTGGTTTACTTCCTGTTTCCGTTATATTTTCCTTGTAAAGCCGTGACAAGATGCCGCATATACTCCTTATCTCCGGATATTGGAGACTCGCCCAATACTTCTGTATTCAGTATGGTCTAATGGAAACTGGACTGGCATGATTGGGAATCAACCATGCTGCTCTCTTAGAGAGCTTGATGATCAACCTCCCAATTTCCGATTTTCACAAGCAACCAAGGCTAATAGGTAACATTGGACCAGGTGCTGAGAACCCCTAGCATACTTGGATTGAGCCCTTAGCGAAGCTGGTGACCCTCGATGAATCTGAAGACCCTTACCCAGTGTAGCTGCCTACCCGTGTCGATGCACAGTGTTCCAATCGCCTCCCTATGTTGAAAACACTCAGCAGTGCGATGACCACAAGCATGTAGGGGGGCTAAGACAGATGCTCCTCTCCTTTTCATGTTGGTGCAAATGTGGCTGTCTTTCAGGTCTTCCTTCTGAAAACATGCCACTGGATGTTTGCTACTCGTGATGCAGTGGCAACTTTCAGGCGCATAGCCTCTTGATAGATGCGTTGCCACTCATCAATTCTGCCTACATTGCACTGTCCGTATCCCCAGCTGGAACTCATGCAGCTGTCTACTTTTACAAGTCAATTTGACCTCTAGACCACTGAAAGGTTGCCCATGTCACGTCATTACCATCTCGGCGGGTAAAACTACTCGACCAGGGGCTCCATGAGGTCTCGCCACTTGATCCATCACCTCTTGATGGGAATGCATCTCCAGCAGCCAGCTCGCGCATATCCGGTTGGCAAACAGATCCTCAACCCCCGAGTCTCAGTGTGAAAGATCGGACTAACCCTTTATACAGAACAGGCAACTGGAATCTGAATCCGACGCTTAGCGATTTGCAGGATAGGCCGCCATATGCGATTCTCTCGAGTCCCTCCGACTGCATGAAAACCTACAATGAGAGGCCAGGTACCGCTACCACCTACCTAAGCGAAGTATGACCTGGACGCTTATCTATTAACGAATACCCAATGTGTTGGGTCAACACCAGATGGAGAATTGCCCCACATCCTCACCAACAAATTCTCGCATACCTCAATGAGCATCAGATAAAGCTTCAATATGGCGTACAGCCCCGAAAAGAAAGCCACAAGCACATCATACAGATCCAGAACGCACCGGAGCCAGCCCCGTCAATGATCGTTCGGTGCCAACCAGCATGCATGCAACCGACGTCCCCGAGGACCCCAGTCGTACCACCGCATGGCGACACCGCATGAAGATGCTAATTTCCCCATCTCGTGTTAAACATCGTGTGTCTTGAGCTTCTTTGAGAACTGACTTTCTCGCTTGCATTGCATGCGCACGTGGCAATATAGGTGCATGTCAGCTTACCTACATACGTACCCTCCTATCTTACCGCCGGTACTCGCCTCCGCTTAATCATTCGGGCGGGCGCATGGACAGAACAAATCCGTATATGCAGAGATTGTTCTATGCATTAGTGTATGACAGGCGAGTGCCGTTTGGAACATGTTTGGAAGGTTTCAGGGGAGAAAGTCATTTCTATTTTGAAACTTTGCCTTCTGTCTATACTGACCGCTATCTTTTCCACATCATAACTTTAGAATGCGACCATGACAGCATGTATCGCTAGCTCAGGCACACCTCAAGTATAAGTCAAGCGCACAAGATGCACTACTATCTGCTAGGAAGATTTTGGAACAGTTTCACAGCTTTTGCATAGCAGCCTGTAGGAAAAGAGAAAGGGTTAGCGCATAACTTATCATAGTTGAGAATAATAAACTTACCACATCAGTGGACTGCACATGATCTTCGTCGCTCTCGATCTTGCCTTGCAAATCGTCGATCGAGACCTTTTCATCCTCAACAACCAAGGTGACCTGTAGCTTGCTGATACCATATCCCACAGCCACAAGCTTGGATGCTCCCCACGTAAGACCATCCATCTCAATAGACCGCATGTTGGACTCGAGCTCTTTCATATTCGTTTCATCATCTGCATTGCCAGTTCGATCAGTACATGCCTTTTCCCAGTCGCTCGGAGTCACACGTACCCCACGGTTTTACCTCCAAGGTGACGACACTCTTCGCAGCAGGCTTGACCTTGCCTTCCTTCTTCTTCTTATATGCCGCCAGGTTTTCCTCTTTGATTCTCTTTGCCTCCTCATCCTCGCTCTCGTCATCGCTTGCGAACAAATCGACCTCGTCATCGTCTTCTGCAGCCGCCGCGTCGTTAGGAGCATCTTTGGGGTTAACCTTGGCGGAAATGTCAGCCCGAAGAACTTTGAAATAGCCGTAATTTGATTCCATACTGTTAGCTCGCTCTGCTCTGGACCATACGTGGTGTAGGCTTTTGAAGGGTCGCCAGGGAGGGAAGAGAATTCAGATTCGTAAGACGACATATGTTTGTACCAGCGGTACGCATGGGGGTATTTGGCAGCTTCTGGTACAGATTTTATCTGCTTATAACAGGCGACATCTGCTTGGGATGGGCCATAGCTTCAACATTGTCAGCTAACCACGAGGATATTTTGAAGGTTATGATCGTTGGAGGATGCAAAGTAGAGGATCAGGAGTGCGCTCTAGGCGCTTTGGAAGTATACATCGTTGGGGTCTTGAGTCCCTTCATCAACACGGACCAATGTGATCTCATCATCGTAGGGGAAGAGGTAGGGGTCCTATGCATTGTGGCGCGCTCACCCGGTGATATATGACCTAGCCCTCACCCAAGAGTCCAAAGCTGTTTTATGTGTTAGCCTGAATAGTATAAGGATCGGTGCCCATTGAACTTGCTCTGTAGACCCTTCTCGTTAACGAAGTCGAGAAACCCCATCGTGATCCTGTTGTACTTCTTGTTATTCGTACGGTAGTAATAACTTTGTAGTCTTAAGGTGGCTACCTAGAGTATGTTTGTGACATTTGAAGTGCATGACTCGCCTCAAAAAGTTGTGGCAGCCCGGTCTAAAACCAAGCTAGGACTTTAGTTTATCCGTAAAGTCCCAATAGTAAAACGTCGATTCTGGAACCATCTTTTGGTTACGTCTCTATTGCAGAAATGCTGCAATGATTAAAGAGTTGTTATAAAGAACAAATATGAATCACTATAACTGCTTCTCTTTTCAATAACCCAGGTTTTCGTGTCTCGCTCACTCCAAGCGACATATGTCATTACAGACGAGCTCAGTAACGCGGCTAGTGCCCCAAATATCCAAAGTTGCTCGAACCAGGTTTGGTCCTCTGGAACTGCAGCCCAGCTCTCGGCTGCTCTCAAGGCTATGTCGACATCATCCAAAGCAATACCTCCCAATCCTCTCTCACACAACTTCCATTCGTTCCTATGCAAATGGCCGCGCTCATCCACCTGGGGGCACCCATCGAATGAATTTTGGCGGCGAAGAAGAAGATAAACCTGCTTTGGAGAAATATGGGATCGACTTGACTGCAAAAGCAAAAGAGGGCAAACTTGATCCTGTTATTGGGCGTGATTCTCATATTCAACGGCTGATACAGATCCTGTCAAGACGGACGAAAAATAATCCAGTCCTCGTGGGTAGTGCAGGTGTTGGAAAAACCGCTGTTCTAGAAGGCCTAGCTCAACGCATCGTGCGTGGCGATGTACCTGAAAGCATCAAAGAGAAGCGAGTAATCGCCCTCGATTTGGGCCTTTTAATATCGGGTGCAAGGTTTCGAGGTGACTTTGAAGAAAGGCTAAAGGCTGTTTTGAAAGAGGTGGAAGATGCTCATGGCGGAGTCATACTCTTCATCGATGAAATGCACACTCTCTTGGGGCTAGGCAAGGCAGAGGGTAGTATTGATGCCGGAAATCTACTGAAACCCGCCTTATCCAGGGGAGATCTCCAGTGTTGTGGGGCAACTACGATGAACGAGTACCGCCTAATCGAGAAGGATCCAGCCCTTGCTCGAAGGTTTCAGCCAATACAACTGGGCGAGCCGACAGTACAAGAGACTATAAGCATACTACGAGGCTTGAAAGAAAAGTATGAGGTCCACCATGGAGTCCGCATCTTGGACAGCGCCCTTGTCGCTGCTGCAAATCTCTCAAACCGGTACATAAGTGAGAGATTCTTGCCGGACAAGGCTATTGACCTGGTGGACGAAGCCGCCTCTGCGCAGAGGCTTCAGCAAGAGAGCAAGCCTGATGCTATCCAGGAGCTAGATCGACATATAATGACCATACAGATTGAGTTGGAGAGCCTGAGGAAGGAGACCGATGTCCCCAGTGTTGAACGCAGAGAAAAGCTGGAACAAGAACTCCAAATCAAGGAGGACGAAGCCGCAAGGCTAACAGAAATCTGGGAGAAGGAGAAATCGGAAATTGAAGCTATCAAGAACGCGAGATCCGACCTGGAAGCAGCACGCATAGCTCTCGAACAAGCTCAGCGGGAAGGAGATTACGGTAAAGCATCGGAGCTCCGGTACTCAACAATCCCAAGACTCCAGTCTCTACTGCCACAAGAGGGAGCCGAGGCCTCAGCTAGTGGCATCTTACATGACTCGGTCACTCCAGCCGATATCGAAGCTGTTGTTTCTCGTCAAACAGGCATACCAGTCACTAAGCTCATGTCCGGTGAGATCGAAAAGCTTGTTAACATGGAGGACACTCTGCGACAGTCTGTAAGAGGCCAAGATGAGGCACTTACTGCTGTTGCAAATGCAGTTAGAACCCAACGAGCTGGCCTGTCAGGAGATAATCGGCCAATAGCATCCTTTTTCTTTCTTGGACCTACAGGCGTGGGAAAGACCGAGCTTACGAAGAAACTTGCCAGCTTCTTGTTCTCAACCGAGTCCGCGATGATCAGGTTCGACATGAGCGAATTCCAGGAAAAGCACACTGTTTCGAGATTATTAGGAGCTCCCGCAGGGTACGTCGGCTATGAAGATAGTGGCCAACTGACCGAAGCTGTTCGGAGAAAACCTTATGCCGTACTATTGTTCGACGAGTTCGAGAAAGCACATCGCGACATTTCCGGTTTACTTCTACAGATCCTTGACGAAGGCTTCCTCACAGATGCACAGGGTCACAAGGTTGATTTCCGCAATACGCTCATCGTGTTGACATCAAACCTTGGTGCTGACATACTGGTGAACGCCGACTCTGCGGGAAAAGACTCGTCTGAGATTTCTCCAGCCACCAAAGAGGCAGTAATGGCTATCGTACAGTCTAGGTTTCCTCCTGAATTTATCAACCGTCTTGATGAATTTGTCTTCTTCCGCCGACTCTCCAAATCTGCACTAAGGGACATAGTTGATATTCGTCTTAAGGAACTGCAGGCTCGGCTTAATGATCGACGCATCGTATTGAAAGTGGATGAAGAAGTGAAGAATTGGCTGACAGACAAATCTTATGACCCTCGTTATGGAGCTCGACCGCTTAATCGGCTACTGCAGAAGCAACTTAGCAATAGTCTTGCTGATCGGATAATAAAGGGAGAGATTCGGACGGGTCAAATTGCTCGGGTCCAGGTTGGAGAATCGAAAGAAGCTCTAGAGGTTGTCCCTGAGGACTAATCGGTGAATATCCCTGGTAGGAGTTTCGTACGTCATAGCGTGGAGTCCTGGTGCTCACGGTTGGCTTTGGAGATTACTCGTAGGTCACTTCGCTCTTCCATACAAACCATTCGCTACTCTCTATCTGACCCAATGACACCTTCATCGTGCTTAAGGCGGCTGTCATCGTTCGAGATTGTAACACTACGTATTATAATAAGTAGAACTAGGTTCTC
The DNA here is from genome assembly GCA_947623385.2 of Cladonia squamosa. Classification (NCBI taxonomy): domain Eukaryota; kingdom Fungi; phylum Ascomycota; class Lecanoromycetes; order Lecanorales; family Cladoniaceae; genus Cladonia; species Cladonia squamosa. The sequence continues at coordinate 362,501 of OX392384.1, forward strand.
AATATTTCGTGCTCATAAGATTGATCAAGCCAGAAAAATATGATGTGAGAGCATTCTGTCAGCTGGAAAACAAGATCGTGTGTACTAGTCAAGCTGAATCCTCCCAGACACAGTTTCCAGTCCTTTGTGCTGCTATGAATGCTCACTGTAATCATGCTTTGCTGTTCGTAACTTTAGTGACGGTTTCCATCGCTTGGCGCTTAGCTCCTAACATTCATGACGTCCACTTTCTTCTGCGTCGAGCATTTTCGTATCTCCATCTTCGATATGGGAAAGATGACCGCTACAAAGCGCTATCACGATGGGTCTACTGCTGCTACGCCAACTTTAAGCTCCAGCAACGGCTCTCGGACACCTTCCGTGGCTCCGTCTCCGTCGGATCCTCAATCCCAACGGTCAAGGCAAGCACAGCAACACCCGAGGAAACGTGTAAGCAGTCGTCCTTCAAGCAGTCGAACTGGTTCAGTGGCTTTACCTACTCGGCCGTACGATGTGCACAGGCTCACTCGTCAACCATACACTACTCCATCGGCGAGTGCTGTGCAGCCAGAGAACGATGCCGAGGTAAAGGAAAGAGAGGATAGTGACAGCCTTGACGAAGTGATCATGGCCGTGGAAATGCGAGACCGAGGTACAGTTGGATGTGCTTACTACCTGCCCAGAGAGCAAACGTTGTACATGGTGGGTATACGATATATACTTCAACAACCAGAACCAGGCTAAACATGCTATGTAGATGGCGGACGTCGAACGTGGTGGAGTGGATGTCATTGACACTCGTAAGTAATATCGCCAGAACTATATTAGTCCTGGAATCATAAAGAGGGTTCTAGTGAAGCTTCAGATCCAGCCTACAGTTGTCATACTATCACTACGAGCTGATGAAGCTGTGGAGAAATGCTTCGACCCCGAAGGCAGGAGCCGTGACTCTGTCAGTGGGAATAGTAAGCAATACGCTCAGGCAAATAAAACCTCCCTGGCTGATGCCCAGTTATCGTAGGTGATCAGATCCGTCTGCCCTTTATTGTCGAATATCGGCCATCACCAGAGTTCGACTACGAAGCGGGGAAAAACAAGCTCATCAACTTGCAGCTGTTCGCTGATGGTGGCCCCGAAGTCTCCTTTGTCACGCCCGGCATGAACGATTCCTTCGGTGACTACGAGGATGGCAATGAAGTTGGCTGTACTAGTCGACAAGGCAGGCTTCTCAGGCTCTCTGCATGGATTGATATGGAGAGCCGTCTGTCTGTCAGATGCGCCGGTGCACTGCTAACATATATTGGAAGAAGGAAGGCAGTTGAATATCTACCCAATGACACTGATGCCGTTGCATCTTTTAGCATTTCTACAATAGAGATGTTCAGTCTAAAGGGACAGATGTAAATTTCGCCACAGGCATCCTGACGTGTCTAGCCCTGCTAACAGGCCGGTAGGTTCGTGAATGCAGATACGTTAGCATCACTACAAGTACTACAATTAGAATCAAGTCCAAATGTTCACAGCCATGGACCAACCGGAGCTTCGTCCGGATCGAAAGAAGGTCTCTCCGTCTATGGTCTGTTTCACCACCTTGCGAGGACACCCCAAGGCAAAAGCCTTCTCCGACAGTATTTCTTGCGCCCAATCCTGGACATGGATGTTATAAATGAAAGATTGGAGACGGCAAGTGTCTTTCTGCGACCTGATAATGACGCTTCCATGAACAGCATTGTCAAAAACCTTGGGCAAATCAAGAACATGAAGACGGTAACACTTCATTTGAGAAAAGGTATTAATAACGGCTCAAGCAAAGGTGGTGGGATTAAGAGTGGCATCTGGTCAAGCCTTCGTTCGGTACGATGTTTTGAGCGCTGGAAGACGTTGCTAATATGCCCAGTTCGCTTTTCATACTTTACAAATAAGAGATGCTTTGAAGGAGGTCATTGGCGGCGACAAACTTGCAATAGTCATAAAAGTCTGTTTAATTCTACTGTCTTCGTTGGGATACTAATCCAATTTGTCAGGTCTTCGACAAGTTCGATACCCATGATATTGCGAATGTTGGCAGAATGATTAGTGAAATTGTTAGTCACCAGGCCATTTCTACCAGGTAATTTCCACTGACGGCAAATATAAGGTCGATTTTGCCGCATCCTTTGAAATGCATCGCACAGTCATCAGAACTGGTGTCGATGATGAGCTAGACGCCATGAAGCGGACTTACGACGGTCTGGATGATCTACTGAACAAACTTTCTCAGGAGATCGCTGCAACAATCCCTGTAGTGTATACCCTTGACCTCAATGCCATCTTCTTCCCTCAGATTGGCTTCTTGATCTCTATACCTCTAAACCCAGCCACGGGTAGAGGCGACTACGAAGGCGGAGAACGAGAAGATCAACGCTGGACCCGCATCTTCTCTACTGGGGACCGGGTCTATTACAAAGACTCTCGAATGAAAGAGCTAGATGATAGGTTTGGGGACATGTACAGCGTGATTTGCGGTACGCTCAGAAAATGCCTTTCATGTTTCACCAAAGATTGACTCAGCGTTTCCGAGCAGATAAGGAAATTGACATTGTCCATGAGCTGGGACAGAAAGTGCTGGAGCGGGAAGGGATGCTGAATCTAGCATCAGACATCTGTGGAGAGCTAGACAGGCATGTTTGCAACTTAGACGGTTCCTGTTCATTGGCTGACAACTTTAGCCTTCTTGCTCTTGCCCAAGGGGCTAAAATATATAAGTACTGCAGACCCCAAATGACGCAAGAGAACATCATCATGATTAAAGGCGGTCGGTATGTCTTGCACTTGCTCCTCCGCTCAGTGAAGGCCCGAAGCTAAATCTCTAGGCATCCACTGCAAGAGCTTGCGGTTCCATCATTCGTGCCCAATGATACTTTCCTCGTTGGGGGCCCTGGCACCAACTCATTGGACGAAGAATATGAAGGCCCAAATGAGAGCCGAGGAGGTATCTCACAAAGCATTCATGATCCCGAGACACGTGATGGGCCTAGTATGCTGATGATGACTGGTCCCAACTACTCTGGCAAAAGCGTCTACCTCAAACAAGTGGCCTTGGTTGTCTATATGGCACACGTCGGCTGCTTTGTCCCAGCAGATCGAGCAGTCATAGGGTTGACCGACAAGATCCTGACCAGGATCGCTACTCGAGAGACAGTATCGAAATTCCAGAGTGCTTTTATGATCGATTTGCAGCAAATCGCCCTAGCAACGACGTTAGCCACTCATAGAAGTTTGGTGATCATTGACGAATTAGGCAAAGGCACGGATTCTAGCGGTATGGACGAGTCTCGGATTTCTCGCCTTAGGACTGACTTGAAATATAGATGGCGCTGGGCTAGCTTGTGGTGTGTTTGAGTATTTCCTTGGCTTGGGGAATGATAGGCCCAAAGTCCTGGGAGCAACCCATTTCCACGAAATTTTTGAGAACGGCTTCCTGAAGCCTCGACCCTCCCTAGAATTCGGGTACATGGAAGTGCGTCTTGATCAGGATGCGCAGGATATTGAGGATCAGATTACGTACTTGTACAAGTGAGTATCGCAGTCATTGGTAAAGGCTGAGCTAATGATTTGCACAGCTTTCGACGTGGCCGTAGTGTAACTAGCTACGGTAGCTGGTTAGACCCCATACCGGCTATCATGATGAGCATACTAATGGTACTCTAGTTGTGCTGCGCTGAATGGAGTTGACTCCGCCATAGTGGAGCGGGCCAATCAGTTGGTAGAGCTGAGTGCAAAGGGTGAAAATCTTGTAGCTGCATGCGCGGCGATATCGCTGGAGGAAGAAGAAGATCTAAAGCATGCGGTAAATTGCGTCGATACATTCCCCTGCTTGCAAGTACTGAACGCATGGTAGGAAGAGACGGCGAGATATTTCTTGCTCCGAGACTTCCGGAACCTAATCACGCAAGACTCAGAGATTGATGTACATGAGGACCCTCGTAAGGTGCTAGAAGGAGTAATGCAATAGATCAGGCTGAAGCTTGTTGATACATGCAAATAAGGGATGTCTAGATGAGTAATTTTGTTGGCTTACGACCGCTTTGGTGTTATAGCTTTGTGCTTGAGAATACAACTCTGTATAAAGAATTTGCTGTCATGAAGATGGTTACTCCTTAGTAGTTATGATGGCAGACTCTCGACTCTCAAGGAGAAATCAATAGAAGGGTTCAACCCCCAACCGTACAGCCCTATTGCTGATGCCTAGACGCCCCTAAAGCTGGTCCCGTAGGAGATAACATCTGCGCCAAAGAAACCTAGCTTCGGGGTCTAATCCTACCGCCTAAGTGACCAACTTTTAGGGTGCCTCCAGGGGGCTATGGTTGGGGGTCGAAACATTTCTACGGGGCGCTTCAAGCGGTAAGCTCCCGCGGTCTGTCCGGATCTTGACTTGAGCTATACCACTCTCAATGTTGATACGAATTGTTTCGCGCTGATTGAATTGACATGCTTTGTATAGTCGTGGGATATTTCTCAATATGCCATCCTATCTCTCGCGCCCTCTGACCGTGCTCGGCCTCCTTTTCCTATCCCACGCGTACGCCTTCCACACCCTCATCCGCACAATCTCAGCAACATCTAACCACTCTAGGTACATAGCTGCTACTCAGCCTACGAACACTCGACCTTCCACAGCGTCTCCCATCAACCCTCCAGCCTCGCATCGACGCCTATTTCCTCATCACCAACGTCGGCTAGCCTCCCTCTCGATATTACGCTTGAAACTTTTTTGTCCGTCATCATGATCTGCGTTGGTCTGGTAGTCGGAGCGGAGGATCTGAAGCCTATTACCTGGAGAGTGTGGGCTGGGAAGGTGGAGAAGGAGAGTGGGGGTGGGGGACCGTTTCAGGGATTGGAGGATAGGTTGGGTTTTGTGGATATAAGGGTACGTCCTACTACGGCTGTTCGGGAGCAAGATTTGGTGACGAGGGTTACGAGCTCAGCATGGGGACTGCACACTGAAATTTTCAATGGCTAATACTTTCTTGCTTGCCCTCTAGGCGAAGAGGAAGGAGTTTGCGGATTGGGTAAGGGATCAAGACGGCGGTAACCAACGATGATGGAGACTAGTAGGGTAGGTCTAAGGATGAGTGGTAACTAGGAAAAGCGTCGCTGACGGAATAAAGTACGCCGGTAAAGTAGCAGCGCTTTGTTGATCATAGATGAGATACCTCACGTTGTATACTAATCATAATTCTCAGCCATGTTTGTTAAGACCCCGGGAAGACTTGATTCGCCTCGAATAACAAATGACTTATATATCCGACTCCTTGACCCCGTTGCTATATGCTCTCTTCACATCTTATGGCTCCTGACTTAAATGCCGTAGGTATTACCGCTACCCGATCTTGAAGTCTGGCAAGGCGATCTCTGTCTCATGTTCTGGCCGCCCGGGTTGACGGCAAAACGATGATTGCACAGAATGGCAGGATGGCTGCTGTGAAGGGAACTATATGTTATCCTTGCATATCTGAAGAGTCTAGGCTTGAAGGACATACTATACTGTTAACTTTCCTCTCAGTGTCCGCAATTCCTTCGGACTACCCGGGTGCTCGAGTCTCGTACATATCTCGCTTAAGGGATCGGATGTATTGATGTTCTGGATATTGAATCCTCCGAATCCACCACAGGCCCCTAAAATTTATGGTAGGAAAGCCTCAAACCGAGCTTATATGTGCTTGATTCCCCCGATTACATTGCCCCTGACCTTGGCCCAGTCGATTTCACTATCCATCTGTTCATCCAGAAGACCGCATATTACCACATTCTCGCCTCGTATCAAGTAGAGCCCATGTGGGACTTCTTCACTGTCTTCCGGATCATCATGGGGTCGGATGACGCGTTCGATGGTGTCTTTAAGGACGAGATTCGTCAATTGGTCGCAGGAAAGAAGTGTGCCGGTTAGAGTTCTGCCGTCTGCGGTGAGGACCAGGACTTTCTCTAGGTCTGCGTATCAGAACAAACACTGCCACCATGAGAGGCTATTCTTACTATCGACGTAAGGCTGGAGGGACATGTCCTTGCGAAGGGGCTCTGACCTTTTGAGAAGGCCTGCGAGGCTCGGTAGCGTTGGAATTTCGGAGCTGAAAGATCAAACAAACAATAGTCCGTGTGAGAATACCTTGAAGTTGATGCTCGTAGGGCGTAGGGCAGAGTCTTGGCACGGGTCCTTGGGCGTGACTCAATTTCAGAATGAGCAAAAGTATACCCTTTCGTGATGAAGTTAACGGCACGGCTCCTGCAGCATACGGCTCGCATCACCCTCTTTACTCGAAAGAATTGCGGACTATGTGATGTTGCGAAGTCTGTGCTCACTAATGTAGGCAAGACTAGAAGCTTCGAGTACGATGAGATAGATGTTATGGCTCCTGGAGAAGGGGAATGGAAGAATGCGTACGAGTTTGATGTGCCTGTGGTAGGTACTGTTACAGGTTCTTATAGGCATGGTAGAGCTAAGACCGCAGTTACAGGTACACGTCCAGCGCATCTTCCACACCTATTCTAAGCCAAATATTGCCACGGAAGCTCGCAAACTCATGCACCGCTTCGATGAAGGACAGGTTGAAGAGCTCATCGATGAAGCTGAAGGGCATTCATAGCTCCTCTAATCTCTAGCTTCTAGTATTGAAGAATGCCTACACGGCCTGAGCCTGGTTCAGTAACTGATACTATTGGTCGGACTGCTTGGTCATCTTCGCCAGACCAGAGACCGCTCCCTTGCCCATGTTTACCGCCGAATGCACATAAGAGCCCTTCGCGGATGTTAAAGAGGACTTCATGTGTGTTGCAAGGGAGACTATATCGGTCATGACCGAGACCTTCCAATTGGACAGATTAGCCAAACCAGGAATGATGTCGCATTTGAAGCACGCACCATGTTAAAGCCTTGATCAGCGAATTCTCGGGCTTGTTCTCCTGATGTAGAATAGATGCCGCTGCTCTTGCCGTTCTCTTTTGCTGCTCGGTGGATCTTTGCGATCGCTTCTTTAAGCTCGTCGTGCATCGTACCATCCAGGATGGAGTGTCCAATATTATTCCCAAGGTCGAACGGGCCTACGAACAGGACGTCTATGCCCGGCACCTTAGCTATGGCATCGACCTGGAATTATCAGCCGTCAGCACCACATAGGTGGCCTTACTGTATTGGAAATACATTGTCCAATGCTTCTTTCGTTTCAATTTGAACGATGGTCAACAAGGCATCATTCGCTTGTTGCAAATATTCGGTTTGGGTCTGCCCTCCGAATCTCTCCATAGGAAACGGAGACCCAAACCCCCTGATCCCAACTGGAGGAAATTTGGCAGATTGGACGAGCTTCTGCGCATCGCCCACCGTTTGCAATAAGGGTACTATAACGCCATGGGCTGATGGTCGTCAGCTAGGCCGGTCACCAATCAATATACCGAACAGACCTCCCGAGTCTAAAGCGCCTGATATCGGAGGCTCGTCAGCAAATATGCATGCAAGAACTTTCCAGTGACATCTTACGCTTGACCATCCAGCCCTCGTTGGCGGGAATGCGGACAATGGGACTAACTCCACAAGCAGCAATGGCAGCAACTGCTTCATGCATAGCGCTATCTATATCGGCGTCAGAAATCCACCCTAGCTGGCGCCATCTGCTTGAAGCCAGCAAGTGGATCTAGGTTACCGTCAATGTTCCCATGCTCGCAATCCACACAAATCCAGTCGTAGCCACAACGGGCCACGGTTCTGGCGTGGTTGCTACCAGGGAGCATTTGCCAGGCACCAAAACTTAAGCCGGAGCCTGCCTTGAGGGCTTTCTGGAGTCTGTTGGCAGCCTGCATGTTGATAGATATGTTCCAGTGTCTTCGAGAGGAAGATAGGTTTGGTGTCTTTGCTTTAAGAAGGTTCGAAAAACTGTCTGCTGCTTCTGAAAGTTGGATATCTGGCTCGGGAAAATGTTTACGTGCTGAAAAGTGGGGATGATGTAACCCCGCAGTCTGATAAGATAATGCCCCTGGTGCCCGACCCTGTGCCTGAGATCAACATCGAGCCCAACCATGGATCGAGACGCGAACAACTAAAGACAGCGTCATCTTGCGACCATTTCATGTAGGACATTATCCAGTCAAATAGCTACTAAGCAGCATCTCTGTAATTGGCAGAATTTTGAGTAGTGATATGCGTCTCTAAAATCTATACCTTTGCACCCTCGTATGAGCTATGATAGAGTGTTGTTGAAGCATAATTGAATCGAAAACTTAGGAACGTTTACCATGAAGTCTCTATAATTTCAGGAACATATACTGAGACAATACATGCAAGAATTTGAACATCGGGATCTACGTCTGCCAATTTATGGACTCTGGTGTGGTGGGGAGCAGCAAATCTTCTGGGTCATCACTTGCTGTAGGCAAAGAAGCTTTAGAGGTTATCGATATCTTACGAAGCGCTATTCGCCATGGTCTACAGCTTTGTTAAGGATAAAACAATAAAGGAAACAAAAGTTTAACGCAGTTCTCGGACCGTTTCTCTTAAGTTTTGTGATTCCATTTTATCCCAGCACCAGAATGTAGGAGAACAAGAGACCAATTTCGACGCCTTTGCAAGCCATCATTGCTCGTTACTTCCCACACTATGACCCCTAGAACCTCTAGTACTTTTTCCAAAAAGTGTATAATGTTCCACATTGGGAGTCAACGCCAGTCCCAAGCTGTACTAACATCAGAACAGCATCTTTCATACGTAGAGTCCCAGCTTTGCTCCGAATTGAGTTTGCGTGCCTTTCGTAGAGACTTTCCTGCCCCCCCCAGCGATTCATTGGTATTGCCCAAGGTCTTCACGTCTTTGAATCAGAGCCCTCCTGACTTTCTTCCACGGCAGTATCGGTGCTGAAAAGAGAAGATTCATAGTTTGGGAGGGGAGATTGGTCCCCTCCCACCAAAGTTGACGATGAGGCCATGTATTGCTGCCTTCCATTACTTTCAACCGCGTTATCGGCCCTCTGTCTTATTACTGGGGGCGGCGGATAGAACATTGAGTCAAAACGACGCAAAGCCTCAGTTTGGTCCCATCTCGCGTCCTCAGCCGACTCAGCAGTATCTCGTCTTCGGTATGACAAATTATTCAGCACTCTACATCTCTCCCGTTCCATACGCCAGATTTGCTCTTGTTCCTCGTCCACAGGATGTTCGTAAGTCGAGTGCGAGCGAGCTAGGATGTGTCTTGCATCGTAGTCTCGTCTGGCCTCCGCTCTGCTACGGTTACCGAGCAGGCGCAGGTTGCACCAAAGACAGACGCGGCCAGGAAAACCCCCCGGCTGTGTCCTTCTACAACCTTGGCCGTAGCATGTGGCAAGTTTGGCTTCCAGCTTGGACCTCTGCTCAATCTTGCACCTGAGGCACAAGTGTCCCTCCTTGGGAGTGCAAATGCAGGTTGATAGGATTGCATCCTTGCCTTTCATCCCAGGCTTCAACGTTTGCTCAATATGTGGGGTTTCGGAGTCGTAGCAGTCTGAGCAAAGTGTGCGGGTACGATGCTGAAAAGTCTTCTCATCGCGCTTGCCAAATGATTCTTTGATAATGCAGGCCTCACAGACAGGCATGGAGCACATCAGGCAGCCCCGAATATTGTCTCCCCTCGTATGATTGGGTTCGGAACACAACATAGGGCTCTTTGCTTTCAAGTTCTTCCAGAAGGCCGTGTCATGTTCGCCTATTCTTGGACATGTATTTGGATACCTTCTGCTGTAAGGTCTGGCAGGCTATCACGGTGTCAGCCTTAGCATGTTTCATCCATAAGATCAATGTTCTAGCCTCAAATCATATCCGAGGGCGATTCATGGGGTCTAACGGATTTCTCGCTCTTTCCCAAATCCAGCAGTAAATATTGAAGAAACAATCAAGCTTTGCCCTCTAAATGGTGAATCTCATTTCCTGATAAGAGCAGAAATCAAAACTCGGGACAGTATCAAATGAAAGTAATACACAGCGTGTGCTTTCATTGGGAAAATTTGCAGTGAGGTAGCTCTCTAAGGTATTGCTCAGGACGGGGACTTACGAGAAACCCATGCAGCGCAGCTCGAAAGTTCGAATTCGTTTTTGAGAGGTTGAACAGGTCACCAAGGGGCAAAACAGAAACCAAATTCTCTACTATTGGGTACTGGGATAGCAGGTCAAGTAGAGGGGCCATGTTCTGTTGATTTTAGGCAAACCTGGTGCGTTTAAATCCAGGAGCCCGTCACCGCATTCAAATATGAGAGACGTGGGAAAAACGCTGAGACCATGGGTGAGCCGCAATGAGGGTTTCACAGCCTCACCGATCAGAATGCTGCAGGCGAATGCTACCTTATGGGCTGTGCAATAGTTTCAAGTTTTGAATAGTTTCAGCCTGGCGGGCCTAACACATTGTCAGCCTGGTTGCGTCAGAGCTGGAGATCAGTAATCTAGCCGCTAAACGCTCGGCAAATCTTAATGGAGTATGATCTAATCATTTGGAAGAAAACATACAATCCCATACCTTGTACAAGATGGCACAGAAGTGTGTGCACAAAGGCTGTGGCAAGACATTCACCGATCCTGAAGAAGACTGCCACTTCCATCCAGGACCGCCAATTTTTCACGAAGGGCAGAAAGGTGTCTGGGCGCCCACAATGAATCAGAATGGTACACTAGCTGACTCTAAGCTACAGGCTGGAAATGCTGCAAGCCCCGCTATCTGACCTTTGACGAGTTCCTCTCTATCCCACCATGTACGACCGGCAAACACTCAACAGTTGATGACACGCCCAAACCCGATCCTTCCCCACCTTCCAAGACATTTGGAGACATTCTCCCAGCTCCCAGGCCCATAGCCACCAATGACACCCCCCAAACCCTTCCAACCCCTCGAGCCGCCGGTACAGCCTCTCCGGCAGTCCCATCGCCGGCACCTCCAGAATCCGAATCCGATGATCCTTCTATGGTCATACCTCCAAACACAATTTGTCGCCGACGAGGCTGTAATGTGACCTCGCCAGCAGAAGGAAAGACTTCTCGAGACGGGGAGGAGTGCATTTACCATCCGGGCCAAGCATTGTTTCATGAAGGGAGCAAGGGTTGGACATGCTGTAAGAGGCGGGTATTGGAGTTTGATGAGTTTATGAAGATCGAGGGATGCAAGAGAAAAGATAAACATCTATTCCTGGGTTCGAAGAAGGATTCGGGCAAAGAAGAAGCGTTGATGCAGGTCAGGTATGTGGAAACAATGCGATGTACGCATGGTACACATCGCTAACCATGAAATCTGTAGGCATGACTTCTATCAAACAACAACAACCGTGATTGCAAGCTTATACCTCAAAAAAATTGATAAAGAACGAGCGAAAGTGGACTTCACTTCTCCCACGACTGTAGCTCTTGACCTACCAACAGCAGACAACAGAAGGTATGCCACCGCGCTTCCGCTCTTCGGACGAATAGATACCACAAAATCGAAAGCTAAGATCCTCGGAACGAAGCTGGAAATGACTCTTTTCAAGGCAGATGGATTAAATTGGCCTACGCTAAGAAGTGATGAGCAGAGAACAAGTGAGATTATACAAGTTGGGGATTCTAGGAAAGCATGAATTCATGGATATGCGATAGAGCATACATATCTTAGATTTATTGCTACAATTCCTTCTCCTATTTAATCTTGTGTAGCCCCCTCGGCTTCGAGACAGCAGCCACGCATCATCTCTGGCCTTTACCAGCGTTCACAGTCGCTTACCCAGTGGCTATGGTAAGGAGAGTAATAGAGAAACTGCTCTGTACACTCCTGGTGTGACCTTAGGCAGGCATATGGCTGGTTCTGAGCAGCTTCTTCATTCGCCGGCCAAATTTTAGCGGTCCAGGTGCCTGTTCAACCGACTAAGATTCGATCGATGGACGTAACGGATCGCAGTTGAAGCGATATGGAATTCAGACGCCTTAGTCGATCATTCCATACCTTCCATCAATTCGGGGGCGTCCAATACCATCCCTCTCAAACCCGCCCAACGTCGCAAAGCTTCCCATTCTGGACTTTCTTCTTCTCCCCACATATTTACATCCTGAAAGCCCCAGGCACACGCCACTCTATCAACGAGCGCACGCTCGTCCTCTCTCAACCATCGCTCTCGCAAAGCCATTCCTCTTGCCCACGTGACACGGTTCATCTGATCATTAGCAGTGGTAACCGCAACCACGCCAATCGTAGCCGTGAAGCCAACATATGCAATTATACCCGCAAATGCTATATTTGTTGCCATTTGTGGCTCCATAGTAGTCTGATACTCTGCAAATTGCTGTGCTACGACGTAAGCCGCTGGTGGTGTCAACGCAAATGCTGTGAACGGAAGTAAAGCTTTTCGTAGAACTTTGTTGCGTTTGTACGCAGTCGTACACACGGAGGTGTCTATGATACTAAGTGCCAAGGCAAGGTTTTTAGATTGTATGGCTGCTTTTAACGCAGTCTGCGCCACGACCAAGGGAACTGCGGAGATAAACCGATTGGGGTTTGCAGCTTTGTACTTGATTGGCGTCGTGTCCGTTAGTGGTATCGGTTTCGATGCAAAGAGGGAGAAGATCTCAGGGAAGGTTTCTGGCCGGCCAAGAATGGCTTGTGTATGTACATAGGTAGCTAGGATTTGGGGCGTGATAGACACCTTTGCATCCGCTACGATCTCGTAGGATGCCTTTGTGATCTTCCGAACAATTCGGTTTGTCACGGGCGTAGTCAAACAGGCCTGTGGGAGATCGGGTTTCTCCAAAGGTGTCCCTCCTTCCTCCATAGACAGAAGATTCGATGTTGGGCCTGTTTCAGACTTTGGTGGCACTTTCATAGGTTCAATTGGTTCAGTAATACTTCGTGCTAGGTCCTCGCATATCCGTAGCGCCTCTATGACTGCTTTTTCTTCTGGAACTTTGTCCGTTCTTAAGACTTCTGTTGCTTTCCCTAGCTCGGCGTCAAGCGCTTGGTCTTCTTGAGAGACTTGGCTAGCAGTCCTCACTGCTATCTCTGTAGGAAATGGACGCGTCGAAGTGCAAGTGGAAGTAGACTGTAGAGTTTGTGGCTTGGATAGCGAGTAACTGTTTTGCCTCCTGTCGAGCGGCCTTCTTGTTGCCGAACAGCGAACCTTCACTCCATCTACCACTACGCCAGCAACTCGAGCTTGGCGGCGTATGAAACACCTGGTCACCATCTTTGCCAATGGCAGCAGGATTCGGGGGAATTAAAGTTCGTTGAAGCTGTTCGGACATTACTGTAGTGTTGCAGCGGAGCTAAGCCGCGCAATGCGGTTGACTTGCCAAAGGCATCAACCTGCCGAGCCACCCTTCATTCTTGTCAATACTACACCAAAATTTATTGAGACCTTCTACATATCATATGAAAAGAGAACGCTAAACTTCCATGAAGTTGAAGATTAGGGTCGACGAGCGATAGGATAGATGGATACTTAGTTCGTCCGCTTAGCCCAGAGAACAGCAATATGCCACCTCCCCCTCCACCCCCTCCCCCGCCTATGCCAGGCTTCGGCGGTCCTGGACCCCCCCCTCCTCCACCGCCTCCTGGAGGAGTACCAGGTGTTTCCAATCTACCTTCCAAGCCCCCGCCAACAGCTGCTAAGGATCGAGTAAGTGCGCCATGTGCTCTTCATGGCTAAGATTTCATATTATTCCTACAGCTGAGCTTACCAGTATATCGCGGCTATGATAACTAATGGAATCTCCAGGGCGCCCTTCTGACGGATATTACTAAAGGCACAAAACTCAAAAAGGCTGTGACAAATGACAGATCAGCTCCATTAGTCGAGAAGCCGTCTGGAAGCTCGATCGGTCCACCAGTGGGTGGAGCACCACCCATACCAGGTCTGGGAAGGCCACCAACAGGACTTGCACCCCCAGTACCAGGTGCAGTAGCTTCGAACCGGGCAAGGAGCAATAGTGATCGAGGAAGCGGCGGCGGTGGAGACAGTGGTGGGACGGCGACAGCACCTCAATTAGGGGGAATATTTGCTGGCGTTGGTATACCTAAGTTACGAAAGACTGGGGGCGGGATAGATACTGGCGCCGATAAAGATTCTTCGTACATCTCTGATCCAGAAACGTCACAGCAATCGGCCCCGAAACCTCCTGCTTCCTTTATGCCAAAGCCGCCAATGGCACCACGTACGAACGCGTTGAGGCCAACACCACATACGACCGAGTCATCACCACCCCAAGCATCTTTAGCAGCCAACCCGCTTGTTGCACACCTTCGCAAACCTCCGCCAAAACCAGCTTCACGGCCCAACTCAGAACCTTCCTTTTTGCCGCCTCGAGGAGCCCCTCCACCACCCACCGGTGCAAAACCTCCACCTCCGCCTATAACATCAAGAAAGCCGTCCACGGCCGCACCTCCGCCTCCGCCGTCCGCTGCACCATCTCTACCTCCCGCTCCGCCGCCACCGCCTGCTTCCGCGCCTCGCATTCCACAAAATGTACCTACACCCTCTTTGGCTCCTCCACCACCACCATCATCTGCGCCTCGCCCTCCACCGAGCGCATCTACACCTCCTGCGGCTCCACCACTCCCACCATCTTCTGCTCCCAGGCCTCCTCCAGCTCGTTCTACACCACCGCCTCCCCCAAGCTCCCACTCGTCTGTTAGTGATGTAGTCAGTCAATCAATAGCAATGCAAGCAGCGCGGAATGCTTATGGCAACGGATCAAGCTCTCCGGCTGCACCCCCTCCACCTCCGCCTCCTGTATCCTCACCACTGAAGCAGGCGACCCCAGCGACCCCTCCACCAGCACCCTCGGCGCCTCCCATTTCGAGATCAACTCTTGATCCGAGTTCTTACACCTTGTCTAATGGGACAAACTCGAACCATCGTAGCAGTCCCTCGCGAGACGGAATCTCCCCTAACAGGAATGGGCCCATCAAGATTGAGGACTCAAGATGGCGTTTCCAGCCAGAAAGCGAATTGCCGAAACCAAGAGAATTTATTGGAGGACCAAAAAGGTATAGAGCTGGGAGAGGCAGTAGTGTCCCGTTGGACCTTTCTCAATTCCGTTGAAGCATGATACCACCAAATATAATTTAGTTGACTTTAAGTGGCGCTTGTAACGTTGCAAGTGACACATGTACGAAACTTGGACCAATGGACAAGGGTGTAGGATGAATCGTGGATGATGGTGGTTCGAGGCTGTAGATATCTGATTAGATAAGATAATATCGTTCACCCAAGTTAAGGCGTTTCACATCTTGTTTGGCAGGATGTGTAAAAAGAACAACCGACCCGACTAAACTCCTCAACCACCAACTATGTCCTCCTCATCCCAACCCATTCCACCGCACCGCTTCGCTGAAGCAATCAAAGAACTCCCCTTATCAAATCTCCATTCTAAAGCCGCTGAAATCCGCAACTCAATATCACATCTTGAAGCTTCAAACCAGCAACTAAAGTCCTACGCAGACGATGGAGACAGAGACTGCGCTGAGGCTATCCAAGAGAATGTGTCTGTAATTCAAAGGATGGAGGAACGCATAAGGCTTCTCAAAGTCGAGGTTGAAGGAAGAGGCTTCAGATGGGGAGAGGACGAGGAGAATCTAGACAATGGAGGTGCTATAACGAACGGGTTAGGGCATGATGAGCCGTCTGCAACGAATGCTCAGGTGTCAGTCGGCACTCGACGGGGAATAGCTGGCGGTGGCAGTTTAGGGGACGAGGAGTTGGCGAGGAGGTTGAGGGAGCAGATGGGGGAGTATGACGATGAAGAGGAGATGGAGGAAGGAGTGCATCTATGATACACCGAGATATCTCCGTGCAGACTCACAGTTCCCCAGGTGCTGCGCTAGAGCTACCACTAACGGGGCACAGGACGGCATGCGGTTCAGTTGGTCAAGCAACAACTTATTGGCCAATCTCAGGCCTGCCCTACGACCACCTCTGTATTCAGTCTACGCCTACTACTAGATCATGTGGATCTCCTGGATGGGCCCAAAAACAGTGGGAAGGGACCGAAAATGAAGGGATTTGGCTCTAGCGACAATGGCAAAGTCTGTTTACGCAATCCTCGCAAGAAAATGGCTGGAACTTTTAATTGTGACCTACAAGCTTACGTGATTCAACTGCGGGTGCTTGTGATCGCCATGAACGCTCTGGTGACTAGACTGTTAATATATATATACAAGAGTGCCTGCTAGAGACAAGAAGCAAGTACTGATCCTTTCACATCATCCCGTTACTAATTATACAGCAGATCAAATGTGCATCATCCAGCTTACAGGTCGCCTCACAGTCGTCGTCGTCCAAGTGTACTAAGCCGGAAAAGGCAGAATCCCGACTTACTTTAGAAAGACGTCCAGTCCTGTGAGCCTCAGAATCGGTTGAATGATCGAGAATGGCAATGGGTTCGTCGCTGTGATCCCCAGCCTAATCAGTGGGTCCATGGTCCAGGGGTCGATCCAATACCACCAGGTATAGACCCAGAGGTAGCCTACAATAATTTGCCAAGTCCTGACGGTTTCACGCGAGCTTTTGTCTTTCGAATGCTCGTTTCCGAGGGTCCTTTCATACGCCCAGATGACGAGATCCTCAAAGTGTATTGCAAATGCCTGAAAGAACATAAAATTAAACCACATCGTGAAACGAGTGTGAAAGTCAGAATTCGGTGTGTACGGCATTGCGTAGGTCGAGATACCATGGAATAGACCGGAGAGGAAGAAACAGAAGTACAGCTCTGAATAAGAGGACAGCCAGGTGCCTTTTGCAATACCGCAAAATTTCTTTAAATCTTGACTGTAGCTGACAAGGAAATGTCGTGCTGTTTGATGCCAGAACGTATTCCAGAATCGACGCAAGGTGTAGGTCTGGCTGATAGGACCGAAAAACGGTGGCCAGTCCTGCGAGTTTTCAGCAAATGGGAAGTGACGCTTGGGTCAGCGTAACCGATTCAGAGTCGACAAACCTTTGGCTGCCCGAGCCCTAGGAGAACACAGACCATCGAGATTTGAATATACGCGTAACTGAACGGAAATACTGCGCCACATAGACCGACAGCATAATTGATCAATGACCGCCATATTGTCGCACCTCGCACGGTGAGAGCCATAGGATCAAAACCAGGTTTAAAGTAATACGATGAATTATAGCTGCCCGATATGTTAGTGATATTGACTATGTCCGCTGAAATTCGTATCCTTTCTCGGCCATAGCGTACATATTACACATGTCAACAAAGACAAGACATATTGCAAGGCTTTTCAGTCGTTCAAAAAGGAATGCGGCTTTACTTGGCGGCGCCTTGTACTCTGGGACCCCCTTGACCTGCTGATTTCATCCAACAAGTCGCGGACTGCAATATAGGGCTGCAGCCCATTTGAATTTGGTCAATGATAATCCACGCATTGACATAGCCTCAGCGCGAGGCCGGCCAACACGCCAATAGTCTTGTTCCGGCAGACCAAAGGAAAGCTTCTCCAGCGTGCCTAGGTACCATGGCCACTGGCCGATCATGAGGCTGCGAAGGTCGACAGCATCGGAACACAGATTTGCCCAAGTTGCGAGGATGAGGCCTAGAATGATTGGGACGAAAAGAGTGGCTCGATGTGGAAATGGAGGCAGAGTGAGCGCGAAGATCTCGACAGCTGGAAGAAGTAGATGTGGCAGAACACTTCCAGTGGCCGTAGGGGAGAAGAGAGAGTCCATGGTGCGACTGTTTGGGTGACTCTATCGCATGTCTTTGGAGGGAATGAAGAAGAATAACGGACTGGTAGAGGTTGCACATCCGAGACTCCAGGGTGGATCAATCGTCCATGCCCGCATTAAGCTAAATAAATGGCAGTCAAGGATCTTGTGCTCGAAGCGATTCGAACTGGATCTGTGCCTCTTCCTCGCTTCCATCATTCTAACTTTCTCTGTGGCTTCACCTGCGGAGCAGCTTCGCACTAGGTCTGGCTACATGGAGCCAACAACACTATAACATCACCCTTGGAAAAATAGGGGTGGGGGCTCGGGTTAAGATACCTTATTTTCCAAGAAGGTGGGGTGGGATAATAGGCTAATGACCGCCCAAGGGCCCTAAAACTACGGGCGGGAGCACGACAACTCTCGCGCCGACCCTCTCCGTGCTCTGCCAATGATTGGGGTCAAGGTACAGCATACGTCCATCTAGTTTTATGTTCGTACCACACTACTTGAAATGGTGGCTTATGATTGCTTACGATCATTGCTCCCATGTCGCACTATGTTTGCCAGCCGACTTTCTTTCCGTCATATCTAATATGGAGAGCATATAGTGCAAGCCACCATGAACCGTTTTGACCGTATTCTGGGCATATCTTTATTAAAACTCCTGGTTTTCTGCAGTATGCAGACTGCTCCGTTCCAGGGAAGGTCTTTGCACTCGCCCGCGTGTCGTATGTGGCATTAGTAAGTAGCGCTGTAGCTCGCATGCGACGTCAATGTCAAGCTTCGGAACTCGCTAGCACTTACAGGCTCTTCATATGCCGGATATACTATTGAAAGATTAGTGTGGCGTGCATCACTACGCCGTAACTATGCGTTGACCTTGTTGAAGACTTGATCGGCATATGGTCTTGTAGGACATTTCCCCTTTGAAGATCTTTCTGATACACTGTGGCACAGATTGGTGGTGTCGCACGATGTAACGACGAGCACTACTGATAGTCTGCGTCCTTCAAGAACATCAAGAAGCCTGAGCAAGCCAGAGAGTCCAAGTTCAGCAATCATGGCTGGAATTGCTGCGCTCTATGCCGTTGAGACGGTTTTCTCGGTGCCGGCACTACTAGCTGTTGCTTTGCGATTATGGGCAAGACACTTAACAAAAAGAGAACTGGCTCTCAATGACTGGGCTGCCATCGGCGCTTTGGTGAATTCCAGCAAGACCTCTGTTTGAGTTATTTGATTGCTGATTCCTCTTGAAGATATTCAATTTTGGTTTCGCTGTGGCGGCTTATATTGGTAAGTTGTCCCAGACAGCTGAAAAGTTACGCTTCACTGCTTCGTGGAAAGCTGAATTTGAGCTGATACAATGGGCTGCGTAGGATTCAATGCTGGTATTGGTGAACATATGAGCGCTCTTAAGAATCCTGAGACTCAGTTAGTGGTCGTAATTAAGGTACATATCTCCGTGCTTGCAGCTTCATGAGCCTAACCGACATTGCTACGTAGTGTCTGCTTGCATTAGAAGCTCTGTGGGCTGTTGTTAATGTGTTGGTCAAGATATCCATACTCACACTCTATGTGAGTATCTATGTTTGACACTCAGAAGTTACACTTCTAATGTGAACAACTTAGTTACAAATATTCCGGGGTAAATGGTTTACCATAGCATGTTACGCAACGATGGACCTTAGCGCGGCATTACTTGTTGCGGTGCTTCTCGAAGTCGGCCTGCTTTGTCGGCCATTTGAGTATAATTGGAACAAATATATTCCGGGCACTTGCGGGGATACCACCCAAGCTTACGAAGCTGTGGGTATTCTCAATCTGATAACCGACCTGACGATTATCATCCTACCTATGCCTGTATTGTGGAAACTACAGCTTCCTGTAGCCAAGAAGGTTGCTTTGACCTTCATGTTTGGGGTCGGGGTCTTGTATGACTGTCTCTTCTTTACCTCACCAATTTTCATATTGACCATTTTCGGCTAACCAAGTCCTCAGGATCTGTATCGTGAGCACACTCCGAATTCTATCTCTTTCAGTATGGCAGACTAGCGACTTCACCTATGGTATGCGCCAGATAGCGTACTGGAGTTTGCTGGAACCTACCCTCGGCATCGTTAACTGCTGTCTTCCGATAATGGGACCCATCATAAGCGCCGCCACTTCCTCAAAGCTCTGGACTAGAGGCAACCCCTCCCATGGCAAAGTCTCTTACGGCAAAGGCGTGTCAGGGAAGACAAATTCAAGAGGGGGACAAAACCTGGAAGCTGGTCCTTTCAAACGCTTGAATGAGCCAATGTACCCCATGGGACCTATGCCATCTAGAAGCAATGAAATCACAACATCCTCAAACAGCACAGATTTCTACGATCCGCGGGACGATAAAGTTGAATCATATGGACATGACACGAAGGCTCTGCCAGCTAAGCTGGGGATTAAAGTGAAGCAGGAATGGGAAGTTCACCATGGATGAAAGGAAGAAATTGGGTGGCGCCAGGATAATCTTTGGAAAGAAGGACATATGTACGAATGACTTGGAGACGAAGCCTCGTTTGAATGATTATATGGAGCTGTACTATTATCCGTGACGCTGTGCATTAATCGCAGGGGCCGTCGCTTCCGCCGGCCCTGAACTGGGTTTCTACATATATATATATATATGGTGTCGCGATATGTCTTCTTATTTAGCTTAATTGAAGTAGGCAAGACCTGACGTAGATAACTTATGCGGTCGCTCATGCTATTTTCGGCTTGCTACACTTGAACATCAGAACTGTCCCTTGAAGCTCAACCTCAACCTCCTCGAAGTACACCCCCATTGCTTTCACGAAGCCAGCTTCGCTATCATCCCTGTTGGTGAAAAACCCTTTCGAGTTTCCCAACGTCAAAATCGCTCTCCCAAAAATATTGTGCTCTACGCCTGCCCCCAATATAGTGGCCCCGTACACGCATCCCCCATCATTGAGTCTGTCTTTCAGATGTTTAAAGATCTGACACTTCTTCTCAACAGAACCCGGCAGACAGTGCATCAAATAGAACAGACTGATTGAATCGGAGTTTCCCAGTTCCTTTGGCAACGGCTCAAATATATCATGCAACACCGTTCTCGTGCCCTCGCGTCCTAAGCGAACCTCAGCTGTCTCCAGAGAGTTGGCGTTGAGATCCACCAGTGTTACTGTTGTTTCTGGTGGAAAGTCGGCGTTGCTGAGGTGATAGCCTGTGCCTACGCCAATGTCGAGGTGTTTAACGCTCGCGTGCTTGCGGAAGAATGGGAGCAGGTAGCTGGTAGTTGGGCAGCGCCAGGCATATGTGGTTACGACCCCGAGGACCCACCAGTCGTAGACCGCAAGGAGCCAAGGGTTGTAGATCTCCGTGGCCTGGGTTCGGGCTGCTTTCTCCGGCAGGAGTGGTTTGTTTTCTGTGGCCTCGGTGTTGGCGGTCATGATAAAAACTGGTGTGAATTGGTAGACGATGCGGCAGTCTCTGCTTGCTTGGAAGGTTCTTCGAAGGATATGCAACGCTCACTGAATCTTTCGAGGATCCGGTGCCGGTATGGCAAACGAATTTTGAAATCGTTCTAGGGGTTGAAACATATCCAAAGATTAAGGTTCCTATCAAAGCACGGACACGCTATATCAATGTTTGGAAAGGAAGATAGACTACGCTGTTACCATTCGCACCTAGAGAGGCTACTCCTGAGACCACTCAACGGGCATTGTGCAGTCAATAGCGTGCCTTTCGCGGTGGGTCACCTGATGGAGCTTTGGAACGGCATTTGTTAGTATTGCGTCGTGCAGATGCAGAAAGGCGGCACAACAAGCTGGACGCAAGCCCGAATCTGCCATAAGCAATATCAAAAGCCTTAGCACTATAATTGTAATAACGATATATGGGCCGATCGAATTGAGCAATATGTCTGGTGTGCCTTGGCTCGGAGAAGAAGGTCGACTACCTAGCCATGGTGTGATCTGTGCCTTCTCCTATGCATACCATAGTATGCACAAGTGTACCTGCATGAAGATCCGTGCTCATAGCTTGAGAGACTATTTTCGATCGGCCAAGTTCAGTGTAATGATTGACAGTCGGATTAGTCTACGATAACCACCTCGGAGAATCTTACTTTACTACCTTAGGCCATGGGACGGAATCGTGACGCCGCACACTTGCATATGCACCGGCTGCACCTCTTCGACTATGCTAGGACGTCTCAATAGTCACCTGGAGAATGCAATGCTATACCATCGCGATTTGCAATCAATGTCAAGCAAGCTTGTGAGTATTGCCGCACGTCGCGCATTACGGTCTCGTAGCTCCGTTCCTTCTCCTGGCCTTGACCTGTCTAGTCTCCTTGTTTGACTCAGCAATAAGAGCAAAAAGCGCGACGTGACTACTGCGTTACAACAGGGACAGCCCTAAGTTGTCAATTTCTGTTTCATACGATGTTAGACAGTTGCAGCAATGGGTGAAGGTGGATATCTTCAGATCAACAAGGCTCTAAACGCTGATGCATTCGACGAATTTCTATCCACGCAACAATCGCGGATGCCTTTCCTACCCGACGTAGGGCGCGTAAGCCCACTAGTTACCAGAGTACTGGGATTCAATCCGGGCAAGGTATGTTACATTGGGGTCCGATGCTTAAATGTTGGACCCAGCGAGTTGGTCGACCAGCTGTCTCTGTTGGCACTATCAGCACTGACGTTGAGTGAAGTTCACACTGCAGGGAACAAATACTTATATAGTTGGCAGCGGATCCACAAGAATACTGATCGATACCGGCCAAGGAATCCCGAATTAGGCTCAGACACTCTCCAGTATCCTGACAGAACAGAATATCGCCATATCTCATGTGCTTCTCACGCATTGGCATGGTGATCACACGGGCGGTGTCCCAGATCTGATACGCTTGTACCCTCATCTGGCCACGGCAATCTATAAAAATGCACCTGGAAAAGGCCAGCTTCCTGTCAATGACCATCAGCTTTTCGTCGTTGAGGGCGCCACGATTCAGGCGGTGCATTCCCCAGGTCATTCCCATGATCATATGTGCTTTATCTTACGTGAGGAGAACGCCATGTTCACTGGGGACAATATCCTTGGCAACGATGTGTCTAGCGGAGTCGAGGACCTTGGTGTATATATGGACACGCTCACGGTCATGCAGAAGCAAGATTGTGTCCTTGGCTACCCTGCCCATGGGGTTGTGGTAGCCGATCTCCGGATCAAAATCGCCCAAGTGATTGAGCAGAAGGTGAGACGAGAGCAAAAATTACTGAGAAAGATGCAGGCTCTGTGGGTAGCAGCTACGACAGGTGGCAAACGAAGTGTAAATGGCAGTGCCACCGTGGAAGAGCTGGTGATTGCTACTTACGGGGAAGGCGTGGGGACCGTCACCAGGAAGCAGATCCTTGAACCCTTTACGGACGAGATCTTGAGAAAGCTTGTGGGGGATGGGAAGGTTGGGTTTGAGGTTGTTGGGTGTGAGAAAAGGTGGTTCATCTGCAACATCGATCAGTAGGTTCGAATTCTGGACCCCGGAATGGCGTCGAACTGCGAACGTTCAGGATGGATTTGTGTCAACTTTGTCCGCGCAGAATGACCTTCTACTTAGAACCCACAGCATGAAGGCAGTCTCGATCAGCCAGATTGGCTATGGACAACCGTGAACATCGGCGGAGCCCGTGATACATTTGGGAAGCTGGTTGAGCAGCATAAGATACCACTACTGTACCTTGCCTCCGCTAGGTTATGAGGGGTGGGTGTTCTAGGGGAAATCAAAAGGCCTGTGGGGGTCTGTTAGGCCTGGAGATTAGAAGGTGGGGCTTGTGTTAGCGTTGGATTAAGCTTGCGGCTAGGGGTATGGGAGCTAAGCGTATGTAGCCAACCTTAAGCTGCGATAGCCCCCAACCCGCCCCCGGACTTATGTCCCATACAGAGTACTGGGTCCAGGCTAATTGCCAACTTCAAAACACCACCACGATCACCAATTCTGCCTGAGATAGCAAGATATCTGCACTAAGTACGGCGTACGATCTTCGCCCCCACTCAAACTACCGATTGGTACTTGGAGTGACGATACCTGCCAGCCACCTGGTATGTTAGACGCTGTATAGCTGCATGAGAACGTCTCTACTCACACTATCTATACTTATCCGTCACTGCCGTTCTTGAGGAGTGCGCATTATGACAATCTTCAAATTACCGGCTGTGTCTTTCTCTGCACTTACTTAGGTAGGTAATCGACCACTCAAGCTAATCTATTGTTTAGACTTTCGCTCAGCCAATTGCTGGATCCTCGTGTCCCGTGCACACGGTGAACTTGGGCAATGCGATTCGAGGGACACCTCTAATTGGAACATTGCTTGAACCTTGTACACGGTAGCAGTGCAATTGTTGTTTCATGTTTGCTCAATCGCTCTTTGTTGATACTATAATGCTTTGACTAATACAGCTTGTCTGGTACATTGTCCATGACTATTGCCTCCAGCTACGTAAACCTTGCTGCAGAAGCCGAGACCAGGTTGGCCGGATGTTTGCATTGCCTTGACCTTCCATGTTGCACACCGTCTATTTTAGCGTTTCGAAAAAGACCGAGATGGTGTTCCTTCTGTTTGCTCGACTCCCGGAGCTGCAGCCGAAACGATGTCTAGCACAACACATGTCGGGACCTTTAGACACAATTGAGTACTCTGGTGCGGTCGATTCAATCTTGATCGAGCACGGTGTGGCAAGGAAAGGCACATGTGCAATATGCTGGTCTTGCCGAGCGGCCTTAAGTCCACAGAGCAGCGTGACGTGCATATCCGGCTCTGTTATTACCTGTATCAAGCAGCAGCCACCTACAACATGAGCCTTAAGGGGTACCCGGCCATATAACCCAGGAACCCAATGACAAGCTGCTCCCCTCGTTGCCCTTATCCAGACATATAGAGCTTGAGTGAATCAACAGGCGTGCCATCAGATGTCGATTCTTACGCCATCATCAGACTCCTCTGATGGATGCATGAAGGCCAGGATTGTTCATTTCAGTAATGAGCTTCCGAATGATAGTCTCGTGGATGTACTGCGTCATTTGCACATCAAAAGCAAAGGTAGAAACCATGCCTTGCTCGCATTGTTCCTCGAAGGAGCTGTCACCGCCTTGCGGGAAGAGGTGCGAGAGCTGGAACGAGCACTTAAAGATCTGGTGCGTCCATTCGAATTCCTTTCGCAATTGGCGGAGGATGCGGAGTTGCGTCGGGGTCCTCTAGGAGAATCCATTGAAGGCATGCTGTTATGTGTGGTTGAGATTGGGACGCTGCTGAGGTAGGCCGTTAAGGTTGTCAACCTTGCTTAGGCATAGGGTACTCATTTCTTCGATCCTAGCTATTACGAAGAACGCCCGCATGAGTACTACTTTGACCCCCGAATGATGTTGATTACCGGGCTTGGAATAGGATTGCTGGCCTCAGCGGCACTCTCACTATCTCCAAGGCTTGCTGATATGCCTTTCGTGGGTGCCGAGATTGTGAGAACAGCATTTCGCGCGGGAGTAATGGTCGACAAAGTCTCACAAAGTCTCGAACCGCGGGACACCACTGGCCGCTCGGAGACTTGGGCATATGTGGTTACAGGCGTAACAGAAGAGCTTGTGCAGAGAGAACTAGACGAAATCAATGGGAGTGAGGTATTTCAGCTCCTACTGGTGTTTCTCGGACTTTCAATGACGTTCTAATAGCAGCTCACACCCGAGTCGAGTAGAATCTTCATTAGTGGCTACGCTGAGTCATCCGTGACAATTAGTGGCCCTCCTTCTAGGCTGAAAGCTCTGTTTCGAAACTCGAGTTTCTTCCATAGCGTCAAGAACATTGCTTTGCCGGTGTTTGGGGGTCTGTGTCATGCTGGGCATATCTACAACAAGCAACACATACAGTCAGTCGTGAAAGCTAGCTCCTTGCAGAATTTCGACGTCAAGTATTCGTCGATGATCCCAATTCTATCTACTGGCACAGGGGAGCGCTACCATGCTACGGGACCTGTGGAGCTGTTCGAGCAGATAATCACAGAGCTTCTTACACGGCCAATTCGATGGAAGAGTGTCGTCAACTCAGCCATTAAACTTGCGAGCGAAATGGACGCATGGGAGTGTCAGATCCTCGTTTTCCGTGAATCTCATTCGGTCCGCGAGCTGCTTTCCAATCTTAAAATGGCCTTACCTGATCTCAAGGCTGTGCTCCAAGATATAATGCCGTCTAATTTTCGCCGTTGCGAAGCCCAACAAAGTGCTAGAGGACCGATGCAATCTAGAATTGCGATCGTCGGCATGGCTTGCCGATATCCTGGTGATGCTACGGACCCAGACAAGTACTGGGAGGTACTAGAACAAGGTTTGGACGTGCACAAAAAGGTTCCCGCCGACCGATTCGATGTAGATGCGCACACAGATCCTACAGGCAAAAGGACCAACACATCGATAACGCCATATGGGTGCTTTGTTGATAATCCCGGGCTCTTCGACGCACACTTCTTCAATATGTCGCCAAGAGAAGCTCAAGAGACCTGTCCGATGCAGCGTCTCGCGCTTGTTACGGCCTATGAGGCTCTTGAGCGTTCTGGATTTGTCGCTAATCGAACAAGCTCTACCAACCTAAGTCGGATAAGTACATTCTATGGACAGTCGAGTGATGACTACCACGAGTCTAATACAGCCCAAGAGGTTGGTACCTATTTCATACCAGGCGGAAACCGTACCTTCGGCCCTGGCCGTATAAATTACTTCTTCAAATTTTCGGGACCTAGTTTCAACTGTGATACCGCTTGCTCATCCAGTCTGGCTACCATACAAATTGCTTGTACTTCGCTTTGGAGTGGCGACACTGACATGGCTGTCGCTGGGGGAGTGAATATCTTAACTAATTCAGATGCTTTCGCCGGACTGAGCAATGGCCATTTCCTGTCTAAGACAGGAAGCTGTAAGACTTGGGATAGCCAGGCTGACGGCTACTGCCGTGCGGATGCTGTCGGCTCCATAGTCTTGAAAAGACTCGAAGATGCTGAAGCTGATAATGATAATGTTCTCGGTGTAATTCTTGCTGCAGCTACCAACCACTCAGCCGATGCTATTTCCATCACTCATCCTCATGCAGGAGCCCAAGCGGACTTGTATCAGCAAGTTATGCGTCGTGCAGGGATTGATCCGCTCGATGTGAACTATGTGGAATTACATGGCACAGGCACTCAGGCTGGCGACTCAGTTGAAATGGAATCCATCTCTAATGTCTTTGCACCAATTCATGGGCAACGGCGCCGATCAGACCAACCATTACATATTGGAGCGGTCAAGGCTAACATGGGCCACGGAGAAGCAGCAGCAGGCGTCACAGCCCTGATGAAAGTCTTGTGCATGCTACAGAGGAATGCTATTCCGCCTCATGTGGGCATTAAAAACAGTCGTAACCCTTCATTTCCTACCGATCTTGATGAAAGAAATGTGCACATTCCATGTCAAAAGACGTCCTGGCCTCGTCCAGTGGGCAGAAAGCGATTGGCTGTCGTGAACAATTTCAGTGCAGCTGGTGGCAACACTACTGTTGTGCTCGAGGATGGTCCTCTTACGGATCGGGGTCCTGCCGATTTCCGCTGCAAGCATGTCGTTGCCATCTCAGGAAAACATAAATCTTCACTGCGAGGCAATGTCGATTCCATGCTTTCCTTTATCGAAGCGAACCCTACCGTCTCAATTGCTGATCTATCTTATACGACATGCGTCAGACGGGTTCACCACAACTACCGCATCGCTGTACCAGCTTCCAATGTTAAACAACTGAAAGAGCTTCTCACCCCTTACTTAGAGTCGATAGAGTCTCATAAGCCGCTCGATACCTCGGCACCACGTTCCATAGCTTTTACTTTTACAGGTCAGGGAGCCTCAAGGCACGTTAGAAGCAAATTCTTCAGAGAAATTCCTTACTTTCGGGCTCAAATTCTTCACTTAGCCTACTTGGCCGAGATTCAGGGCTTCCCGGATATCATTCCAGCTATTGATGAGTGCGACAATGATGAGGAAGGGTTATCTCCAATTGTAACTCATCTAGCTTTGGTCTGTGTTGAAATTGCACCGGCCAAGTATTGGGCATCATTGGGCGTCAACCCGAACGCTGTCATTGGTCATAGCTTGGGAGAATATGTCGCACTGCACGTCGCTGGTGTAATTTCCGCCAGTGATGCTATCTTCCTTGTGGGGAGGCGTGCGAGGTTGTTGGAGGATACTTGCACCGTGAGCACCCATTTGATGTTGGCTGTCCGGGGTAGTTTGTCGGAGATCAGAAACATTGCTCCCGAAACCTCCTATGAAGTGGCTTGCATCAATGGGGAACGAGATATTGTTCTCAGCGGACCAAAAGGTCAAATGGCATCTGTTATGGAATCTTTGAAAGAGAATGGCCTCATATGTCACGTCTTGGACATACCATACGCTTTCCATTCTTCTCAGGTCGATCTAATACTTGAAAGCTACGAGGGGATCGCAAAAAGCGGTGTTATATTCAAGGCGCCAAACCTTCCGGTAATATCTCCACTGCTCGGTAGAGTCATCTTCGATAACAAAACGATCAATGCAGGCTACATGGCTCGAGCAGCGAGAGAGCGAGTCGACTTCGCCGGTGCTTTGAGAGCGGCGGAAAAAACACGCATCGTAAATGAGAAAACTGTATGGCTTGAGGTCGGACCGCATCCAGTCTGTTGCGCTTTCATTCGCAATGCGTTCCCTACCGCTCAATTCACCTTACCCACTATGCGTAAGAGTGAGGGAATCTGGGCAACTCTTGCAGATACTATGAGTGCATTGCACTGCGCTGGTGTGGATATCGATTGGAATGAGTTTAATCTTCCGTTCGAGAAGAGCCTCAGACTTTTAGATTTACCCACGTACGCTTGGAACAACAAGAACTACTGGATACAATACAACGGAGACTGGAATCTTACGAAGGGCAATAATGCCAAGACAGCATTACCTACCGTCATATCGTCGCTCAAAACCTCCTCAGTTCAACAAATAGTAGAGGAAGAATTCACCAAGACAACGGCTAGAGTCATCATGCACTCAGATGTAATGCATCCGGACTTCCTCGATGCCGCCAATGGCCATAAAATGAATGGTTGCGGTGTGGTCACATCGGTAAGCGTCTGGAGAGAAGCCGGAGGCTTTTTTTGGGGATGATTTACTAATCAAACCAATTTTCCAGTCTATCCACGCTGATCTCATCTACACTCTTGCTAATTACATCGGGAAGAAGTCTGATTCTAATATCAGCGGAAGAGATGTTAACATTGTGAATATGGTGGTCACAAAAGGTCTTGTGGCTCAGAAAGATAAAAGCAAGCCTCAAATCTTCCAGGTCGTAGCAACAGCAGACTTCACGTTAGGCATTTTAGACCTTGAATGGCGAAATGTGGGGGGCGATGGTCAAGTAGGGGATGTGTTTGCAACAGCTAACGTAGAGTATGGGAATGCCGATAGCTGGCTTCGAGAATGGGCACGTGTGGCGCACCTGGTGGAAGGACGAATTGAAGCTCTTGAGAAGATGGCCAAAGATGGCACGGCGAACAAACTCTCCCGCAGCATGGCATATCGCTTGTTCTCCAATCTTGTGGACTACAGTGAGAAATACCGTGGCATTCAATCTGTGATCCTTGACCGCTTCGAAGCAGTCGCTAATGTCGAGCTACACCGTGAAGTAACCGGGGTGTGGACTATACAACCTTACTTCTTGGACAGCGTAGCCCACCTTGCAGGTCTGATCATGAATGGCAGCGATGCTATGGACACGGCCGCTTATTACTGTGTAACGCCTGGATGGGAATCCCTGCGTTTAGCCAGGAGTCTTAAAGCGGGCGGCAAATATCGATCCTACGTGAAGATGATTCCCACCGCAGATGATCCGAGCATCTACCTGGGCGACGTCTATATCTTCGAAGAAGAGACTATCATTGGCATGGTCGGTAGTATACAGTTCCGAAGGTATCCCCGTATTCTTCTTAGCAGATTCTTCTCAGCTCCAGATGAGTCGACGACGAGTGCGGAAACTCCATCGACAATTACTGCATCACGAGCTCCAAAAGCAGCAACTGCATACCATCCTCCACCAGCACCTATGAACAAAGTCTTAGAGCCCGAACCACGACTCCTCCAAAGCCACCTCGAGCAACAGCAACCATCATCCGCTTCCAAGCCCACCGCAATGGAGACCAATATTACGCCTCCCACCCTGGACAGCAACAGCAACAGCAATAGCGCAGCATCACAGCGCGAGCCATCACTCTCATAGCCAACGAAGCCGCACTCGAGCTCTCCGAACTAAAAGATGAGGCCAATTTCGCCGAACTCGGTGTCGACTCCTTAATGTCATTAGTGATTGCCGAGAAATTCCGAGAGCAGCTGCAAGTTACAGTGCGAGGCTCCTTATTCCTTGAATATCCAACCGTGGGGGATCTGAAGGCTTGGTTAAGGGAATATTATGAATGAACGATTGCTCAAGTCCTGAACGAGAGGAACACACTAGTCAAGTTTAGATAAAAACCTGAGTATCGTAGCTGTTTTGATTTTGCGGAGATGATGTGTAGTTTATATATACTGTACAATTCCGCCTGAAAGGGGCGAGTGGGAAGGAAAGAACTGCAGGCAGTATCTTCCGGGAGCTAGTGGCCAATATTCCTCGTCGTAATAGGGAATATCTCGTATTAGTAGAAGCACACATAAGATCAGTCCTCGGGGTCTGGGAGCCGTTCATCGCAGGCCCCCCCCTCCACCCCGATTACCCGTTTGAAACCAACTAAACGTCCTAAGAGACGTAAACCCACCTTCCCCTACCCCACTCCTGACTCTTCTAGCACACTATAAAACCCCGTCTCTCCCCCTGTCAC
The DNA here is from genome assembly GCA_947623385.2 of Cladonia squamosa. Lineage (NCBI taxonomy): Eukaryota > Fungi > Ascomycota > Lecanoromycetes > Lecanorales > Cladoniaceae > Cladonia > Cladonia squamosa. The sequence continues at coordinate 393,043 of OX392384.1, forward strand.
CCGTCCCCTTTCTCTCAACCAAACCCCCTCTTCGACCACAATCCCCAACCCCCAACACCCTACCCCACACAGAAGAAAATGTCTTTCATCACCACCCTCATCAATAACCTCTTCTTCCGCACATCATCCCCCTCCACCCCTCCTCCCCCATCGTCCTCCCCAGCATCCTCCCCAGCATCCTCTCCCCAGAAAACCCGCCAACTCCTCTGCCTCACCATCTGCGGCTATCGAAAACCAGGTATGAGCGAAGAAGCATACAGGGAATACATGACGAAGAACCACGCCGAGCTGGTAAAAGAACTGATGGTTAGATATGGGGTTGTGCGATGGACGCAGGTATAGAAATCCTTCTTTCTTTCCTCCACTTGACAAACACCCACAACACAAAACCGCAGAATAGAACACAACACATCCCCCACACACCGGTGGGATTTAATCTATCTAGCACATATATGTATGTATGCTAAGCCTTATTGTAATGATGATGATGATGATGATGATGATAATGTTGATAATACCGCTGATGACGATAAAAAAGCAAAGACCCACAACACCACCTCCACCCGCGCTCTAATGTCCCGACTGTTCGACCCGCAATTCGCAAATGTAGTCGACTATGATTGCTTTAGTCAGGTGGTGTTTGAGGATATAGAGGATTATGTACGGATGAAGGAGGATGTGTTTTATTTGGAGAGGGCGAGGGGTGATCATGAGAATTTTGCGGATACGAGGAGGAGTCGGTATGTGTTTTTTTGTTTGGGTTTTTTTCTTTTCTTTTCGAGTTTGGTGGGATGTGGTGGGGAGGTGGATTGGAGGGAGGGGTTGGTGGGGTTTGGATTGGGGAATTGTTATGTGTGGTACTGGCAGGTGAGGGTTTGGCTGATGGCTTGAGTGTAGGATGACGATTGGTTGGATTGAGGAGCTTATTGTGGATGGAAAGGCTGTGGAGTAGGTTGAAGATGGGATAGGGTTGTGTTGAGGCGGGAAGGCTTTTGATGATTTTGATGATGGGTTTGGATGTTTTCGGATACCGTATGATGGTTTGACGGGTCTGGTGGGCTCTTTGGTAGCTATAGATTGTCAATGAAAGTGAGAAATTTACAAAATCGACCAAAGACCCATGTTTGAATCTGCTAGATTGATGAGTTTGAGACATGTGTATAATTTCTTCTCTCGGATAGCACTGGACGTGCTCATGTACATGTCTATCAACGCCAAATCTTCTTTGGTGCTTCTTCTAGGAAATTTTCCTCTTCTTACCGCAGACTTCCGGACAATGAACCATTAGCCTGACTCGAAATGTTAGTTAGAGCTCGAGAAAGTATTGGAAGCTGAAGCAGGAGCTGGGATATGGGACCAGGGCGGCATGCGAAGCTTGAATGTGGAGTCTGGTTAGAAAACCACGGGGTATTCGTAGAGACGGCTGAGAGCTCATACATATTGGATTGATCGGAGGCGGTGACACTGGTGTTTAGCCCTGTGATGGTAGGAGAACAGACCATAAATCTTGCATAAAGAGTCGACGATCAAGTATCACTGTTGCTTCTAGACGCGGTGAAGTAAGCAACGAATTGGCTTGTCAGTGGATTATTGGGATGGGCTGTAGCTGGGATCACGTATAACGTCTGCCAGCAGTTATCCCCCAAAAGTTCCCTGCTACCTGTGCTTGGGGAACAGGGCCTTGGCGTCCTCTTTCATGAGTAACAGCACTTCATAGAAGCTCTTCAGCTCCATCAAAGGGTGCATGGTATCTGGATTAAGATTAACACCCATTTTCGCGACATATCTCCAGTCTGGGAGGTTATGGTTATTGTCTTCACTCCAAGCGGGTTCCATCCCAAAATGGGGACTGAACTTATCTTTAGGCGCTTGACTAAGCGGTACCCATCCACTCCGCCCAATGTTGGAGACACCTACCGACGCATCCCAGCAGATTGAATAATGTTCTGTTGAGGCCATCTAGGTCTGGCGTCCACTCCTCGAGTCGCGGTATCTTGTGCAGACCGTTACCTCGGTGTTCAACCGGCCTTCGGCTTCAAGGCCATCGTACAACTTCGGACATCACTCGGCAATCTAGAAGCGCCATTTGGGTCCCAGGATGGGCGAGCCTGACGCTCGAGGATTCTGCTTTGTGAATAGAGTATTCAGTGTGCTTATTCGTAGTTACGAAGTAAGTGTACCGCAAATGCGGCTCTGGTCGTGGTAATGGGAAGTGTTATTTGCCGTAGCGAGGATATTGCTTGGAGGGGTATTGTTTGCGCAGGCATGGTATGCAGTAATCGGATCTCATTGTCGCAGTAGGTCTATCGAAGGTCGCACCTGGCTCTTATCTTCAAGACAATTCCCGCCAAACGGAAAGACAGCAGCAAGGAGATTCTGGCAACATATCAGCCTTCTCATCTAATTTCCCGCTTAAAGTCCATGGTTTTATTGAAAGGTAGACATGTTCCTACCTATACCTTGCGGTATTTGGGTGACCCTTTTTCCATTGGTTGAAGGTAACTCCCTTAAAAGAGGACCTGTCATGCTACGGAGCATATGCTCTTGCTTCCCTCGCTGGCGGTATAACCTAGACTCTGGCAGTGGTAGGCATGGCAGCCTTGGGAATACCGGACACCATGACCTTTGTCAAGTCACGGTGGCCTAAGGAATGTTCGGTATCCGCAGCCAGTGACTGAGCAAGGTGACGCGCATTTGGATAAGCCGTGGAGATTCCAGAAATCATCGAGAGCATCGCCAGGAAGGCGAAGTTGCATACTGTGTAATCTGTGATTCCACAAAGAACGTCGGGCAAAGCGGTTCTAGGAAGCGAAAATAAACTAGGCACTGCTTGATGATAACTACTTGAACATTACCATCCAATACCTTTTATTGACAGTCATACTCGACTAGTCCTCGTTGCAAGCTTGTGGCTTATGGCTTGGCTCGTCAAAAGAATGGAGCTAATGTAAGCGAAAAAATCGATCATAGAGGCGGATAGGATCACATGGACTTGGTCAATTGATCGCCTTCATCACCGATCAAGGTATAGCTACCAAGCTTGTTTCAACGCTTTGATAGATAGATGTGCCATTCCACCGTTAATGTGGGATTTCCTGGTGACCATGTGTGCTTCTCATAGTCGGATCTTGCTGAACAGCATTGTTATTTCCCACGAAACGGGTATCAGACCCAGAGTCTTGTAAAGAAAATGGACTTTCTGAGCGAGCCGAAAAGTCTTCAAATCGGTTGATGGATTAGTTGGCGATGGGATCTTACCTGATACAGATCATGTTCGTGGTGCTTACACTGATGAGATAGCAAGATTGATGAGGAGGGTATCGAAATGTCTTGAGCTCAAAACAGCTACTACACCGTAGAGGACTGGGACAATTATTGCGATTTCGTGGTGCCGTAGTTGCCGTGGAGTAAGTTGGACATGTTCAAGATAGGCTGATTTTAGATGATATGCATCTCTCAGGCGGATATTGAGCACTGGCGTAGACGGAGTGTTTCGGAAGGCTAGGTGTACTCTCGTCGTTCAGCTCTCAACGGTTGAGAGGCTTGAGGGCGGAAAATATTCGACCGGCGATTGGCGAGGAGGGCTGGATGGGGAGATTGTGGCGTACTTTAAAATAGTTAAGACGAGCTGTCACGGTCCAGACCGGCGGTAGCGAGCGTTAGTGGGGCTTGGCAATGAACTCCAATAGTCCGGGGTGGAGATGATGCGAAAGTCGACAGGGGGAAAGGGGGGGGGCACGGATGGACAAATTCTCCCCCAGTCTGACTGCACGGATAAGGAGCCTCTCTCACGCAATTCTTCACACTCAAGCATGGGCAGGTATGCATATGTATTGGACAGGCATCATCTATCGAATTGATATCTGTGTTGTTGTGTTGGCGCATGATGTGCGAAAAGTTATACTTCTACCGGCAGATTGGGGCCAATGCCGAATGATCGCTGGGTCAGGCCCACTCAGCCAGCACTGAGACCACATGGCGCACTTTTTGTCGCCTACCGAACCCTTACTTATGCCGGCCTCTTTACCTATTCCAGCATGACTACCATGTCGACAATCCCAATTGGCAATCCTGATTTGGTAGGAATGCCTGCAACAACCCCCAAGTACTTGTACTACTACTGAGCTACCTATCCAAGCTATTCTAACACTCCCTCTTTGAGCTTACTCGACGGGGAATAATGCCACTCACTTCTAACCCCCGTCGCAATCTTCGGCCCCCGCTACCGACAAAAAAGTCGCGTGTAGGTGTAGGTGAGGTGTAGATCTTTAAAAGTATTCCAATGTCCTAAATCCACTTGCTTCACATTCTTCAAGCTTCCACCTTTCTCTGCAATCAAGGAACTGCCATCTACGTAGAGCAGCTTGTGTAGCTACACTGTTTTATTACACTAAGTAGGGGGGCCTGGTAACGACGCGTGGTTGCAAAACTTTTTGAAGATGCGCCTAGGTTTCGGAAAACACGCTTCTACAGCAACTTCAAACCCTGCTTCATCAGACAATAATGACCTCGAGAAACAAGGCGGCAAAATAGAAGATCTCACCGTTGATAATCCTGCTCGCCCCTTCATCCCACAGAAACTCGCCAAATTCCAAAACCTCATCGGCATCTGCTCGCCCAATGTCTTACGACCTCATCCAGCCCTGACTCGCCCAGCACCGAACGAAGGCATCTACAAGCGCACCGTCGACGAAGAAGCCAGGGTGAGCTGGCAACACAACGTCAGCAACTACGTCGTCAACATCTCCGGGATGGCTCAGATCGTCGTCGGCGCTGCCGTAACAGCCCTCGGTGCCGCCAACGGCCCCAGAGCTGCTGTCACCATTTTCGGCGCCGCCAACACTATCATGGCTGGCTTGCTCACATACCTCAAAGGCCAGGGATTACCCTATCGCTTGGAGCAATACCTCCATCTTTTGCGCACCCTTAGAGAGCACATCGAGGAGCGAGAACGAGAGCTCATGGAACCCGACTGTCCGCTAGATGTTGAAGAGGAGATTAAGTCAATCATCAAGATGTATCAAGAAGTACGGCAGTCCAAGGAGGACAATGCTCCTGGCACTGTCATCCCACCGAGAGGCAACATCACCTCGCTCCTGGAGAAACCGGATATCAAACGCAGTGAAGTACCTGCACCCCTAGGGGACAAAGAGCCTGGTGCGCTGCTTGCTACTGGACTTCAGGACTTGGCTTCTTACAGGGACTATGCGGACCATGCTGCCGAGCATAAGGCTGCCGAGGCCAAGTCAACCACTGACGCGGAAGTGAGGACTGCTTTAGGGGCTGAGATTTCTCATTTAGGGGATATAACCGAGACGACGATGGAGCAATGGGAAGGTGGTGAATCTAGTGGGAGGAAAAAGTCGACAGACCAAGGTAATCGATAACGCGTATGCTGTTAAGAGGTCTTCGCCATATTCAATGTAAAATAATGAAGCATCTAGAAGGATTATAGGAAGGGAAATTGGAAATTAATAAGCTCTGGAATTAGCGATCATCTCTCCGAGCGCATGTTGAATGTCGAAGTCCACTAATCAAAATTATAAGACATCTGCAAAGCAATTTTACTAGGGTTTTGGATAGCGTTTGGGAAGTTCTTAACTCTATAGGCCTGAGAACAGGGTGAGACCGACACAGATAACTAACAAATTCAGGAAACATTCTACAACGCTGCAGCCTCATGGACTCATACCTTGCCACAAAGCTTCTTCAATCGAGACAAAAGACTAATACCTCGGAGTGGCAACGACGGTTGGCCCTTCTCGCCCTCGTCCAGCGTCTTGCCCGTCAGGATGATGTACCGCCGATATAGCCAGTCCTACCAAGCCCCGAATTGGCCGCTGTCGTTGACGACGAGCCCCATTTGCAGCTCCAGTCAACTGCCCCTTCCACGGACGGGTTGAGATAGGACCTTGGCTGGCAACCGGCCTAGCCTCCGTCCTCAGCCCGACCAATAAGTAGATGAACACTACAATAAACTCCATCAAAACGGCCATGATGGCCCTAATCGCAATAGAACCACCGATGAGTTTGAACTCATGATGATGGCTGAAAACAGCGAGTGCGGAGTATGCCAGTCTCACAAGAATGAACGGCAGTGCCAAGACGACTGCGAAATCGAGCCTCTTCTCTCCAGCCTCTGCGCTTGAGAGATTCAAAGTTGTCAGAGCCGCTATCAAAACCAGAGCGACATACGCAATGATAAAGAGCACAACCCCCGCTTTGGAGCTGGTCTGGGTGGTGTAAACGCCAGTGGAGGAGATACTGCTTGTGCCGCCGACTATGCTTAGGATCAAGCCGATGGTGATGACGAGTTGAACGGCACGGAAGTGCAACGCATGAAGGATTATAGAGGAATGTTGATTGATGGAATCGACACTGAGTGTACACATCATCAGTCTCATCAGTCGCCAAAAACTCCCCCTGATAGCCCAACCACCCAACCCCCCAAGAATGGATGAATGAGAAACTCACCAACGCGAAAGCAACCCCGTCGTCGCCAACAGCAATGGCGATAATCCCACAAAGTCGAGAATCAAAGCCGCCTCCAACAGCCCCTGCGATTGATCATCATACGTCGCTAATTGGCAGCAAGCACCAATAATCCTGATCAAGCAGAGGATGAGCGTGAAGATCCACCCGGAGCTGCGATTGAATCCATGCCGGCTACAAACAAAGACTGCAGCGATGATGGCGGGGAAGTAAATTATTAATTCAAGAACGGAGATGCCGCCTTGGGCGTTGAATTTCATGTTTGTTTGCTGTTGTTGCGGGCCTTGATGAAGGGTGTGGTGGTGGTGAAGCTTGTATTATTAGGGCAGATGAGATTGATTGATTGGTAGATAGATAGATAGATAGAATAGCTATACCAAAGACAATGATAGCAATCAATCTTCCTTCACTTTACAACAAAATGCAACTACCTTAGGTACAGAACAGCAAATAATAATATTAAAGGCCGGAGGTTCGTTCCTATATATTAGCCTTTCCCCCAAAAATTTCAGCAAGGCGTACCTAATCTTGTCATCCGGGACTTTTGACACGGAAAGGAGTCAAACGCTTCGCTAGTTGTATGCTAGGTAGCGCAGCGCAGCGCAGCCAGTGGATAAAACCTCGGCGGCCCCCTCCATACCACCTTAGCGAGCTGCTTCCTCCATCTAGGATACCCTTCCCTCACTATCACGCAACGCAAACGCACGCTGACTCACCTCACCCGACAATCACGCCACGAGGTATAAATAACGCCTTTTCTCGCTGACGAGCTGCATACCCTGAACGTTGCGCGCTGCTACTCATGCTAGTGCTGCTTAATCATCGTTTCGTTTTCTGGCGCCAATGTTTGTTTGGTTGTTAGTCACTAGGTAGGTAGATTGCTGTTGTGTTGTTAACGGGGCGGTGAGTTTGTCATGGTCCCCCACTAGGCTGGATGGGGTATCCAGCTCGGCGGGGGCTGGGCGTTACGAGGGGGAGGTAGCTTAATTTAAAGGTAAGATGTTAGTCAGCACGCGACGCGGGGGCTTTGCGCATGAGAGGATAAGAAAAGAAAAATTTGGATAATTAGGTTTGGGGAGGTCGTGATCTGTGGGTTTGATGACTTGAGTCTTTTAGGTAGGAATAAATGCTCTGGATTCTTGAGGAGCGTTTTTGAGGATCACCAACTTTTTTGCTTCTTGCAGGACGTTTTGACGACTCATATTAAGTGACTGTCGTATCACTTCCAGCAACGAGCGAGACTGGTGATAAGGATTCCTGGTCTGCAGGTCTGCGGATAGCAACCTCGTCAAGTTCCGCAATTCGCTGAGTCCTACCATCACGAATCTTACTGCTGGTAAAGATTTCAAGCTGGATGGGAAGGTATAGTACTGGACATGCATGGCACGATACTTTTATCTGCGAGTCCCCCAGCGAGCAGAGCAGGATATTTTAGAAATTGGGAGTATGGACAGTGGGGAGTGGGAGGAGGTGATGAGGAACAGAGTGTACGTGTCATTGTCTCATTATTGTTTGCTGGTGAGGTGATGCCTTTCGTTGTCAGTAACGTGATTGTTTGCTCTGTCCCGGGGGTCGGTATGGACTCAATGTGTGTATTTTTCCAAGGAAAAAGGCCGAAAGTTGCCAGATAGATGCGCGTGAGGTTGCGGACCTTCTCTACGCCTCCTTGAGCGATTATGAATTTCCGGGCTCGTTGCATGGGCGCAGCATCGCTTGGAATCCCTAGTATCCTCAAGGCAAGGTAAACCTCTGTCGTGATCGAGATATCTCCAGGACAGTCGCCTGGTGCAAGACTCCAGGACCCATCAGGCTTCTGCTCAGATAAGAACCAGTGACATAATGCATCACTGTCAAGTTTCAGGTCAAGCTCAAGAGCTTGGCGTAAGAACACATATTCCGTCGTCATGCTCGCGTTGCAACGCAGCTCACCACACCAGTGACCGTCAGCCTTCACAGCTTCATAAGCATATTTCGAGGCAAGATCTAGGGCAGATGAGCTGCTGATGCTAATAGCTCTCCATCTGCTCCTAATTTCTTTGGGGTGCCATCTCCCGCCTTAACAAGGTTTTCATAGGCTTTCATACTGAACTCCTAGTGCTGTGAAACGGATGGAGAGGTGGCGAATGGGAGGAATATTAACTTAGGTCACAAATGGAACTAACGGCATTTTAATGGGCGAATTTCGAACGAGATAATCTGATGGCACCCACATTCTCACGCAGAGATTCGCATGCCGAGATTCGCAAGCAGATATTCCCATGCTGAGGAGTCCGCGTGACAGCCTATAAGAGCAATCAATACACCATCCGTCGTAAAATCGTTATAACCTCGATCCATCGATCCTAACATTGCAGTCTTGCATTCCGGTTCCAACCGAGGATGACATGCACTCTTATTGGGCTCTTGTGACACAAGGCACCCAAAATAGTCATGAAAATCTGACTGGGGCTGCTTTCAACATGTTGTTCGATGGGCTTTGGGCTGCTCTCTGAGAGCCTTGAAGAACAAGACTTCGAACAAATAGGTGCGCTCGGGCGGGGTGGCTCTATTCGTTTTACCGCGAGGCTGATAACATCCAGGGTTCCATGTAGCCGAATATCTCCTTATCCAATCAGAGCCACAACATCTTCCGCATCGTCTGTTCTCAATCCTACCGGTTATACGCCTGTTAGACTTTCCGTTTGCATTTCGTTCTCGCAATATCAGGTTCAGTACAAAATACCACTGCTTCCTTTCCAAGCTGAACGCACTGCTTTAAGATCTCTCAAATATTAAAAGGAGATATATCCTCTCCTTCGTGCTCGTGGGATGGTCCATAAGCATCTTAACGCGTCTCTTTAGGTTTTTGAAGCCAATGATTGACGTAATATCTTCGACGTAATGGGCTGGGAGTGGCAACAAGATCCTTACGGATTTCGGAGCTCGCATCCGTGAATTTATTGCTGGATCACGAACTCTGAGGATCGGCTATGAAAATGTACGCCTACGGAATCCTTGCCATCTGAATGACAAGCTTTGCACTTAGTATGCCAGAAGAGGTCAGGTTTTTGTCATCCCAGATCCTGGCCTGCGGCCGCAGATAATGGTGCCTAAAGAGCACTTAAGATTGATGGCAGACCAGCCAGAGACCGTACTCTCCACCAGATTGCCTCAAGTGAGGCGATTGGCAATTGACTACTCGGCGCCCGGTCTAGACGTCTGCATGACCTATTCATGATCCATGTTATCCGCAAAACAAAAGCGGAAACAAAGACCTTAGATAGAGACTGGCTCCTGCGCCTGGTCGCACAGGGGAGTGGGGAGATCTTCCAACGGAGAGCTAAAATCCGTGGACATTCTGCATAGGAAGCGCGTTCATGTCACTGTCTGTTGAACTCTGGACGAATGGGCAGTCAACGCACCTCTTTCTAACAGTCGTCCATGAACTAGCCTCTGCAACAGGTTATGAGTGCTGTGTGAATTGGTAGAATCAGTGGATGGCAATGACGGATGTTTTCTGGGCGGTATTGGCCCACTCCGTGTTAGGACAGTCAGCATATTCAACACCCTTTCCTTGCGCATTGTTCTATGTGGGTTCCAATACGATTTTCTTAATGCTTCATAGACACTTAGTGAAATCGTAATATAGGCGTTGTCAGATCGAGATGTCCGCCACTCCATAGTGTGCCGCTCCTTGAGAAGACGCTAGGTCCTAGATTCCAGGATTGAGTCTGGCTTTGGCTTATTGCTTCCGGATTATCGTTGGCTTCCTGCCAATATTCAAGTTTTGTCGGCGGACCCCGGTCTGAAACCGGAGCCCACAGTCATGAAGCCAGAGTATACTCGTTTTACAAAGGCCTCCGCCTCGAACTCGTAATATGCAGCCTCAATAACGAAACAAATCGTGCCGCATCCGGAATTTGAAAAAGGCAGTTCCACATAAGTTCACCTCAAAGGACCCTATAATCAGTGGCGTACAGCATCACCTTGTCCAGATAGACTTTGACTACCACTTTCATGGGCAGTCACTCTCAACTTGCCATGCCAGCGTCGATCTCAATTTTCGTTTCGCGAATTGCCCCACAGAGAAGGCTGCGCAAATCAGCGCGCGAAGCCACTGCAGTAATGTTATAATCCAGCATCAAATCTGTTTCGGGACTTCGGCAGGAACAGTAATTGCTGTTCAATGCTAGCTATCAGTTTCCAAGTAGGAGTATATTCTTACGAGGCTTACCCGAAGTCTGCATGATCAGACTTCTCCGCTGTAGCCGCTAGGGTGCTCAACACCACAACCGTGATCATTGCGTTCAGCCGAGACAAGCCAAACAACTTGTAGACGTGTGCTTAGAAAGATCCTGTAGGTGGTATAAGGCTGTCATAGGGGCTTTTGTATGCAGAAGCTATTCACGCCGGTCGATCATGGCAATCTATTCTCTCAAACCAATTGTGCCTGTAGACGCAGGCGATGGGCGACAGACCCGAGATCGACAAGCGGACTACGTACATGAAGCTTATACGAGTCATAACATCGATTCTGAGCTGGAGGTTCACTCGTAGCATCCCAGCCGAAACGGCGAGATCTAGGCCTTTCTGACGGGTCTTTCGTATCATTGACGAGTCACCAAGGCCACAATGCTGATGACACAGTCTGTGGTCCTCTCATGAAAGGAATTCACGAGATGATGTGCTGTATCTTGGTGGATACTGAAACCGAGCCCCAAAAGGATTTAAACCAGCATTCGTACTGTGCAGTGTCAGCTGCCAGAATGCAATGATCGAGAGCGTTGCCAGAGTATCATGCCCTGAGGTGTTGCATAACGATGTCTCATACTGCAGGAAGGATACTGAAACTGCTGAAGTCGCTCAAACAATAGTGTATTCGCTAAGGCTAGCGGAAATCTATCAGTAATCGCCCAATGGCGAGAGTCTTAAGAGGTGTCAAGGGAAAGCCCTTGTCTGGATAGGACAGTAGAGAAAAAGAGGGAATCAACGAACCAGTTGTGTTGGGCGGACTGGAGGGCGGAATGCTTCCGTAGCAGGGCAATTGTTCTCGGTTTAGCCGCGCCGGCAATTTGCCGGCTAAATCAGACACGGGCGACGTCACAGCAGGCTACGGCTGAAAACATTGCTTATAACACTCTTTTGCTCAAGCTGTGCTCACTCTCTCAAATTCCCTCTGAAACATTCGTGTCACGCACTTCCTGCTAGGTATAATAACGGCCTACTTTAAACTACCATAAAAGTACTACTCCCCAACGATGGCGGGCACGAAGATGACCTCGTACGTATTCGACAGACTTCAATATGAAGTCAGCTTTCTAATGAGTGTCGACCGCGTGTAGGAAGACCTTTACGCTGAATACTGGTGACAAGATTCCTGCCATTGGCTTAGGCACATGGCAGAGCACTCCGAATCAAGTACGCAACGCAGTTAAGGTTGCACTACAGAAAGGCTACCGTCACATCGATACCGCGCTTGCATATGGTAACGAGAAGGAAGTGGGCCAGGGTATCAAAGACTCTGGAGTTCCAAGAGAACACATATGGTTGACTACCAAGTTGGATAATACATGGCATCATATTGTGTCGGAAGGGATTGAGACTTCACTAAAAGACTTGGATACCGAATATGTCGATTTGTATCTTATGGTGAGCAATGAGAGTTTGAGAGCCCCGATTAGCAGTAGGCTAATGAGAACAGCATTGGCCGTCATCAACGGATCCTAATGACAAGAAGAAACACCTACCTGACTGGGATTTCATCAAGACATGGTATGTCTACACTGTAAAGTGTGTTACCTCGAAAATCACTAACCACTACCCAGGCAAGAAATGCAGAAATTGCCTGGAACAGGCAAAGTCAAGAACGTTGGCGTCTCCAATTTCGGCATCAAAAATCTCGAGAAACTTCTCAACGACCCCTCCTGCAAGACTGTCCCCGCCGTCAATCAAATCGAACTTCACCCGAACAATCCCTCTCCAAAATTAGTTGCATACTGCAAAGAGAAAGGTATTCACTGCACGGGCTATTCATGCCTCGGTTCTACAGACTCGCCACTTTACAAGGATCCTACCCTTCTAAAGATGGCCGAAGAGAAAGGAAAGACACCTCAGCAAGTGCTGCTAATGTGGGGCATACAACACGAGTGGTCTGTCATTCCTAAGAGCGTTACTCAAGCGAGGATTGAAAAGAATTTCGAATTGGATGGGTGGGACCTGTCGAGTGAAGAGATGCAAAAGCTGGATAACTTAAGAGATCGGTTCAAGGTATGCGGCGATGCTTGGTTGCCTGTTAAGGTCTTCTTTGGCGACGACGAGTAGATGTGATACCTATGACGGCAGATTCTGGATGATACCACGATTATTATACAATGAATGATATGTCTTGCCAGCCCGGACCTTGTCGTGACCAGAGGAGAGTAAGTGCCTGCACCCTGATGCACGATATCTTTTCACCTTTTTGTACCATTGGCATCAATTTTGAAGCACATCTATTTGTTTCCCCACACCGCTCTTTCACTCATGTCATCATTTCCGAGATGTTTCCTGCTCGGACACATTTTCTGAAAGTCTCCGAGAAAGGCTCTGCTTACTAGAGACACATTAAAAAGAGCCTCAGGTCGTCTGCCTTCTCTCTCATTCAATGTTCAAAACATCGAGTCTTCTCTTCTCAAGCATCTCCCAAACTCAAGTTCCTAGAAAATCCCTGTCTATTAAAATATTCATTCCCTCTGGGTTATTACAACCCACCATCAACGATGGCAACTCACGAAAATACCACGCCTGACCATGTCCATTCCGCTTTCGAAGGCGACATGGCCAAAACCTACAACTCCCGCACCGGCGGCTGCAACATCCTCCTCGCCGACCACCTCATCTCCCTCATCACGCCCCACCTCCCACCCCCAACCTCCCCCCTCCGCATCCTCGACAACGCCTGCGGCCCCGCCGTACTAACAACCCAATGTCTCAAGAGCCACACAATCCGCTCCCACTCATCCCTCCACATCTCCGCCGTCGACCTCAGCGCAGATTTCATCTCAGAAAACCGCGCCTTAATCGCCTCTCACCCTGAATGGACCTCCGTCGGCATCACCGTCGACACCGAGCTTATGAACGGCATGGACCTTAAATTCCCCAACAACACCTTCGACATTTCCTTCACATCACTCGCTCTCTTCGCCTTCCCCGACCCCGTAAAAGGCGCTTCGGAACTCCACCGCACCCTCAAACCCAACGGCGTTGCCGCCCTCACCACATGGAAACATCTCGGCTGGCTCCCCCTTCTGCACGAAGTAGAGCGGCGCCTCAGACCTGGTCAGGAACTTACGCGTTTCCCGCTTGTGGAATCATGGTTCGTACCAGGTAAGCTGGCGCAGACGCTGAGGGAAGGGGGGTTTCAGCAGGTGGAGGAGGGAGAGGTAAGGGCGTTTGCGATGTGGGAGAGTTTGGAGGTGGCGGCGGAGAAGATGTGTGAGACGTTGAGGATGATGGTTGGGGAGGGGTGGAGTGAGGGGGAGAAGGAGAAGATGGTGGAGGGGTTTAAGGAGGTGATGGGGGAAGGGTGGGGGGAGTTGATTAGGGAGAGAGGAGGGAGAGTGGGATTTGAGATGGTGGCGTGGACGGGAGTGGGAAGGAAGTGAGGGGGGTGAACGGATGGTGAGGCCCGGCTTGTAATTTGACATGTGTTGGAGGAGTAAGTTTGGGAAGATGTTGTATGTAAAAAATATTGGTGTAGTTGCATGGTTCTGCTGACTAGGTCGCGTTCGTGACCGTGAATGCTATCAGGCATTAACTGCAGCCTCAACGCAGGTTGTGTTCTAATGTACAGAGGGTATTAATACCATCGTCAATCATCCTCCATCTCATCAACTTGGTCACTGCGATAGTCGTCATCATTGGCCTCGTCATCATCTCCGCTCGTCTCATGTACATTGGCATCGTTGTCATATCCACCTCTCTCATGTACCTTGTCAATATCGGCATCAGCAAATGTCTTATCCAGTTCTGCGACAAGCTCCTGGGCATGATCCCGCAGCTTGAAATCCTGATAATCTAACCGATCGTAGAGTCTCAGACAAGCCTTTAACCATTCGCGGCTCCCTATCAGTGAGGATTGATAGTACTCTGCCTCCTTTTCCTGCTCTTGAGTCTCGTCATGCATGACCGCATCTTCGGACACCTTCCTCCGCTTCTGTCCTATGAGATATAAACACCATCCACCCAAATACCATGCTTCAACGCTCTGGTCATCTTCTTGGACAAGTCGCTTCACCACGACCAAAGCTTCCTCTTCGGCTTCTACTTCCATAAGCAGACGAGCCAAACTGATGCGTGCCGAAAAATCTGGCACTCCTGGAAAATCCGCCACTCCGCCGTCGGCTTGGAGAAGATCTTTCCATAGATCCATACTATCCATCAACGCTTTCCTTGCTTCTTCTATTCGATTCTGAGATATTCGAATCGAGGCAAGCGTCTGGAGAGGTTCGGGCCAATCTGGTGCAATAAGCAGAGCTTCCGTGACGTAAGATTCGCATTTCGTTTCGGCATCCTCCTCCCAAGAGAGATCCGTCATATAGACCTCACTGAGGCTACACAAAACCGCAGCAAGCCTTGTCCTATTTTCCATGTCTGCCTTAACATCTCCTAAAGGTACATTTGCATTCCGTAGAACAGTAGCACCTCGTTGAAACCACCTAACGCTATCATGACCACCTTCCTCACTCAATTGGGCAAGCCATAGAAACTTCTCTGGACCACCTCCTTCAGATTCAGGTATCGAGCCGTCTGGGTCAAGTTCGACGGCTTTGAGGAAGTATTCGCGTGACATATCAGCATTTCCAAGGTAATAATAGATCAGACCTATGAGGCTGAACGGTTTTAGCGAGGCCAGTGTGGGAGCTGATCCGTGTGGTTGTATACTAGGCATAGCCCTCGAAGCATTCTGCAAAGCTTCATCCGGCCTCCCCGTACTTAGAAGTTCTTCCGCCCGCCGTAAAAGCTCCTCTGGTGTCATTTTGGGTTTTGGCTTCGACTTCTTACTATTCTTGGATTTTGATTTCAATGGTCCTAGGGTTGCTCGGAGGATGTCACCCTCTGTGTGGTTGCCTTTTCCATCCCCTCTCTCCTTGTTAGCGCCTGCATCTTTTGCTGTTGCTCTTCCTGTTTTTGTCGTATGCGTCGTTGCCGCCTGGCTTCCTTGACCGCTGGTGGTTCTGCGAAGCTTGCCCATATAGAAAAGACGCCGCAGAGCCCGAAAATAAACCCGGGATGCTTTATCAGCCTGATCAACGACGAAGGATCTGAGCGAAGGGGGTGTGTGGGCTGTTTCCGAGTAGCCATGATGCAAGTTGGGGGTGACAAATATTGATCATAGAATTTCGATGGCTCGCTAAGCCCTATGGATAAGCACTGATATCGCCATGAGAGCTGTACTAAGGTAAGATACATTAATAATTTTCAAAGCTCTCACGATATGGAAGCATGGGTCGTGAGGAGCAGATTGAAGAGCGAGAGGTTCTCGACTCTATCTTCCCCGAGGAGATTACTGGTGAGCTTCTTGTTCCGTCAAGGATTCATCCACTAACTCCTACTCTCATTAGATATTTCGGAGACCTCATACAGAGTTTTAATAGCATTGGATGTACTGAATTATAACGAACATGCTGAGCCTGGTATGCATCGCAGATAATGCTGTATGCAACACCGAAGCTTATACTACCTCACTGCAGCCTTAATCCACCTTACAGTCTCCTATCCCCCAGACTACCCCAACATTGCACCCGAACTTTCACTTTCATTCCCTCAACTTGCTCCTAATCACCCCTATCTCTATTTCCCAGAGGATGGCCCGCTCCTGCTATCTTCTCTCGAAGAGACCATCACCGAATCCTTAGGCCAAGCTATGATCTTCACCCTTATCTCCACTTTAAAGGAAAACACCGAAAATCTCATCGCCGAGCGTCAAAAGGCCGCGCAAGCCGAAGAGGATAAAGAGCGTGCAAAAGCCGAGGAGGTAGAGAATGCCAAGTTTCATGGGACGGCTGTCACAAGGGAGAGCTTCTTGGCATGGAGGAAGAAATTCCTAGAGGAGACGGAGAAGATAGAGGAGGATCGGAGGAAGGAGGAAGAAGAACATATGGGAAAGAAGGAAATGGCAAGGAGCAAAGAGGTCAAGTTGACAGGGAAGCAATTGTGGGAGCAAGGATTGGTTGGAAAGGTGGATGAGGACGAGGGCGATGGGGAGGGGGAGAAGGATGCGCTGGATGGGATGGAGAGACTGAAGGTGGCGAACTAGAATCTATCGAATTGATTGCGAATGAATGGACGAAACTTGAGCGGTGTTGTAGACATGACTGTCACTCAACGAAGCAAATAGAGATTGGGCCAATGCCCTCCAGGGGCCGGCTACGGACTGCTATGTTAGCAGAGAGCAGCTTGTTAGCTCTGATCACAGTAGAGGCGTTTTGTGTGATCACGGCTAATCGCCCCAAGATATGAAATAGAGTACATGATTAAGTGTCTAATATGTCTTGCTACTCACGGGGTAGATTCCATATGCTATTCGGGGGGCTACCGATCGTGTTGAAAAGCATCTAAACCATTGCTATCACACGGCATATAGTCATGTGTCGAATATGGAATCATTAAGATGGCCCGATTTCTAGAAAAAGGGGTAATTGTATCCATTCAACGGAGTATGATCCCTTCTTGTCGGCTTCTTCTCTTCGATTCCATCGTGCGATTTCCAGAAGGCTGTAGGGCCTGCGGGGCCATGCAGATCATGATCTCTGTATATACAATGTAAGTGTGATTGACTTTGCCAATGAGGATTTGAATAGAGGGTGACGTACTTATCGAACCAGTAACCCAAGACCCCACGAGCAGATCGGACGCCTCCAATTTGAATTCCCTCGCTGCGCCATCGCTCCTCCCTGGACATTTCACCATCAATACCCCTATACAACGGAAAAAGGTCGTGATCTACGGGACTGGGTACATAGACTCACCCGTGGTATACCGAGAATGATGTCCATCTTACTTCGCCCTCGCGTGTTAACCTGACAGTACCTGATCAGAGAATTAGCGGTTTCTTGTCAAGGCTTAAGTTAAGGGTGCTCACCTTTTATCTTGGAATTCGCATTTGGATCCCAGTGTGGCCGATTCGAAGCCGACGTACCATGAAAATGTACAACAGGAAGTCCTTGCCCATCGTCTTCACCTGGAGCCGCGATTTTGGTAATTTGAAGCTTCATTGTGATAAGACGTATGGCTTCTTGCGTATCAATTGGCCTGCGTGGCTGGTCGTCTTCTGGCCTGTCGTCGTTACCAAAGTTGAAGTCGTACAACTCAGCATAGTCTAAAAAGCAGACAATACGCATCCAATTCCCGGTGACACTATACGGGTCCTGTGCCTCGAGCGGAAGGGGAGGCTGCATTGGTACAGATGCCGGGGTTGAGATGTAGCTATTGGGAGTCACACCGAAGAACGGCTTGTTATGGGTCTCCAAACAGCCTTGATAGTCTTTATGATCGCCTGTAGCAAGTTTGGTATTGTAATCTAGAATGATCATAATTGCCTCCATCTTCTCCCAATCCACGGTAGCCAATCCATCGTCTAGGAAAGGGCCCCACATAGTCCCATCTGTGTGTTGACGAAGGTCATAGACG
This sequence comes from Cladonia squamosa, assembly GCA_947623385.2. Classification (NCBI taxonomy): domain Eukaryota; kingdom Fungi; phylum Ascomycota; class Lecanoromycetes; order Lecanorales; family Cladoniaceae; genus Cladonia; species Cladonia squamosa. The sequence continues at coordinate 411,184 of OX392384.1, forward strand.
CGGGATCGTGCATAAGGATGGATTTGGGCGGAGCCGCTACGAAGAGAGTAGCGAGACATTGCTACCCTTTCTCTGCGTATTGTGTCGATGCAGACCCCATACAGACAGTGAAGCTTTGCACTGAGCTGCCGCTCTTGAAAGGTACGAGTAGGGACTAGAGGTTGTACATTCTCCGGAGGAAGGTGGGAGTGGCATGAAATGATGCGCAGAGGATCCACTTCTAATGCCTCGGCGAAAGCCTCATTGGATATATCTGGGGGTTGTATGAAGGTGGGCTCCGCCTCGATGTTTGCGAGCATTGAATGCATTTCTCTTCGCATTCTGGTGGAAGTCAGATCGCCCCATGCTTCCGCCTTAGCCCAATCAAAAAGCAACGAGCCACATAGGAATGCATCTTTGTTCTGCTGAGACTCGAACATCTTAGTGAGGAAAAGAAGATTTAGTGAAGGCCGTAAGCCAACGGCCGCAGTCTTCAAGAGGTCTTCGGTGCATTGAGCCACAGTCTGCCATTGGGCGGCCTCCAAGTGTCAGCATAGACCCCCGTTTGTTGTTTGGCGAACATACCTTAAGATTGTCGGTTTTCGATTCAAGGATTTTCTGGTAGTTGACAAGCCTCTTCAGTTCAGTACTCCATGGGAACTTGTCACTGCCAGATGGCGCGTCCTAGATTTGTTCAGCATGTTAGGAAGGACAAGGGTACGGCTTTGGAAAAGGCTTTACAAAGTTCCGGAGGTACAACTCCTTATACAGCAACCAGTCGTTCTTGATAAAGTCATACAGAGTCCGGCAACAGCAGAGCCGGGCAAGGTCTTGCGGGTCTGTGTTTCTGAGAATACTATGCAAAACCTCAGGAGGCAAACCTAATAGGTTCGGAACCATCTTCATGGATTCCAAGTGCCCGTAGAGGCCCGTATAGGCTTGGAAGGCCTCCAGCTGAAGAGGGTCGAATGGAATATGAAGTGAAATGGGCTCGGGTGGGGCTGCTACTATTATCGATGCACCACACCCGGCCTAAACTCCTAAGTCCGGAGCGGATCCGAGCCGATGCTGTCTCCTGTACTCCGTACTTCATAGTTTGTAGTACTTTATTACTACCTAATATACGTATACGTTCGGACTTTACGACTTGGCTCCCTCTAATGCATAAACTATGTCCTATTTGGCCATCATAATATCCTATTTGATGGATGTCTCATTGCTGCCCAAAAGATCGCTTTGTCTCCAGTCATTATTCCACTAGCTGTCCTCTTCCTAGGTGTTGCGTTATTTTGTGGTAATGTGGTTCTGCCTTGGTCGCCGAGAAGTGCGTAGGCTGTGGCGAGTATGCCGTGCTAGAGCGTGTCAAGGGGAATAGAAGTTGTCTCAAACCTTCAAACCTTTCTAAATGTGCGACTTTCACTTGCCGGTGCTCCATTTCATGATACTGGCTTTGCGCCGATTTGCTCGCTATGATGGCTATACCCGCCGTGCGATGGAATTGGCGAAGTCTAGGACGTCTATGGGAGCGTCATCGCTTTTTAAAGGTTGTTGCCCCTTCCAGGAAAATGTTTTAAGTAGACATCAGAGCTCTTCGACAAAGTATCATTTACTCCCGCGTGTAGCGGGCCCTGAAGAATCCTCTGGTATCTACGACGCCATTCTAGAGCTAGTCTACAGTCATAGCTGCTATGCTCTTCTTGGTTACTTTCTTCCATCTCGTTGTCTTTAATTTGATTCCAGTAGTCTTTGCAGCCCCTGCGGATCACGAAGGTCGAAGTACTCCTCAGTCCAATCGCGCACCACTCATTTCAACGTTAGCTCAGCCAAGAAGCTCGGTATCTACGTCTCAGGGTAGCATATTCCAGCTCAACTCTACAGTCAACCACCCAGCTCGCTGCTTCCATCCCATACCCTTGGAATATAAAGCTGCGAAGGAGGAAGATTGCCATTTTATTATCGACAACATCATCTTGAGATATCCGGAACCTTTCGCTGAGCTGAGCTGGGGTTATACGGATGAGCAGGACATCAATCTCACACTGAGAAAGAACAGTAAATGGACCTGGGGTGAATGCACGATCTTCGTCAGAAGTCAGAACAATAGATTAGTTGATCGGTTTCGAATTATTGACGTCGCAGCAAGAGCGAAGGATGTTATTAGAGAATGCGTGGTCGGTACAAAAGAAGGATATGGTGGCTTTTCGGATGTCGGGCACCTGCCCATGCTCGTGAGTTTCTATGTCGCCGTTGCTGGCCGTGATGATACTCTGGCAAATTCTACGCTACTTTCTCCGCCAACAAACGATACTATCATTGCAGCATCCTCCAACAAAACAGTCCTTTCACTATCACGCAACACGGAAAGATCTATGGATTAGCAGGTAATGCTGGGAATTTATGACACCAATTACCGCGCGCGATTATTAAACTCCAAGGCGTCGCGCATCCTGGAGGCTGGTTGCAGCCACTTCATACTGATCGGAAGGTCGTACGGAGACCGCCGGTTGGCAAAATCCGTCATGCATGCATCTTCGATTATAACCTTCCCAAGACGCTGACCGCGATTTACTTTGAACCAATAAGGGTAGTGGCGAACTCTTTGGAAGGAGGGTGGGGACTTTAGCCAAGGGAGACGTCTTAAGGTATAGATTCCTAGCTGGTTGAGACCAGGCTAGAAGGTCAGGCAAATGGTATCAGCTTCCTGCTCGTAGCCGGAACTGTTTTGATCTTGGACACTGAACGTATCAAAACGACCATAGTTCTCAGGTATAGCCTTTTAAATCTCTGTGAATTCCTGGCAATGTAAACTCTTACAGATGCAATTTCATCTCATGAACGCATCTCTGTAAATTCAGAGCTCGTAGTCAGCTTTTGCAAACGTTTTCCAAGATTTTCCACATGCGTACGAAAGATCTAATTGAGTTTTGTACCGTACTTTTTCCACACTCGGTATTACTGAGGGGCGGCTTAAGCTCGGGACGCAAAATAACGCTAGTGTATGTTTCTTGATCAACCTAACTTTTGGTGGCTGTGAAGTAAATATTGCATAGAACTGATATCTCGTTCTTGACCCTTCACAGACCCTCGGACTCTCTACAACTTACTCCCTGTATATAGAAGCTCCATTCAGCTCTAACGCCATCATGGTACCTCCCCGACCCTTTAAATTCGTCCCCCACCACTAACCATCTCCCCTCCAGGCGTCCACCCTAGACTCCAAAAAGCGACTCGCCCTCGCTATAATTGACTTCCTCAATACCTCCCTCAAAGATGGCACTCTCACATCCGAAGACACTGAATCTATCGAAGTAGCCACCTCCTGCATCGCGGACACCTTCCATGTCGACCCCACCAACAAAGCCCACATGACCGACGCAATCGGCTCGCAATCTCTTATTTCTATCTACGGCGTCTACGAGAAACTAAAGGGAAAAAGCACAGCAAGCACAACTGGCGCCAGCAGTGCGACTGAAGGGCGACCTAGCACGCCGACGGCGAAAGATGGGACAAGCGTTAGTACTACAACGCCGGAATCGGAGCGGTATAAGAGCGAGGGAAATGCAGCAATGGCAAGAAAAGATCATAAAGCTGCGATTGAATTGTATTCAAAGGCTATTGCCATCTCGCCTACGAATCCCATCTACCTGTCCAACCGTGCTGCAGCATACAGCGCCAGTCACAAGCACGCCGAGGCATGCACGGACGCTGAAATGGCTGTGGCTGCGGATCCAAAGTACACCAAGGCATGGTCGCGATTGGGTCTTGCGAGATTCGTATTGGGCGACGCAAAGGGGAGCATGGAGGCTTACGCAAAGGGGATTGAGTATGAAGGGAATGGAGGCAGCGAGGCTATGAAGAAGGGGTATAAGACTGCGAAGGAGAAGGTGGAAGAGCTGGATAGAGAAAAGCAAGCGAGTGAGTTGGATGAAGATGTTGATGATGGACCTGGGGCTGCGAGAGGTGCGGGTGGTGGTGGTGGGGGCGCGGGCGGTATGCCAGATTTGTCTGCGCTGGCGGGGATGATGGGTGGAGGGGGTGGGGGAAGAGGAGGCATGCCGGATATGAGTGCTATTATGAATAATCCTATGTTTGCGAGTATGGCGCAGAATCTGATGAGTAATCCGAATGCGTTGCAGGGGTTGATGAGCAATCCCCAGGTGAGGGCGATGGCCGAGCAGTTTGGCCTCGGTGGTGGTGGAGGAGGAGGCGGCGGTGGAGCTGGAGGGGAAGCTGGAGCTGGGGCTGGGGCTGGACGAGGAGGTGGTGGGGGAGGTATGCCGGACTTGGCATCGTTAATGAATGATCCGAATGTTGCTGAGATGTGAGTTTGCTATCAGACAATCACCCCATGTTTCGCATGTGCTAATCAAAATACAGGGCACGGAACCTAATGGGGGGCAGAGGTGCTGGCAGAGGGTCATGATGTCTTATTAGAAAGCGTATTCATGAATTAGAAATGTATGCTATGAACAAGTTCTCCATTAATCTATGCGATGCCAGCCTATATTCTACCAATGCCTCGCTCTAACCAACACACCCAACTCCTCCCAACCCGCCACGAGTGCTGCAACTCTCTTCCTCTTCCAGCCCTCTCGAACAGGAATGGTCTCAATAGCATGCTTGCCGTCGAAGTACTTGACACATTTGTCCCACGCCGATTGCGATTCCTCGCCCTGAGTCTGCAATATGTGCTTCGATATCGCAGATAAGTGACGCGACGGGAGGGCAGATGCCAAGCGTGGGTTGGGTATCAAGTTGGGAGACTGCGTGAGAGCAGTTGGATTGAAGGGGAGCGTCGTATGAGTGCTGGAAGTAGGAGATACAGGATTTGATTTCGGCACGTCTAGACGAAAGCTGCTGACGCTTTCCGGCACATCTAGGCTTGAGCTACTGGTATCATCGCTATCGTCGGTTACCGTGTGATAGGGCGACTTGTCGCGATGGTCAGAAGCTGACGCCTTGTTGACAGCTTCTTTGATGTGTGAGGGGACTCGCACCCATGCGAATGTTCGCAACTGAGTTACCCAACACTCACGCATGAGCCAAGCTAGGATCTCCATGTATATCGGCTTGTGATCCTTGCTCGGTATCAATGTATGATAAGGGCGTGGGCCCATAGACAACAAGCTGAGAATCTTGGGCAATGGCGGCAGAGCAGGGAAAAGCTTAGTAAAGGCCGACGTGGCTGCTGCCAATTTTCTCATATCTGCATTCGGTGATACAATATATATATCTTTGTGATGGAGAGGTGGTATGGCCCGAGCACGGCGCCAGTATATAAGATGTGAAGCAAGAAACTGGATATCTGGGAGAGCAATTCCAGAGGACTGCGAAATCTGATGAAATGACTTCTGCGGTGAGGAGGCGCGAAGATATTGCGTGAGAGGCTTGGCGATAGGAGATGCAGCGGCGTCAATATCTGATATGATCGACGGTACGTCCGACAGTAGTAAGAGTGTGAAATGTGACCCTAGGTAAGGGCTCTGTGCATCGTCGTCTGTTGGCATGGAATTGGCAGTCGTCAGCCACAACCCTGGGAGTTGGGGCTCAAGAGGCGTAGGTAACGTAGATATCGAAGACGGTACAGGAATCTGCAGAGACAAAGACGAGAACGGTGTCAAGCTAACGTGTGCAATTCGTGAATTTGCGATGCTGTTATATAGATTGGTTATGCCTTTTGCAAGGCTGGACTGAGTTACTAGGTCATGATAGAGCGTAGAAAGTGAGGTTTTTACACCTGGGAACATCAGCCGTTGCCGTGGCTCTTGTACTGATGACTTACCTCCAGAATTGTTCATATGCTTCGTTACTGAGTAAATTAGAGCACTCTCTCTTGCCACGAAGTTGGAGCGAGCTTGCTCCCACCTCAATGCTTTACCAAACTTCTTGACAACATTGTTATACATTTCCCTCAGGCGAAGATGGTATTCTAGAGGCGGCGGCTTGAGTACGAATACAACATTGAACATCACTAGCGGCTTGTCGGTTTTCGGAGCAGAAGTTCCTGCATCGCTAAGCCTTTTATGAGCTTTCGCTTTTGCCTTGCTTCTGACATTTGTTTCCGATGTTTGCGGTTCTTCTCGTACCTCACCATCTCGATCCTTCTCCGACTGACTCTCAACAGCAGACACCGGTCGGGAGTTGTCACTGTCGTCGTCGGTGCCCGATACACTCAATTTGTGCCCAACGAGTTCTTTCGGATTTGGCTTAACTTTCTCTGCGGTCATTTTGCTTCTGCTTGAGGATCTCCTTGGCTTTCTAGCCTTTTTCCACGACCCATCCAACCTTGCAAAAACCGGCCAACCAAGAAATACATTGTCGTTAAGGCCTACTTCGAATCTTTTTTTATGACAGCTTGCGGCAGGGCAGAGCAACTTTGCTAGTAGGACAGACTGCAGGCCGAACATATCGTTCCACTGCAGCTTCTTCCGATTTTGACTTAGGCCACCACTCTTTTCTGGCGATCCAGAGCCTGTCTCGTCGGCGTCCGGAGGACTATATCTATTCTGACCCTCGTCTTTGTTACTCAGCTTGGGCATTTCTGCCGTTGAGTCCTCGCTTTCACTGTCACTTGAAGAAGTCGAGGACCCTTCGCCGTCCTTTGTGAATATCCCTTTAAAAGGGGAGTTGTCTTCGCCTGGCCGAGGGGGATAATGGAAAACGATGCAAGGCTCGGACGTGGTTCTCACTACTAATATAATAGCAACGAGACAAGGATTTGGAGGTAAAGGCTGCAAAGACATCTTGAATTTGGGGTTTCGGCTGCCCTAGTGCGGCAAAAAGATTGGTACTCGAACGTGAGCTTATAATCGTAAGTGTAGTCTAGGAGAAAGGACCCTTCTGACACACATTCAGCTGTGCAACTGGGCGCCTAGGTTGTATTATTCCCGTTATCTCTACTTGTATGTGTTGTTGTACCACCTGCCTGGCCGGGGATTTCTTCTAGCCCAGCGTCCTCTGCGAAGCCAAGATTTTTAAAGTCGTCGGGGGCCATTAAATTGCTGTGAGATTGTTAGAACCGGCTGGAACTTGGTCTCAGAAGGTCCAAGAACTATAATGTATTTAGATTAAAGAGGGTCATACTGGTCCATCCGACATTTGAGATATTCCTTTGCCATCAATCTGCATTCTTGATCATTCTTCCCTTTGACGCGGCGTAGGCAGCGGAGGTAGCCCGCTATGATGGATTTACATTCCCCTGTACAAAAGCTAGTGCGTCAGCTATAGGGCAGGTCGTCATGCTTAGAGTCGACTGTTACCATCGTGGCTACGTGGTTGCGTTAGTAAGGTCCAAATGATAGTGAGGGTATAACGTACTCAAGGGGAAAGCTACCCCTCTCGGGTGGTATGGGTTTTGCACTCTTCTGTCCTCCACCAGGGCCCCCGAAGCTCATCTCAGATGCGTGACAGTTTCAAATTCCGAAGGTATGAAGTATTGGCTTGGTACTGAATGGCCATGCAGCCAAAGTCGGCACATCCGCTGACGCCTTACCCAAAATACTAGTTGCAGCCGCCAAGGCTGAGATTACGCAAGGCGAGACTGTCGCGTGCCTAAAATAGCGGGACAATGGGCTCCTGTGTGTCTCTCTACTATTGAAAGTACTTCACCACGGATTTATATTGTATTTTCTTTGTCTTCCTTGATCTTCTTAAAACCTCTCATTCTATCCAACCGTCTCCGACGGGCAACTTCTCCTACACATCCAGCGAAGTAAGCACTCTAATCTCTTGACTATTCACAAACCGCCTGTATTTATGGCACCTTCGTCATACGTGCCGAGCCGAGTAGTATTCTCCTATATCCTTGACTGGATAGCGATCATGTGCGTGTTATAGCTGGTTAAGAACACCCACACTGACCATATCTCCCAGTGGCATTGCTGCTATCGGCTGCAGCTTTTGGAAAGCCAGCCCCAACCATCGCCCCTTCTCGCCAGTAGATCCGGACATATCATTCCCATTCGTTGAGCATGAGAAGATCTCCACCACTCTGCTGGTACTTATATCTACGATTATACCAGGAATCCTCACTGCCTTCATATCCCTCGTCTTCACTCCCAAGCTCCCTACGGCAAGGGGGACCTCGCTCCTAAAGACATGGAAATACAAGCTCTGGGAATGGAATGTAGCCTGGATGGGTCTTGCTCTTGGGCTTGCAACGACGTCATTATTTGTCGAGGGACTCAAGAACTTGATTGGGAAACCAAGACCTGACCTGCTGTCACGTTGCGACCTGGATCCAGCGACCGTCCAACAATATGCGGTGGGCGGTGAAGGTAGTCAGCTGCCTTTGTGGAACCTACTAGTCTCGTATACAGCCTGTAGGCAATCAGACCGTTCCAAGTTGGATGCTGGATTTGTTAGCTTTCCTAGTGGTCATGCTTCCTGTACGCACTGCAACCTCTTCCATTCACATTCTACTCAGCTGACCATATCTTCAGACTCATTTGCAGGGATGTCGTATCTAGCGCTATTCATTTGCTCGAAATTCTCAATAAGCATCCCTTACCTCCTTCCGTACCCCTACAGAGCCCAAAAGGCCAGTTCCGCAGTCGACCCATCTACGCGGGACCCTCTTATGGCGGGCGACATCTCGGATCAATCTATGACAAATTCCACTCCAGTCTCTTTGCGTGATCAGGCAGCGGCCCCGCCAGCGTATCTATTTGTTCTACCACTCATTCCCATAGCCTTGGCTACCTACGTGGCCGGGACGCGATATTCTGATTTCAGACACCACGGATTCGATATTTTGTTCGGCGCTACTATGGGTACCGTCATCTCTTGGACCAGCTTCAGGATGTACCATTTGCCCATCAGGCGAAGTGCTGGATGGAGTTGGGGCCCAAGAAGTGCATCGAGAGCTTTTGGTACCCGTTTTGGGAATCAAGGATACGCAAAGGAGCGAATAGCCGAGACCAGGGATCTAGAGGCCGGCCACGACTCAAACCACGTACATTCGGCAAGCTCCAGTGAGCCGTAATATTTCAGCATCGTCTGAAGTCTTCCTGATAGGATAGGGGTGCCTAATTGGGATCACCTGCAAAAGATGTAATCCAATCGAGGACCCCATTGCCATGGGCAACGGCCCTAAGTGTTTGCCGCTTGAAGCTACGAATGGACTGCCGCTACTCCGCCAAAACGCCTTTTGCTCTGTCGGTGCTACGTTCAAAGGATACCAAAAAGCCTCAGGACCTACACCCTTTGGCTTGCTGGCCACCTACTGAAATACTGTCGAGAGATAGAGCATGCGTAAAGCATATAAAATGCAGAAGTGTTAAGTCGATGCTTAGGAAGTTTTGAAAGTCTTACGCTTGGGGTTTTCATAGCCCCCGATGAGAAAGTTCCGGTGCTCGAAGGCTTTTCCTAGAATCCAAAAATAGAAATGAGGGAGATTTAAATTGATATCTATAGTTGTCGGTCAGTGGAGAATTTGTTTACGTCAGTGGGAGCGTACAGCTATTTCTGAGACTTAGGCTGGACTTGACTTGGTACTTGGGGAATTAGGTCTTGAAGCTGCTATTAGAGCTTATGGGCCGCGAGAGAAGAGTCCGAATGTGGAGGTAGATGCTGGAAGGTTTGGTGGTTGGGGGCTTAGGGGAGGCTGGATGGGTCATTATTTTTGCCCGAGGATCTTGAGTTCAACCGGTAGGTTACGGAGCAGATACAGTAAAGGGAGAAATCGGACCCCTCTTCTTCGTCTCTGGAGAAGATGAAAAGCACTGGGTATTGGATAGTCCTAACTATGATATGTACAAAAAACCTGCCCTATGTTGAGAGTGGCGACCCAGATCTGTGATCCATAACGCCATGCAAGCTACCCCTTCCAACCCCTAGGACATGCGAATCGATACTATACATTGAAGCTTTTTATTGCACGCTAAATGCAAGACATGACTATTATAAGACGCGCAAGATCATATGTAATCTCTAGCACTCTTCTGCAGCTCAATTAATCGCCATCCCCGCGTATCGGGATTATTGACGTCTTCCGCAACACGAGTGACGCCAATAGCGTATGTGACGAGCTGCACCTTATCCTCCATGCCGGCAGCGAGTTCATTTGTCTTGGAGTTTCGGTAGACGTGGACCTCTTGTGTTCGGCAGGTTATGATGAAGACAGGAATTTCTCCTGGCTCTAGCATTCTCGCTGAGAGAATGTCGACATGCCGTATATCCAGTATTCGACCGTCGGACTTTAGCCCTGCGGTCGTGTATTGCTGGGTGAGGGCTGCGTAGACTTGGAATTGCGCTGCTGATAGCCAGAGCTTCAATGTATCCGTGTCGCCTTTTACGTATGCATCTAAAACTTCTGGGAGTATGTATTCTCGCATTTCTCGAAGGAAGGGTTCGACTTGGAAATTTGGGTCCATCTCGCGAAACTTCTTGATTACCATGGCTGTTTCGTTTTCGGCGAAAAAGCCGGCAATTCTGTCTGTGAAGCTGCGAGCGGTGGATACGAAGGGATTCTCAGATTCGTTGTAGGAGGATTTGAGGGAGAAAAGTCTTTGCATGACCGGATTGGAATCTCTGAAAGACTTCCATGACTCTCTGATCTTTGAATCTTTGTGAAGGGTGACGTTGGTACCAGCGCTGAGTAAGGTTAGTGCGCCTATCGAAGACCTGCATTGGAGGATACAACATACTTGGGATCTTCCATTTTCTCGACCCGCTTTCCCGGCCTGCCACCTGCAACAGCTTCTTTCATCTCCCTCAGCTCCCGCTGCCGCCTCCGCTCCTCCTTCTCCATCCATCCACCATACTTTGAGCTGCTGCCATCGTCAATGACATTCTTGACTCCTCCAACAGCCGTCTTATAAACTTTAGTCTCCCTCACAGGTCTCGTAGCTGCCTCAATGCCGTGTGCAGTAGCACTGACTCCTTGCCGCACCACCTTCACAGGTGGGGACTCCCAGGTCCATGCGGCGCCCTGGCCTACGGCCTTTCCTGCGCCTTTCAGCGCAGTAGCTGTACCTGAGGTTGCTGCATCCGACGCCGCGGAGTATGCTGCTCGAGCTCGCTTTACCGACTCATTCTCAGTGAACTGGTGTGCAGACGAAGCGAGCTGCTTCGTAGATTCGTTCCACTCCTTCGAGGCTTGAAATTCAGATTTCAGAGTCTCGGTAAAGACCTGCCATGGAGACTTGTTTCCGTGTGGTGGTGGAGGCGGCTCCTCCTCTTTCTTCCGTTGTTGCCGTTCACCATTTCCTGTGCTCTCCTCATTGCTACCAGAATTGGGATCCTCTTTCGCCTGCTCCTCTTTCTGTTTCTTAAACTTTGCCTGGCTTTCCCGCTGAGCTTCGCGATACGCTTTCTCCGTAGGATCCACCTCCTCTGCAGAAGCCTTCTTCTCAGAGGGTTTTTTGGCCTCTTGTCTTGGTTGCGCTTTGCCTTTCTCGTCTGACTTGAGATCTCTAAAGCTAATGGCAGAAGGTCGTGGCGTAGTAGAGAAAGCTCGCCCGAATTGTGGGCTGAAAAGGGTGAGGCGGCTTAGCGGAGGGAGTAGAACATGTGAGGAAGAGGCTGCTGTTATGGATTTATCTTGTAGCTGAGTCTGTATCCGCCGATATGAGGCTGTCCTACCACTGGGCAGTAAAGCGGAAGAGGTAAAGCATCGTACTTTAAAACTGCCTGTGGTTCGAACATGTGGCAGTACTCGTAATGGCGGTCTCATGCTATTGTGAAGAGTACACCCTCACGAGCATCGGGGAGCCAAAGGAGACCGAGAAAGAGAGGGAAATTTAGGAAGTGAGACTGTCTACAGATGAAGAGATCATAGAGGCGCAAAAGCTTTTGATTTTCGGCTAGATCGACGCTAAGAGGGAGTTCCGAACTACGGAGGCCGACAATCTCGAATATGCAGCCCTATCAAATATTCAAATGCTTCTTCAGATTCCCGATTCACATGCACATTCTATGATGAAGTATCTAGTATCCCAGCTACCACCGCTGGGATCAGTATGCTTGTCATGTCGTTTACGACTCTCCCAACCTTGGTCTCGCCAGCCCTCGCAACTTGGCCTCAAGCGCCTCCTAACCACAACTTCACCCGGATTGGCTGACCCTCCCTCTTCCTCTTCACCATCCTCCCCCTTAGCCTCTCTCGGTGCTCTCTCAAATGATCGTTCGTTCCAACTAAGGACACCAGTTACAATGGACTCGTATCCCGGCATCCCTGGACGAGCGAACAAAGATTCCAATCGCCTAACATATAAACCCCCCCCAGCACCACACCGTTTGCACGTCTACTCCACGCGACACAATTGTCACATCACCCTTGCGCAAGGCAACCGCGATGCCCTTCTCTCTGTCTCCTCAGGTAACTTGGGTTTCAGGAAAGCACAACGCGGGTCGTACGATGCTGCGTACCAATTGGCCGCGTTTGTTCTTAGCAAGATCACAAGCCAGGGCATGCTGAGCGAAGAGTACCCTGGAAAGGGGGGACCAATCCGATCGTTGGAGATTGTTATGCGGGACTTTGGGCCAGGGAGGGAGGCTTTTACGAAGGTCTTATTAGGAAGTGAGGGGAGGTTGCTTAGAACTCGAGTGCTCAGGGTTATGGATAGTACGAGGTTGAAGTTTGGGGGCACAAGGAGTCCGAAGCCTAGGAGACTGGGTTAGGATACCTGGTATAAGTGTGGTGATGGGTCTGTACTATAGATGGGAAAAATGTACATCGACGATATTGTGTTTGTCAGCGTCTGTCCACCTTATGATAGTATATCTCTGAGTACTACGAACGCATTAGAGGACCTAAAAGAATACGAAAGTCTCCAACTCAAGATCGCTATTCGTTCGGAATTGATCGAAGACCTCACCGTCAACCATTGGCTTGCAAGAACAGTCTCGAACAAACAAGTGATTGTTGGGTTCATGTTAGTGAAAAAAAATAGCACTTGACCACCGTGCAAGACACTTATTAGTCCCCTTTCCTCACCGGACTCGGCATCAACTCTAAGTACCTCCATTCTGGCCTGGCAAGCCTCCGTATGCGGGGTGTATTGGCCACTAATCCATAAAAATGTGCTTTCTCGTCCTCGTCGTCCCCCGCCGATGAGCTGTCTTCAGCATCTGATATACGCCAAGCTATCGCATAAGTGCAATATCTGACAGCCAATATGTCGAACCGCTAGAGATGGATTCCGTTCAATGTGCTGACTGCAGGATTTTTTTTTTGGCCGTGATGGTGTACATAAGGGCAAATACCTTCCAGAATGATCCAGACGCTGTACCACCAGAAATTTCTGCAGGCCTTGACGATAGCCGGGCACAGACGGCTTTGGATGCCTGGACGTCCAATGATAGCTCTGATAGATAGTTCACCTATCCCCTTCAAACTTATCACCGGCTTCTAGCTTCCCTAACGCCGGAACACTGGCCTGCCATCAGGCGTCGCTCATTTTACCTAACTTCTTGAAAATTGGAGCCACATGTGTGCCATCGACGGGCGATCCACGCCTAATATAGGTGGTAGAACTTTGGTCAAACATATTCTTCACCGAAAAGACTTTTTGAGTCGTTCTTCCGGATCCTGTCAATTCATGCGGATACCGTCGACTCACAGAAAGTGTTTGCTCGCTGTTGCACTTGTCCACATGTTACGGAGCGCAATTTGGACCAGGAGGGAGCAGGCTCGTGTAAGTGGCGAGGCGGGGTTGCCTCCTTCTCCCAAGATGACCGTCGAGAAGTGTTCAAGGATCCTATTGCATGCTTGACAGATAATTCTTGCTAAGTTGGCAAAGAATAAGGCTGCACATGGCCTAATTAAGAAATCTGGACATGGTTCGAGTCGTCAGATCATACATCGTTAGTGGCTCGTGGAGGTTGAGGACATACTGGTATGATCCACATATCGCCTCATAAATTGACAACGAACGGATACGCAAAGGGGCTGGCATCAGATTGCTCATTCAGGTACTAGATCGCGCAACATAGGTGAATCAAGATACTGGTTTTTCAACATTGCGTTAGTGGGAATCCTCTGCATACTGATGAAGAGGCCGATATGCCAATTCTCAAGACGAAGTCTTCTCTGAAACTGATTCCTCATTCGTTCCTTTACACAAGCTCCAATGGTACAGTAAACCCCAACGCCTCCGCTAAGCGAGAGCCTTCTCATTCTCTACGAGCGCGCTTTTGGTCGTGGCGCTCTTTCACCGGCTGGTATGTCCCTGCCAGCAGTATCTCTTACAACGTCTTTACCCTTTCCACTACCTCCTTTACGTCGATCTCTGTCACTGTCCCAGCCATCATCATCGGACTCCATGAGACTGCTATGAAAGCTATGACTACGATGATAGTCTTGCCGTAACATCGACGTCCGCTCGTCCTCGTCATCTTCTTCTAATAATTCCCCATCTGCAGTATCATGATCAGGAGGGGCTATCCATTCTCGAGGCACTACACACGGAAGCGCAACGCCTATGCTGGCCGCCCTGTTTAGCCAGCCAGGCGCTGGCTTATTCGTGAGTTTTTGGCACAGATGGTTCGCGAAATGATTACAATTGTTGGAGAGCAAGTTGTAGGATGGCCCCAGGAATTCTTGTGACACTTCCTTGATAATAGCCTCAACCTCTTGTTGGGAGCGAAATGTGAAACCCTGAAGGAGCTCACACCTGAATGTTCCGCCCGGTGGCTCCGTTCGGGGCTTCGTCCAATAGACACCTGACATTCCTGGTCGATCATGGCCCCCGAACGCATATTCTCTGTCCAAACTTTTTATAACGATACCAGTATGAAGGAGGGAGCTTCCAAAGAACCAGAGTACGGACGCGAGTCTTCCTGGCTTCATTACTTTGTCATCAGCTTATTATGCAACTAGTGTATTGGCTAGACATACTGGAAGAAGATCGTAGACATTGATGACAATCTCAGTCTTCGACATGGCGGAACGAGTTCGAGAGCCTGCCTTGGGCCGCTCGGGGTGTTGCTGCGTCTTAGATGCTGGGCGAGCGCCCTGCCGATAGTCCTCCGCCGCCATTTTACTGCGACTGTTTTGGTCAAGCGGAACGATCCAGGTTATACGGCAATTGCTGGGAATCAGAAAGGAGAGCTCAAGGTGAGTCGCTCAGGTAGTTGGTGGCCCATTTGAGGCAACCAAACGCACCAGTACGCGGTGAAGCAATCTATACTTGCTCTAGGCTAAATTTAGAAGTCTCGTAGGATTTTGTAGTATGGAAAGAAATACTCACCAAAAAGAAATACTCTGGGCATGGCTGATAAGCGCTCTAGGCGGGCATCGATAGCGCTTAGGGCGGCACTGACCGAACTCAAACCCCCCGAGGAAAAAACGTCTTCACCCTAAATAAGCAAGGCTTCATACTTAGCATTAAAGTGGGCGGCTTCTGCTCGCTCTTGGGCGGTTTAAAAGACGGCGTCTATCTTGCAGACACCTTACAACTTCACTTCGGCAGCTTTCCTCTTTCGAAGACTCGCAGCTGGATCTGCATTTACACACGAATTCCAGCACAAGGCACATATACCATCTAGACAAATTCTCTGGTACTATTCACCGGCCTCGCGGAATTTTTCGGTCTCATCTGTCAGAAAAATGCCTCCCAAGAAGAAAGAGGAAGAGAAGAAGGTACTTTTAGGGCGCCCGGGGAACAGTTTAAAGAGCGGTATCGTATGTAGAAGTATTCCTTACGACCCACGCCTACTCAGCTTAGTACATGCTAAAAGCATTTGCAGGTCGGTCTAGCTAATGTTGGAAAATCCACATTATTTCAAGCGATCACAAAATGCTCATTGGGCAACCCAGCTGTGAGTCATTGAACGTTATCCATCGTCGGACTACACACTCAAGCGGTCGACAACAGAACTTCCCATACGCTACGATTGAACCTGAAGAAGCTCGGGTCCTCGTACCAGACGCCAGGTATGATTGGCTATGCGAGAAATATCAGCCTAAGTCACGGGTACCAGCCAATCTGACCGTCTACGACATTGCTGGTTTGACAAGAGGAGCTTCCACGGGAGCTGGTCTTGGCAATGCTTTCCTCTCACATATTCGAGCGGTTGATGCTGTCTTTCAGGTCGTTCGTTGCTTCGATGATGCAGAGATTATACACGTTGAGGGAGACGTCGACCCTGTACGAGATCTGGATATCATTAGCGAAGAATTGCGCATCAAGGATATAGAATTCGTTGAGAAGGCACTGGAAAATCTAAAGAAGCAAACACGAAGGGGCGGACAGAGCTTAGAGATGAAGAAGTTGAAAGAAGAGGAAGCTACGGTTGAGAAGATCCTGGCCTGGCTAAAAGACGGCAAGGACGTGAGAAAGGAGAACTGGACACCAAAGGAGGTAAGCACCTATCTCTCGCTGCAAAAACATGTTTCCTTGAATGATGAACAAGAGCTATAACGCTCGATATAATCCCAGCTCGTTGAGCGGCTCAATTAATAACGCAGAGACCGCATTGAGATAAAGTCCAACCCTGAACCCAAGCCTTAATTGATCACGTTTAAATTAGCTACACATCTTGTTTTGACACTGCTAACCCAGTGGCACTACTAGGTGGAAGTGATAAACCCTCTGTTTCTTCTCACAGCCAAACCTGTCGTCTACCTCGTCAATCTAAGTGAAAAGGACTATATCCGGCAGAAGAACAAGCATTTACCCAAGATCGCCGAGTGGGTAAAAACAAATGCACCGGGCGACCCTATATTACCTCTATCTGTCGCCTTCGAGGAGCGTTTAACGCGATTCGAGACGGAAGCTGAAGCGTTGGAAGAATGTAAGAAGTTGGGTACGAAGTCTGCATTACCGAAGGTCATCACGACTATGAGGCAGATGTTAGATTTGGGTAGCTTCTTCACGACTGGAACCGATGAAGTCAGGCAGTGGACCATACGAAAGGGAACAAAAGCACCTCAAGCTGCGGGCGTGATCCACGGTGGTATGTCATTACGGTTTGCGTTCCCTATGCTTGATCAGTGCTTACAGGACGGCTTGTAGATTTCGAGAAGACCTTTATCCAATGTATCGTGTACAATTTCGAAGTTCTAAAGGAATATGGAGACGAGGCAGAGGTCAAAGCTAAAGGCAAGGTCTTGACAAAAGGGAAGGATTACGTTGTTGAAGTACGTATGAAATGTAACAGATCCGTGAAGAATGCTAACATATTCTTAGGATGGCGACATCATCCTCATTAAAGCAGGAGCTGCGAAGTCATGATGTTTCAAAGCCGTTCTATAGCTCGGAAATCTTGTGCTACTGAGCCAGAAGATTTGGAGCCAGCACTTTCGTTGTCTTTATAGGGACGGCATACGCAATGCGGAGCATGTAGATTAGCACTCTTGAAGAGGGACGCGCACCCTACCATGATCCACTTTTCAAAGAATCTAGAATATGCTGCAGTGACGGTTGCACATCCCACCAGGACAGGCTGCAAGACCAGCTCGCTTCGAATTCACAAGTATCTCCAATTGCATACAGCGGGTACACTTGAAGTAGTTCGATTTTTCATGGAAGATGCTGGTAGAGTGAGCACGCTTCCACTATAGGATGAGATTGGCACACAAACAACAACCAGCTTGTCAATCAAAGCACTTCAGAATGAATACACGATGGCGTTCTGTATCTCCGGGATTGTACAGTGTATATGCGATGGGATCTAATGGTCTAAAAACGCCTGAAAAAGTGTACGATGTCATGTATCATCTCCATGCTCCCCATCCTCTAAAGCAAACATTTCATCATCTCCAATCGGCTGCATATCCTCATCATAAGTCCGACCATGGTGCTCATAATCTTTCGCTATGAGTTCACGATCATCCCCAGCGGTAGGAACCTGCCCATACCCACCTAATGCAGCGGCCCCGTTCGTAAAAGCCGTGTCTCCCGCCTTGTGGACCAGCCATCTGGGATTAGCAGCGAACCATCTGTCGATTTGCTCGAGACTCTTTCCTGCTGTTTCAACAATGAAGTAATAGATTATAGGAACGAAGCAAGCGTTTAGGATGGCGTAAATCAGATAAAGGCCCCACTTCAGATGGTGAATGCCTATGGGTGTTGTTTGAACAACGAAGTAATTGAACAGCCAGTCGCAAGCTGTGGCTAAGGCCGCACCTTTCGTCCTCATGCCGAGAGAGTTTACTTCTGCTGGGTAGAGCCAGGGTGTTGCTACCCAGCCGAAACCGAAAGCGAGAAAATAGAATGTGATGAAGATGGTTGCAACGATACCGGGAATTAGTGCGCCTCCGTCATGGCCTATTTCGGTGCTGATGGAAATGCCGACCATGGCGATTGATTGGGCCGCTGCCATGGACATTAGGAGTGGTCTTCGACCGAGTCGCTCGATGAAGAAGACGCAGGCTGCGGTGGCGAACATGTAAAGTACGGCGACCCCCGTGGATAAGAGACGAGAGGCAAGTTCTGGTAGGCCTACACTCTTGTGTAGGACAAGCGGTAAATAATAGCAAAGAACATTAATTCCAGTAAGTTGTTGACTGTGCGAATCAGTATAATAGCCTAGTGGTAGCTGAGATCAACCTACCAAACTTGAAGAAGCATCCCTAGCAATAAGCGTCGGGTCGCCTGGCCACCTCTGAATATCTGAGCCCACGACGCTTGAACCGCTTGTTCTTCCCGGACAGAATCTCTGATGGCCTTGAATTCTGATTCAATATCATCTTCATTCAGGCCAGCAAGGATGACCTTTGCCTCTGCATCACATCCTCTCGCAAGTAGCCAACGAGGTGACTCGGGGAGTATCGGAACCAGGGTGAGGATAATGACGATAAAGATGAGCTGGATACCCAGCGGAAAACGCCACTGGGCTTCAGTCGTTATCCTACTAAATGCAAGCGTAATGACATTGGACACCACGAATCCAAAGACATTTACAACCATTTCTTTGACCACAGCCTTGCCTTTAGCATGATCAAGTGAAGTTTCGACATGCCAAACAGGCGCTGTGGCAGTGTTACCGCCATTCCCTATCCCGGCGATGAAACGACCCCATAGAAGATGATTCATAGAATGTGCACCAGTCTGAAGCAGAATTCCAGTCGTCATAATGATAGTGAAGATGATAAGCATGCGCTTCCGACCGAGCCACTCCCCAACAACAAGGGTAAGTAGAGCGCCCGCGAAGCAGCCTAGATCGTAAATGCTTGTTACGAAACCTGTTAAAGACGGAGATGGATGGTCGAAGTACTCCTGGAATTCATGACCAACGATGATTCCACCGAAGACGCCTTGCTCGTAACCAAAAAGACACATCACTGTGCCAGCGGCAATGGAGATGAGGAAGTGCAGCCTCTGAGGGTCGAAGCCATATTTAGGCCGTTGTACGTCCGACTTGCTCTTACCGGGCTGGAGTTCGCTGAACGTTGGCGAATGGTGCAGCTCGCTCTCCTCATTAAGAGGTTGGTATGACATATCGACGGCCTACGACGTTGAAGAGAGGAAAAGGGGAACGATTCGTATGGCTGAAAAGCAATGTTATCATGAGATCGTGTGGCATACATTTTCCCGGTGTTCTAGTTAGAGATACAGCGAGTCATAACGGCTTTATACGCTTGATAGCATATGATCAAAGAACGTATCTTGTGATCAGGACAGAGGAGGTTCCATGCACGACAAGAAAGACTGCTGAAAAGGATCATCGGATCAAAAGGTGCCGATGTGCCGATGCCGATGCCGATGCCGGCTAGCCTCATTGATACGCCAAGATTCAGCCCTGTCTCATTATATATCAGTCTAAGGCTCATGGGGTACATAAATTTTCTGACCAAAGTTGGGTCTAGGGGAGTGCCAATATTTTTGACCTCCGCAAGGTGGGATACCTTGCGGGTGACAAGAATCGGGCACCACAAAACCCTGAAGCTATGACAAGTCCCCAATGTGCAGATTTGATTCAAATTTTGATCCCTAAAGCTTATAGATCTAACAATTTTGTATCACCTCTCATCTATCCATTGGCTTTGTAAGAGAATTATTGGCCAACCTCTGTATTCGAGACGTCAGCTAAGACTGAGTAGGTGTCATGACCTTTTTCGACCGCGAGCATACCACGGTAGAGTAGCTTCTTCAATAGTAATCCTTTGCATACTGCTGACCATCGATTGCACCAAATCCATTTCCATCCTCTGATCCCAGTCCCTGAAACCAGTCTTGTTCAACCCCAGTCCAGTCCTTGCCACTAATAATCGCCGCCAGCTCTTCGGCAGAAGATTCCTTGGATCCATGGTTCTCAGGATTGGCCGGCGTATTGAGTACAAGCGAACCCTCAAAGTCTGGAAGCATGAAGGCTTTGGACACTTTCGTGATTTTCCTGAAAGCGTGCAGATATGCAACTGTTGCTAGCGGAGGTGGTATCCGAGCTGGGGCTTTGAGAGGGTGTACCGCGGTTGCATTTAGTGTGGTCTTTTGACCCCTCTGGATGTGCTGGGGTTTTGCTTCGTTTCCCTTGGGTTTTCGTTGCGGCTATCACGTCCATGAGGGTGAGGGATATTTCGTATAGTCGTCCATTGTATGAATTCTCTTCTCGGAAGTCGGTGATAACTTGAAGCATGTCAATGTAGGATTGGAACAAGTTCATGTCCGAGTCCTCTCCATCGCCGCTAATAATGTGTGCACAGACCTCATACAGGTAAAATGCCGGATGGGATGCAATGAGGCTATGTTTGCAAAGTCAGTCCACTTCTAATTCTCCCTTGTGAGAGAGGGTGAAAGACGCTCGTTCATTACCGAGGAAAGGTCACGTAACGACCTGGTTCTGAAGTGGAGCGCCACAACCGTAGCAACAGCCTCATACACCTTTTAGCGACTTCTTTGTGCTGGAAAATGGCGCCAGAATGCCCTTGGAACGGCCAGATGAGCAATAATTGCGCAGAAAAGAAAGCAATGGACAGTTCGATTTTCAAAATAGAAAGTCCAGTAACATCGTTCTCTACGTCTTCAATGATGATTCCTGAGTTAGCTAACCAGTCTTGGAGTCTCTGATATATACTATAGACGGCTTGTCGGGCTTGATCTTCAGTTTTCGCCTCGGCTTGGTTTGAGTAGATCTCTAGGTAGACAGTCTCTTCTATCTCAGCCAGCTTTGATTTCGCGACTAGGTAGCTAGCAGCTTCATTATTAGCAGAGATTAAAGCCGGAACAATGTGGACATCGGAGATTAGGATACTTGGGGATGTTCCAGTAGTCCTGCAAACTGCCTTATCAAGAATGTATAAGCAGTAGGACACATTTCGTCGTTCCTGAGTGTCTTCGTCACTGATTTGACCTCGAGAATATTGCCATTGATGTAAGCCGATACATTTAGCGAAATGGGCAGTTAGGTCAAATAGCATTCTAAAAACTCTTGTTGAGAGATGTTCTTGTGCCACCACGCACTGCGGCACATTAGCAGGGCTTTGGTTGGGCGGTTAGCGATACGGTTCTTGGTCAGCGACATACCAGAGATAAGAGAGCCTGGACACAGGCAAGACGAGGTGAGAGCAGAACATCTATGTTTTCAATGGCCCGCTTCGCGTTCGTAAGGAAACTGCTGATGAGATCGAAGTCCATGGACGAAGGCTTACGTATGTGTCTTGATGGTACCTCCTTGGCTGGACGATAACGCAGGGAGTTTGCTGCTAAAGTCATAAGGATGAGGTTATTGGAACATATAATGTATGTCCGGTCTTGATCATGATGGTCAGACGCCTGCGACGCTGTAGCAAGCGAAGTGAAGCTTTCTTTCGTCCAAATGGGAAAGTATGGGTTGATGGTCGTGAAATACGGCTCGATCATGGCCTCTAAAACGGAAAAGGGAGGCGCTGTAGGTGCTGAGCCATCTTTAATGAGGTCGTCTTCCCGGTCCATCAGAAGATCGAGCTTATGATGCGCGAGAAGAGCACATTCGCTCAATATCTGATATCCAGATCCAGTGTCGCTGAGAGGCTCGATGATGTGGTTTTTCATTTCGTGCATCAGAGCTTCTAGAGATGTGGGCCCGAAGTATCTTTCACCTTTTCCGGCATTGTGGTTTACAAGGAAGTAACCAAGGGGCCTTTCGAACTTTGGTGTTGTCACTTGTGTCGATATATCAGTGTCCTCGAGAATGAAACTTGAGTGACTGGATTGTGAGCCCGAAGAGGTACATGGGAGCATTAATGATTCCGAATCTAGCCGTTTTAGAGAGCTTTGTATGTCGGATATGGAAGACTTCAAACAACAAGATAAGCGAGAGTTACCTGCGCAGGTAAAGAAGGTTATATAACCAGGTAAGGAAGACATCAACCTTACCTCCATGTTTTCGAGACGCCTACCAAGTCCCACGATGCTGTGGCTGCTATAATCTGTGAGTTAATTGCTTGATATGCTTTGGACGATAGTATTCGAAGTTAGACTCACAGAAGAGTTGTTTGGTTGCGCTTCTTTCCTTGGCCGGACCATTCACACTTCTGACCAAGGCGGGTGCAATTCGAACAGGAGGGTTTTTCTCTCCCACAACGTATCTTTTTGGTCCGGCATTGATCACACACTACCAGTACCAGTCAACTTCTCCTTCGGGTACGAATGATATGATTTGTGCAAAGCCCGCTCACCTAGGTATTCCTTTCCGCTCGCATCGTTTGCTTTCTGGTAACAGTTCACTTAGCTTTGACCAAAGTATTCAAGCATAGAGTCAAGGTAAAAAATCCTGTCTAATGGATGTACGTACTACCTCCTCAAATGAGTCCCGATTACGCTTCATGGAAAGCATATACAACGGTAAAATTGAACGAAGTTGTCTCTTGAAAGGGGCCCTCGGTACTTCTAAACGATAACTTTCATAGAGAATCTCTATCTTGAAAGAGGATTTCGAGGTTGAAAGCTGAGGTCTTCTACGTGTAGCCACCAGGCTATCAGGATGATATAATCAGCCCACCAACGCTAATGCAGTCCAGGGACGACCTAAAAATGGCTTTTAAAGCAAGTCCAATCTAGCTGCCTGTATTCGCGCTGAGCCGTGTCCCGGCAGGAGAGAATGCCACGTGCAAACGACAAGAGGAGGGTGAGAAATTAGTAGCTATCACCTCATCGCGGTACAGCATTGGCGTATGCACAAAGGTCTGGAATAGCTTGGCGCGCAGAATCAAAGCCCCCACCCCCGCGTATAAGCTCCAACCAAATCGCATACCAAATTTACATATATCTTACAATAGTGTACTTTTTCCCACCAAATGTGTTCCTAATTAAAGTATTGTTTGTTTTGCGTGCCAAGCTATTCCAAACCTTTGTGCATACGCCAATTCCTTTAGGCGAAGGGTTCCAAAGGTCCGGGACGGATTCTCCTTACTTATTTGTACCTAGATAAGATTATTAATTGTCCGGCAGATCCGTTGTCATAGTATGAGAACAGCTGCGTGAAATCTTATGCATCGAATATGTTCGGCATACTGCAGGATTCGTCCAGTACCCTACACACATCGACAGTGGCTACTAGTTCTTATGTACTAAATTCTTACCCTGCCAATATGGGACACCACTCGAAGTACGTCGACGTGCTTATGGAGAACAAGGCTGCTGTATGCAACCACACTACCGGCGCGGAAAGCCTTTTCTGGGTCTATCGAATATATAATGTAGGACGATTTTGTTCCCATATCCCGGCTGAACAACGTATTTACCCTGATACCCTAAGCGCTTCCGTAGCGGTGCGCACCGCGCCTACCCGGAACTACATCTTAGCACCGCCAAAATTACCAGCTAAAAAGGTAACTTTGAGCAGGATTTATGATCAAGGGGCAGCAACATTATCGCACAACGCTGCCATTTTTGTTTCAGTAGCGATAAGATGTGTTAGGGACCGTGGGGGTATGGCGGGGGGCCTGGTTAAGGCCCCTGATCAGGGGGCCTAATCAGGCAGCGTGCCCGGTTAGGCGGCGTGGCTCAGGGGCTTGATTAGCGTCCATTTGGGCACCTGCATAGGAATCCTTGACGATGGAACCTGCTGCACAGTTGTTGTCCTGAAGGATTTCGGCGGTGCTGAGAGGTATCTCAGGGTAGGCGCCGTGCGCACCGCTACGTGCGCTTATGGTATCGGTGTAGAATGTTGCATTCCACGGGTGAATGGATTCTGGCGTTCCTGGATGGAACGGCGCACCGCTATGGAAGCCTTATGGTATCGGTGTAAGCCTTAGATTCCACTGGCTGATCTTGCCGCCCATGGTGAAACGGCGCACCGCTGTGGAAGCGGTCATGGTACCGGGGTAAACAATGCATTCCACGGGTGGATGGATTCTGGCATCCATAGCAGCTTTTACCATCAGTGGTAATCAAAATCCATGGACAGCAAGGATTTCCATGGACGATGGGATACCGTAGCTATAGAAGGATTCAGTGGGCTTTCCAACGTCCCTTTTTAACTCTTATAAATTTTTAGGCTCTGCCATATCCCCCTGCATTGCCGCTCATCATCTAGCGGTATCACCTCCCTATCTCTCCCACTATTTTCGTTACCAGGATGAATCTTCTGAGTCCTCGCCGCACACTTAATATGCTTCAATCAATGGTTTAGGATGCTATCCACATTCTTCCCCCTATAGCATGTGATGGGACACTTGGCGTTGGGCCTGAATATAGTGTATTACCGGGTCTGACACTATGTCTTCTAGGCCAATTAGGTGACTGCAGCTGGATTTAAGCTAGAGAAGCTGGAGAAGCTAGAGAAGCTGGAAGCCGGAGAAGCTAGAGAAGCTGGAGAAGCTAGAGAAGTCGGAGAAGCTGGAGAAGCTAGATAAGTCGGAGAAGCTAGAAAAGCTGGAGAAGCTAGAGAAGCTGGAGAAGAATAGTAACAGCATGCGTCTAAACTTCCCGCCACACCATGGATGGTTGTCGCCATTGGTACTTTGAGAAACGCGACGAGATGTATGGCAGGACCCAATGGACCTTCCTGTCGTCCATGGAAGTCTCTACCGGCCATAGATAGAAGATAGACATGAGGGGTATGCAACATAATCAAGTTGTTTGGCCGGGGTACGTGAATAAATAACCTCTAAATTTAACTCCAAATGCCTAGTCCTATCTTGTATGCCACAATTCAGCGCCATGCTAAGTTGATTTTGCATTCTAACCAGAGCTTCTACCTCATACCAAGTCAATCATCTCATTTACTACCCAACGAATTCTTTTCACGATCGTTGTTACGACCCCCATTATTGAAACCCTGAAGAGTCTTAAGCTCCTGGTTCAACGAATAGCCCTTTATAAAGACAGTAGATATAAAAATTGCTCCACTCAGGGCAGCCATAACTACCCAAATCATCTTGAGAGAATCCGCATAGGCCTGAATTAGTTGTGTCTTCTTGGTCCCAGCTTCCATACCTTGAATGAGGCTTACCAAGGAGGTGGCATCCCTACCGTATTCTCTAGCTAGTGGAGCTAGCAAAGGATATCCACCCAACTTCTTCTGAATTTGGTTTTGGAAAATGACACCCCCCACAGCAACGCCCAAGGATTGACCGAAGACGCGGATGAAAGAGTAGAACGTAATGGAGTGAGCCGCACCTTGAGGTCGGCCCGCAGCCTGGATTCCTAATGACATGGATGTGAAGTTCATGCCTGTTCCAATGGCGACAGGGACGTTCAAGAAGATGAAAGCGGGGATGCTTGTATCAGGGTCGAGGAGATATAATAGACCGCATCCGAGGGTTGTCATTCCCCAGCCAATCCAAATAGCCCATCTGTATCGCCCAATGTTGGAACTTACGATACCGACAACTATTGACATTGCTATAAATGATTAGTACAAATGGATGATTATATGAAGTGGACCCTACGAGCGACGAGAAGCGTCTCTGGAAGAACAGATACCCCGGCAATAATTGGGGTGTATCCCTTGACACCCTCGTAATACAGAGGAAGAAAGTATAGTAAAGACCATAGAATCATTCCATGGACTAATGTTGAAAGATAAACCAGTCGTAAAGTCCAATTACCAAAAATCTCGAAGCGAATAATAGGCTGTGTAGTGCCTCCAGCGATGAGCGTTTCATCTGAATCGAATGCTTTGGCGGAGAGTTTGTATTCATAGAAACCAAACGCTACTATGCCAGCTGTGCCAACCACGAGAGGTACGAGCGTGTGCCACGAGTCCCAGGCGAACATTACACCACCTATTATCATTGTCAGAACTTGTCCGGAAAATTAGTCAGTATACTATACCCCATGTCACAGGTATCAAGAATGACACCGTTGAAGCGATAAAAAGTGCAGATCCGAGCCAATCGAATTCCCTTATTTTAGCGAATATTTCCCCTCTCAATCGATCAATTTTCAAGAAAAATATTATGGCCATGAGTCCAACTCCAATTATAGGAAGGTTGATCCAAAAGATCCATCTCCAGCCGGAGTGTGAGCTTTGTGCGAACCCTTTGATAAGTCAGTAAATGATGGCTCGTGGGACAGTTACGCTTACCACCGCCCATTAGTGGTCCTACTACATACCCACTGCCCATATACCTCCTAGAGATGATGAGCAGAAGAACAGGTCAAATGGTGAGGGGCCGAGATACCGATATATCCGAGCCAAGCACCTCGAACTGAGAGGGGAACTAGATCTGTGACCAGGATTTCTCCAAGGGTCAAGATTCCTCCGCCTCCAATACCTTGGATAGATCGCCCGACAAGCCTGAGATGGTCAGCATATCTCGAAGTAGATTATTGGAAAAACCTCACATTGTCGTAAAATTGTTAGCTAGTGCAGCAACAAGAGAGCCAATGGCGAAGAACAAAGCCGACAAAAGAACTAACTACTAAGCATCAGCAAGATTAATGAGAGTAAGGGCTCGGAGTCACATACCTGCTTCCTCCCAAATCCGTGACTCAAGCCGCCAAAAACGGGCTGGATTACTGCGGAAGTAACAAGAAATGAGGTTCCAGACCAGAAAGCCTGGATTGCCGTTCCATTGAGCCTTTTCGTAACAATTGGTAAAGCAATACTCAGAGAAGTAGCATCAAGGGCCGCGGCCAATGTGACAACACAAATGGATATAAAGGCAAGGATGAAAGATATTCCAGGCTTGAAGACAAGCTTAGGCTCTTCAAAGGGTGATATTGGTTGAGGTTGATGGACATTGGACGAATATCCTTCTGTTGGTGGGGATGTCGTTGTTCCGTAGACTCTGTCGGAGGAAACCCTTTCAACCTGGGGTACATTGATTGACGATGCCATTCTGGAGGCTTGATTGTACTATTATTGACATTGTTGTTCAAGATGTTTATATGGAAGAGGCAAGATACGGAGTTTGATGCTGAGATGCTGAGACAGCGTAACGAGTTAATATTTGACTCAAAGCAATTTTATTATGGAGAAAAAGTGCCTTGAGGCTCGCGATGCTTCGCCTTATGTCATGTCCTGAAAGTCTCTAAGGAGGCGTCATTTGAAAGATGAGGAGACATGTATACAAAGAGTCATAGTAGATAATGTGCAAAAGGTAGGGAACGGTTAGCGGAGACATTACTGGGAAACGGGAGATCCCCCTTATGGGTAGTGACCTCCAACGAAGTGCGAGCAGAACTTAGGTAGGTAGGTTGCCATAGACGATTAGCGCCTTGGCATCAAATCTAACACCTTACTTATCAACTCCCTCCTCTACGAGCTATCTACTATCGACTGACTAGCTTACTTTTAAACCCTTCTACGAATACGTACTGAAAAACCGCCACTTTTAATACTCATCTAGAAGATGAGATCTAAGCATCAGCCATCAATGCATATACTTGCTGTGCAGCTTTAGGCACCTTTGGTCCGCTTCCACCCCCCTCTTCGATGTCAATCATCTCTTGAGCCCAGTTACAAATAGTTGACGCCAGGCCTTCTACCTCAGCCTCGGTATTTGCGCCATGGAACATGAGTCTGATTCTGCTCTGACCTTTCGGGACGGTGGGATAGTCGATTGGAAACGCACAGTAATTGGCTAATTGCAGATGGAAGACGAGCCAAAAATTATAACGCTGCCGAGTCCAGACGGGTACACAGTGTACCAAAAACTCTCGCGACTCCCAGTCTTCGCTAATAGGGATCGAGAGAATGCCCATGTCTGTAGCTTTATCCCAGACTGGATTCGAAGTTATGACCTTGAAGAAGTGCTTAACGAGATGCTGAATGTTCTCCTGGGACTATGTAATATGTTAACTCTCACTGGCCTGATCCCGAAGAGCAAGGAAAAGATAACAGATTCAAGGAAATCACGAAATTATTACCTTCTGCGTTGCACCGGTATTCGGCAAATTGTATGCCGCTCGAATTGCTGCAACAAACGGGAATGAGGGTGCGGTTGTATAAATGACGGAGCGGGCGAAATTCATTATGGTGGTTCGCACAGTTGCGTTTCCGAGTATAACAGCTAAATAACCGGAGTCAGGAATTATCTATTAAAACGAGCAACTGATAGTATCTTACCTCCCGTGCAGGCCATCGCCTTTCCACAAGTGTGAAGGCGAATTGCAACCTGGCTCTGGACACCCAGAGCACTGACGAGACCTGCGCCCTTGGGACCCAAAATACCGGTAGCGTGGGCTTCATCCACACAGAATACAACATTTCCCTTAGGGCATGTCTCTTTCGCAACCTCAAAGAACTCCTGTAATGGGCAAATATCTCCATCCATGCTGTATACTGATTCAACGGATACAATGATAGAGCGCGATCCCTGCTTAATGGCGGGCTGTGAATCCAATACGGACACTAAAACGTCTCGGAAGGAGTCGACATCGTTGTGGCGGAAGGGCATCTTGCAAAGAGCTAAGCTATGTATCATCCCATCATGTGTGCTTGCGTGGACGAGTTCATCAAAGACAATTGCATCACCTGGTCTTGGGATGGCAGAGTAGATGGCGACATTGGCTTCATAGCCTGAGCCAACTATGAGGGCACTCTCTGCGCCATGGAAATCCGCTATCTCCTGTTCAACTTCCTCAATATAATCGTAATTCCCATCCATCAAGCGGGAACCTCCACTATACAAAGGAAAGTTAGGATGCCGAGCAAGCTCTTCGAAGAATGCCGTGCGCATTTGCCCGGTGGTTCCCAGGGAAAGAAGATCGTTAGAGCAAAAGTCCACAGCTTGTCCCACTTTCCACGCACTCTTAGTTCGGGTAAACATTCCATGGTCCGTCCTTCGAACATCAAGCGCCTCTTCAAGATTTCGATAGAAGTTCGGGGCATCTTTCATGCCAGGCGCCTTCAATTTCTGGTTCTTGATCCAGGCCGATAACATGGCTGCAGACATCTTTGAATTACTGACTTGAATTGTGTTATCTCGAAAAGAGGGATAATTAGCGTATTCTGCAGGTCTTGGTATGTATGATTATAGCGATGTGAGATTTTGGGCACCTGTAATTTCATTCCGTAGACAGACAAAGGCGGACAAGGATTCTGCTTGGATATCAGTCGTCCTATTTTAATCACAAATACACTTGTCGAAAGACGGATTCCTGATGCAGTCTGATAAGCTGGAGAAAGGTACGCGGGACCCGGAACCCGACCACTACCACGGGTAGGGAACCCGATTGCTTACCGCCGATGTCCTGCCCCGATGCGGCCGACAGCATAAGCTTAACCAGAGGACGCCAGCAATCCAACCGTCCGTTCGCTTTTCACAATAGACTGTTCAGGCGTCAAGACTCTTGAGCGAAACGAGCACATCTCAACAGGGAGACGCAGGCCCAAAAACGTAATTCAACGCTCAGACTCACCTCGTCGTTCACCATACTCGGAAGAGCCCTTTATTCTGCCGACAGTATGAAGGAAACGCAGGATCTACACAGTCAGGTGCAAACATTCTCATTGAGCAAGGCCTTCAACGAGGAGGGGTGCTTATCTTCCATTGTGCTAATGCAATGAGTAGACTATCTTCGTCACCGGCGGCTCTGGAGGACTTGGTAAAGCTTTATCCATGGCATTAGCTGGCCAAGGTCCACATTCATGTTTATTACCCAATGATAGTTCTGCTAATTCAGACAGGCGCTCATGTCACGATATTTGCCCTCAGGCAAGGGCCGCTTGAGGAAGCAAAGCAAGAGATAATGGCAATTAGTTCGAACGCAAAGCAAGAAATCAATGCAGTGTCTCTTGATCTGGCTAATTCTTCCGAGGTTTTGCTTCCCAGGCCCGGCTTAATATCGAGATTGAGCAAACAAGAGCTAATTGGATTATCAGGTTGACTTAGCGTTCAGGACCCAGTCTCGAGTTGCAGATGCTTTGTATTGCGTAGCTGGTGGCAACCACGCCGATAATGGATTCTTTGTGGACATCGAAGCCAAGCAACTCGACAATTGCATGAGAAACAATTATTATACCTCTGCATACGCTGCTCAATCGATGCTCAAGATTTGGACAGAGGATGACAGGAAACAAATGACGCGAGCTTCACGTCCTAGGCTTCGCCAGATTATTTTCATCAATAGCGCTGGAGCATTTTTGGGTCTACCAGGGTCCATTGCATACACACGTAAGCCTTTTAACCCAGTTAAATAGGGTGAAGGGAGGATCTCTAACCTCATCTCCAAAAGCTGCCAAATGTGCTGTGCGTGCCTTGGCTGATACCTTGCGAATGGAAGTTATGCGATACTCTTGCACAGCATCTACCTACAAGATTCATTGCGCCTTCCCTGCCGACTTTATCTCGCCTGGATTCCTCCTGGAGCAGGACACAAAGACGGAGCTGACCAAACGAATACAAGGTACAAATTGCTCTATCTCGGAGCTCAAATCTCGCTTTCCTTCTTCCGAAAAGGTTGCTTCCCTTATTATTGCAGCAGTGAGAAAAGGCGACTTTATCATCTGCAATGATTCGATGGCTTCTTCGCTACTATTTGCAAATATGATTGGACCGTCGCCGAAAAGAGGACTGGGCGTTATTGATTCTGTGCTGAGCTTAGTGGTCGGGTGGTTCATCTGGCCCATTCTGAGACGGAGGTGGGAGGCGCTATGTAGGAAAGATGGTGAGGAGTCCAGAAGAAAGACTGCATAAACAATGTCTTTGGACTGCCAAGCCAAGGCCGGCATCCGCTCAAGCCGATAGGGCTGAGTGCCCTTCATAATTACTCCAATTTCTGCACCGCAGTTTCTGTATTCTTCTAATCAACAAGATATATAACTCACATCGAACCTATACATCCTGCAACCTCCTATAGCTCCATAATCAGTCTCCCTAATATGTTCTCACGCAGACTGGCGTAGTCGTGTTTACTCAGCGAACTACATCGTACTCAAGCCCACGAGTAACTAACCTCACCGTGACCTTCCTTGGAAGAGTCAAGGCTCTTTGGTTGAAGGAGGTCTATACCAAAATGTATGCGAGTCATTTTACCGGCGTCACAATGCTGGCGTCGGTCCAGAAGGCCTCGGTATCGGAACCCGTAAGCTCCTGCGCGGCGAACCACTCCGTCGCTGGCAGGGTCCCGCGAGACTGATGACTAAGATTTATGGAATTTTGTACTCAGACCGGCTTTCGATGACAGAACGCCTAATCTGAGATGGTCATTGGCACATCCTTAAACTTGGTCATGGGCCCATTTCAAGCTTTTGTTGGACCAGATAGCTCCCTGTACCCAGCTTCCAAGACATCAAGTGCCAACTGTCGTTCCTTTTTGTCAATATATCCACCTGCCTTATATCATGGCTCTTCCAGATACGACTACTTCGACCGTTGCGAATGGTCATGGGTATGCTGTCGTGGACGGCTCGACGTCCAATGGGAATCCCACGAACGGCTTTCATACCAACCGTGCAACAACCAATAGATCTGCTACGAACGGCCACCATACTAATGGTGTAATAGCCAATGGCGACTCTAGGGATGGCCATCCTACTATCGGTGTAATATCCAATGGAGATTCTGGGAACGGCTATCCTGCCAACGGCGTAAAAGTCAATGGGGCTTTTACGAACGGCCACCCCCCTACCGGTACCCCTGTCTGCGGTATTAGCAGTAATGGTGAGATTCCTATTGCGATCTGTGGTATGGCTGTTCGTCTCCCTGGGGGACTAGCAACACCTCAACAACTCTGGGAATATTTACTTGCCAAAGGTGATGCGCGGGTTCGAGTTCCCGACACACGATATAATGTATCCGCGTATCATTCCGACACCGTTAAACCGGGATCTACCATTACAGAATACGGGCATTTTCTTGATCAAAGCGTAGACCTAGGAGCGTTGGATACATCATTCTTCACAATGCCATGAACAGAGGTGGAACGTGCAGACCCACAGCAGCGATTAATGTTGGAAGTTGCGAGAGAGTGCTTCGAAGACGCCGGCGTGACCAATTGGAGGGGAAGGACCATAGGCTGCTACATAGGCAGTTTTGGAGAGGATTGGGTCGAAATGTTTGCTAAGGAGCCTCAACAATGGGGAGTGCACCGTATTGTCGGCTATGGAGATTTCGCACTCTCGAACCGTGTCTCATATGAAATGGATTTACATGGACCCAGGTATGTCTGCAGCCCTAAACTCATCTAGATCTATGCTTACTGTTCTAGTATGACCGTTCGTACGGGCTGTTCGGCGGCACTAGTGGGCCTTAACGAGGCTTGTATGGCTATTTCAAGAGGCGACTGTGAAAGCGCACTCGTGGGTGGCGTCAACCTTATCATGGCTCCAGGGATGACAATCGCCATGTCAGAGCAAGGGGTCCTCTCGAAAGATGGCTTATGTAAAACCTTTTCAGCGGATGCTAACGGATATGGCCGCGGCGAAGTAATAACTGCTATTTATGTTAAGCCATTAAGCGATGCTATCAGAGATGGCAACCCCATTCGGGCGGTCATCAGATCTACCTCGACTAATGTCGACGGAAAGACCCCGGGGATGTCTTGTCCTAGCACTGATGCACAGGAAGCACTAATGAGACGAGCATACAAAGTCGCCGGCATAACAGACTTCGGGCTAACGGCGATGGTCGAATGCCATGGTACTAGGACTCCAATTGGCGATCCTATCGAAGCTAATGCTGTTGCCCGTGTCTTTAGCGAGTCAGGTGTCTATATTGGATCAATTAAACCGAATCTTGGACATGCGGAAGGAGCATCAGGGCTTATATCAGTGATTAAGATGGTGCTTGCCCTTGAACATCGCATCATACCTCCGAATATTCAATTCACAAATCCCAACCCGGCTATACCGTTCAAGTCTGCAAAACTTACGGTTCCTCTCGAACCATCTCCTTAGCCCCACTCTCGACACGAGCGTGTAAGCGTGAATTCGTTCGGGATCGGTGGAGCTAATGCGCATATGATCTTGGATTCTGCGGCCAGCTTTAATGCATCAACTGTGTTACAAAACGCGCCAACAACACCCCAACTTCTTTTATACTCCGCAAACTCCAAGAAGTCACTCACGAGGATGATTGCCAATATTCAACAGTACGTAGAAAAGCATCCGGACAATGTTGGAGATCTAGCATACACTTTGGCGAACAGGAGAGAACATCTGCCGCACCGCGCCTTCGCTATAGCCAATAACGGTGCGATCGGAAATATTTCGCCACCTACGAAAGCCGTCCAGAAGCCCAACATCGTGATGGTTTTTTCAGGCCAAGGCGCGCAGTGGCCACTTTTGGGCCGAGAGCTATTGCAAAATAATGCGACCTTTAGGTCCAGCATTCGATTCATGGATGAGACCTTGCAAGCCATGACCGAAGACGCACCGCAGTACTCAATCGAGAAAGAGCTCCTAAAGCCGGGCAAAAAAAGTCGATTAAGCACAGCAGAGCTCTCTCAACCACTCTGTACTGCTATTCAAATTGCGTTAGTTGACGCCCTCAAGTCTTTGACAATTGAACCTGATGCCGTTGTTGGTCATTCCAGTGGTGAGATTGCAGCAGCGTATGCCGCTGGGGCCCTCACCGCTGGAGAAGCGATTATTGCTGCTCATCATCGTGGAGCTGTAACGACTAGATAGAAGAGAGCAGGCGCCATGGCAGCTATATCAATGAGTTGGGAGGATACCGAGAGATTCCTCATCCTAAAAGTCACTGTTGCTTGCGACAATTCACCTTTAAGTGTCACAATTTCAGGCGATGCTGACGAAGTCAAATCTGTCATTGCCGTTATTTATAAATCATGTCCAGACGTAGTGGCAAAGTTGCTCTAGGTTGATAAAGCCTATCATTCCTATCATATGGCTGAGATTGGAGAATATTACCGCTGTTTGATCGGCCAAAAGATGACCGGAATAGAACCTACGAAGCTCTTCTTCTCTAGTGTGACAGGGAAACTCCTGAATGGAGAATATAATCTGGACTCGAAATACTGGCAGACTAATCTGGAATCCCCAGTGCGATTTCGAGAAGCTGTCACAAGTATTCTGAAGCACGAGATTGGCCAGAATGCTGTATTCGTCGAGATCGGACCTCATTCTACTCTTGCAGGCCCCTTGAGACAGATCTTTACCCAGGCTTCTTCCCCTGCTCCTTACGTTTCGGCTATGATCTGAAATCTGAATTGCACCGAGTCGTTTCTTAGTGCTGTTGGTAAACTTCATTCGATCAAGGTACTGATCGATCTGGGATCGCTGATCCCCAATGGCTCCTGCCTTCCAGATTTACCCCGGTACCCTTGGAATCACGAAGATAGCTATTGGTACGAACCCCGGCTTTGTAAAGAATGGCGGCTTCGAAAATATCCTTACCATAATCTGTTGGGTATAAGAATGCCTGAAAGTACGGACATCGAGCCAATTTGGCGGAATTTGCTCCACCTTCAAAATGCTCCTTGGGTTCGTGATCACAAAGTCGCAGATGATATCATATTTCCATTCGCTGGTTATATTGCTATAGCTGGTGAGGCAGTGAGGCAGCTCAGTGGAATTAGCGAGGGCTTTAGCCTTCGCAATATCATTGTTAGCATGGCACTCGTCCTATCTAAGGGGATTCCAACCGAGATAGTGACCACCTTTCGTCAGCGTCGCTTGACAACTTCACTTAACAGTCAGTGGTGGGAATTCACAATTGCATCATATAACGGACACGTATGGAATAAACACTGCGCAGGCGAAACAACGGCGTTGCTATCGAGCCTTGGTCCAGCCCAGGAGCCTACAACTCTTCCCCGAAAGGTTGGTACACGAAAGTGGTATGAGACCATGCGACGGGCTGGTCTGGAGTTAGGACCATCTTTTCAAACACTTCAAACCATCGAGACTTCGACCAACGCGGAAAACCAGGCACGTGGAAAAGTCGCGAACGGTAGACAAGGAGACGAGAACAACTACCATATCCATCCCACCGTCCTCGATGGAACGCTACAGCTACTGGGTGTTGCTTCCGTTAACGGCCACTCGCGCAAGTACAAGAATTGGCTTCCAACCAGTATTGAGAAGTTGAGCGTCTCTCGCTGTTCCGCAGATATGGTTTCAAGTGTTTCAGCGAGAGCAACAAGCAATTCCTCAGTTGTTGGCGAGGGACGCTGCAGTTCTGAAGGCATCACAGTTTTAGAAGTCTCGGGCATACGAATCTCCCTCGCGGAGGGTTCTCTCTCAATCCACACGCACGATACTTATGCCGCAGCTCGATACGAATGGAGCCCCGATATTGGTTTCATGGATATAAAGGAACTTATTAGGCCACCAATAGATCGCAACTCACATATGCTTCTCTTAGATGAGTTAAGCCAACTATGTTTGCTGTCCTCCAAAAGATCTTTTTCTGGACTAAAGACAGAATACGAACACATCCAAAAGTATATAGCGTGGGTCGAGTCCCACGTTCCGTCCACAGATTCACCAACAGCTAGTAGTCTAAACCACGCAGAAACTTCTGTTAGAATTGAGAATCTGGTGCACCGCCTCTCCGACACGCCAGCAGCGTCTGCAGCCACTGCCCTTCATCGGGTCTGCACTAAGGTCGACCTGTTATTGTCTGGCCAAAATCTAGAAGCCATTATATCGGATGAGGTACTAACGGATCTCTACAGATTTATAGATCAATGTGACATATCCAAATTCATTCAACACCTGGGCCATTCCAAGCCCAACCTGCGAATTCTTGAGATCGGGACCGGGAGAGGCTCATCAGCGGGTAACATTCTCAAAGGCCTGACTCGAATTGAAGGTCAAGTTCTTTGCTCCGAGTACACCCTCACTTCGAAAGGCTTTATTTCTGCAAAAGACCAGCAGAAATTGTTCCAAAAAATGGAGTTTGCCACCCTAGATATCGGTAAAGACCCCCGTGAACAGGGATTCGAAGGCCGTCAGTATGACCTTGTTATTGCAACAAACGTCCTCCATGGAACCAAAAGCCTCCAAGAAAGCCTGATGAACACCAGAAAGCTCCTTCATCCCGATGGTCGGTTGCTATTTCAAGAACTATGTCCACTTTCGAAGTGGGTCAATTACATATTCGGAGTTCAGCCAAGTTGGTGGTGTGGTAGCGCTGATGGTAGACCCGATGAACCTTACGTCGGAACGGAGAAATGGAAGTCGAACCTTTTAGCTGCAGGATTCGACGGTATAGATGGATTTGTTTTGGACACGGAAGGACCTTGTCAGCTAACGGCTACCATCATCGCAAAGCCTATCACGGACAGGAAGGCCGCCAAA
Source organism: Cladonia squamosa (assembly GCA_947623385.2). Classification (NCBI taxonomy): domain Eukaryota; kingdom Fungi; phylum Ascomycota; class Lecanoromycetes; order Lecanorales; family Cladoniaceae; genus Cladonia; species Cladonia squamosa. The sequence continues at coordinate 447,685 of OX392384.1, forward strand.
CGAGTGACTCTTCTCTGCGACGACCAAGCAAATTCCGGTCCAGTCTTACGTCAGCTAGAGAAAAGTGGATACCAAGTTGTCAAGTGTAAGATAGAGGACTCTCGGCCTCCTGGACAGGACGTTATCTCTATTTTAGACAGAGATGGACCATTTCTTGAGGCGATGGATAATACTCGATTTCAGTCCTTCAAGCGATTTCTCCACAATCTTGGCGATGCCGGCATTTTCTGGATCACTCCTGTTTCCCAAATAGGCTGTCAAGATCCTAGATATGCTCAAGTTATTGGCCTCGCCAGAACTATCCGTACAGAGATGTTGATTGATTTTGCGACCTGTGAAGTCGACAACGTTGATTCATCGCCTGACAAGACAGTCCAAATCTTCGCGAAATTTCAGAGGCGGGAAGATAATGACCTGTTAAAGCCAGATTTCGAGTACATGATTAGGGATGGAAAGGTTAATGTGGGAAGATTCTACCCGTTCGCATTACAGGATAAGCTCTTGATTTCAGAGCCTAGTGACAGGGCAGTCCTCGACGTTGCTACGCCAGGACGCCTAAATACTCTACACTGGTCTCGACAAGCAGAAACAGAACTTCAAAGCGATGAAGTCGAGGTTGACGTCTTTTCTGTTGGCTTAAATTTTAGGGTAAGATAACATCTTTTGGTTCTATATCAAATGCTAACAGCCCTGTCAAGGACGTTTTGGTCGGAATGGGCATTGTGGAACTTCCTCACCGTGCCTTCGGCCTTGAAGCAGCTGGCGTCATACGCCGCATAGGATCAAAAGTCACTGGCCTGAAAATTGGTGATCGGGTTGCGTGCCTGGAACGGCACGCTTTTTCCACCCTCATTATTACCCCGGAGCTGCTTTGTGTAAAGATTCCAGATGTCCTCAGTTTCAACGAGGCCGCAACGATGCTCATTCCCTTTGCTACTGTGATATATTCCCTGGTAAACGTTGGAGTTCTTGTAACTGGACAGGTAAGTGAGATCGATTCCTGTTCAGTTCATGCTTACCACGTGTAGTCTGTCCTTATACATAGTGCATGCGGCGGGGTGGGTCTAGCGGCTATTCAGATCTCCCAGATGTTGGGGGCAGATATCTACGTGACTGTCGGCAATGACGAGAAAGTGCGGTTCTTAATGGAAACTTTCAACATCCCCAGGAACAGGATTTTTAATTCTAGAAATGATTCCTTCGTCAAGGGTATTATGCACGAAACAAGTGGCGAAGGCGTGGACTTGGTACTCAACTCCCTCTCTGGCGAGCTCTTGCATGCCTCATGGACATGTGTTGCAGCGTTTGGCAAGATGGTCGAAATCGGCAAAAGAGATCTGATTGGTGGTGGGAAACTTGACATGAACACCTTCCTGGCGAATCGTAGCTATTGTTGTGTTGATATTGATCAATTCAGGAAGAGGCCTATGGTTCTAAAGCAGTAAGTTCAGGATCTGAGGGTCATTTTGGTATCAAGTAGGCATGGCTGACAATTGTTCCAGGCTGCTCAATACTATCATGGAATATTTCCAAAAGGGTTATATAACTTCGATTCGACCAATGAAGGTTTTTGATGCAGCCTCGATCGAGGATGCATTCCGGTACATGCAAAAAGGTCAGCACATTGGCAGAATCGGCGTTTCGATACGGGAATCCGCAGAAGATACCGGATCTGGCCTTGGGACTACCAAAAGAACCCATATGATGAAATTCCACAGTTCCGCGTCCTATCTTCTAGTTGGCGGCCTGGGTGGCCTTGGTAGTGCAATCTCTGCGTGGATGGCTGATCACAACGCCCGAGAATTGGTTTTCCTCTCACGAAGTGCCGGCACAGGCTCTGGAGACGAATCCTTCGTCCATGAGCTCAACAGCATGGGCTGCGATGTCAAACTCGTGAGAGGAGATGTCACGAATCCCGAGGACGTGGCGAGAGCGTTCGCGGCTGTTTCAGGTCCTCTGAAAGGGATAATCCAGATGTCAATGGTCCTGCGCGATCAGAACTTTACGAGCATGACCTTTGATGAGTGGAGCGCAGTTACCGCGCCGAAGATCCAAGGGACTTGGAATCTTCATGATGCTACTTTATATGCAGGAGCCGATCTGGATTTCTTTGTTCTGTTCAGTTCCTTGTCCGGTATTATTGGGCAGCCAGGTCAAGCAAATTATGCGAGTGCAAACACCTTCTTGGACGCTTTTGCTCAATATCGCCAGGGGCTCGGTCTTCCGGCTTCGGTCATCGATATTGGAGCGGTGGAGGACGTTGGTTTCATATCTCAAAACCAAGGACTAATGAACAAGATGAAGAGTACTGGTTTCAAAGGCATCACCGAACAGGAATTACTGGATGCAATGGCGGTAGCCATGATGCCTCGATCCGCCAGAGAACCTGGATCAAGCGATTCTGGGTTTATCGATGGCGACACATTCGTCATTGGTCTCGGCTCGACAATCCCACTCAGCAGCCCTAGCAATCGGGCAGTCTGGAGGAAGGACCGCCGCATGGCCGCCTACCACAACGCAGTCAGCGGCAGTACCAACACGGCAGCATCCAACGAGACTCTCAAAACATACTTGGCAAATGCCAAGGCTGACCCATCTATTCTCAAGACAGCAGAAGCTTCGAATCTCTTCGCCATTGAAATTGGGAAGAAACTGTTCGATTTACTGCTCAAGCCACATGAAGATCTAAATGCCGCTTGGACATTGGTAGATCTAGGTCTAGACTCCCTAGTGGCACTCGAATTACGTGCTTGGTGGAAGCAAGTCTTCTCTTTTGATATCAGTGTGCTCGAGATGCTTGGTATGGGATCTCTTGACGCACTTGGACAACACGTAGCAGAAAGCTTGCTAAGGATTGCTACGGAACAAAAAGAGAAGGATGGCTCCGAATAGAACTCCGGTCCGAAGGATGGTCCTTCCCTCACATAATAACCTTGTATTTCGAATCGACCGAGATTGAAGAACACCTTCCCCAAGGAAGCGGTTTAAATGGCGCGATGTTGGGGTTTTGGAATAGAGTCAGAGAAGCACTATCCAATTCAGATGGTCAAAAGAAGACGTTGATTCTGAATACTTATAATAGACTGCTTGCATATCCGGTGACTGACAAGGAGCTATTGTTATACGCTTGCTCCAGCCTCACGTAGTGTTAAGATTTTGCAGAAAAATCTGAATGCTTCTTGTTCCCTGGATCTTCCACTCACATGCGAAGCATTAAATATAATTTTGAAATCAAAACACTAATTGTTACACAGAAGGTCTAAAATGCGAGTACGTTGTCGAAAACAAATCCCCAGCCACCAAACCTGAAACCATTAATACAGAAAACGAAAGCAAAAAACCCAGTCGAACACCGTAATACAACTGACATACCCTCTCAAGCCTTCCTCCAAATAGCGCCAATACTGTTAATAACAATCGAATCCGCATGTCCCCAAAACCCTACCAATGACCAACTCCCACTCTGATCCGGCGGCTCCTGCTCCACGCTCTTCAATCCAGCCGGCATAGACACTTTCGCCTGCCCATATTGTTTCCAGCTCGTCATTTCCTGCCCAAAAGCATCCAACACAATCAGTCCCGCCAGACATCCAGAGCCTTGCGAATACTCGATCCTCACTTTAACCGCTTTGCTGCGCTTAAGATCGGCAACAGGTTCGCTCCAGAATCGTTGGTTCTTATTCGCTTTGCCTACGGTGTGATGCACGCCATCATTCCGAGGAGGGACGTTCTCGTCGGAAGAGGTACTATATCCTATAGCTGAGACATGCCCATGGCAGCGTTTCGACCGCGTTTCGAGCCCGAATATACCGAGCCAGTTTATGCTGCGGTTTTCGTGCGCGTGGATGCGGAGTTTGGTTAGGGCGTCGAGGCGGGAGGAGCTGGGTGCGGTGTCTAGAGTGCAGAAGAGGGTGTCGGAGGATTTGCCGTCGACCCAGGAGCGTTGAATATGGAGGTGGTCGCCTATTAAGGGGGAGAATTCGAGGTCCTCATCGCGGGCCCAGCCGCCGATTTTGGCGAGTTCGGGTCCGGTGAGGAGAGCGTAGTTCGTGTCGCGGCGGACGAAGTCGGCTTGCTCCCGGATCGTTTGGCCATGGTGGCGGATCTGTTAGGGTATCAGTCTGGGTGAAAGAGTAGAAGGGGGAGATGGATTTACCGGTAGCCGCTTTCTAAGCTCGCCTGGCCACATGTAGGGCACAGGTCTTGACTGGCCGTTCTCGTCGAGATCCGCTAGCGATGGGTCCGTAATCAACGCTTTCGTTATATCTTTGATTTGAACCATGGCTTTCCGAGCCATCTGCGTTGCTTCGTTCATCTCTTTGGCATTCAGGTGGATGGGATTCGGTACGTCTGATGAAGGCTCTCTCTCGCGATACTGCTCAGGCGACTTCAACATTTCGGAGAGTTCGGTACGGATGTTTTTGTAGGCTAGGAAAGCGTTGAATAGGTCTTGAGTATAGAGAGAGCATAACTCGTAATCAAGAATCTTGAACTTGTCGTCTGGCGGATTCCGGGCGTTTGCTTCGTTGAAGCTCCTCAGGCTCGTATATCGGGTTAGAATGGCGGATGTTCGTTGCGCACAGGTCTGAACAAGATGCGGGAATCTTGTGGCCACGTCCACTACCGTCTTCAGATCCCACTTTTCATCCGCAGGCTTCAAGTCCCCTCCTCCAGCCCAGGTAACGGATATTGTGGTTTCTGTATCATCCCATACATCGCTCTTATGTCTATCGAAGCTATCTTTCGTGCCCATTGAGAGGCCAGGCGCGGCAGCAATGGCGATCTCTGCTTCTGCGGCGGCTTTGACGGCGGAAATCTTTGACTTATCACTAACTTTGATGCTGACAATGGCATTAAATTCGCCGCCCTCAGTGAAACCACTGATGAAACAATCACCTGCACGGGTTAGCGGCAGCGACACAGAAGGTAAGTAGACCAGGACGAACCAAAAACCTCAGTGAATTTGGAGTTTTCTAACTCCGGGATAGGGTTGAAAGTAAACTTCTCAGCAATGGGTGAAGTTTCATTAGTCACCTTAACAGTCACGATATAGTTCAGATCAGACTGATTGACCTTGTTCTCGTTAACGATTGAAGAGCTGCCAGCGCCTTTGATGGTGCCATATTTGATCGATGCGGATGACGAAATGTTCAAAGCCTCTACAATATCGGCCACATTGTCAACCAATCGTGAGGAATATGTGACAATCTGGACGATGTTCTTGTGAGGTGGGGTAGCCTCTGCTGGGGGAACCGAGGTTGCAGGTAGGGGAGTAGCATTCGTCCCAACTGTGAGATCAGGTACAGCTTTTGGTTTGAGATCTCCATGACTGCCAGCATCGGAGGCTGCGCCATTCGAGACGAGAGACTCATTGCTCGGCTGGTTGTTTAGCGTGACGGAAGTTTCGGAATGAGGCCTCGGACTTGTTTGAGGCTTCAAGGGTTGCGAACCGACGAGCAAGCTTGACGGGCGCTTCCCAACAGAGGTGCGCGGTCTTTTGGCAGGCTCAATGACCACCGCGTTTTCGATGCATATCTCTTGAGTGTACGAATTGAAGCTTTTCGCAGTCAGCCCTATCCTGGCGTAGAATTGCAAAGAATCTCACCCTTGACCTAGCCTCATGGCATTGGTGTAAGGTGCGAGGAACGACATGTGCCCGCCTATGGTATATGGTGATGTAGCTGATTTACTTATCACTGCTGGCACTGTGCCCAAGTTATGGTTCTGTTCAGCCAGGGTGCCGAGGTGGACTTGTCAGCCTCGCTAAGCGCATCCAAGGAAAAAGAATAGAAGTTCACCGCTCGAAGGCAGTCATAGAAGTAATCAGATCTACTAATTCGCACGCTACTTCCAGTGAGGGGCCTTTATAAACAGGTGGAATCCCAGCTCTCATTAGCGCTGACGACTTTCATATAAGTATCTTTAGAACAATAAAGACTAGGAATGAGGCTCTGCTGTGGCATGAGACCTCGCGCTGCGCGAAACGTTCTAGACGAGCGGTAGCCTGAAACGAGAAGGATCGCGCTGAGAAGCAAATTTGGAACGAAGTTGCATCGCAAACATGCAAGCCCCACGAAGGATCGTCAGCAGTTCGCTTGCCAAGAAAATGTACTAGGCAACGAGAAAAAGAGAGCTGCAGTACGGAGTAGTAAGGTATATAAAGAAGCAAGAACGATTCTGCTCCGCCTCGATAGCCTCATGGCCTTCACTGCCACGCGGTGGGAATGAATGCGTGGTAGGCGCTTATTGGATAATGGGGGGGAACACCAATGTTAGATCCCGCCCGTAAGCTTAGAGAAAATGCCCGTACGTGCACGGCTAAGCCCTAACAAGATAGCGAAATCCTTCGCTCCCTCCACTGTTTCAGCTGACCGCCTTCTCGAACTGCCACTTCTTAGGGCTTGGTAACGAGATCAGAAAGCGATAGGATTCCCTCTAATATTCTTCGGGTGGACCGATAAAATGATTCAATGGAGTGGGCCCTAATGAGTTGTTCAGCCTTGCTACGAATTTTGGGTCATGAGGAGTCAAGGCAGACGATCCCATTGGCTCCATTGCTGACTTTATGAGTCAGAAAGACGTTTCGATACATATGATACAACCATGACAACATAATAACGCTGACCCCACCCGAGCTGAATGAGTGGGGTCATTCGCAACAGCCAGGCGGGTTGTGTGATTAATCGTCAGATTAGCCAAGGCTGTCAAGTCGCCTTGTGCGGATGGTCTATAGGAGCTTTTAACCACACCAAGCAGTTCCAGAAGTTCACTTTAGCAATTGAGGCTAGTACAGGGTCCGAAGAATTTAGGACGATTTTCGTTTCTAGATAAGAATTTGCACTGTACAGCTACCTGAATACTGCGTCAGTATGTACGGCTTTGTGTACTCGCCGTCCTAGGCAACGTACCAAAAGCAACTTCAAGGGAAAGACGCTGGTTTGGCGTTGTATCCGGCATGCCCGAGGCGTCTATGTACAAATTGCACAGTACTGGTTGGCCTGGGGGATCGTGCGGCGGAAGAGCAATGGCTGCGTCGCAATCGTTTCGGCAGGGCTGCCTCATAGTTGCGCTACGAACAGGTGGGTGCAGCGGACAGTTGGAAATGCAGGCAACGGCGATACGGCTGGCGTGACTAAAGACAGACCTGGTGAAGGCACCGAAGAAGGTAAAGCGATGATAGTATTAAAAGTGTGTGCTGAGACGATGGATAGCATTGCCCAGGCATAAGATTAAAACCCCATCTTAGGAACTATCGGATCTATTCTTCACAAATAGATAAGTGGCAGATGGTCACCAATGTATCGACAGCAGGCCTCTTAATCTAGCATGTAGCATCAAGTCCTGGAACTGTTCAAATGCTTTGCGTGATAGTGAAAAGCTGCATAGGCTGCTCTTGCGCATTAAGATTGGCATGTGCAGTAGCTGGTTACCAAACGAATCGTGCGCCAGACCCAGTTGGCTGCATTTGTGCCAAAAGACCATCAGGACGTCTGGTAATCGCGATTTCTATTATCGGATTTCCAGCAGAACTCTCGTGCCAAAGCCATAGCTCTGTCAGAGGCGGTGAGATCTGCGCAGACGCTCAACTGACCTGTTCAGGCATGTTTATGCTTATCAAGCTGTTTGCAGCAGTACTTGCGAGTAAGCGCTGTCCCTCGAAACAAAGATCGGTGCGCCTGTAGACGCAGATAATAAGCATGACAGAGACGATCCAAACCACGGGTCCAGACGTTCCTCGGACTCATGAACTTGGGCAAGGCCTTATTTAGCAGAGCTTCTAAAGGTTCAGCCTTTTGCATGTGCGTTTATCAGCGGTTATGGATAGACAGGGTACGGCACTCCAAGAACCGTTGTGACAATTCACATCCTTGCAAAGCCCACGGAGCACTGGATCTCAACAGAGACCCTCGTTGATACATTTTCTCAGATTGATGATCTTAGTGGAATTTCTACCATGGCAATGGATTTTGATGCCACAGTGAAAGCTTCCAGTGCTGTCATGCCTAAGCGAGACTTGAGCTGTGTGTCGACGCATCTTTTTTGTATGAATAGAAAACCAGTTTCTGCCATCAGGGCCCTGATGGTGACTCGATCAGGCGGTAGAATGCCACCAGTGGAGGCTGTCTTAACGTGGCCATATTGAAGTATGAGTTAACAAAATGATGAAAAAGTCACACGCACCAGCCGCGCACATGCTTGGCAAAGTCGGCTGACTAATCTTAATCGTGGACTTGCTCCATTCCGTCGACCTTGAAGATAAATCTTCAACCCTTGCGATTATCTCCATTCGCCCAGGTATGGTCCATTTACTTTTGGCTCTATGGTCTACTTAGACTGCTGCAGCTTACTCCTTTCTCTGGACTCCCTGTGCGCCGTCGATGTTCGATTATCTCGTCCTCCATTGCATGTTGCCTAGAGCTCTCCAACAGGAAAACATACCCCGGCACTCGATTCCTGGGAAATTGGTCTGAGCTCAGACCTCGCAGGCCGCTGGTCTCGCTCTCATGCCGGATGAATGCACTCTCTCAACCCTTTCCTACGGGCCTTCTTCAAGAGCTCTCTACCGTCCCAGTGCAATCCAGTCAACAACCATGTGAGCCACTAGCTATGACGCACCTGGCACCCTTTGCGGATGCTCGGAGCTTGCCATGGGCATTGATCTGATGTTGGCGTAGATTCTTCTCGTCCCTACTACAGAATGTCTCCTCACTGCCAAGGATCGCGAGACCAATTCAACGTACGTGGAGCTAGCAGCGTCAGACGAATTCCTCGCCAGCCATGTTCTCCGTGTGTCGGGAACACAATCTCCAGGGAGCAGCAATGTGCGCGATAGTAGAGGAAAAGCGAAGCAATTCAATACAGTCAATGGGCGGACCGTGGTGGTTAAAGAGTCCTTCGTGTATAGCAATAAAGGTGAGCAGTTTCGCAGCCAGGCTCAACATAAGCTAGACTGATATTCGCGGTTGTGACTAGGTTTTAAAAATCTTAATCAGGCGCAACTTCTCAGCGATCAACTCTACTATCCTGATAGCCTGGATGCGCAACAATGGCTCGTCTACTACATTTCGAAGCCCCTCCTCGGCTCTTATGAGCCAATTAAGATAACCCCAGCGATACTCCCGACCTTATTGCAAGGAACAAAGCCTACAAGTGCGACTGTGAATGAATCTTCGAATGGACGCCCAGGTCCGTCCTCTGCTTTAGAATCCAAGAAGGACATTAAATCCTTCAACGAGCTTCTCAATAATTTCCCCATGATCGCACGACAAATGCAGCCAGGTTTAGAAAAGGTGTTCAAAGACTTCCACAAGAACATGCAGGATCGACCGTCAATCCCATCGCGGAAAAGCTCTATCCACTCCAGGCGATCCTCAACAGCTTCGACTTCCTCCAAAAGCAATGGATCAATCCACAGCAAAACTTCGAATGGCCATACAATCGCGCCTTCTGTGGTAACGCTACGAATTGACGAGGAAGAAGACTACATGCGGAAGGCACTAGAGACTGCGGTCACCGCAGCAATCGATCTTTTTCAGCAAGTCGACAAGCAGCAACTATCTCTCCTGGGTGCTACAACCGACCTTACAGGGCCTAGAGTTGAGCGCCTTGTCGAGCGCTATGTCACGGAACAGCTGCACGACTCGAATCTTTTCCCCCTACTCCGCAAGACCCGGAAGCAGGAGGATCAAGAGCTTGAATTTCGTGTACATGGCATGCAATATATCGATATTGCTCAGGTTGGCATCGAAATAGAAGGTGGACGTAAGGGAAAAGAACAGCTCATGAGCAGGATTGGGAGAGGTGTCGAACAATTCCGGCAACTTGGTGTGGCTGGTAGTCCCCAGCAGATGGTGGACATCCTTCTGGCAACACAAAAATTGGTCACTAATGACGACTTTTCATCGAAGGAAGCTCCAATAATTACTAATGGCATGGGGACTTTGGCAGAGTCAGAGAAAGTTGCTTCGCCAATGACAATGAATGCTGATACGCTGGTGTCGCTACTTCTGATAGTGGTCATTCGCTCACAGGTGCGAAATCTCCAGGCTCGGCTTGCATACATGCGAAACTTTATATTTGTCGACGACGTTGAGGGTGGCGAGGTGGGCTATGCGCTCAGCACCTTCGAAGCCGTACTTTCATATCTGGTTTCTGATTCAGGCGGCTTGAGAAAAGCTAGTCGCAGGAATAAACGATTATGGCAAGCTACGAAAGAGGGCGACCTGCAACAGATCAAAGCCATACTGGAACCTGGGCAGGATTCGGACAGAGACGATCGCCAAAGCCTCCCAATGCCGAGTCATATAGACGAAGAAGCTATTGCGGATGGCCCGGCGGACCACATGGAAGCAACGTTAGAGCTCCAAGAGGACGATGCCGTCTTAAGCCAGACAGCTTCACAAGCCACGACTGAAAATGGCTATACCTCAGAAGGTTCGACCTTAACTCATGTATTTCCTTTCCAGGCGGCTGGACCCTTCCGTAAAGGGAAGCGCGTTTCCATGGATACACAAAGCTTTTCGGACGCCTCGGAGTATTCGATGATATCTCATACGACGACAATCGATTCAAAGTCGAGTGGGGTTGAAGGCGATACATCAATTCAAACCCTGACGCAAACGCAAGACGCGGAAGGTGATTCAATACTCATGATGGCCGTGGAGGCGCGACAACATGCCGTGCTGGAATATCTACTATCGCTTGTAGAGTACTTCCCTGTTAGCTTCGTACTCGAAGATTCGAACAAAGAAGGCACCACCCTATTGAGCGCTGCGGTCCAATCCGCCAATACGGACCTCATTGAGATCCTTTTGCGCCATATATTTCAGGCGAGGGAGCAACGAGAAGTAGCAGACTACTTTGCAAGAGCAGATACTCGTGGCCGGACCGTGGCACATTACCTATTCAACGCACCATACTTGATACCAAGGGTTTGCGACATCATCCCATGGAAAAAGAAGGACAAAAATGGCCAGACCCCTCTACTGGCTCTTTGCAGATCCTACGATCATCCCGAATATTCGGATATGGTCAATGAGTCGTTGCAATTCGCAACTCACGAACAAGGTGATGGCCAACCTCTGCATCTCGATGACCACGTCGATGCGAAGGGTAATACCTTGCTTCACGTGGTCAACGATCCTTCCTTGGCAGTCCGCATTTTGAGGCATTGTGATTCGGACGCAAATGCGACAAATGATAAGCATTTCACACCTTTGATGGTAGCCAGCAAGTACGGACGGATGGATATGGTAAGAGCGCTTTTTGGTGACAAGAGGGTTGATATCCTTGCAAGAGAATCTAGAGGCATGACGGCGGTGGAGCTGGCGAAAGACGACGAGATTCGAAATCGAATAGATGACATGGTGCTTGTCTCTAACGCACCAGCAGCTGACGGCCGAGTCACTGCTGTCGTTCGATCTTTCTTTGTGGAAGATGGTTCAATACGTCTTATCATCAAATCGGCCGTTCGCAATGATAACGGCATGATTGGTGTCACGACTTGCAGGAGGTCGTTGACGGACTTTGAGAATCTTGCAAAGTGGTTGGCCCTGGAACATCCTGCTTCTTGGCTGCCCTCCATTTTCAATTTTCGGTCGCCATTCCAGATACCCTCAAGACCTTCGAGGGCGGTTCTACAGGATATTCAAGTGCGGCTTGATAAATTCTTAAAGATAATGCTTGCCCATTCGACGTTTTCGACTCATGAGCTGTTATGGGAATTTATCCTCTTTCCTGAAATTCAACCAGAGATGATGGCGGAGCGAAGCCGCAAGAAGGCAGAGATTAGGGCCGAGAATATAAGAGAGGATTACGAACCTGTGGAGGACGTTCGGGAGGTTTCAACCTTCGCAGAGCATGCAAGAGAGTCGATTCGAGGGGTCAACCATTCGACAAAAAGCGTGATACGAAGATCGACCAGTCTCCGTGTTGGCATGTCAAGTTTGTCTGCTATATTTCATATGCCATTTCATCTTGCTAACAGTCACCAGACCTCTCCATTTCCCTCGACCTCTGCGCCAAGTCCTTCGCCACATTGCCCTATCTATCGACGCCATATATAAAGGCTCTCTCCCGCTTCGCTGCCTGCGCTCAGACGCTTCCTTCGGATCCCTACAAGTTCTTCCACCAAGACATGCAAGCCATCTCCTCCTCCGTTCTCGCCATCCTTTCCTCCTTAGCTCGCCCCCATTCCTTGATTAATTCACTGCTTAACATCCAAAAAGCGATCGAGCGCCACGACTCTTCCCTCCGCCGCTCCGATCGCTGGCCCCTTGGCCTCCTAGACGAAACACGCAAGGGCATTCATGCCGAGGCCCAGGAGAAGGCCGAAAAGAGTAGAGAAGAACTAAGGTCTGTGGGGTGCGAATTGAGATACACACAACAGACTATCGCAGGTGAATTGGCCGGGTGGCAAGAATTGCACGCGAAAATGGGGAAGAGGGCCATAAGAGCGTTGGCTGAGCGAATGGTGGTGAGGGAGAAGGATAGGTTGGAAGGAATGAAGAGGGCCGTAAGAGGGGTGATCGAATTAAAGAGGGCTTAGATTTTCGTGATTTTGACCTAAGAATATATAAACGAGGACAAGTTGCATGGTTAAGATTTTAGACCAAGGACGGCTGTAAAGTCTCGCAATTCATATGAAATGGGCGGCACTTCTCGAAACATGGAGTTCTGGAGCTTTGGGATAAGATACCCCAGCCATAGCCGCTATTTACTGTAATTTACCGCACAGCCAAGTCATAAAATAATACACTCCACGCATCTCAGATCGGATGATAATGATTATCAGAATGCTGGCCTGGCGAGGTCTTCCATCCTGACCATCATCCATGACTTATTGTCTTTCCTTCCCCTAACTCACATGTCCCTCCCCCTCCCCCCCCTCCCTCATCCGGCCCGCCCAATATATCACTCTCCCACTCCACCTCCCCAACCACCTCCCTCGTAAACTTCCTCAACTCCCCCAAATTCTCCACAATATCAGTCAACGCCCCGGAATAAGCATACGCATACACATCCGCCCACCGCCTCCCCTTCCTCACCTCATGACTCTGCCCCTCCATCTTCCTTGCCATTTCCGCCTCCACGATTTCCATGCGGTCAAGTAGTTTCCGCCGCGCGGCTGCTGCGCTGGGGAGATACCGAGGGATGGGTCTGTCGGCTCGGAGAGCGCAGGCGAGGATATAGAGGTTTAGAAGGATCACGGCTACGGCGTCGCGGCGGGGAGCGGTGAGGGAGGATATAAGTTCAGGGTCGGAGGCTAGCATGGTGGGTTGGAAGTAGAGCGCTGACTGGCGGACTTGGACTAGATGTTCGAAAAAGGATTCACAGGCCGAGATGAGAGCGCTGTAGGGAAGTGGGTTGAATGGTGCTCGGAGTCGCATTTCATGCCGCGTCAGTTCCATTAGTTGACGCATTCGGAGGAAACCTTCGCGTAAGCGGCCTTCGAGCATTTCGGAACGGGCAATATCTTCGGGGCCGGGTCCTTCGCCGGCGGTGTAGTAGATATATTTGGCGATGACGCCACGGTAGAGGATAGCGCTGTGGAGGAGCATGGAGGAGAGGGATTTTCGGAGCTCGTGCCGGGCGATGAAGGGCCAGAGGATCCAGTTTACTATGAGGGCAGAGATCAAGCCAACGACGAAGGCGAGGCCACGGGTCCATGCTATGGTGATGATGGATGGTTGACCGTGGCTTGTGTAAGCGCTTAGAGATACGACGGTGAAGCTGAGGCAGCCGATGATGCCAGAGCGGGGGTGGGTGCTTTGAGTGAAGCGGTAAAGCATTGGGATCGTGTAGATGACCGCAAAGACAGCCATTACGTAGGGATTGCCTCCTCCGGCGGCGTATGCGAGTCCGCCCCAGAGGGCGCCGAGGGCAGCGCAGAAGGTTCGCGTTGCAAGATCTTGGAATGTACCACCGACGCGAGGATGCATCATAACCCATACTGTAACCACAGCCCACCAGCTTTCATTGTTGTTCCACCAGTTTCTGCTTTGTGGAAGCCATGCTGGGATTGAGATCAGCGTGGTGACGAGACATACTTTGAATGCGAAGCGAGATTCGAAGCCTTGTAGACGATGGAGTACTTCCCACAGTCGATATCGGAAAGTGGCTCTCTTCCCTGAAACTGCTTCTTTCTCCTGTTGATACTCACCGTCCACCGGTTGATCGTTGCTCGCTGGATCTTGTCGTGCAGCCGGGACATAAGCTACGCTTTGCAAATCAGCCATAGTCCTATCCAGCTGTCTCTTGCCACGGAAGTAGAAAGCAGCCGTCAATCCTCCACGGTCATGGCGTACTTGGGCATTGACTCGCATGAGAGCTTTGGTGAAGGGGTGAGAGGGTATTCTGACATGCCAACCAGTGCTGGTTTCTTGCATTTGCAAGACTTTCCACACGAATGCGTCTACTCTGTCGGCAGTCTGTCTTACTGGATGGACGAACAAGAAGAGATCCATAACATCTGTGCTCTTCACGTACGTAGATGGCAGGTTGGGGTCTGCGACAATTATTGAGTCAGCGGCATCAAATGTATCCATGGCTGCCCGAAGACGAGACACGGCTTGTGATAGTTTTGGTGGTTCATTTGACGAGTACAGTCCTCCAATCTCCATAACCGTGAGGTCAGCTTGCCTAACGCTTTCTAGCATGGCGTCAATCAATTCTCGCACTGGATCTCTGAGAGTGCTACATATGTATTTCATAACGTGTTTATTTTTGGAGTGGCATCCTTCCTGTGGCCAGTCATTTATCGTTCCACTGAGCAGCTGGTTCTCTGCTTCATTCCGTACATGGAAAAGTTGTGTATCTGGTCTGATCGACAGGATAGCGCGTATGACACTTTGTATCATGTTACGTGCCTCTCGCATATCATCTGGAGAGAAGCGGGATATTGTGCAATCAATGGTGAAGTCTCTCACCGCTTGAGAGATATTGATGAATTGCGATGCTAATTTGCGCTTCATCAATTGTGAATCTTCACGTGGTAAGTAAAGTCCAAGTTTCACAGCCGCTAGTGCATCATGAAAAGCAAGCCTGACATAGGTAAGCTGACGATTGAGGGTTTAAGTATTGGGAATCTTACGATATAGCACGTGAGCCGGCCTCGGGGAAGACAAGAATGGAGACCAAGAGACAAATTGCCTGACCAAGGGCCCATGGTATCCCATAATCAAAGACCTTAACCCAGCCAACATCTTGGGAGGTGTTCGCTAAGCACGTATAGAAGATGGCAACCCCAGCAGAAAGAACTGCCTGATAGAATCTAATTAGAACACAGCGTAGCCAGCCAATCACTGCAGTAAAGAGGACAAGGAAAGCAGCCAAGACGCCGCCGTAGCCCAATTGGGCAGTAGACGTAGATGTTGAAACATAAAGAGCCAGAGAACCCCATCCCAGGCCAGCAACAGCTCCCAGGATGGTCATGAAAGCCCCATCAATCTGGGAACCAATGGGTCTACCAGGGTGATTGATAATAGCTGAGATAACCATGATGTAATTGTATCTTCCAAGCCAGTCTCTAGAAGCAGGAATTAGACATATGACATACGTGATGAAGAAGCCCAGAAATGTTTTCATAAGTCTAATACCGGCCCTTGACGTAGTGACCTGACGAAGAAAAGTCCTTACTTCCCGTAACTGCTGAGGTAGAAATCCCCGCAGTGACAACGGATGGCTCTTCTGGTAACCTTCCGGCAAAGTCATCAGGGCTTTATGCATCAAATCGTCATGGTTTATCTGCGGCGGCCTATAGAATGATGCGTCAAAGAAGCCATCTCGTAACTCTTCGGCGCCATAAGTCTCGAGATCAGAGTTAATTCCGTCTAGTAAAGGCTCCAGTTGTAAGTGAGATGTGCTCTCCCTTGGTGAAGGCGCAGCTCTGATATCTCCAGAGCCTCGAGGGGTCGATCTCCTGAAGTAAGAGCCCAAGTATACATCTTGGGTGGCACTGCGTTGCTGAGGCTCAGATGGATTGGATTGTTTCAAGGGCCTCTGCCTCAATACAGATAATCTTTGAGGTGACAATACCGAGTCTGTGTCATCTTTCGTCGAACTCGAAGCTCCCAAAGCATCAATATCATCCACCGGCCCGAATGCTAAGGTTTTCGTAGTGTACGGTCCATTCGAATCGGCCATGATGCCGCTGAAATGAAATATTCTTCATTTCTTCTTTCGCAAAAGCCTCTGCTCGAGGTAAAATCACATAGGACCTAATTACATAGAAGAGATCACCTATCAACTGAGCAGCCCTATAGGGCTGGACCTAAAGCTGGCGAAACTTAGTACCTCCAAAGAGACCCTAGGTAAATTTGGATTTTCGGGGTCTCTTTTAGGGCCCGTTTCAGTAGCTCTAGGTTCATCCCCATAGGGCTGTTCTCTTAGCATCATGTTCCCCAAGTCTAGGTAGGTAAGGTAGGCAAGTCTAATTTTTCTAGGTACCTAAGGTAGGTAAGATAGCTCTACCAGCTGCATACCAAAGGACACTCAACCGTACAGCCCTATTGGGCTGAGTCCCGAAGAGAGCGAAAGACTCCCAACGCTGGTCCGGGCTTGAGGGTGAGGAAACCCAGCTTCGGGGGTTGGTGAGCTCTTCTAAGGGGTTGCTCCGGTTTTTCTGTCCCCCACGGTCTTACGGCCGCTTATCTAGCGGCTCAACTTAAGCCGCTGTCACATCGCTGAATTATCCTTTGCATCGCAAAGTTTCAATAACACTGAATTGCGATCACATATGACATGACACCCAACCCACATCAGGATCGAAATATGCTAACGCGATCTAGATACAGGGCGAACAGTTGGAACAGCTTAAAATCCTCTTTCGCACACGATTTTCCTATATCTACTTCAACATCCGGGACCGCTAAAGAGCTGTCTGGCCATGACATCCTAAGCATCGGCTCTCAAACAACCCAGGCAACACCTCTAGACCTGCTCATTGTCACGGTCTTGACGAGTCTTGTCAGCAGTCATGAGGAAAATTGGAAAGTAGAGGAGAATACCTTGGGTGGATCCTCCACAGCGCCGACGTTCATACCATACGTCCCATGCAGCGATGAGGACGGCGATCAGCGGTCCGAGGACTCCGAACAGAATGACAAGAGTGAAATCGTTTGTCAAAGAACCTGTCTGGGTTTGGCCGGCTGCTAGTATGGCAAGCATACGTCAGAAATTGCAAAAGTCAAATGATACTTGACAACCCAGAAAACGGTTCTTACACGTTGCATTCAAGCCATCCATCGCTGCCTTTGGTAGCGGCTGGTAGACGAAGCGATATTATGGGTCAAGTCTTGTGCTATAGCTCTGCTACGATTTTTCATGGACGTACGGGTACTGGGGAAATCTGGATGTATAATTGTGTATATTGAAAGGAAAGTGAACTTAAGAAGAGGCTCTCATAAGCTTTTATAATGCACAACCTGGACATCTCAGCCCGGAAGGCAACACACGTCAAGGGGTCAAATGACTGCTTCCGAACCACTGGATTTCTCAATTATGGTTAACACTGTAAACACGTTCACCAGAAGAACCGGATGAAGCAATTCATGCCCCTCAAATATTTGGCAGACTATACTAAAAGGGTTAGAGCTTAGATTGTATCATACCCCTGGGTAAGACTAATCCTCTTTGAAGTAATTCCCCTCGGACTAGGGCCGGCGGAAGCTCGTTCAATGGCAGATGACAGGGCTGACGATAGGCGATAAGGACGCCCTAGCACGGTAAAAGTAAAGCTAGGTGCACATATCATCAACGCGACTGGTTTCTGATCCGGGGGGCTTTGCGAAGGTGGCGAGAAGCGCCATCCTATCATTATGAGCGCCTCAGCCCTACGGTGTAGGAGTGATGTTCGTACCTAGTGACCCGAGGATTTTATTCCTCCCTCCTTCCCTCTCTTTCTTGGTTGTCGGTGTCTCTGCTCCCCGAACCCACAGTCATTACTTGTTGTTACGGCTTCTTGATACATTCTTCTAAGCGTTTTACTTGCATATATTAGCGTTTTGTTCCTTCTCGTACATGTCAGCACTTTCATTCGCTGTTGTCATACTGCTTGCATGCTATTATGGCGGGGCAATGCTTAACTATTTGGTGCCCTCGCTACACGGAAATTATCTACAATACGACTCTTTGTCCATTCTGTTCGAATCAACTCACACAAACAGTTCCGTATAATGCAGCACGCCAGTCGATCGACGCTGACGTTGCACTATCGTCTCACATGTCTAGCTCTCCTTGGGGTCCGAATCCTGTACTTAGCGAACAGATGGCACATGTCTCAAACAGTGGTGAAATGTGCAATCCAGCAGTAAGTAAACCGGGGCATCTCTCTGCCAGCCTCCGGTCATTGACAGTATTCGTCAAGGTTTATCCGATACCAAGGTCACCTGACCGAAATAGCTTTCCCGGCAGCCAGGCCCCATTTACTCCATCATCTAATGAGGGCCTAGATACCCACAAGGAACAGCAGAATCTTGGAGTACGAGCTTGGGTTGACTGTAGCCGCCCTGTTCCTGAGAAAGGTGCCAAAGAAACTTGTTCTCCAGCATGCATCTCGTGTTATAATTCGTCTCCGGTAATAGCATCTGTTCATGGAAGCTAGGGTGTGAGCTAAAAACTCTTGTAGTGTTATCGGGGGCCCAGCACTGAGTGCTGCATGGCTTGTAACGGTAAGAACAAGTACTGTCAAGGTGTCATTGAATTTCCAGCACTGATTGTCAATCGTACGTTCCGTCAGTCCTGGAGTTAGGTATACCATCCGTCGCTAAATTTATACAGGAGTGTGGCACAAGGATGCATTAACACACTTGAAGTCAAAGTGCCACTCGCTTGACGCGGTTGTGGGCTGTCAGTCGGTTTTCAGCCTCGACATCTATGTCAATAGCGCATCGAAGAAAGAGAGGTGTGAGGTCAACCTGAAAGGTCTCAACGATAATCTTCCAATCCCAGATGATCTATCTAGCTTCGAGAGGGTCTTAGACCTGGTCTTCCCATCTAATCAAAAAGTATCGTTGGATATTCCGAATCAAGCCTCGCGATCAGGTCAAACCGATATTGCTTTAGAGCTCCTTGAGGTAACAAATCTACATCTTGGGAACCAATTGGGCATAAGCTGATCATCGCTTTTGACTATCCTAGACCTTTACTCGCCGCTTCATTGCCTGCGTAACGCTGCTCCGCACGCCCGCTTTGTGTACGTTCGACGAGAAGCTGTGGAAGCATCGCGCTGCTCCTTATGTGATGCTCGAGTTCTTACGCCAGCTCAGCCACGAAGCCTGCGATCTTTTCCAGCATATATCCTCCGAGGTCAACAAATTTGCTAATTCAAAGCATCAAAAAAAGACTTTTACCAAAGCAAAAGGCTCAATCGCGTTCAATATGGGAGTCATTCATACTAGTATTCAGTCTTTCGCTTTGGGAAGGGATAGTTGGGCTGAATCGGTATGTCATCTTCAGATTTGCTAATCACAGGCTAATTTGTCTTAGCACTTCTTGCCTGAGAGCCTTTACGACTTGACACCAGAAGTATTGGGGCAGCTGCAGTGGCTGGGTAGGGGCTTCAATCAGACACGCTTTGAACAGGGAACAAGAAGCTTGCATGTAGAGCATACAGGGATACACATTGCCTTCCCTCCACTTCAAGACGACATCTTATCACCCGGAGGTCGCAGGTAATAATATGTCTGCGCAGATTGTTTTTGGATCCTATGCTTAAATTGTTTCACAGTAACCATAGGTACTCTTTTGTGAACGTTATCGGGTCTAGGATGCCTTCGAATTTCGGAACCATTGGCCTGAAGCCTCCAGTGCGGGTCGTGCAGCCAATTACGCCTGCACTTCAACGTGAAAGTCAGAAGGAAGAAATTTCTACAGATCTGGGGCATGCTGCGGGGCTAGACCTTGGACTATGCGAGTCTACTCAAGCTGAAAAGTATACTCTTGATTGCAACACCAAGTGCGTAGACACAGCATCTACAACTTCGCGACTGGACGACTTCTTAACACCAAAGTACCGCAAGGATAGCGAATCTGAAGTAATACCTCTGCCACCGGAAGTAAGGCTGAAAGCAGAGCAACACATAGGACAACTTGAATCGCAGCGCGAACATATAGTCACTGCAATTCGACAGCTTCAGATCCAAAAGGCGAACCTGAACAGGACTATAAAGACGTACAAGGATAACCTGGACCCCGAAGCGAGACAGACAAGTACCAAACTGACCTTCACTGAAATGGATATAATACCCGAAGCCACCAGTCCGGCGAATGGAGAAGGAGAAGAGTATGGAGCCAGGAGCTCAGTGTCTCCATCTTGTTCTGGGAAGACAACGCTCGTCGAACACAACGATGATTTAGATAAGAGGGTTGGTTCCAATGATAATTTGAGCTCCTATGATCCGATGGACACTACTACTTCTGATACTGAAGCCCGAACATCGACATTTACCAGAGATATTGCCAGTCAGCTCACGGGGGCCCCCCAGCCTCAACCATTGAAGCGGTCAAATCCGCATTCAAACACCAACAGCCCTTCAAAGCGGAAGCGGTTATCCTTCTTATCAAGCAAAAGGCCCCTTCCCACGCCCATTGTGCATCAAACTACCGACAACCCAGAGACGAAAGCAGAACATACCGAGAGGGCTGGAAAAACCATCACCAATCATAGGCTCAGCAATAACCGACTGTCACAATTACTTCACTACAAGCAGCAAACTCAGAAAGACCCAGAGGAAGGGTTGGTAGTCATCAATTCCTCCAGGCCGCAGTCGTACCCACTCGGGAACCTCTGGCGCCGATCTCTAGTCCTGTCTGTCAAGACGATAACAGAAGCCTTCGAAAGCCTGCACGTCGGTACAAACTCTGCCACATCCTCTTGATTTTCCGCTTGGGAGCTCGCAGGCAGGCTATCAGCCGGACATCGCTCCCAGGTCTTTCCATTCTTCTGTCCTTACCACATGTCATTGTTCACCACTTTCTGAACTCCGGAGGCCTCTCACCACCTTGGCATCCAAGTCCTCGTCCCACATCAGTGCTTGACGAGTCCCACGAAACCACCTTCTTCCCAAGCCAAAGGAGCAATCTTGTACTAGGCATACCGTCATTTATCCATTATATTTGGCCCGCAAAACCACGCCAACTTTACTTCCTGAAATTCACCAACACGATACGAACACCCTTCCTTCCTCCGACCATTCTCCGCCGCTGAACGAATCTTTTCACCTGTTAGTTTACTGTATGGAATTTTCTTTCATAGCGCTACGCCATCGTGTTGCCTTTCCGGCGGCCCATTTAGACGTTACACACGCGACGAAATTATGATGCAATTATTAGCGAGCGACGGCGTCAGAAGCATTATGGTCCATGAGCAAGGAATTGATGGTATTAAGGTTATTTTGCATATTATTGTCCCACGTCAACAGTATGTCTCGTGTATAGACTTCTTTGGTAAGCGGAAAGAATAGTATTTCTAATTACCCTGATAATTATTACAGCTTTTCTAGTTGTCTTATTAAGTTAAAGATTATCATTTTTTAATAAAATAACATTTTCTCTTCTACACTCTAAGTGTCTGAGGCTAGCCCCAGGGCCAGTTATAGGGCCCGTACCCCAGCGCTATAGCCGTGGTTATTTTCTTCGCTGTAACAGTACCCAGGCCATCATCACCAATTACCGCATTTCCCCCTACCTCCACGTGCTATGGTCCGAAACCTAAACCAACAGAGCGCTCCTCCCAACCCCACGTGCCCATCCATATACTAAATTAATAAGTTCTTACCTGGTGAAACATATAAACCTTGCAACGCTACCTCCCTCCCTTATCCCTCTTCCATCAATCACTCTAACCCCCACTCTCTCCTCTCACCTCTTCTCTTCCCCCTTCTTTCACCTCCCCGCCAACTACCAACTCCCGCTCCTAAGCCCTCTTCTCTTCTTCCCACTTCCCGCCCAACCCCTCTTCTCTTCTTCGTAACCATCTCCTCCCACCTCGGCGTCTGCTTCTTATTATAGATAAGATAAGATGTGAAAAAGGAAGAGACGTGTGGAATATGCTTGGTGGGTTGGGTAACGTGGACTTGGAGGTAGGTAAGTGTGTGGATGAAGGAAGGTAGGAGTAGACAATTCCATTAGATGGTGGTGGTAATGCGGGTTGGAAGGAGTGCAGGTTTTGTGATTGGTTTTTGTTTTTGTTATTGTTTTTGTTTTTGTTTTGTTTTTATTTTTGTTTTTGTTTTTGTTTTTGTTTTTGGTTGTATGTATGTATGTATGTATGTATGTATGTATGTATGTAGTTTTGTTTTTTGTATTATTGTTGTATATGTAGGCTGGAAAGATGAGGGAATCAGATACAGTTTCTTGTGTTCGTGATAAATATACAAGTTTTACATAAGAGGAGTGGGTACATCGATTCGTGTAACGTGTGTGTGCTGGGATCTTCCTTATGTGTGTATGGTGGCGTACAAATGATAATCATATATATTAGGCTGCTGATATGTTGGTGTAGTCAGGGGGTCAGACCATGTCCTTTGTTGCGTCGTCACTGTCTCCAGCCTTCCGTTTCGAGTTGTGGTGGGTTGACTGACACCATGTCTCAAAAGCTTCTTCCCACCTCTTTTCTGTGGATAAGATGAAAGAGTCTTTGTCAAGTTCCCTGACTGATTCCATTGTGAGTGCTCCCTCGACACCTTGTCTGATAAAGGCATCGTTTCCTAGTCGCGAAGATGTGGTACTCCTCTTCCTAGTGGCGATGTTGAATATGGATAGACTGCTGAGGTGAGCTGAACCGATCGCCCACGGGTCGCTTCTCCGTTTCTTGGGCAATATGACGCTGAGTACAGGAATGTTGGATGCGAGAAGGGCGAAGAAGAGGGAGATGGCTGAGCAGGTTATTTGGTTAGTGTAGATGCGTGTGATATCGGCGTGATTCCTATCTTGATACTGGAAGATGGGTCTGAGAATGCTGGCGATGCATGAGATTGAGCCGATGAGGAAGAGGATCAACAGGCGGACTTTTGTGCCGTACGAGATGCGCAAGCATCGAAGGAACAGGATAGAAATGATTAGGAGGGCTACGGAGGAGGTGCTGTGAAGCATCCCGTAGGTGGTGTACAAGACGGTCGAATTTAGACATTTAGGTGGGTGAGATAGGGTTCCAAGGGAGAGGAGGCTGTATTTTATTGTTGGTGGCACGCATTGGAAGAGGGTGGTGAAGATAATGACTGTCAGTAAAACGACAAGAATAACGAGGAATATACGGTGGGTTATCCTCCAAAGAGGAGAGGTGAGGGTGGTGAGGCGGTTGTTAGACAGCGTGATGGAGATACCTGTCAGTGTGACGGTGGTTAGGAAAATCATCTGGCTGAGGCCTGCGAACTGAATTCCGCTGTATATCAGCCGTTTTGGGACGCTCTTGCGGCTAAGAGACAAAGACTTACTCGGTAGAAGTAATTAAGTTCGCAGTATGTTATATCGTAAATAGGTTTGCCGGCGCCTCCGTAGGTGGCCAGAGCAATCATCAGACTATACCATGACAAAGCTCCAATTGCTGCTGGTATGATCACCAAATCATCGTAGCCCATGCTGAGATCCTTCCAGAAGACTCGTAGACAGAGACGTGTTCCAGTCATGAGAAATATAAGAGCAATCGCTAGACTCATGCACGTAATAATGCTTGGATTTTTTGGGACGTCGTTGGCGCCATCTATGCTTTTGGCAGCATATAAGGGAAAGAGTTCAGTGGAATCTAACCTGTTCTCAGTTACGCCAAGGGTCCGAACATAGCCTCGAATAATGAGCTGGTCCTCAACGGTTGCTGGTGGCTGCCCAACGAATGCGGAATTCGACATGTCGAACCGTGTATAATGAAAGGGCTTTTTTGAGTAGAGAAAAGAGCATTGGAATTGCACGGTATTTCAAGGGGGCGAAAAATAGCATGGTAAGTAGAAGATACCAGCCGCAAAACTGAGATCCTTAAAGGTACCATGGCCATGGACAAGAAGAAGAAAATCAATTGGCTCGTCCCTCTAGCGCGGCACATCACTCGCATTAAGCGAAGCAGATCTATGCATCTCATCGTCCACAGTTTGATTCGTAATGAATTACTAAATGTATGGCCTCGGTAGACACGTTAGCCTCGGAAGGCTCCGGCGGCGTGATTGTGTATCTGAATATCTGGTTAACCGATGAGTCACGTACTGGTGCAAATGAGCATGGTTAGAAGCAGCTTCTGTTCGGACTGATCTCGCAAAGTCAGCAGCCACGATTTGATGATTTGGGCCTAAGCGTTAATTGTCCGAGGTCCTCTACATTTGATACTCAGACTAAAGTCCTGGTATTCGTGATGATAGGCTTATTGTGGTAGATCCAAGGCGTCGCAACGCATTAATGTGCAGATCAGCTGTGCCTAGAGTGATCCTCTTCTGGGATCAAGGTGATATGCTGCTTAGGGACTGATCCCTAGATTGTAGGGAACGTTGTGATTGGAGCGCATATCCTGAATCCTTCTCTAATGTTCCTCAGAAGGCTGAAGGGATGCTGGGGGACTTTCCGGCATTGCAGCACCACGTGGACTCTGGTATGGAATGTTTGACTCTGGGGTAAGGCAGAGGCTTTCCAGTAGATCTTCACTTGGCTGAGTTCGGTACCGTGGCTAAAGTAAAACGACAGCCACCTCCTGACTGGTGCCGCTCTTAACAGGATTCCCATATCCTTCGAAAGCCACTGACGCCGAACTGTACAAGTATTTGTGTGTACCTGGGCATGGCGGAAAACTTCAAAATTGCTGGCAAGCTTGATATCATAAGATGAGCGGGAAGCTGACGTGGGGGCTAGTTGAGCCGGATTAGCCCAATTATTCGTGAGTTGGCTGAAGCTTGGCCCCTGGAAATGTGCAAACTTTAGCGGACTCCGGGAGCTTGTGAGGTAGCGCTGTAGAAGCTCTCCGTTTTTCAAGGTACAAAGCAGTGTTCAAGGTTCAGAACTGGCCGGACAAGACTTCCCTCTTCCCGCGGGTGGTAGGTGCCCGCAATCAACCTTTTCTTCATTTCATGGCATGAGCAACGAAAATCCCTAACACCAGTCCAACTGCGTGCAAGTGAGACAGCCAAGGCCATGGAAGGCTTCAAGGTATGGCAATTATGGCAATTGGCGGTGAGGTGCATCGTGATCTCCAACCTCGTTGCTCATCTCCCAAAACTTATAACTTATGGAATCCTTCCCTAAAAGCAGCACAGAGCTACTATATATAGCTCCTCGTTCTCCAGGTTTCAATGTCGGCAGCGTTATTGGCAGGATTCCAGGGTCGCAGTAGAATAGTTCCTTGGCAATCCACCTGGCCCCAGACTGTGATTGTGAGGCCTACCCTACCTACCTTTCAGTACTGTAGGGTGCAGTTGAAGACGGCTGTAATGGTCAGAGAGTGAGGTAAGGTGTAGGCGCACCTCTTACCTCTTTTGCTTCTGCGGCTCGTGCGGGGTTGCTCATGCAGCCTATCCCTTTAGCAAATTCCATTGTCTTGGTGCCTGGGGCCTTTGTGGCCCCCAAACTGTTTCCTCCATGCTGACCTTCCTTTCTACCAGGAGTCATGGCGAACCTCAGAACTTCGCAATCTTCCTCTTATAGAGAACTTCCCTCTGATTCTCAGCCCTTGTGTTTGTGCTCGGCTTTCTTCGGTACGCAACTGCCATCCGCTTTTTCAGCTCGCATGCTGCACATTTTGTCAGCTGGCAGCATGATATTGGACCCCTTCTCAGCGATAAGGCCCGCGATAGGATGCACGTCCTAGTGACGCCGTCCCACGAGGCAATGGCAATGATATCTTAACCTAAGCTCGCATGAACAGGCGCTTCCATTGCTGTCTACCGTCCCGATTGGGATACTCCCCTGTGAAAGATTGCCCGCTCTCGCCTATAAAGCTGTCTTGTTGCACTCTTCGGCATGGAAAGCAAGCTGCGGTCTCGCAATTGGATCAAAATGAAGCTCTCAATTCTGTGCTGCGCCCTGAGCCTCCTACAAGCTGTCTTGTCCGGGCCAGTTGCGCCTGGAAGCTCCGCTGAAGCGCTACATCGCCGAAACATATTTTATGTTGGCGGTGAATACGTTTTCAACGCAACCCAGGGCGGTACCATATTGATTAATGACCAATACGTCGAGGAGCTTACTCCTGCCGGCGGCGTGAAACATCCATATCCCATTGTCTTCTTCCACGGTGGCGGTGTCTCTGGAACTGTAAGTAGTATCAGAACATACCAACATGATAGACTAAATCGTATTCAATAGCAATGGCTGAACAAACCCGACGGCAACCCCGGCTGGGCCACCTACTTCCTCAACCAGGGATACATGGTATACATCCTTGACATTTGGAGCGTCGGCCGGTCAAGCGCGGAAGACTTTCCTGCCCAAATCATCATAGGCGGAACAGTCGAGCTTGTAGAAGTCGCCTTCTCAGCACCCGAGCTCTACCATCATTACTACCAAGCACAATTCCATACCCAATTCCCAGGCGTAAGTCCCTTTACGCATTGCTAATCTCCATCACCAATTCCCAACACCAGGCCATTCAACTTCTCCTGTCCTGCGAAGACGTACTAAATGAAACGCAGAATGGCTCGATCGGTGACCCAGCCTTTAACGATTTCTACGCCCGCTTTCTTCCACTCGCCTTTTCTCCTCGCGTAGAAAACATTACTAGAACCTCAACCTGTGCCCTCCTATCTATGATCGGCCCCTCATTTATCATCTCGCACTCATTCGGTGGAGAGGCCGGGTACCTTACCACCGACGGCTGCCCCACTCTGGTAAAAGGTCACGTCAGTGTTGAAGGTGACAGTTCGCCATTCGCGAATTATGACGCCGGGGTATCTGGCGTCAACACTTCCTCTCCTACCCGCGCGTGGGGACTCGCTGACGTGCCCATTGCGTATGATCCTCCCGTGACTGACCCAAGCCAACTTGTTACCACCACCACAGGCGGATTGAAATATACGGACGGGTTGCTCTCGCAGTATCCGTGCATTGAGCAAGCTACTTCGCCACCGCCAAGGAAATTAGCCAATATATCACAGGTGCCGGTCCTGTTTTTGACAACGCAGGCGAGTGTGCATGTGCTGTATGATCAATGTCTGGTGCAATTTTTGAAGCAAGCGGGCGTAATTGTGGAATGGATATTGTTGGCAAAGCTTGGGATCAAGGGGAATGGCCATTTCAGCATGTTGGAGAAGAACAGTGATCAGATTGCGGGGGTTATTCTGACATGGCTTCTTGGGAAGGAGTAGTGCTGTTATGAGGACGGACGGGGGAAGGGGAACATTGTCCGAAACAATAGTATATTATGACGCAGAGAAAGTAGTGAGTATGTTTGTGAAAAGGTTTCTGATATAGAACCTGATTGATGTGTCCCTTGATTTCGTCATGGAGCCATCCAGGCTGTCGCTGTATCGTCCCTAATATCCTATAATTTTAATACATATTCCGATTCTATCCCACTGCCAACTATAACAGACTTCTGCACCATTATCCAGATATGCACAGCACCTGCGCTGAAGAACTCTGGTAGCTTGCAAAAATGCGGCATCAAGCAGTCTCCCTTCTGCAAGAATTGTGCTTAGCAAAATGTGCTTTGGGATTGGTCACGTGACTACGCAACAAACTCGCAATGACGCGACGCGCCTACTTCAAGCGACCAACCTCCGCAGTCAACAATCTTTGCCACCTCGTCACTCGGCAAGCTGGGACTCATCTGGGCGCACTCAGAAAATACATTTGGGCCATACTTGAAACCGAAGAACTACGCTGTCTACGATTCGGCTCTAAGCCTTCCCACGCAACCTTCCAACACTGACTTTGGACATCCCACCACCATGAGCGCAGGCGAAGCAGAAGAGACTCAATCGGCCTATGGAGATGGAGGCGGAGGGCCAGGTGCTCCTACTCCTTTATCAGTGTTAGAAGTGCGCAATACTATCCCTCGAGAAGCACATCCAGCGTTGGCTGATCTTTAAAGGGTGTCGCTGGTCTATCGGCACGAGACATAAAACTTGTGATAGAAGGAGGCTTCAATACCGTTGAATCGGTGGCATATACGTACATTTCCCTTCACAAGAAAGATAACACACGACCAATGTTCTTCACAGACCTCGAAGAGTACTCGAGCAAATAAAGGGCATATCAGAACAAAAAGCCACAAAAATCCTCGCTGAAGGTACCCCTACCCCTCCACCTACCCCTCCAGACCCACCCCAGACTAACGCTCCACAGCATCCAAACTCGTCCCAATGGGCTTCACCACAGCAACAGAAATGCACCTCCGCCGCTCCGAACTAATCTCCATAACAACCGGCTCCAAACAACTCGACACCCTCCTCGCCGGCGGCATCGAAACCGGCTCCGTCACCGAAATCTTCGGCGAATTCCGCACCGGCAAATCCCAAATCTGCCACACCCTCGCCGTAACCTGTCAACTCCCCTTCGACATGGGCGGCGGCGAAGGAAAATGCCTCTACATCGACACCGAAGGCACCTTCCGCCCCGTGCGTCTCCTCAGCGTCGCAAACCGCTACGGCCTCTCCGGCGAAGAAGTCCTCGACAACGTCGCCTACGCCCGCGCCTACAATTCCGATCACCAACTCCAACTCCTCACCCAAGCCTCCAACATGATGTGCGAAACCCGCTTCTCCCTCCTCATCGTCGACAGCGCAACCTCCCTCTACCGCACCGATTTCTCCGGCCGCGGCGAACTCTCCTCGCGCCAAACCCACCTCGCGAAATTCATGCGCACGCTACAGCGCCTCGCTGACGAATTCGGAATCGCTGTCGTTATCACGAATCAAGTTGTTGCGCAGGTTGATGGCGGGCCGAGTGCGATGTTTAATCCTGATCCGAAGAAACCGATTGGAGGGAATATTATCGCGCATGCGAGTACGACGAGGCTGAGTTTGAAGAAGGGGAGGGGGGAGACGAGGATTTGTAGGATTTATGATAGTCCGTGTTTGCCGGAGAGTGATTGTCTTTTTGCGATTAAGGAGGATGGGATTGGGGATCCGAGTCCGAAGGATTTGGAGAAGGAGTGAATGACGAGAGGGGTGGTGGGGAGGGAAAGGGTGTTGTGGTTTCCTTGTAGACTATATTTACTATATGTGCATGTGCATGGCGCTGGGCGGGGGACATGGGCTTGAATGATACGCTTTCGAAGGGAGGATGAATGGGGCATTGGGTCAGCATGGAAAGGATGAATGCATATCTATCACGGGACCGAGATGCGTAGACGGCGTTCATGTATGTATGCATCACAGCTCTTATATCTTCGTCAAATGCAAAGATAAACGATTCCAAGCACCCGCGACTTTTAGCACAGATGCCCAACCAACAAACAACCATCCCTCAAATCCTGAACCATTATCACAAAACATCCATCTCATCCCCATCACCACCCCCACCACCACCACCACCGCCCCCAAACCCAAACCTCCCCCCCTCAATAACCGCCCACCGATCCAACTCCCCCTGATACCACTCCCTAATATCCCCCACCCTCACCAACCCCCTCCTCCCCCCCTCCCCCCCCTCACTCAAAACCCACCTCTCCTCCCCCCCCGCACAACACAACAAATTAACAATCCCCAAATACATTTCCTCCACCCCCTCTCTACCCCTCCCACCCACCAACCCCGCTCTCCTCGAGCCCTTTTTCGCGCGCTCGGCTTGTAAAGCAGGAAGCAGAGCGGCAGCAGCGCCGCGGAAGTTGTTATGTTTGATGCGCCAGGCGGCGAGGATTTTGGGAGGGATTTTGGGGGTGTTTTGGGTTTTGGGGTTGCGGGCGGAGAGGATTTCGTCGATGTGGGGGTGGAGGTTTGGGGGGAAGGGGAGGGAGAGGAGGAGTTGGGTGGATTCAGGGGAGGAGAGGAGGGCGGAGATGAAGCTTGGGAGGAGGGTTTTGGGTTGGGGGTGGCGGGTTAGGGCGGAGAAAGCGGTGGGGAAGTCTGTGATTTGGAGGGAGGCTTGGAAGAGGGAGGTGAGGAGGGTGAGGGATTGTTCGGAGGGTTTGGAGGAGGGGGGGGCGAGTTGGAGGGCGAGGTGGGCGAAGTGGGCCATTTGGGTGGGGGAGGAGGAGGCGTCGAAGAGGTTGAGGATGTGGGTATAGTAGGTTGGGAGGCCGTGGGAGAAGGAGAGGGCGTCCATAGGGGAGAGGAGGGATTGGGAGGCGCCGGCGTAGTCAAAGGTTGAGGGACGGGCTGTGGGGGCAAGGAGGTTAGTCCTGGGGGAGATGGGTTTGAGGGGGAACGTACAGAGTTTGAAGGCGGCTTTTTTGAAGTATATGGCTGCAGAGGTAAAGTCGCCTTTTAGGAGGTAGAGTCGGCCTTTCAAGTAGGTTGACCAGCTGGTGGCCGGTTGATAGCGGAGAAAATCTGTCGCGAGGTCGAGGTTTTTGTTCGCGAGTAGGCTGCATTGGATCCAGACTCTGACTTCGTCTAGGCTGATCTGTTCGTTGCCTCCGAGGACCCATTGTAAAAGGTCTTGGATAGTATGCGTCAGCGCCTCACTCTGAGATTGTGTGTCGTGCGATTGGGGAGATAGGAAGATGGCGAAGAGGTTCTCGAGTACTGTAGAGACTTTGTTCTGCTCATTGCTCGCAGGATCCTTGTCCGCAGCTTTGATCGTTGCGGGCGCCGGGTGGTCATCATTCTTCTCGGCTCTAATATTTGTTGCCAGCCATTGCATGATCTGATACTGCCGAAGCAGATCAAGCAACTCGACATATATTCGGGGCCCGTCGAAGTTTCTCATAGGTATCTCGTCTCTGTGAATGTCCATATCCACAAACACTACCAAGATCAATAGGTCAAATAGTAACCTCTCTCGCAAGGCTATCATATCTCGAGCTCCATTGACAAGCACCTTTTGACCGAAAGCGGTGTGAGACAGCCCAGAGCTCTCGGGTGGCAGACTATGAGAAAGTTCATCCAGAATTGAGAGAAAGGTCTCAGTCTCAAGCCTATTGAAACCCCCCATAGGATCAAGAGAATCTTCCAACCTCTCAAAGTGGTCTTTCCCTACTTCTTCGATAAAGTTGCAGCGATCATAGATGGACTGAATACGAAGAGGCACAGAGAGTGAAGGGTCCAACCAAAGCTCTTCCGCTAGTACAGTCCTACAGTTCTGAAGCAAGCCGTAACTGCAATTCTCTCTGAAGATGGCCGCTGCTGAAACGATCAGGGCCAACTCATCTGGTAATTTAGGCTCTATCCCTTGCTCCATTTCGATAGAAGGAGCTTCCAACATGCCTATGGATTTCGCCAGAACACCGGAAGTGTTACAAGATATTATCTCGGTTTTGTCGCAAGGACGAATTGCAGCAACACCGTTAGCAGAAGCAATGTAAGGTATCTCGGCGTATCCGTCATAGGCAACTGAAGAGATCTGCTGCCTCGACTTATTAAGGTCTCTGAGGTCTTGCCAAAGGACGGTCCACTCCTGATCGCTTGCTTTGCGATACTTTGAGAAGTCTTCCTCCCCAGTCGTAGCTTCGATCTGTTGTGAAATGGCTGTACACATGCGCTCCTTCAAAGAGGCTTTTGGGTTAGGCAGGGAGATGGAGCGTTCTGAACAATACATTGCAAGAGCTGTCTCTAAGACTGTCTCGGGGTAT
Organism: Cladonia squamosa; assembly: GCA_947623385.2. Lineage (NCBI taxonomy): Eukaryota > Fungi > Ascomycota > Lecanoromycetes > Lecanorales > Cladoniaceae > Cladonia > Cladonia squamosa. The sequence continues at coordinate 479,327 of OX392384.1, forward strand.
TTGCCGGGGCACATGATATATTCGAGCCATTTGTCGGTCGCATCTTCGGGTTCAAGGTCCGATATTTGGGGCGCTGGCTGGTCTCTCCAAGTCTCGGTGGCAGTGGTCGTCCAGCTATTTTGCCAGAGGTTCGGTAGATCCTCGAGATCGAACTTTAAATTGTACAACTTATGGCGTCTATTTGACCTCATCAGCACCCAGATCTCCAGTTGTTGTCCCCGTTGCGCGCCCTTGATTTTGAAGTCCGCAACTTTCCATATTGCTTTGCTCTCTGGACTTGGGTCTGGGTCTGGAGGCTTGAAGGAGTGATCAGGATACATGTCTCGAACCCCTCGAACCCCGTAGTCTGGGTCGCGGATACCCCAGAATTTGAACTGTCCAAGGTCGTGAGGTGAGAAGGTTACGGCATAGTACAAGTCTCCTTCCATAGGCCTATGTGTTTCGAAGACTTGGAGGACATTTGGGCTCCCAGGATCCAGCATCATTTTGGCTGTCTCATGAGGCTCGCGATGCTGCCACAAAAGATCTTGCGAAAAGACACTTACTGCTTTGGCCGGATCCCAGATTCGCAGAGTATGGTTTAGGCATACCGCAAAGAGGTGATTCTTGTCCGGCGATATTGCCATAGCAATAGCGGTACCCTGCTCTAACATGGTGCCATCGTATTTGACCGCGTTGCTCCCTTGCCACCTAATGAGTCCCCGCAATGACGATGTCCACTGCCCATCCCCATATATAGACTCATGCCATTTTGATCCATCATCCTCCTTGTTCCTTGTCAACTGTAAAAGCCTTCCATCGCTTAATGATATGATTAAGAGCTGCGAAGTTCCCGCAATCAAGCTATGGGGCGGGCTGATAATGAATGTGGCGGGTCTCGCGACCTTACACCATCTCGATACATCCTCTTCAGACGCTCCGACATGGCAAAAGCAGTCCTTGCGTATAGTGAGAGTGTAGAGATCATTTCCCTTCGTCATAACAAAAACACTGAGGCTGTCTTGCTCTTCCGTGTCCGTCAATGCCACACCATTTGGCTTGATCGTACTGGCGAAGTGTAGCTGTATGGGATATGAAGCTTCTCTTGTCTCTCCATTCTTCTTGCTTAGGTCTACAGGACGAAGCTCTAAAACCCTTCCTTCTTGTAAAACGCGCCAAAGGAAGCTTCGCGGATATCTTTTGGCTTTCCCGAAGTAGAAGGAGCTTGAAGTTGCGAGATTGTTATGGTTGTATGAGTCTTCATCGTTACAATTTGGTGGGGATTCAAGAAGAACGCGACGTTGCTGGCGAGGCCGAGCGCTGAAGGTGCTGGTTGATGGAACCTGTATCTGGATCACAGAACCTGGATATGCTGGTTCCAGGTCTGTCTGTGTTTCCTTGAATAGACATAATGAGCTCACTGGAGCTCCGGAATCCATTGTGCGTCCGGCGCAGCGAATAGAGCTGCTATTGATCTCGAAGCTTTATGCGGCGCGTTTGTAGGAAATTTAGACGCGCTCTGGCAACCGCATGCAGGGATTAGGCTTTGAGATGTGTTCAACCGTCTTCTCTAGAGATAAGTCAAGCTATATTGAACATTTTGACGCTGAAGCTTATCTATGATATGGACCAAAAGTTATTTGTGCTGGTTGTTGTCGAGGTGGTTATTTACACATACAAGGCCGTTCAGCTGGTCTCAATTGAGGCACCTTCTCGTACAACGACCTTCGTTACCAGGAGGCCTACCACTAACCGAGTGATGCATTTACGCTTTTGCCTTGTTGTTCCTCTCGTTCCACTTCTTCAACGTATCCTGCGCCGTTGCTATCTTCAGACCAATCCTGGCATCTAAACTGTACCCTTCCCATTTGGATGCCTTATCAACCCAAGATTCGCAATCACGCACCCACTTCCCTTCTACATCAACACCATTACCATTTTCGGCAGCTTCTCGCCGTTGCATCCAGCAGTTGACACCCATCTCATAATGAGCGGCCGGAGCCGTCCAATCATCTTTTAGACCGCCCTTTAATTCTGCAGGGTCAATGCTAAGTACGTTTGTGCGCAGGACCTTCTTGGCCTCATCCCAACGCGTGAGATTCCGAAGTGTTGCCCCACGCAGGACGGCCAATATAGCTCTCTCATCGTGACCCTCGCGACGCCAATTAGCATTAGAAGTCTCACTCCAGGTTAACCTGTCTAGGCTGGTCTGCAATTGCAACGGATTCATTCGCTTGTAGCCATTCCAGAAAAAGATCATCTCTTCAATGGGGCTGACGCCAACAGCATCGATGAATGGAATGCTCCAGTCATGAGCCCGAGACTCCCATTTGTTTATCTTGCGAGTAACGAAGATGTCGAATGGGAGCTGTCGAGCCATGAACTTCTTCTTACCTGCATGCTTTGGCGCTTGCTTCAATAGTTCCGTGGCCTTGTTAGCATAGACTTCTGCTCCCTTAGGGTCTGATGACTTATGCTGGCGATAAAGCTCAACATTCGCGGAGCCTGCTATGTAATAATACAGAGCGTGTGACCAATTGTTCATGTCGACACATGCAACGAAAGACTTTGCGCACAGAGCATAGTCGTGAATGTACATTGCTTCCAATGACTTTTCAAACATTTTGATTGCTTCAACTTGCTTAAGGGGCGATTTAGTAGAATCTTCGAGCAGCTTGATAGCCGCAGAGAGCTGGCGATTCGAAGCTTTCTCTCGAGCTTCTTCAAGTAGCCAGAGCTGTGATTTTGGATGTCGAGAGCGCATGTCTACGAGTAAAGCCTCGATACGTTCCTTAGGATAGCCTTCGACAGTATCTTGATCGGAGATCGTGGGATCAGAGTCAGGAATGATGTCAGAGAAGCCGACAAAGGTATTGTAGAATCCCAATACGATTAGACCAGCCATGGCGCCATTTATGTTATGAAATTTACTGGCCTGCCAAAGCATCCTGATCCCACGATCTCTATCCCCGCGAAAGCCAATGATAAAAAGGAGTTTCCCAAAAGCTGGTGGAATCAGGGATAACATTACCAGGAGTAGACCGAAACACAGGTTAGCACCGGAGTGTATGAATACATCAATGGGGTTCGAAAAAATGTCTGAATCAGGGTCATGGTCCATCAATCCATCTGGTGCAGAGACTTTGCTCTGAGCGGGCATCGTCACATTGTTCTTGGTAGCTGTGCGCTCGTTCGATGTGCCATCTAGCTTCCCCTGGATAGCGTTCATCTCGAGGTGGCCGGCGTACGTGGCTGTCTCTGAACGTTCATGATCTTCATCCGCGTCATAAAACTCGTCTTCATCGTCGTTCGTAGTCTCAAGCTCCTCATGCTGCACCCCCCGAGATACTTGGGACCCCTCTATTGGAGAATCGTGAAATGATCGGATCGATGGCGCCTTCGAACTGGGCAATGAACCCGTTTCGTTACCGAATCCTCCTGGCACTCCGTTCATAGATCGCATCGATCTGTGCGAGCCTAAGGATACCAAGGACGTTGTACCCGGACTATCAACGGTCATTCCGTGCCTCTTTTTCATGTATCTGGCTTCCGCATCTAGTATTCCGTTGAGTGTTACATATGCCTTTCGCAGCTTGTAAAACCCTCGTATACTTTCTGTGAGACTCTCGTTTAATACACCAACAACGGCACTCATTAACTGAGTCTTGGCATGGCAAAGAGCAAATTCAGAGCCTGGTGGGTATATGTGTGACTTATAGGAATGGGAGTCTTTCTGCGCTCGTCGATAGTCTGTGGAGGCAGTTGCTTCAGCATCGGCGAGTCTCTGCGATGCTTTGTAGGGAAGTAGTTAGCCGGGTTTGCTGGATGACTATCATCTCTGCTTGCACACACCCTCGCGCATGATGTCCTGCTCAAATCCTAGCGTAGCTCTTAAAAAAGCTACCATTCCTTTCCCGAGCTATATTCCAACAAGCATTCTCATCAGCCAACGTTCTTCCGGAATAGCAACCATCCACTGTAGTTGAAGCACTACGCCGGAAATATAGAGTGTACCTTGTGAAAGGAGGAATTGCCACTAGTAAGGCCAGCTTCAGCGGCTTCAAGATCATCATTCATTATGTGTGTTACGGCTCGCATTGCTGCCTCCACTGCAAAACAATAAAGTCAGCCATAGCTACATGTATATCATCGGATTATGACACACAGTTCTGGGGCTCCGCCAGCGCATCTAAGGAGTGTGTAGAGGCATTGACCTCTGCCTTCTTGGACTGAATCCATCCTCGCAGCATTGTGCCCCAATATAACAGAGGATGAGAAATTACAAAGAAAGGATCAAGTATTCAGGAAAGGCATAATGTACGTCCAGGAGCAATGGAATAGGTACAAGATGAGAGAATGGAAAAGAGAATATCGTACAGTGAGAAGGTGTAACGGCTTACATGACCTGCCGTTTAGTGGGGTGTTGCCTGTGTCATCGATGTCGCGCGCCAAGCTTCCGCCTTGGGACAGGCCTCCCTCTCGGAGCTTTCTTTGCCTACGAAAGTAAGACAGAGCTCTGTACGAACTTCCAGCACCCAATCATTCGCGTCCACTCCCTCCTTACCAGCCAAAGTACTTTCTTGCCACTATGTCCGCAGCAGCAGACGGCTCCGGCCCCACAACAAAAGTAACAGTCTCCGACTCCACAGACTCCTCCACCCTCAAAGACCAACAGAAGCCCGCTGCAGCATTAGAAGAGGATGATGAGTTTGAGGACTTCCCCGTAGACGGTATGTCGCACTCCCGCGAACCCCAACTGCTCAATTCCCCCATGCAAAGAACCGAGCAAGCATTCCTCTTCTTTCAAGCGTTTACTGATCTAAGTAGATTGGGCGCCTGAAGACAGCGAAGTACCTCCCGGCAGTGAAGGCGGTACGACACATTTGTGGGAAGAGAGCTGGGACGATGACGATACGAGCGAGGATTTTTCGAAACAGTTGAAGTAGGCACCGTCTCGTCCGGGCATAGCTACATTGATGCTAACGATGAATAGAGAAGAGCTAGCGAAGGTCAAGGGGCAAAAATAGAAGGGTATCTAAGAATCTTTGAGCATCATAGAAGGCGTTTGGGCGGCATAGCATGACCGAATTAGACCAAATGAAGGAACTTGTCTACAAAAAAAGGGCATCAATCTTTCATGAATACTGTAAATGCAACTGCTTGCGCATTTATCTGCCTATCTCATCGAAGTCTAGTCTAGCATGTTGACAAGATCTGTCTGCCGCACGATACAAGAGGGGACCGGAAACCCAAATTTCGTGTCGTCGTCCAATCGTCAATTTTCGGTCTATCAGAGCTTCGCCTTGCACCCTTCAATCAATCTGCCAGGAATTTGGTTCCAGTCAAGCCTCCCGATCTTCGTGTCCTGGCTTAATCGACAACGCAGTCACGCCAGGGAGTTCTTTGCCCTCCAGCAATTCTAGAGACGCTCCACCGCCCGTTGAGACGTGGCTGAGTTTGTCTTCTACACCATATTTTGCTGCTACCGTCGCGGTATCACCTCCTCCAACAATGACGATGTTTCCTTTTTGGACGGCTCCAACGGCGGCTTCCATAAGCATTTTCGTGCCATTTGCGAAGGGTTCCATTTCGAAGACACCTGGAGGGCCGTTCCAGAGGGTTGTCTTTGCACTGTCGATGGTCTTCTTGAATGATTCGATAGATTTGGTGCCACAATCTAAGCCCATCCAACCGTCTGGTATTCCTTCTCCATCCGTTGCGGTGCTGGTCTTGGCGTCCTTGTCGAATTTATCTGCTGTAATGTAATCGCACGGGAGTACCACCTTGACCCCATTCCTTTTAGCCTTGTCCATTAGATCCTTCACGGTCTTGCTCCCTTCCTCATCGAATAGCGAGTTTCCGATCTTGACATTCTCAAGGGTCTTCTTGAAGGTGAATGCCATTCCACCACAGATGATCAAGCTGTCGACTTTTGATAGCAAGTTATCTATCAATTTGATCTTGTCGCTGACTTTGGCGCCGCCCAGTATGGCAAGGAAAGGTCGTTTTGGTGCCTCCAGCGCTTGAGCAAAGTAATCGAGCTCTTTCTTCATAAGGAAGCCGGAAGCTTTCTGCGGAAGTTCCACGCCTACCATTGAGCTGTGGGCACGATGAGCCGTACCGAATGCATCATTGATGTAGACATCACCAAGCGCTGTCAGTCCTTTTCTGAACTCCTCAACGGCTGCTTTATCGGCCTTCACTTTTTTGCCCTCAGCGTCTTTGCTGCTCCCCTCTTCTTCCGCGTGAAACCGTAGATTTTCAAGCAGGACAACACCGCCATCGCTGACTCCATTGACAGTTTCCTCAACCTCTTTACCGACACAATCATCAGTGAAGATAACTTTCTTCCCCAACAGCTTCTCGAGCTCAGCGACGACGGGTTTGAGGGAGTATTTTGGGTTTGCTTTCCCATCTGGCCGGCCCAAATGCGACATTAGAATAACGGCCTTAGCTCCATGCTCACAGGCGTATTTGATCGTGGGAACGGCGCCAACGATTCGCTGATTATTGGTAATGTGCTTCTCACTGTCAAGAGGGACATTGAAATCAACCTAGTTGCCATTCGATTCTGTCAGCTTCATCTTCCTGAATTTCAGCGCGGGGCCGGAGAAGTGAGCAGCTCACTCTGATGAGGACCCTCTTTCCTTTCAGGTCAACGTCCGTAATTGCGAGCTTGCTGGAGAGAGACATGATGTCGGAGTCTGACTTGTACTTAATTGAAGTTACTAGGATAAGTGACTGAGGCTTCAACGTCAGTTGAGGAGCTGTTTATAGTAAAATCCGTGCTCCACCCTTCGTTGTTGTAATGTCAACCCCACCTTGAAACTTGGTGGGTTGCGGAGGGCGCTGGTGGCGCAGGGAAAGTCCGCCCGAGATCAGCGCGACTGTGAAAATCAGTGTCAATCCCTCCTCCTCCTCAGTCCGCAAACTTTTGATCCACAAGCGACGGGGAGTAAGCAGAAAAGTCTATCCGTCTGCGAAGATCGTGTCTTCGTGTCCTTTTGCAATAGGATCTAGCAACTCGTGAAGTCCGAGGCTTTGGGCTGACTAAGGTAGTTTCAAGGTTTTCTGGTGCGTGAGGCTGAGCGTCTAGAAGAGTTCACCCCCTAACTGTATAAACCCCCTTACTGTATAGCCCTGTAGGGCTGGACCTAAAGTTGGTGAAAGCGGGCCCTGGAGGTGCCCTAAAGCCGCGACGCTCCGGGGTCCATATTCGTCGCCTGGGTGACCAGATTCAGAGGCTCCTAAGGGGCTACTTCACCAGCTTTAGGTCCAGCCCTACAGGGCTATACAGTAAGGGGGTTTATACAGTTAGGGGGTGAACTCTTCTAGCATCCTCGAACATCCACCACCAATTCTAAAGTAGAGTATCTTAAGTTCATACATTCTCTGCTCATGCAAGAAATGCTTTGGGAGTACCTTGTGTTCATTTGAGTGGCTCCCTCTGGACACTGACTATGGTGACCCCATTCGGGTTTTCCGTGGGCGACTTTGTTGCTGGGATTGAGCTGATCAGACAGCTTATCAATGCATTGGAGGATTCTGCCGGATCATCATCAGAGTATCGAGAGCTTATCAAGGAACTCTACAGTCTGGAACGCGCATTGCTCGAGGTCAAGCATTTAGAGCTCGACGCCTCGCAATATGCTCAGCTTGTTGCCTTGCGGCAAGCGGCAACACAATGTCAGCAAACAATTGACGAGTTCCTAACTAAAGTCCGGAAATTTCAGCCAGCTTTTCGGACAGGTGCAGCCAAATCGAGCTGGAGGGATAGTCTGCGAAAGATAGAATGGGCATTGTACAAGAAGGAAGATGTGGAAAGGTTTCGAGCGCAGCTCAGCGGACATACCGCCTCTATCAATATGCTCATGATGACGGTTCAACTGTGAGCAATTTAATATGTTCCAAACCCCTGCCCATGCACGAAAGGACGACTTGGAGTTAGGGCGAAGCGGCGCCTTCTACAAGTTTCCCATTGTTGTTATTCACCCATCAGGTTGTGCCTTCGTAGTCCTTGATCTATATGTGAATTATCAAGTCCTCAGCTACGCTGGTGAGATTCTACCTGGAATTCCCTGCATCCGCTGCACAAAATAGCACAATCTTCGCTGAACTACCCAGGCTACTTCTCCTTTGGCAACAGTCTATCCGGTGGGACTAGTAAATATTGACTGCGTGAAGACAGAGTTCGACGATACAGAACAGCCGGCTTGAGCAACAGCAACACGTCAACATTCAGCAGAGCGGCGAAATGGCGCTAGCCAATCAAGAGATCAAGACCAACCAGCAGATTTTGAACACGCACACCGATCTCATTCTAAGTCTAACAAAGCTTGTAACGAATGCTTCAACTCACGAGCATACTGAAGAACTCAAAAACCTTATGCTTAAGGTTTTGAAAGCCAATCTCCAGGTGTTCGACATAGTTCGTGCCATGCAGGGCACAATGTCACACCAAATTGAGCGGCAACAGCCAGTTTTGTTTCTAGACGCCTGCGGTCGCTTGTCACCTATACATCTAGAATTTATCAACTCTGCTGAGGCTTTCCTGGCAGTATTGAAGACCCGATTCAAGGATCATGGGCTTCAAAGGATTGAAAGAGAACAGTTTGCTCTTGAAGAATCTCAGACCAAACGGGTGGTCGACCTTCGACGGCCTTGGCATGAGTGCTTTTTGCCTGGTCAGAAAATCGATATGAGTATGATCTTTACCCGTGCGGCGACACCGGGAAGCACGTGTCCAGGCTGTCAATGTGAGAGTACAATAGATACGAGTCATGAAGTTGAATGGTGAGTCATTGTTAGAGAAAGTTGGCTATAGAAGCTGACGTGTCGAATGAAGCTCAAGATGTGGGATGCAGTATCGAAGAATTCACGATTTAGAACCAGTTGATTCTTTATCAAGCGCGCCTTTGGCGCACCCTGAGTCACCACAGAACCCGCGCAAAAGAAAGCTAGATACTGCATCTCACCCAAGCTGGTCGAGGCAATCCATTAGCGCATCTCATGTCTGGAAAAAACCGGAGACTTACAATGAAGACGACATCCATTTGTTCCGTCGCGTACATATCAAGATGAGGAAGCCCGTGGGTTGGAGTCAGGAAAACAAAGATAGGCACATCACCATTTATTCCACAGTCGTACACGCGGACGTAGCGGATTATGGGGATCATGGGGCAAATCAGCAGGAGGCGGCAGCGGTGCATTGCAATAAACCCTTCGATGAGAACTTCTGCTACTTCGAGATCGAAGTCCTTTATGATGACCTTTCGTAATCATCTACCATACTGCCCAATGTTTTTTGATGTCATGCTTACATTTCCCTTAGCCCTGTCGGAATGGGTCTATGTTCTTCCATCCACCTCTCTACCCTCCCCGGCATGTCGCCTGATTCATGGGGCTACCATTCAGATGACGGGCATGCATTCGAATGTGTAGGATCTAGATTATACAAGAAGTCAAGAGTAAGAGGCCTCTCTGCATACTCCCAGATATAAGCTAAAGCATAGCTCCCGACCCTCAGTACTATGGTCCTGAGTGGACTTATGGCGACATTATTGGTTGTGGCTGGCATCCTGTCCAGAAGTACATCTGGTTCACGCACAATGGACATTACTGCGGTTTGTGCATAACTTTGTCTTGAGACAACCCATACTAACAGGCGCTCAAACAGGCGCTGCTGCTATCGATATTAAACCACAGCCCTTATTTCCAACCGTAGCGTTTGGCCAAGGAAGTGTAGCAGCGATCAGAGCCAACTTTGGGGATCGCCCATTTACTTTCGATCTCGACGAGCATTGGAACCGTGAACACCCATTCCTAGACGCCAATGAATACCGCAAAAAAAGAAATCGAAGATAGCACTAGCTATACGTTTCAACATACCGGTCCCCTCCTCGTATGGATTTCACCAGCTGATGGCTACGCAAGATTTCTCACTCCAGCCCATGGATATCTTCTTAATATATATAAGCGCAACAATACCTCATCAGTTTACCTTGATTCAGCTAGCAATAGATCATTCCTTACTAGAGTCTTTGTATCAAAGTCTTAACAGAAAGCATAGCTTCCTTGGCCCTTCAACTAATAAATAGAGAACCGAATCGATTAATATACTAATTCGTACCATGAATACTTCACAGCTAGACTTAAACCGTAAGCAATGCACTTATGAAGGAGCTGCCAAATCTATCATCAAATCACAATCTTAAAGGGGAGATCACTCCTGTAAAAGCTTGACACTGATTGCATCAGTATAGGCTCCTAGAAACCCGATCAAAAACACATTGAAGGTTTGAAACGGCTGCATTCCTGGTAGGCCGGTACATTCGTCTAGCTAATTGCAGCGGACGACCGTTGATAGTAGGACAATATCACACCACGAGATAAAGCTGGTAAACCTTGACAAATAATACCCCAATCTTGTATAGAGACGGTCCTTACACCATAGAACATACCCCTAAACATGCCCCTAAGTACTCCCTAAATAATATCAAAGGGTACATTTAGCAGGTATCTTTGAAGATATTTTTAGGGACGTTCTCGAAGGCACCTTTGAGGATCACCTTCAGGGCCTCTATGAATATGAAGGTTGTCTCTTTATAAGACACGGGCTTTAAGCTCAATATTCGTCAAGCTTTTGGCCCTACTATCATTGGTCGTCCGCCTTGTTTGGGCTCGGTAGCTTAGTCATCTAGAATAGCATTAAGTAGCTGGCAGTGCCCACTACTAGAATCTATTCTCCTCCACCTCCAGGAAATACTACTCAATAGTCCTGTTCTCTGGCCATCGTAAATTCATATGCAACAATTGTGCTATGACATTAGCCAAAGACCCCGCTTCACCTCGCCGCCTATAATTTCCTCGTCTTCGGCATTCTCCCTCCCATACTCTTCGGCCTATTCTCCCCCGTCAGAATCTCCGCTCCTCTCATCCTCACCCAATCTTCCGCACAAATATCCTCCTCTTCCTCCTCCTCCTCAGGATCAGGGATAACATCACCGCCAGCAACCCTTCGCATCGACACTGTGTGTGCCGGCCGCACAAAATAAGCCACACTGTAGCGTGTGTAGCCTGCTTGCTTGCCAGGCGCGGTTGCGACGCGATGCATGTTGCTACGCACGACCCCGCCGCTCCATTGTACCATTGCGTCGCCGAGATTGATGACGGCACATCCAGGCGAAGGCTTGACGTATCGCCAGTTTGTATCGATGTTTTCGGCGCCGGCTGGGAGGATTTGTAAGCCGCCGAGGATGTTGAAGAGCATAGTCACGGAACCGACATCTGTGTGACCGACGAGATTGGTCCGATGGCTACCGATTTTTTGGGGGGAATTTTTGAGGAGGCGGAGGGAAGAGCCTGAGGGTTTGTCTTGGGGGCTGAATGAGGCCAATGTGTTAGGTTTGAGGCCTAGGTGTTTGTCCAGATGGGCGAGTAGATGGCATATTATCCCATGAGCATGGTAGAAGAAGTCCTGGAAAGCCTCACGATTATCCTCAACGACTTGGGGATGTTTGCGTGGGGCTGATGTGCCAAGTATATCATCCTGGGCAACGTTGTACCACTCCAAGGCGTCAGGGCTGCCGTCTTCTAGCTTCCCGCTCCCCGCACGCTTGTACCTGTATCAGACTTTATTAGCCCCCCCCCGCCTTCTCCATTATGACGTAGTTTGTATTTTTGAAAAGAACGAACCCAAATAAGCTCACGGAAGGTTGGAGGGCATGCTCGTTCAGCTCTTCCTGCTCAAGCTCAAAAATCTTTTTGTTCAAATGAAAAGCAATTTCTGCATGTTTGAGCATAGTTTCACCCTCGCTCGTGCCTCTCAAGTCCACGAGGAAGAAGCCGGTCTCTCGACATGATTGAAAGAGCCGTTCGGATTCAGGCTCTTCGTCAGCCAGCAGCTTACTGAAAGAAAGGCGGCGAAGGTCGGCTACGGGAACGTCTGTAGGGAAGGGAGGGTATTTGCTGAACTGCTCGACGGTAGGCATATTTGCAAGGAACGCTGAGAGCTAAATATGAGTATCACTACGCCCTTTGAAAGAGAGTTGTGATGGGTTCTCTTAAGTGAAGTGCCCCGCGATCACAAATGGAAGTCCCTGACGCTGACCTGCATGTGAGCCCCTCAGATGCCTCACCTCTGACGACGAAAAATCCCCGAATGAGAACGTTACCTTGGCTACTGCAGCACAGTAAGCAGTGGACTTACGCTCGGGGTGGGCTTTCGCTTAGGGGTGGGCTTACGCTTAGGGGTGGGCTTACGCCTGGGAGTCAGTTCACGTTTAGGGTCAAGCTTACGTTTGGAGGTGAGCTTACGCTCGGGGGCGCGCTGAACTTTAGGGGTGAGCTTATGCTCGGGGGTGAGCGTACGCTTAGGGACACGTTAAAGCTTAGGGGTGGGCTTAAGCTTAAAGACGGGCTTTGAGGTTAGGCTTAAGCTTGAGCTTTAATATAAATATAGGAAAAAATTATCGATTATTTAAATTCTATAATTTTATATATTTAGAAATTATAAGATCTAGCTATCTAGGCTAAGTACCTAGGATATCCATTTCTGTATGTTATAGTGGTAGATGGATTGTCATTGAAATGTATAGTTATGGCGGTTTACTACTAATGGCGCGCCATAACTAAGGTATTTACTGGCTGCGGCTACTACACGCACGAGGATTGACGTTATCTTGCCGGTGCATGAGTTGGCAAGGACATAACTCAGTAATTTGACATTAATTAGGCTGATAGAGATCCCGTTGCCCACTCTTTGCATGTCCAATGTCAATTCAGCAAGCGACTCGCGAAGCGACTGCGATGGGTGTACTGACATTCGGCAGAGCGAACATAGTATCATGAGCAAACAAGTCAAGTCGTACTCGTGTGGCCATATTTAGTTGATGTCCTAGTCAAGACCTACTAGCGACCTCCCGGAACACACTCTCTAGAACCTCAATCGACTGTAGCACCGAATCATGATCTGTATTAGCAACAATCCTGGACTCAAAGTCAAGCTCGTCCTGTTCCTTCCAGCAGCAGTCCATGTATTCCCTTCCCTTGACACCAATCATCGAATCCTCCGCAGCGAAAAACACCCTAACCTTGACCTTGGACGTCTCTGCCCTCTCCCTCTCGACCAACCTCTTTAAGAAGTCCTTATAATCATCGCACACTCCCCACAATCCCTCTGGCCCTTTCTTCAAACACAACAATGCCTCCCTATTCGCTCCAACTGTGCTCTCGCCGAATATTCTCTTCGGCAGCTCGGTGTCAAGTTCAGCCTGAAAATCCCGTGAAAGATCATATCCAGCCTCAATCTTGCGCCGATTGACCTCGACGGCCTTTGTCTCGTCCGGATTACTCCCACTGAATACTCCGGAAGTGATAACGTTGCTCGTCTTGTTGAACACTGCCCCGCTTAATGCCAGTGCCGGCATACCTTGCGTGACGACGAGCCGCGGGATTTGGTTCCAGATACTGAATAGAGGCGTTGGTAACCAACTTGCGACCTGCATACTCGTTACGCCAGAGATAGAAGGGTGCACCCATGGTGCTGGTTCTGATCAGACCACAGCCATTGAGAGAGAACCATATACGTACCCAATAGCGCCAGATATGGTCTCTCGCCCAGAAGATCTCGACAATGCCAAAGCGTATTGAGAGCGTATACCGTGCCCGCAGAATGCGACATCAAAGCAAAATTCTTGATCTGTAGATGCGCAATTAACTTCGGCACAAGCTGCAACCACGTCGATATCCTCTTCTCCAGCAGTACATCCGTCGAGCTTCCCATGCCAAATCTACCATATCCACAAGTCACCAATCTCCTTGAGCGAAATAAAGAAAAGCCATTCAAAGAGAGACAGAAACATACCGATCAACTACTACGACCCTGGCCCCACTTCTCTCAGCGATGGGATGCAACCACACAGCACTGAATCTTGTCGCAAACATACCCGGTATGAATAGCACGGTGGGGATATCATCGCTGCTTGTAGACAGGGAGGGTTGCCGCCCAACATCCGCGTAACTAATTTGTAGTTCCGGGTGTGTGGGTGATGCTGGAAATGTGTGTGTTCGGTTGAAGCGTGGGTGGGAGAGGTAGGCTGCTGCTGGGGAGGAGGGGCAGGTGGTGTTGGGTGGAGAAGAGGCAGAAGAGGAGGACGGTGGGTTGGGAGACATGCTAAAAGAGAGGTATACGATATCAGGTCAAGGTCCACTTCATGATTGTTGATGGGAGCACCCTGATGCCCTAACCCTATACCTTGGCAGGAGCAGAACGTTGTTCTTGGCGAAGCGGGCCGTAAAAGACCCCCCGAGGCCTCCTCAAAATGAGCCCCGGAGTGTCGGCACCTTTAGGGTCCACTTCGCTAGATCTATGGCCAGCCCCATGGGGCCTTCCATTTGATAGGTGCGGGCCTGGATCCCACTATTGAATACCAATTCTAACGTAGTTCTAGCGCAGAACTATAGCGGGGATTTCTCCCGTAACGAATCCACATCCTCTTCTCACCCACTACGAACGGGACATCTGTTTCTCAATTATCCATAAATAATAAGATTATCAATAGTTAAAATCTGGTTCTAGAACTTCCTTCCTATCTATGTATATTCGTCCCATGCATGGATTAAAGACATCCATGGGCGGATACATGCAAAGACGCGTAATCTGAATCTTTTAATTTCCTTTCAGAATCCTATCCAGCTCGAAGATCTGGATCCGCGTTTCCACATGGCAATTCATTGGCAATGCCATCCTAGGAAGCTTTCCACATCAAACTTCCATCCCAGGATGCTTTCTGCATGAAACTTCCACGCTTCAGATTACCTAACGGTGTGGTTCGCACTTCGCGCTGTGTCCCAAACCCAAATAGATAGAAGTACTTACTAGCCATCTTAAGGTTTGATGCGGTTAGTATTTAGTCTTATAAGTTTGATTCGTAATGGCGCTGTCAGAAAAGTACGAGACCGCTACAATGTACACCATTGTACCAGCGCTCGAACCTAATGTGATTAAATACCAACCGCAACAAGGTTGACGAACCGACGCTCGGCCTTTCGCTCGGCCTTTCGCTACAGCGACTACAGAATATCAATGGATAAACAAAATGCCGCAACATAGGCATTTTCGCCACGCATTAAATACGTCAACAAGGAAGATTGTAACCAGTGTGCTATTATCGTCGTCGCCAACAGAGATTATTCTGTCCGAGAGAGCTTTGTCCTAGCGATCAAACGCATCATGCCGAGCGCGGGCGCCGAGCAGGATTCGCAAGATATGGAAGTTGAGAATGTATAAAGCCACTCGTGGTCTACAGCAGTAGCACCAGCGAACAGCCTGCACTCAGATCGTTAGAAGTCTTTCAACAAGGTAAAATCAGTCTTCCATTACCACTACTAGAGCCTTTGCAAACCTCCGAAGCGCAGACCGTTCAGCCATTGGTCAACAATATGTCTTCCACCGCAGCAGCAGCGTCGTCCACTTCCCGTCTTGACGGCAAAGTCGCCCTCGTGACTGGCTCCAGCCGAGGCATGGGCCGCCAAAACGCCCTCGAACTCGCCTCCCGCGGCGCATCCCTCGTCATCTGCTATACGAGCTCCGGCGCCGCCGCCGAAGCAGTCGTCAAGGACATTGAATCCCTCGGCTCCCGCGCCATCGCCATCAAAGCCGATGTCTCCAAACCAGCCGAGATCGCAGCCCTGTTCGAGCAAGCGGTCAAACATTTTGGGAAACTCGACATCGTCGTCTCGAATGCTGGTGTCGAGACTTTCGGCCATGTCAGCGAGATTTCCCCTGAAGAATTCGATCGTGTTTTCGCAGTCAATACGAGGGGACAGTTATTTGTTGCGCAGCAGGCTTATAGATATTTGGAAGAAGGGGGCAGGTTGGTCATGCTGAGTAGTATTAGTGCACAGGCGAGAGGGGTCGCGAATCACGCAGTCTACTCTGGGAGTAAAGGCGCTGTCGAGGCTTTCGCTAGGTGTCTCGCTGTCGGTATGTCACCCTCCTGTCCATTCTTTTTTCTTGTTGTCATTGCCCGGTTGGTTGGCCGTGCAGGTAGATGCTGACAGGGTTTTTGTTTCCCACGTAGACTTTGGTGACAAGAAAATCACCGTCAACGCCATAGCTCCCGGTGGTATCAAAACCGATATGTACCATCAGGTCGCGAGGAAATATATCCCCGGTGAGCAAAACATGAGTGATGAGGAGATTGAAAAGGTGAGTTGGTTATGCTTGTCTCCTTCCCTCACCCCTTCGGTCCTTCATTTAGTCAATGTGTCCAGTGCTAAACAAATTTCTGCACGAATAGATTACCTCTAGGTGGTCCCCTCTGAAACGCCAAGGCTACCCAGAAGATGTCTCCCGCGTGGTGGCTTTCTTATGCAGTCAAGATGGGGGGTGGATGAATGGTCAGGTACTTACTATCGCTGGTGGAGCTGCTTTATAGATGACTCCGGTATCAAAGGAATCATTCTTTCGGAGCCGTCGTTTCTGGGCAGCCGGAGAGAACTAAATGTTGTATGCGGTTAGTGGGGTTAATGTAAGATACTTTATATACTACGGAGCCATTGCACGCTCATTCACCAACGGCGATCCGCTCGCCATCAAACCTTTAAAATAATATCCTCAGCTGATACAATATGCTGCAACCAAACATCCTCCTTTGACCCATATCGCCGATTTGGGCCCCTTTAGATAGATCAGCTCCATAGTCATCACCCAACTACCCCCCAAACTTCCATTCCCTGCTTCCACCACCACTATAATCCCTCTCCCAACCTCTCTGCCTAGAACCCTGCTGTCATAGCCTTGCGTTGGTAGCCAGATAGTACGATACCGACTGCGATACAGGCCTAATAACACACCAGTACCCAATAACGACCAGTTGTTGCGCCGTGGCTACCTACAGCAATTACCCCAAGGGCTCAGGGTGGCCACTTGTTGTTGCTGTTGCTGGTTGGGTTTACATATGCCTAGCGAAGGCGCAAATACATATGAATTCCCGAAATGAAAAAGTGGGCGTTGTCTACATTAGCAGCAGGAGACAAAGCTGAATGAATGTTCTGAAAGGTTGCCCAAAAAAGCCGACTGCGATTACTACGCCTCTGTATTGATTGACTCTGTGTGCACCTTTAATCTTCCCTTGCTATTACATAACCCGGGGTCTATTGGTGTTCTGTGCCCAGCCCGCCAGTACTTACGCCCTTTGTAGCTTCCAATTTGTGAAGTTGAAAAAAAGTAGAATGGGGTGTATTGTACCTTCCAGTTTCAGATATACATACGTGCGCTTATGCAAGGTACCGGCTCAGCACCGGGACCACCCGGCTTGGTATAGATATTGGCATCAACCGTGCATCTGGGACCGCCCGTCTTGGTATATTGGCATCAACCATGCATCTGGGCGGCGCCTTGGTAATAAAGTAAGTCTAACCTACGATAGATGGATTTACGACATAACTACTGGCGCTGATTGATCATGGCAGTAAAGCGGGTGGTGGAAGATGATGATTAATAGAATAAATATTAGACATTCATGTTATGTTATGTATATGTGCGCTGTTTACGCCCAAGCCTTCTTATAGCTGAAATATCGTGAATCCAACTCTGCACATCCAGTGTTTTTTACCTTGTTGATGTGTTTGGCCTTCCAGCAGATCCAGAGATCCCCTATATATACCGTAGCAACGCTTCTGCATCCTCCTTTCATTCTTGTCAGAAAAATCTACCACCGGTGTTCACGGTGTTGCCAGTATTTCCATTGCCAGTCCCAGTCGTGGGTGCTTGTTGTGGTAGTGTGGTGAGTTGAGGAGGGCGTTGAGGAATGAGTAGAAGATGTTGACGTAGTATGATGGGTTGAGGAGGGCGTTGAGGAATGGGTAGAAGATGTTGTGGTAGTATGGTGAGTTGATGAGGGGGTGGATGAATGAGTGGAAGACCGAGTCGATGAAGAATGAGTCGAGGAATGAGTCGAGGAGTGCGTGGAGGATGAGGAATGAGTCGAGGAGCAGGGCGTCTTATGCGTCGAGGATGAGGAATGAGTCGAGGAGCAGGACGTCTTGTGTGTCGAGGATGAGGAATGAGTCGAGGAGTGAGTTGACGAGCTGGTGGACGATGGTGTGGAAGTGCTATGGGTAGAGCTGGAAATGGTACTGAACGTGCTTAAAGTGCTTGATATAGTGCTGGAGATGGTACTGGACGTGCTTAAAGTGCTTGATATGGTGCTGGACACGGTACTGGATGTGCTTAAAGTGCTCGATATGGTGCTGGACACGGTACTGGACGTGCTTAAAGTGCTTGATATAGTGCTGCTTGGGCTAGTCGTTGCTGGTTGCGTGGAGGAAGTTGTAGAAGTGGTGACCCCGACTGTGCAACCAGTCGCAGAGATAGAGATCGTATCCATAATAAGAGTAACGCCTCCGGTGAGAGCGTACAGACCCCCTTGGCTTGTTACATCAGTGTCAACCGAAATGCTAGCCATAGCAATAATGTCGCCAGCAAAAGCGGTACCGGTGCCAATCGTGGCGCTGCTACCCACTGCCCAAGTAACACCGCAGGCTTGTGCACCGTCAATCAGAGTGACTGCAGACCCGGTGGCGGTATTCAAAGTAGTACCGATTTGAAACACGAATTGAGCATTGGTGCTGGCATCACCATCGAGAGTCAGTACGCCAGTCAACGTAGCGGACGTAGCGAAGCAGTAGACGCCTGGTAAAAGAACCATGCCGCCGAGGTCTTGTCCGGTCAAATCGGTACCACATGGCAGTCCTGTGGCTGCTCCGTATGCAGTGGCGGCGTCAGCCTGAGCTGCTGCTGCGGCCGGGTCTCCATAGGAATATACTCCCGTAGCAACTCCTGGAGGAAACCCGGTGATAGATGTGCCGGGATAGACTCCGACGCTGCCATCAACGGTTGTGACTCCTGTGTTCGTGACGTCAGACGCCCCGAGGACACCGTAGGTTGCGGCCGAGCCCAGGTCGATTGCTGCATTCGAGGTGGTTACAAATGCGAAAGCATGGAATATGGCAGCAAGGAGAGTCTTCTGGTAGGAAGGCATGGCGAACGTTGGTCGGTGATGACTGGTTGAGAAAGGAAGAATGAAGTGGAAAGGATGCCAGTGGAGAAGGCATTTTGAGAAAGACAGGGTTGGGGGAAGGGTTTTGTATAGAGCTTCTCACTATTCATTGTTAGGTGTTATTAACGCTTGGACTACTGTTAGCAATACTCGTTCTCTTTCGGACTGGCCATGGCTATACTTGTTCTTCTTTCTTCTTTCGGGCTCATATGAAGTCTAGGCCGCCTTCCTAACAAAATAGCGCCGGGTGTGGAAGTGGTCGGTACTTTACTAAAGTAGTGAGTAGCTTGGATAGAAAGGCGGGCGCAATTATAAAGTATAGGGGAAGATCTGCAGAATAACGTACTTCTACGTAAACGATTGTGTTTTATTAGAGACTTACTAAGGTACACCGGGATCTTGAAGCTAGTGGATAATAGGTTTTTTCCATGTGAAGGAGCGAGGTTGAGAGAGCCGACTTTTGGACGAGTGGCACGACCACTGCAAAAAAGCATACAGAAGCTAGAGAGCTCATTGTCGAGGCCATGTAGAGAAGGAAGCCGAAGCTGTCTCTCCCAATGAAAACTCTTCAACATCCTATGGCGTGGTAAACAGGCTGTTACAAAAAGACGCGTCATTAAATACAGTACACAGTAGGCTTCAATGGAAACAATCCTAGCAAACCTTACCGTAGCGTTATGCTACTCAAGTACAAACGGCTACAGAACGCGTGACGCGAATAGCGCATCCAGATAAAATGTTTTCAGACACTAAAGCCGAAAGAGGAAATGGCGGAGTCTGACAGCTTCGCCCAATGGATTAATGTAGAAGTATTTGCTGATCACTTGGCCTGGCTCCTACCCGGTGTAAAGGGGCTTGCCGCTGAAAGGCCCCATGGGGCTACTTCTAGCTTCGGAAATTGCCGCTGCCACATCCCTATGCCGCACCCGACACAGATTTTCTCTGTTCCCGTCATCTTACACTCTTGTTCGAGGCTGGCCCTGAAAAGCTTTTAAATGAAAACTCTTTTAAGAACATACTCTTCATGACTTCAATACCCTAGGTATGCTCTTAAGCCTAGCCTTTATTTTGCTTATTGCTATTCTTGCAAGCTGCGAGGTGTTCAAAACGCCCCTAAAGATCGAGCTGAAAGCCCAACCGCTAGAGCAAGGGTTATGCCTTGTTCATAAATGATGCAAAAACCATTCCGTGAAGAATCTGCTTAGGTGCTATGTGACCCAGCCATAAGGAACGCCAGGCCGTATCGACATCGACGAAAATCAACAAATACCTGTATTTCCTGGCTGACTCAGCCATAAGGAAACCCAGGCCGTATTGACATCGACGAGGACTAATACCTGAGCAATGGGTCCATTCCTGGCTGGGCTTGTCTACACATAACTTGGTCTTCCAACCCGCGCTTAGAGCCAGCACACTGAACCAAGTAAAGCCTGCCTAAGCGAAGCAGAGGCAGGAGTGCTGATATCATTGGCGGTAGGTTTTCGACAGGTCGTGCTAGATGTTGATGATATTGACGCATTCATTCGATAATGGGCTCCTGAGTCTCGCAAGAATTGAGGTGGCTGTCTTAGCCTTGCGGTCTGTAAGACCCTGCATTGCTAGCTGGGTCATCTGTGAGACCCTGCATTATTCGCCTTGCGATGTGTGAAACCCCCGCATTATTGGATTGGTAAAAAAATTGAGACACTAGCTGGTACCTCTAAATCTCTCGCTTGGATGTCAAAACCAGGTTTTTTGTGGATTCACGTGGCGATTAACTAAGCTTTAAGCAGACGCACTCTTAGCATACCATAAGATGGCTTCATTCCGACAGAGCCCAGTAGCGACGTTAGCATCGTCCAGGATCTAGCGCAGATTCTGCTTATTTTCTTAGACCAATGATTTTGCCATCAATAGTTCCCTACGCATAAGTCCCGGCGGCCAGGGGATCCATATTGCTCGAAAAGGATACAGGACCACCATACGACACCTCCATAGACTTCGATCTGGGGACTTGGTCATGGTAGTTCCCTTTACCCATCGACTAGAACTGAAATGATTTAGGAATGGACAAAAATTTGTGCCTCGACTGGGACAGGTGCTGTTGAATGGATGAGGCTGTGACGAAGATAGGTAGCCAATTGAACAATTCGCTATACAGAAGAATGTACTAGCTTGATGTTTGGTGCAGTGGCAAGGAGTCCGAGCGCTTTGAGGGGATAATTGCCGTATATTCTAGTTGGGAAAAATGCATTGTCTGCGCGATTATGTTCATGCAAGCCTACCGAATGAGTGATCCCATCGAGAACGGAGAAGCTCGTCCTTTCATCGCTGGTGTTGGTGCGATGTTACGTCCTTGGCATTCTTTCCGAATTCCCCGAATATGGCGTACTTGAAGCGTTAAGGTCTCGAGACAAGTCGACGAAATTAGGAGGGCATACTGCGAGGGATAGTATGCTGAGTAAGCCCAACATAGGACCCTCCTGAGCCTCGCCATTCGAGATCTTTTTGGAAACATGCGCGGTATTGGCAGAGACAGCATATTTAAAGAGGAATAATCTGGCGAACCGCTCGTCCCAAACCTAGGAAGAGCAGGTGTCGGCCTCTCGCTCCAATGACAGCCATCTTAGCGTTCTTTCGAGCCGATTCATCCCAGATGTTCATAAAGATGCTTTCTTTGCCACAAACCATAGAGATGTTGAGGGGCCATTTATCGTGTCGGAATTCAGCTCCGTTCAAAGAGCACTGCCTTTCAGTGAGCCTAATTTTGAAAGTCGATGCGGAGTACGGTGAAGGCAGTAATGTTAGGCAGGTATCTTTCAAGGCATTCCTTGGTAGGCCCCGTCATCTTGTTCATCAAACTTCCTGTAGCCATACCAATTGCCATAAGATAAAAACTGAATGTCAATGTCACCAACGGCTGTCCAGATTTTCTCTGCAGTGACTACGTTGTTGCCCGAACTGGTACATGGCTTCAACGACAGCCTGCCTTCTCACACACCATTACCTCAAATCATGCCAAGTCAGCGCTTACCTCGATGACACTCGATCAAAGTGGACACGAAACAGAGACCAAGTACACATATGACGTCTGGAGGGCACCGACTCGAGGCGTCATTTCCAGATTGGTCGAAAGTATTTTCTTAATATCTCCAACGCCGGGCATCAAACGGAAAGACTGCCTCCGGAGCTGGCAGATCTTCATGTCCATCTGGTTGACGATACGAATTTTGCTGCGATCGTGATGCAAATACAGAGGACGTCCAATGATCTAGTACTGCAAGCCGACAGATTTCCTGGTGATGTTATCCTGTGGCTGCTCAACCACTTTGAGGGGTACATCGAAGTGTATGTGAAGTCCGCAAAAGTGTATGAAATCAAGCTTGGCGTCCATACCAGGAAAATCACTGCAATTGTAAAAGATACTTGCACAAATGACGACAGAAATTGTAATAACCTAGCATGGCCTGTGGTACTGGCTGAAATCATTGACGGCGAGCCTCGCCGCTTGGTTGGAGGGTCATCGTCTGAGAATCTAAAACAGTGTTCTTACCAAAGACAAAAGCTATACAAGACCGAGAGCCTTATGAATACTACTTATACCTCGTACAAGGTGCATATTGGTAGAAAAGAGCGTTACGAAATTAAACACGTGGCGAGACGTATTACCAAATGGCTTATGGATGTTCCCACCAATTTGAGAAATTGGCCCTTGCCGGGTTCTGCCTCAAATCTGAAGTTGGATCGGATGAAGATCGAGATCGCTCCAGAGATTTCAAAATTGCACAGCTTCTCTTTCGGTCACCTCATCTCTTACAACGAGAGACGGGGGAATCAACGAATTCGGCTCCGAGATTCAGAAGACGCAAATGGGAAGGGTCGCCGATGAACTTCGATAATATTGACTTAGAACAGCGGGGCTCGAACACCACCCCGGAAGGAGTGCTAAAGAACTTTCCCTGCGCTGAGGAATTGTTAAAGAAGATGCCGGAGTCTTGTCAATGTCGAAATTGCCGGTCTAGAGTCAGTCTGTCTAGCAGCAAGATAGGCTGCTTGCGCTACTCTGCTGTGCTGGAGCTCTGTATCCTTATTTCGCATGCCGTAGCTGATGCACTTGGAGCGGAAGATGCTTCTGGGGCCCCGGATCCAGAGCATACCATGCTAGGCGTCATAACGCTGCTCTCAGAAATTATAGATCAGAAAATCGTCCGATGGAACATATGGTTCGCAGTAGCAACCTGTGCAGTTACTGGCTGCTCGTGGTATTGGCTCGCTGGTTTGGGCGGAGATCTAGAAGATGAAGGGAGAACTTCTTGGGCTGGGGTTCAATATGGGAGTCTTGCCGTCTTAGCACCCTGGCTAGACTTCCGTGCTCCCCTTGAGATACGAGGATCTTTTAGAATCCATGTTTGCGAAGGCAACATCCAAGGTATTAAAGACGACCTAACATTGATTAGAACCGAGCAAGCGTCTGGGAACCCCAACGGAGAGCTTGACCGGATGGAAGTAATCGTGAACCAATTGGAGAAGCTTGCAAACACTGATGACACACCGTTCGAGGTCCAAAAGGCTTATTTTCACGTCGAAAACTCCATGCACAAATTGCTGTTTATCGTCAAAGTCAACAATTATCTTCGCCTCGTAGACCCTACTCGGTCAATGATAAACCTTTCAAGAAGCCAGCATGCTGTCTGCGAGCATTGTCGGCCAAGTCATATCTAGTGACCTTGAACAGCTGTTGGGACCAGACTTGGACATCAAAGCCTGCACGTTCGGAGATATTCTTACTCATTGTATTGGCGGTCCTTATCCTAACGCGGTCGGAAGCAATTGTAGCAGAAGCTTGGCTGTATCTCTCGTCCTTGATGACCCAAGAAAAGTGCATATAGCGCTTGCAATCTCAGCTGGTGGTGTGTTACTCCGCGACTTCCAGCAATCCTGCTTGCCATGTGCATTGAAGAGCTGTCATGGATCTGACAGAGGATTTGAAGGTCTCCGCTCTGTAATCAATTTTCAAGGTCCATCACAGAGGCGACTTGGAGGTCTAGCAACCACCTCAGACACAACACCATAACCACAACATGTTAGTTCTCATGGGCAGCTTCGCCAGGGCATGAGGTGCGCCAAAGTCATAAGCCAGCTTATGCAGAAGAGATCAAGACCAAAGCAATGTAATTTTCAAAGTGAGTTCGGTATAGGCTCGGGGTAAATTTCTAATCTTGGCGAACCCGTACCCGCGTGGAAGTATAAATACTACCTTAGTCACTTCTTCACATAGTATCTATCCTGTCAAATTCAGATATATTCTCTAGAGGGCAAAGGAGTACTCGCGCGAGATACATCTAACATAGGAGCAGCTTATTCAGCCATATTTGCGTCCCGGCATATGCTTATAACCCTTTATGCGTCCCTTTCAAGACTAATAAATCACATCTCCTACACTATACATTCCAGGGTACTTATATAAGGTCTTGCGCCACTCAGAAGAGAGCGGCGGAAATAGAACTGTACATATTGAAAAAAGTAAGTGGTTGCATCTTGAATGACATTCAGCATATGAGTACTACCTTCAGGCTGGCTGAGAAGAGTCTTACAAAGAGCAATTCGCTTGATCACTCCGCGTCTTGCGGTTGGTCTGAGATCGAAATTCTATTCTTCATTCTGTGATCGGTGAGATATCTCTTTGTTGAAATGCAGTAAGCAATGGGATCACTCAGTGGGACGAAGTGTTGAGGACAGATCATCTGCTGGCGTCTCCCACGGACTGACTTTGGGATGATCCTCAGGGAACATCTCCTCCGCTCAGGACGTGAACGCGAGGCCTCTGGTTCAAGTGTACTTTGAAGAATTATATAATCTCTGTTTCTAGCTTAATCATCGCTTATACTAGCCTCATGCAAAACAGGACGACCCTCGCCCCGCGCAACCAGCAAACGTCTTCAATAGCGGCTGTTCAAGCGCTTTGATGATACTATCACAGCCTGAATAGAGACAGGTTGCGGACGAGCTGACCTACCTTGAGCGCTTTGTCCCAAAGCACATTATTGACCACCTGATTTACCAGCCCGCCGAAATGGCAGCCTACAGCCCCTCGCAACTAACCCAATACCTGAGCCATATCTCCCACCCTCCTATACCCTCATCCGCCCCGCGCGACCTCTCCCTGCTCTCCTCCTTGCAAACCCGCCAATTATGCACCATCCCCTTCGAATCCCTCTCGCTGCACTATTCACCCACCCGCCTGATCTCCCTCTCTCCACACGCGCTCTTCGCGAAAATGGTCACCAACCCAGCTGGCCGCCGCGGGGGCTACTGCATGGAGAACAATACGTTCTTCGGGTGTGTGCTGCGCGGTTTCGGGTTCGAGGTTTTGAGCGTTGGGGGAAGAGTGAGTCACGAAACGACGGGCCGCAGGGACGGCGGGTGGGCTGGGTGGAGTCATATGGTGAACCTCGTACGCGTGGATGGCGGGAGGAGGTATCTTGTTGATGTGGGGTTCGGGGGTGATGGACCCTGTTGCCCTATTCCGCTTGAGAGGAGGGGAGAGGGTGGGATTGTCTTTGGAGGGGTAGCACCGCAGGAGCTGAGATTGGAGTGGAAATCCTTGCCGAAGCATACGGATCCGGAGCAGAGGGTTTGGATATATTCGCACCGGGAGAACCGGAGCGCAGAGTGGGTAGAGGCGTACTGTTTTACGGAGGTGGAGTTCTTTGCCGAGGACTTTGCTATTATGAATTTGGCAACCATGACATTGCGGGAAAGTTACTTTGTGCAGACGGTATTGGCGCAGAGGTTTATGCTGGAGGAGGAGGAGGTGGTAAAGGAGGGGGATTTGGAGGACCAGGCGAATGGAGGGCAAGGCAGGTCTGGGGGTACGAACGATGGGGAAAATAGGCCTAGAGCGGTGGGGGTGATGATTCTACATATGAATTTGGTTAAGCGACGGATGGCGGATAAGGTGGAGATGTTGACAGTGTTGGAGAGCGAGGCAGACCGTGCTGCCGCGCTGAAGAAGTATTTTAAGATCGAGTTTGGTGAGGAGGAGCGGAGAGGGATCAGAGACCTGCCTACGGAGTTGAGGGGTGATGGTGGGAGTGGTGGGGGCGGGAATACCGATCAGGTGCAAAGGGGCGCCAAAGTGAATGGCGTCAGGAAGATTGAAGAAAAAGGATAAGCACGTCACAGTTTCTACAGCAAGTCAAGCGATAGAGACATCTCAATTGTGGAACTCATTTGCGCTATCTACTTCTTCCATGGGCCTCTTGAGAAATATGAATGCTGCCTGTATCCCAGTGCTTGAAAAGCATGGCAATAATTGCTCCATCCTTCGCGTTCAGTCGGGCCGTGCACTCGAATCCATGTACTGCAATGTTGCTTTGACGGGTACAACAACCTCTGCATTGATCGCCTCGCTGAAGTGATCGTCGGATAGATCCTTGTATGGGTGAGGGAATGCGCAGAGGATGCATTTCCTGAACGCCTCGACATAATCACGTCCTATCTCCCCCAGCACCGACTCCTGCCAGTGGTTAGCAGTCGCGAAATCCGTAAAGTCGTTTGGATTGCCGTCATTCCCCATATACAGGTGTCTCACAGGGTTATCTTCCAATGCATTACCGAAACATACTTCGAGCAGCATGACTCCAAGAGCAAAAAGGTATCTGATAGCATTTGCAGGGGTGTCTTCCGCTCGATTCGGGCGGAGTTTGGCTGCGTCAAGCTCCACAGGCCGGGAGACGTAAAGCCGACTTGTGTCAATGGGCGCTGATGATATGGAATGACCAAGGCGAGTATTGTGTATAGTGGAAATGTCTCTCGCGAGGAGCCAAGCAGTTGAAAGTTTCTTGTGCCTCTCCCAACTGAAAACCGTCACCAGATTGGAAGCGGAGGACGGCTACGTCTTGGTGTCAAGAGTATGGACGTACCAAAAGACACAAGTGGAACAGCATTATGCTGAATGGTTGAACGTGCCGATGTAATTTGTGGCGAATATTGCAACAAATGACCGGTATTGTTAATGGTGTGCGCGTTGTTCGCTGCTTGTTTTCGCGTGAGGAAGCTATGAGAAGTCCCGGACATCAACCTTAGGCAGCAGTCTAGTAGGCAGACGCCGAAGCGTTCTGAAAACTACCCATCAATACCGTTTGATGTTGCTTTTCAGGCGCAAAACCAAGACAGTGTGGCATCATCGTAAGACTGCGTCGCGACCATCGCAATTGAGCGCCATCTCGCTTGCTTACGAACCATCCGCATCTTGTAAGTCAAGAAAACATAGAAGGAAAGGAAAAAGAGAAGACTGAAGAGGACGAAGAAGAAAGAATCGTTCGTCGTCACTTCAACACTTCAACGCCAGGTCAACCTTCGACGGCCTCCGTATGCTTTTTGTGGTACCCGTCGAATTCTCTTATGGACCCGCTTCACATGTTCTCACCCTCCTGCATGCCCAAAGGCCAATGGTTCACTAGCTCCATAACGCCGCCCCAGACTTCTCTTGGCACCCTCTAGAGTCTGGCGCAGCTCCTCTTCCTGTCCTTAGACCATCAATCATGCCGTTGATTAAGCAACATGCTGGTACCCATCTTCCGTCTATTAGGGTTAATCATGTGAATTTGAGTGCTCCCTGATAGCCTGGCTACATCTGCGACACCAAACGGCTCCAGCTTCGAATAGAAGACATTGGAAAATCCGATCACCCTGCCCATCTGCAGAGCTATGTGACGAATCTGCTGCACTGCTGGGTCATTATCGTGCGTGCCATATGTGTTTCTAGCATATGGTGGTCCATTGATATGGTTCTTCGCTAGCGCGTTGTGCATAGGTCTGCTTCGGCGGTGGGAGCTTGATTTTGGTGATTCTGGCGAAGATACGTCGTGATAGAGTAGATATATGGTGCTGCTGCGCGTATGCGCTCATTGTTCTGGCCTTGTACAAGCCATCCACAAACTGTAACACCGTATTTTCTGGCAGCAACTTCCGTAGCAGCAAATGGTGAGGCATACGAACATTCTCTGACAAAGGGTTTCTAGATTAGCAAATAGATTCATTCTCTCTAAACACCTTTATTGATGGATAAACTGACCTAATTTCAACAAACCCTAACGCTTGCCCCTTCCAGGATATGACGTATCTGCTTCCCCACGCCCGAACATTTGGACTTTGATTCTCCACCAGCGAACCATGGTGCCTAACCATGACATAGGCACGGTCGTTGTACCTTGCCAAAACCCTCGTCATGCCTGCTGAAACAACTGACGTGGCCAATGGCCATACCAATGGTAGCAAAATCCACGGAACGAAGAACGACGCAGCAGTCCCTTTCCAAGGCGACCAGCCATATGGCATGCCCAACGATCTCGTGGTTTCCAAGGTCCTAGACCTCGAAAACACTGACGAAAGACTCTGGGTATATCTTCACTTCCTGCCGACACCCTGGAACGCACCGACTAACAGAGACCTACTACCAAGGTCCCCCAAGCCCCCTCCGTCTCATTTCGCCCCCTCCTCCTCTCCACCTCCCAAGGCTACTTCGTGAACCTCTTACGCGTCACCAAATCTGGTATCTTGTCTCGGCACCAACACACCGGTCCCGTCTGCGCCACGACCCTCAAAGGCCGGTGGCATTATATCGAGCACGAATGGTGGGCTTAAGAAGGGGGATTCTCGTTCGAACCGCCGGGCGAGACGCATACGTTAGAGGTGCCAGAGGGCTGTGAGGAGATGGTAACGCTGTTTCATGTGACAGGTGCGTATGTGTATGTGGATCCGTGGGGAAAGGCGGAGAAGGTAGAGGATGTTTTTAGCAAAATTAGGGCAGCAAGGGAACATTATGAGAAGGTTGGATTGGGGGGGATTATGTGGATCAATTCATTCGATAGTATCGGTACTCCTACTTATTACAAAGCTTTGTACCGAGACGATTGACGTTCCATTTCCGAAGATTGTTGTCCAGAAAGCTATTTTGGGCTGTTCGCAATCAGCATGTCTAAGTGTAATGCTCGAGAAGACTCACAATGCCCAGAAGAGGTGGCGAAATTGGTGCACTCTCCAGCAACCTTTTTCCTTCTCCCCAGATCCCCAGATTCATTGATTTTACACATCTGCCATCGCAGCTTTACAAGCTTTGACACTCCCAACAACCGTGAAGCAGATCAAGGGGCTAATAGTGTACATAATCTATTCATTCACAACGGTTAGCCACTACGGCTGAGCAAAGTCATGCTTTACGCTGGTGAGGGAGGACCAAGGTGGGTGAGATACTCACACATAAAAATTTAGCAATGCTCATTTTCTCTTGCTCGTTGCTGCCCGAGACATCAGCGAGCGCAGTAAGTTTCATTGCTGGAGGGCCGGTAGGCATAAGCATCATCGCGAACCACAGGATGGGATCGTTATCGAGCAAGCTCGTGTGGGAAGCGAAAAGATAGATGACGGCAATAGAGATTCTGCGCAGATTTAATCTATATATTAGCGTGTGCTCTGAAGGTATCCGCCTCAAACTCCAAAGGATGATAAGACGCTAAGTTGCGTATAGAACTGGATAGGGAAGACGTACGCAGGCCATACGATAAATCGCATGATCGTCACAAAAACGAGGGGTAACCAAGGTACCGTTCCACTGTCTTCACCCCTCTTCATCTTCCTCAGACTGCTACTCAGCTTCACCCCTACAATGACGACCTGTAGCGCGGCGAAGAGACTACCGATTTGCTTCACGCTGTCCGTCAACCAGGCAGTGAAGATTCCTCCAGAGTTTGGGTCGCCAAAGAAAGCTTTGTGTAAAGGAGGGACGAGTCCAATGATTGCGCCAGTGACAGCCCCTATCAAAGGGGCGTGGAGGAAAGCGTAGGCGAATCCCAGGAATGATTGCAGCCATTTTGGAAACTTCTCGAATTTGTCCTTCCCCTGCACATATCCATAGCGCTCGGCGGCTAGTCTGGCGCGCACCACTGGACCAGGTAAGAGCGAGGTCTGTTCATTTGCCCCTCCGGTGTCCTGGTCGTCGTCTTCATGTGCATCCGCTTCAGCATGACCGTTTTCTGCCTCAGCACCGCTTTCTCCACCATGAGGAAAGAGTGTCCCCCGCGCTGGGCCATGATCTGGCTTTCTCTGATCCTCGTCCTTTTTATCTGGTGCCTCTTCACCATCCAATAGCTTGGGACCAAGGGCAAATGTCAACGAATCACCAATAATTGCATTGACTAGGAAGTATGACTTGGCACGATTCAATGCAGCTGACGCAGTGTCGGTCTCTGACGCCAGCAAGTCTTCGAGTATACCTGTGGCACTAAGGGACTCGATTAGGAGCAGAGGAAGAGCTGTGGTATTGTTGAAGGAAATCGCTGGCGTGACCCATGAGGGAAGCTTGAATACGCGTGTCATGATGTAGCCCAGAAGCATGGAGGTTAAGGCGTAGAATAGTCCCCATACTATAACCCAACAGTCAGCATGTTGGAAGTGGCAAAGACGCGTATCCTGACTTACTTAGGATTGGGACATAACGGATGCCAGTGTCAGCATGTAATTGACTCCCAACGTTCGTTATTAAGAGGGCAGGTAGAAACATTCGAACACATAGCGTGCTGATTTGCTTGGTGCTGTCTCCTTTGAGGATGTCGAATTGTGCTGCAACGACCCCGTAGGAAATGACCAACAACACAGACAAAGAGGCCTGGATAGCACCAAGAAAGGAAGTCAGTATCTCGTTAGGCATTCTAATATAACAGGCAATAATTGCAATGGAGAAAGGAGCGAAACATTGACAAGATACGCAGGCATTGAAGCAGAGCAATGGGAGGATTTCTTACGTAGCTACCGTTGCTCAGTCTAGCTTAATGACGGCAAGGCTATGCCAAGTTCTAACGGCTTGCAGCTCGGGTATAGTAGAATTTCAAGCAAGTCTTGCCGGGATTGCCGGCTAAACCCTACCCTATGCTAACCTTTTCTGACCCTTGAGAGACTCGACTTTGGAAATAATACCTTATACAGAATCATATATCAAGCATAATATAGGACGGTAGGCCCATTCAAACATGTTCGCCTCGCTCCATCCCAAAAGGTTAATGTAGGCCGCAAAGACCACTACACTGTTTCGAAAATGCTTTGGCAAGATACCAAAACGCCAAGAGAAAAATTATAGCAACTATGCTGTGATTCGGGCGCAAGATTCTTCCGTGCAGAAAACCAAACACCTTGATCTTTATGCCACGCGGCAGTGTTCAATCAATCTCTTTCTTATTGAGATATGGACTCGTCAACTCAGATGGACAGAGTGACCAAACCAGACTCGTCGACTCAACGGCTTAGCTGCAAACATTCGCTGAGATGGGATGGCTGTTGCGTTTTCTACAGACACCTCACCTCTTCTCCTAAATAAAGTCTAAATGCCGCCTAATAGCTGAAATGAAAATCATTATACATTTGGTAAGGTACACATTGCTCATTAGTTTGCTATCCGATTGCGCCGTCCCTCCTCCTGACCTTCCGAATACTCCAAGCGATATATACCAGGTATCTCCCGAAAACGAATCCATCAGCGCCGAAGAAGCCTTACTCCCCGCCAAATGCAGAGCCCCTTCACCCAACCATGCCTTCCCTACTTTCCAATGGAACATCAATGTAGACACCTGTCCACCGCACGATCACCTACTTAACTCATTCATCATCTTCCAAATCCCCTGCATCTTAACCTCCACCCTATCACCCTTACTAAAGTAACAAATATACCTCAAGTCCCTCTGCGCCAACATAATCATAACCTCATAAAATCTCATCGTCCCATCATGATCATTGTCATACTGACTTGCCATTCTAGGGTTAAAGGGATAATCACTGTTCGCCTGCGCAAACCTCATGGCTTGTGGCATATTCGTCACAGCGCCAGCTCGGAACAAAAGTTCTAGTAGGCTCGGATTACGGCCTAGAATTGCAGCCTCGACCGGGTTGGTGTAGGAGCAGAGTTCCGAGGCCGAGCGGGTGAAATTGACATTCGCGCCTTTTTGTATCAAGCGTTTAGCGATGGCTTCACGACCTATGGAGAGGGCGATCATGAGCGCTGTGCCGCGAGATGAGGAGCAAGCATCGACTTTTGCCCCGTTGTTAAGGAGAATCTGGGCGATAGAGTCTTGGCCTTGGGAGATGGCTTCTTGGAGGATGTTCAGACGGAGAACAGCGGCGACTTGGTATTCAGTGTTAATGGGGGCGCCGTTCTCAGCTAGGAGGGACATCATGGAATCGGATCTCAGTCTTAGAGCGGCGCGGAGGGGGAGAGCGTTGTGGGAAAGATGGTCGATTCTGAGATTGACTTCGCTGCTGAGGAGAAAGCGGACGGCGTCTTCGTTATTGGCGGATACTGCGATGCAGAGGACATTTTTCTCGACATTTTTCTCTTTGCGGACTGCGTCTACGTTGGCGCCTCTTTCTACTAAGGCTTCCATTAAGGGCATCAAAGGAACAAAGCGAGCAGCGCTCCAGAGAGCCTGATCCAACACTTCCTGGTCAAGGATATCTATGGTCGACTCATCGTTGAGAGTTACCAGAGCTTTGTTGAGATTTTTGCTGTCGATAGCGGAGATGAGCCGTTTCCCTCGCTTAGAAAACCCACTCGCGAATGGCCAAGGTCTGGATCTCGACTGTGGTGGTGGCGATATGCCCACTGGCTGTACATCTACGAGGGTTGTGGCACCCGTCCCCGATCTGGAGAAACTCTTATCAAGAATAGAGGACGTGGTCGATATTGTTGGTGACTCATGTCCTTCGGGACCTGGCAACTCGACCACCCACTGCCAAGAGCCGTACTCTCGTCTCGATAGGGTTTCTCCTTCAAATGTCATGGTTCCAATAACAATACTAGCAGTCATTCCGTTAGTAATGTCAACAGACAGGTTGGCGAGAAAGCAAACCTTCTGAAGGTTGTCAAGAATTGCATTTGCATGACAAGCCGACTTCTAATCTCAGAAATGTCTTCATTACCGAATTTTAGCTGATCCCAGGCACTTCTGTTATGTGTACCTAAGCTTTCATACTTCCCGACGACGTATTGCAGGTCGTGGAGAACACTACTGAAGCCAGCCAGGATCGTGTTAAGTCTAGCTTCCCTCCGAGGTGTCAAAGGGTGCGACAATTGGGTTTCGGCAGCTTCATCCAGAACACAAATCAACTGCTGAAGCTCCGTACTGATCGTTTCAAATTCCTTAGGGGCCGCTTGATCTGGAAGTCTGTCAGTATATATTTGTAGCAGCGAAGTGCTGTCATACATGACAAGTAAACTTTCCACGCTAATTGGCCTACGGCCGCAAAGTCGCTTATACCAAATCCAAACGGAACGGGCATCTTTGATCGTGGAATATGCTGCGCAACAATATAATACTAGAATTGCAAATAATGGGTGGTCTTCCACGCCGCTTCAAGATTGCAGTGGTCAGGAATGTCTGAGTCACCCGGTCGGCAGCCTTATCTTGGTGCGATCAGACCTGCCGAAACACCATGATCGTCGAAGAGCAGGGTTCCCTCTTTTCTCATTCAATTCCTTCTTGGTAGTTGGAACCGGAATCCAGGCGATGAAACCGACGAAATCAGAGAGGGATGGGGTGTAGTGAGATATGTAAAGTGAAGCTGTCCGAAATTCTGGGGATTCCCGACTCCGGAGGAGCCGGTCATTGTTAGCACCAAGTCTAGGCTCACATTGCTTTTGGAGGGGCATCCACCTGGCCAATGACCACGGATGAGGCGCAGGGCATAGTCCCTGACGCTTTTTAGAGTTCCTACTGACACCTGCTATGCTGCGCCACAAACCCTGATGGTATTCCATTTTGAGCCACGCAGTAAATGCTACGATGTGGCATAGCCTCAGCCTCTCAACATACCACCTGACCAACGGAAAGCAAACCCATTCGTCTGTCTAGACGCAGGTCAGCATACCTATCAAATAAGATCACACCGCTTTGAGCTTTTGTAGGGGGAGCTCTTAGCGTATAAAGTATTGCACTTGTACTTTGTCCTACTTCATGCGCCGCATAGACGCAGGCTCAATGGGTGAAGCCCAAAAGCTCTTGAGAGCGAATTATCCGTCCAACTGCCAATTGCGAGAGTATTCCGAGCGATATCGAGGTTCCGCTCCAACGTAGGCCTTAGGGTCTTACCAGATACAAAAGCCAAAACTGTCGGCCTCCTCCTTCCTGAGAGCCCACAACCTGTGCGACACTTCCGTCCAAGTAAGCTAGAGAGCCACTCCTGCCAATCACATACTCTATGTTCATTTCTCTCTTAATTTGAAGCTTCTTTCACCCCTCATGTGAGAAGAGCACAACCATGTTTCATAAGAACAGCCTGCACATGGGTATTAAGCAAGCCTTCGTGAACATTATTCTAATCACGCTCTTTCAAGAAGGAATTCAACTCATGACTCCTCATTGCTAGGTACCTAATGTGCTCAACTTCCAATAAATCTCTTGCTGCTTGTTTTATATGACGATAAACGTTGGCATGCTCGGGCTATGCTTGAGGGTGGCAGGCGTAAATCGGGGAGTGGTTCTTCCTTGGGTCCCACTTGAAGATGTGCAAGATATTGCGCCTTGGGGGTCTAGATGTAATGGGATCGGCTGCTGTGAAACCTGAATCCACAACCAGTAGTGGAGCGTCATTGAATAGACCGGTGTAGCTCAGGGCCATCAAAGGCTGAAAGGTTGAGAGAATATTAGGCTGGAGAATGTTCCAGTTGCCAAAACGAGGTTCCTATAGGTAGCCTGGCGGAAGCTGAAATGAAGGCCATTATTGTTCATGGGTACATCATTGATTCTAGCATTGGTGCAGACGTAGTTATGGATTCCTATTGCTAAAGGATACGCAGTCGGGTATGCCTCGACTTCCCTCAAGACAGCCAATAGAATTTTGGTACCGCTTGCCCTTGCATCTCATAACAGTATTCTTCAAACGAATCTCCAGGCAGCGACAACATCTCAGAGCAGCTTCACGTTCTCATATGCAAGCTCATTAATACCGAATTGTCTACCCATTGTCCTCCATTTTGTACAGTGTCACTAAAGATTATATGATCAACCCTCCTAGCTTTATTGAAACTCCCTTGTGAACAGCTCCCATGTCCCCGGCTTGGGGATCTGGTAATGGTCAAAGAGAGGTATCGAGTAGAAAATCGACTAGAAGAGCTTGCGGAGAGTCAGAAGCGATGAGAGGCGGTAAAAACAAATAGCAAGATCGGCTATATCGGTATCTAGGCGGCAAGATAAAGTTCATTTCCGACGCAGTGTTGGGTCTGGGTGGCGTGTAGAAGCGTTGTAGGACGGGATGCGGCTATGAAGGAGGTAGAGTGGATGAGGGCGGAAGGGCTATTGCCGACGGGGATAATATCGACGTTGGCAGGACTTCGCTTGCTAGCGCTATTTAGCAGGGAATCTTCTTCTTCCAGTTATGTCCAACAGTAGGCAAGGTCTCAAGAATTGGATGGCAATCGATCCGGGACAGGTCTTGGTCTCCAAGTTGACCAACGAGGCTTCCGTCACTATGTTGTCTATCTGACAATCTTAGGATGTGATGACCTATAGTACAATGTTTGGCTTTCTGGGAACTTGCGATTGACAATGGCGCTTCACGGTCGTCGCGGAGTGGTCCAGATAGTACACTTCTGTATGGCGTTGTTAAAGGAGAAACATTGTAGCAATGGATCCACAAAAGGAGAGTACATCACGTCAGCGTCACGCGAACGTCCCAGACGTGAAGATCAAATCAAAGACCTGTAAGCAAGCAGATGAATGCTAGAATGGGTGCTTGAGGGAGACAACAAGAATCCTGCCAATTCTGGGAATGATAGATTCGCGCCAAGGCCCGTAGTTCTGTCCGGCGTAGCACTAGGTACCTTACCGGCGCCTCATTCCAGGAGCCTTCTGCCCCCGTTCTTCCTTAAGACGTCTACCTTGTCAGTAGCAACCGCCCCTCACATTCTCATTATCACGTACTTGCAATTCTAAGTGGTAGACTCATCCACCACGCGCTTATCACCCAGGAGGACCTGTTTAACCCTTACACCTTAGACCCAGAACTACGCTCTGGACGAGCGACATCCTCCATCTGACGAGAAATGCAAGGTAAGGCAACCATAATTGATGCTGAGTACATTCCTCCATGCCGTATAAGCGGCCTGAGAAGGTCTTTGGTGAGATGGAAGGCCTTTTGTACACAAAAGTAAATTTCCGTCGATATGAAATTATATAGCTATTCTGACCGTATCCTACGAGTAAAGTTTTGCAATATTTTGCGACCCAATATCCAACCAAGTTGACAGGCAGTACACCTAGAATACCTACTATGGAAGCGCCATTCATCCTCGCTCATTGGTCAGCTATCAGAGCGAACCCAGCTACGCTTTTGCACCAACTTTCCAATACGCCATGCCTATGAAAAGCACAAGAAGTATCAAGATGACCGGAAGCACTGGACTATTCTTTTCTACAGTACGACTGCTGCTTGTCGATTGGCAGGCCCCGTCACGTTCCAGATCTGTATTGTAGTGGCGTCTATTTTGTTGTTGTAAGGCATCCGTTAACAGAGGGGTGTTGAAAGATTGTTCCTGTGGTGATTCCGCTCTTGAGAAGTTCGTTACTCTAGGGAGGTAAGTACTATAAATAATGGGGCGAACGTTGTGCGAGCTTTCGGCAAGTGGTCTCCGTGGTGTATATGTGGATGGCATAGAGTCTGAGGGTGGTGGAATAGATTTTGCAGGTAATGGAATAGATTGCGAGGGTGATGGGACAGATTTCTTGGGTCCGCCTATTAGGCTAGGGGAATCTCTGATGCCAGGTGGATATTTGGCCGGTTGACCAGAATCGACTGCACCGAGCACGATGTTAAGAGAAACGGACTGCAATGTGTATTTTTGCTGAGTCCGGTGGTCGCAGTACCTGAAATTGATGAGAGATAAAGGGAGTAGGTATCTGGTTTCGAGCTTCACATTGGTGTCCTTATCCAATCGAAGGCCGTTATCGAGGAAGAGGACTTTGCCAGAATCCGGATGTGCTGGTGCAGGATATATAGGCAAGTGTGAAGCACGGATAGAAGCAAGGCGTGAATATTCATTGATACTTTTGCCGTTCAATGACGAGAGCTATGCTCATCAGTAAATGCAGAACACACAGGATTGAAAAAGAGCCACGGACGATGAGTACACAAGCAATATGCTCAGCAGTATGTATGGACAATACTAAGACAGGATGGTCGAAGATGTCACGAATGCCCTTGTTGATTTGAGAACCTCCCCCTACTGTTGGCCTTGGAGAGAGCCAGAAGATATCGCCGGTGACCGCATCTTTGGCATCTCTGGTGTTGTAACGCCTAGGCATTGTCGCTATTGTATTTTTGCTTCAAAGATACCATGCTAAACTGTGAATATGGACTCATGAAGGTCACAGAGACATCAGGTTTCCATACAGGCAACTATAATCAACCGCAACCCCACTTCAGCCTTACGGGCTTTTGGTATCATCGCCCTCTTGGTCACCCTATCAAAATCAAGCTTACAGCCCTCCTCAAACTCGGCCGGATGACTTTGCATTCGAGGAGCCAGGTCCTATCATTTTCAATTTTCCACCCATGCGCCACCTTGCTCACGCGCGGCTAGGGGCATAGCCTCACACTCAGGGAGTAACGGTTTCATAGAAGATCGGCTTGCTATGCGCTCTGACCGAAGAGCTTCATGACTCCTTTGGTTTCACCTTTGCTCGCGTTTTGTCCTTCGATAACATCTCTCAGGTCCAGGCTCTCCGCAGCACCGACGACTACAGCCCGGCTCATGTCAATTATATCAGTCAGCAGATTGACAGGCTATCAGAGCACCAATTTCCGCTATGCCTCCGGTGATAATAATAACCTAAGCACAATTAATTGTTGATGAGCGAGCGAAGGGCAGTCGTGAAAGGCTACAACTAGACGCTTCGGGCCGTTGGAAGTCAAACTCTGCCGGGGGAAAGTGTATTTTCTTGCTCGTTTGGTCTATGGCAGACATCATGCAGCCATCTTGTCAGCCAATCTGGCATAGTGCATGCTTCTTGAGCGAGAGCAATCGGCTTGGGCTCTGAACTTGGGCCGTGCTAGAGCAAAGGACACCTTTACCACCGTCAATATGCGATGGAAATCGAGAGCCATAGTACGAAATTGATGCGACGCATGTCTTGATGAACACCAGGAAGTGGCAGTAAGATCTCCTTGAATTCGTAACGTCGTAGCTATTGCATAATGCTCGAAACTACCTATCAAATGAAAAGACACATAGACTATCCAGGCGTACGGAAAACCTGTCGTGCCCCATAGTAGACCGCATGAATAAAACCACGCCAAAGCATCATATTAATGCCCTCCCGTAATATGATATCAACGCTGTCCATCAGTCATATATCTCGACTTTTCATTCACCTCCGAGATCT
This sequence comes from Cladonia squamosa, assembly GCA_947623385.2. Classification (NCBI taxonomy): domain Eukaryota; kingdom Fungi; phylum Ascomycota; class Lecanoromycetes; order Lecanorales; family Cladoniaceae; genus Cladonia; species Cladonia squamosa. The sequence goes on from OX392384.1 coordinate 517,776, forward strand.
TATTCGTCGTGAGCTCAATATCTAGGCGGATCAGGCCCGATAGGTGGTGGCGGAACACCAGCAGCATGATAAGGATTTCCATCGGAGTAATGCGGTCCAGCGGGCTCCGTGTAATATCCGCCTGCCTCTGGGAACGCCGCGCCTCCCTGATACCCAGCCCCATTGGGGTACGGGCCTGCACTAGGGGTGTATGGGGCCGCACTTGGATAGATGGCTCCAGGAGGCGAGGCTAAACTGGGTGCTGAGGCACGATACTGTTCTTGACCGTCCCCGTAGCCATGCGTAATCCCAAATTTCTTAGCATCTATGAGCCTCTGCTGTCTCCGCGCGTGGCGTTCAGCCCGTTTGATATCGAATTCTTTTGCTTCATCCCGTTGTTCTTTCATCTCCTTCCACTCGCTGTACGCCCCTTTGATACCAAGCGCTGCGATACCAATAGCTGCAGCATCTTGCATTCTCGCTTTATTTTTCTTCTTCTTCGCTTCCTTGGGGGACATCTCGCCTTTGGCTACCTCCTTGCGGCGTTCCTGGCGGCCTTCGATGCTTTTGTAGACACTCTGAGCAGCATGTATAGTTGCTACAGAAGCCAATCCAGCAGTGATAAGCTGTTTGTGGCCCAATTGCTTGCGCTCTTTCTCTTCTTCCGTTGAAGACACATCGCTTTCTGAGGAGCTTTCGCTGCCAATATCTGACTTGACACCGTCACCTCCTTCGCCTCCGCCTCCTCTCGGTCTTGGAACGTAGTCATCATCGTCATCATACCCACGGCGAGAGCCGCGACTATCTCCGTCCTTGTTACCACCAATGCCTAGCTTGGCCATACCTGCTCTGGCGTAGTCCGTCACGCTCTTGCTTCGATTTCGATTGCCCCCGCCTCGTCCACCACGATAGCTGTCCTCGCTAGAGCTCCTGTCTCTCGTGCCCCTATCTTTGGACTTGTTTCGATCCATGAAGGCTTTCCCAGCCGCCGCAGCAAGCCCACCAGCCGCGAGGCCAGCAAGCCCGCCACCCCCTTCGCTTTTACCACCTCGGGATCGAGAGCGTGATCGAGAGCGGGATCCGTCCTTGTCGCGTGACCCGTTGATCAATCTATTACCAGCGAGACCTCCAACAACAGATTCGATCATCTGCATGGTGCCTCCACTTTTGCCGTCTTTTTTGCCTCCTTGGAGTAGGGTATCGATGCCTCCGGCACCAATAGCAGCAGTCAAAACTCGCTTGCCTTTAGGGCCTGCCCAACCTCCCGGCTCCTTGCGACTCCGGAAAGCTTCTGCAGCACCGGCCGTAAGCGCAGCTCTAGCGGCCTGCATGATCTGTTCTTTATCGAGGGGGCCTTTGGCCCGAGTACGGGATCGAGAACGAGAATCCGAGCTGTACGAGTCCCGGCGACGACGACCTTTGCTTCGAGATCGACCTCCATCTCGATCGCGATCACGATCATGTTTTCCTGCGAGAGCCCCTGCAGCGCCACCAATCCCAAGGGCTTCTAGCGCATGTTCTGAGAATGACTTTCGACGTTCTGGTTTTCGGCGAGGACTTGGTGAGCTGGAGACAGAGGAAGAAGTGTAGTCCCGCCGGCGATCGCCTACTCTCAGTTAATATTGTTGCAACCCCACAATGATGATAACTTACGTCTTCTATCTTTCTTGCGAGGCTTGTCATCGAAGTCATCATTATACCGGCCACCTCCGCCGTGGGATCTTGCACGTCGCGGAGCCCCATTATCTTTGCGACGGCGGTAATCGCCCGCAGGAGGGAATTTCCTCTCCACTTCTTCAACCGAAGACTCGCTACTATCACGGCGCCGACGAACTAGCTCACCGCCTCGTGCTGGCCCTCGACGAGCTTCAATGGTCTCTTCGACTTCGTACACAGGTCGATCGCGGCGAGGACGGTCCCGGTCTCGGTCTCTATCGCTTTTGTCGCTCCGACGGTCGTCCCGTCGGTCATCATCGTAGTGGGATGGCATCTTGTCAAATACTGAAGGCCCCTTCGGTACGAAGTCTAATGAGACAGATTCGACTTCGAGCTAAATTTGCAGGTTAAACCTTGGGGGACAGTTCGAATAGTCGGTCGGCTATTCAAGTCTTTTGAGGAAGACTAGATGCTTGGTGATGAGTGTAAACAAGAGACGTTGATGGTTTGGGTGCTACAGGAGTGATATAGGTAGGGGTCGGAAAAGTCGAACGAGCCTAGGTTGTGGCGGCTGATATAGCTTGTCACTCGTTGGCTGGTAGGTACTGTGTACGAGTAGAGTGAGTTTCACGTTAGGCACCCAAGCGCGCGATGCACAGCCCAAAGGCAGGTGTACAGGTGTACAGGTGTATTCCAGGCGTGGCCTTATTCTCGTGTTCCCAAAGAGGCTGGATGCTTGCGTCACACGTCACCTCAGCTTGGCAGGGTACCAAGACCGCGAGCGACTCCTGGAATCGATCAAGCTGGCTACCCACAACAAAATGAGCGCTCTGGAGCCTTGGAATATAGCAGATAGAGAACGGATGTTTGCCTTGGTTCGCTTGGATGGCCTGACATGGAGTGGCAAATAATTGCGCAAAACAGGTCCAACGCAGCCCTGGCAGTTGAAATTGCCATTGGCGCTAACGGTGTAGCTCCGGAAAGAGCCGAAGGATAGTACTTCGAAGTAGGGCGATCATCATCACGCACGCCGAGAGATGCATGATGCGGTCATCTTCTTCAAGCATTCAACATGTAGCCTTCTAAGCTGCTTGATGAGTACTTTCGTACAATGTCATATAATAACACTAATACAGATATCTTACTGGTAAGGTCCTTTTCGGCCTTCGCTTGGAGACCCTTCCCAAACGGTAGACTTACATATCAGCAGGCCGGTGCCTTTGCAGCATTTACGGTGGATGTTCTGGTCTACCCGTTAGATACTATCAAGACACGACTCCAATCCCCAGACTACAAAAGACTCTACACAAATCCTTCGAACAATGCGATCAATCGCTCCTTGTTCCGCGGCCTATACCAAGGCATTGGCAGCGTTGTCTTAGCCACTATCCCATCTTGTTAGCTCAGCAATAACCTCTTTAGCCACCTTTTCTCACTCATCTTCTGAAGCAGGAGCGTTCTTTACTACCTATGAAGGCACTAAAACACTACTGAGCCACACACCCTTACCAACTCCAATAGCCCACTCAATTGCCTCCTCAACTGGTGAACTCGTGTCCTGCTTTATCCTCACTCCAGCCGAAGTTCTCAAGCAAAATGCCCAAATGGTGTCGCGCTCGCAGCACGCACCATCTTCAAGTAAGATCTTCGATGGCAATGCCACAATCCTAGCTCTACGAAAGTTCAACAGTCCAACTCAGTTATGGCGGGGCTACACAGCTCTGGCAGGCCGCAATTTACCCTTCACAGCCATGCAGTTTCCCCTGTTCGAACATATTCGCACAACTATACACAATTATCGCAAGCGCACTGGAGGAGCAACAGGCTCATTGTGGGAGACAGGAACAGTCACAGCCATCTCAGCCGGTTCTGCTGGGTCCGTGTCAGCGGTCATCACTACGCCAATTGACGTGGTGAAGACGAGGATTATGCTTAGTGCAGCTGAGAGTGATCGACCAAGGGGAGGAGAGCAGCAGAGAATCGTGAAAGATGTAGAACGACAAGGCAAAGATGCAAAAGCAGAGATCGAAAAGGCACAACAAGCTGCAAGAGGTGGGAGGGCTGGTGGGCTCGCTGTTGGAAGAGAGATATATAGAACAGAGGGGGTAAGAGGCCTGTTCAGAGGAGGTGCGTTAAGAGGCCTGTGGACAGCCCTGGGAAGTGGTTTGTATCTGGGGGTATACGAGAGCGGCAGAAGATACTTGGAAGGTAGGAGAACGGGAGCTGCAGATGGCACCGCTCCTGATTGAGTTGAGGCCTAATAAGTTGTTTCTAATCATGCGTCTGGAAGCTATAGTTTTTAGAGACTTCTAATCCTTACCGTCAAGGGCTAGGCTGGACTAAAACAAGCGGCAATGCCGAAGTATGATGGATTCCTTTTCCCAAGAGGACACGTACCATGATTGTCTCACATCACTGAAAAGTCAAACAACGATTTGGAAAGTCTCTCTGGTTGAGAAATCGATGTCTGCGTTTCAGTCTAGGATCAGGTAATCTGGGTTGCGCTAGCTCAGTGTCATGTTTTACCCGAAGCTCTTGTCTTCCACGTTCCTTTTCACCCCAACAGGCGCATATCAAGATTATCATTAGCCGCGGGGTAATCAATTGTCAAAGCGTTGGCGGCTTGAACTGCGCGAAATTCTCCTAGGGTAGCCGCTCTAGAGAGATGCACCAATGACACTCGAGTAAAGCAGAACACTTGCCTCAACGAAGACAGTGAAGTTTTTTTCTTGCACTGGACAAACATGGGTAGATACCATAAGCGATGGGGTTATGTCGCTCATGCCTCGGACTAGGGTGATGACAGGACCCTGAATACTGCCGTGTGGCAGTATATATATCATGGGGGTATTGATTTCCGAGGCTGGAACCTTTCCTTTGGTGCAGCAGGATGTACATACAACGATTTTTACTCCTGTTACGGTCAATCAGTGTTTTATCCAGTCCTCTGCTCCTTCTCGATGACGCTCAACCACAACTTGGAGCTTCCCTTACCTTGTTGGGCAACTCCGCTTGTCCTCGACTCCTTGGGTATGGCTCATTACCCTCCAGCAACGTCACCAAGGCCGGCAATGTTACCATTGCTAGTCAGACCGCATACGTCAGCGCAACTCAGACAGGAATTTCGCCAGCTATAAATTCTTCAGCAAGCATTGCGGCACCTCCATTGATAGGAGTGCCATTAATATGTACCAAAATAAAGGAGGTTACTTTAAACAAATATGAGCCCACAGTCTATAATTTCCCAGGTACTCTTCTCTCACCCGACGAGTACAGGACTTTTGTATTCAAATTCGTTCGCACTGGTGGTCAGCGTCTGCAAATAATCATAACGGGACGGTCACCGAATTCCCCTGACAAACCTAAAAGCTACTTCATCATCGCGAATCATGCATTCGTCGCAGGGAATCTCGAGAATGAGGTTGAATTTTCTATCACCGAACTAGCGTGGGTCAACGTTCAGCTTCTACTTGATTCTGGGGTTTTCTCGTACCGATTGGGGCTCTTTCAGCTTGACTCGATCGCATGAAATCGCTCGCACGGCGGAAGTGAACTGTTGGTGGTTTGGTAGAATGACGCTGCAGCATTCCTTGGTACGACCACTCTAAGGGTTGTACTCTAAGGGCTCTAAGATCTCGTACAACGTTTTGATTACTGAGGCTGGTCTTCCTAGTCTTCCCACCGGCAACAGGGAAGGAGGATATGCTTACAGAAGCCGCCGAGGGACACTATCATGACCTCTCGCGTGTCGTTGTCTTTGCTAGGCGGAAATATAGTCTTATAAACTTCACACGTAATCTGGGTCACTTCAAGAGTAGAAGAGACCCATGAACAAGTACTTCCAAAGTGACCAGCAGAATTGCTTGGCAACACCACAGCATGTTGAACCGACAGAGAATGGGAATCCGACATAGCTTGCATGATCCGAAGTGACGATGGACTATTAGGTGATCTGAGCGCGACCTCCAGAGTGTTGATCTCGTGTTGTCTCGGAATTACAACCTCCCGAATCAGTTGATCGAGATGGTTTCGCGTTACGGTGACTGCCCTCTCAGTTCGCGACTTGATTCTAACGTCGCGAATATCGGCGCCAATACACACGAGGCATTTAGCTTTTGCTTAATAGACAATATGTCAAGGTAGTGTTTACCCGTTGCTACTACACATCCAGACTATTGCATTCAAGTCACTATTGACCAATGTCTCTGGATGTTCAATATGCATATCATATCAATCTTTCTCCTCCTCGTCCTCTCAAACAGTATTCTATGCAATCCTATGACCTACCTTGATGATGACCAGCCTCGACTAGAAAGATCTCTGAGCAATCTCCCATGTCCTCCTTCGTCCGGCGACTATAACTGGCAGGTATATATCAATGCCACCGAGCCTCAAGACTCTACGGTTGGAAATCAAACAACCTTTGCAAATGCATCAGTTGTTCATTCTGGTGCCACCGATACCCTACTACAGAGAGTCTCTTTTCTGTCCACAGCTACTTTAGCGAGTTCCGTGGCCCAGCCTACAGCACTAGCAGTATGCCTGATAATAGCACAAATAGAGGTCTCTGATTATAGACCTTCGTCACTTGAGATGGGGCCCTTTTCCCTGCGACCCAGCATATCAGCACCATATGTGATTCGAATAGCAAGTTCTTATCCCGTATTCAGGGTGACTGTAAAAGGGCGCCTACCCGATTCACCTGACGACCCCCTTAGTTATTTCCCCATCTATGCCGATAATTCCGGTAACTTCTCTCTGCAGAGAGCGTTGTGGGTCAAGATTTCGATAGCTTTCGGTAGTACGGAGCCGAAACGGATCCAATGTGCACTGTACCAGGTTATAATGAAAGAGCAGGACCTAGTGTCGGCTTGAGATGAATTCTGGACCACTTATGCAAGACCATCAGTTCAGAGGTAGGAGAAAGATTTGACAGTAAAGAATGGAAATCAGGAAAGACGAGTAGAAAAGTCCGGATCTGTGGAGACAATGTATCTAAGTGATTATCTTTAAAATAGAGAAATTATGCTTAGAATTTATTCTACCGAACGCCATCCATGCATCCTATCACTAACTGTTCATCGGCCCCATCCCGGATCCCTTGGCGTCAAAAACTTCGTACCCTTAATGTGAAGGGTAGTGTAATCAATTCCAAGTCGGCGCTGCAAATTCTTCCAGAGCCCCAATTGGCCCATATGTATAGATGACAAGAAATCACGCCGAGTTTTGGGGTCATAGTATATATCGATGCGATTACGCCACCTGGGGAGAGGTACTTCAAAGCTGGGGCCTATTACCGGGGAATGAGGTGTCAGCCTAGTTATTTTAGGGTCAGAGAAGGTACGCACAGCGCAGATTAATCTGTTTCTCGGTGTACAAGTTGTGCTCGTGAGGATCGTAAATGATGACCATTTTTGAATCATCTGCGTTATTCGCTTGATTTGACGTGCAGGGAGTATTCGATGCACGTTCGAGCTTGTTACTGGCCATATTTTCTTTGGTAGAAGGGTGACAAGTGAGGAATAAGTAATAAGTAGTGATAGGAACAGTGGGTGTTTTTGCTGAAGGTACAGAAGGTTGTGGATGCGAAAACGTGAACTGCCCATTGCTAGGTACTTATACCCAAAGCAGAAGCATCGCTAGGCAGTTATAGTTGATCAGTGTTGCACACAAGAGGCGAAACGCAGCCGAGGCTGCGGTCCAAAACCCTGGGATTGGAACCTCCGTCATTTACAGCCAATCATGCCAGTGATCTCTGGTCAACACGATGCGCTGAATTCATGGCCCCGCGGGCGCAAGTTCCAATAGGTACGAACGAAGGATATATGGTATTCGTTCATTCGTAAAGTGACGCTTCTCCTGCGCTGATCACATCTTAGTAACTCTTTAGTTCAGCGAGCATCGTTCTCTAGGCCAGTCTGTATTGCCTAGATATTCCCCAACAACGACTTACGTGCGACACATATACTCATTATGCCGAGGAAACAGAGAATTGTGGTTACGATGAGCATCCCTCTATCCGACAATTTGTTTGATCACATCCTCCAAACACTTCGGGTATGGTTGGGCATGCGGGTCATATTTGCAGTATCTGTATGAATATTTCACCTACTTGGCTTCGCATTTATCTGGCTCTTTCAATCGCCGACCCCCATACACCTAGAGGAGAAGCTGATGGCTGGAGATATGGTCTCGTAGCGTGCATCAGCGCTCAACAACCTAGGTACAAGAAGTCCGTCGCGAGTTGGCGATTGAACTGGGACCACCATATTGTACCCGATCTCTTGATGCTCTTAAGAGGATGCATAGACTTCTCTATCCCGTATCACGCCAGCTGAGAGGAGGTCAATTTGGCAGCAAGAAAGTGACTGGGCTGTTGTACCGATGTCTCGCGGTAACAGGGTTATACTGCGTGCTCCTCTGGTATGAAGTCAATGTCAGAACCTTGCTTCGTGAAGGTTGGCTTGTCTGAGTGAAGCATTAGTCAAAGAGTACGCCTTACGAGGCCGGAGGTGGGATTGCTGCCTGAAGCTGAACGCGGCTGATGCAGCCAATAGGCTAGAGTAGCTGCTGAAGGCGCTTATCTATTGAGATTCCGTCTTGTATTCTGAATGCGATACCTGCATTGCCGCACACAATTGGAAGCTTCAGGACTTCTTCTCATGCCGACGCAGTCAGCATGTCGTTATCTATACGCTAGAGCCTACTCCTTCCGACGTCTCGCATATTAGGACGAAGATGGACGCCGCTGCGAGTATCATTACTGTTGTCAGCCTTGCGTTGAGCTCTGCTCATTGCATAGTCAAAGCTCTGTCCGGCATCAATAATGCTCCACATACTGTCCAGCAGATGTCTGCGAGCCTACTCACACTTTCAAAGCTTCTGGAACAGCTTAAGGCCTATAGCGACAGCCTCCATCACGCCGCGGACCTACCAGATTCAATTAAAAGATGCGCTGAGGATTTGGGTCGGCTGAAAGGATATGTTGAGAAGGCATCCTCAGAAAAAAGCAATAAAGTGGGACGATTTAAGAAGAACTGTAAGGTAATGCTACAGGGGCGAGAATGGGACAGAAGGTCAGCACTCGTACAGCAGCATTATGCAGCATTATCATTACAAATAAATATCATAGAAGGGTACATATAAGCCCTCAGGACCCCTCGCTGAGTTTCATTACTGATATTGTATTCAGGAAAAGGGGTTCCAAACACACTCACAGCTTGGAACGAGTAGAAAAGCTGTCAAATACGCAGGTCGTACTGAGTACCTCGAACTCGGACACACTGGAAAGGGCAATCGTAGCTGTAGGCCAAGTGCGTGACAGCGTACAAGGCATCGGAGCAGCGTCCCAGGCATCAGATCAGCGCTCAACAGAGGCACTCAGGATGTTAGGTGACAAAATGGAGGACATTGCTTCCTTATCAACCGAACAATCGAATACCTTGGAGGCTATCTTTGAGTTATTGAAACAGCAATTTTCAGCAAAAGGCCAAGGAACAAGTGGTGATACTATACCTGCTGAAGCTGCGGAGAATTCTGAGGATGTGGACATGGACGCCGATGCGCATGCAAGCCCAAGCGGCTATGATGATCTCCAAGATTCTCTCAGTCGGCTACGTCATCTCGCGCAAGAGAAGCAGAAGACAGTGTTCTCCGCCGAAGCAGACGCAATAATACAAGATCTCGAACAGATATTCTTCCCCACATTGAATGCAGAAAGAGATGAAAGATCAGACGAAAATAACAAGGGCAAGAGGCGTAGGGACTCCACTGAGAGTGATAGCAACGGCGAAGAGCTAGAATATCAGCATGAGATCAAGCGAATCAAAGGACTGCTGACTGCCTCGCATTGCGTTGCAGTCAACGACAAAGGTCTCTCCCATATGCTGCATGAGCCAGAACCCCTTCCTTTGCTAACCCTTACATTATCTTAGCATCTCGGTCATGGACCGTTGCACCAGGACTATACAAAACGGAAAACAAGCATTATTCCCGTCAATCCCACTGTGGTACTCTAACAGTACAGACACGCCGAAGATATCGCAATTCCGCCATTATCCAACAGAACTCTGCGGAAAATTCACAAAATGAAACACTGGGCAGCTTGGAGGCAACCATCGCCTTTATGTCAGACAAGTCTAATGCCGCTCGGATTGCAGTAACTTTTCAACAGAACATGTCATACGCAGGATCCTTTCTAAGAAAACCGATTCTCTCTGTCTCGGTCTTATTACCTGAGGATGCTGAGCCTTTTCAGTTGATCAAAGCGGGAGACTTAAAAGGCCTCTTGAAATCACTATCCTTGAAGAATTCTCGACTTACGGATCGCGACGTTGAGGGTCGTTGTCTGCTGAACGTGAGTATACTTGGACTATTCGCCTCATTATTTTACAATTCTAGTGACTCAACGTGAGCAGTATGCTATCGCTTTTATAAAGCCAGATATATGCAAATTCCTCGTTGATGAAGGAGCAGATGTGGATTTCATTGAGATTGGTCGTGTTGCTGATAATATTCCGTCAGTGTTGGAGAGTACGAAAAATAGTGTGAATGTGTTGCTGATACCTTTAGCGTAACCTCTCATCGTGTAAGACGGGTGAATGATTTCGAAGACGATCCATATTCTTTAGCCTTGACGAATCAATGTAGACGTGTTTGCCTTCAAGCTGGCGCTGATCCGACATTGTACCTGTCCGATGACGCGGGAAGCCTCGTGTACTATGCGTTAGAGGTTGGAACAACAGTATCTCTTGAACTATGGCTTGAACTTTACTGCTGCTAATGGAGGTAAAGGAAACGCTACAGATCCTTTTGGATCACGGGGGCGAGTTCATCAACACGGACTGTGAGACACCATTTGACTCATTCTTACCACACCTGCTAGATTGCCAGAAGTGGACTGTGGAGAGTATTCGGCTACTTATCCGCAGGGGCGCAAACCCTGGACTTGACGTACAGCCTTGGGGAAGCTGTCTCCCTCTCGCTATCTACGGAAGCAGCGAGGAGAGTCGGGAGGGGATTAGAGACGCTCTGATCCTGTTGATAAACAATGGTGCCGATGTCTACGCCAAGAACAAATTTGGACACTCAGCCACAGACATCGCATACAAAGCAAGAACAAAGTCGGTGTATAACGGCGAGTGGTATAAATTTGACAGTTGGACCATGAGAGACATGTGGAGAGAGGTATTGGCTGCATGTGGATACGATGCAGAAGAAGTCGTCCGCAGAAGTCTAGAGGCGGGTGTAGATGCCTATGTGGTAGTTTCCGACGGTGCCGATGGCGTTGACGTAGGTGTACAAGTGGCGGAGCTATCTGACAGCGACGGTAATATGGATGAGGACGCCTATGATATTAGCGAAGATGAAGACGGAGATAATGACAGCTACGCTGATGTGGATGAAGATGAGGACGACTATGATATTAGCGAAGATGAACATGAACATAATTCCGTCCTCTGCGAGATTTGCAGCTTTAGGGACGAATCTAGAGATGACGGATTGCCGAAGCAGACAGGGTCAGTCGTCCGCGGCCAATTTGATTGGTCACTTTTGGAGGATGACACGAACGTTTGGAAGGAATGATGTTGGCTGCGAAGGGCTAAAGAGGTACTCTAACTACCCCATTTTATGTTAGTTGAGCTTTCTGATATTATTTAGCAATATAATGGCCTTATTGGAGACGGGCTGCATCTTTCTTTGAATCCGTCTATGCTTTCTTTGATCTTTGCGGCAAGCCCTTACTGGTAATTGGTCTACTTCAACTTGAAGATCATGTCAAACGCAGGGACTCATCCTAAGCAACGGACAAGTCAGAGTACATCTCAGCAGTCAAACGCGGCCCACAAGAGTTACACATTTCGAGTCACTGACATAAGAGAATGAGGCATAAGTCATGCATATAGAAAGTTAGTAAAGTTGGACACAACCGTTTTTGAGGCCCTCTAAAGCAACATATATCTTTTCTCAAATATTCATTAAGTTAGTGAAGGCTATGATTGGGCGTTAGAAACCTATAGATTCGAAACTTCTTAGGTGCTAATCGCGGATGGTTTAGAAGGTATTTGCTCTATATGCATGACTTTTGCCCTATTCTCTTACAAGAGGCTTTGGGGCAGCAGATGACTTATCGACCTTTTTGATTTGTGCACTATATCTTGGCCAATTCGAATGGCTCTCAGTCTCGTAAGAAGAGATGACAGGTATTTCCGGGTTAACTTGATTATCTGCTACAATAACGCCAGTCCTCAAGTATAGATGAGGTCAAGATAGAAGGCAACGAAGCATGATATCTTGGTAATTCCAAAGGAACTGTACGGAAGCGGTAGGCTCGGCTTGACAAAGCCATTTCCAATAATCAATGCAACGTATCGTCCAGCATGTTCTCCAATACTACTCCATAGTTCTACAGTTCGCATACATTTGAAGCGCAATCCCTGCCATACCACCTTCAAGAAATTAGTGCCATCGATTTTGGGGTCCGAGACAGCGTACAGCACCCCTTCGATCAAATCGACATGCATTGCCATGATAGTGATATACCAGACGATATGATTCGTCCGTCCAGGAGACTAGGCACGCAATTGTGGCCCGCAAAGCCATTTTACGAGGGCGCCCAGCAGTAAACAAATACTGTCCAATCCTCGTCCTGGATACATTTATCTGCTGCTCTTGCAATAAAATTGAGACGCTTGATACATTAAAGAACGGTGCTGCGATGATATCTTATGAGTCTCGCAAAAATAATGATTGAGGAGTTGTAGAGGAGAAGTAGTTGGAGTCAGGTAAGAGATGTGGCTAGCCAGATTAGAGCCCGGGAGCTGACAGTGCTGGCTCCTTAAAATTGAGCCTGAGCTAATGAAGCCCAGGTCCTCCGGGGACTAATCTAGTCGCCCGGGTGACCAGATTTACAGGATCTTAGGGGGTCTTCCGGGGCTTTAGTTCCGCCTTACAGGGCTATACAGTAAGGGGTTTGACCCTTCTACGACGACAAGGCATCGATTCAGATCCCCTGTCCTGCACCCCGTCTGCTATGAGAAGCTGAAACACCCTTCCCAGGCGGTTTTCCCGTCCACTCAAGCACATCTGTCTATAGGAGATCTACTCAAGATGGAGATGGCGCCGTAGGTAGCGGCCGAGCTAGGCATGCAAAGGTGATGCATCACCCCACTTCTACTACAGTCGACAGGCTAGTCTCCCAGACTTAAAGAGCCGTAGCACATATCTTCATGAAGATGTTGTTTGTGCTTTTTCCATCAATCACGTGGCAATAAAATCATCATGTCCGCATCTGAGCCTCCCCTGTACCTCCACGTCAGCGACCCACCGTATGAAAACCATTTCTATGCGGATAGCATCGTCTCTTGTCAAGCTGTACTAGCAAGTCCACTTATTCGCACCAACAGTGATTCAGCGACCCAGCATCGGCTTCTGTTCGCTTGGCCGGCTGGTAATAGTGGGGCAGCGCTGTTTTTCACGTCTTCAGAACCCAAGGATGATACTCCTATCCTCAAATTCAAAGTAGGCCCAAGTGGACGGGTATTGGATTCTGTTAAATATGAGCCTGACGGTAGCTCGCGTTCGAGTTTGCCAACTGTGGGGGTTTCAGGGTTGCTTGAGGTTTCCAGCTCGGCCGCCCTCCGAGCCAATTTGGCTATACTTGGGAGTATTAGGACTATCCGAGATTACACAGAGGGTCATGGGACCCTTAACCAGCATGTCCAGGACAGTATTGCTATTGATGAACTTGATGGTATGGAGAAGGGGGTGAGTATCAGCAGGGTTTGGTTCGACGGGAAGACGACTACTCGTTTGACATTCGCTCCGGCCAGTGGAGCTGGTAAGGCTAGAATCACTAATATCAACTTTGACATTATAGCCGAGTTTAGCCCTGGTCTCTACTCGTTTCAAGCACTTCTCGACTACCCTCAAACCCCTTATATACCTCCAACCCGCCTGTTAAAACCTTCTTATCATTACTTGATCCAGGAGCAACCTGATGCCGTAAGATCCTTGTCCTTCTTATGCACATCTGAGAAAGTACTTGCTGGAGCATGGAGGTATCTCACTTATTTTGGAAGAGATTCGATGATCAGTCTCCTGCTTCTAAATCCTATTCTATACGATTCGGGCCTCAATGGGATAATTGAAGTTGGCCTGAGCGCGGTGCTCGAAAGGGTTAATGGAGAGGATGGAAGCGTATGCCACGAAGAAAACCTTGGGGACTATCCAGCTGCGTGTGCAGCTCTCAACCCTAATAAAACCCCTGAGGATCAGTATGACTACAAAATGGTAAGACAATAAGCCATGATCTATGCATCTGATACCTACGTGTACGCTGCTTGAGATCCTTCCATTAGAACCTTTTTGCGTTTGATAAACCTATTCTCCGGTGTATTCGCGCCATATAAGCACAGAAAAGCATGTCATTTCAGAAAGAAACAGTGTCAGGTACTTTTCAACCAAACAATGGATGTTTAATAGCCACAGGCTCTGCCACATCCTAATTCCATAGCGTTACAAACCCTCTCTAGGCATGGCTTCTCCTCAATCCCTTCAGCATTGGCGATGATATGGTCATCGAGCTAAGGCTGAGTATCCATAGGTCGACACGGACTTCTTCCTACCCATCGTGCTGAACCAGTACCTCATGGAGAGCGAAGTGGCTCAGCGGCGGATTGAGGATTTCTTAAGGTAAATCATCAGCCCCTGCAAACAGTCGCACCCCATGACTTACTTCCCAGCACTCAAGCAACCCTCATTCCCACCAACAAGGGAAAGACCTATGGCCAGCTTCTGAGCCGCACGTGTCAGAAGATATTGGATATGGCCGAGCCATTCACACGACCAGGTGGAAATGCGACGTATAAGAATCTCATAGCCTTGAAAGCAGGGGTACCCGTAGGTCAATGGCGGGATAGTAACGATGGCCTAGGTGGAGGCATATACCCGTACGATGTCAATACTGCCTTGATGCCTGCAGCACTACGTGCCATTTCCAACCTTGCGCGCACCACTCCAATGGAGAAAGACGATGCGTGGGGTGACATAGCTCAGAAGCGTGCCGAAGTGTGGGAAACGTTGACACTGGACTTCTTCAATGTAGAGCTGCAACCCAAAGACTTGTTAAGAGTACTTTCGATACAGCAACAACTGACTACTTACAGTGCAAAATTCCGCAGAATGAGGCAAGATCCCGGCTCGAAAAATACAGAGGGAGCGGAGCATTTCCTGGCCCATCTGGAGCGAACCAAATCCATGAAGATCTGTTACTTCAGGCAATAGCACTGAAGGAGGATGGCACACCAGTTGAAATAATGCACACCGATGCCTGTGAGAATTTCCTCTGTCACCCCGCCTCTAGATCACCACGGCTAACACGACTGCCCGTCTCTCCCAGGCTTCCGCCTCCTACTCCTTCCGCAGCCAATCTACTCTTCCAACCTAGCCTGCATTACCCGACACCTTCAAACCATCGACGCCCTTTGCACCTCCATCCTACTTACATTTCCAGCCGGCCTCTTCACACCCGTCGGCATCCTCATCGCCAATCCAGCCTTCAGCCTCGACTCCTCGCACTGGCAAAAATTCACTACAGGCGCCTATCACGGCACTGTCGTCTGGACCTGGAACTCTCTCGCCATGCTCACCAAAGGCTTTGAGGTCCAGCTCTCCGCTGCTTATAGAGCAGAGAAAGCCGGTTTCGACGCCGTCACGGTCAAGTCTGCTGACCCGGACGTATATAGTAAGGTAACGAGTAAGATGAAGCGTGCGTATGGAAAGTTGTGGGATACGATTGAGGCGAATAAGGCACATTTGAGCGCCGAGGTGTGGAGCTGGCGGTGGGATGAGAAAGAGGGATTTGTGTATGTGCCATTGAGTCATTTGCCTACGCCTGATGGGGCGGGGCAGACTGAAAGTAATGCGAGGCAACTGTGGAGTTTGCCGGCGCTTTTGGCGCTACAGAGGAAGAGGTGGCTCGAGGAGTAGGCTTGGGTCACGTCGAGTGGAGCTGGAGAGAAAAGGTTGGAAAGCAGCTGTCTGGTAGGGAAGAAGGATACTGGAAGAGCCACAGAGACCAGATATGCTGTCTCGTGTCTGAGATTGCACCGTGTTTAATTTTCTATCCAGCCGTAGAAGAACGAGCAAAATCACACAGTGTGGTAGAGAAGGGTTAGACGTATGAAAGCTGACTGTTCTTGAAATTTCATTCCTGGCTTTTGTTGCGAATATTCTTTTTTGCTTTGCAAAGGTTGATCTCAAATAAAGTCCGCCTACTCTCCGCTCTTTCAACCTATATGGATAACTCTATTCAATGGTTGGAGCCTAATTCCTATTAAGCGGCCTCAGCTCAGTCCCTCGCTGTTGGTTTATTGCACGAGTTTTTGAGAGCCAGGCTTTGTAATAAGTGTCTGCTGTACTGTATAATGTGAATCCGAGAACACTGGCACCAGCGAGTATAGCCACCGCTTGATCGAGTTCCTTGACAGAGGTATTGGACTTTGGTATCAGCTCGTGAGCGATCCGGGAGGCTACAATACGTATCCGTGGGCGGAATTGGGAAAGCAAGCCGAACATAAATCCCGAGAGCAACCCAGTCGCAAACGCTACAAAAGTGCCCAGGATAAGCATAATGATTGACAGCCACTTTGCGTCGGGGCTTGAATAGTCTGCCAGCGCAGAGTTCACGCAGCACACAAGCAAAAGCACGGACATATACAAGAGAGTACCGAAATTGATCGAAAACACTGTGTCGAAGTTTTGTACAGTAACCGATCTCTTAGAGGGCGGCAATATCACGTACCATTCCGCAGAGAAGCAGAATAGACCCACTGTAGCTAGCAAGCACATCCGTCTCATGCATCTAAACTTGACTGCTAATAGTAACAAAATTGCATCGATTCTTAAGAAAACTTCGGTGACACTCAGAGATGCTTTGATAGAAGCTGCATATTGCGCCAACGTAGCACCCTCCCTAGGGTAAGACCGTACTTGAGTGATAAGGTCTGCTGCTGCAACGGTCGGGAAAGTAAGAACGGCGAGCAGGTCTGCAGTGATTGAGTCGCGAATGCGTTTCCGTGGGTGTAGGCAGTAGGATACTAGACAAGCGAGAACGGTGAGATACCAACCCACCACAGCCCCGGGGCCGTAGAAGGACGATACGAGGTCATATTCGTTTGAATGAGGAGCTGATGTGGAAGACATAGAGCCTAGGTTGCCAAGTTTAGCAGAAGCGAGTCCCTGGTAGAAGTTGGTTATGGATCCGAATAGTGGTGGTTCATCAGTGTCTCTCCGCTTTGGACGAGTCTGAGTATGGCCCACGGTGGCTGTTTAGGCAGCAACTTGTAGATTTGAGGCTGTGAGGTAACGCTGGGATCACAAGGAAGCTGGCAAAAATTGCTCAAATTCTGTCGCAATGCTGGAAGCGTATATCTGATGGCAAACGCTGCATTGCCTGTCTGAATAGGATCTATGGAAGGCCTATGCTGTATACATGAGCTCTGCGGGGCATCTGCTATGGAACAGGGGCAGAAGGTGCTAGAATAGTGGAAATGAGGTGTACTAAGATAGCTAAGCGAGCATGGAAATGGTATAGCGATATTGCAGCAAATTCTCTCGGTGCTTGTACCAGCTTATTATCGACGACAGGCGAGAATGATTCAGATTGACGATAGAAGAGGGCAAGTCTCTAGTAAAAGGCTCGGCATAAGATAGGGACTGCAGCTTCAGAGCATACGTTGATGGAAAGTATCGCGAGGATTCTAACACCGAAATTGGCAGCTTCAGCCGAGAGTGTGCGACCAATAAGATCAAAAGTAAACAACACAGGGCTAGATAGTAGACCCAAGAGGTAGGAGCAAATACTACAAGAGCAACTGTACAGTTCCACTTCATTCTTCGAAACTATATTTCATCCACTCTCCCACAGCCCTTAGACTTTCCCACCGCACCCCCTCGTCCTTGTCTGTCATCAACTCCATTACCCTGCCCTTGATTCCCAGTTTTTCTAATACACTTCTCCGGTCCGGAGCGTTTTTGACTAGACATCCAACATCATTACATGCAATGGCTAGCACTTGCTTATTATCGTCCCAGCTTTTCCCCATTATCTCCTGAAGCTTTTTCGGTAATGCACCACCCTCGTTCTCAAGGATCTTTCGTGCATTTTCTCGCCAGAATGTCGCGTCTCGATGAGGCGGGCTCCAGCGTAAGCGACCTGAGTTCACTTCGGCAGCATACTCATCGAAGGTGGTTTGTGAGCTTGTGTATTCGTCTAGCATGTCAGTGAGGGCTTTGAGATCTTCAAGCAGGTCGGGGTCTGTGAGATGGCGGCCCTTGAGGTTGGCAAGGAGAGCGGGGAGGCGAGCTGTGGTAGCAATGGCTAGCAGTGTCAATTTATTCGAAGGCGCGGAGAGAAGGTTTAGGAGTGTCGAGAGGAGGAGGCGAGTGGTTTTCTCTTTTGGAGAGAGGCGCAGAAGGTGTGTGTAGAGGGGTATGAGCTCTTGCTCTTTCTCGAGGCCTTTACCAATAAGAGAGGCTTCGAAGCTCAGCTGCCAAATAGCGAGAAGGACGTGGTAGAGGAGTTGGAGCCCAACAAGACCACTGAAAACACTTTCTGTAGTCGTGCGGATGCTGCTGCCTCCGTTTCGCAATGTCGAGTCATTCTCTTTGCTTACGCCGACTGCTGTGCGGAGTATGTCGAAAAGGGGATTGACAGTTTCTTCACGCAGACTATAGAATATCTCGCGGGCTTTCCTGGTTCTCAGGAGAGCTGAATATTCTTGAACTGCAATATCTTGTAGGCCGCTATCTTGGCTCTTCGTAAGGGTGGACAGGTATTTGTAGAGCTGTGTTAGCGCCTCTTCCGTCTTCTGGTCTGACCTAGGAGACTGTAATTGGGCGGCTGAGAGGAGGCTGGCGAGAACGGAGGATGCGAGCAGAGGTATTGGGTCTTCAGGATTGGTGGAGTGTGAAAGATAAGGCACCAATGGTCTATAGGGCTCAGGGTGTTCGAGAAGCTTGGAAGCTAGGATAGGAGCATCTAGAATGCCCCATTAGCTCTACAGTACTTGAAAGGGTCTCAGGGACAAGGATCTATTACCATTGATCAGATCTCCGGTAAGTACCAGCATATACTGTATAACATCTGCTCTTTTCGAGGCCGATTCGAGGACACTCTTTCCTTTGGTCCCGCCTAATATAAGGGACTGATAGGCCTCAACATCAGACTCAACAGTCTGGCGTCTCTGCTCCTTGCGCACTTTATCTACAGCTTTGATGGTCTTCAGATCATTGTCGGTTATGGTACCTGCTCTAACAGCACCTTCCCATGGTATTGGTCTTGCGCGTATATTATTCTGGAGGGAGCTCAGGTATGTTGGAGGGTCGAGGGACATTGCACCGTAATAGGTGAGAGACCTGCAAGCTGACTTGTGGGACGATTGCAAGGGTGTGTCTAGTGATAGAAGTTGCTCATGGTTAAGGTATCTACTGGGACGTTTAGGGCTTCGGCACCACTTGCCCTTCTTGGTGTCTCACGCGAAAACTTCCTTTCAACATGCCGCTGGCAACCATGTCTCTGCTGAAATATTGATTCGAAGTATTACGCGTCTTTATCAGTTTTGTCGAAGAATCATACTGCCAGTATGACGAGCCTCAAACGTTCTGTGGCTGATCCACATACCTCCAATATATTAAGTAAAGTCTTCGTAAGGTCTACGAAAAATGGAAAGGTCCAGAAAGTCGTCAGAGAATTATACCTACGACAAGATATTCCATGCTCATCGAGACTATGTGCGGCTTGCTTGGCGATTGCCCCTGGAGACGCAAATGGCGTGGGTATGTTGCGAGACTACGTTACGAAGTACGTTGCCGAATAACTTACTGATACTTGAAAGTTGCACCTTTTATCCTCTCAGAGAAGCCGGCAGGCACCAAGAGCTTCCCTGAAGGCCATTATATCGTACCAGATACTAATGTATTGCTCAACGGCATGGATCTCTTCGAGCAAACTTCTGGATTCTACGATGTCATAATACTCCAAACTGTTTTAGATGAGCTGAGAAACCGTTCGCTACCTTTGTACAACCGGGTCATAGGTTTGACAAAGAGCGATGATAAGCACTTTTACGTCTTCTTCAATGACTTCCGCTTAGAAACCTACGTGGTCAGGGAGCCGGGTGAAATTATCAACGACCGCAACGACAGGGCGGTCAGAAGAGCAGTCAGGTGGTATGGAGAGCATCTTCAAGAGTCTCTCAATACCAGCAAGAAAGCAAAACAATGTCCCGCTATACTCATGCTCAGCGACGACAAGGAGAATCTACGGAAAGCAAAGGCGGAGAATCTCAACGCATGCTCGTTGTCTACGTACGTATCGGGCCTCGATAATGCTGACCGCCTCTTGGACATGATCAATGCTTCGCGCCAAATACAAGAATCGAGGACTTCTGCCGCAAAAAAATTATACCCGGATTACCTCTCATTGCCTAAAATGATGACTGGGACTAGGGCGGGTACTCTTCACCAAGGGATCTTCAATGTCTCCCCGTACAATTATCTAGAGGGTTCTGTTCACGTTCCTGCATTTGAAAAGTCCCTTCTCATTCTTGGTCGCGAAAATAGCAACAGAGCTGTATCGGGAGATGCTGTAGTTGTCGAGGTCTTACCAAAAGCTCAATGGAAAGCACCATCTACTAAGATCATCGAAGAGGAGACCTTGAACAGAAATGAAAACGCGGAGACTGAAGAGGGAGAAGGGGAAGCCGTGGTCACTGAACAGGAACGACGGGCTTTGCAGGAGGAAGTAAGGAAGACGCAAGGGAAAAGCCTTGAAGGTAGGCCACAACCCACTGCTAGAGTGGTAGGCGTGATCAAGCGCAACTGGCGTCAATATGTTGGCCACATTGACAGCAGTTCGAGTTCGGCAGGTAGTCAAGGCCGCAAACAGCAGACTGTGTTCCTAATTCCGATGGACAAGCGGATACCAAAGATCCGTTTGCGCACGCGTCAAGCCGATGAATTGCTGGGTAAACGAGTATTAGTCACCATCGATTCGTGGGATCAAGATTCCAGGTACCCAATGGGTCATTTTGTCAGGTCGCTTGGCGAGTTGGAGACCAAAGGTGCAGAGACTGAAGCGCTATTGCTGGAATACGATGTGCAATACAGGCCATTTCCCAAGGGGGTCTTGGACTGTTTACCCCAAGAAGGCCACGACTGGAAGGTGCCTGCAAGCCTCACCGATCCTGGGTGGAAAGGAAGAAAGGATCTACGAGATCTCTTAGTCTGCAGTATTGACCCAGTAGGGTGCCAAGATATTGATGATGCCCTTCATGCCCGACCTTTACCCAACGGTAACTTTGAGATCGGGGTACACATTGCTGATGTGTCGCATTTCGTAAAACCAAACAATGCAATGGACGCTGAAGCTAGCATACGAGGCACCACCGTCTACCTTGTAGACAAGCGTATTGATATGCTGCCGATGCTGCTAGGCACTGATCTGTGTTCTCTGAAGCCATACGTCGAACGCTACGCATTCTCGGTTCTATGGGAGATAACGCAACATGCGGAAATCGTCAACTCCTCCTTCACCAAATCAGTCATTCGATCGCGAGAAGCATTCAGCTATGAGCAAGCTCAGCTCCGTATTGATGATAAGAGCCAGAAGGATGATCTCACGCAAGGCATGCGGACGCTTTTAATGCTTTCCAAGAAGCTACGGCGAAAGCGTATGGATGCTGGTGCCCTCAACCTGGCCAGTCCCGAAGTGCGAGTGCAGACAGAATCAGAGACATCAGACCCAGTAGATGTGAAGACGAAGGAGCTCCTGGACACCAACTCTCTGGTGGAAGAATTCATGCTTCTTGCGAATATCAGCGTTGCTGGAAAAATTTACGAGTCCTTCCCCCAGACAGCCTTGCTCCGGCGTCATGCCCCCCCACCTAAAAGTAATTTTGAAGAGCTTGCGAATCAATTGAAAACGAAGCATGGACACAATCTTCGCACTGAAAGCTCTAAAGCTCTTGCAGATTCTTTGGACACATGCGTCGACCCAACAGAACCGTTCTTCAATACACTTATCCGCATAATGGCGACTAGGTGCATGATGTCTGCGGAGTATTTTTGCTCAGGAACACAATCATACCCGGAATTCCGCCATTACGGTCTAGCTAGCGAGATCTACACGCATTTCACCAGTCCAATTAGAAGATATGCCGACCTTGTGGCGCATAGGCAACTGGCTGCCGCCATTGAATACGAGCAATTAGACGTCAGCCTACTCAGCAAGCCGAAATTGGAAGAAGTGTGCAAGAACATTAATGTCAGACATCGAAATGCGCAAATGGCTGGGAGGGCCAGTGTAGAGTACTACGTGGGCCAAGCACTCAAGGGACGAATCATCGAGGAGGAAGGGTTTGTCATGAAAGTCTTCTCAAATGGGTTCGTGGTCTTTGTGCCTAGGTTTGGAATCGAAGGTCTGATACGCCTGGGAGATCTGGCAACACCTGAACCTGAAGGGACTTTTGATGCAGAGGAATATGTACTGAGGGTATCCGGCTCTGTGAAGCTGGAAGTGGAGTTGTTCCAAAAAGTTACGGTCAGGATCAGCGATGTGAAAGAAGAATCAACGGGTAAGAGAAAGATCAAGCTTGAATTGATCAAGCCTTGAAGACGTTGCCGGCACGCTTCCTAGGCCTTGAAGCTACATTAAAGAGCGCGAGCTGTATCTCTGACATGCCGCTATCTTTGCAACTACAAAGTACCACAGAAGGCAAGGAGATAACGTTGGCTCCAATCTGGGACATCCGCAGGTTCTGAGCCGGAGTCAAGTGAGAGCAATGCCTTGCAGCCGTCTCGATGGCCGTGCGCACTTGCCTTAACCAGAAGCCTACGTACTTTAAGGTACATCTCATGTTAGCTCACATAATCTTCAATTTCAACCTCTCTTTGCCTGAAGATCCTGGTACTGCGGTTAACGCGGACAGCCCGGAGGACTTCCAGCATGTGGATTGGGAAGCCTTTCTTTGTCCGACTGACATCTATGGCCAGGGTCATGTGCAGGATAAGAGTGCATGGATATGAATGCTGAGGCTCAACATAATGCGCCAAGCTTCAGTGGCAGTGGTAAGGGCGTGAGATTAGGGGAGAAGTGGCTACTCAAGCAGCATAGTAGCTAAGAGCTAGAACGTACTCTCTCTGATTTCGGGGATGCATACCAAGTGATAAAGAGATTGGATAGGAGAAGATCAAGCTTACTTGCATTAGTGGAATGATTCAAGGCCACAGAAGTCACAATGGTATAGAACATTTGCCTCACTCAATGTCTTAGGAGGCCTTTGGACGCTTGGATTGGCTGTCTCGCCAGCTACTAAGAGGACCGCTAAGACAGTCGGAGATTTGCTTCTATCGCCGTGTACCATTCCATGATACGCTATGCTCTCCAATAAACGTGTAACATAAAAGTAGAGTATCAAGCGACCGAGCGACAGTTCTGACTGTGCACCCTGACCCTGGCAGGCCCCTTTTTGTGTGTAGTATGGCGGTAGGTTAGGAGTTAGGAGCGGGGTACCTGCAGGAACAGCGGGCTGATCATCGCAAACTGGTGGCACCCGCCATAGCCAGTTTCAGTCTATGCAACCGCACGGCAAGCCACGAGCCTCCAAATTTATTGAACAAGCGAAAATTCGTTCATCTTCATCTTCATCTTCAACTTGACGACTCTCAGACTTCATACCATCAACAGCCTTCACTTTCTTCTTCTCAACCCCGAAAAGGGACACTTGTAAATTTTGACGGCCGGGCCATCCCTTTCTAACAGCGCCAGCCTTTCCTAAGAGAGGCGTAGCCCTCCTAGAAAGCCTTCGATCCCAGATCTTGTGAAATTAGTCACTTGGAGCCGGCGGGCGAAAGATCAGCAATTTTTGGCCTAAGAGCCTCCTTTTCCTTATCATATTGATAATATTGCGCAAGAGGACGCCATATCCATACTCTTTTCGGGGTCTGGAATTCAACTACCGCGCTTAGGGGAGAACAATGAACCCAAGGCGCTGAGAAATGAAGCATGATGGACCGAGGGCGCCCCTCACGCCTCGATACCTCCAACCTCAACCCTCCTACCTCTACAAATCCTCCAAACCGCCCAATCGTTTCTGTACCAAAGACTGACGTTGTCCGGCGGAAGCCTGTACCCTCCTCGGCCACTACTGCTTCTCCAGCCACAGCTCGACTCCCATCCCTTTCCACGGGGGGCATCCTTGTGGCTGTCGGCGAGGAGAACTCTAATAATTGCAACCAGCAGTCCTTTCTACAAGAGCCACCATCTCTGAAGCGTCCCAACCCTGCTTCTCCAACCCTGGTTCCTCGTGATCTTGATCAGTAGGTCACACCTTGACAGCGGCCTCCACATTGCTGACCCGCCCTTACTTCAGATACCCTCGTGGTTTCTCTCCCCGTACTCCACAAGCCTCACAAAACGGTTACTTTCCCATCAATTCCGAAAACAAAAACCTTTCTTCTTCCCGACCACACCGCTCACGACAAGCAAGCGAGTCCGTTCTCCATGACACAGTCAGGGCTCAACGGGTTCCGAACAACGAGGGATTGCACCGTACAATGTCATTGCACCCTACGGGTCGCCCTAATAATGAACGACAGAACTCCGACCCTTCAGACCCTACCATTATAACAAAAACGCCGAGGTCACCTGGACCCAATAAATTGACTTCGTTTTTCGGATGGAAGACCTCTTCCCCAATAGCTGAAGTCTCGCCAACATCCTACTCCGACAAGAGCCATTCCCCAGCTCCCTCTCCTCTCTCCCCTTCGCCAATGAGCTATGCGTCCTCGGCCAAGTCAATACCGCAGGCAATCGATACTTCAAAAGCCAACGCAACCATGAACACTACATATCTACCAGGTACAGGCTTCCCCTTACCACCAGGCTCGGACATGATGGCATTTGCTTCAGATGTGGAGGAAGAGCTGCGGGAGGTCAGTACGGAGCTGGCTGGCTCTATTCGAAGGGAATTGGAACTAGAAGACCTTGTGGACCGGCTACAACTCGAAGCTACCCAAGGCCCAGATCTCGGGCGGCGTACCAGTGACTATTTCTCAGACTCGGGCAGTGGCTCCTACAGATATCCCGTAAGCGATGCTGGGGCTGGCAAGGGTGAAGATCTGGCGAAGCAGAAAAGGCTAGTAGAACAGGAAAAGGCGCAGTTTAAACTTAGCATGACCCAGAAGCTCCAAGATGAACGTAGTCAACGGAAGCTACTCGAGGCGCATATACAACAGCTGGAGGATCAACTCCAAAATGTAAGCAATCATGCTGTCTGATATTACTTCGCCCACTAACGAAGCAATAGTTGGACAAGGAACGTGCAACCTCATCAACCGTTGCTACTCGCGTCCAGGACCTCGAAAGCTCACTAGAAGACCACCGCCGAAAGCTCCAGGAAGAACGGCAATTCAAAGAGAACTTCGAAGACCTGCTGACAGCACTTCGGGGCGAATTGTCTCAGCACCGCGATGAACGAGACAATCTGCGAGATGAGATAGTGCCACAGCTCAAAGCGCGGGTTGAGGGTCTAGAGGCAGAAGCCGCAGAGTTTCAAAAATTAACATATGAGAACACACGGATGCAGCAGGAATTACAATCTCTCAAGAATGAGAATACCACATTAATGAACGCAAGGAGACTCCAATTGGAAATGCAGAACCATGGCTCACGGTTCAATTCCATTGCCGAAGAGGAAGGCTCCACACCCCTTCCGGGGTCTGGAGGAGGCTTAACCAGGTCTGCCTCAGTGGCCCGAGGTTCAGGTGGATTGACGAGGTCCTCTTCCATAAAACGATCAAACTCGATATCGAACAAGGAGCGCGAATCTAGAGACTCACTCGCGGACCGCGTTAAGGATATTGAGCTGCAGCGGGATGCTTTGCACCAAGCTCTAAAGAGCCTTCTTGATCGCCAAAATTATCAGAACAAGGAGCATGATAAGAAGCTGCGGAACCTGGAAATTGAGAGAGATCGAGCATTGCAGAACCAATCGCCCCGGAGAATGGGCTATGAGAATGAAGTGACAAATTTGCGGCACGAGATCAAGCAGCTTCGAAGGCGAGCAGAAGATGCCTCCATGGCAAAGTATCAGATTGAGAAGGGACTGGGTGGATTGAAGAAAGACCTCGACCGTGCCGAGCAGGAGACTAGTTCTCTAAGAAACATTCTGCAGGAGAATGACATCCTAATCCCTGACATTTCTGTTCAGACGGCGCAAGACAACTCCACAGGAGCTTATGCCACTTCTTACTCCCTTGAGAAAGCCTACAGAGACCTACAAGTCACGCAAGCCATATCTATAAGCAAACTCCGTGAGCTGCACGGTGCAGCACCTTCAAGTGCTGACGATGCTGACACAGCAGCGACGATGGAGAAATTGCTTCAGAGTATGAACAACGCCGAAGCTGAACGCGACTACGCCAAGAGACAGGCAGCAATCTTCCGAGCACAAGCAGAGTCCTTGAAAGAAGCTGAGTCCTTCCATACCGGGGAAAATGCAGGTCTAGCCGATCAATTGACGGCATCTGCCAACCGAGTCGAGGCACTATCTTCACAAGTGCGTCTTCAACTCGAATCGAACGCCAGTCTGCGCCAAAGACTTGCCGAAGCCGTCGGCAGAGGTGAAGCGGAACAAAAGAATTCCACTACACGCATCAATAGCATGCAAGGCAGACTCAAGTCCCTCGAAGACAAACTCATGAATGCACAGCAACACTCCGAAGAGGCCTTCGCCCAGCATGAAGAAGAAGTACGTGAGCTCAGAGACAGCCAGAATTTGCAACTACAGCGTCTGAAAAATGGTCTCCGCCAACCATCAAGATTTTCATCTCGCGAAACTTCCCCAATTTCGCCGTCCATTGCTATGTTTGGTTCCCGATCGCCACGATTGGACAGGACCACGAGTGGAATCGGAATGAGTCTTGATGAGGCGCTGAGGACGGAGTTCTTGGAGAAGAGGGTACAGGAATTGGAGAAGGCACTGGGAGAGGCCGATCAGGAGATGGAGGAGGTGGTGGGGAAGATGAATCAGGCCCAGATCGAGGTTATGGAGCTCCAGTCTGCAAGGTACGTCTCCTCAAACACTCTTGATCATGACCAAATCATGACCAATAATTGACTTTTAATCGCAGGGATGAGGCTATGCGCCAAACCCGCAGACTACAAGCCGCCATCAACGCCGAGAAGGAAAATGTCGACTCCCTAATGAAGTAATCTCAGCCTTTCTACCACAAACCTTCACCTTAGAAACATAGATCGACGCATTTTCGGCGGGGAATTCTTTGGTCTTTATCGTATTTGCATTTAGCATTGTCTATGAGCATCTCTATGTATGGATTCATTGCGTCGGCGTTTGGGGGAATCAATCTGGGCATCAAAAAAGCATTGTGGGCCAGTTATTATTTTTGGCGCCACATCCATCATAAAAGATGGAGATGAAAGGGAAGGAACCATTGTTCTTCTTTTTGCTCCGTTTGCTACGCGGCCTGGTTGCGAAGAGAAGCGAGTTGTGGGCGTTATGGGATATACCCTCGTTTCTTCTATCTATGAATAGTGTATTTATAGTCGTATTGTGTGTGTACTTAGTTATGAGCGGGTAAGCGAGAGGGGAAAAGGGGATCCTCGAACGCAGCGGAAGCGAGGGCATAGAGTAGCTTTGTAAATGTCCTATTGCAAGGTGGTGCTCCTCGTTGAAGAAGTCGAGAGTCTTGCTGTATGTGTAGGTAGAACTAGCTAAAAGCGCTTTCTCATCAGGCCACATAAGTACAGACGGATGGGAAATCGTCTCCGATAGATGAGATAAGTGAGTGTGATCTAGTCCAGGCCTATATTGTTGCAAATCAACCTCATCTAGTATCCTCCATGTGCCTGCCAATCGTCCCTGTGTTGATTGGCCAATTGGCTACATTGGTAGTTTGGGAAGTAGTACTGTTTTGAGAAGCTGTTCATTGCTGTAGATGATATGATGAGGACGTCTGTTCTATATCATCACTCGTACCGTTGCTGTTGATGTTTTTTTTATGATTACTGACGATGGCAGAGCTGATATTGATGATGGTGGTGTTGATATTGATGCCGCGGGCGTGGATGGTGGTGGTGATGGATATTAGATAATTAGGAAGGGTTTGCTAAAGGGGGAATGAGTACCTGAAAGGTGGACCCCAGCCATCGAAGGGATAGGTCATAGGGGTTGTGGTTGCTGTATAGACTAGTTGACTTTGGTAGGATAGTTGTAGGTCAAAGTGGCTGACTAAGCGCACCGCATCTAATCAGTCTGAAAAATTGCGGCAGTCTTAAAATTGCAATGAAATTTCAACTCGACGCGGACCAATAACAAACAAACTCATCCCAAGATGAATCTTCAACAGCAGTCCATGAGCACAGATGTCTAAGCGCCCTCACGGCAGAATCTCTTATCTGATATAGAAACCCTTTAGAACAATGCGTTTTCAGTTTCTCGTTAACCCACAAATCCTTTTTTTTTCAATCGTCCACTTTCCCGAGTCGATATAGTAGCAGGAAATATACCATTAGCATAGCTGATATACCTAATATTAGTATGATGTTGTTTACGATTTTCTCTTTCCTGCTTGGTGGATGGATTGTTGGACCTGGTGTTGGGTCTGGATTGTCTTTGGGTGAGGACTGAGATGGTGCTGGCAAGGAGATCTGCTCTGTGGGCCGGGGGAGGATGATGGGTTTTGCTGCTGGTGGTAAAGAAATAATTTGCGAGGCTAGTGGTGGTTGTACTATGATGGGTAGTGCTGCTGTCGTGTACGAATCTGCTGTCATGTTTTCAAAACGGCTGTTGAAGATCTTGAGGTAGGAATCGCAGAGTGGCTTGTCGACAATCTAGTTGGATTAGCAAAGGGATAACGTGCGTATCAGCATCCATAACAAGGTTGGGTGGTTACTTCATCTTCATCTGCCAGACAGTGAGAGACGAACGCGATTTGGTTGGAGAGTTGGAGCTGGGTATGGGCGATATCGTTCGCTTGGCTCTGGACCCGATAGATTAATGTGCCATATGTGATGGCGGAGATTGTCATGGTGAGGCCGAAGAAGGCGGTTATGGCATTGGCCCAGATGAGGGTCTTGATCGCTCTATCCACTGCTTTGCAGGGTTGACAGGTATGTTCGTCCGCGTTGAGCTTTCTCTCTTCTCTTTCTCGGGCCACCCATTCTGCTAATGCTTCCGTTGCCGCCATTTGAACCGAAGTGCGAGCAGAATTGTGTCAGAATTGAAGGAACAATTGGGACGCAAAGCCGATAATGAAGCAGTTTGAGAGGCCATTATTCGACGAGAATTGGTGAATATAAATGTTTGTGTTCTTTGGTGAGGCCTTTTTTCTTCACTGTCTAAGTTAGGGCATCTGAGGAGCAGGGCTGCTGGCCATTTGCTAGGGGGGCTGAGCAGGGCTTGGCGCAGCCCATGCAACGGGGAAAGGTAGGACGACTGTCACATTAGGTAGGACTTGGTTTCGTGTTGGAGACGCATGTTAACATTAGCTCGTGCGACAGTAAGTGACATCTTATTAGACGACAGTTGTCTTCCTCGCTCGCGTACCACTGTGGTAGACGGCTGTCTTCAATTGCAGTAGTCCGCGAACAAGCTGTGGAGAACTGTGGAGAATCTGCCAAATGTCTCTCATGAGCTTTCTGGTAGGCAGCTTCAGATGGCGCCAATGCCACGCTGTGGATGAGGGGAAATGTCAATATGATGAAAGTCCTACGAGTCCCGTAGTGCACTCGGTCTCTTCTTGGGGTGTTGAGGCTCTGGTGCTCGGGAACGAGCTCTGGGGGGCTCAGACCTCGGCCGAGGGGGGCGAAGTTGGGCAACTCCTCATTCTTCTATGACAGATTGGGCGCTGTAGGGAGGAAGCTGTTACTCCTCATACATGTTGTTCCGGGTGAATGAGGGAAGTAAGATACACGGATTGTCCTCAATGGTCACGGTTGTCCACAAATAATCGTCCAGCAAGAAGACTAACAATGACGTAGCTCGCGAACGAATACACAGCCATTGGCAGGGCGGGCACAGACTTCAGGTTGCGCATTTTGGGAGCACTTACTCTATTGCCAGCCATTGTCAAAATGAGAAGGTCATAGGTACCGCGCTAGGTTTATAATTATCTCATTTGGCGGGTAGCATTGTGCGATCCACAGCTTCTCCGCCGCGCAGCTCAGCGGGGTACGTTGAATCAACCAGACTCGGGGCAGATGCGAACGTAGTCTTCTCTTTCCTAGAGCTACTTCAAATGACATCTTCGCCTGCAAGATTATCCATCATTACCGTCAATATTCATGTTACACATGTTAAGAATGAATGAATGTAATTGGCGGGTACAGTAAGCATTGAAACATAACAGCACGACGACCGAGAGCAAATTGTTTAAGCCTATTGTTTAAGCCTCATCGTTCCAGATGTGGACAATCTTTCCTGAAACCCTTCCGCGGCGAGACTTAATGAGAGACAGAACCATCTCGACACATGAGAAAGCCTTTGAATATGGTTGTACGAATCTTTGTACCAAGTGCAAGGGAAAGACACGCGTGAGAAATGTTGACTGGCTTGTTAACTCCTGTCAGCTATTTGATCAGTAAGTCGATGGATGTATGCGACAAGTAACCTTAACATACTGAATGGGTCGTATTTCTCAGTTGTTGTCCTTCGCCCGTTTGTCTGATACATTCGTTGTCTCTGTTCTCCTACTCTCGGTCTTCCGCTTCAGTTCCGATAAGTACTCCAACGTCATCAAGTCCCTTTGGAGCTCGTCCGTTACCTTGACAGCTGCTTCAGTGGCCTCAGTACACGAGTGCCACTTGTACAGCTCTGGACAGAGGATCACTAACATTTTGGCTGAGCCTCGTCGGCATTATCCCCGTAAGTTTCGTTCCAATTGGAAATCCACTTCTTGATCGGCAGACCTTGCCGGGGATTCTTGCCGCTATCTACCAAAAACTCTTGATAATTCGGGCCCCCCGGCAGGTATTGACTTGCCTCTGAAGACTCCTGGGACTTTCCCAGCTGATTGGGGCTCGGGAGACTAAGGGATGGTCAGCAGCCAAACGATCTTTGTCCCCATACTTTTCAAGACAGGACAGGAGGGGGCGTCAAGTCTCAAAACATTGATTAAGGATCGTGCACGAGCACCGACTGAGACATGTCTCCACAGGGTGAACTAACGTCATGTTGCCTGTTAACAAGAATTGTTTTTGTGATGTTTATCCTATGCACCTTCAAGGATCGCTTTTATGGAGTCAAGTTACTATGTCCGATAAAAGAGCTTTGACTTCTTGTGATGGGAAACGAGATGCAAAGTCTTTGGGTTCTTCATGAAGTAAGATCTCACGCACCGTCCGACCAAGGTGCCACCCTCTGCAGCTCGACTTGTCTGACTTAAAAGAGAGATAGGCCCGAGCGAGCGGCCGCTAAATATTCGTTCAGACATACTGGGACTCTGGTAATAGAGCCCCTTTGGTTGTCAACCTGACACGTTGCATACGGAGCGAAGGGTGACCTCACGTCGGCCGATCGCGTGAAACAGCCCTTGAATAGCGCCGGACCACAATGTAGAATGTACTCTCAGGTAATCAGGTTTTCGGCGCTAGGGACAGCGGACATGTGTGTCCATGCATATTAGCAAGCATAGACTGTCAGTACCAACCAGCGCATCATGTAAACTGCACAGGAAAGCGAATGTGAAAAGGTGAGTGGTGAAAGAGAACTCAATCTTGACGCGTTTGATAATGCCCCTGAGATTCGTGCCTCTAGCTTCGCGAGGTTGGTGACTTGTTCCACTCATCAATCACCCATAATCAAAATCGAATGGCAGTTGTCGCACCGATCGACAACCAAAGATACAGGCCAATAAGTACACCCCGAGTTCACAAAGTACAACTACACAAGATGCAGCTATAGTTCGAAACTTTGATAGCAAGCTCACGCTAGGAACCAGCAACTTTTGTTCGGCCGCCACCTTTACCTGTCAGAATCGCAAATACGCTGTCAAATAATTATGGACAGGTGTTGTCCCTCGTAGGATCGCGGGCTTACCGTGTGGCCTGCGTTGTTACAAAAGTTTCACGGGATAAAATACGTTGAGTAGCGAGAATGTCCGAGATGATCTTGGTTCTGCAGCAAAAGCGGCGAGACGTCAGACTCGCAGGTCTCAAATTCCACGAAAGGTTCAAGAGGACTCCGGACACTATCGTTGTCTAGATTCTAGAATAAGTCTAGTCCTCGCCTTCGCAGAGCCTCCTACGTGTTTTCCCGGCTTCCAAATTGACGCCAACGAAGTAGGGCAGCAAAGTGACCGTTTCATACTGTATCGTCGATCTCTACGATATTCTTAAGATGAGGTGATGGTGCGGCGAAGAGCGGAATGCATGGCTCGCTTGGATGACCAATCGTGGTTTACCACCTTACTGGGCCTTACTGGGAAATTATGAGGACCGATGAGTTGCAGAGCCCTGTTTGACGGGGACATGCACTCTGTGAACTGGCGGTGTTCCGCAAGAATTATAATAATCAGCTGTTCGTGACTATAGCTACTGCCAATATGCTTCGTACCGCACAAGTCTTGACCAAGCTCGAACAGGATAGTGAATGCTCCTGCAGGAGACAGCCTATCACAGCTATTGGGATACGGTGCATGCGTGATGGACATGCTGTGATGTGGTAACTAGATTCTAGGCGCCCCGCACTCCCTAAATCATCGTCATCAGCCCTGGTGGGATTTTGTGGAGCCTTCCCGCGACCTCTCCAACCACCTTATGCAGGCAACGTACGCATCTCCTAGGACAGGAGCCATGGCAGGCACCTCGCTAACGACTTAGCTAGATCATGCATACCAAATACGAGTCCAGACTGCATGTGGACGTTATCAGTACCCGTCCATTATCAATTTTCGTACGCAAAAGCGTAGTGTCACGCTCGCTCTTTGCGATATTGCAGCGGCACCATGCCCTGTCAGGGCCTGGGCCCAAGCGCAGAATTGGACATTGTCTAGCGGCGTCTTCTTACTGCAGGTGCATTTATGACACTGTTAGTGTTTATACGAGGTCGCTCTTTGAAGGTGAGCGTTGAAAAGTCCCGATGAAGGGATTTGAGTGTAATTGCCTCGAGAAGTACTGAATCAAGACATCTAGCGCACAAGACTGGGGTTGGAGAAGTCCCGGAATATTGCAAATGTTTTTTCGAATCATTATAAGCCTCGTAATCCTCTTTGCAGATGCCCGAAATCCCTGTAGCATAGTAATACAGGACGTCAGCGCGCAAGATGGATTTCCTAGGGTGCGGAGCAATATGGTTCGACGTTCTATGCCACCATTTTGGCTCTGCCACCAATGTTTTGACATCTGTGGGCAGAGGATTCCATTCTACGGACGGCCCCGTTGACGCAATCATTAAATGAATACTAAGCGGTCAGAAATCTGGCACGCGTCGGGTTCGCAAAGCAGAGATTTTGAAATGTGCCCAGTTCATGAATCGCGATAATGCCATGTTAGAGTTTTGAGCATCGTACATCGCTTTGATCGAGGTATCATCACAGCCAGTGCACTTGACTTCATGAGCAAAGCTTTTAAGGCTTTTAGCCCCATAATGTTCCTCTTTACCCCTCTAGAAGCACGGAAGATCAATGTTAGGAGCAGAGCGCAAGATACTATCCTCGTGGAAAAGTCATCGCCAACAATAATCTCGAGGCAGCTATGAGGCACAAAATAACCTTCAGAAGAAGTTACCGGCGCCCGGAAATTTAATTTCTTGCGCATTCTTTCGAAGTGAACCAGCTCTATTGCTGATAGAGATCCTATCGAGCGATCGACGAGACCGTTTGCGAAGAGGCCCGGAATCCTAAGTGGGGTGTATGCGACCACTCTGGTCGGGCGCAAGACATGCATAAGCGAGGGGAGCGGAATAGGGGAAATTATTGGCCCTCCGCCTTACTTTCTCAGGCGCTACCATATTCAGGCTGAACCCCTGACCCCACCCTGCACCCTTATCTCCAAGCCGAAGGCGTGCGTGATCGGAAACCGTTTTGCATGTATGCTTGGTTATTTGCCGTGGAAGCATTCGTTCCACCATGAGGATGAAGCCGATACTGGGAGTGAGCACTGATCGCTGGAGCCGACTTTCTACGATCGTAAGATTGCAGCCTCTCCTATCATTCAAAGATATTGACTGGCAGGTGTGGCGAATTTCGAGAGGGTTCTGTTCTGTCCATCCTTAGTACGGATTATGATCCCCCTTATCCGTGTCGTCAAATGGAGATTGGATCACTCAACCCTTGAGGCAGAATTGCCCTTCGAAAATTGTCTTATACTTTCTGCTTGGATTGCTTTGGCTGGTCACTTTGGTGATATCTCAATCGTTTCAGACGCAGTCGAACCCTATTGGTTGTACTTCTCCAAAATGGTAAGATTACGTGACCCAACTACGCTCGGCCCTCGCTTGCCTGAATACTCAACGCAAAAACACACTTTTATAAGCTATGGAAGAGGCTTTCGATGACCGTAACTTGTTTTTCCAACAAAGCTGGATCAGGTAGCAACCAATGGAAAGAACTCGGTGACGACTGTATTCGAATTAATATTTCATTTCGAAACACATACATCATTGTATAACGTGCCAAAATATAACAATTTTATTAAGCTTCGACTTGAAAGATTGACACTTTTCTCGTTCAAGATATGTTCCGAAAGCAAGAGTTCTCAGTGCTTCTCCGCTCTTGCACCAGAACAAAAGCTCACAACCCCCACATATCATGCCGAACCTTAAACAACACCGGAAGTCTTTCTCCTAGACCGGGCAACCGTGCATGCACTATGCCTGCGCATTGCCACGTTTCTTGCGTGCAGAAAATGTGGATCTTCGCAAGCCGTAATTCAGCTGTTTTGGGATAGCTCTTAGCCACAAGGGATAGGAGTGAGTGGGTGTGATAGCCCTGCATGAACCACTCGGGCTTCACATACTACCCCTCTCATGCAACTGCGACTCAAGATGTGTCAGCTACCCCATGTAATCAGCATCCTAACCGATGGCTACAGATTCCAGCACCTTCAGATACCGCTTCATCTCCAACCAGCACACTCTCAGGCGTACCGTCTAGCCCCGAATAGTCCGAGCCTTCCGAAATACCATGCAAGGCTCTGAAGGTGCTCACCCGGTCTCTCCAGATATGCAAAGATCATGAATATCGAGGCAGAATGCGTCACAAGGAAGCGAATTACCTACACAAGGACTATCGAATGCTCCTCCTCAAAGGCACTGTATTCAGGGCCAGCAAACCCACCACCGGGCGTTTGGAACTCTTGCTAGCCTTTAAACGAGCGAAGTGAGACCGTTCTTAGAAATGATGTGGATGTACTTTTTCCTCTGCGCTATCATGTGCAGGAATTGACTACAAGGTTCGATTTAAAGACCTTGCCTGAGTAGTCGACCCTTCGAGAGACAGATAGACGGGACACGCTACAACATTCTGTAAGTGCTATTAGGGACGAACGCTGATTGTAAAATATGGCGCATCGGCCATATTAAAGTCAGAAGGCGATGCTGAAGATGCTGAACGAGCTCGTCTTACCTGCTCAAGCGCTCATACGCCGCCAAGGAGACTTTGTTCCAATGCAAACCATGGATTGATCATACGTGGACAAGGATACGCCACTATTCTGCGCACCACCGTCACACGCAAGACAACTACATTCGGAAGGAGCCACGCTGTTGATCTGTAGACTGCTATTATCAACTATTACCCTCCTCCACTAGTGAACTAAATCCAAGCTCACAAAGGGGTATAGATGTCCAAGGTACCTTGGCTGAAATCGATATCACTCACCCGAACGACGATTCAAGAAAACATACATACTCTCAACCTCTCTCCTCGTCTCAACTACGCACAGCCTAGCTCTACCAAGGACCCTTTTCCCACTTCCCACTCTTTCCTTTCAATAAAAAGCCCATCTAGCACAACAATAACAGCAACATCATTCGGCTCAACGAACATATCAGACACGTAAGCTTCTTGAAACCTAAGAAATGCGAAGGCGATGCGATTCGCCTTACGAACTCAAAATTAAGACTAACACAACTCTCAGTCTAAATCGTGTAGAGGAAGTCACAAGGAGTTATCATGGAGTGTCATCATCTTGACCCACAAGCCGTCGATGCCCGTCTTTGCCGCAGCCTTGCGAGATATCCATCCCACCCAACACTATAATCAGCCCGGTAGCAGATATTGCGCTTTATCATCCACAAATGGCCCGGCGGTGGCAGAGTCGCGATGTTCAAACTTATGCCCGATTCCTTATTGAACGCGGTGATGACCTAGGAGGGGATATGGTATAGGGAACCAGCAGCGAAGAGCAGGTAAAAGGGCCATAATTTTTACGGTTTGATTGGTGGTTGAGGCGGGAATACACAGGTTTGACAAAGTTTTGGAGTATCACTAGCCGAGCATGTAATAAGTTTGTTGGGGCGGCATGATTGTTGATATGCTCTGCGGGGCTTTTGCACGACAGCTTGAGGTAGGAAGATGCATCACGAATGACAGGAATATCAAGAGTAATGATTGAGGAATGAAGTTTTCAGCTATTCAAGCAAGCCATTGCTTATGTATGGTCCGTCCTGTGCAATCTATTTACACGAATTTAGTTGCTGGTCAACCACCCATGCGCCGCTCATTGCTCATCAATAGTCAGAATTGATAGGTGAATGCCATAATCCATCAAAGCTAGAAGCAACCCTTCCTGGGTAATCCTACATACATCATGCTACTCAGCGTCTTTTTCTCCGTGCGTAGCCATCCAGTCGAAATACCGAAGCACCGAAACACCAGCCCAACACCGTTCTATGCTGATTGCAACGAATGAAGAACGGCCCCTGAAGTGCTCTTTTAGAACAACGTTTGGTAAACTCGAGCGACATAGTGTACATGGGTATAAGAAAAGGTCAAGAACTCATTCAATCTTTGCTGATGTCAATAAGCCGCCTGTGGTGGAGCTAGCCTTGAGGGCCCAGGAGCTGGAGTGATTTCTGGCACTTGGCTCGGAGGAACATGTTTCCCTTTCGGATCGTCAACGACCACAGGATCATGCGGATCCGTCCCAGGATGAATCTCGACGCCTTCTTGGTCTTTAATCTGAGATCTACCATCTTGGCTGAACCTGGAAGGACCTTCCTCACTTCTCCTGCCTATCGGAGACCAGCCAGCCACACTGCCAGCAACAATACCGGTGGCCATCATTGCAGCAGCTGGACCGAAAGCCGAATTTGACCGTGACCTTCGTGACCGTCGAGTCTTTGACCTCCGAGAGTCAGGGCTACGTGGCGTTCGCTGACTAGCGGAATCGCTGCCTGCCGGATCACCGGTGGGCGTCTGAGGCGGCGAGTTGCCCCGTGACCTGGAGCGGAAAGAACCACTTCTCGATCGCGGTAGTAATGCTTCCACTGGGTGTGCAAGCTTATATTTGAGCACATTGAGACGACCACCGCGAAGCATTTTCATGAATGCTAATTCGTCCCTAATTTCCTCCAGAGCAGGGTTCCATTCATAAGGCTGGCGCTCCTCATCGGAAACTAATACCTTTGGCGCTGCCTTTCGCACGAACCAGGAAGGAATCAACTTCCGTATCAAGTCGTCCGGGATAAGTCGTAAAAGGACGCCCACAGGTATGGAGAGAAACCCAAGGATCACTGAGTAAAGCCATTGAGCGCGGTTGAGACGGTGCACAGAGAACGCAGCTCCGCCAATCATAACTATCATGATCTGGCCCGCAATGATGATGAATTGAATGCCGATGAAGAAGTAATTGCGATGAATGCCTTCGAAGATGTTCAATTTGTTGTCGAGCCGCCTGTTGTTGTATTGGTTAAAAATCTGCATCCAGACAAACGTATTAAAGACCAAGGTCTGCAACTGGTTCTGCTCGCGTTGTGATTGGTATGAAAGCAAAGTTGGGCCGGCGAAATACAAAATCAGCGTAACTACAAGTTGAAAGATGCATTGACCAACGATCATCTTCCACATCGCCAACGTAATCAAAGGTGCAGATTTGGGTTGTGGATTGCGGTTCAGAATACTTGGTGAGGGCGGATCAGTAGCCAAAGCAAGGGCAGCGAAAGTGTCCATGATGAGGTTGACCCAAAGTAGCTGGACAGCAGTCAATACCGAGGTCTCCGTACCGCTAGAAACGGCAGAGACGAATGTCAAGATAACTGCGGTGATGTTTACGGTGACTTGAAACTATCTGGAGTTAGGACGATAAAGTTTTAGAAGGAAGTTTAGTGAACGAACCTGGAGGAATTTCTTGACGGAATCATTGACAGCTCGGCCCCACATAATTGCTTTGACGATCGAGGCAAAATTATCATCCATCAGGATGATAGCTGAAGCCTCCTTTGCCACTTCGGTCCCAGCGATGCCCATCGAAAACCCTACATCCGCAGTCTTGAGGGCGGGTGCGTCATTCGTTCCGTCACCAGTCACAGCTACCGTCTCTCCCAATTCTTTCAACCTTTGGACTAGCTTCTGCTTATCGCTTGGACTCGACCGAGCAAGGACCTGAAGCTTTGGAATAATCTTATCCTTATCCTTATCGTCTAGATTCCTAAAAGCAGGACCTTCCATGACTATACCCCCAGGAGTGTAGATCCCGCACTCTTGCGCAATGGCTTTTGCAGTCAGAAGATTGTCACCCGTAACCATTCGAACGAATACGCCAGCTTTCTTGCAGGCATGGACTGCATCCGTAACACCTTCTCGCAGGGGATCTTGTATACCAACGATGCCAAGGAATACCATGTCCCTGAAAACCTCGTCGAAAACTGCAAGCTTTGGGTCATCATCTTGAGTCGCTATTCCCTTTGGAGGCCACTGCTCGAACTCTCTATACAGAAGGCCAATAGTACGTAGGGATCGTGAAGCGTATTTCTCGATGCGTTGGCTAAGTATCTCCTTGTCCTCAGGTGTTATGTCCACTTCGGAAACTTCCAATGTAGGATCACGTATAATTTTCGTGCATTTATCAAGTAGAATCTCGGACGCACCTTTAACTAACATTCGGTAGCGTCTTTTGTGTACCTTGACAACGGCAGCCATGCATTTCCGGCCCGAGTCAAAGGGCACGAATTGTACAATATCAGCGTTGGCCCTTTCTTCATTGAGAGCTCCCATGGCAAGATGATCCCTGGCAAAGCTGAGTAGAGCTGTTTCGGTTTTGGAGCCTACGAATGAAATTTGGCCACCATCGTCATCATTCTCGAAAGCCGTCGAATTAATGGTAATCGAATGCCTCAAAAGTGTCTTTACATCATTCGCAAGTAACGAGACAAAAGCGTCAAGAGGCCGGTCCTCCTCATCTTCCTCGGATGCAATAGCTTTGCCTTTAACGGGCGTTTCCGGCGAAGTTGATGCTGAAGTATCAGGGCTGCTCTTGTTTCCGAATCGTACAGAAGTACCTAAGACACCCGCAACTGTTGACATCTTGTTCTGGGTGAGGGTACCTGTTTTATCAGAACAGACGGTTGTCGCGTTGCCCATTGTCTCGCACGCTTGTAAGTGGCGAACTAGATTGTTATCCTTTAGCATCCTAGTGGTTGCGAATGCGAGCGCCAATGTAACGGCAAGTGGCAGACCCTCTGGGACTGCAACAACCACAATAGTTACAGCAACTATGAAAACTTGTAGAAAACGCTGTCCTTTTGCGCTGGCTCCGCCTTGAATTGTGTGCAACTGAACCAAAAACCGGATGAAGGTTGCTAGGAAGAGAAGAGCTCCAGCGCTGAGGCCTAATTTGGCTATCCAATCTGCGAGAATATTGAGTTTGACTTGCAGGGGGGTTTTGTCAATGTCATCACGGAGAGACATCAAAATCTTGCCGTGGACGGAATTGACCCCTACAGCTGTAACAAGAAACGTTCCGATGCCTTCAGTGACTTTGCCACCGGAGAGTATAAAGGGATCTATCTTAGCAAGGTTTTGATGTGCCTCGATAGCAGCGTAAGCTTCGTCTCCCGGATATTTCTTGAGTACATCAGACTCGCCAGTAGCCGACGATTCATCACATTTTAAGTTATGCCCTGATATGAAGATACCGTCAACTGGGATCATGTCTCCAGGCTCTAGATGCATGACATCTCCAACTAGAATGTCGTGCACTGAGACTTCTCGTGATTTACCCGATCGAATAACTTTGACGTTCCTATCCTCTTTCTTCTTGTTGAGCTTGACGAATTGTCGTTCCTTTTGATAATCGTTCGCAGCACCTACAACGACAACGATGACGATAGCCACCATGATGGCTACACCTTCAACCCACTCTACGGGTGCCTCCCCCCCAGGTTGTGGCGTGGTCGACTGATATATACCCAGACCTAGAGACACAGCGGCGGCAACAGTAAGGAGGATTAGAATCTTATCATTGTATGCTAACCAGGCAAGCTGAAGAAAACTTTTTGCCTTTCTTTCCTCGAGGCGGTTTTCTTTGAATATGCGTTTGCGATCCAGGAAAGAATCTTCAGAGATCTTGGTTGTTGTGGTCGCTCTCTTTAAAAGATTACCCCCAAGTTCCTCAGGATCTTTACGCTGCGAACCTGCCGCTACAGCTTCATCGAACGTAATGTTTCCATCCAGTAGTTTCTCATCAAGAGATAGCCCAGCTATACGGTCCGTTCGCAGGCCTTTCTCGAGACCTCTTAGTCCTCCAAGCGCGTGAAATGCAGCAAGACTCTTTGGAGTGTGTAATTTTCCCAATTGGCCAGGAGAGAATGCGAACTTGTTGTCCTCGACCTGGAAATCTCCCTCAGCGTCAAGATCTGGTTTTAATGCATCTGCATCATTGATTATATTATCATTACTGGCTGTGGTGCTTGCTCTGTCCTCAGCTGTCCAAGCAAAGGAAGAGACCGAAGTCGTACCGCTGTACGTTGTTGGGGATTGACCATGCTCTTCCGAATCAACGGAATTCCCTCTTGAGCGAGTGTTTGGCACAGCCAGGAAGTTGTCGGGTCGAAGTTCGGCCCATTTGGTAGCGGGGGAGGAAACATTGTGTGGCGAGGTTGGTCGGTTGCTTTCAAAGGAGTGTGCAGCTCGAAGGTCCGTTCTTGGAGACTCGGTCACTAATGGGCCGGGCTCTCGATCGCTTTCGTCATTCTGTTCACCCTATAGCCATCTAATATCAGCACCCACTCACAACAATAATAGAAGATACAGGTCCGCCTGGTGAAGACTGACAGGGGAAGTATCAATAGTAATTGTAGGCGCTCGAGGCCGTCGAGGAACGTAGGGTGAGTGCGGCGATGAATTACCATCGGCCTCAACTTCCGGCATGGTATGCGGGTATGTTGACCTTTAGAGTGCGTGCCAGTACGCTGTCCTTATAGTCACATGTATGCAGAAAAAGTATGGTATGATGTATGGTGGCGTGACGCTGCGCAGGTAGAAATAGAAGCTTTCTTTTAATGGTGCCCCAGTCTTTGCAAATGGTGATGGGTTATCAAGCTCTGAGGATTGGGAGATCGGGAGAGGAAGGAACGAAGCTTGACTACTTCAATGGAACGATCTGGGGTCTCCTAAGGCAGGCGCGGTGTCAGTAAAAGTCCCCCGATTGTCAACAAAAGCTCAGACCAAAGCTGCAAGTCTTTCTCGATACCTCTACACTCGCACCTTTTGCTGTATCCGAGGTTTGTTGCGTCTTGGCCGTCTTGAGGAAATGTCTGGAGCTCTTCCCACAGCTATTGCTGGCCTCTTCCCAATCTCCTTCAACGCGGGTGGAGGCCAGTGAACCCAGCAATCTTCCATAGACGGTGATTCCTGGCCTAGGGGATGCCATCAGATACAGAGCTCAATAGCTGTCCATTATGGGGGTCCCAAGGGGTGGCGGCAGTAATAGATACTGGAATATGCTAGGAGAAGAGCGGATAGTGGC
This sequence comes from Cladonia squamosa, assembly GCA_947623385.2. Taxonomy (NCBI): domain Eukaryota; kingdom Fungi; phylum Ascomycota; class Lecanoromycetes; order Lecanorales; family Cladoniaceae; genus Cladonia; species Cladonia squamosa. Next base: position 559,399 of record OX392384.1, read on the forward strand.
CAGGGTGCCAGAGCGAGCCAAAATATGCTTTGGAGTGAGAGGTCTGCCATTGCAAGCAAACCGCGCTAGAGGAGGCTGTGCACTGGGAGCTAGACTATTGTCGGAAGGACGACTGGCGGCAAAAGTCCGAGATTGCCGCATAAAGGCGTCCATGAGAGAATGAACAAGCATCTACACAGTAATAACTCTCTTTCGATTACTGATGAATGTTGCTCATCTTGCATTTTGTGGTCGTCATGGAGGTAATAATCTCAATTCATAATACCCTTTTATATTCCTCAGGGTTACATTTATACGGTGCTTTGGCGGGCCGACTCGGCCTAGGGCGATCTTCAGGGCCATTATCCTGCGGCCGCATATCAGGCCTGCCCACTAAATCATAGGGTGCATGAAGCACGAAGAACTGACCGTTGCAGGCATTGGAGCAGGAAACTGTCAGGAATTCTATTGGCGCCTATATAAACAACGTTTCTCGTTAGTGGCCAAAGCGTTCATTTTCACCCACACGAAACGTGGCCCTGAGGCAACGCATCATATGCAATGCACCTCGAAGCACGGATTACTAAAAAGGCTGTGCTCCAGTTATAGGGCATCGTCCCCAAATTCTAACCAATAGACTTCATTCAGCACAGCCCCCTAGAGTCCCACTCTCTCCTTACACGGAGACTCGGGTCTTATGGAGGGTTGACCTATGCAGATGTCGCTCTCGTCGTCCACAAGTCTAATGTTTCCCCATTCCTCTTCTTCTTGCCCTTCCCGCCCTTCGCTCCCCGCGCCTCCGCATGGATGATACTCTTACTCAAGGCGGCGAAAGAATCGACAAGCTCAGGCATCCTCTCCGCTGCCACAAAGCAGGCAGCGATATCTGAGCCTTCTTCGGCGATAAGGGCTGCCAAATCCATGCTTTTCAAGAGCAAATCACGACTCAGGTAGCGCGAACTCAGGTTCAAAACCGTAATGTAAGCCAATATCACTTCAGGCAGACATGCCACGCGTATTTCCTTGAGGTCTTCGGCTTCCGCCTCTAATTCCAGGATCAGTCACCTGCCTGGACTCTGCGCAAATCATGCTTACCGTTCTCCGCCTTCTGCAGCCATCCATGAAGTAGTGGCTCCATAGCCGTGTCCACCCTGTAATATGCTTTTTGGAATGCGCCCTTCCACGGTTTGAGATCTTGTCCCGCGTCCACCCGTCTAACGATTAGGATATGGTCAGAAAAAATAAGGTCTTTTAAGCTCCGGATTTGACTTACTTCCCACCCTCATGAGCCAGACGTTCCCATTCTTCCAATGCATCCAGAGCAATGAATAAATCTTCAAGATCCTTAAAGGTTCTCGCTAGCTCTAAGAGCAATTCGTGATCGTTGTCGACAGGTCTTGCAGATGAGCTAGGTCGACGGCGTTGACTGCTCGTACGCTGTGATCCTGTGCTCCTAGAGACGTCCCGCTCTCCCGCATCATCATCGCTAGGATGCAGGTCTTTGCTGATATCTGTCGTACGGCCTAGGATATACTTGGTCTTGGAAAGTGAAAACTGAGAAAGTGACACGGTTTGCGATAACTTCCTTGCTGCGGCTAATCCATTGGAGCCTATAGTTTAAGAATAATGTTAATAATAATTTTGACAAAACGGACGGACTTTCTTACGCAAAAGATGTTTGTATATCAGGGATCCTATTGCCATGGTCGGTGTCCAATGACCGTCCATTAGCAGGTACCACTCGAAACCATGGATGAGGTCATTTTGATCTTCCGTGATTGTATCGCCAATGAAATTTGGCCGGATTTGACGAAGGTCCATTATATCCTTGCGGCTCTGCTCGAGTATGGTTATAGGTGGATAATTTGGAGGGATGGACCCCTCTGGTGTTGTGTCCACAATGATCATTTGAAGCTGTTTGCTCAAAACGCCAGGTACATTGATATCATACTGCTTCATCAGCTGCATGAATGTTTGGCGCTCCCCATGCTCTTGAATAGCAGGGAGCTGGCGGCCTAAGCAAAACAACGACCTTTTTGCTGAAAGTCGGGAAGCGTAGAGTGGCAAGAGTTGTTGTTTGCCAGCTTTACCTAGATAGTCAATATAGGCGACGACTATGTTCTCCATTACTTCAGTGTGTTTATCTTGTTGAAAATTATGACCGAGGTCTTGAAAGATAAAAATAATGTGGGTGATCATGCGCAAGAGATCATGATCGCCCGTCGTAACTGGAGCGGTGATGCTTCGCTTCCCAACTGGGATCTGAGGCAATGGGATGGTCTTAGATCTTGCCCCGACGTTGGCTGATTCAGCAAGTGCAATTCCATGTGTGAAGACAAAGTTTTCAAAGGAATTTGCGATAAGGCTGCCTTGCAACATTTTGAAGGGATCTTTAGCTTCTTCCTTGGTTGCTTCCATTTGCTTCATGTTCTCCACAATGTCCCGCGCATTTTGTTCGCTCTGGCCTCCGAGCATAGAGAGTTTGAAGGAGCCGGTCTTGTCTTTCAAGGCCTTCGGCACGCGACCTGAGAAGTTTGTTCTCACGTAGCGATCAAAGGAATGTAATAAGTATGAGTTGTAGTGAGCAAAAAGATAATCGTCCCAGCAGCGGCTGACCTTCTGAACACTGGACAGGTAGCCGCTCAGGACGCCGTATACAGCATTCTCATATTCGTCAATGCCGCCATCTTTGGCTGCAAGGGCACAGGTTTGCCGCCACAAGGCTCGTGATTGCCAAGTTGGAGCTGAAAGGGTATCGGAAAGAGAGCTTCGAGGGTCACCGCACATTGCTGCGGCTCTCCAGCCCTCAACTCTTTCCTGGCACCATTCCCGAACGTAGCTCCAGTCCTTTCCTCGTCTAACCATCTCCCAGCAAGCCAGCCACATAGCTCTTTCAAAGTAGTGATCCTGCTTTTCGAGGCTTCGCCCTTGACGTGTGATAGCGTCCGGATCCAGCTGAGTGACCAGTGGTTTGGTTTTCTCTGAATTTAACAAGGCAGCATCAAGACCCGGATCGTCTGGATCAAGAGCTTTCGGCCACGACCGTAGACGCTTTTGGCCTTTTATTGCCTCTTTTGTGAACAGCCAACTGTGTGCCCAAAGCCCGGAGCCGCGGTCTGCGCCTGCCTCCAGCTCTTCCACCACTTGCTCGATGTTTTGGCCCATTTGATCTGCAGACTTCTGCAACCATCCCACCACGACATGTCTCCCCCATGCCAGATCGTCAGACGCGAGAAAGCTATTCCATACCTCTTTCTCTGACGAATACCGATGGACCTGATTGTTCTTGCTAGGTCGCACAAGATTCGAGCCAGCTTGCGATCTTGCAGAGTCCGGTATCGGGTATTCCGCTTGCAGCATGAGACTCAGTAAGTCCCAAGTGTGTTCCTCTTGCTCCCACCTCTTGAGATCTTCAACCGTAGTCGTCATGGCTCTATCCCCTGCAGAAGCGGGCCTGGGCGTCGACTTCCCACTGGAGCTTCGTACTCTGCGTCTAGTCTTCTTGGACAATTCTCGTCGTCTCTCAATCCCATGCATGCTTCCCAAGTGTTTTACAGTGTCGCTAGCTATCTTCTTGTAGGCGTTGACTAGAGGGAGGACATGCCTACAGTCGGCATAGACCTCTTGCTGTCTTCTATTGCTCAATCGGTCAAGATTCTCTGCGAACTTCTCAACTTGCTTTCCAACACGATCTGCAGTTGCTTGGAGTGGATGAAGGGCTCGCTGCACGTCGCTGATCGTGGGAAAAGTAGGTGATTCTATGGAGGAACGCGCGTGAGGATCATCAGGATCGTCCTCCATAACGACATCTGAGTATCCATCGTCGGCATTATCACCCGATGCCTCTGAATGATGGAGGCTGTTCCAGCTTTCCTCTCGAGACAGCCTTCTTGAAGGCATTCTTGGAGAGAATTCAGGTTTTGGCGCACGCTGGCTGCTGTGAGACGCTGGGCTAATGATGCCACTTATTTTCCTTCACATTTCTGGTAGCTGAGAAGGTTAAAGTGGTATTCATTTAACACACTGTTGATATTGCTCCGTTCCTGGAATTGCAGGCGCGCGTAGCCGCCCACCGCGCTTAAATTTTACAGATCAAGGTGCGGGATCGAAGAAGAATTCGTTTTCTTCATACAATGTCTATACAGGCGTTCATTAGAGTCTCGGAACAGACCTCCAAGCTGGAGTATTCATCAGTGTTTGTTCAGATCCCCGGAGGGTCTCCCTGCGTGCTCACGATCGTCTAAGAGAAATTTTATCACTCTCTATCTACAGGCCAGATTCCTTCGTGGATATGAAGGTCTTGACAGGAAAGCGAGCTGTTACAGTGTATTTACAGTAGCAAGGGCGCTATATATACTCCAAGTTTCTCGATACGCCTCTGTGGCTTATCCTCGGGGATTGCATCTCTCATACGCCTTGGCTGCGTTGCTTCATTTTAAGCCTGAGAAGATTGGCCTTTGGACAAGAGACAGTTTTCGCGTCATCGCCGTGTCGCTGATAGAAAAGATTACAGCATTTGTAAAGTTCGTCTATCTGGCTTTGGCATTTTTCCTCTTTGTATGAATTCTTCTGAATGCAGTCTGAGGCAGTCTTAGCACGCGGCAGGTTTATACCGGGGTTGGCTCTCAGCCTACCTTGAATGGCACACTAATATCCTATCAACATATTGGCAGAATAATTCTCTATGGGATTCACTCACTGCAAGCGGATGGCAAGGCGGGTCCGTATTCAAAGCTTCCTCCATACCCTGTACTGTAATATCAGCGTACATAGACTAGATTACATATGCAGCCAATCAAATCACCATCGTGCTCTCAACAACAAACATGCAAAGAAAGGAGTCAGATCATGTGCCAGCTGGTCAATGAGTGGGACATCAGGGTAGTGGCAAACCGTGGTGAAGGTACAATGACGCTATGCGGCCCCCGAATTCTGGAACCTCTTCCTGATTGGTCAAGTGCTGATTATCTCATCCACTTCAACTTCTCATATACAACACCAACCTCACGTCGCACGTCTTCTTGGAGGTCCAAGGAAGATATATCCTTACCCGCTGGAAGCGAAGTACCTATCTGTGACACGTCCCCCATTAATGTAACAATTCCCCAACACCACCGAGAGCTACTTTTCCTCTGCGGCCAACCTTTGTATTGAACAAGGCAACTGACATAGTTATCAGCTTCTGACCCACATCGAAGAACCCCCGTCGGGTATTACGTTATTTTCCGCTTGACAGGACTCTCTCATTGATCTCAACACCACCAACAAAGGAGCAACATCACCATACAATCGAAATGTCCGATCGCGATCAGTCACCAGGCGCCGGAGGCAATCAAGAGGACCAGCCTCGAAGCGAGCACCTAAATATCAAGGTGACGGATAACAACAACGAGGTCTTTTTTAAAATCAAGCGCACGACCAACCTGTCAAAACTCATGAACGCTTTCTGTGAGCGTCAGGGCAAGGCCCCCAACTCAGTCCGCTTTTTGTTCGATGGGGCGCGAGTCAACCCGACCGACAGCCCAGATTCTGTGAGTCACCAATCTCTACATCACTTCATCCTCACTTCACGAGCTCTGTCACTTTGATAAAGTCACTAATAGGTCTCACAATAGCTTGAAATGGCCGACGGCGACACCTTGGAGGTGCATCAGGAACAAATTGGCGGGGCTTGAGATCACCATCTCATAGAGAATACGAAAATAGATGAGATGGACGCGTAAGTGATGGGCTATGGCTGTGTGTGATCTTCGCTAGGGAGATCTACATCTCTGCTATCACTGCATCTTTACATCGATGGTCTCACACGTTTTACATTGCAGCGGGCGCTCAAGGCGCATATTGTTACGGGGAAGGGGAGGGCAATTCATAGATGAAATCAATCTTCATGCAGCCATGCGACTGTCTCTTCGTTCAACACTCGGGCTACAGAGTGATCTTGATATCTGGTGCAATCCATGAAGGCTAGACTAGATGTAATTCCCCGGAATATCATTGGTAGTTGCACGATGCAATCATTGATGCCTGAATATGATACATACCACCCTTATGCGACATTGCTCCATACAAGCATAACTTTCCTTAACGTTGTCCTGAGGCTACAGATACAATATCTGAGTAGTTCCAAATATGTATATATTATCCAACACTTCGATCCAAGATGAAGTTTAAACTGGCGCAGCGTCACAATGCCCAACCCACATCGTCCCCCAGAGATTATCCAAATCCCTCACTCCTCCCAGATCGCCCTCTTATTCGCCTCTCTCTCCCTCTCTTCCTTCTCCTTCTCCTCCTTTACCTTCTCCCTCCTCTTCCTCTCATTCTCCCTAACAGCCTTCTCATACGCCTTCCCCTCCTCCGTTTTTTTCGGTGCTCTCACTCCCAAGGCACCCGCAATCATCCTCCCCGCCGCTGCACTACTCTTCTCCGGTCTTTTATCCAAGCCTGCTTGCGATGGACGGCTCGTGCTCGTAGATGAGGATAGAGGGTAAGGTTTGTTGAAGGTGGTCCAATCGGTGCTGCTTTTGTTTCGGGCATGCCGGGAGGTAGGGGAAATGGGCGTGGGAGGTGGGGCATTAGGGGGCTGCGTTTCTTGTGGGGTAGAGGGGGGTGACGGTGTGCTGGTCGTTGAGGAGGATGAAGAGGCCTCTTCTTCCCAGTCGTTGGGAGTGGAAGATTTTGGAGGTCTAGAATTGCTGGGCTTGCTGGAAGGAGAGATCGAGAGCTTCTTGATGGAGCTGTCAAGGCCTGGATTCTAGTTAGAGGGTTTGGCAGCCTGGCTGTTGGAGAAGGAATACCTTGAGTTTTGCTAGTATTGGCGGTCATTGATGCTTGTGAAAGTAGCGTACGGGGCAGATTCGGTCTTTCCAAATATATATATGAGAAATATGGTGATGTTATACGTGTAATGTATACAAAGGACAAATTCGCATTTGCATGGAAGTACGTTATATGAAGCTGCAATTGCTAGCCAAAGTCAAAAAACGCACAAAGGCTGGGCGCAAAGTTGGCAATGCGAGTACAGGCGCAAATTCAGAAATAGGAGACAGTCTCCTGAGCTTATTGTACGTCAAAATGGAGCATGAGATATAGAGAGAGGCACGCAGGTTGCCAGATCTCCCGCCTACGTGGCAGGGAGGGGGGTTGAAAGTCTAGATTCCAGGCATGTCAAGCCGACTAGCTCCGTTCGATTTCTATTGACAGCAATGCTGAAGCTGCCCCATCAGATGGAAGGGGATGTAGTATATCCGTAGATATTGCCTGAGTAAGTGACAAAAGAGAGTGTGGAATTGCGCTAGATCTGGTAGAAGATTACACATGGTATCTGCCCAAACATGATCCTTTATCCTAGATATCTTCCTATAGACAAGGCATCTACTTAGACATATCGCGATCATCACAGCATAGGCATTTAGACGTGAATACCAGCTCGCCAGCTCGTCCTTGATGTGAATGGCTCGGGGTATTCGCTTTCCACGCAAAGTCGACGAGAGATGTACCGTGCCTTCTCATAAGGACATACTTAAGATTCTTGATAACGTAGCTGGTCTCGCGCTACTCAGGGCTCTTAACAGCATTAACTCAATTATAGTCGACTTGATTCGTTCAGTAATTCGACAATATATAGGAACAGCCTAAACAGGAACATTTTGTCTCGAGTTTACCCACTCAGGCCATCCGTACGATGAAGCCCGTTTCTGAATGACGACGTCTAGGTATTTTAGTGGCCTACTATAGTACGAGCATGCTATGGTCCAATTGCGATCACAGTTAAATATACCATCTTGTCGTTCTCACTTTAACATAAAATATGCATCTGATACAGGTGGCTAACATGGGGTAAGAAGCTCACATGAGGTAGCCAAACTACAAGAAGAGTGCCATTGATCAGATACAGTGCTATATCCCAATATATCTAATTGAGCTTTCTCTTGAGCATGGCTTTTGGCAAATCACGGAGAACAAGTATGGGCGGGGCGGTTCGGATCTACATGCCCGTTCTGTAAGCCGTTTCTGCCGATCTACGTTTTGGCCGGTATCAAATAGCGTCCAATATTACCTATCTGCCAACCTGCGATGTGAGTCATGGTAATACCCAGTCTTTCATTATAAAAATCTAGGATGGTTACGTAGAGAAGAATTCACCTATACAAGACCCAAATTCCGAGTTTGCTCTTCCTCCGCGTAGCAAGATGGGTAGAAACTTGGTTTATCCCAAAGTCGATAAGAACACGGTTCACCGCAAAAGCGATCGTGGTAAGCATTTTCCAAGCAATGGTGTATATCTTAAGGTAGCATTGTGACTACAGGCTTTTGACAGCTTTATTGATGACATTCTTTCCAGCTAGCTATGATCTTCAAACTATACATTCGATCATCAATTCGACGCCAGTCCTACATGTATCTTTCAACTCATCAGATCCTGAGGACCCTTTTCCCACAATACTCCCCATGATAGGCACCATGGCTTCTTTTGAACATCCCAGCGCGGATCTAAATGAACCCTTGGAGTGCTATCTTCATGGCTACGTGAGCTCAGGCATCATGAAGAGAGCACGCTCGACTTCTGAAAATGCTCTGCCAATAACAATTGCTGCCACGAGAGTGGATGGCATAGTCCTTAGTCTGACGCCCAATTCTCACAGCTATAATTATCGATCTGCTGTGCTTTTTGGATATGGCAGCCTTGTTGAAGACATTGAAGAAAAGATGTGGGCAATGCAGACTGTCACTAACTCCGTTGTGCCGAGTCGCTGGGACAACTCGCGGTCGCCCCCTGATGGCTCTGAGATGGCGTCAACAACAATTTTGAAAGTGAAGATTGTCAACGGCAGTGGCAAAATCCGAACGGGGGGGCCCGGAGACGAGAAGAAGGATATTGAAAGAGAGGACTTGGTTGGGAGAGTCTGGACTGGCGTGGTGCCCATCTGGGAGACTGTTGGTGAACCGGTACGCGGAGGTGCGGGTCTCGTAGACCAAGTACCAGAGCATATCCGAAATTTCCAGAACAATATGAATGAGACGAACCAAGAGTATGCCAAAACGGCAGCCAAGGCGAAGTCTCCTGCCGGTAAAGGATATTGAACCCCGTGCCAAGCTGTCGGCCTTGGCCAGTAGCCGCTATGTAAGCTAGGGACTGCTGTATTGGTTGCGGTGTAGACAAGAAAGCTGTACAGTCGCGTGCGTTTCTGAGCTATACGTAAGATTTGACTTTGTAGCAAAGGAGAAAAGGCAATGTGATGGTTTTGCAGCGGCGTGGTTGCGATTGTCTACTGCCTGTCTCTGCTATCTGGTACAGCGGACGCTGGATCTGTTGACGAATGCTATATGATGGTAATTGACTTGCTCGCAGTAGCATCCCACTACCAAATGCCTCTGGGTTACAAGGCATTGAGGCTACAGTCCATGGGATGACTAGACGCAAAGCCTCAACTCCCGTCAAGAGCTTTTCCAACAAGATCCTTGCACCTCTCGCTCATTGGAATCTCCAGAGCAAGCTCGTGTCCTTTCTCACTCATCTTTCCCCAAGTCTTCTGCAATATCTTTACAATTTTGTCCTCATCATGCTGCTTCTCAAACTCCTCGAATTGATCGTCCAAGAAAACCAGGCATGCAACATCCTCTAAGGTCTGGGTCTCTGCGTCTTTCTTCAAGTCCTCTTTCCTTATAAGGTGGGCGACTCTATTAGCGTCGTCCTCAGAGTAGCCACAGTCCAAGCAGATCTGGCAAGCCATCTCCGCCTGTCTTTTCTTGAGATATGTACGCCAGGCGTGATACCCGACCTTGTTCATGGGATATGAATCCCGTGGTATCTCCCAACGCCTTAAATGCTGGGCACGTATTGCCAATCGTAAGATATCTGATGCATTAGGGTTGCATTTCTCTAGATACCTGCTCATCTTTTCGCTGTAATGCAGCTCGTACGGTATCTTCCTGCCATTGACCTCGACCTTATTCGGGTCTAGAGTGTGAGCTTCATCAATGAGCTTGAGAGCAGCGAGGTAGTCTCCGTCATGCATACTGTGGAGTCAAGATGTCTCGCTCTATTGGTGTGTACCAATGACTGAGCGCAGAGGAGTGGTTCGTCAATTGGATGTCTCGCGGCTCTAAGACAAAACCGGCACCACCCGCAGTCAGCAGAAACGGCACTTGGAAGGACAACAGGCACCCAATATATCTATCAAAAGAACGGGAGCAAAAGGTTCCTAATAAGTGGCGATATGAAAACCTTCATCGTTGAAGACGAATTTCGCAATACTGTTTCGGTAATTCTTACCTTGACAACGCGCGAGGTGGGCTTTATCTTATCGCTATTACCTGTACTTTTGTAAGGTCATAATGAACAACGATATGTATTAGGGTTTGAGCGATTTCGTAGTCAAAAGCGTACTAAAGCGCCTTGTTGCCCTAATCAATTGTGGATTGGATCGTTTCAGCCAATCGAAGGGATGGTAAACAATGACGCTCAAGAGTGTACCGCGAAGACCTCCAGCAAAACAACAATAGCGCGTCCCGTCGTTAGGGCGACAGTTTGCATAAAGCTTCGCTCATAGACGAACATATCGCCACTTCACACTGTAACATATCCTTCACACTTGCTTGTTTCCTTCCTAATGAACATAAATAATTTGATTCAAACCGACCTGACGTACATATTGCTTCGCTTTCCCCAGTTCAACCAACCATGGTACGCTGGATCGCTACATGAAGCCCTATTTTGTCTTAAAGCTGACAATAACGCCAGAATTCATCCACACTCCGTAGGCTTGCGGCTGACCACGCCTCCCTTCACAATTCCGAGCTGCCGCCTCACTACATACACCCTACCTCAAGCTCAGAAACCACAATGCCTGATGACCTCAATCAACTTACCATACTCTTGACCGGTCCACAAGGCACACCTTATTCGCAAGGACTCTGGAAGCTGTTCTTCAAGATCCCAGATGACTACCCCAAGAGTCCTCCCAAAGTATCATTCCGCACCCGAATATGGCATCCGAATGTTGAAGAAAACACTGGTGCCGTCTGTGTCGACACATTGAAAAGGGACTGGCAGTCCAATTTGACCTTACGAGATGTGCTTATCGTAAGCTGCATCGCCCCAACCATCTACATACAATGCTAATCAGTGGAACTGTGTAGACGATCTCGTGTCTCCTTATCCAGCCCAATCCTGACTCCGCTCTCAACGCCACAGCTGGTCATCTTCTACAAGACGACTATGAATCTTTTGCCCGCCAGGCCAGACTAATGACATCGATTCATGCTGGGATACCTGATGAAATGCGCGAGGCAGTATTGGTGGCCAAATCACGTGGCGAAGAACCCGGGGCAATCATTGCGGAAAACATCGAAAGGAAACCAAGAATGAAATATAAGTCAATGACCTCGTCTACCGTGGTCATGAAGAACCTGCCACACCGTTTGTCAAGTAAACAACTTGCACCATCACCTCGCCAAATCGTCCAAGAACATGATACAACCAGCGAGGACGAGGAAAATTCCGAGTGTAAAGAGAACGATCCAATGCTTTCTCCATCTCCAGTACCCGCCCTTCCCCAACGGAGACCGATGTTGGGAAAGCGCCCTCTTTCAGATCTACCCGTTCCCCTAGAGACACACCCGGACTCTGGCCATGCGCCATTATTGAGCCCCTCGGAGCAGAATATTGCCAATGGCTCGGATGCTACCTCTAGCAACAGTAAAGGAGGGAGCTCACGCAAGGACTCACAACTGATGGAACGAAATACAAGTAGCAACACGAATGGGCGCCGTATTCAAGATGTAGAGTTAAATGATGTGGCTACACAACTTCTCGAAGACCAGATCGCCGACGGCCCTCGGCCCTCAAAGCGAGTCTGCTCTGAAGAAGGCAAAGAGAATGCTTTGGAGGAGCATAATTATATGAGGCTGCCTGACTGGCCACTACCCATTATGAACAGTATGAGCAGGGAATGTCTCCCAAACTCGAGGAAACCTTCAGCTCCAGGCTCGACGATTGTAGGGAGTTTGAAGGGCAAATCAAGGGTTGGACTGAGGCGTCTGTAGATCTGGCGTTATGAAAGATGTTCCGTAGTATTGACGTTATGAATTGGCGGACCTTAGTAGCATAGCGTGGCCTGGGAATGAATTAATCATGGGGAGTCCAGGACCATAACCTGCGTCACAATGATTAGACATCGCCTGAATACAATCTTGGGTATCTCAATTGAACATTCAAAAAGATATCAATTTGTGCTAAATATGCTCATGAAATTTTTCCAATTGCAAAATATATTGGTATCTGCCGAGGTAGCGACGCGTCCTGGCCGGTCTCGCCTGGGACAGTTCGCAATGCTCAGAATCGGTGACAAATTTTTACATGCGATTTAGCATATGAGAGCACACGGCACGCCTTGGAGAGTACAGCACGACATCTCAAAGGTGTTCATGCTCAAAGCACTTCCCGATGAGGGTGTTACTCAGAATCCCTTTCATAGGTAAATTGGCTTTTCTGGAGTGCGGCCCTAACGCAGGAACCCGCCTGAAAGCAGTTTAGCCGCAAATCATGTGCCTTACTATGTGCCCCCTTTCCCTGACACGACCTGTTTCGTATTTTACAACCACAGGACTTCCTTCACGTTCCTTCATTCACACTCATTGTATTTGCATCACTGCTCTCTTTTTTCCTTTTAGGGGCTTCACTCAGTCCTTGTCGTTCCTTACTACCCACTATACCTCATAATCACAGCTTCACGTCATGTATTTCTCCTCGCTCCTTGCAGCCGCTGTCGCGACGGCACCTCTTGCGGCCTATGCAAAGGGCCAACTTGGATACGCTCTGGGTTCCCGAATGCCCGGTATGCTCTACTACTTTTCTGTTTGGGTGTATTCTAACATAGGACGAAGATGGATCATGCAAAGCCCAAGCAGACTACGCTGCGGATTTGTCAGTCCTCAAAGAAACCGCGACGATTGTTCGAACGTACGCGAACGTCGATGCAGGAGACACATCAGGACCTATCTGCTATGTGCCTAGTGCCCTTCTCCCCGCTGCCGAAGCAGCGGGCGTGAAAGTCATCCTCGGTATCTGGTACGACAATCCCAAAGCCGATAATCACTAGCAATGTTGACTTTTAGATCAAGGGCGGATACCGACGAGGCATTTGACGCCGACGCAGCACAATTCTTCGATTACGCCGCCCAATATGAATCAACAATTTACGCAGTCACCGTTGGGTCGGAGACCCTATACAGGAATCAAGAGGACGCATCAACCGGTCTCACCGCCGAGGGCCTTTTAAACCAAATTCAGAAATTCAACGACCAGCTTAAGTCCAACGGTTTGGCGGGCAAGTTCAAGGTCGGGACAGCCGACAGCTGGAACAAATACCAGGATGGAACTGCTGACCCCATTATCACGGCCGGGGCTGTGGATATCCTGTAAGACTCTACCGGGTATCCAACACTTTGTTCTTGATCACTGACTTGATGGAAACAGACTCGTGAACGCGTTCGGTTACTGGCAGGGTCAGCTCATCAGCAATGCCACCGCAACCTACCTCGACGATTTACAGCAGGCATACGGACATATTCAAGACGTTGCTGGTTCTACTACATCGATCGAACTCTGGAATGGAGAGACAGGATGGCCCACGGATGGTATGATACGAAACTCCCTATACCGGGATTTGGCTGACTTCATTTCAGGTGGAACAAACTACGGAGCTGCAACTGCAGGCACAGCGAATGCTTTTACCTTCTACAAGCAAGGTGTCTGTGCTGCTCTTGACTGGGACTTCAACGTCTTCTACTTTGAGGCCTTCGATGAGCCATGGAAGCCAGAGAGCACTGGTGCTGACGGCCAGCCTGGAAACGAAAACCACTGGGGTGCATACAATGCCGACCGATCTCCCAAATTTTCAGACTACTCGTGCACATACACCTCTTCCTAAAAACCTCAAAATGGATTGGTCTGGAACGGCCGCGGTGGATGGGAGGAGCTTGGCTCATCAGGTCCAATCTCCTATGTTTTGGGTTCTTTCAATTCTATCAACTTTGAGCGTCCTGTAGCGAACCTTGTCCTGGATCGGGCCAAGGCTTGTGTGTCCCAAAGAATGCCCTGTGTTTTAGGTGTCAATAGACAGTAGGCATTCTGTATAGTGACCGTAATAGAGCTTCCTAATCACCCCTACACCCTTTCGCGAGGCCAATCGGCGTATACCCTAGTGAAAGTAGACATCAAAAAAGGGCTGAGATACTCATTGACCTAAAGTAAAAATACCCATGTACACAGGGTTTTCCCCACCAGTCAATTGTTATTCCTTGCGGGAAAAAACGTTTCGCCAAGACATTCGCGGACATTATTGACGACGCCTCCTGAAGTATCCTGACGCGACTGTCCGCCAACAGATACTGCCGGCTAGCATCCGGTGGAAAAATGCTTGTATCTCATTGACTTCTAGCCCAATACACCACACTCCTTTATCATTTCCTTACTTTGTCATATCGAATCAGCGGCATCACTATACAGATGGCATCCTTTTAGCTCGAGTCTGCCGAACCTCTTGTGCGAGTCGAGGTATGGCGCAGCGTTGGTGAATAAGGTGCTCATATATCGAAGATTCCCTGCGAGAAACACCCGGGCGTCAACGCGATTGATCCAAGAGTTGTTATTCGTCCAGCTTCTATGCCTACTGGTAGCCACTACCTCCAACAAAACGAGGTACCCTTCAAACATCGTCACGCCAGAACAGCTGCAACCTCGCCTATTTTGCAGTCTGTAATCAACGTGCACATATACATAGCGTGATCGGTTCTCAGATGCACGCAGCACCGGACAAATAATCTGGAGCATCCCGTGCGTAGGGTGCCTCCCATATCTGTTACTGGAAGAAGTCTACCCACTTGAATCTGAGGGAAGAGCCAATGTTTACGGCTTAGCTTCCGAAGCTCAACTGCGCAAGAGTCGGAGCACCGAGGAATCTAACAGGGTTACGTGGTCTCAGCCTTCGCATCTTCTCGGCGTAAAGAACACCAACAATATGGATACACGAAGTCCTCTGGAACATTTGGAACCGAGTGTACCTTCTCGGAAGCTCAGCAATGATACACAAGGCTCAGAAGGTCCTCTTCCCCCACCATCATTGAACTCTGACCACACAATGTCTGAACCACCGGTCTTAAATACGCCAATCAGTATTTCAGAGCATATCCCGAAGCCTTCGCTGTCAAGTGCTGCTTCGTTTCAAAGACCCAAAAAGCGTGTCGTCGGGAAGACTAGGACTATTCTCATTGGACTTCCCATTGAGAACGAATCTGATAGAACGACTACCAGAGAAAGTTATTTAACCCCGGAAGACGTGGCTAAGCGTCTAGAGGACTGGAAGAACAAAGGCTATAACACAGAGGGATTCGTACTCGCTCCAGCACTGGATGACACGCCTCTGCTTCTGAATGGTCAGAGCCGGGCTGTGCATCCAGACCCCGAGGACGAGAAGCGGGAGCGCGCCGACCGCACTTACAAAGTCAGCATACCAGACAGACGAGAATGGGAGGCGTATGTCAATTATTTGAAGGAAGAAAAGTTACGTGCTTTGGGCGTCAGCTTTGGTGATGAGGAACTCCCCCGGAAATCACCAGCACCGTCCTTGATGAGCCGGCAAGCCTCTTCACAGAGTTCTGCTATGCTCATTTCACCAGCCCTGGCGCCCTTATCGGCGCAAGCGACGCCGTTCCCTCCCAACTTTCATAGCCCTGTCAACCCCGCGACACAGATGGGCAAACCTGGGGTATCTCATTTCCCACGATACTCTATGGCAATGCCCTTTGGCGAGAAGTCTTTTAGCCCATCGACCCAGTTTCCACCAAATGCCCAATCTCCAGGACCTGCGGCTTGGTCACCCCACCAATTCATGGCTTCTCCGCCTGGCTCAAGGGTTGCTTCTCCGTTAGCGAGTGGTGGGCGTGTGCAAGACTTGAATGCGGTAGTATCACCGGTAGTATCTCCAGTTCAAAACAGTGTTCCACCTCCTGTGCAGAATATCATCCAGCCTCCAGTCCAAAATAACCTTGGTAAGATGTCAGCTGCGCAGGCAAGCTTCCTACGTCAACAACAAGCCCTGCAGCAGGCACAACAATTGCAGGCACAGCGACAACTGCAACAACAGCAAAAGCAACAGCAGACGTTGCAGCCGCAACTGCTCCCAGTGACTGGCAATGCGCAGAAACATGGGAGAGAATTGCAACCACCGCTGTTGGGCAATGAACCTGAAATCGCCTCTCCAATACCTCGCGGTCACCGTCAAAATCCGAGCGAGACATTGCAGAAAGAAGTGGACGAGAACGAGTCTTATCTCAAACGCTCAATTAGCCGCGGCCCCAGCCAACAAGACTCGATGGATGAAAACAAAGACGGTACACTAAGTGATGACGCCGTCCTTGCAAACAACGTTCGTACGAGCTTCCGGGACACGAGAGTGGATGCTTCTGATCTTGATACGAATCCAAGCCTTGTAGGTACTCCGGACCACCAGGAAAGGGGAACCAGTCTAGCACAGAATGGACATGTCCCCAAATCGTCCACTTCTTCCAGAGTGTCTACCTCCAAGTTGAACGTGAATGCGCCTGAATTTAAGCTCGGGCCCAAGAACGTCTCTGAGTCCGGGGCCTTCGCATCCTTGAGTAATCAGCAGCATCCGATTGCTCCTACATACCAGGCACCATCTGCAGCATACAACTTCGGACATTCAAGAAAGCCATCGAGTGGGCCTACCAAATTCAACGTAGCGGCCCCTGTGTTTACTCCTGGAGCTGCACGTAAAGCGACAATTCCGTCAGGCGAATTCAGCTTCTCAACTTCAGGTCCCCCATTCAGGCCTGAGGCTCCGGCGTTCAAGCCTAGCGGTTCCGGGGTAGCTAATGGTACAGAGTTGTCCAACAAAGAGAACCCTGTCGATGCCGTTAAGAAGATTTTTGGGGAGATAAAGTTCCACGAAGTCATTAAGCCCGCGAAAAAGTCTAAAGCTGTGTCCATTGTCAAGCCTGACAATGGTCTGGACGATCAGGGCAAGTATGGTTCAGGCCTAGACGTCCAAGAGGATGAATCAGGACGTATAACTCAAGCAGATGGTCGGCAAAAGAGAGCGAGGCGTGAAACACCAGATGGTGACCAAGTACCTCTGTTTGCGTCACCAAAACAGAGCCCGTGGATGGTTGAAGGTTACGATGATCGAGCGGCTTACTTTAGTAGAACGCCGTCACCGAAACCAGACGAAAACACTGTGGGTGCTGCTACGGAACTCTTGGAAGAGCTCATTGATGATATGTCTGCTACGGAAGTCTCCGAGTTGATGAGGGAAGATGAATCTGTGGACACAGACGCTAAACCGTTCGAACCACATGCCTTCCACGACATCGATGAAGCTGCGAGTTTTAATGCTGCACGACCCCCGGGAGCCTCGCACGAGAAGGCCCAAAACAAGCATGAAGTCACCGCTGAGGACGTTCTCGAAGCTACGAAGGAGTTCCTGGGCAGGGCACCTCAATATCAAGCTGCTTTCGATCAAGCATTGAAAGACGGGCTCCCTGGCTTGCGGTCACCTGATGTGCATATAGAACACGGAAAGCGGTCTTCACGTGATATACAGAGAGAAGATGGCATCGACCGTGTAGACCATGCTAGGCAGGATATATTGGATGGCGTGAGATACGTTGAGCCATCTTACGATGAGATTGATGTGGTTATGAAGCATCTGAATCGGGACGACTCAGATATTGGAGTTGAGAGGAAGCCTAGTCCAGCGAGGCATAGAAGCCCAAGTGTAGGCCCAATAAGCCACTCTACTCCTGATCTCCAGAACACTTCAGGCTCACGACAATTGCTACCCCCCGCGAACATCAGGAGCGATGCGCCTTCCCCAAGTCCAAACAGGCTGCGTGGGAATTTCCAATACCTGCCTCCTAATGATATGGAGAGTGCTGATACCTCTGTGGTCGAAATGGTGGCTCACAACGCTCGTTATAGCCCTTCGTATCGGCCTTCTGGAACGTCTCCTCCAGTCCACCGGCTCAACAGCCCCGGCAGTAGACCCGCTAGCGATTGGGATGATGCGATCTCCTCAGTCGACGAAGCCAAATTCCGATCGAGGACAGGGTTTTTTGATTACCGCGTCAATGACCTTGTCGGCGGCATAGTCCAGCAGCGATTAGGCCCATTGGAGAAGACGCTATCTGGCATACAAGATTCCTTAGCCAAGCTCTCAGGCAGGTCAACGAGCAGGAGGCCACGCAGCTCTGGGAAGATTAATGTTGAGCATAGTGATGCAGATGATGAGGAGGAAACGAATGACCTCAGGACTTCTTCTAGAATGAAGTCCCCTCTCAGAGATCGCAAGTACGAGCAGCTCAAATTAACGCTGAACGAAATCAGTGAAGCACAACAACGTCTTGCGCCTGCTAGTCACGTAGATGAGGTCATGACTGCTTTGACGGAAGTCCAGAATGCTTTGGAGAAGATTCAACAATCCGCCCAAACAAAACCTACTTCGAATGTTACGACTGAAGAGATAAGAAGTATCATCGAAGAGGTCGTGGGCAGGCAACGTGGCAAGTCCGGCCCTGTGAAGGAAAGTTCGCAGGCAGCCATTATTGAGAAGAACCAACTCCAAATAGCTGGCCTCGAAAGCATGCTTAAGGCCGCGGAAGCGCGCGCAGATGATGAGATGAAAGCTCGAAGGTCGACCGAAGATGCTCTAGCGGATAATCAACGCCTTCTCCGGTCAGCAATGCAGGAAGCTGCTCAGCAGCGTGAGTCTGCAGAAGCTACAGAGCGCAGTCTCGAAGAGTATCATGAGGAGAGGCATCAAGCTCTTCAGCGTACTGCCATGCTCGAAGGCTCTCAAGAGAGCTTGGAGAAGAGGATTTCAGATCTTACGGAGAAGAACGCAGCCTTGGAGGGTACCTTGGCGGAGTATAGGTTGTCAAGCGATCAATGGCGGTCTGAAATTGACGATGCGAGACACGAAAATAAGAATCTCCGAAGGTCTATTGATTCTCTGAAGGCTGAGCTTGAGGAGAACGTGCAAGGACGTCAAGCACTTCGAAGCAAATTTGAGCAATTGCAAGAAAACATGACACGGGTCTCACAGGAAATGAACAAGGACCAATCGAGGTGGCTCCGTAAGGAGGAAGAACATAATGCTAGACTAGAGATGCTGAGTGCACGTCTCGAAGCTGAAGCGAGGACGCGGGAAAGGCTAGAGCTTGAGATTGAGAGATTGGAGGCTCAAGAGAAGGAGGCTATGAAAGCTCGATTCATGATCGAACAGACGCAGAAAGCTAATTCTCAACTCGAGGCCATGGTTGCTGAGCTTAGATCTGAGTGCCACGAGCACCAGAAGACTGCCGCTCGTTTCGAGCGCGAGTTGCACGATGCTAGGGAGGCTGGCAGGATGGAAGTACAGCGTACACGAACAGCGACGGAGGGCGAGATTGAGGCTGCTAATAATCAAGTCAAGACTGTACGTGACGGTCTTGAGAGCGTTGTTGCAAGGTTGCATACGCAGATCGAAGCTATCACTGCGGATGCCAATAATAGCAAAGCCCAACAGGAGTTGATGCTTGAAGAAGCAGCTGAGTCCCGAAATAGTGCACTCCAAGAGGCTGCTGATGCAAGGGAAGCCGCATTACAAGAGCATTACCGTTTTCATGAGCGGACTATTGCGGAACAGAAAGCCCAACACGAGCGCGAGTTGATGAATGTTCTCGAAGACAAACAGCGATCAGAGACCTATTTTGGCAATCGTCTCAGTCTAGCAGATGAAAAGGTTGTCTACTATCAGGATAAAATAGCAGACCTCGAAGAAAGGCTTGAGATCGCGAAGTCGGCAGCTCATGCCGCAGTTCAGGCCGCTCAGGCTAAGAAGGCTACAGCAAGCCCAGTTCCTACACGTACCCAGCCTCTAGCAACCACCTCCAATATACCGGAGAAGATCTCTCCTCAAGCCCTACGTGAATCGATCATGGTCCTCCAAGAGCAACTCCAAGAGCGCGAAAGCCGCATCGAGCAGCTCGAGTCAGAGCTATCCGCAGTCGATATAAACGCTCCCGCAAAACTCAAGGATGCCGACATCGAGATCACTTGGCTACGTGAACTTCTTGGTGTACGTATCGACGATCTCGAGGACATTATCACCACCCTCTCCAAGCCAACCTACGACCGCGAAGCTGTCAAGGACGCTGCTATCCGTCTGAAAGCCAATTTGCAGATGGAGCAGCAGGAAAAAGAGCGGGCGCTAGCCGGAGGACAGACCTTCCCATCGCTAGTGAGTATCTCAAACCTCGCAGCATCGCCTAAGGCCCTTCCACTGGCTGCTGCTGCGGCGTGGGGCAATTGGCGAAAGGCACGAGACCAGGGTTTCGGAAACCTGAGCGCTATTGCAAATAGCAGCGCTCATCAGCATCAAACCCCTTCCAAATCTTCCCCTCAAAGCTTCTTCGCTGGCCTCATGACCCCTCCTAGCACTGACATGCGTGCCACGCCTCTTGCCGGAAACGAGAACCGGAGACCCACCTCTTCCTCGTCGGCTAGACAGCGCGTTGTAAGGGGTCCCATCACGCCGAGACACAGCATGAGCGGCGGCAGTGCCAGGAACGAGCTCATCAAACAGGAACCTGTAACACCCCCACTTATGCGTAAAGCGAGCTACGACCTCGACGCGGCAGAAAGTGCGGGTTTCGGCGAATTTAGCGACGAGGGTGTCATGGGCAGCCATATGGGCGGGGATGATGAGCCTTTTGGGCCAAAGCTGGGTGGTATTGTTGGAGGGGGGATATGACATTTGATAACAGCCCCTTGACGGGCCGTACATGTATAGTCTTTTCTTTTGTTAAATGATATGCATTGCGATTGGATACTGGGGGGGTTGGAGACACCAGACAGGCACACATTTATTTTTTGATTTTTGGCCTCAGATCAGACTGAACTTCTTTGTCGGCGACATATACCCTTCTCGTTTGTTATCTTTTATCTTTTAAAGACTGATACCCCCGTACTGGCTTGACGCCGCCGGAGAGAGCGATACAGCAGGACAGTTAGTGGTAGCGCAGCACAGAATTCCCACTCTAGATAATATAATTTTGCACCATGATACGATGACGTTCATTATAGCCGAGACTGGCATTCGAGATTGTTTGCTAAATGTGAATTTCCTTCGCTTTACAACTCTGATCTCAGCTAGGATACACACCTTTCTGTCTATGACTATGTACAAGCAATATGAGAACCCTCCTTCTCCCCCAACACCAGGACACTCCCATCTTGCCTCCTTAAACTTACGACTTGCCCGGCCTCTACACCACCCCCACCTCTGCGCACACCAGATCATCACCTACATCCCCCACAGCCTTATACACCTCCCCTCGTCTCCTCCCGTAGTGGCGTATAGATAGTAGGCATATAGCCTCCTCGATTATCTTACCGCAATAGTTTGTGACTAATGCTGTGAACGAAAGCTAATGAACTTGACGTGTTGCAAGAAAATGGAGCAGAGACGTAAGTTGCAGCAGTGTCGTAAGAATTAGGACGTGATATACAAGGGGGTTGTTACAAAAAAGAGGGAGATATTAGAGGGTTTATGAGGTCTGAGGCGAGTCATTCGATTCGAAATGTTCTACTACGGCCGTATGGCATTAGTAGAGAGATTTACGCCTACAACGAGGTGACAGGTGATGTAGACTTTGGCCTTGAGCAAGGACTGTGAAGAAGATGGTCTGGGTATTGATATTGAAGATCGTGTTGGAGGACTTCTGCTTAGCGAAATTATAGTTCTGTTAGAACGGGTAGCAATGAGTAGGAGAGCGATCTTATGTTAGACTTCTGGTAGAATGTGCTGGCTATGGCAATCCTACGGATGTTTAGAACTATACGTTGGCAATAATCAAGGCAATAAACTTCACGCATCATGTATGGTATGGCACCGAACAGCCCATCTTCGAGAATTACAAATCTAGCATTGCATGAAACACCCATCATTCAGCATCATTTTAGAAAAAGCGCCAGCACGTAAGGAGAAGATTTGTGAAAGCTAGACCACCAAGGCACATATGGACCCAGCATCACCCATAGCACTGACGCACTACCGCTTACGTAAATGCTAGACCAACCCCTGCAGCACTTCCATTGACGACAATTCGAGACCATGACCATGAGACACTCCGGGGAGAGAGAGGAAAGCCGAAGCGTTTCCTTATATTGATGCCAGGTTTTGAGACTTTGTGTGATCCTCCTAAGAGTGTCCGGCCTTTCGGAGTGAGTTGCTCAGCCATTCCAACCCTTCATAGAGACCGTCACCGGAAGTAGCGCAAGTTGATTGAATGTACTACGCAAAAGATTAGCTAGGGATCTCAGCTGCGGACGTAAGATGGGCTTACCCAAGCACGTTGCCTGAGAGAGTGTAGACCAAGCTTGTCAGTGATTTCCGCAGCATTCATAGCGTTCTGTATAAACATCAGCAATGATTGATTACCAGTCATTGTTCCGCAAGCGTACCGGCAGATCTTGTTTGTTGGCAAAGACCAAGAGCAAAGCATCCCTCAACTCATCTTCATTCAACATACGCTGCAACTCCTCACGAGCTTCCACAACACGATCACGATCGTTGCTGTCAACCACGAAGATGATGCCCTGGGTATTCTGAAAGTAATGCCTCCATAAAGGTCTGATCTTGTCTTGTCCTCCCACGTCCCACACGGTAAATTGGATGTTCTTGTACTCAACAGTCTCGACGTTGAAACCTAAAGAGGCGTGTCATTAGTAATAGGTACTTTATTTGGAGGCTTGATGCTCATTTTGCACATACCGATTGTCGGGATAGTAGTAACGATTTCACCAAGTTTCAGCTTGTAAAGGATGGTGGTCTTTCCGGCTGCATCGAGACCAACCATCAAGATTCTCATCTCCTTCTTACCCCAGAGCTTATCGAACAGCTTCGAAAACGTGAGACCCATGATGGCGGATGTGTGTAGGATCGAAGAGTTGGGGAGAGATAGGGTGTTCGGTGGGGTGGCGCCTTTCTATCGCTTGGATAACAGCTATCAAATGTGAAGTCAGCAGTTATGCCAGCGCATTGAAGGCATTTATAGAAAAGAAACAAGATGAAGACAGGTGTTTGTTGGACGTTAGTATACTAGGCGCACCCGGGGATACAGAGGCTGACCCGGTAGGCAGCAGAGTTGGGAAGAGATCAAATCACAGAGACTGAAGTGGCATAGTGGAGGGAAGATCTTACAGTGTGATCTATATGGCGCTCGGAGAATTGTAGAGATGACAGTTGGGATTTGTTGACATTGATGTCGCTGGTTGAGGCCACAAGGAAAGTTTTTGAGTTTTGGCTCGGCAGCTAAATCGAGTTCCGTCACGTGACTGAGAACGGAAATACAAAGATGAATACAATAGCTGGTAACTGCATAGTCTGCCCGCATCTAATTCTTTCACCATGTGCTGACTCAATCGCACATGTTGCATATGTTCTGTGTCTGGGTCGGCGGTTCCAGACATTCACGTTAGAGTTCACAGGCCCTACGGTCGGACTGCCATGAAGTTATGGCGCTTTATTGGGAAGGGTCCAGAGGTAGAGCATGACTCAATCCAATGAAACATTACTATCCATCTGGCAGTCTTCGGTAGGAGATGTCTAAGCCAATCTATAGTGTGGCACCCGGGTATATCCAATCATTTAGGAGTAAGCTGATGGCTAACTTGACACACGACCACAACAAAAAGAGCGATAAAGCATCAACATGACTTCACGGCCAAATTTCTATGCAACGATGTATGTGGTATTTTAACTATGTACTATGTAAGAGTCCGAACCTAGTGTTACACAAAATACAATGCCTTGATAATCTCCAACCAGTCCCATTAGGTTATTTTATAATGACTATCTGATGTTCATGCCTGCTTCTTCTCATTACATTGAAAAATGCTTCGGTGCAATGCCAAGGGAAATACAATAGTCGTCACCATCCGACGAAGCCTTTTTATAGGAAGAAGGCGAGAATACCAACAGCAATAGCACCCATACTGACGAAGGTCGTGGTGCCAGCACCAGTAAATACTGCCGGGCTAGGACTTGTGGGTGTAGTGGTAGAGTTGCTTACAGTGCCGTTCGAAAGCTGGAAGTTGGCACAAGTAAGCCGTGTGGTATTGCTGGTATGAATATTGATGGAGCGGTTGCCAAGGAAGCTTCCGAGACCGAACTCTGTCGAAGCGTATAGGTCGATATATCTGGGAATATACTGTTAGTGGAGAGACAGGAGACGCATGGTGAATGAGACGTACGAAGCATTGAAAATGCTGACGGTGATGTTGCCGTGCTTGCCTGATAGATCACCAACCTGGCAGGTCTCCGGCTGGGTAGGATCGCAGGGCGGAATCTCGCCACGGATGAAAGGGTCAAGATGGCCCAAAGTAGCAGTGCAATTGCCATCAGCAGGGACTGGTTGATCATGTATATGGTACACTATTGGTAACTTCTCAGAAGAGCGCTTACATCGATGTATGTCTCTGAGGGATTGCAGGACTCACAGAATGGACCAAGAGAAGGATCAGGAAAGCCGAAGAGACTGACGCTGAAGGCAACACCAGTGCCATTAGAATTTGAGGTGGCTGTAATCGAGCCGCGAACGCCGGTGGTAGGACTGTCAGGCAGGGTGGCAGTGTATGAGACACCAAGTGGGTTGTTGTTTGTGATGAGAGCATTTCCAAGCTTGCCCGTAATGCCTGGAATGACTGGTCCATCGAATGATGGGGAACCTTCAATGAGCGTGGCACCTGGTGTCTGTGCCTTGACGACAGCGAGACCCGAGAGGACTGCGAAAGCAATAGCAGAATGCATATTGTACTGCTTTTGGGGATTTGGGAGTAAGCGAATGATGACCTTGAAGTTGTCAGAGGGAATGCGTAATTGAGCGTGTCTTAGTAGAGTCTGATGATTGTGAATGCGTAGAGAAGTAATCAAGGAAGCTGATGCGCTATGGTAACGAAGCTAGTATTCTGCGGATGTCTAGAGAAGCAGCCAAAGAATCTAATGCGTGTGTGGGGTTGTTTGGGACGTGAATGGATGGATGTAAAGAAGAGGAAGAAGAACAAGTGGGCAGGCAGGTTTTTAAGGACAACGGTCGCGATAGCAACAAGGTGAGTAACTTACAGTTGTGAAGCTGTACAACGGGAAGGACCAGTAGAAGAGGAAGAGCAAGAGCGATGTCGAGGCAAAGACTGTAGACTTGTAGCGAGCTGATAGAAAAGAGGTTGGAAAGAACGAGAATTAGGGAGGAAGACGCGAATCGAACGACATATCAAGTGAGATGCATTAAGGAGCTCCAGGTTATGGGGGTTGGAATGGCGCATTTGCCCGCGTTTCATCTTTCCCATTCCCATTGCCAGATCTCAACGTCATTCATAACCGATTGATGCACGAACAGGAGAATAATTGGTCACTGTGCGAGGTGGTGTCCGAAGAAGACAGGGTAAGGTATGCACCTTCCCGCTGCTATTGCCGTAGTCGTATTGCCTTATACATATTGAAAGACCTCTCATTGGCACTGGTCGCACTTGAGCACCTAGGTGTAGAGAGAGCCAATGCATCATGATCATCTCGGTTGCAGCAAATCTGCTTCCCCAGAGCTAACAAAGGCTAGCATCTGGCATGCTCTGTAGCCTCGATCCATCAGATGGTTCAGAGGAGATCGTGCCGCCATGGTACAGCCCGAACCCGGCACATCATCTAACAAGCATCTTGAAATGAGGGTCACCCTAGCACGACCAATCTCTCCGTCGTTTCACTTTGCGTGTTCTGCCAATCTATAATGAGTTGCGTCGCAAGCAAGAAATTGCATTGACATCATGATCTAGGTTTGGCCCGATCAGGCCTAGCACACCCGAGGCGAAAGTTTATTGGTCATTTGCCTTAGCACGGATTCACCTACCACGCCGACTTTATTAACGTGATCAGATGCTGAAGACAGCAGTACTAGGGTACATATCTTAAACAATTGAAAGAATTAAACAGACTGTAGCCAGTTAGTAACGATCTCAAATCCAACTCTATATTCATATCCACCGCCAATGCCATGAATGGACCCTGCATTTTCTATGTCCCATTCCACCGTCCTTTCTTGCCCTTTCTATTTTTCCACTTTCCCCTCCCTAGGTCAATTACTGTCTCTGTTAAACTACGATATATAGGTTTCCCTTCCAATGTCCCACTAAGAGCTCCAAATACGAACAGGAAGACGATACTTAAAAACATGATAACACCAAAACAAATCCAGTATGTCTTGACAGTGCCATGCAGGCCCGAAATTTGCGTCGAGAAGTAATTAGTCATCAGCGAGACCGGCATGAAAAGAATTGTGACTTTGGCAAGGAGGATTGTGATGCGTGTCAGGCGCTCGACGGCGTGAGACTCTTTGAGTGTAATCAAGTTGAAATTCTGGCTCATATGTTAGTCCTCATTAAGCACGAGGAAACTTCGGGTTACGAACCAAGAATACCAAAGCCTCTTTCTCGTCAAGACACTCTTGGATCTCACTAATCGCATAGTGGTTGATCCTGTCACGGAGCCGTTCAAAACGGACAGTAGCAGCGGTGGAAAGAGGAGCACCGAAAATTTTGGTATCCACAGTGTTCTCACCTTCGTCACTCATGCGCATAGTCATGTTGCTCTCCCGAGAAAGCTGGCTTGCATGGCTGTGACCTATACTATGTGAATCTCCTGGCAGAAGGCTCACGGGCTTCTGCCTGTCAAGTATGCGTTGAATTATCAGTGCATAGCTTTGGTACATGCGTTTGAGGACCGCCAATTGGCGGCCGTATTGATGCATCTGTTGTATCAGGCCAAGCTGAGGTTTTTCAAACATGTCCAAGCGCTATATATACATTAGTCATCGCGACTGATAAGCATATGATGTGAGCAATAAGACTCACAAGTTTCTCCAGGAGTCTAGCGTATTGGTGCTCTTCTTTGGCTACCAAGGCGTAGCTGGTATACCAATCATCAAACAGGTAGTAGAGAAGTAGACTGGGAGATTCGGCAATACGGATATCGCTCGATTGGTTAGCATCGAGGCCCGGTCGGATATCGAGAGTGTGGATGGGGTCAGTTCTTCGGCTTGTGTCGTTGACCTTCGACAGCTGTCTGAAGACATTGGACAGATTCCGCCGCATGCGTGCTACGCGAGCTTTTTGCTTCTCGCTTAATACGCCCGGATGCCCAGGAAACGGATCTTCGTACATCGAAATAATCGTCCCTAGTTGCATATGAGTACTCTATTTGCGGCTTGAAATGTATTGGACCAATACCATCATCAGTCAGAACGAGCCATGTCCAGGTTCTAGCACCTTGCGGATTGTTTCCAGAGCGTTTGGTTGTCTCAGCATTGTCATCTGGGGTGCCAGATGTATCTCGGACATCTTCAGACAAGGGTTCTTGGTCACCATCTGTGTCAGAAATTGAATTGTAGCCGATACAGAGATCTTTGATAGTCAGCTGAGCTTCACTCGTATCATGATGAATGGCCTACAATTGGTTCCCCAGTCCACAGAATAATAATGCCACACCTCGTTAACCATTTTATAATGGTTCAGATCAAGCATGGGTAAGCGGGTGAGCACTGGTAGACCTTTTTCATCTTTCTCGAGGTCTGCAGAGTGTGTGTCCGTCGACTTGCGTTCCTGAATGGTAGTGCTGAATGGATTCAATCCGACGCGATAACGCGAATCCTTAAGCATGGGCCTTTGGGGAACGACAGAAGGAGTACTATGTTTGGAATGCATTATTCCTGCGAGGCGAGGGGAGAATTTATACTCTGCCGCCAGTCTCTGTCGAACCGATCAGTCACTATGTACTCTGAGATACAGGACCAATGTACCTTAATTAGGGGTGTCTGTTTGTCAGGCGCCCAGATGTTGCTTGTATTAAGCTCAGCTTCCCAATCTGCACGACACTAATCGTTGAGAAGACTTACATCCATCTCGTACTGGCGTTGCTTGTTGGCTAGGACTCGCCCACATCAGCATGTATGTCATCTCATTGAAATTTTGATGCTGAAGTTTAGGCTTACCTTTATATGCAAAAACGTTTCTAGAAAAGGCTCCTCAAAATTCAGAGCAGCATAAGCATTGGACTCATTGAATTCGATCACAAAGTTGCGAGTAGCGGGATCTATAACGGCGTTCTCAAATTTCTCATAGACAGCACTATCATCGAGGTTCTCAAATCCTCGCAAGGTCGGGTCCCAAGCCATATTGTAGGGTTTATTGGCCGCAATACAGTCGCAAATCTGAGATGAACTGATGGGATCAACAGGACGCAAAAAGTGGCTGAAACAGCGAAGAAGCTGGGGTAACTTGAGGAGCAATGATGCAGATCGCTAATCTCACACTATATCCTATGTCTCATGATCCTGTTAAGATTCGTTGATGAAAAATATGGTCGCGTGCGCTAGATTCTCATGATTGATAACAACGGGGGGAAAGGCTTGCGGGTGCCTGGGACTTAGGAGAAGCCAGCTGATGGGTCTTAAAATAGCAGGTCACATAGGGCGGCTAGGTGAGGCTGAGGGGCAACTCTTGTCGTGCAAATGAACAGGTTCGAGGAACAGCACATGAAGGAACAGCGCATGTTCTTCGTCGAGCTAGACAACCGCAGGTGCTCCGCAGAACCAGGGAACTTCACACATCAGAATCATCCTGTGGGGTCATGGGGCCCCGAGTGAAAGTATTTACGGAGACAGAGCTCGAAGCCTGCGGGCCAGGGTTCCAAACCTAAGATACCTTAGCCAAGCCTCGCTAAGCGGCTAGCCTACTCGAAACGATTAGCGGCTCGCCACGCTGCGGGCCACTTTGAATCCCACGATCGATTGTCTTCGTTTCTTCACTCCCATACTCGGCACCGCGCAAATCCTCACCAAAAGAATTCATAATTCTTCTGGAAGACTGTCTCCATCATGAGCAAAATCACAGTCGCCGGAGTGCGCACGAACGTACAGTCTCTGCTTGAATACTCCACCAACGAAAAAAAGCGAAACTTCCTTGAGACCGTTGAACTTCAGGTAATCAACTCGTGGCCTCAGGGTACTCCATCCGTTAATTTATTGTGTAGATCGGCCTCAAGAATTATGACCCTCAACGTGACAAGCGTTTCTCTGGCACTGTCAAGCTGCCTCGTGTCCCCAGACCAGGCATGAGCGTCTGGTAAGATACGATGGCCCATCAACCTCAACCCACCTAGTACTGCATTCATACAAGGAAAGAGGGCTGATGAAAATGTCTTGGGACAGTGTCTTGGGAGACCAACATGATATCGATCGAGCCAAACATGCTGGTGTCGACGCCATGTCTGCGGACGACTTGAAGAAGCTCAACAAGAACAAGAAGCTGATCAAGAAGCTTGCCCGTAAATATGATGCATTTATCGCCTCCGATACCTTGATCAAACAAATCCCTCGTCTCTTAGGCCCCGGTCTTTCCAAGGGTACGTTTGTCCACGAAAGAAGACCTGCTTTTTACTGACCTTACTGCAGCTGGCAAATTCCCTACTCCAATCTCTCACAACGAGGATCTAGCCTCCAAGATCACTGAAGTCAAGAGTACTATCAAGTTTCAATTGAAGAAGGTCCTCTGCTTGGGAGTTGCTGTCGGTAATGTGGGCATGACGGAGGATGAATTGATCTCGAACATTATGTTGGCTATCAATTACCTGGTCTCGCTGTTGAAGAAAGCATGGCAAAACGTGGGAAGCTTGACGATCAAGGCATCTATGTCACCGCCTAAGCGGTTGTACTAGAAGGTCAATGTCCATGCAACCTTTGAGCCACGGGGAGCATTCAAGCTCTAGCATCTCAGCACTCAATTCAATTACACAGTGCTACGACCGCTAAAAGCATCGCAATGCCCAAATGTGCCATACAGGTGGTTGAAGTGAACCTAGCAAGCCACTGCAGAATTCTACTCAAGCTTTGAAGTCACTTCCAAATCTCTCTCACACGCCGATTCGTAGTCTCCACCACGATTGTTCATAGCCATCTGTCCTGCAATACAGCCCAATATCATGTTTCCCTCTTCCAAAAGTATATAGTTTGTAGCATCGATTCCACAGCCCCGTCCCTCTTGGACACAACGCGACTGGTAGGAAAGAACCAAGGCCTTCTCTCAAGGGAGCCGGGAACGGAAGGGGATCCATGTGGGAACTTCAAGAGAAGCTCACCGAGATAGCCCTCAGCAAGCCGCCGTAGCGGAGCTCCCATGGTAAAACGTTATGTCTTACTACTGATGATGAAGAGAGAAGAGGAGAGCGAGGCAGAGGAGACTCTTTGTGGGAGATTTTTCGGGGTGCGGGAGCTAGACTAAAATAGTTCTAGAAGGGTTCACCCCCTTACTGTACAGCCCTATGGGGCTGGACCCAAAGCTCGCGAAAAGGGCCCTGAAAGACTCCCTAAAGTGATCAAGTCCGGTGCTTAATTCTGTTGCTTCGGCGACCAGTTTTAGGGCGTTTTCCCGGGCCCTTTGCACCTGCTTTAGGTCAAGCCCTACAGGGCTGTACAGTAAGAGGGTTTGTACAGTAAGTGGGTGAACCCTTCTATGGCTGAATGCCACTCCTGTGCCCTCGCTCGAGCTGGTGATGGAATTGGTAGGTTGATGAGTCAACTGTTATGAGCAACAGATCTAGAGATATTGTTGGAATACGGAGTACTTAGATGAGCTCGTCAATCTCGATGATGCAGCCTATTCTTAGGTATTCGTCCGGAATGGGTGCATGAGAAGAGAGTTCATCTTGGCAGGAACGAATTGGAGCTTGGCCAAACATCTAGCAGATTGAGTTTAAGACTTACCATTCTTACATTACCTACGCTTCAAAATCATGGGATGACAATCAATGCTATCCTCACCCCCTCCACATCCTGAACTTCCTGTTTCAGATACCGAATAGCACCGTTCTAGTTACGCCTCAGCGTAGCATGCATCTCAGCCGCACGTTGGTTCGATAAGCACTTAGGGCCTCGTTATGTTCGTCACGGTCCGCACAATATTCAGTATGCCCACCTCCGCTACATCCAAGAGTCGAGTCGAAAGTCATCTCGCGCAAACTTTCAGACTGTCTTTGGGCTTCAGCGCGAGCTTGAACCTCCGTGTTCGACGGGTCTTGAAGCTTGCACTGCGAGGGTGCAAACCCCTCTCTCGCAACCACCATGAGCGCCGCGTCAAGCCTTGCCAACATCACTCTCCATCAATTGGATTTCACAGCGAATTGCTCCAATCTAGCCCTTGGCATCCAGGTATGGAACAGCTTCGACTTCGATCCGGGTTTTGGGTATTTCTATGACCCTACTGGCAATTACACAAATAACAATGACACTGGTGACGACGGTCCCGGCGGCCCATATGGAGAATACGCCGGTTTCTGGCAATTGACCAACGGAACGTCTCCAGACTGGATTGCCTTTTGGCGCGCAGCCGTGGACACTGTCATACCTGGCAATGAAAGCTTATCCGATAAGGATATTGCGGACTGGAGCAACAACACAGAAATGTTCGACTTCTTCGACTGGTCTGGGGGCCCCGATCTCCCCAGCTTATCAAAGGAACTCGCGCTCTTAGGCGGTTGTAATCACAACTTCACGGCGGATATCGAAAGTATTCTTGATCTCGAGCAGGCTTGCCTTAGCCATTACTGCTGCTCTGATGCCACAAACGGTTCGGTCACTCACGACGGGGGGGAAACGCTTCCCTATTATCAAAACTGGACTGTTGAAAATGCCTGTGCTTTCAATACGTGTGAGCAATCGAATCAAGGGAATCCTGATCTGGGTGGCATTGGAGTAAGTGATATTCTTGACCTACAATATCCAGGGAGCTCATACTGACGTTACTTCCAGGTCATCGTGGCATACTTGATTGAAGCCTCTCTCCTAGCTTTCAGCCTGTTCATGTATGGTGTCAAGATATTCACCGATCACTTCGTCCGCAAACCGTCCAAAACACGAACGTTTCTTGACAAACACGAAGCGGCTGTCATCGCCTCAAGTGGCGTCTTCGCCGATGCAGCAGTATACTTCTCGCTCTCTATATCCTTCGCCGCCGTGATCTTCAATTACAAGAATCAACCACTGCTATACGAAGACAAACTCGGTCAAACATCGACACTGCTAGCTATTGATGCGCCTATAGGAATAATCCTCCTTTCATATCCCTGGCTCGATCGCAGGGATCTACGAGTCTTTCTAACAGCGGCAGCAGCTCTCATGACCTTCATAATCCAATTCATGTTCCGAAAAGCAAGGAGCTTCAGTCCACAAACCAATCTCTGCCTCAACTGGGATGCCACAGTCGAAGGCTTCTTCGTCGACCGCTTCATCGTCAAAGCCGTCTGGATCTGCCTTGTCTTTCCTTTCTTTGTATGGAAAGTCGTGCCGTGGCAACTCTTCCGTAGATCCCACATCGAGGGTGACGTCAAATTGCGAAAAGAATTTCACATTCCACAACGACTGCGCATATGGCGAAAATTGCCATTGTGGGAACGCACGACGAATTCCCGCCCCATAAAATCACTATCCAAGTTCAGTACCTTAGTCTATGAGCGCGCCACACAGATCCATTGGGAAGTCCTTATCGCCTATCTCCTCGCCGCCTACGCTCTATATGCTAACATCTATGACATCCTCTTCCTGCGCTTCCTCCGGAACCAAGAAAAGGCAATTTCGGTCAACAAGGATGAGGCAGAGACGCAGTGGGGTTACGGACAGATTTTGGCCGTGTTTGTCTGGGTGCCGGTGCTGGTAGAATATTGCTATGTGTTGGGGTGGAAGATGGGCTGGTGGGGAACAAGAGTGAGAGTTGCGGAAAGAGGGTGGTTGAGGGGCGCGGCGGAGGAAGTGACGGGATATGAGATGGTGCAGCCGAAGGGGGACTAGAGCTATATATAATCTAATTGTTTTGTATCTATGAATGTACGATGGATATTTCTGGATTTCTTTTCTCGGCTACTTTTGTAATATCGATATAGTATCGCATCGCATGGCCCGATATTCGCTTGAGCCCTTTCTAGTAATATCTAGATGTCGTAAAACTTGGCTCAATCAACATTGCACTTACCAGGAGTCTACGCTTCCGATTCATAGCGCATGTGATACAGCAGTCCAAATGGAGGCCCGCTCACAAAAGCCTTTCGCCTAAGAGCACTTTTCGAGTGCGTAGCAAACTCTCCTCGCGCCGTGCGCTATCCCATCCTTTTTTGCACTGAATTCCAATGCATACATATGTGCGCCTTTTGAGCACCGTACATGAAACCACATGCTACTGTCCACTCTAATCCTCTTCCTCATCCTCAATGACTCTCCTCCTCTTCACCCTCCCACCACCAGCCTCCTCGCTTTCCCTTTTCTTCGGCTTTTCCTTGATTTCTTCCTCATTGCCTTCCTCAACCATCTCTTCTTCCTCTTCCTCACTTTCCTCTTCAACCTCAGGCTCCTCATCACTACCCACCAGGAATCCATCATCCTCGTCATACTCATCCTCTCTCGTACGGCCTCTGCCACGATACTCTTCGTCGTCGCTGTATTCGCTGTTACGGCGTCTGGGTTGCCGGCTCTTGGGCTTACTGACCCGACCCCGAGTGGTCGCCATGCCGTCGTCATCTTCTAAGCCACCAATGGTGAGGCCTCCGCCCATACCACCGGTGCGTAGGCCGGAGCGCTTGAGGACGTTGTTGTTCCGGCTGGTCTCTTTCTCCGCTTGGACTTGCATGCGGCGCTGCATTCTCAACTTCTCTTTCTCGGCCAACTCGGCTCTCTTCTTGGCTAATTCGGGATCTTCGCTGATGTTGATAACCGCGACGCCATTTGAAGTGGTTTTGGCGCCTTTTTGTGCCAAGGCTAATTGTTCCTGTAGACGTGCTAGTGCTTCGTCATCTTCATCGGTGGAGGATTGGACGGCTAGCGAGGCGGTTATGTGGCTCGATAGACGCAAAAGTCCAGCGGCTTCGTGAGGTGCGGTAAGATAGGTGTGAGAGTCGAGACGAGGATTGTAGGTTGTGGGAGCATTCGTACGGCTTTGATTCACAGATGTCGGAGTCGGCTTGGCTGGGTTGATCTGGGGTGGAGCAAGGGGCTTGGCAGTGAGTTCAAGTTGCTGACGAGGGTTGGATGCAAGCTGAAGGGTCAATGAACCGTCCGACCAGCGAAGAGCTCGAGCATTAGACTGTATTATTGAGGGATCACTGGGCGCGTGCCTCCAACGTATTGTGTTATTTGAGGTATGATAGGCTGAGAAAGTAGCAGAAGGAGAAGCAGAAGAATGATGATCGGTTTTGGGAGGCTGGAAACCCTTCAATGTAAAGGCTTTGGGATCGATACCGATGGTATTGGGAAGCTGAAGGAGGTATAGCTGTCGCAAGTTTTAGTGATGGTGCCAACATAGTCCCTAACCAGGCGTACCTCGCCGTCACTCGGCCGTGGGCCGGCATTACGGCCAATGGACGCCTTCAATATGTTTTCACGACGCTCGTAGAGCCCTTCCCCATTGGCGTCTCCATCTACACCATCTTCTAAGCGATCTCTCCTCCCTTCATCGTCCCCAGAGTCTAATTCCTCATCGTCAAGATCTCTAGTCTTGGCCGCAGCCTCAGCACTGATAGTAATGTCAGTCTTGAATGAATGTACGTTTAATTGAAAGACCATACATCGATCCCTCGTCTTCAGACCCCGAGCCAAATAAGCCTCCGGCGTCTTCATCTTGGAGAGATCCCCCAACACTCTCTGGGTCGCTAGCCATGCTAGCATCTCGATCAGACGACATTCTCCCTTTGTTTACGAGAGTTTATATGGCAAGGCTTTGAGCTTCGTGAGGGCAGTCGCTCGCGGTGGGGACGTGGGCGGAGACAGGGTTGCGGAGAGTTTGCTTGTGATATTTGGATGTGATTCAGTCGTAAAGAGGCCGATTTGCACCAAGAGTGGTGAAGAGAAGTCTGTACAAGAGCTGGTAATATTCTTTTGGTACAGATCTTGTCCGGAAGTTCAAAGCTGGAACAATAATCTTCCGAGGCCCGACACCGTGTCAATCGCGGAATTGATCTGGGCGCTCATACCTATTCTGTATTAGTTCCGTCAAGGGGCTGTGAATATCTGTGATCGAAACTCCTTGCTCTCCCTATTCACCGTCTCCGTTGTTGATCACGACAGACAATATCTGAAGCACCACCTGGTGCAGTGCTCAACCTATGGTAGCGCAAGGAAGCTTGTCAGTGGAAACAGAGGTCGTATCTTGGGGCTATTGTAGATAAGAGATGGCCTCGTCCTTCATGCGCACCCTGTGAGTTACGTTTTGCCGTATTTTGTTGGGATCATGACTTTAACACTGTTACGATCCATTTCCTATGGTTTATGACTTTACCCTAGCACTTGCTCAGTCATCCAGCACCTCTTACTCGTGTCTTACTCGTGTAACTGGCCTACAATATAACTTCACAATTTCTTCAAGTCCTTGCGTTCTTATCACAATAAGCTCATACAAATCGACCTATATGGGGATCCAAGATGCCACCAAATCTTAACAATCTCTACTACGCACAAGTCACGTGTAGGGGCTTTGGAGAACTTCCTGGGCGGATGCGTGATGCCAATATTTCGCATGCCACACTCCCTACTCCCTGTCCCAACAGCATATCCATTCAGGGCTTGCTCAACAGATCCGAAATTGGATATCAAGACAAATAGAAAGAGATTTTACAGGAGCTGGCCACTGTCCGCACCTAAGATAGCTTTTCGTATGTTTGTGAATACTTTCAGGCACTTCTTTGCTTGTGCCGCTTCTGTGTTGTAATGATAGCCTTGGTGGTTTCCCTGCTTTGGCACTATATTCATAATGCCCAAGCGAACGCACACTGACATGTCTCACTTCAACAGGCGATCGGGTTTTGGGCGCCAGAACGAAGGTCCCAACGTCAACACAAATCAACAAAGACCTGACGGCTCTCCAAATCCTTCTCCCGTAGCATACTCGCCTTCCATGCCACCACAGAACAGCACAGGTGGTGCTCCTGAGAATGGCAATCCTAGCACGGAGACTCAACCTCCACCTGAGACACCGAAATACTTCTTCCTCGAAAAGTATGCTAAACTGGGAGTCAAAGGCAATTTCATGCCGCTGGCGGCGCAGCCGGTCAACGTTGACCTTGCGGAGTGGCTTGCTCATCAAAGTAAAGTCACCTATATCAATGCTAGGCTTATGGCCTACTAATTTGCGTTTCTAGCCGTGGAAAATTATCGTATCGTCTCGCGCATCGCCGAAGTCATCCAAGAGGTTGATACTAACACAAAGCTGCCCATTTGTAATGCTGAATGCTGTCCGCGTATGACCGCTGGCCGGTAAGCTTATCGACCAGGTTCTCTAATATGTGTTACTTCTAACTGAAGAACAGTCATACTTACACCTGGCTTGATAACAAAAAAGAGCCGATCCCGGTCTCGGCTCCCCAGTACATCTCTCTGGTCCAGAGATGGATGAACGGGAAGGTTCATGACCCGAAAGCGTTCCCTATCGATCCTCCTACTGTTGCTGGCAATGCTGCCAGTTTCGCTTCTGGTGGGCTCAGTACACCATCCGGTGAACGGCCACTCGCCGTTGGACCGACCAATCTCCAGGCATCTCTTTCAACCTTGGCTGGCCGCGATTGGCTTGGCAAGAGCGCTGGCTTCCCGGAGACGTTTCTTAACGACTGCCGTACGTGCTTTCGTCAGATCTTCCGTATCTACGCCCATCTCTACCACTCGCACTGGGTCGACCCTTTCTGGCATCTCAGCGGAAACAACAACAACCAGGGCTGGACGGATCTCAATTCTTGCTTTGTCCACTTCTGCACGGTAGCCAAGTTGTATGGCCTGCTCTCAGACAAGGATGCAGAGCCGATGCAGCCACTGATAGATATTTGGATTGCCAACGGGTCGATTCCCGCAGATGCAGCCAGAGGGGCGTGTGCCATTCAACAGCCAAGTCAATAGGCTGGGCGCTGTACGAGGATCGTGCACAATTGTGTAGCACATCCTAAATCTGAGCAATATCGACGCATAGCGGGCGACTGGCGTTCTTGGATAGCAGATGATATGGAAATCACATAAAGACTGGATGTGGAATTGGGTGGTTTGCATGAGTCGCAACAACGTTTATCGTCTGGACGATATCAAGTGGCATATAGTTGGCAAATGACATGCGTGTATGTGGTAGCTTTTGTATGTAGCACCGGACTCAAACTATTGCAGAGTGCATGCGAACGTGCTTTTTCGACACGACCTGATAATAGTCATGGGTACGGTTATCTATCCTGCTGACTTTTTCGCTTACTGTGGTACAGGCAATAGCGTGTGCGGCATGTGGGTAGACGGCGGGCTGTCGATCTCCCGGCGCAGTCGACCCTGAAAATCAAGGCCGTTAAGTGATCTTGGCCCCAAGCAGTTGGTGGCTTTACTTGTAGACAGTAGAAGTAAGCTGACATTCCGGGGGTCATCGGCCAAGCTCAGCTGAGGCGTTGCCTTGTACATTCACGGCTACCTAGGAACAGCTAAGAGTCCAGGCATTCCATCTCTCATTGTACAAGTCATGCACAAATACTTTCCTTAAGTTCTGCTACCATTCTGCGTGACCTCTTTCTGCCTTTCTGCCATTGCTATGCTACTCAACGCCCCTACCTCTCTCTCGGTCTTTTGTCGTACCTTGCGTTGGAAAGCTCACCCTACTTGTCAATGACCTTTAATCATTCCTATTCTTGTACTATAGCCATTTATCGTTGTATCCTTCGCTTGTATACCTCAGCTCACATACCGGCCATTGCACGCTTTTACACAAATGGATCAAGGGTTCGAAGATCCACAGCGCCCTCAAGACCCAGTTCAGAACGCCCAAAATGACCGCCCTCCCCACCGCTCCTTTCATTTTCGAAGTACCAAGATCGCCAATGCTGCGGCAAGCGCTACAACGACGAGAAAAGCCGCCAAATTATCAGAGACGCAAGACAGGACAACTAGGCTAGCAGACCAGGCAGAACATATCACACAGAGAGCAAATGGTTATGGTGATGGGCCAGGGATCACAGACGCCGGCAACAGATTAAACATTGTGTGTGGGCCATTGTTGAACTATAAAGGCATGAGCAATGCTGGGTCAACTTCTGCGTCTTGGCATGGTAGCGTCCTCATCGTCTCGAAACCTGGGCAAAATCCTCCAGACCTTAGCTTTAATTACACGGGTCCCCATACCAGGAGTGCTCCGAGCGCCCCCGGTAACCCCAGTGCTGGAAGTAACAATGAGGCTTCACCTGGGTTTCAGGAGACGAATTCTTCGTTGGACTCTCGGGCACCAGGTGTAAAACTTTACGAAGATCCTGTGAAAGCCTTCTGGCGTTTTGACCTGGACCTGCCGTTGCGTGATCATGAAGCAAGCTGGGAATATTCATTACCAAACATGTACTTTCCTTCAGGTGCTAATTCTCGATGTTCTTCTTCTTCTCGTACTCTTGTTGTACCATCAATTTCTCAATCCATGCGTATATTGTTCCATTCCTGTAATGGGTTTTCTGTTGGCACTGATGAAGACGCTTGGTCCGGGCCCGTACTTTGGAATGATGTCTTACGTATGCACGAACAGAAACCATTTCATGTTATGATCGGTGGGGGTGACCAAATATATAATGACGGAGTGAGGGTAACGGGGCCCCTAAAGCCGTGGACAGATATAGCAAACCCAAAGAAGAGACGAGAGTTCCCGTTTGATGAAGGAATGCGAGCTGCCTGCGATTCATATTACTTTGATCACTACGTCGAATGGTTTTCCGCCGAGCCCTTTGCAAGCGCTAATGGTCAGATTGCGCAGATAAACATCTGGGATGATCACGGTACGACGGCGTTTGACTCCTTTCTCGGAGGTTTCGCTAACAACGATACAGACATTATCGACGGCTTCGGGTCCTATACCGATAATTTCATGAATTGTGCCGTCTTTCGCGGCATTGGCGGTGTAGCCTTCAAGTATTACTGCCTCTTCCAACATCATATTCCACCCCAGAAGTCCACGTTCACAACCTCCGCCCCCCAAACAATGGGGTCACAACCAGGCGCGGATCCTGCCCAGCTTGCTGATACCTTCGTCCTCAAGGAGCAAGACAATGCTCGTTTCATCATAGGAGCCAGCCCAGGTCCTTATGTTGCCCAACGCTCTCATTCTCTGTACATGCGACTCGGTGCTCGCATGGGCTTCTTGGGCATAGATGCCCGCACAGAGCGAACTCGTCATCAAGTCAACTATCCAGAGACCTACGACCTGATATTCGAGCGGGCCAAATCCGAGCTCTCCTCAGCATCAACAGGTCCCAACAAGATGACCCATCTTGTTGTCCTCCTCGGCATCCCAATAGCATACCCTCGTCTAATCTGGCTTGAAAATATTTTCACATCCCCCATCATTGGCCCCATCCGCTTTTTAAGTAAACGTTTCGGCATAGCTGGGGGCCTTTTCAACAAATTCGACGGCCAGGTCGATCTCCTTGATGATCTTGACGACCATTACACAGCTCGGCAACATAAAAAGGAGCGCAAAGACTTACTACTCCGCTTACAATCTCTGGCCGAGGACTTCAGCATCCGTATCTCAATCTTGGGAGGGGATGTGCATCTCGCAGCCCTCGGATGCTTCTATGCGAAACCCAAATTGGGCATACCGATTGATCAGGACCATCGGTATATGGTCAACATCATCTCCTCGGCTATAACCAATCATCCTCCTCCAAAAGCAGTTGCGGATCTGCTTGCTAGAAGAAACAAGATGCATCATCTTGATCACGACACCGATGAAACGCTTATGAAATTCTTCGACAAGGACCCGGGGAACACCATTAAGACGGCTTCTTTCAATAGAGTCACTATGCCGAGCAGAAACTATGCTATCATCTCTGAATCCTATGATCCTACGAAAATCGCCTCCTCAACCGCCACCGTATTACCTAACACAGCAAGCCTGACGAATGGCCATGCTATCAGTGCACAACAACCCGAACCCGAACCCGAACCCGAACCCTCCTCAATCATTGACCCGCCTTTATCAAAAACGAAAGACGTAGGACATTCCGATAATAACGGACACCCTCCCCTCGGTCGTGGCGAAGAAAGAGCAGGGACGAAGCATCCAGCAGCTAGTGGTGTTTGGGATGGTGATGGCATGGGCGAACTAGATGTGTGCTTCAGAGTGGAAATTGATCAGCATGATAAAGAGGGGAGGACGGAGGGCTATGGCTTCACTGGTGAGTTTGGATTCTGTGTTCTCGTTTTTGCCGGATTTGAACTTATTTTGGGGGCGATTTAGTACCAGCGCTGAAGATGAAGATGAACAATATATGAGATGGAAAGGGGGTATATGTGTGGAGTAGCGTACATAGATGGCTTTGATGGTTGGCGCAATGGCGTATTGGTCTGTAAACAATGCTGTGTTTCAAGGAAATGCAAACTTAATACCTGGGGGTTTGTTGGACTCGAATGGTAAGATACATTGTGCTCTGTGGTGTATGACCACCTGTTTGGGAGTGGATTGTTAGGCCCGAGCCTTATATACAATGCCTACCTAGGTTTCATGGATTATGCCTTTATACACTTTTCCCAACGAAACAAAACACTTCTACTCCATACAAGGCTATTTTTCTCCCATATTTGTCCAACATGACGCTCCGGTAGCTGGATGTGCAGATGGTAGCAGATTGGTCAGGCCATCGAACCGCTGGCTTATATAGTCGCCATATCACGACTGACAAAAGCCAAGTGAAATCAGTCTGCCGTGTCGAGTATCTCGACTGAGTCCCCTCCAGCGATGATGTATGACTATTTAGTTCGCTTTGCTATTTCTTAGTCGTTCTAGGCGGGCGAGATAGGACCGGGATTGAGGCGCTGGAGGGACCCAAAATGCCCTGACTTGCTGGACACTT
Organism: Cladonia squamosa; assembly: GCA_947623385.2. Taxonomy (NCBI): domain Eukaryota; kingdom Fungi; phylum Ascomycota; class Lecanoromycetes; order Lecanorales; family Cladoniaceae; genus Cladonia; species Cladonia squamosa. Next base: position 600,372 of record OX392384.1, read on the forward strand.
TGCCACCAGATGATCCAAAGCACCTTCTTTCTCCCCGTGAGGCCCAAAAGTGGAGACGGTCCCTTCATCGAGCAGGTATTCTTATATACAGTGCGGCTGCTTTCCCTTAAAATCCGCCAGTTTCGATGATCAGGTTTTCCGTGGCTCTTCAGCTTTTTCGTTGAACCAATCGGTGTACCAATGCTCTCTTTTCACCGACTTCCATTTGGGATCTTTCAGGCGCACCATGATTCCAGCAATGATACCCACAGCATACCCGGTCAGATGTCCCATATGGTCGAGTAATACGGCCTTGGGGGCCGGGGCATTGGGGCCAACTGGGGGAAGTTTTATCCCGTTTCTGCGTAGGGCTGCCAATTCAATGAATATGTTCAAAGCGAGAAAGGCACCGGTGTCTATGCCTTGGGTGAAGAAGTCGGGTATGCCTTCGAGATGAATTGTTCTCCTTGAGTGAACCGTGAGTTGTGCTGGTTTTCATAGTTTATAGGACAGTGACTCACCCTTCGTGTAGCACACAGGAGGCGGAGAGAATGGCTAAAACACAGACACTGGCACCGACGGTTCCCGTGCCTAGGTTATTTGTCAGGACGTAGACGGCCATGGGGATGTAGGCGCCCAGAACTGCGGAGGCGAAGTAGAGGGCTAGGAAGGGTCCGCGGCCGATATCATCGTGCACTATGAGTACTGGTTAGAAGGAGCTTTCACAAGGAGGAAAATGGGGATTTTATACATCGAGTACCGAGCATCCACAAAATGAACATGTTTATGAACAAATGGAAAAATTGTTGATGACTGAACGGAGCGCCAAGCATTGTCCTTGCGTAAGGGTACACAGGTGCTACTGCGAAAGTGGTGTACATTAAGGGCCACAATGGCGGGATTCTCCACATAAAGAAGACTAGAACGTTGGCCGCAATTATCGTGAGCATAGTGGCTGCTGCAGGTGGCAGCTCAGGGAAGAGTCGAGCGTCACGCGAAGGGGGCTTGTAGTATTTGGCGAACAGTAGCGAGAGCGTTACCACTACTACGACAAGCAAGCCAGAGGGCAGCAGGCGTTCCACGGTCGTGATTTCTGGTGGTACTGCCATCTGTTCGGTTTTCTCTCGATATTTCCGTACCCATTCTGGCGCGGGTGGCCTTTCCCTCACCGCAACATCTGCCGCTGGAGTTTGGCGACTCTGTATCCCTTTCGTTCCATTGGTACCTTTCACCTCCAATTTCTTCTCCTCTTCTGCCTCACGTCTTCGCCTTTCTATTTCCTTCTGCTTATTGCTGCGCTGGAGAACTTCGAACTGAGACACCGCAGTGTTCGGCTGCGAAGATCGGATACCCTCTTCGATTTCCCGATCGATGCGGGCAATGATAGCAGCATCTTCATCCATGGGAAACCTTCCACGTAGATATGCAAGGCCCCTTTTGATCCAGGCGTCTGGATATTCCAGCTTTTGATCTAGAGTGCCTTCGATCCGGCATACTTGTAGAGCCATAAGGACTTGAGCGCCTTTCTCGGGGTTCATCCTGTCCCCAAATATATTTCTAATTTCATCCTCGTGGACCTCGAACTCCGTCCCCTCTTCTTCTTCTGGCTTCGGACCGGGCTTCCAGAGGCTCGCCCATCTCGATTGCTTTACAGGTAGAAAATCACTCGGACGAAAGATTAGCTTGGGTCTTTGGTTCAGAGCTGAACCTGGGAGGTTATGGGTGCAGTAAGATAATCTCCGGCAATTGAGAAAGAGCTGCAAAGGCTTCGTGGTTTGCCTCGAAGTGCTGAGGGTCGTACGCAGTGCTGAGAAAGTCGCGCCCCCAGGCCTGGAGGCTTCCAGCCCAAGGCGAAGACTTTGCCATGTCGCCGAGAAGACAGCGGTCATCTCACAACTCGAAAAATCGTGGAAGTTGTACCCCACGGCACACCTCGGTTCTCGACCAAGAAGGACGCTAAGGCGCCCACTTAGCACCATTCAACTGAATAGCCCCATAAGGCTGGACCTAAAGCTGCCGAAACCACCCCCAAAGATACCCTGAAGCTAAGACGCTCGGGCACCATTCTAAGGGGTTCTTTGGGGGGTTCTTTTAGGGCCCGCTTTAGGAGCTTTAGGTCCAGTCCTATAGGGCGGTTCGCCCCCGAAGCCGCCTAGTTGTGGACCCAACTCCACCTTTTACTTTGCGCAACTGTTTCTCTTATTAATATTATATCTTAACAAGACTACCTTATAAGTACACTGATATTCTGATAGGATATAGCAAAGGCGTCTGTCACTCAGAATAAGTAAGAGAATAGGGCAAAAGTCATGCATATAGAGCAAACACCTCCTAAATCATCGTCGATAAGCGCCTAAGAAGCTCCGAATCTAGAGGTTTCTAACCCCTAATTATAGCTTTCACTAACTTAACGAATATATGATAGAAGACATACGCTGCTTTAGAGGGTCTTAAGAAAAGTTATATCCAACTTTAATAACCTTCTATATGCATGGCTTATGCCTCATTCTCTTACCTTAAGCAACCACCCTATTTGGCAGCTATAGAGTGCTTAGCAGCAATAACAATGTTTCTATGCAAAATCTAGTAGTACTACCTTGTGCTTCATGGAGCTTCTGAGCCGGCCATCTGATTCAAGGATAAAAGAAGAAAGGAATAACAAGGAAAAAGCCACTTCAGTCCCAAGTATTCTCCTGTTACCTGGCACTGAGAACGGCTTTTAAACAATCCTAACCACCCTATTCATACTTGCTTTGATCGTTCCAGCCATCAATGGTTAACGTTGGCGCCGACATGGTAAGACCATGTACCCGTATTTTATTTAGTCTCACAATACCTAAGAAATACAGCGTTACGGTTACAAGCGCGAATCCCAATATTTTTGAAAAATAATAAAGCCGGATTATCTCAAAACCCGTCCGCTAGGATCATCCTCCCTACCGTGATAGAGAGGTAGGCTGTGGGTGGTCGTTTCTAGCGTGGCAGTGCATTAGGTCCGTGCTATAAAGCGTCCCCACTCGCCTCCTCCGCCCGATCCTTGCCTTCTCTCATTTTCACCACTGTCTTGCAAGCATGGATCCGTTAAGCATACTAGCATCTGTCACGGGTGTTCTGGCGGTGGCTGCGAAGATTACAACAGTCGTGACCAAATTCATTCAAAATGTGGGAGATGTGCCGACGTCAACTCACAGTGTGCTTACCGAGGTTTCCGATCTCAGCCTTTGCCTCAATCAATTGACACCCTTCCTTCGAGGTACCAGAACTGCGGAGAGAACTCGAAGAGATGGTATCTCGGTGGAGCAAGTAGTAGCTATAAGTACATCTTTAGTCCTGAGTATATCAGAGCTTGAGAGATTGCTAGATTCTTTCAAGCTCGACCTACCAATACTTGCTCTCGCCAGGATACAATGGGTCAGGAATGAAGAGAGGATTGATCGGATACTCAATCGCATTCGAGCCTCGAGGAGTTCGCTGAATCTTATATTGACGATATTTACTTGGTGAGTATTCCGACAACGTGTTGGTATTATCGTTGTCGAAAAGTTTTGCCACCCACAAAGTCGTTGATATATTATGCACATGTATGGGCTTGAAGTCATCGATCTTTTCGGTTGACCGGTTATTTCTTTGTGTTCTGGACAAGTGTGATTAGCTGACCGCGTTTTGAAAACCCAGTACGTCAATGGAAGCAGCCCAGACGTCAATTTGTAACCTCGTTACGACCGTTGAGCACATCCTCCAGGCTAGTGAAGATGTCTCGTCGAGGTTGGCACGTATAGAAACAATGTTTGCTGCTCCAACTGGATATTCAGCCTCGGCACTTCGGGCACCTATCGACAACGACGATGAGATTGCACAACCTCGAGTCTCTACGGAAGAACCCTTAAATTCTGATCTGAGTCGGAAGATATTGCAATTCGATCCCAATCTGGAATCTGAGCTCCATGCGTCCAGAGTCTACATGCGTACCAAGCATCGCCATTCAATGTCTTCACTAAATTCGACATATGATTCAGTCGCTGGACTATCCTTTCTCTCAGGGATCAGTCTCGCACAAATCTCGAGCATTTCTGTCATCTCGTTACCTATATTTAGCTATGAGCTGTGGAACCCTCAACAATATAGAGATATACGAAGCACTGACATGAGCACCAGCCTAAGAGCACAATATCCTATCGATTCAACTGCAAGGAGCAGATATGATACCTCTAATACTAGGATCGGAGGTTTAGCTCCTGAAGTTACAGCTGGGCTTTTCGGATTCCTTGATGTTGATGGAGTACAGGTCAAAAATAAGCAAGCCGTCATAAGCTGTGGTACAATAGAATTCCTATGGTATCAAGATCAACGCACTGACGGAGTAGCAGATGGTGGGGGCGTGAGAGGCTTGGGCAGTCTGTTGATACTCCAAGACCTTATGAACAAAATTGGGGATCTGGAAAAAAGCCTCGGAGGACCGGAGGCGGAATCGAGCTTCGCACCACGTGCATATAGACCAATGCCAAATCAAACGTCGCATACGGATGCAGATATCAATACACTGCCCTCGCCTTCTGATAACGACGTCCCTATAGAGCCTGAGGATATCATCCCTACACCAACGCATGAGGTGCCCAATTCTTCGCTGTTCCTGCCGTGCCACTACTTCGACTATGCCGCCGGTACAAGCACAGGAGGGTGAGCGTTTCTAAAATTGCCCTTATAATCAAGCCGCTAATTCTGAATAGGCTTATTTCGATCATGTTGTCCCGTCTACGTATGACTGTAGATGAATGTATAGATGAGTACAAAACACTAGGAGAAAAGGTCTTCGGTCGCCCACGCATAGTTTCCAGCGGCGGGATGTTGTGGCACAAGCTGGATTGCAAAGTCTTCGAGAAGGTCATTAGAGACGTCACCGCAAAACATTGTGAAAAAACTCTTTTTGAGAGCACTTATGCAATGGATAGAATGGACCAAGACATGTGCCAATGGTATGTCAATGCGTCTGTAATCCTACCGGGTACTGACATATTTGGGAACAAGTGTAGTACTTGCATACGCAGACATTGGCACCGGCGAATCCCCGTACCTATTTCGGACGTATCCAACACCGCCTCCCCCCTTGGACCGAACCAGAACGGAAATTCGCTCGCGCTCGCAGGCTCTTCGTAATCATGGTGATGCTCATGAACTGCCAATCTGGCAAGTGGCTCGTGCGACATCCGCGGCGCCGGGCTACTTTCCACCTATGAGTATGCGCAGTGGCAATGGTCCGGAGGTCGTTACCTTCAAGGACGGCGGTTTCGGTTCAAACAATCCAAGTGAAGAGGCGTATTACGACATTGCTAATAAGCACGGTGGTACTAGTAAGAATATAGGCCCCTTTATTAGTATCGGAACAGGTTCTATCCCGTTGAAAATGTTTCCCGGAAGAAAAGGAAACCTTAAGAACTTGAGGAATACTATTGCTAATGGGAAGACGCTTATGCAACTACCATCTAGGACTGCAAGGGCCCACGAGAATATGATCAGAATTTCCAATTTCGATGGAAAAGAGCCTTTTCCATACTACAGGTTTGACGGCGGCGACCGCCTTGGAAAAGTGAGTCTTGGCGAGTGGAAAAGTCACAGATATACTTTCATCACGGGCCGCGACAACACACCAGGATGTAAGACTCTGGCGGAAATAGAGGCCGCTACTGCTATTTACCTTCGGCGCCCAGATGTACAACGAGACCTCAAGGAGGTCGCCAAGATCTTGGTAGAGAGAAGACGACTTAGGACCCGTAATGAGTCAGACTGGGATCGATATGCATCCTTCTCCTATTACGAGTGTGATTTCAAGGACTGCAATAGGGAAAGGATCAACACCGCTCAAGATTTTAAGGAACATATCCGCAAGAAACATGGCCACAGCGTAGACGATCGAGTTTTGGAGGCTCAGCTCAAGAAAAAGCGCCGCATTTACTGGGTTTACCGTCCAAAATCCTAGGATCCACAGACCGCTACCCAAATCCAAGGTAATGACTCAAACAGATACCGGGTTTATGACTCTTTAGTCGGCAAGGAGTTTGATTGTCCCCTCACTTCCTCGAGACGTCTGATAGATTGAGCCGGATGTCAAACGTTTAATCTATTATACCGTCAACTAATTATTCTGGTGAGAAGGGAGTTGTGGGTCTATGACGATATGCACCTAAAGCTGGCGAAGCGGGTCCTGAAGGTACCCTAAAGCCGCGACGCTCCGGGGTCTATTTCCATCGCCCGGCCTCCGAAGCTGCCCCCAAAGCTGCCTAGAGGCCGAGCTTAGCGCTGCCTCGAAGCTGTTTACATAATCAAGCTTTTTATTTACTATCATTCAACTAATCATGTCATAACATTATAGTCCTTCTTTATGTATTGTGTACTAAATCCTCTTTTAGCAGCAGTTTACTAGGCCCAAAAAATCTTTTCGTGTGTGATATCCAAAAGCTCCATACTCTCATTCACCACCCATACGACATTAAATTCCAACGATCTCGATCCCAAGCCTCTCCCTAAGCTTGCCACCTTTCGAGTCCTAACTAGGATCAAAGAGCCAGGCAACTTCCTGAAACCTGGGTCTGAGGGGGCCCCACAGGTACAGTCTGGGCACCAACAACCGTTGTCTGGCTGCCATCAGTACCAAAGAAGGTGCAGGTGGCCCCGCCGGCAGATTCGATGTAGCTTATGCTCAATGGGTTGGCTGTAATCAGATTCAGTGATTTCTCATCATCATCCACAATATGAAGAAGACTTACTAATAGGATACGTTTCGCCGTTGGCCGGGAAAGGTTCGGTGAAGTAAGCATCGGGGTCCGCCCCCTCGAAGGTGATCTGGGCTTCAAATTGGCGTCCTTCTGATTTGGGCGAGGTTGGAACGCCATAGACATTGGCGGCAAGGAGGGTCAAAGTGGCGGAGATGATAGAGACCTTCATGGTGACCGAGATATATGCTAAATCTTAGCTAAGGGCAAGTCCTGAAGAGAAGATGATTGTATTAATTATAGATGTTTTGTCGAGAAGGCTGAGCAGTGCAACGAAAGAGAAAGAGAGAACAAGGGGGCCACGAGTGCTTTTTTATACATAGTTGAGGCATTTTTAGGGTGACAAGCCTCGCAAATCCAGACTGCTCGAGCTCGTGGACGCGTCTGCATGCATCCTCGACTCGTAGAGCAACTAAGATTTTGATATAGCCTGGCAGGATCACGATGCATTAGACCGAGTCAATCCTCGTACCGCGTTAAATTTACGTCAAGGTGCCAAGATATGCCGGTATTCGCTACAAACGCCAATAGGATCACAGAGGAAGCATAGCTTTGCTGGGTCTTACTGCGGACTTTCTGGATCAAGAATAGTGCACCAGTTCACAGTCCTCGAGGACTGAAAAGGCGATGGAGACTAAGGTCTTGTAAGCGGAAAACGTGGTATAGCTCCGCCTCCACCACAGGATCAAAGCCGGGATTACCCCGCTCGCTGTCCCAAGGCAGGAGGGAAGCATGTAATGTGCGCCATAGGACGCACTTCGCGATACATGAATGCTGCATCTCAGCAATTAGGAGCCGCATTGGAAGAAAAATGTCCTCCATCTCTTTCCGGTGCGGCTGCAAAGCAAACCAACCGCTGAAGATCGTGCAAGAATGCATTGACCCTCAGGAATCCCGTTTCATTGCATTAAGGCTGAAAATCTGCATGCTCTCCACTTTCGCGAACGCCATGGCTGTAATGCAGTAATTATACCCGAGCTGACTGCATTTCGTATTGATGATCCCGTGATGCAAAAAGAGATGTACCGTCAACCCTCGTATGTGTTGTCAGCGCCAAGCATCAGCCTTGGACTTTTGGCGTATGCATAAGAGATCCTGTTTCAAGAGTGGTTCGAGAGTGGTTCGAGAGTGGTGAGGCGGGCATCGGCAAGTTCCCATGTGTGGAATGCTCACCAAGATGTAGCTCAGGAATCCTTGGCGCCCAAAATCAAAAAAAAAACCCCCCCGCTCACGATTTCTAACCAAACCGCATACAAACTTAAATGTGCAATAGAGCACTTTTTCCCACCTAAAATCTTATTGATTTAGTATTATTCATTGCTCCTATATAGCTCTATAATCGTTTAAGCTGAAAAGAAAAATTCGAAGGATTCCAAAAGTCTTTTCAGATTTGTGTGGGGAAATCATGCGCCGGGGGGGGTTTTTTTGATTTTGGGCGCCAAGGATTCCTGAGCTTTATGCATACGCCAATTCTCAAGTTCAGGTGTGGCGTCTTTGGTCTTTATCGTAGGGCTTGGGTCCAAGCATCAGCCTTGGACTTCTTCAGTTCAGGTATGGTGTCTTTAGTCTTAATCGTAGGGCTTGGGTCCAAGAACTCCCGAATTTGGGCTGCAAATCCACTCAGCGATGCGAGAGTAGCCACCCAGCGGTCAAGAACCCTACAAATCGCCATACACCTATCGGTCAGCCAGTTGAAAAGATCGCCGAGGAGGTGGACGAGATAATTCACACATACGAGTATGAATTGGAGTGTCAGAAGAAGAACAACCCCCGAAGTATTGATGCGAGCAGATCATTCTTCAGGACCTCACTGGCTATGTAACTCATCAGGCGATTGAACTCGTGCATAGGGAGTTAATCGCCCCAAAGCAGTGGGTTTTTGATGTTCAAGATGAAGTTTCTCAAGAACCTTCAGGGAATATATGTGAAAACGGCTGTCGATTACCCAAACAGTATGGTTTGCCCAGCAATTGTTGGCTGTATCGTAGTGTCGTTGCGGACCTTCCTATTCCACTCTCTCTTTTGCATCCGAGATGGCTTATTAGGGCACCTGAGGTTGTGGTAGGGTGGCAAATGACATTTAATATTAGCATTACGCCGCTTAGCTATGCTCTTCTGGATGATACTCGAGGCCATTCCAGTAACCAACTAGACAACGAGGATGATCGGCCTCCTCCCCCGAGCTCTGTACACTCAAGATACGATCGCCGGGGGCTAGATATGATGGAAGCAGAAGCATTCGAAGCATACAAGCTTCATAAGAAGATTTGAGGAGACATGATGTAACCCTGCGGATCGACGAATGACATTAATTGGTCCTAGTAGATCAAAACCACAGCCTGCACGAGAAAGTGAGCGATAAAATCGATACTCGTACTCTAGTCGCTAGGTGAGGCTGCTGCTCGCTGCCGTAATAGACCCTTTCAAGCCTTACTCCTACTCGTCCCTGAGACCTTCATTATTGTCAGTGAACGTAATCGCGACACAGTTCTGGGGACTTCTAATGGTAGTTGATGGTAAAACCATTGTTCATAGCTTGAACAGACCTAGCATCCAATGGTGCTGGTGTCGGCTCTTGTAGGTGCCTCGATTGGAAATAGCACCATTCTTATACTAAACAAGGCCCATCTCTAAGAAACTCTGATAGGCTGGTCCAGGCTCTCGAGATTTACAGCTCGTTATCAACTTCGCCAATAATGGCCCTTTTGAAGAATGCTGCATCAGACCTTCCAATGCCACCACAAGAGTCAGGCAGTGTTAGTGACATTTAGTGACAAGGTTTCTTCTTCCAATATTGTATGTACAATCATGACCATTCAATGCCACATACGAAGATATATTTTTGAACAGCGCTGAGACGCCCATAGCGATCTGCAAGCCGGAAGTATCATCATCTCACAGTGGTGATGTAGATGCCAACAACTCTCACAATAGACTAGCTTCAGTATGAGTATCGCGAATTTGCCTGCTATATAACAGGTCCTATGTACCGAACCAGAACAGCAATTCGTTCGCGCTCCCAGGCTTTCCGTAACCTTGGTGACGCTAATAAACTGCCAATCTGGAGTGGCTCGTGCGACGTCCGCAGCGCCGGGCCAACTCCCGCCTTTGAAGATTTGGAGTGGTAGGGGTTTAGAGGGATCTGCCTTTATGGCGGTTCCGGTTCGAACAATGAAGTGAAGAGGCGTATCGCAATATTTTTTACGAGCACGGTGGTAGTAAGAATAGCAAGAATATGAGGCCCTTTGTTAGTATTGATCTGGTTCTATCCCCTGGGAAATGTTCCCGGGCAAAGAAAGAGGACTCTGCAACTTGAGGGACACAATGGCGAAACTGAAGACGGTCATGAAGGCACCGTCTACTCCTGTAAAGGCCCACGAACGAATGATCAAATTCCGCGATGACGGCGGCGAACACCCCGGAAAAGTGGGCCATGCCGAGTGGAAAAGTCATAGGAATACCTATATCACTGGCCGCGATAATACACGAGGCTGTAAGACTTTAGCGGCTCATGAGCGCAGGATGGTAGAGACTTTGCAGTACTTACTGAGAATGGAGCTTTGACCAGTAAACCGTCGATTTGACATCGCGCTAATACTGCACGTGACCTACGCGTGTCCGAACGTGATTCGCGACGCGAACACAACAACCAAATAGTGGGGGCACTGATACCATCTTTGCCCAAAATGGCGAGCCGCCAGAAGTCATTCTTCCATCAAGACACTAAGGTTATCTTGCTGCAAAACAAGTTCAATTATCAAAGCTGATGAATCTGTCAGGCTCGTCCCCAATGGCGTAAGGGCGTGAGACACCACAACGAGGCTCCAGTACCTCAGCCACCTACCAACCTGGTTCCAATAGCAGCGTCTTCGCAATCAAAATCCAAACTTAGAGCTTTCCAATACGACGAAAAGGACGATAAGCCTAACAAGAAGATGGAGGTTGCAAACAAAGAAAACACTGGGCCGAGCTCAGAAAAGACAACCCCACAGATGATACCACCACCGCAACCCTCGTCGCAACGGTCTGAAAACAAAGATCCCCGAGACTGCCCTCAGACACCTCTCGGTAGACTTCCCTTGTCCGAGCTCCTCGCTAGCGCGGAAGATACATCACGCCAACATCTGAATATGACACCCATGGAACGAGTCTTATGGGATAACTCGCCTGTAGACCCCAGTGTCGGAGCCGCTGCGAGAAGGAAAAGGAAGAGGGCACACAGCTCATCTCCGGCTTCATCCTCACAGAATGAGACTGCCACTCATTTCCTAGGAGCGAAATCGGCAGTGGATTTACACACGCTTCAAAAAGCCCTCAAGACGCCTAAGGCGGACCCCGCAGATGATCTCTGGAGTCGGTACTCGCTCAATACAGAGCTGGTCGACCGAAAGTCTCCCACGGCTCCAGGCTACCCTTATCTAGTGCATTCGTCATCGCCCCAAACACCCGCCACCCACCTACAAAGAGAGACTGGTAGCTTGCGAAGAGCACTTAGCTGCATTGAATGGCCAACCTCCGTAGCCAAACGACGAAAATTATATAACAGCAGTAGTCAAGGAAACAGTACCAGAGATGAGGGAACCATTGCGTCGGTGGAGAAGTCGAAGCTGTCCAGGGTCAGTCTACTTGTTGAAAAGATACACGACGGTCTATCAAAACCTATGACACTTCCTAACGATGATACATCATCCGAGCCTACGGCATCTTCGCCTGCCGGCATCGGAAATAAATCACCCTCTTCGAAATCTGATCTTGTTCTTCAACAGAGTCAATCAGCTATAGATGGAGTTGTGAATGTGCTGAGTCAGACCGCAGTTGCCCCAAGAGGAAATGCTCCCCAATCGCTGGTTCTTACGGCGAATGAGGTCACAAGAGTGGAACAAGATGGCTGCTCCTCCAATTTTGATGGCGAGGACCTCGACCTCGGAATGTTCGAAACAATCGACACGAAGGACGATGCGATGATGACAAGTGTCATCGCCAGATCAGCCACCCAGGAGAAGCAGACAGGTGGTGCTTTGGTATCTGCAGCTGTGCCAGGTGTGAAAGAAAATAGAGAGCCTGGCGGTTCTCAAGGTGTTCGGCCAGCTGGCTCATTTCAAAGCGACAACTTCTCCGACATATCTTTCCCATCCCATGTATCCTCATCAACCGCCAAAGCTACACCTCAAAATTGTGACGGTTTTGACGAAGACGAGGATGAGGTCTCTGCTGCCGATATAGAGAATATGTTTGCTAAATATGACTCCCAGCTGCCGCAGTCTCACACCAAACCTGAGCCGAGAGGTGGGACGAACGAAGCGAAGACCCAGGTTGATAAGATAGGTGTCAGTATTCCTCCGAAGACTAAGAAGGCCACAAGCATTGGTACAACAGCAAAAGTCGAAGTGCTCTCCGACGATGATAGTGACGAGTTTGGTGACGACTCCGATTTTGAGCAGATTGCTGTTGAATGTGAAGCAACTCAGAAACAGCAGGTATCACAGCCTCAGTCTTCTGTATGTACATTGGAAACTGGCTCATCATATAGCTAGCTAAACAACTAAGTATTGCAGAGAAGTCCCTACCATACAACGCTACATGGTCAAAGCCGTAGCTGAGAATGAATACGAAAGTAGTAACGGACGCATGCAGCCCGAGAAGGTACTAGATCTAGTACTACTCATTACCCTACGATCGCTGATGGTTGAAGGTGCTCTCCGTCCGAAGTGAACAGTCGAAACTTAGCAAGGTCATTATGCTACGTCAGGCATGGATTGACAGTCCCTGTTCGCCCGGCTCCTTCGTCCATGTAATTGGAGATTTCGATCGCTTTGGGCAATGTATCATTGACAACACTCAAAATCTATTGATTCTTCACCCGGATCATCTCATATCGTCTACTGTGGTTGGAGATTCATTTACCTGTACGCGAAAAGCTGTGTTGCAAGACCGTGTCAAGGCCACAAGCGATGCCAACCAAGGAACCATATATGGGCATCTGCTACACGAAATATTTCAGGAAGCCTTGAGAGCGAACAGGTGGGATAATGAGTTCCTCGATACTACGATTGAAAATTTAGCTCCCCAGTACCTGGAGAATCTCTTCGAAATCCAGATCGAACTCGTCACGGCTATAGAGCATCTCAAAGCTAGGGTTGGTGACTTGCAGGCCTGGGCGGAAATCTTTATTTCGGCACGACCCAAGGTATGTATGACCAACCGTAGCCAGATGAGCAAAGCTGACATTGGGCAAGCCCAATGCTGTGGTCAGGGATCGAAACGGAGCACAGTCACTCATGAGCATCAACAAACTCCTCGAGGTCGAGGAGAAGGTATGGTCACCATTGTACGGGCTGAAAGGCAATGTCGATGCTACAGTCCAAGTGGTGTTAAAGAACGGCAACGAGGAAAGGACATTGACTGTCCCATTCGAATTGAAGACGGGAAAGCATCAAAGCGCAGCACATAAAGCGCAAACTTCGCTCTATACGCTACTACTGTCCGATCGCTATGGTATGCAATGTGCTTCTAAGCTCCAAGCTCTACTTCGTTGCTGATGAAATATTTCGTAGATGTCGAAATCGCTTGTGGCATTCTATATTACTTGCAGACCTCGGAAATATCAAATATACCAACCCTCCGTAACGAGTTAGTTCCTATGATCATGCAGAGAAATGAGCTCGCGAGCCACATTCGCCATCGCATTGATCTCCCTTCAATGATCAAACGACCTTATGTTTGCGGTAAATGTTATGCCCAAACGCCTTGTTTCATATACCACAAGCTCGTAGACGACGGCAACGGCGAGACCAGTGGTATAGGAGAGGCTTTCGAAGACCTTGTGAAGCATTTGAATCCCCATCATCAACAGTTTTTCAGCAAGTGGGATGCATTACTGACAAAAGAAGAGAAGGACGTTGTTAAACTCCGTAGGGAGCTGTGGACGATGCAGAGTGCTGAGCGCGAGAGGGTCGGAAGGTGCTTCAGCGACGTGATCATCGACCCAGGTTCCTTCCACATGATGGAAGGCGCTCCTAAGATCAATCGCTTCCAGTACACATTTGTCAAGAAAAAGCCGACTCCAGCTTTCAGCTTTACCGAGTCTCAAATTACGCTCGGTGAACCTATCGTGGTTTCAGATCAAAAGGGCCATTTCGCACTAGCGAATGGATATGTCATCGGCGTACGAAAGCATAAGATCCAAATCGCTGTTGACAGACGACTTCACAACGCTCGGGTCAAGAGCACGAAGTTCAACTCTGAGCTATATCAAAGCTTTGCTGGTATCATGGAGATCGTTGAGGATGGCAGTGGACGATCTTCAATGACACCTGAGCAACCCACAGAGCCGGTAGTGTATCGACTGGATAAGGATGAGTTCAGTAACGGCATGGCGATGGTCCGCAACAACTTAATCCGCCTGATGGAGAAAAACGTCTTCGGTGTGCAGGCTCTCCGAAGATTGATTGTTGAGAACGTGGCTCCCACTTTCAAGCCCACTCCATCTCAATACATGCTTGCCAATACTGCAAGCCAAGCCTCCCTGAACATTGACCAAAAGGCCGCCATTGAAAAGGTAATGAGCGCTAAAGATTATGCTCTTGTGCTTGGGATGCCTGGAACTGGCAAAACAACAACAATCGCACATATCATCCGTGCGCTTGTGGCCCAAGGAAAGAGCGTCTTGCTCACTTCTTATACCCACACCGCTGTTGACAACATTCTTCTCAAGCTGCGCAAAGACAATATTGGCATCTTTCGACTTGGTTCCATTGCCAAAGTTCACCCTGAGGTCCAAGAGTTTGTAAGCCTTGCAGGCAAATCGATGAAAACGATCGAGGAACTTAAGGAATGCTACCTTCAGCCGATAGTGGCAACAACTTGCTTGGGCATCAATCATCCTATCTTTAACCAGCGGGTGTTTGACTACTGCATCGTGGATGAAGCATCACAGATTACGCTTCCGGTATGCCTGGGCCCGATTCGAATGGCAAGGACGTTCATCCTTGTGGGTGATCATTACCAATTGCCTCCACTTGTCCAGAACGATGAGGCCAAGGAAGGTGGTCTTGATATCAGCTTATTTAAGATGCTCTCCGACAATCACCCAGCCTCCGTTGTAAACCTTGAACATCAATATCGCATGTGCGAAGACATTATGACTTTAAGCAACACCCTTATCTATGACGGCCGCCTCAAATGTGGTACGCCAGCAGTCGCCAACCGCACAATAAAAATTCCGGATATGAGCGCCCTCAAGCAACACCATCACAGCCCCCAAGGCGTCCTCTTCGTTGAACCTAAGAAAATCTGCGCCAATCCCACTTACGGCTCGTGCTGGCTCCGTGACCTCCTCGATCCGTCCGTGAGGGCGTGTTTCATCAACACGGACCCTCTCTTCCCACACTCTCGCGAAGTCCTTGAAAGCGGTGGTTCCCGCATCACCAATCCCTGCGAAGCAACACTCACCGCGCAACTCGTGGAAGCGCTGCTCACCACTGGTATCTTACCCACTGAGATTGGCGTTATAACTCTCTACCGCTCTCAACTTGCGCTCATCAAACAGTCTCTTCGTCATTGTCCCGGCGTCGAGATGCACACCGCTGATAAATTTCAAGGAAGGGATAAAGAGGTCGCGGTACTAAGCCTTGTGCGTAGCAATGAGAATCAAACTGTGGGGGAGCTGTTGAAGGATTGGCGCAGGGTTAATGTTGCGTTGACGAGAGCGAAGACGAAGTTGCTTGTGCTGGGCAGTAAGAGCACGCTTGTGGGGAACGACTTGTTGAAGGACCTTATAAAGTTGATGGAGGATCGAGGGTGGTGGTACGACTTACCGGTTGGGGCGTGCGAGGGCCATGTTTTCGAGGATGGTGCCACGCAGATTTCGGCTAGGGGGAGTGCGGAGACTAAAGGAGAGAACAAAGCACAAGTAAGGGAAGGGAAGAGGGGCTTGGGAGAGGGGAAGGAGAATAAGGGTGGGCTGAGGGTACCTGCTAGGCAAGGTAAGATCGATATGAATGCGTTGTTGGGTAAACGAGCTGTTTTAAGGGATATTGTGAATGGTGCCGCGTAAGTTGGGTTAGCTTGTGGTGTCAATGCGTTTTGAGCATGGATAGATAGTTCTTTGTAGGATAGCAGGCTTGCATAGCGTGGGTACTTCACTATGTATAGTAAGGACGTCCATTGGAAAAGAGGGGTTTGGGTAAATATGATTGAATCTATATACGCTCCTAAATAACCGCACTGTGTTTATCTCTAAGACCCATCGGCTCTCCTGACAATGCAGAAGGTTCGTAGCCAGCACCACGTACAGGTTGGTCTCGTAGCTGGCCGTTGGATTTTTTTTTGGGTTTTTTGCTTTTTCAACTTTTTTTTGCTTTTTTTTGCTTTATTTTATTCCTATCATTCCTTTTCCTAATTATGATGACAACACACGATGAGCGAGATCGAACACTAATCAGTACCACTCAAGAAGATACTCTACTCCAACAGGCTTTTAACTGCAAAGCATCCGAAATAGTACAATCCTCCGACAATTCAGAACCTTGCACTCCCCCCAAACCCCACTTCTCCACCCAATACACCATCCTGTACCTCCAGTTCCTTTCCTTCTTGTTCAATTCCGATAGATCCTCCCTCACCAGCTCGCCACTCCTCGCCTTCTGCACGATATCGTCCTCGGCATCATCCATCCCCCACCTTATCTTCATATGCATCACTATCCTCTGCTCAATCTCTCTCCTTAGTTCCTCCGTCATCGCATACCCCTGCGGCATGAACTCTGCCTCCGGTGTAGATGTCGAATCCGCTGGTGCTGGAAATTGCGGGATCTTGGCTTTGTAGTTGACTACTGGTATTGTGTATCCCTTGAATTTTTCGTTACTGAAAGGATCTTTGCGGCCTGCGTGGAGCTCGAGAGCGCGGACGAGAGGGTGACAGATTATGGGTGCGAAGGCGGGCCAGTGGTTGAGGTTTGGTAGAATAAAAGGGCGCTCTTCTTTGGGCTGGTCTTGGTGGAAAGGCCAGTGGTTAACGTGTTCTGATAGGGTAAGCGTTGGTAGTAGTGATGAGGAGCTGGGCGTAGTGCTTTTGTTTTGGTGTGTTTGACTTGGTGTAGGTGGTGGAGGGCCTTCCCATTGACGGCTCTCCTGGAAACGTGCATCGAGTTCTTCTCGTCGCTTCTTACATGCACTGTCATGGCACTTAACAGGAGCCCTATCCTGTCTCTTCTGACCGGGCAAGAGTCTGATGATTTTCTCTTTCGGGATATCGTACGGCCATGTTGCCTGTTGTGGATACGTACGACGCACTTGTTCAAACCTACTAATGATGTATCGGGATGGTGCATCCTCCGGCTCGCTCGTCTCAATTCCTTTGAGGCGGGCATTTGCGTAATCTTTGAGTATCCTAATCTCGTCATAGGAGAAATTGTACTCGCCGGCACTTCTTTCAATATCTTTATCCTCGACGATGGCAGGATCCTTCTTCCTGCCTTGAGCGGATGCTGGGGAGGATCTAGTAGCTTCCATGGTTTTATTTCCATTACCGCCATAGGGAGCTGGAGCCAGGGTAGCTTGCCCATCCGGTGGTACGTTTGTAGTCGTGTTGCCGCCGTGATTGATAGGGGCCTGGGTGTGTTGCCCCAAAGGTTGTATATTGGTGCTAACATTGCGGCTTTGATTGGTGGCATTTGTGGTCAATTGCCCAATACCTTGAATGTTGGTGGGAGTATCGCGGCCTTGGTCGGGAGAGGTCAAGATAGACTGCCCTGCAGGTTGCATGTGTGTGGGAAGATTCGGGCTTTGGTCGACGGAGGCACCGGTAAATTGCCCAGGAGATTGCATGTGTGCGGGAATAGTCTGGCTTTGATCGACGAAAGGTTGGGTAAATTGCCGATCAGACTGCATGTAGGTGGGAATGGTCTGGCTTTGATCGACGAGGGCTTGGTTAAATTGCCCAGGAGGCTGTATGTATGTAGGACCGTTCAAGCTCGGGTCGACAAAGAAGTCGGCAAACTGCCCAGGAGGCTGCATGTCTGTACGAACGTTCAAGTCCAGGTCGGCAAAGGCGTCGTTGAATGGCCCAGCAGACTGCATATTTAGGGAATTGTCACGGCTGTAGTTGACGTATGTTGGGTCGATAGGCCCATTGAATTGCATGTCCGCAAGCCAATTGCCGCCGTAGATAGTACTGAAAGCGGCAGACTGAAGGTCACCTCCCTCGATTGTATTTATTGGCTCCATTTCCTGCAGGGTGGGAATGTGTGTGTTACGGGACACGATTTGATAGGGGACAATGGACATCTTCGCAGTAGCTTATGCTAAACGATGATTTGATGGTAGAAGAATATCAGAGATGAGTCGGCTGAGACCTGATTGAAATCTACAAGCAATGGTGGAGATGTAGATGATGGTAACGGATGAATAGAAAGGATGAAAGACTCTTGAAGCCTGCTTTTTTATGAAGCCTGCGTGGGGTCTCGCTAAGAAAAAATCTTTACAGAAACTTGCTCATATGTGAAAGTCAAAATACGCGTACAGAATTGCCAGATAAAAGCCACTGAGCAGATTTGACCCTAATTGAGTGGGTAAAGGGCCGCCCCACCATGACAGCTCGGCGAGTATGTGGCGGCAGACAAACAAAAAACTTAATTTCATCCAGCTATCAATTCCCATAGGATGTAACAGCTCTCTAGTTGAGGGGTGGTCTTTGACGCTTGAGTCTCTACGATGTCAGCATTATCACCATTGCTGTCAGGATCTTCCGCGAGACACAAAATTGTATAGCCATCCATCTCAGAATTCGATCCTGTTTTCAACGCGTAGACGCTCAAAGCGAAAAAGCAGTGCACTCCTACTTGCGATTCTAATCGCGAAAATTTCACGCTAGATCACATCAGTAACGACCCCAGACAAGTGGATTTGATAACCTTCTCACCTCAATGCTATGAAAAGAGTTCTGATCCAACTGGCCGATATGAGTCCAACCCAAGTGAGAGTGACCAGGTTGAGAGAATTTTCGGCATTGGCGTCAGGCACCTGATAGCGACTGAGGAATGGATCCACAGTGTCCTCTCGCAGGACACGCGGACTTCCTCCGGCGACGAGGCTAAGCCACTCATATATCTCAAGGGACCAGTGCTCAAACTCATCATGAGAGCTTGTGCGGTGTGAATCAGCCAGGTTTGGTACGAGAACTGCTCGGCTTGTTGCCAGGTGGGGTGAACAATTATGCGTTACTGGATAATGCTTGGCAATGGGTCGTTCCACAACTGCTGGGAATAAGTCAGGACATAGCCGATAATAACGCGCGTACAATGGCAGAAGATTCAGCCTCACGGTCTAGTGCGGCCTCGAGATCATGGAAGAGCCAAGTCCGCGAGGAATTGAGAACATTTTTGAACGCCCAGACAATCCTCTCAAAGCCCTTCTTGCCGTGAAGCATGGAAGGCAGGCGAAGATTGATCTCTACCACTAGTGAGGAGACTCGTCAGCCGAATTTGGGCTGGAGCACCTGGCGTTGCCTACCATATCTGCTTTTCACATGCTTCCGACCTCTGTCCTGAATGGCTTTTCCGACAAGGCCACATCTCTCATAATTCTCCTTGGCAAGGTCAAGGCGAAGAACACCTATAGCCACACTTAGCTTAGAGTGAGACAATGGCTCAAGAGAAAGATTACCATCTTTGAGAGAATACTTGTCGTCTATCCCGGGTCGGCCTTCGGAAAGCATCAAAATGTTTCCTGAACCGGAAGTGTGGAGTGAGCTAACTGGATAGTCATAGTATGTGACTTGATATCACAATACCTGTTTTGATATAAAAATTAAAAAATTCTCCTTCAAGCAGAGTAGACAATGGCATAATGACTCGAGAGTATTGCACACTGGGAAGTTTGTCTGCGACATCGGACCAGATAGAATCATATAATGCCTCTGGTAGCTGAAGTTGGACCTATATTCTCCTTTAGGCCCACCTCGAAGCCTGGCGGAGAAGATGTGCATACGGTATGGGTGAAGGGTTGGTTTAAGATTGTCGAGTACGGCTTTTTCTTACTCGGGGGTTGTTGGGGATCTACATACTTAGCTATTGACTTAGTTGATACATAGGCTTTTGAAGACGATGTCTTGGGCTCATGAAAGCCGAACATGAGCACGGCGGAAGATGATCACTGGTCTATGCATATCGTACGACCATTTCTCTTTATGACACTCCGTGCAAGCTTAAACCTCTAGTGCCCGCTAGTTCTAAGTCCCGCTGTCAACAAAGCCTTACTGTAAGATACCTTATCCTCTACAAATGAAGAATGGCGCAGGTTCTTCAAGATGACTTTAGATTGCCCACTCCCAGCAAATGCCTGGATTGACTGAGGAAAGGTTCCAGCTCGGTTTAACATAGTTGCAATGGCCCCGCCGCACCCCCGAAGACCAATCGCCAAAGACAAATTCGCTGTCCTGTTTCCCACCCTCAAAGTCCAATCATACCATGATCCAGCTTCACGAGGCCCAGGCTCCCACACGTATGTCGCGCGCATTTTCGACCAAATTTCCAGCCAACTAATGGCTTTCACAGCATTAAGACAATAGCATGGAATCCCACGGGCCATTTAATAGCCACGGGTTCTGCAGACCGAACTCTTCGCATATGGAACCCAGAGAAGCCACAAGTGAAGAATAGCACCGAGCTGAGAGGACATACGGGGCAAATTGAGAGAGTGGCCTTCAATCCTACAAAGGAAGCTGAGCTAGCCTCAGTCTCGAGCGACGGAACGTGCAGATTTTGGGACGTACGCAGCAAGACATGCACCGCTACGGTCCAATTGGGAGGAGAAGGCTTGACAGTTGCATGGGCCGCTGATGGCAGTGTAGTCATAGCTGGAACGAAGGTACGCGTCCATCACATGCATGGAATTCGCCACCAAGGTGCAAAATACTGAAATTGGCCTCTTTCGCCAGTCCGACACATTACTACCCATCACCATCTTCCCTGAATCCCCTACCCCCACAGCCGGAACCCCATACCCGCAGTCACTCCAAACGAATCAAGTAACATTCAATCATACATCCCCACCAACGCATCTTCTCCTAACCCGCGGCGACGGCTCCATATCCATCCTTGCCTATCCTTCAATGCAAATCCTCCACTCGCTCCACGCACACACTTCGTCCTGTGTCTCCCTCGCTCTATCCCCTAGTGCTCGCTACCTCGCAATTGGTGGTACAGACGCTCTGATCTCGCTCTACGACACCACAGACTGGGTATGCAAACGCACCTTGACCTCCCTGGTGGGAACAGTCAAGAGTGTTAGCTTCTCTTTCGATGGTAGTTTTGTCGTCGGAGGCAGTGACGAGGGAAACGCTTTAGAGGTTGCCCACGTTGAGAGTGGGGAGCATGTGGGTAAGGTGGAGACGGGTGGAGGAGCTGGCGTGGTAGCGTGGCATCCTGGGAGGTATTGGCTGGCGTGGGCAGGAGAGGGTGGGGGCTTAAGGATTTTGGGGCCGGCGGGAGGACAGATGTAATGGAGACTGATTAAATGAACGTCACTCTCGAAATACACAAATTTCGCTACTTGCTGGCAGTGACCGCGTCTGAGATACGACATGGGAGTTGCTATCTCGACGGCGTGTCTCAATATGCCTCTATGAACGCCAAGAGTTGGAAGATGACTTGCTGGGAGTACGAAGCCGCATTTTATCGATGAACGACAGAACAATGTCGCCCAAACTCAATTTGCCATATCGCTCTGTCCATGGAGGTCTAGCTGAAGCTATTCCAGAAGCTCTCTACGCTACGACTCTCAAATGGACTTGCCGACTACAGAGCTGTCAGTCATCCTTCTCTCCGGGCTTAGAGCCGAAGAATGTGCTATGAAGCGATGCCTATTATTTCGGCTACTGTGGCAAGGAACCCGCGTTCTGCAAAATCGGGTTCAGTCCCTAAAGGAAGTTTCTCCTTCATCTCTGCACCTCGTCATGCAGTACTTGGCAGATGAAACTCCTTCGCGGAATTCGTCTTAGCCATTGAGGCGCCTGCTGATCATTCCAATTGCCTGATGACAAGATTCCGGGATTTGCTGCCAGACGGCCTACAATGGTGCAATGCCGACTAGAATCGGACCCCCTGGGTTGAATACTGAACGTTTACTGGTTGGCCTTCAAGAAACCGTTCCCCCTGAACCGGAAAGGCATGCTTCCCTCACCCGCCACGGCAAAGCTCTTACGGAATATCGTTGGATAAAGAAACCATTGCATAGACCCCAGGGACACCATTTTGGATTCCTCTTTGCGCCATTGCGTCCGGTACAGTCCCTTTCATCAATTCAACTGTTACCATATGGAGCTATGGGACATATGAAGTGTCGCATGGGGTTCAAATGTTTCGAATTGGAAGCTGCCGCGAAACCAAATATTCTTCTGTCTAGCTGCGCTTGGCTATCAATGTACTAAGTATCTCTTGCCCAGTTGCAGCAAATACAAAATGCAATGTTTCTCATCGCCTTTTTGAAGGATGTCGAATTACGGCTCGGCATGGCACTGCCATGTACAGGGAACCCTCCCCAGATACCCTGGTTCAGAGTGTTGCTTTGGTGTTTTTTTGCTGCTTTCTCGACGCCCCTACACCTTTGGTACAATAGCCCTATCTTCGCTACATTCTTTGCTGCAGAATGTTGTTTAGATGTCCATGATCGTGGGGGAGCTCCCGGATGGTATGTCATTCAATGTACCTCGGAGCCTGTCCCACCTCGAGTGAGGCCTACAGCAATTGCGCCTGAAGCAGACAAGTCTTCAGCATCTCGATAACAGGCTTGGTGCGCAAACCTTGTTCCGCTAGATTTATAGTGACTCGCCCTGACCTCCTGGATATTAGATCTGTCGACGGCATGGTCACGCTTCTGTACCTCATAATCAACAGCTTTCGCCGGTCCAGGGCAGGAATACCGCTAGTTAGGACCTGTAGTGCTGCCATTAGCGCGGCTTGTTAACCGTACGACCCTGGAGAGCCGGAGCCTAAAGATACCCTGGGACCAAAGCTTGGCCCCTAAAAGATGGCCCCAACATCATAAAGCTGGGAAGCTCCGAGGACTCAATTTGCCGCCCAGGCGACTGGCTTTAGTGAGCTTTTCGGGCGCTTCTCGCTTCATGCACGCTATCGCCCATAAGGTAGATAAGGGGGTATCCACTTCTCAAATTAACATGCCGTGAATATATCCCCAGAAGTAATATATATGGCAACTGCTACCAGGAAGTCAAGGTCGCTAATGAGCTCTAGTCATGAACGTGCTGAGTCAATCTAAACAGCATCTAGAGCAACATATCTCCACAAGAGCTTCGTCTTGTAGCAAGAAGGCTGTGAAGTTCTGAACCCTATTAATAAGTCCCACGCTTGAGACTCTGTTCGTACCAGACAATTCGTCAGCTAACGGACAGAATGCATTTAAATGTTTGCGAACGTAAGTCCCGCTCTTCTTCAACGTGTAGTAGCCTCCTGAGTACTATTTTGGGAAACCACGCGCTTTCCAAGCAGGGTTTCGAGAGTGACATGTGTTTACAATAATAGAAAAATAGGCGCCGCTTTTTGTTGTAAGACAATCAGATCATACCTTACGTGGAGCTATGCACATCTACAGGGCGTTCTCCATGTGGTTCGAGTTGTTCACAACCTTATCTCTCGGACTTGTAGCAGTTTTTCCCGAGCTGAGCTAAAGTCTCGCCAATCGAGTCGACATTCTGCCGTGAAATGTAATTGCGGTCAGATCGCGGCGCAAAGCTGACATCTAGGCATTCTGAAACTGGTTCGTTGACGGATTCCAGAGCTTTTACAGCTCGTTTCAGGCGCCATGCTATCACACAGTCATCAACGAGATAAATGGATGAGATCACCCCACACTACTTCCTATGCATCGCCTTACCAGGCAACACCGTGTCGAAGCTGTTTCTCCATATCATCTTTTACTCTTCCTTTTCTTGAGCGGTTCCCCCTTACCATTCCGACGACTCAATTTTCGAAGGCACTTGCTCGGTCTTTCATCAGTCTTTTCTAAGACTCGTAATTCTTCACGAGTCGCCTCAGATGAGACCCAGCCCCATCCCCTGGAGGGAGTCACCCGCTTCTCCCGTAAGGCCATGCACACCTTTGCCAGATGCCACGCCTGCGGATATTGCGCCTTCAGAGGTGGCGGCTTCGAACACTGAGCCAAACCAATCTGAGTCACCTCCGACTTCGAAATCGCAGTCCCCATGGTCCAAAGATGCGATAAAGTTGGGGACGAGAAAATTATACAGAAATCTCTCACGCCCGAGGAAAGGCCCGAGGATGGTCGTGCAACAAAATCTGCTATGCTAGATATGCAACTAACGCGGCCATCAGGCGTAATCACGAGTCATGGCCGCCAGCAATTCACAGTGCTGCTTAAGTCCATAAAAATGTGGCCGACACGAGTGCCCCACGAATCAAGCCAACACATGTTGGCCGATCCTGCGAACCAAATAGTAGCGACCAAGGGAGAATCTATCGCTCCTCGCCACAAGTTTGACACTGCGTACATCGAAGGCACCTTTGACAAGATCGAATATGGCCTTTTCAGATCACGTCCAGCCGTTTTTATCTGTATCGACATGATACTGAAGTATCAACCCACAAACACCATACAAGCAACAGAGCTAAAATTCAAATTTGGGAAAGATAACACACAGTCAACATCCAGTTCATATGCTGCCCCAAACCCCTCTACACTACCTACCTCCCTCGTCTCCAATTTCTTCGCCCCTGACGAACTTCAAGGCGTACCAGCATCAACCCACATAACAAAGCATTCAAACATCAAGCCCAAACTCGGCGCCTTCTCAATCCACGCTGATCTTGGCGGTGGCGGCAGACAAATTGCGGAAACCGAGAAACACTGCTGGCATGTGCAAGGAGGAGTCGATGAGCACGATGGCGGTATCCGCGACACTTTCAGCTGGAGTATCTTTCAGAACCGCAAATCAAACGACAGTGTTCCTCGACGTGTAAGGCTAGGAATGATCGCTTTTCATGAACGAAAGCCTTTCCATGTGGACGTGTCTATTGATGGAAGGTTAAGGAAAGGGAAGCGCTCGCATCCACCACCGACACGGGAGCAGCGGTGGTTCTATCCTCCGAAAATGCAAAGGGTCGGAGAATATGTGCTGAATGAAAAGACATTGCAGGATTATGTTAGGCACGAGAATAACGGAATCCCGGACGTCGTGCCGAACAGGGCAATGGAGAGCTTACGGGGTGGTGACCAAATTCAAATGATAAATAATACAATGAGGTCGGGAGGACTGGGTCGCGACATCGCAGGAGCTGCAGGGGATACGTTTTCTCTCGTTGGGGATATAGGCGGCTTCTTGGATCTTGATTCGGCTGCTGCTGATGTGATTTCGTTGCCTGATGTGGTTGGGAGCGTTACAGAACCTTTTTAGCAGAAGTCCCAAATAGTGATACGATGGAGCGTCTTACCCAGCGATCTGTTGTTTTGAAAGAGGTTCCATGGACTGAAGTGGTTGGAGAGGCTGTTTACCATAGTACTGAACCTGCAATGCATTGATTGATAGTGGACGATTGGACACGAATGTATCATATTTAGCATGAGACCCGACCTCATTGTTCTGGACAAGCTAAGATCACACATAGTTAAGAAGGTCCATCTTCCAATGTTATATCAGATCTTAGATCTTCACAAAGAATAGGTCGTTGTAATTTTACTGTTTACAGTGATCTCACTGTTGTTGTATTCAGTGTTGATAGCGCTTAATTGAATTTCTGTATTGGTCCAACTTCTACTTCAAACACGGATGGAAAAAGGCCGGCTTGAAATGGGTAAAATGCCTGGCAGCCTACTTCGACTTGAACTTCTGGGGGTCGAAGAACGAGCTCGCTACTGCTTAGCTTCGCAGATGTCTCGAAGATTTCAAACCCCAACTGTATGACCCTACAGGGCTGATAGAAGCCCCTAAAAACACCCTTTCAGTTGGTTGCTTGGGTGACCAAATCAAAGTGTAGTTCCCGGAGCCAGGTTTTTTTGCCCCCACGCCATCTCCACAACTGGGAAAGCTCCAGGGAGATATCCTGTCTCCTAGGGGGCCAACTTTTAGGGTTATTTTAGGATCTTTTTGCTCTCTAAGTTTCTTCCCTACAGGGCAATATTGCTGGGGGTAGAACTCATCTAAATGCCGCATTTACTGTTTTGCAGTCAGCCAGAACCAACACACTGCACTTTGAGGAAAGTGCGACCATCCAAAGTAGCATCGCTATCTAATTCTGCTAGAAGACAAAGCGTAAAGAATGGAAGTGGATCCTCAGATACTCTTTCGTCTTCATGGCGAGGCATATCTAGGTAGACTCAATTTTGTACCGAAGAAAGTCGATGTATTGGAGATATACCATTACACTGTTGGTGTATAATTTTTTCTCTTGTCTGGATTCAAAGAATCTGACAGTATGCTCTGAAAAGGGCACAGCACCAACGATAAGCCATATGAGTTTAGAAGAGACTGAGCTGAAACGCTGGCTAAACACCGCAAGAATGCCTTCTCCGAGACTTTGGAAGTCAGAGTCTGATGAATATAGGTACCTCGCACATCGCAAGACCCAAATGGCCAGAAAGCTACCGCAGGGTTGAGGTTGATGTAGGATTCATTCTCTCCGAGAATTGGCCAGGACTTATCCAGCCGGTTTGACTGACTTTTTTAGACTTGGTCCAACACCAGGAGCTAGACTTCTTCCATCGGGTGCTCCAGGGAGATATCCTCCCAGCATGGAAACTATCTCCTCTTCTCAAGACATCCCATTCTCCCAAGGCGTCTTTGAGATAATTATGGAAGCTTTCAATCTACCGAGCTCAACGCCTTGGGCATTCGGTACAGATGAGCCTCACTTCCAAAGATACAATCTTGACGATCGGAGGGTAACTTTTCCTCGCACTGGTAATCACTCTAATATCCAATATTGGCGTAGAGATTGACAAACCTTTCTAGGGTTTACCATGAGGAGAACTACGCGAGGAGTTCTTGCTATGAACATGGCTCTGGCTCTATCACATGACCCTAATGCTGGTTTAACTTGCGGCGTAGTGCTCACATGGTCCGATGAGCAAACAGCATTCATCACTGGGGAACTGATAGGATATTACGGGTTGGCTGGGTATCCTTTGCTTCTGCCAATTTTGTTCACCGACTATCAACGGAGGCTGCTGCTTGAGGAGGGGGAGCATATATGGGAGAGACTTCTGGAAGTCGAAACAGCGAGTGGTCAGACTGGCGTACCTGTCATCTTTGATGACAACTACCCTCTGTCGGCAAGTAGTGATTTCGACACAATGATTAAAGGCGCACTACAAGTCGTTCAACTTGCTGCAGGCTGGGTGGCGTATACGGAAATGCTTATTTCAGCAACCGAGACCATTGGAGAGAGCATTCGGCACATCAATGCCACAACGCCCCAAGAACGACTGGACACCGTGGAAGAATCTGAATCGGTCATGGTAGAGTACCTTGGATACATCTCGCATGCAGACAACGCCATGCTTTCGCAACTCCAATATATCTACAAGCGAGGACAAGCGCAGATGACTGCTGTAAGCGCTGCATTTGCAACTGTGTTCAAATCGAACGTACTGATACAATATCCTAGATCTACAACTATATCGCCAAAAGAGACGCCCAATCTACCTTAGATATTTCCACGACTTCTCGCCAGATTGCCGCCGCCTCGAAACGCGATAGTTCGGCGATGAAAGGCATAGCACTTCTGACCATGTTCTTCTTACCCGGTACTTATGCTGCAGTAAGTTCAACGCACACATCCACCCATAGAACATAGCCCTCTATCGGTTTCGTAGCACTAAATAACAGGCGCAAACGAACAGACCTTCCTAGCCATGCCGCTGTTTGATTTCAGCAACGTATCCGGTGGCCCCACCGTGAAGACGGGCTTCTGGATCTACTGGGCTATTACTATCCCACTTACGACTATTGTCCTTGGGGCCTATCTTACGTATCTTGTGCATATACAACGTAGAGATCGGCTTGAGGATTCCAACATCAGACGCGGAATGAACCACGAGAGTAAAGGCCAAGCAGTATATGCTGCACGTTCTACGAATGCTGCACGTTCTACATGGAAGAGCCCGGTTGCTCTATCCATGCGAAAAAAGGGGCTGTGAGCTGCATTTCGTCATCGGAGTCATGGGGGTCGTTACAGGAAAAAGATGTTCCCTTCGAGCTTGCTACAGAGTCTGATATATAACCCAACCTATCAAAAGCCATTTTAACAACCTAAATAATTAGTCACTTTACATACATCCTTTGGAGTGTTCAAACATATTAGTATCGTCAACTGATCATCGTTGACTCTTAACGCATCCTATAATTTCAAGTCGAAGGAAGCCTAGCCGCATTGTTGGGCTATCTCCTGTCTTAGAAGCAATTGCATACCTGATATTTCATACTTAGTTGGAAGGACCCCCAATAAATGGCCGGGAGATGGCGATAGCGAAGAGCGTAACTGCCCATGTCACACTTTCTCCAACGACGCTACCAGGGCAGAAGTCCGTTCCCGCATTGGATATAAACGCTTCATGACATTAGCAAAGTACAGAAAGCCTAGATGGCAATAGAAGGGGGGGATACCGCTCCACAACAGCCACTGTCCTGTAAAAGCCACAAACATATTAAGCCCCGCAATCGTGAGGGTCCATTTCCAAAAACAACTCAGCTTCTCACCTCCACCTTTACCATTATTGACCCGCGTATAGTGTCGTGCAGCGTTGAAGCACCAATGTAAAAGCATATAGATAAGCAGAAGAAGGGAAATGACCCCGGCCCCAGCAATGACATAGAACGCATTCCAGAATAGTTGATAATCTATCACCGAAGCACACTCCCCAGGTGTGACATACTGCCGGCCGATGATGAACCAGATAGCGAAAGGGAGGGCGAAGATATTGAGAAGCGTTTCTTCAACGACGTTGTCTTTGAATGTCCAGAGATATGGATTCGTGGGTTTGCTGGAGCAGCAGTTGGCGAAGATATACCATATAGGTGTTGCAACCATGCGCGGACGCATAGTCCAGATGGCGAATACCAGAGAGATATCTGGGTAGAAGCCGTTGGCTCGGATCGAGAGGGTTGCGAGTAGCATGGCGAACGGATGTATCGTAGCCATTAAGATGGGGGACCATGGGCCCCATTGTTTGCTGCAGGAGCAGGAAGGGATCCACTTGCGGATGGTATCGTGGCCTAAGGAGAATACACTTAGCCGGGAGCTACACATTTTGGGGGGA
Organism: Cladonia squamosa; assembly: GCA_947623385.2. Taxonomy (NCBI): domain Eukaryota; kingdom Fungi; phylum Ascomycota; class Lecanoromycetes; order Lecanorales; family Cladoniaceae; genus Cladonia; species Cladonia squamosa. The sequence continues at coordinate 629,404 of OX392384.1, forward strand.
AGATGATCGTACCAAAGAAGATGGACAGGAATGCGTTCCAAGCGTTGAAGACACCAAGAGATAAGAGCAACCTGAATGAGGTAGCGCAGTTTGTGAGACCAGCATCGTATATTAGGCCTTGGGGCATACAATCAATAGCTGAAGACATCGTCGGTTCAAGATAATGACCGTTGGCGGAGTAAGGCGAGAGTTGCACTCAGGCCTGACAGAACGCGAGAAGCCGGGATATGCGCTATAAGGTCTTCAAAATTGGAATAACATCGCAGGAGCAAATTGTAAAACACGATCAGGTCAATTATGCATATGTGCCATTAAGGTTGTGGGATGGGAACGCGGAATAGTAATATTGTCGGCACTCAGGGCAGCGCAGCCTGATAACGGATCATCAGCATCAAGCGGAGCGTGTGAGGCTCTGCTCCCAACCGGCCTGAGAGGAGGACCAGCCGATGGTGCACAGCTTGCTGACTCTGCATGAACAGCTGAAATGATTCTAGAACGAGGAGCGGGCGTCGAGGATGCGACTTGGCAGCCTTTCAAAGTGAAAACACCAATGAGTGCGCACAAGCCAAGATTTTAATTGGATGATATGCCCAAAACCCCGTGCTGGGCACAAGCCATACTCAAGGGTGGGGACCAAAAAAAGTGCGCCACTAGCAGTTCTGGTCAGCCCTTCGTGCCGAGGGGCGTCCAAGTTCTCATGGTATTCGTTGGTTAGCGAGCTTACACCACCAAATAGGTAACCAGACAGCTGGGTCACACGTGTGCCTGGACGATACGAGCACGCAAACCGTGGCGCAATATCGATACTCATAAGGCTGCATCTCGGTCTTTACTATATCTGGCGACTCGCAGCAGATTCCATAATCGTATTCCTCGAGAGCCTGAGTTGACCACGGCTTACGGCGAGAAATAGCCTTTGTTTTGGTCTGAATTTGCAAGCCGAATGTAAATTGATCCTAAGAATTGAAGAGTGTGATTCAATTGATATTGACGCTAATTCCAAGGAGAGGCAAACGGTTGGGTAGTGCCCTTTAATGACAGCTTTATGAAAGGTCAGCAATTGTATATCGACACCTTAAGGAATTGAGACATATTCTGGGTAGACTTCTCTAGATGCCACACGAAGAACACGCAGAATTGGATGGAAGGTGCCTCATCAATCTCGGTCGAAAGCTAATACCCTATACATGTCCTGAATGTCTTTATCGAACATTTAGAGCCTTGTAAACGACCCACCAAGTCCTATCGACTTTGGGATTAGTTTCATCAGCGTTTTTTGTGCAGTGAAGTGCAGATTCTATTAAGGCAAGCTTTCATGATGGCCGGTCTTTTCAGTTTCTTGAACCGAGAAACTCCTCATCATGCACGACTCGAAAGTCTGTAAACAGTGACCCTCCTCGCGAGTCCAATTCAATTTTTTGTCCGGAGTACCTTCATGATTCCTGAGCGGTTCAAGCAAAGCTGCGCCCCTAGATAGTACGCCATATCTGATCTTGATCGATGCGGGAGGGTATATTTGTAGCCGTTCGCTGCTGTAGTGATGATTTCTTTGTATCTTCCAGCCAGGAATAACCCACATTCAAAGGCTAAAGGGAAAACACCCCAGATTTCATAAGCTGCAAAGTTGATTGACAGGTCTATAGCTCAACAGCAGCTGTCACTAAAGCACTATTAGCGAAGAGGCGAGAATCCCAGGAGTATCTTAGCAGCAAATTCGACGACTTGAACTTCACTTATGTTCTTTGGACTGCAACAAAGTATTCTTTGCATAGTAAACGGAGCTCAGATAGAAACCCCGATGAGGGGAGTCACTACGCTGTTGAATACTAGGAACGAGTTTTCTTGATGGCACCAATAAAGGAACTCTTGCCTACTGTAGGCGGGTTGCCAAGGGCTCCGCCGACGCCGCCCGGAGTTCCCAGCCCGGAACCGTGCCTATGGCGATCCCCTAAAACAACCCTACTTAAGGTTGGTAGGCCTACTATGTAATCTGGGGAACCTTAAATTTAACACCCTCTTCGAAGCAGTACCTGCAATTAGCAGAGTATTGCATTTCCCCTCTGCTACATCCCCGGTGCGATGGAAGGTTATTTCTGTATCACTTCATTCAGAATATTGAATCTTGGTAAACAGTTCGAACATTGTTTTAGCCCAACATAATTGGTATGACACAATGCGAGAGGCCCCCGACTAAGGCCGTAGTGCTTGCAGTGGCGGGGTATGAGAATGGCTGTGCTTGAGGGATTCGCAACAGATCAGCATTGAACGTAGCCTCGCGGCACGACTTTTGTGCAATTGGTTCGCTTCAATACTGACACGTCGCTTGCCCATTGGACGGTGTCTCAGCTGGTCTATCAGTGACCTCATACGGCTACCCTGCATCCCACTGCATTCTTGAAATATCCTGTAAAATGGCAGGAATACGATCTTCGATGTCAGATGCTCCGCAGTCTGTCGCATCCTTCCCGGCCGCACCAGTTCAGCTCATGTACGATGACAGCGTTGCTGGATGGCTCGATTCCACAGCACAGCTACCCGCTGGCACAGAGTAAGCACTGCCAGAATTGAGCAAAATGGCGGCGGCACCCAGTCTGCTATCCCTTTCTTGCATCTGCTGTTGCTTGCGTGAGAATACTATAATATTCCCCGTTACAGGCATTGCGGTCTGCAATGCGACTTTAAGAAGCTGCAATCGCTTTTGCTTTCCAGTTGCAGTACTCAACCCTACTTTCTTGTCTACAGCACGACTTCTGCCAGCATCGAAGAAGGATCGTCATATCGTCTTTGCACCCAAAACTTCGTCCATTTCCAATCTCGGTGGTGACAGAGCCTGTATAGCAAATCATGGAGAAACCAACTACACCTCCTGCTATAGGAGACGCAGACAGATCCGGCGGTTTACTGGGCACATCGATACTTGCCCTAAGCACAGTTCTTATTTTTATCGCATTACGTTTCGTGACTCGAATATGGCTTGTTAAGAGGGTAGGATGGGACGACTGGTGTATAGTGTTTGCCGGTGTATGTGCCCTGCCTTCGGGGTGTTCTGGCAGAAGATTGCTGAGAGGTTCTAGTTTGGCCATATCATCGGCATGGGTCTCATTACTGTTCAAATCAAATATGGCTTTGGGCGACCTGCATACTACCTTACCGAGCATCAATTCCAGGAATTTATGAAATACTCTTACGGTGAATGGCTGCAGGTAAGAGTTTGCTACATAAGAAAAAGATCTAATCTAAGGCTCTGCAGACCTTTGCGACTTTGACATTTACCAAGATCTCGATCTGCCTGTTTCTACTACGTATCACAGTCACCAAAGCCTTCATCAGACCGCTATACGCCGCAATCTTTGTCCTCGCTGTCAGCAACGTAGTACTTAGTCTAGTATGGATTCTGCAATGTAGACCGCATCTTGATAAAGCTTGGAATTCAAAGATGCCAGGAAAGTGCTTTACCAAAGGTCAACTAGAGAGGATCATCATTTCTCAAGCCAGTAAGTCACCTGTTGAATCAGTTGATCTATGCTAACATTTCCAGTTATATCAATCATCTCGGACTTCTTTCTCTCAACTTTTCCAATCCTCATACTGCGCAAGGTCCAGATCAATTTCCGAAGTAAGGTTGGCCTGTGCTTACTCATGGGTCTTGGAGTTATGTAAGTACTAATATATCCCGTCATAGCTCTGATTGACTGGCACTGATGGTCGGCTTGCCAGTACCGGCTCGTTGTCGCTAGTTCGGACAGTCCTCAACTACCAGAATGTAACAAATGATCCCACTTGTAGGAAACCCCATAGGCACTTGCAGAAGATGCTACCGTACTAACAATTGAAAAAGGGCTAAGCATACCAAATTGGTATTGGCGTACATGGGAAGTCTTATTCGGCGTTGTCGCTGCTTGCATACCCACCTTGCGACCTTTGTATAAATGGCTTGTCCAAGAGTACACGCGATTGACGAGCGCAAGCAAGTCCTCGAAACCAATTACTAACCAGCAGGGCTCTTCAAACCCATCAAAAGCCTTCCAAAACAAGGCGTACGGCGCGAAATTAGATGAAAGCGTGACAAGAGAGGAAGATATTTTACCACTACAGAATTTTGAGGGCGCTGGCGGCTCGGGCAATGTCGAGCGAGAAGTGAAGCAACACAGCCAGGAAATGAAAACGAGCGAGAGCCAGGAGTTTAAGCCAGGCTTGCATCTTCATGGAGACCTGAGTACGAATCGACCTGGGCACTTTAAAAGGTGGGACTCGGAAGCTAGAATAGGAGGTGAACATGGAGTGGAGGAAGTCGAAGATCGGATCTAGAGTAGATCCATAGCGCCTGCTGCCTATGGAGGAAACAAACTATACCTTAGGGAGGAGCGCACCAAACGAGCCTCTAACAGGCAGCCTAGGGCTGTCTTTTAGGGAGGACTCTCGGGCTAGCTTCGGGGAAAGCCCCTGGTCCTCTTCGTCCACATGGACGCTTGATTCGCCAACGCTAGTTACTGTCCACTTTTCTTACGAATTATAATTGGATCTCAGGCTGGAAGGTACGCAACGATAATAGCGTGTCTCAGCCTTGCAATAGGGCTAAGCTACTACTTCGAAGTCTCTCGCACACACAGCTATTCTTGGTGCCATCCTCGTCATCCATGCACAGTGACGCATGGGTGCTGAGCCGTGAAGTCGCGCCGCCTCTGCGGGTGCCGCTCCTGCCAGCAATCCCTTCGACCCAGTACGCTATTGCCTGTTTACTTCACTATCAAACGTCTTAACTTACCTTTACTTCCAACCGTACTGATCATTTTATAGAGCTCAGCAGAAGGGTTAACAATGACACAAATCTCGCCTGGCGCCATCAAGCACATTGCCATTATTGGGGCCGGTCCCTCTGGACTCGCAACCGCAAAGTGAGACCCCGGAGTCGTTCCGACTCGTAGCGTGCAAGGCTGACACGCTTCAGATATCTCCTTGCCGAGAATGCCTTCTCCAAAATCACAATATATGAGCAGCGAGATTTCGTTGGTGGCGTATGGAACTACACGCCACTGCCTCCCAAACCGCAGGAAACCGTTAATGGTCACCTCACCCGGCCTTCAGCGCAAAAGGCCATAGATGTCATTACGGCTAACTTACCAAAGCTCAACACGCCCATGTATGAAGGCCTTGAAAGCAACCTGCCTCATATGTTGATGCAATTTTCGGACACACCTTTTCCAGAAGGGACTCAGTTGTTCCCTACGCGAGAGACCGTATGGCGTTATTTACAAGATTACGCGAGCGATATCATTTCTATGATCAGATTTGGTCATCAAGTTATTGACGTGAGATCGTCAAGAGGCGAGAACCTTCAGGCATGGGAGGTTACGGCAAAAGCCGGAGCTGAGGGCGTGGATGAAGTGGAGAGATTTGATGCCGTGATTGCTGCGAACGGACATTGTGATTGGCCTATGTTGCCTGACATTGAGGGCCTTGACGCTTGGAGTACAGAGTTTCCAAAGTCACTGTACCATTCGGTATCATATAAGAATGCTAAGGCGTTCGAGAATAAGGTGAGTAGGTAGTTTGTCGTTCTTATTCGCTTTTCTTGAAAGGAATAGTCTCGCTGAGAACTTCACTAATTAATCTAGCGTGTCCTTCTCGTAGGCGGCGGCCCTTCTGGTGCAGATATTGGCCGTCAGGTGGCCAAAGTATGCGTACAACCGCTTCTCATGGCGCAGATAGAGAAATCTCCTTACCAGACTGACGAGCCGGATACACGCGACTACCCAACTCTCGTTAAATTAACACCTGAGGAGCGCGCAGCAAAATTTGAAGACGGGAGTGTTGAACGCCATATCGATGCCATCATTCTATGCACTGGATACGCCTACTCTTTTCCGTTCCTAGCTCCGACTATTCCGACCATCAAAGATGAAGGGATTGGAGCACTCCCTCTTTATCAATACGTCTTCCACATACAACATCCGACTCTAGCTTTTGTAGAGACGCTTGAAATGATTGTTCCATTCCCACTTGCTGAATGTCAAGCTGCTGTCATAGCACGGGTATGGTCTGGTCGGCTGACCCTCCCCAGCCTCCACGATATGGAAGGTTGGCGAGAGAGTGTTGTTCGGGAACAAGGTGATGGTAGGGGGTTCCATAGCTTAGCACCTCCACTTGACCTGGAATATATGAAGGCCATGTACGATTGGAGCCTCAAGGCTAAAGAGACAGCGACGTGCGAGAGCTCTGGGAGAGGAAAACTACCGAAATACTGGGATGCGAAATCGTGCTGGCTACGAATGATGACGCCGGACATAAAGAAGGCGTTTGGCGCGAGAGGTGAAGAGCGATCAAAAGTGCTGAGCTATGAGGAGTTGGGGTTTGACTTTAATGAAACACAAACGAAAACTGACGGCATTCCAATGTCTGATTGAATATATTCGTATTCACTTAGGCCAAGTTATAGAACGTCGTGGTCTAGAGCGGCTCCTCTGCGTGGAGCTATCATCCATAGAGCGAGCTTCAATATCAACAACGAGACCTTGTCCAGGCTATATATGTGAGAAGAGCGGGCTAGCGTGTGAGAACACTCATTGGCGCAACATGGGGGGGGAGGTCGCTTCACTTGGTTTGATAGATATTGCTAGCTGTACTACCCGAATTCATGCCAAAGAATTTACTCACAGCAGGTATGAAGATCTATTCCGGTCAATCCAGTAAGGCTAATGACAATAACTCTCCAAGTAGCTCAGATGCTTCCAAAGTTCAGCACAACGCCTTGATTCCACCGGCTCCAAGCTCACAACTTTCCCAAATTCTAGCCGTGTTATTCGCTACGGCCTTCAATGGCACCAGTCTGACAACTTCCTATGTGAACCGTAAAGATGTACTTATCACTCAAGTCTTTCAGCAAGGCTACAAAGGTCCTATCCGCCGGGTAGAGAAGCAATGCTTACCACATTTAATACCAATCGAACAGTAGCACTATCATGATCTGTTTTGACACTGACAGGTAGTATAACCTCATTAGACTGCCAATATGAATAGATAGACAGTCAAATGTCTACCATTCATTACCAGGAGCACGGCACTTACTTTAGCAAAAGACATCATATATTCTCTCAGGCACCGCGCCGTTGTCAATATCAAAATTCACGACACACTCCACCCTGCTTCCAGATGACTACACCCTTACTAACTCCGTAGCATCATCCCCCCAAACTATATGTACAACCCGAAATTCCCTCCAACATCCACACCACCCCTCCACCCATCCCCCAATCCCACAACCCCCAAATCCAGTATCCCTTCAACTCAACTAAACCTCCCCATCCTATCCATCCACACCATCAAGCAAGAGAACAGAACATCCCATCTCATATACCATACACCCAATATCAAAACCTCCTACAACCAAATATCTCTCCCATACGAATGTCCCTTGAAATATTTTATCATTCAAAGTACATACCACCTTTCCCCCCTATTTCTTGAAACTCCACGTCTCAGATACCGTAACACGACTTTCCTATGCATCATATGCGTGCGAGATCTATCCCCATTCACTCTCAGCATAAACACACCAAACATCCCAAATCCCCGCGGGCGGGGGCCCCATCCATGGACCACCACCATGAATGCAGATAGCTCTGACCAGATAAAACCAAGAACCCACAACAAAACCCCCCTTCCTCCCAAACCCCCTCCCAAAACCCAACTCCACACAACCCCCAAAAACCAACGCCAACGCCAAAACCAGCCCTCCGCACATCTCATCCTCCCAGCACATTCTCACCCACCAACCCCCCTTCTCACCTCCACCAAACACTCAAACAAGCTACCAGAAAAGAAATAACCTACCAACCAACCAAGCCCAGTTAGGCAGAAAATCTACCTTACGTACGTTTATATATAAACATGTTACGTAAAAGAGGAAGGTGAGTTGGATACAGAGTGAGCCTTTGACAGAGTGGGGAGGGAGGAAGGGAGGATAGGAGCAGCAGAATATATAGTGGAAAAGGGACAGAGGGAGAAAGGGTTCGGAAGGATATGGCGATGATAGGATACCGGGCCCATGATATCATGTCTCTAAGCGGGTTGATTGATTGGCTAGTGAGGCAGACGAGGACACTTATGAGAAGGACCATGGCATGGGTCGGGAAGGGTCAACATAGGGAAGTCATATCTCTTGTGTTCGTTGGTACTGAACATATTAAAGAAAGACTTGTTTTGCTATTTATATAGTAAGGTAGAGTAATAGTAAGTGAAATCAGACGACACTAATTCCACCTCCATCCATATCATAGGCCAACAAGGGCCACCAGGTGAAAACACATCATCATCAAGAGCCACGAGTCAATCCCTAAGGAGACATCAGAACCGGCCGTTATTTGAACAAAACATCCTCCACCATTCTGAGCATCATAAAAAAGAATGAAATAGAAGAAACGACAATAGAAAACAAGACCCCCTCTTTTCCCTCCCCACTTCCTATATTCCTCGACCGACAGTGTCGTTGCTCAGTTCCCACCAAAGCTCCACTGTCAAATCTCTTAATGGTGATGCCTCAACCCCAATGTACCATGATTGCCGCAAGTGCAAGCATGCGCACGCTGTCTTTTTCTCAATAGCTGTAACTGTCATGGCTACTCCACATGTCCCATGCTAAGGGCGATGTTCTTCCACTTCTCAACCTCCTCCTCCAACATGTTCACTTGACTGAGCAATGCTTCAGTTCGCTCTTGACGTTTCTCCCGAGACTTCCGTGCCGCTAGGGTGTTTCTTGCTCGCTTGACGGCGACGGTATCATTGGGATCCTCGATGGTGATGGCAGGAAGGGGCTTATCCCTTCGCCGTGGAGCGACACCAGATGCGAACGAATGGCGTCCTTGCGTGGAGGATCTAGCGGATGTCTGGCCCGGTGAAGATGCGTTGCGAGACATCTTCGGAGCTACGTGGGTGGTTGTAGGGCTTTGGGTGAAGTGAGACAAGGAACCGTTTGGCATGGCTTCGTCGACTGGGTCGAAGAGCGAGGGCCAATGGTCAGGGTCGTCACCGAAAGCCTCTTCGGCGAACATTGGAGAAGTTTCATTGCTATTAGCCATGTATGGAGACTCAAAGGTAGATGTCCCAGGCGTAGTAAGATCGGTGAAGGCCCCCGAAGGAGGCGCAGAGACCGTGTCGACCATGAGATCTTTGGGCGAAACGGTCTGCACGTTCGATGCCTGCGCGGCCGCCGGATGGTTGATGGACTCGAATTGAGTGCTAAAGTCTAATGACGAGTCAAAATGGCCATCAGAGTGCGCATCCGGCGCCGCGTTGGTGTAGTCGCTGAAGTCGAACATTGTGTCAGATGAAGAAACGTCTGAGGGGCACGTGGTTAGCTCGGACTGCGAAGTGAGTGAGCCGTCTCGGGTAGAAGTACCTTCTAAGTGGGAATGAGCCATGGGGTAGTTGTTGTCTTGTGTAAGGTTACCAGTGCTATTTGAGAAAAGGGGAACTGGAGGGCGCATTCGAGGAGACTGCTGATGTAGAACAGTCGTCGATGAAGGAGCCGAGTTTGCGTATAGGCGATGCTGCTGTTTTTGACCGGTAGGACTGTTATATTGCATAGACGGAGACGATGATGAAGACCCTGTACCGTGGATGATGCCACTCACTCGTGGATTCTGGATAGGAGACACAGAAGATGAATATTGTTGAGTAGAGTTACGTCTGAATTGTTGACCGTTGTGGGCCGGTACGCGGTGGAAGTTAGGGGCTGTATGAGACGTCGCCTGCGCAAGCTCGGAGTTGGTGCGAGCTTGTGGGCGAGTGCCGGCTGTCGTCGGGAAGAGAACAAAGTCCTCGTTCGAGTCCTGGTCTGAGAAGGGGATTGTATTGCTGGATGGCGTGGGAAGCCGCGGTGATTGGGGTTGAGTAGGCCATATTTGTTGATGATCCGTAGTGAACGACTGTGAGTCGTGTGGGGAAATGGTTGCTGTAAAGCGAGAACCTGGGCGAATGCGAGAAGCAGACGTTTGGTTCAGATATTCCTGGGTAGGAAGATCTGAGGTAAAGATATAGTTGAGAGTGGGGTTTAGTTTTGAAAGTTGAGAATCTATGTTGTCTGTGGACAAGATAGTTGGGGTGTGTTGGGTTGGACAAACTATTTACAGGGCATCCATATCAAATGGATGTCATGTAAATGTATGTATGTGGTTGTATTGCAGTAAAAGGGTGTGGTAAGGAAGAAGAAGAAGAAGGTCAGGCAGATGTGGGGAGGTAAGGCATTATAAGCAAGATTGCGACGCTGATTGGGTAAGTGCGGCCTGAAGCGAGCCTGTAGAATTGAATTCCTGGAGGGAGTGAGCCAAGATTTCTAAGCCTCATTGGGGCAGTGTGACTCACACGCTAGCAGGCGCTGGCAGGCCGCACTTAAGGATTCGGAGGGGCGGTCCTTACTACTCCTCGACTAGCATCAATCCCATGCCCATTTGCTGATTGGTCGCTGACGAATCACACCAGATCCCTCGAAAGATACTTGTACTAGGTGTAAAGGATACTGATAGCAAAAGGCAGCAGGTCAACTTTGTATGGCTTCAGTTGTCCGTAGTTTCAGCGAACAGCCACACGCTGTGACAGCTTCAGCTTACTCTGAGGCATCAAGGCCACATAAGAGGTGTCAGGTCACCTGAACACGCAACATATCCCTCATAGTTTGTCTTCTTCTTCTTGCCCCAGACTACGGCCAGGCATCTACATTTACACACCGGTTGGCAGTCCTGCCAAAAGCCAATTCACCATGAACATTGATGCCTAGCTGTAACTACACACCCTCTCCTCCACCAAAAACACGAGCCAGCAAATCACAGCCAAGATGGCCTAGGCAATCGCCAGATCTCCTCAACCCCCACTCCATTATCTCCGTGTTCCACATTCAGCCAAACGACTTGGCGATAATCATCACCCCCATCTCACTGGCTTAACACATGTGGTCTTTACTGCTTCCAGAGAACGCTTCTTAACAATGCACCTTATTGACTTTCTAGCAATGACTCACATCACCCTTGATTACAAATTCCGAGGCCACTTGACCCGTTCACCGCAAGTTTACCTGCAGCCCTGTTGCCCTGTGCCGTCTTTTGAACGGGGCGCACACACACCGAACCGTTGACTGCACCTAATCCCAGTAGCGTTGATGGCGAACTCCCACCAAAAGAACGCCGGTCTGGGCAGCCGCCGACTGGCATACTTGTAAATACCTTACGTAGCCGTGCATACCCACGTTGTGCTAGAGGACAGGATCCATTGCTGCTCGGTACGAGCGGCTCTCTGCAAACCATCTGTTAAAGAAAAAGACATATAGTTATATTAGGTATTATGATGCTATCTGCACAGTGATTTGCCCTAATGGCCGAGCGTACTGCCTCCAATAGGAGAACAGCCGCGGGTATCGGTACAAAAGGAGGTGGGTATTGAGCAAACTATCAACGCGGAGGGTGGTATCAGTGGTATCAATCTAGCTTGCACACGCATGAGACAAAAGAAACAGGAAATTGGCCTTGACAACATCTTGCTGACCGAAGAACCAACAAAACAATGCTAACATGCCATCAGAGCTGCTGGTGCTGTCGAATAGAATCCAGTTTGACCCACTGCAGGCTTCCAAAGACATGTTGGGTATCATGATGCCTAGGCAGCGGCCGAGACTGGAGTGTTCTCATGAGTATCAGCCATGGCCGGCGTGCCAGTCTCGCCATTAGTCATTGCTGGCTTCTCGACTTCGGCGGCCCCGTCAGTGGTCGTCTCCCCAGCAGTGGTAGTATCCTTGACCGGTGGAACCTCCGGGGCATCCTTGACTGCGCCTGAGGCGTTGGGGTTCTTGTTCGTTGCACGGCTGGCCTTGCGAAGCAGACCACTGAAGCCACCAGACTTCTTTCCCTCACCGTCGGTCACCTCGGTATCGGAGGTTGTGCCAGTCTTCCGCTCTTTCTTGTTCCCGCCAAGGTTTGCGAAGAACGAGGAGCGGCGAGTGCCTGTGGGTGTGGTGTTTGAGGCCGGGGCTGTAGTCTCAGCGGCCGTGGTTGTAGGCTCGGTAGTGTCCAAAGTAGGTGCGGCGGGAACAGTGGGTTCGGTCACTGGATTGTCAAGTTGTGGTGCAGTGGATGACAGTGCGGAAGGCTCATCCTTTGGTGTAACAGCGGGAGCAGTCTCAGTTGCTGTTGGACTTGTGGCCTCTTTCTTACCGAACAGACCCCCAAAGAGAGAGTTTCTCTTTGTTGGTTTAGGGATGTTTTCTCGAGTACCAGTTGGGGCTGTCTCGGCGGCTACAGGCTCTGCCACAGCTGCTGTCTCTGCAACACCCTCGGTGGGTTCTACGATAGGGGCCTCAGGTTCACCCATAACACGAGCAGCTAAGAGGTGTTAGACATGTAAAGATCTGAGGGAATAGACAACCTACCAACGGCATGAGCGTCGAAGCCTTGGGTCTGACCAGTACTCAATGGGTCACTCTCTTTCTCAAGCGGCTTCTCCTCCTTCTTCTCAGCCTTGGCTTCGGCCTTCTCCTCTTTCTTTTCTTCCTTCTCTTCCTTCTTTACTTCCTTCTTCGCGTCATGTTCCTCCTTCTTGCCCAGAAGAGTGCCGAAGAGGCTCTGACGCTTGCCGCGGGATTGAGAGCGGCTCTTCTTGTTCTTCTTGTCTTCTTCAGAGAAAGACCCAGTCCTGGCGGCCGCAGCGCCAGCGACAGCGGTGCCTGCAGCGGCCTCACCAGCTTCTGTATGAGTGGGCTCTTCGGCGGCCGTCTCAGGGGTAGTTTCGGTGGTTGGGCCGGCAGCCGTTCCGGTTGTGGTATCAGCAACAGTGTCTGAGGTGCTGGTCGCAGCTGTCTTGCGCTCTCGAGATTTGCTAGCCTTCTTTGGTCGTGATAGGGATCGAGAAGCGCCAGTGGTGGCAGCTGCAGTCGTTGTGCCTATAGATTACCAATAAGTCCGTGCCCTGTCTAGAAGGGGTATGTAAATTCCACGCACCGTATTTCTCGAGCGCGCTCTTGTAACCGTCGCTGCCCACGATACCCTCACGTTCAGTCTTAGCTTCAGTTCGCTTAGTCTCGATAGCCACTAGCCAGCCATCTTTCTCGGCCTTGTTCGCGGCTTGGAATTGGTGCTTGTGACCATGGATGGTGATGTGGAAGTCAAGGAAGTTACCCTTCGCTACGTCGGTTATATCCGCCTATAGGATGCAACGCCATCAGTCTACAGTGTCTTGCTGGAAGGGGCACAAATCTTCTGACCAAGTTGAACATTCCTTGAGGGTGCTCCTTATCTTCAGCTCGCTTTGCGAAGAAAAGGAGACCCCTCCCTGTCTGGGTGGCGTGCGCAGCATTTGGGTGGGCAATGTCCTTAGCTTTCTCGTTGTCAAGGTATGCTGTAAGGTGCTTGTGCTCCAGGGGACTCTCGCTGAACCAAAAGTATTTCTTGGAGAAGAGGAGACCCCTGGTTGGTGTCCACTATTAGCCATTTACTGCAGGGATGTGACAAATAGGCTGTACGTACTTGAGACCTGTGCCTTTGTAACTCAGAACGCCTTCATTGATCGGCTGTGCTGTAACCGCAGCCTCTCCCTTTCCAGGCTTCTCCTCAGCTACGGCGGCGCCATCAGCGACGCCAGCTTCGGGGTTGCTATCCGCAGGGGTTTCCTGGGTTGCAATAGGGTCAACCGTGGGCTCAGTAGCAGTGGCAGTAGCTGCTGTCGGCTCAGTGGTAGTAGAGGCGACCGCAGGGGTCTCCTGTACAGATTGCTGGACTTCAGACATTGTGTTTGGGGGTTTTCGTAAAAGTGCGAGCAATCAAATGATCCTTGTCTCATCAGTTCTCCTGAGCACGTGTTGTGTTTACAAACAAACGGATGGAAGCTTACCAAATTAAAGGCGATGTGGGTAAAGGTATCCCTAGGATACTACAAGAGGATATAGAGAATGAAGAAAACTGAAGCTGATGCACTTGGATGAAGCAGGAGAGAAGTGTTTACGAAAAGATGAAATGGGGGAAATTATCTTTCGATGGGAAGTCGGGAGACGCGCTAGTGTTTAATTAAAACAAAGTGGGTATAGTCCAATCTCCTTACCGTATTGGCAGGCGCTCGAGGCCTCACCAAATTTCGTCTTCGGCTGCAACGGGAGTTTCACAAGCTCTGCTTATAATACGACGATAGATTGAAGTGTTTTATGTCTAGGCTCTACAGCGCAACGTCCAAACGTTCTTGCAGCACATATGACGAGCGTTATCGGGACGATATGGCGATTGGATTGGATTGGTTCATGTGACCGACCTCGCCTCCACCATCGCCCTCGCTCCCTTCTGGACACGCATGGATCGTCAGCTACTGCGGTATGGAGCGGATCATGTGCCATATTGCTCCACCTAGCGATAGCTAAAACCCTCTCCTTCCATCCCCTCCTCTAAGACACCCGTGCCTAGCTGCCAAAAAACGCAGGGTCATCCGGCCCACTGTTTTTCATGTAATGCCGAGGGAGGCCCATGTGTCATGGTCTCCAGTCAATCGTGATATCTAGTCCACATTGACGACCAATAATCAAGCCATCGGAAGACATTTCTACTCAATGAAATCATATCGGAATCTGGAAAAGACGATTTGAAGTACTATGAGCACGCACAATAATGATACGTGATCTTACAACACCCTCAACTATCTACATGTGCCTGTAAGCCTATTCAAAACCATGTTGACAGAACAAACCATCTGACCACATGCCAATACACGCCTTCCTATTCCTTCTACAACCCCAAGCGCTATGCAACAATCAGAACCCGGCCCGTCAAAATTGACAGAACGAAACTTTTATCTATCCGCTATCATACAAGGGTATCTTAAATCACATTTCAATCACTTGTCAGCAACATGTACCTGTACACAAGTAAGCTTATGTACGTCTACCGTTTCCTTAAGTACTTACTTAGTAATAACATCCATTCTCTCGCTCGTGAGCTTGAGGCTGATTTTCAACAACTCCTGTGCAGCGTCAGGCTCGTTCTTCTGTAAGTCCAGCCAGTTTTTCTTGTCGAGCATCCACGTGACACAATTTGTCTCGGCGTATGTTGTAGATGTCCTACTCGATTCTGAGAAGAAAGGGAGCTCTCCACATGTTGTGCCAGCGACGATGAGCTCCGAGTATTTACCTTGGGGTAATTCATATCTTGCCTTCAAAAGGCCACTTTCGAGCAGATAGAACCCGTTAGGGGGATCCCCGCGGCGATACAGTACGTTTCCAGCAGCGTGTTCCTCGCGGGTGAGATACTGTACGATACGCCGCCAAAAGTCCTCGGGTTTATCTGACACAGTGGAGAAAGTCTGCAAGAGGAGCTGGAGCGGTTGCTGATACTCCTGCCATTTCGAGCGCGGTACTGGGTCCTGTTCCTTGAGAGTTGTTGTAGCAACTTCATGAAGATGTTGTCTGCGTGGAGAACTATACATAGTCTCCGAAGACAGCGACGGAACCCTAAGCTCTGGCTTTGGGATTTCTGGAGACAAGTCAGCGACAAATTCGTGTACAACATGTATGAGTTCAACGAACCGAGAAACGCTGGGCTAGACTCTGTCTCTGCTTCAGAGTCCCGTTGCTGATAGAAGGCCTTCAGAAGCTGATTCTCGCAAAATTCCAGCGCTTCGTTGAGACTCGGAAAATATTGGATCCCATCATCCTGGCCGAACAGTCCTACGCTGCGCAGGCTCTTACCAATCTCACTGTCCATTGAAACGCCACAAATGACGAGTTGCACCGCTTGTACATCCAGAATCCTGTTGATGCGTTTGAACGTCTCACACGCGGAGTAATCAACACCATCCACATGATATAAATCGAGGACCAGGAAACGGATAGGCTGTTTTTGGAAGGACTCGAAGAGCAAAGCTCGGATTTGCTTTTCCACGCCGACGATGGTACCGAAAAATAGGAAACCAGCCAGCTTCATGACGTGTATTTGCTTGCCAGCATCCTCTAGAAATCGATGTTGGATCGGATGTCTCCGAACGGTCGAGTTGGCAACGCTCCCATACAGCTTTCCGCGAACAGCTGATATTTGGGATGTTTGTAGGACGAAGCTGACGCATGCCAGTAGAATTCCGACCAATATACCAATTACAAAATCCCAAGCTCCCATAGTGACGACGATAATGATGATCTTTAGATAGTAAGCTTTAGTTTATTATGGGAAAAGCCCAGAGGGACTTACAGTGAGATACTCAAGGCGATGCACCTTTTTCCAAGTGCCTACCAGAGCCTCCTTCATCAGATCCAGGCCCAGGTAAAAGATGAGCGCACCAACGACCATAATTGGAATATAGCCAATAATGACCGGCCCGATGATCATAACTCCAACAGTGGCAAGAGCCAACATAAACCCTGCAATTCGACTGTCGCCCCCACTGTTTATGAAAAGTACTGTGTTCGTATAGACCAGATAGTTCTGAATAAACTTAGCAAGATAAAGCCAGTGCCAGTTCAACATTGAAACATACCTGAATACTACCACATAATCCAGAAAGTGCATTAGATATCCCATGTGCAGTCAGCTCACGGTCCACATCAACGTTGTCCTCCCCAGTCGATAAGCCAAGAGCTGGAATATTGATGGGGACATGCAGGATGCCGAAGAACGTCAAAGCAAGCATTGCCGGTATTGTAGACCCAATTGCTGCCCAGTCCACCAGCGAGAATTTGTAGAGTGTGTAGAAGTGGTAGAACGGCACACCAGCTTCAGGCGCCTCAAAAATCCAGCCTTTCGCGCGGAGATCTGCGATCGTAAGCTCCGGTATCGCAAAGACAAAGTAGTAAAAGATAGCGATGATTGCTATGAAGTGGGTTGCATCCGTCAAAGGAGACTTCACCCAGTGTTTAATCACAAAAAGCAAGATAGCTAAGACCAAGGGGATGATCCAAAGGGGCAGTGTGTCTGGTTGTATGAGCTTCTTTAGGGTCGTGAGACTGTAGCTCAGGTTCCCATCAAGCCTTGCAGAGACCTCAAGGCCGGTAGCTACAAGAAACCATCCAACACCACCAATGCAGCCGATCAGTATATGTCGTGGAAAGAAACCAATCAGTGCTCCGAGCTTGCATCTTCCCATAATGAAGAAGACGAGGCCTGTCAGAACGGAGCTCAAGGCATAAGAGGTAATGGTGGTGGCGATCACGGCCTCTGGATTCTCTTTACCTACTCGAGCGAGAATGGTGAATGCCATCTTGTGAAAGAATGGAACCACCTCAATCTTCGTTTGATCAGCATTAGCTCCATCATAGATGCAGGGGTTATCACCATTTCGGAGCCTATGGCCCCTTTGAAGATGCTACCACCAAGAGAGTAGGTAAGCTGAGACACAATGCAGCTGACATAGAACATTGAGATCCCATCGGGGCCAAGACCCTCAAATATAGGATTCCCCAAGGGAAACAGGATCATTCCTGTCTCAAGTTAGTAGTGATTAGGCTAACCATTGCCAAGATTCAACCTCACCGTATGATAACGCGTCCAGTATGTTTAGTAGCAACCCAAGTATTACCGGTGGTATGTAACCAAGGGGTTGACGGATTCCATAACGCCATATATCCTGTCTATTCCATGCCTTAGGCTTTGTCGCCTTTCTTATGACCCTAGCGGTATTTTCCTTGCATTGGCGAACAGCAATGCTAAACGTGCTTGGACCGTCTTCTCCATACAACTTTTGGCACTCAAGGTCTCTTACCGAACCATAAGCCGTTCTTTTCTTGAGTAGTGAAGTCCGCTCGCTGGGTTGGGAGATGATTCCCTCACCCACTGTTACCGGATACACCCCAGCAATAGCAAATGCTTCTTCCTCGTCCGCTTGGCTGTCATCTTCAGTTGGTGGAGAATTTCTAATCATTTCTGTCAGAGCTGATGTATGAAGTGACCTCCGAGAGGAGTGCGAGCTTTGTGGTGACGACGGCTCTGAGACCTCCTCAATGACACCAGGTCGTGACGACTCATTTGAGACCCTTCTGCTAGGATCATCTTGCTCTGGGAGTCCAATCGAAGGAGATGAAGTTCTTTGATGCGCTATGGATGAGGTATGGTGGCGTGCGGGCGAGTGTTCGCTGCGACTGGACGCTATATCGGACAACGCCCAGGATGCAAGCTCGGCAGTATCTTCACGCACAACCTGTGAGGCATTGCGAGTGATATCAACTGGTGCTATGAGAAGGTCAGCAAGTGCTAAATCATTGAACCAAATTGGCCCTTACCATGCTGTGACTCGTAGACTGAGTGTTGGAAATAGGATCTAGCAGGTGTTTTCTGGTTCATGGAAGAGGAAAACGACATCCTAGAAGGTGATGATTCTGGCCGAGGGTGGAGAAAGTTGCTGGGACGGTCTTCAGTCTCCTGGGACATTGCGTGTTCGCTGGCATCCATGCTTGACTGTGAGGGCCTCTGTCCAAGTACTCGAGATAATTGTGACCCACTCCGCGCTCTTCCACTGCCACTCGATTGCGTGTTCGGCATTCTGAGGTCCTACAGAATCTTGTTGCCAGCCCAATGCCCTTCCCTCAGCCCCAACCTTCTTGAAGCCTCCAAGCCCACGTTGAGATCCTAGGGACTTCGGGGGAACATTGCAAGAAGTAGCACGTGCCCAGTGAGCAACCAAGGTCCCAGGGATGGGTGAAGAGGCTGGGCTGTTGCCCTCGAACTCCAGTGTCTAAAAGGTGTGTAACGAATGCGGAGGGAATATAGGAAAAAGGAAAAAGAGTGATATAAATGTACAGTGAAGACATTGGTAGCTCTTCCGACTGGCAAGGTTTTACCAGCGAGACCGGTGGCGGGCCTGGTGGGGCAAAGTGATAAGCTCAGTCTTTAAGATTTACTAGGCTTATCCTGGCGGATTTCAGTGCCGGGATGGCTAATTTCTCCATCCCACAGGGTCTCTAGGCTCTCTACACATAGGCTGGAAGACCTTGCACGTCTTTGAGCCTAAAAATGGCGTGCGGAGAAAGGTGTCGAATTCATGCAGGAATATGCGGGTCTGGCGGTTGTTATGTTGCCCTGAGGAGGTTGGCCCGTAACAGGCGATTGGATGCATATTATGCCATTTCTCCCCCCCGGCCAAACCTCCGTCTTCCCCGCGGAAAGACTCGATGTTGCAATGCTCGAATTCAATCTAATCGCGATGCTCTGCTTTAGTAGCTTCTACTCCTACATACATAAGACGCACGAGAACAGACACAAGGTGGAGTCGCGGCACAACTTGCCTCGGTGAGTGCAACATCAGACCAAAACAGGCGGCCTAATGTCTTCGTATGCTACGACGCTGGTAGAATTTGGAATGACAGCAATCATCTATGACCTGTAAAGCTTGATTCGACATATTAGGCGCAATAGAGCGCTTTAAGGTTACTCAAAAAGTTCCCTGTTGGCTTTCGTCCTCGTTCGCAAAGGATGCAGTCCAACGGTAGCCCCCGCTGTCGTTTCGGAGGCAAGGGAGCTAAATCGCTGGACTGATCTCTAAGATGCTTAGGCTTTCGTTTCTGTAAGGATGCGAACACCCTGATCTGCTGATGAGCTATGACTGCATTGAAGCTTGACTCGTCACCTGATGCATGTCGTGGGGTAGTCGGTTGGCTATCCTAGAATCGACCGATATTTGTTCTTCCGAGTCTCCTTTTCGATGCCAGGGTATTGCTCCTTGGAGTCCAGCGTTCGGTTTGGCACTGGGGGCAGGTACGACATGTTCGTCTCCGCTTGGAAGCGCACGGTGTGCATCCAACCCCCTGGTTGAGAGTATCCTCAGCTTAGCTTTTGCAAATACCCCTGAACAATCAAGCGTTCAACATCCCCTTGCCGGACGTAAAATTGGCTATTTTTTGTTAATGTGATTGCTCTGGTAGACCGTTGTTAGCCTTTGCGTGAGGGTCCAAAGATGTGGTAGGAGAATACCCGTATTCGGTCTGTATCTCCCCAGCATCCTTCAATACTCGAACATCAATGAATAAGTCCCTTGGCGGTTCTAAGCTCCCTGTCAGGTCAATGTCTGTCCATTGACCCTTGTAAGACGCCAACATATCCCCGTACTGCCGTACGTATTCCTCTTCCTCTGGACTCAGTGAGCTCTGGAGTCCAGCACCTACTTCACTTGCCATAGCGGAGCCTTCCCCATTGCCCTGGCCCCCATGCTGCTGCTGCTCAATATCCAGAACATCCCTCCCACTCCAGCACATCTCCTCAAGTTTATCCGAGCGTACGCGATGGTATGCTAGCAGACAACGCTTGTTACGTCGCATGCACAGGTGGTTGACAAGGACGGAGCATGCAGTTGCTGGCTCGGAGGCGGGGTTGAAGGAGCCGGCGTAGGGAGCGAGAATGTCAGAGACGTCTTTATCAAGATCGCGTACTTCGCGTGTCATAGCACGGACGATCTCAGTTTGATAAGGTGGGAGATGGGCGAGTGCTTGGGTTCTTTTGGCATGTTGGACCTGACGCGGTCAGTCCGGACTCTTTTCGCCCTCAGCTTAGGCTCGTACTTACAAGCTTATAACCCAGGTCCCCATACATTAGAAGATGGAGTGACCCTAGAGTGACCGTTGACCTTAAGGCCCCGGTATTCCAATTTTATACCTGTATCCGTTTCTTGAGAAATCCACAGCAATATCTGACTGCTACTGATATGATACGCGAATTCTTCAACCGCGCCAAGACCACGGCACACACGGCGCGTCCCGAAAGCCAACACTCGCTGGAGAACTTCAAATCTGTCCTACCTTAGTAACCGGGGACATGCATTGTGCGAGACATTATCGGAATGGATCTCTCTACGACGTGTGGTAGCGGTGAGAATATCTGCAGTCATCCGATCTGCACAAAGACCATAGTGTTCTGCTTACTGTGCTCAGGCGAGGATTGCTCCGAGGAAGACTCCACTGTGTTGTATTGAGCTATATAGAAAACAGCAGGACCAAGAGCATCCAATTCAGCATGATGCTTTTTCTTTTTCATTCAGCAGGTGCGAGACAATCATCTGACATCTTATACGCTGTTCGTTGAAAAGAAGACAGATTCTATCATTATAAACAACGCAGTCCAAAATCACAGCACAAACACCGAGGGTATCTGATCCGCCTGGAATATTCACCAAGCCACCATCAGCCCGGCGTAGAACGCCAGACATACCATGAACTTTCCAATCTTTCCTACTAACGATCTTTATTCTGCTTCCACCACTCCTCGGTTCCGAAGGCTGGTTCAGCATCTTCATGTTCGCTATCAAAATCATTCAATACTGGTGAAAATACCCCAACTGGGTAACTGCCAGTCTGAGGCCCCACTGTCCCGTCCATATCCCTTCCAGTATGTCCGTTACTGATTGAAAGCCTAGGGTGGCTCTGGTCAAAGCTCGCTAGCATAGGATCTATATGATTGAGCATCCCATGCTCATCGCCTTGGAGCTCGTGGTGGAAAGCTCCTGGTATGCCAATGACAGGTGGTGCTGGTTGGTGATATCCAGCTGGACCTTCTGTTGCCTGGACCAAAACGTCCTCGACAAAACCACCATAGCTCGCGTACCTTTGATTGGGGTGACTCGTGGTCTGATAATATTGACCCGGAGGCAGTTGGTGCAAACCGACCGGTAGAGGCTTGCCAGGATTTGTCATTTGGTACGATGAGGGATGGAACATGTCTGGACCGTGCCCATACGGATCGTATTCTTCAAGGGAGTCGCCGCTCGGAGTGTTGCTACTATCCCGGTAATTGTTCCTCGTTCTCTTGGATTTCAGTGCTCGGACGGCCAATTTGGGTTCATAAGCATAGTCCGAGTCGACGTCACTCTCCTCCTCGTCCGAACCCTCTCCTCTGCCCTTTCTCTTGCGACTGGAGGCTTTGTTTGTTTGTGGTTGGAATTTGTATTCTGGGAATGCTTTGGCATGATTCTCCCTTTCGATTTTCGCCCACATGTCATACTGTTTGCGAATCTCCGGTGGCTCCATTGCCCAGCTTTCTCCGGCCAAAGATGACACTACCTGGTGATTGGCCGATTTCTGGAAATTTCTTGCCCTGTCTGCGTAGGCCGATCTATACAGGATGAAAGAATTTGATGGGCGTTTGACAAAGTTATCTTTCTTTGCCTCTTGTCGCCGGTCCTCTATTGATCGGTTCACCCAGGTTTCCGTATCCTTAATGGGAATATGGTCCATATCTTTCGTCAGCTCACTTAACGGCCCGCCTAGTGTCTTCGGCGTAGGACCATTCTTGCCAGACTTTTTCTTGGGCTTTGGAGAGCTGTGACGGGAGTCGTTCGCAGCCAGTCCTTTCTGCCTTGCTGTTCGCCGTGGCGGTGTGCCATGGTCTGAACTTGTGGGAGGAGATGTACTGTAGAGTGCAGGGTTCGGGTATTGCTAAAAATAGTTTGTTGGTGGAAGGTCGATATGTAACTGTCAAAGACTTACATGATGTTGCGGCAGACCCTGGTATGTGCTGCCTTGGTGAGGTCGGTAGATTGGCTGGCCGTAAGCATCCTGCTTTCCGTTAGTCGTGCCTTCGTACGATTTTTGAAATCCGCCATTTGCTTACATATTGCACGTCCCCAGCTATGTGACTCTGATTGTGGTACATGAAGGTCCTGTTACCGTACTGGTCCATGTACCACTGTCCTGCCTCTGGCTCTGGGGTGTTGTAGCTGCTCCCGGAAGCTACATATGCACCGCTATCTCCGGCGTAAGCATTTGCTTGATGTTGAGTCTTAGCATTGTGCTGCATAAGCTGGTGAAAGCCGTCTTGCAGTTCCCGGCCATCAACGTCTGGAGGCGTTGGAGGAGTCTGTTTGGCCATCGTCGCAATGATATTATCTGGCTATTGTACTGAAAAGTATCGCGGAGTTTATTGCATTGAAAGGACTGTCTCAATCGTTATTCTGGCTTAACTGTTGCTACAGTGATCAAGGCAGCGGAGGTGAGTCGCTTTGTCTCGTATGTTGCTGAACGACGTGCGCTTTATTATTGTAAATTTGTCAAAGGAGGTATTCCAATGCACAGCAGTCGTGGCGACTGTTCCTTGGCATGCAAGCTCAGTAACTCTGTGGTCTGAGTGGAGCGTCTGAAGCTTGTCCAGAACGACTCTCTCAGGCTGAGACCTGCCCGACGTTGTTAGATCGCATTGCGAGGGGAGAAAATCGAGGGGATGGGCCTAGACATGGGCCTCATCACAGGCTGGTGATGGAAAGTGCGCACCTATTCCGGTCGGGCAGAATACAGTCTCACGTCTTTTAATTTCCGGATGCAGTTGTACCACTTCGCAGCTCCAGAACCTCAGTGCATCTAATCTCTAGTAGCTCTGGACGGCGAGCGAAACCTAAGGCGGAGATGGGCCCTATCGACTTAAATTCTTTGTCTGATAATGAGGCTTCGAATCGCAGCAAAGCAGCCGCCGCATTGAGTATGATGGCTAGGCTGGCGTCTCTTTGTCCATCTGCAAATCGTGCTTAGCGAGAATTTATGCTATACTGTTGAATGCACCCAGCAATCATAGCGGTCTGGTACTGCATTGTGTTTATTCCTGGCATGAGGGAGGCTACTCCTAGCGACGTCTAAATAGAACGGATTGATGCTACCAAACCAATCAGGTCTCAACTGGAAGGGTACTTGGGGAAAGTATGGGCGGGAATTGTGGTCGGCCATGGTCCAATCACTGCATCCGGCGGTGAGGGTCTAATATGGCATCAGCCAAAGCAAGCAGAATGACCCAGAACGGAGCCCTGCTCGGCTAGTGTGGCGCTAAGTCGACACCATGACCTAGGTACGTTGAGTAGTCATGATATGGGTCTCTTCTCCGCGCTCAATACGAAGGTGGGGCGAGAGGTCTACTCAACTTTTTTTTTCCGGCAGTCTTATTGCAATCGGTTTGGGAGGCCTGCTGTTGATTTGCAGAAAGAGGACTGAAGGCACCCACAGCACAAGTCGTTCAGTGGGAAGGAGTGAAATATCGAACGTTCGGCAAGCGAGTGAAGATGGTTGGAGATAGCGCTAAAATGTGCACATTCCTCGCAGTTTCATGCGGACGGCGGTTCGTCGTCTTGGTCCCCCAAAGATGATACCATGCTGAAAGCAGCTCAGTATACCATCCGATAGATACGCTCAGGACGCCACCAGGCTCCACCAATCGCCGGGAAGTTCAATCTATCACCGCGAGGATACGGGTGGAACAGAGTCCGTGCCGGATAACTGCAGCATAGGGCTAGACAGATGGTAGGCTGAGGCTGCTTAGACGTCGTTCACCACTTTTATGGTCCTGATGACCTTCAGCCACGACGATCTTTGAACACCTGATAGTTTGCATTAAGATTGGTACCAGCCATGCCGTTATGTCAATAGAGTTGACTTACGGCGGACCCCGACTCGGTGCTGTAGTCTTCGTGGGTCAGCCGGGGGGCCAAGGAAGTCAGGGTTCTCGTAGACAGTTTGAAAGTTCATAATAGATGCTACCACTCTTCCAAGTTCCACAAGCCTCGGACCTCTACAACCTTCCCTGTAGCTTGCTAGCAAGAACAGTGGTGAATTTGTCAATCATGGTCGACCGTTTTCTAGTCGGACGTTAGACGAGGAATGTCAGGCAGGCAACAAGTTGCACCAGACCTAAAACGTCCGACTGGCCGGTAATGGCAACATTTTAATATTTCAAATCACTCAACATCCAAAGAGGGCAAGCTTGGGCAATTCCAATGTAATAATACAGTTTTAATCAGGATCGCATTTCCTAGAAGTCGCTGTTCTATCTTCACAGGTTCCTCAATTCCCATCTCGCGTGCTTGCAGGTCCCAACATGCTCGGCGATTAGGGATGCTTGTGTCCCAGTACCGTGGTTTTCTCGGAGCAGTTCGATTAAAGCTCGTTCTTGCTCACCATGTGACGCCTTACCCTCTGTCCGTATTTCAGACCCTCTTCTTAACCGAGTTGGTGTCTGTATCTCTCGCTACCAAACAAGAGCATCCAGGATCATCCAAGGGAAAGCGGAATTACAATCGTAGTCTGCATGTGCCAACCACAGTCGCATGGAACAGCATTCGGTGGAGAAACTTCAATGGAGAGGCAACTCTGATGCGGGAGAAGCCCCGCCACGTAAAGCTCGAAGCGATTGAAATGGAGGGGAAAGGTTGGAAGGATGTGAAAGATGAAGATGAGTTGCACCGTACTTACAGAGTACACCTCAATCGGATGAAAGAAGTAGGTCGATGCGTGTGGTACAGCATAAGGAGGCGTAAGTGATGCACGTTGCAGCTATCACGGACGTATGTCGATCAATTCGCAAGGCTACCAACGTGCCAGACTGAGCATGGTTGTGCCGTGCAGTGCAGCATATGCAAGGTACATCATCAAACCGTCTTTTGGGCTGCGGCTTTGGCTCAAATCGCCGGAATTTAAGGTTCCGGAAGTTCCCACAATGACGACCGTCTTGGCGCGATCCTTCACCGTACGATTCAATAGACGCCCGTAGTGCAGTGCATTGTCATTGTGCACTGCTCAATTGCTTTTTTACTCCTTTGCTTCGCGAAAACCCTTTGATACTGATAGTTGTGCTTGTAACAACCATTCCACCTCGACGTACTCGTCTATGTCTAGGACATAGAGGAAGCACCATATGCCACTCACAAATCTTCAATTACTCCTTGCGAACCCACCTCAGCTCACACGCGCTCGTGGGGCCCGTCAGTAGACCGACACAACAGCAGCACCACTAGACCTTCGCAAGCGTCATCTCCACCCAAGATAGCTCTTCCCCCTACGGCTTTGATCAGACCCAATCGTTTCCACTTCTGCAGTCAATCCCTGGTGGAGGCTTCGGCCCCTCTCGGTTCAAGATGGCCCAGGCTGCATTGATCGCCGAGACCATCGCTGGCATGAAACGGGTAGTTGCCAGATACGACGATTGTAAGACTACGTGAGAGATCTTTATTGGAAGCTTACTGATGTGTATCTCTTCTAGCCTCGGATTCAGACGAACCTTACCTTCTACCCACAAACCGCGGCAACAAGCTCAAGCGCAAGGCCTATCATATACAAGATGGGTTTACAGGTGGATCGAAGGGCGTGAAAAGATACAAGAGAGTGGGTCGCGAGGGTTATGACTTCCTTTGAACTGCGCTGATATATATTCGGCAGAGTATTGAGCACGCTGGTTATCATAGGGACATACTTCGGCAGAATCCCAAGCGATACGATGAGGATGGAGACGAGCTCTCCGATGATATTACAGACGAAGAAGCAGATGCACGAGCCGCGGAAGACAACCCTTATGCTGACGTTAGATTGGAAGGTGAGCAATCAGCGAGTAACCCTCATTCAGACCCCAGCTAATATGGCACCTAAGAACTGCTCATGCCCTTAACATCTGCTGCCAGCCTTCCTGACCACCCTTCACTCAGCGTCCCTTACACATCATCTACATTGACCGACATGGCACAACAAGCCTGTGACATGGTGCGAAGGGAGAGAAAGACACTGAGCAATGCAAAGCAGCTATTGACGAAGCTCCGAGGGGATAAGACATGGATACCTTGCGGCCTGTTATACTCAGAAAACGATGAGGCAATGTTCAACACGGAAAAGCTTTACGACATTATGGCGTCCAGCAAGGTCCCCCAGTACTCAAACGGATCTGCTGTACAAAATACGGTCAACGGTAGCACGAACAGTGAGATGGCTCTAGATCGTCATTCGGACTTCAGGGGAGGCAGGAAGCCTGAAGAAGCCAACGGAGTTATCGATGGTAATCATAGCGATCGTGCGGCGGCATCGAGCGTCGCAACTAATGAAACAATAACCAATAGTACTTTGCCTCCGGATTCGCCTTCAAAGCAAATTACGATTGAACCTGGCCAAAACATTAAGGGTGCAGGCCATGATGTTGGGATGACCGGAGCGGAGGATGACCACATCGCTAAACAAGAACCAACACCTGAAGACCCAGGGGAGGCTGAAAGGGCATCTAAACATGAGATTGTGCACAGAATAGGCCCCGAGGTCTCCATGCTTAGTCAAGAGCAGCTAGAGGATAGGAAGGACCGAGAAATGGCAAATACTGATGGCCAGCCAGAGACCGACGCAACAAATACTATCCCACAACCGGAAAGCAATCACATTAAAGATCGTTCAGGTTCGACCGAAGGTGCTGAGCTTGCAAAGACCAACCACGAAAGTTTGCCAGACGCAGAAGACGGAGAAGCAGAGATTGAAGGCGACTCAGATTCCCGTCGTGCCCCCCGTCGCATGCGAACACGTGCCCAAGCACAAGCGCCCCCCGAACCCATTCCCACATCTCGCAACAACTCCCCCGACTCCTGGATCGCACCCGAAATCCACCCTCTCTTCATAATCCCCCCAGCCGCCATCCCAGACAAAGACTTCGGCCTGCCCCCCGCCGAAGCCGAAGAAACGCGCCGCATGCTAATGATGTATGTACAAAAACAAGAAGAAGTGTGTCGTGGAGCGGAAAAATTGTATGATGGGTTATTGAAGGCGGATGCGCAGCGGAAGACGGTTTATAAGTGGTGTAAAGCTGAGGGACATGTGGGGGAGATGAGCGATGGGGAGGATTGGTATGATAAGGAGGAGTGGGGGTTGGAGGAGGGTTTGAGGAAGGGACATAATGATGATGATGAGGATAATGTTATTCAGGGGAAGAAGACGAGGGGGAGGAGGGCGTGAGGGTGTGAAGGTCTTGGGGGATGGGGCATGAGGCATTGAGGTGAGCATTTATGATAGGCGGCATTTAACATATGATTTGATACCCATTGAGCGGCATAGGCGATGATTTGGATATGAAATTCTGAGGTACTGGCATTAGAGATAGCATTCCTGGAGTTTATTCAGTCTCTGTCACTCCAAACCTAAAAAGTTTTATTACTCCTGCAATCAATCCATTTTCACCTCTCACAACATCAGCGCCTCCTATGCATGGAAGCTAGTGAATTCCCCTTGCATTTTTACACCATCTCCCCCAAGTGCCGCTTATATACAACCACCCCCGCTGTTGAAGCGGCCCCTTTCCTCCCCCTCTCCCCTGAAACACTCACCTAACCTTCTTTCCCTCCCCCCTCTCCCTCTCCCTCTCCCTCTCCACTTCCCTCTTCCTATAAATCTCACTCGTAAACGGATCTTCAAACTGCAACGCAACCCAATACACCACAAACACCTCCACCGTCAGCATCAATCCCGCAGGGCGTCCATACCAGAGCGCCGTCCCTGCAAAACTCATCGTACTCCCCCAATACATGGGCGCTCCTGTGATGTTGAAGGGGAAGCCGGTGACAGGGGCGTCCATTAGGATGCCGAAGTAGTCGCCAAGGAAGGTGCCGGTTATGCCGAGGGCGTAGTAGGAGGTGAGGACGAAGGTGTTGCCGAGAGCGAGGAGAGTGTAGGCGAGGTAGGGATGGTCGAAGGCGGGGGAGTAGGGTTGGGTGCGGAGGACGCGTTCGTATCTGTGGTGCGGAGGGTTAGTTGGGGGTGGGAGAGGGAGAGGGGGCGTTTTACAAGGTGTCACGGAGAATGCCGAGGGAAAAGATTGTTATGGCGAGGAAGTAGCAGGCTCGGAGGGAGTTGCCGTTGAAGAGGCGGGTGAGCGTTTTGTTGTGGTATTCTGGGGGGCTTAGTGGGATTTAGAGAGCAGAGGGTCTGAGGTTACCATTTCGGGCGACGATGCTGTGAAGCTGATGTTAGCTTGTAACTACAATCCGATTGGTATATAGGTAAGGGTTTTCCTTTAGAGCCGACAAGGTAGGCATCTTGGGGACCACTTACTTCCAGAACGTGGGGTTGAAGGCTATGGCGAGGGCGGCGACTGAGCGAGGGGTGAGCTAAATTTGATTGAAGAGGATGCATGGAGGGTGCTTACTGTAGAGAGAATTCTGGGAAAAGTCAATCATACCTCCCGTGATCTGTGACATGGTGATGACTTGGGGAAGGTATTGATTTACAGCTTGTTCAGGTGCCAAAAGCTTCAAAGTTGCAGATTGTTTTTTTCGGACAAAAGTCTTGGCGAGCAATGACGTCGGAATGGAAGATGTTACAAAATTATTGAAGTCGCAATCAGAATCGATTTCGAGACCAAGATCTACCATATGTCAAAGCAGCGCTCTAAAGCGGGGCTGACCAGGCTCCAAAAGCCCGAAAGACTCATAACGTTCATGGACTCGTAATAGGCGTTCCTTTGTTACAATAGTCACACAATGATGAGCCAGTAGACACGAGGTTGTCCGGGACGTACTCTGTATGAGAGCAGTATCTCATACCACCGCTTCGCTATTCTCTTGCAACTTCAATTCAGCTCTCCTTATTAGTTCCTCATACAAAGTCCACGCTAGCGCTGAGCTGATAGCCTTTCGTCCCATACGCAGGACAAGGCCATCGAATAGACTTCTGAACCCGTCCTCTTTGATCATACGCCGTCCCGCAATAAACATGTTGCCATATTTTCCAGGCATGAGTTGCAACCTGGTCTTAATGGCATCAAACGGATTAGTGACCGCTGTAGCAAAGCCAGCAGCCAGAACACCTGAGATGAAGTTGATAGAAAGAGATGTACTGCTTTTCATACTATTCTCCGCGTCTAGTTTTCCTTCGAGAGATCTGCCTTTCTGAAGCTGATCTAAGTGGCGCTTGGACTGCTCGTAAAACAGGACGTAAAGTCCAGCATATGGCGCGTCTCGTATAGCAGTAGCACCAAAGCCGGAGAAGAAACCTTTGATACCCTCACCCTTGTATATGGCAGTTGCAGCATCCCAAAGTGATTTGTAGGAATAGAAGTTTGACTCGTAACGCACTTTGATGACGGTGATTGGCATCATGACGAAGCCAACTGACGCTCGTGCTATAGCCCCAGTGGTCAGGTTGGCCAAATTAGATAATCGAGGCAGGCTTGAAGACGAGTATTGTACATTGACGCTTGCGGCTTCTACGATGCCTGCCGATGTGAGAAGGTTCGATCTTGCGATGTTTTGGCGCAAAGCATTGAGGGTCGAGAAGTACAGGGCTGTACCCACGCCTGTCCGAATGACGGAGGGAAGGGTGCCACGCCAGAGCTGCTTCACGGCGTTGGGACCTGCAAGTATTTCTCTGAAGGTAGTGACAAGAGAAGTGGACCGGGATTGTTGAACGCGGGTTTTAAGAAGGTCGGCAGGTTGGAGGAGACTAGCAGAAATGCAACCGGTTGTAAGCCCAGCAAAGAAGTGGAATGCTAGGTAATAGATGGCCTGTTAGCGTCCCTTGAACAACTAATAATGCTCAAAGAATGGCTGGCTTACAAGAGGAGGAGCGTTGACTTCCATCTTTTGACATGTCCTCCAAAGTTTTGCAGGTCACCCAAGAAGCAGATTGATTATCCGAGAATTCGACATGATCGAGCGCCTAGGAACGCTTCGAATACACGATACATACTGCACACAGAGTGACTGAGCAGTTACTGTATCTAGCAAACCAATGGAGCGTTTTGTCTTGCAAGAGCAGCCGAGTGAGCGTCAGGATCTGCGGAGGAGCCGCCGTTGGACAGCCACTAGTTCCTCGATTCCACATTACCTTACCCTACCCAGCCCAGCCATACCTAGTAGGTAACTCCTTGTCACGGAAATGGTGTAGATGATGCCAACTTCAATGACTCTGGAATACTCTATACTGACAGTCCAATGCCAGGCATTCTCCTTAGCCGATGACTCTGCTTCACTGCTTGTGTGGCCAATGCAATGAGCAGAAGCGTTGAATGCAAACGGTCAATGCTGGAAACACAGTCTTGGGGGAGGATTTCCCAATGATAGACTATGTCATAGAGTAGAAGAGGCACAAAGCTCGCAGGGTCTTGCACGCAGTCCACAGCATGTCACGCCAATCTCCTATGATTGGCCAAGACTTTCCAAGCTCTTCAGCTTCCAACATGCCCTCGGTCTACGACACATACCTCTGCAGAGAGCCTGCTGATGATGTACCTATGCTCATACGGAACGGTCCTGATGAATATACAGCATCATTGAGGACTTTGCAAAGATCGGCAGACTACTTTGCCGAAAGAGACCGCGTTCGTGCTGTGGAAAGACTGCAATTGGAAATGGCCCGACTTCATGTGCAATTTAACCAATGGGAACGTGCTGCCCGAGTGCTTGTACCGCTCTGGCAGACATTGAGCTGGCGTCGTGCTGGATGGTGGAATCTGCTCGAGGAGGTAGATTGGTTGTTGAGGGAGTGTGCACGGTCTGTCCAGGATGCGGAGACGCTCATCTCTGTTGAGTGGGAACTTCGCAATGAATGTAAGATAACTTGTCCATTGTGATCATTCGCCCATCTAACACGCGCCAGTCCTGACTCCAAGACAGGACTACGATTATGAATTCTCCAACGCGCTGACAGGCATGAAACTTCCCGGATCTCCACCTAAAGCAATAATTCGAGCTGAGAGTACTTTATCCTGTGGTAAGTCAGAATCAACTCATACCCCCTCCAGACCCCACTGAGAACCCCGCTGACTGAATGGCAAGTCTCAACAACATTCGCCTTCCGTGCCCCAGAAGGCAATGTGGGCGAACCGTTATCTTCTCAGTTAACTCTCTCTTCTCAAGCGCACAAGAAGTCACCACTTATCGTTATCTCACATGTTGAAGTAGTCTTTGAGGGAGGTCTAAAGAGTTTTAGGGTTAAGCACGACACAACCAATGCTCCGGAGACCAGCCTCCGCGCAGAACGAATCCAAGTTCAGCATGTTGAGTTAAAGAGAGGGTCCTTGGAACCCTCAGCGCTCGCCTCAAGTCCACTTATGGCGCAAGGTCTCTCTATGTTTGGGACTGCCGACTTGGCTCTAGCTCCGGGTACTACAAAAGCCTTGTCATTTGACCATGTTCCGCGCGACGCTGGAGAAGTTGAGGTTGCTAGTATCACCCTATACGTCAAAGAAGGTGACTTTGGTATGGAGTATGTTGTTACAGAGGATGGGCAAATGCATCAAGCAACCTTTTGGAATCAACATGATTCAAGAGTATCTCAGAAGAGGCTCAAGAGCGGGCGTAGTAACATGATAAAAATACTGCCCAAGCCACCAAAATTACGAGTTGAGCTTCGTGACATTATGCCGGCCTATTTCAGCGATGAAGATATATCCATTAACCTTCTTGTCACAAACGAGGAGGACGATGAGACTGACGTAACCCTTGATATCCGACTCTTAGGTCCGCCTGAGTCATTACCAAACATGTCTTGGACCTTCGATGAAGAAACCAGAGGCTCCCTTGTCGAATCTGATGTTGATGAACCGCTCAAACGTGCTGATAGCTTGCTACCATCAAGACAGCTTGGGAAGATGCAAAGATCTGAAAAGCGGAAAATTATTATCCGCATCCAAGCAAATTCAGAACCCGCCGAATACTTGCTGGAGGTAAAAGCTGATTACAGACTTCTCTCAGATCCGGAGACTCCAATATCAAGAGTTTCCTCGGTCAATATCATCATTGTACGGCCATTTGAGGCTAGCTATAATTTTCTACCACTCTATTGCTCAGAAGCATGGCCCAGCTATTTCGATGGCTCCCATATGAACGACGGCTCCGACGGTAGTGAAATTGGGAAGCAGACACCCAGCGGATTGATCCAACAATGGTCTTTGACTTCGAGATTAAGCTCTCTGGCTGAGGTGCCGTTGATCGTCGACAGTCTAGAGCCGCGAGTACTTGAGGTTCATGAAGGAGCTGTATGCAAAATTTCCTCCGCAGCCAAGAAGGCCTCTGAGGCTTTCCTGATCCCTCCTCACGATCTACAGGAACGTAATCACGTCGTGGAAGTACAAAAATTCGATCTTGAAGATCGCGGAGCCACCTTCTTGGACTTACAACTCGAGCTCAGGTGGCATCGAGATGGGTCGTTGGCTCCCTCCACAATTACCCATATTGCTATTCCTGAGCTGGTCATACCATTTGGGGAGCCTCGAGTACTAGCCTCTGCGAGAAATGGGGAAGCTCCTTCAGGTGTCATTCACATCGACTACATCATCGAAAACCCTTCGATGTATACCCTTACATTCACTTTGAGCATGGAGACCAGTGAGGAATTTGCTTTTAGTGGCGTTAAGAATGTATCAGTGCAGCTTGTACCACTCAGCCGACATAAAGTTCAGTACAATATTATGCCCCTAGTGAAAGGGGTGTGGATCAGTCCTCAATTCCGAGTTTATGATACCCATTTTCACAAGATCTTGAAGGTAAATGCGACAGAAGGGATGAGACTTGATAAGAAAGGGGTGTCTGTTTGGGTAGATGCTGATAGCTGAAGTTTGCTCTTACTCGGCCAAGTCCTGCGTAACACGCAGATTGGAAGAAACACTCTTAGGTATGCTTTGAGTAAGGCTTGTTCTAACCATTTCGAGGTGAAACTATGCGACATGGGTGCAAAGCTGTTGATAACAATATTTAAGTCATGAAATGTTTCTCCCCAGTTCGAGGTCTTAATGTTTCAATGCTTCAATGTAAACTTAGAAACAGACTTGACAGAAATCGCTGAAGAATTAACTCTTGATCGCAAGGTCATTCATTCATAATAATCGAACAGCAATGGAAGCTGTGAAGATTGTTTCAAGCCACCATAGCCACAGCCAGCCACCAACGCAGCTAGCGGGAAGATCCACAGGTGCGTGGCTATCATCACCAGTCTTGGCTTGAGCACGCGCAGTCGATAATTCCTCAACCCCTCTTTTGCCTCTGCACAGTAATACGAGCTCATCTTTGCTCATGAAGAACACCGTCACTCGTTAAAAATATTATCAAACAATTCATCACATGATAATAGGATTTGTCTCTGCAGAATGAGCGATGGCAAGTACCTTAGCCTTCCCACGCCACAACTAATCCAACTAGCGAGCTTGCTGTGCGATCCTGTAATAGAACATTTTGAAGCTGATAACTCCAACAACAGGGGTGTTGTCAGTCAACTGCTCGAGATGAAGATCACTCATCCCCTTATTCGCCATCTAATATCCACGGCGATGCCTCCTCACGTGCCATAACTTCAGCCCCACCCCAACTCCCCGAAACCTCCAGTCCTCGTGTATCCTCTCAGATACCACCAGTAAGCGAGCGCAGCCGGACTCGGAGACATCTCGCACCGGGTGAGCAATTCAATGCCCCTCTACGGCCTCACGTATGGACATCTAAAAGGCAATGGACGCGGCTACAGCTCGAAAGGGAAAGGCAGGAATTCTTTGATACGAGGGTCACGGGCCATGCAGAAATATGGTCTACGTTGAAAGTTGTAATTGGACTACTGGCCGAGGGCGATATTACTACTGCACAGGGCATCCTGGACGCTGCAGCTATCACGGTACCAACAGGAGATCTAAAGAACGGAGCATACGATGAAGCTGGGAATCTCTATCAGCTACCAGAATTTGTGATAAGTGACCCAGAAAATATATTATTGGATTCCGACAATATCTTGAAAGGAGAGAACGATTTAAAAGATGTAACGGATGATGAGGAAGAAATTGAGAGGAAGAGGGAGGAAAAGGGAAAGGCTGTGCTGAAGGTTGGCGATATTGTCAAAATCAAGGCCAGGTTGAGTGACAGGGGTGGCCCAGATGTCGTTGTTACCTTGGGGAAAGATCAGCCCGTTAGAATCCTTGTGAGGAGGATACAGGATGAGGCCAATGTGAGTCTCCGTAAGTGGGACGTCTTGCTGAGGCCAACTAACAAGGCGGGCAGATTGAAAAAGTAAAGATTGCATATATGGGCAAGATTCTCAAGGAGGGAGAAACGTTACAGGCACAGGGATGGCGTGAGGGACATGTGGTTAATGCACTGGTGTTTGGCGTCTAGGAACGGTTTTCTTTGGCAATATGGGCGGGCGTTGGTAAATCTACTGCCAATTGGAGATCAGACCAGGTATGTGGCACTCAAGACAGTTATCTTCGAGGCATAGTCATGGCGCCACCTCCTTAAAGATCTTGGTGTTCCCGCGGGGCGTAGGGTATGGGTGCAAACCCATTCAGAATTGATTTGTTTGTCAGATATAATGCGTCAACGCTTGTATATACTCTGGGCAAATACCCAAAAAATAATAACCAAATTATCAGACGAAACCCCTACTTTACCTAGAATATTTTCGACGCAGTAAAAGAACCGGTGATGTACATGGATCTATTTTTGTTTCATTACGAAACATGTGGGCTGACAGGGGTGCTTTTGCCTGCTGCGGGCTCAGCCCGCCGCTAACAGTTGCCTTTTACATACACCTAGGGACCTGAAAGTCAACAGCAACTCGAATCTCAATTCTGATATCGGCAAACTTCCTACGCTCGCTCAGAAACGGTCCAGGAGACGACTCATCTTCGCCATCTACACTGATTGTCTGAAGATCACGGATTCTCCAGCGACAGCCGCGAACTTCCTGTACGAGGACTTGCTTATCGCGTGGCAGCCAGTGGCACGAACAGCAGACTAGATGAGGCATACGATACGACTTCTGAACATGGGGGTGAACTCGACACCGGATACCCTTGAATAGATTTTAGAGATGGCGTCTGACCGCTCACCCCCCCATGATCACCCGAGACGCCAATCGATACCTTTGCAAGATCTTTCCCGACCGCCAGATCAATCGACTAGCGATTTCGGAGGATGGGTACACGAAAGAACACCACGCAGTAGAGCTAGGACATTATTGGGTAACAGGCAGTCGTTCAACGGAAGAGTTAATACTGCCTATGAGCGGGTGGAAGATGGCTCTCCCCCAGCTCATGAAGGCGCAGGCACAGACCTACCCCACATAACGACACCACGAAATTCTCACCAACCACCTATATTTATCGACGATGGAGAGCTTTCACCTGTCAATGTGGAAAATTTCCAGGCTGCGATGGGCTCAGTCGGTCTCAGCTTCGACTCTCCTGGACCCTCAAGACCACCCCCCGGTAGACGAAGAAGCACGCTTCAGGTCATTACCGAGCAAGATAATTTATCAGCATATTCGTTACCGATGGGCCAGACGAGTGAAGATCTGGAAGCAGATACCTATTTCTCCCCACAAGAGAACGATAGAACACCATTAACGGATACGAGATTTTTACAGCCTATTAGTGGTGCGCCGGCGCCTCCACCTGGTTTACGGGCGCCGCCCCCCAGTACGGGACACAGCAGATCACAGTCGCGTCTCGGTGATGATCTGCCGCATATGGAGGCTGGTTTGGGAAGGCCTACCTCAAGTTTGAGTGTCAAATCACTGAGCCCTTCTTCAGCGTCGCCTCTATCAAGAGCCGGGACTATTCTGAGGAAAGCATCTCAGCGGGTTGTCAACCTCAGTAATGAGCCTGATACCATTGAGCAGGAGCTGCGGCGTCAACGGTCAATAAGAGAAGCCCGGATGGAGGGACCTCCCATACTCCCAGCAATGGTTGACTACGCCCATGATGAACGAACTAGTCCGCCTCCAGAAAAGAACCGCCCCTCTATATCAGCCGAGGAATGGCAGCCACAAGTGGAGCCGCAACCGCAATCACAATCGCTTCCGCGCTCGAATCCATTGAAAGGAAAGAGTCTTGGAGTATTTGCGCCAGACAATTGGATCCGATTGAGACTTTGTGAAATGCTCGTACATCCCGTTACCGAACCTACAATACTCATCCTGATTGTAATCCAGACAATCCTCTTGGCTGTTGATGCAGCACGCCCTGAAAAGTACAATGCTGCTCCTCATCTCTGGCAGTCCTCCTGGATTGACATTGGTCTACTCGTGCTCTTCATAATCTACTCGGTTGAAATCGTGGCCAGAAGCATAGTATCCGGTTTTGTGAAAAACGCAAAGGAGTACAGTACCATAGATAGAAATAAAGGTCTTAGAGCTGCCTTCGCGGATAGGGTTCAAACCTTTTTCGCTCCACATGGCCAGTCATCTACACAAACTATGGCCAAGGAGACTTTGCCCGAACCATCAATCATACGATCATTCACCAATGTGCAAACTCAGGCGGATATACCCGGACACTCGCGGCAGCAACAGCGCATGCGACTGGCCCGCCGAGCGTTCCTCCGCCACGGATTCAATCGTCTAGATTTTCTCGCAGTGGTTTCGTTCTGGATATCTTGTGTTCTGAAAATCGTAATGGTTCAGCCTAGTCGTCACATCTATATTTTCCAAATGCTGAGCTGCTTACGGATCCTCAGGCTTCTCGGACTGACCAGTGGAACTTCGGTAGGTTTTTCGCCTTGGTTCTTGCGGGGCTATTGTTAACCCTGAATAGGTTATTTTGAGAAGCTTGAAGAAAGCTGCACCTATGCTGCTCAACGTGGCTTTTCTCATCGGGTTCTTTTGGCTGCTTTTTGCCATCATCGGGATCCAGGCTTTCAAATCATCCTTTCGACGCACATGCACATGGTACTCAAACACACCTGATGTGCTCTTGCATAAAACTCAGTCGATATATATTGATACCCAATGGAGTCAAAACATCGTTTCCCCATATGGTAGCATACAATTCTGTGGAGGCCATCTCGACCCTGAGACCGGAACAAAAGAGTTACCATGGCTCCATGCCGACTTCACTAATGGCACAACGAGACACAAAGGTTACCTGTGTCCGCAGGGCTCGATTTGCCTAGAAGGGACGGGGCCATATAATGGCACAGTGAGTTTCGACAACATCCTGCAATCATTGCAGTTGGTATTCGTGATCATGAGTGCAAATACGTTCTCGGACCTCCTCTACTATACCACAAATAGCGACTTCCTTGCCGCGGCTCTGTTCTTTGCTTTCGGAATCGTGATTATGAGCCTTTGGCTTATGAATTTGCTCGTTGCTGTGATAACGTCTTCTTTCCAGGTTATCCGGGAAGAGACTAAAGTCAGTGCATTTACGATCGATGATAAAGAGCATTTCGTAGAAGAGGAAGAGGAGCTGCGAAGAGAGAGTAACCTCAAAAGAATCTATGAGAAGACCAAGTGGTTCTGGATTTTGATCATTCTAATCGACCTTTTCGTGATGTGCCTCCGAAGTTCCAGCATGAGCGCTGCTCGGGGGGCCTTCATTGACAACACCGAGAAAGTTGTGACGCTAGCCCTAGTATTTGAGATTGTTCTACGATTTGTCGCCGACTGGAGGGATTTCCCACGAAATCCACGCAATTGGATCGATCTGGGTCTAGCGATTATAACTTCGATAATGCAGATCCCTACTATACACAATTCGGGGCAAACCTACGCATGGCTCACATTCTTCCAGATCATACGGATTTACCGGGTGGTACTCTCGGTCGCGCTTACTCGAGAGCTGATAAAAAAGGTCTTAGGCAACGTCTATGGCCTCCTGAACCTGATCGTCTTCGTGTTCCTCATCACTTTTCTATGCTCGATCTTCGCCGTTCAGATTTTCCGAGGAGAATTTCCAGATCAAGATAATGCCGGCGCTCAAATCCATATAACCTTCTCGGACATCTACAACTCCTTCATTGGCATGTATCAAGTGCTCTCGAGCGAAAATTGGACCCTCTTGATGTATAACTCGACGTCGTACGAGCAAAAATGGAACGCATCGTGGATCGGGGCTACATTCTTCGTATTGTGGTTTATTCTTGCCAACTTTATTGTGTTGAACATGTTCATTGCTGTCATTCAGGAGAATTTTGACGTCTCGGAAGATGAGAAGCGCTTGCACCAGGTCAAGGCCTTTCTTGAACAGAAAGAGCTGGGCGGTTCCTCCCATGGCAACTTGTCATTGTCTACAATATTTCGAATGGGTCGAGACAACAGTCGCCGCAGGGATCCCCTTGATTTTGGTCCTGCAACCATGGAGATGTTGCTTCAAGAGGAGATATTTAGGGACTTCCTCGATGAGCATATGGAACCTGTGGAAGAATTGCACGAAGAGGGTGATCCCATTACAGGCCGTCCAGCGAGCCAAGTCAAACCAGGCTTACTATCGTTATGGTGGGGCAAGCTTGTCCAATACTTCGCAAGCAGAGAGCCGAACCCTTTCTATTCTCGGTTACAATTTTCTCGTAATAGTAAAGAGCTGGATCTACGAACCAGGGCTAGGGAAGTTGTGTCAGCCAATGAACAGCGGAGGAAAGAGCAGCGAATGTACCTGCAAAAACATCCAAGATACAATGTCTCGCTCTTTATGTTCGGTCCACGGAATCCCATCCGGAGGTTTTGCCAGCGAATCGTGGGGCCTGGCCGTGGCGAATACCGTATGGACGGCGTCGAACCCTATAAACCAGTCTGGTTCGCCTTCTCCGCGTTCATTTATGCAGCTATTGTGACGATGGTCCTTTTGGCTTGTGTGTCGACTCCACTTTATCAGAAAGAATATTTCGCCAAACGTCCTGGTTATACAGTGAAGAATTGGTTCACATGGACCGATATGGGGTTCGCTGCAGTGTTCACAATCGAGGCCTTGATAAAAGTTATTGCAGACGGATTTTTCTGGACGCCTAACGCCTACTTCAGGGGCTCTTGGGGTTTCATCGATGGTCTTGTCTTGGTAACCCTCTGGATCAACGTGATTACTTCTTTGTATTCCGACGGCGCTGTCTCCAGAGCTGTAGGCGCATTCAAAGCTCTCAGAGCTCTAAGGTTACTCAATGTTAGCGATAGCGCGCGAGACACCTTCCATTCTGTGATTGTCTTAGGAGGTTGGAAAGTCATTTCGGTGAGGATCTTGGTCCTTTATTTGGGCCATATATTGCTAACTTCTCCACAGGCCGCCTTTGTCTCTCTTAGCCTATTGTTCCCATTCGCCATCTACGGTCTCAACCTATTTAACGGACAATTTCGAATGTGCAATGATTACTATGTCCCCGACCTCGATAATTGTGTTGGTGAATATAACAGTACCCCTTATCAATGGAATGTTCTCGCACCTCGACAGGCAAATAATCCTTACTACAATTTCGACAACTTTGGGAGCTCGGCCAGCATACTCTTCCAGATCGTCTCTCAGGAAGGATGGACTGATGTCATGTGGACAGCGATGTCGTCTGGTGGCCGCGGATTTCAAGACGAGTATTACCGGTCTCAAGGCAATGCTGCTTTCTTCATCATCTTCAACCTCCTTGGAGCTGTCTTCGTCCTGACGTTGTTCGTCTCTGTGTTCATGCGCAATTACACAGAGCAAACAGGCGTGGCTTTCCTGACCGCAGATCAGCGATCTTGGCTGGAATTACGGAAATTGCTAAGGCAAATATCGCCTTCGAAACGCCCGTCGAGCACAAGGGATAAGGGCTTCAGAGCCTGGTGCTACAGGATCGCTGTCAAAAAGCATGGGAGGTGGCAAAGATTAGTTACCCTAATCTTGCTCCTTCACTTGATTCTTTTAATGCTGGAATTTTATCCCGAACCTATGTGGTGGCAGCGTTTGAGGGGTATGTCAGATGCTTTCTCTCCCCAGCAAATGAAAGAAAGCTAATCGTACTAGATTATATCTTCCTTGCTTTTACGGTGTTCTACATTGCCAATGTGATTGTCCGCATTATTGGTCTCACCTGGAGCCGGTTCAGGAAGAGCTCCTGGGACCTTTACTCTGTTCTTTCCATTACGGGTACCGTTATCACTACTCTACTCGACCTCTCAAAGTACAACAATACGCTGTATACCCAACTCCACAAATTTTTCCTGGTGTCTATCGCCCTCCTGCTGATACCTCGCAACAACCAGCTGGACCAGCTCTTCAAAACGGCAGCAGCATCCTTGACTGCTATTGGCAACCTCCTGGCAACCTGGTTCGTGCTCTTTCTGGTCTTTGCTATAGCGTTGACGCAGACGTTTGGCCTTACCAGATTTGGGAGTCAGGAGAATGGAAATCTCAACTTCCGCAACGTCCCAAAAGCTCTCATCTTACTTTTCCGGATAAGTATGGGAGAGGGATGGAATCAGATCATGGAAGACTTCGCAACCATCAGAGCCCCATTCTGCGTTGACTCGCCCTTCTTTTACGACAGCGACTGTGGTAGTGCCGCCTGGGCCCGGGCGCTCTTCATTTCTTGGAACATACTTAGCATGTATATTTTTGTCAGTTTGTTTGTCTCATTGATCTTCGAGAGTTTCTCATACGTGTATCAAAGGAGCAGCGATTTGTCTAAGATAAATAGGAAAGAAATCCGAAGGTTCAAACAGGCCTGGGCTACTTACGACCCTGAGGGGACCGGTTGGATATCCAAGGAAGCCTTTCCCAGACTACTCGGAGAACTCTCGGGCGCTTTCGAGATGCGGATTTATGCTGGTAGCGATCATTCGGTCGGTCAGATTCTCGATGCTTGCAAGTACAATAAAAACGGGAACGAAACGCCGCCGCCCGGCGTTGTCCATGGTGTGGACCTCAATCGCCTCAATGAACAACTAAGGACCATCGATGTGAAAGACATACGTCGGAGGCGGGAACGAATGGAGATCTTCTTCCAAGAGGTAATGGTCTCAGCCGACGCCGATCGTGGCGTCAACTTCACGCTTTGCCTGATGATTCTCGCTCACTACAACGTCATCTCGGACAACAAGTCCCTCCGCCTTGAAGAGTTCCTTCGCCGCCGTGCTCGCCTTCAGCGGGTTGAAGAAGAAGTTCGAAGGCGAATCGTCAGAGGTTTCTTCGACATGATGTTCTGGTCTCGTCAATTCCGCTCCCGCAATGACTTCCGCCAATCAGCTCGTATGGTCAATATCCCACAATTCGCTGTTCCCGAGATCTTCGTCGACGATCAAGACGTCGTCTCACCACAAACTCCCGACTTCCCCTCGCCGGCTCCAGGCGTACCACCAAAAGACGGCAGTCCTCAAGGACGACCCTCCCTCGACACTAGCGGTCTACGCCATAGAGGCGACTCTATCGGCTCACCTTCGCGCTCCAGTCAAAGCAGCAACACTGTCAGTCCGCAACTCTCTCCCTTCAGGGGCGGACACTCCCCCCAACCTTCAGGCGATAGTAGCGCTTTTCAACTCAGCGGCTACGACGGTGCTGGAGAACAATATGGCTCTCACCACACATCACCCGTCGGCGGTAGGAGCAGAGCGGGCAGTTCTGTGGATAGGCAGAACGTGCTTGATGTGTTCGATAATAGCGCTTGGGGCGAAAGTATCAGGAGGAGTTTTACGCTGAGTAGGCGGGCGACTAGGGGAAGGGGAAGTAGGAGGGGAAGGCCGGATCAAGGATGAGAGGATAGATGGGATGTATCTTTAGGACGGGGGGGGCAGGTCTGTTACGATTTATGATCATTAAGGAAAAGCCCGAGAGGTGATAGGGACTGTTTTGGTGTATGAGTACCGCAAGTGTATGAAAACTTGGGATGTTTCTTACTTGGTGGTTTGATAGGCATTGCGAATGGCGTTGGTAGCTAGCCTCGACTGGCTCATTAGATTTGATGAAATCGAACCTTTGTACGGCAACGCAACTTTCCTTCCAGTTCGAAGTAATGATTAAGATATGCAATGGTTTTGAGTATGGTCTACTGCATATTCGAAAGGTCTAGTAGGTTTAGTAGGCTTATTGAGGGTTGAATAGCGCCGTTGTTTGCGACGAATTCGTGGAAAATATCGCTGTATGATGGCCATGGTTAGCTGCTATTACGGTAAAGTCCAATCGCTACTCGACCAGAAAGAGATTGGACTTATAAGCTATGAAGCATACATACGCACTCATAGTACCTAACCGTATGACACACCCCCTACGATTCAATATGTGGTGGAGTCCCAGAGACCTTGGCCCGTCTCCAATCGGAGAGATCTGTAGTTGAAGATCTCAACTTTTACGAAGATTTCAAAGACTCTAGTGGCGGCAGTATATGACGTGCACTCGTATGCAAATGCTAGAAGTAAAGAAAGGCAGACGCAACGGGCTAGTAAGAGGATATGGAATCGATAGATGTCTGATAGTAAGCCTGGGACAGAAGCTATAATGCAAAAGCAGTACTGCGCAAGGCTTTGAAGTAAGATTGCATAGTGTACATCACATATCATCTTAACAAAGTTCTGGAGATTTGTCTCACAAATTTACATATTGCTGTTGCATGCTGAATGAGGTAAAGTTGGGAGGCGGGTGAGTTGGAGGCATAGAATAGAATTAGGACCATTCTGATTGCCACCACAGGACAGGAACATTAATCCTATTTTGCTGCAAGAATAGCACACGACTACCTGTACACGGTATACAGATCAACCAGACAGCACGACAACGATCCTCCAAAGATCTTCTAACCCGCGCAGCACATGATGCCTTTTAACTCTCAATCACCCTCCCTCACCCATCAACCCATCAACCCAATTCCGCCTCCGCGCAGATCCCAATCGCCTATCCCAGCGATCACCGCCCCCAAACCCCCTAGCCCGAAGCCCCCAACCCCTGACACCACGCTAATGAGCCCCCCCAACCAACCCCCCCAAAGCCGCCTCCGCCACCGTCTCAGCTGAAATTAGCGACGCAAGCCCCCTCGCTCATCGCGGCTGAAGCAATCCTGGCGCCTGGGCACAACGAGTGGAAGACAGCTCTTACCAGTGGGGCCGTCGCCAAAAGCGCGAGAAACGGTGCGTAATCTACGCTGTAGTTCCAGAATATGTCGGGTCATGCGTACATAACCCTTCAATGAAAGAGTTCAGTTCGCTGTTTGTTGGTTGGTGGATATGTGCCTTACTGTCTAGGTAGATATGGAAACCCACCTAGGGAAGGGAATTAAGGGGGAGGGGCAGGCAGGACGGGGGGAGATTATCCACGGCCTAACGTCAGGCATTCGTAACACAGTTACTGGTGGAACAGTCGAAGGAAGGGAAAGGAGAATGATTGACATGCGTGTATGCGTTGGCTGCTATCCAATCTAATCAAGGTACATGCCTTCATCAGATAGCAGCATATGCTGATCCCCCTTCCTTCACTAAGATGCAAATCGATGATATTAATAAAGGAGCTTTGATCCCCCTCTCCTATGTCTGATTCTGACGCTGACTCTAACCCCGTCGCTTGTGCTA
Organism: Cladonia squamosa; assembly: GCA_947623385.2. Taxonomy (NCBI): domain Eukaryota; kingdom Fungi; phylum Ascomycota; class Lecanoromycetes; order Lecanorales; family Cladoniaceae; genus Cladonia; species Cladonia squamosa. The sequence continues at coordinate 673,325 of OX392384.1, forward strand.
TACTGTTGCAGTTACTCAACTTGCGCAATCACACACACACACACTCGCGGGAATACCGAACGAATCGTGGTGTTTCTGACCGCACTGCGCTGCGCTCCGACGGGTCTTAGTCACCGCATTGGACCCGAGCAAACTTACTTTCTGTCTTTCTTTCCTCGGTGGTAAGACCGTGTTGCTGGAAATAGAAATAGATTGATTTGCCGGTATACGATACATACGCCCTTGATCGCATTATCAACCACAAAAGGCCTCGGTGGGGAACTATATTTCTACATCTTTCTTTCCATCCATGTCCGCACCTTGAATAACAACAATCACGACCACGACCAAAAGCTACAACTTCAACTCCAAATACACCACATAACAACTACACCACACCACACCACACCCCCACACACAATGTCCCTCCCCTTCGGCCTCACCCCCCTCCCCCCCCGCCCCACCTCCTTCCACTCCCACATCCACCTCCCCCCCCGCTCCCCCTCGCCAACCTTCTCCATCAACCCCTCCCCACCTTCCTCATCCTCCTCCTCCCCCTCCATCCGCTCCATCCGCTCCCTCCGCAGCATCCTCTCCCACCGCCGCTGTCCCTCCACCACCTCCGTCATCCCATCGGCTAGAAGCTCCATGTTCGGAGAAGAGGTGGAGGAAGAGGATGTAGCTGTTATGGGGGTGATGGAGCCGAGGCCGGTTGAGGGGGGGGAGGGGAGGTGGGTGGGGATTGGGGAGGTGTTGGGGTAGGGGGAGGGGGAGGGGAGGGGGTGGTAGTGTGTGGGGATGATGGGATGATAGTTTTCTTGGGAAAGGGGAGGATTTTGTGGAGAGGGAGGGGCGAAGGACGATGGGCGGTGTACTGGGTAATTGGGCTTCGGTATAATCACTAGATGTCTCGATCGAGATGTATGAGGGATATATAATTGGAGTCTAAGGGCTATCAATCATTCGGTCAAGCAGACAAACGGGCGTCACACAAGAAAGAGGATTGCTGTATCTACTGGTTGGAATATGGCGTTGGGGAAAAGATACCAGGCGTTTGGATCAGATTGATTGTATGATGATTACTGTTTTCCCGGTTGTATACACCGTTTCAATGTCCATGGAGGCAAGAGAGAAAGATACTAGAATGGCAGTTTCGAAGAGGATCTAACTATGGCTCGTGATTGAGATTTTGGTGCTCGTTTTGATGAATGGTAATATGCACTGGGTCAATAGGCAATCATATGACGCGGAGTCAAATGCGACGCTTTTGATATACGCTGTGTCAGGAGCAACGCACAGATCCGCCGTTGTTTGCCGTTCTTGAACATTGGGGGAGGCTGGACATGTTCATGGATGCTGCGTGGATGACATAGAAGGTGGATGTTGATCAGACACAGTCCGTTAGAAACGGCCTTTGGAGCCATTATCGTTACTTAGTTTTGAGAGAATAGAAGAGCCTAAACACATCTCTATGACAAAAGAAACCCTTTTAGGCCTCGCAGCCTATTCTTTGCGAGCTCCAGTTCTCCTTGGTTCAGAAGTATGCAATGGCCTGATGGCCAATGGTAGACCGTTGCATCTAATCTGAGCGCTATTCCGCATGATCGCGCACATTCCCACCATTGTTGGGGCTCGCTGGAGATGAAAGTCATGCTCGCGCTGGTGCGTGGCCGAGGAGATTATCGTCCACAAACAATCCATCTAATACAAAAGCCTGTAGAGTCGTTCTGATTGCTTGGCTTCCGAAGATGCCAAGGTACTAAGCCAAACGTCAATACATCTCCTAATATATCCATCATGGAGATAAGACCTTTGGTTCACTTACGTCTCTCTCGAGTTCCCTCACGTGAAAAAATACCCCCGACAGCTCCTCGTACCACAAAGACATCTAGCTGGGCGATAGCCCCTCTCCCGTTCCATTTCAGCCGCCTTCTCCGCCGTGATTTTCCTGGACTGTTCCACGTCGTCCTCGCCGTCGCCACGGTCGTCTCCGATATCTTCTCCATAATCAAATGTTAACTCGGTCATTGCTGGGATGGGCTCGGTAGCAAAGAACGCCAGGTCATAGATGTTGACGTCCGCGTGATTGTACGACGCTGTGATGATTCGGCAATTGGGCTCACAGGAGTGGTTGATGAAACGTGATGGTCCACCCATGAACATCCCGTCGCAGACATAGCTTTTGCTCTCCTCCCACATGTCGAAGCCGAAGAAGTAGTTGTCAGCATCTGCATCGCGTTCCTTGCCGCGGCGGTCAGCTTCTTCACTAGTGATGATCTCTCCTCTGTAGGTATCGATGAATTGGCCTTTTTTCAAATCGACCTTACACCGCAGACCTTTGTTCTATTAGCAACGGGAGACCCTCAATATTTGATGTACTCACCCCAGCCACGGTTCCTAGTTTTGAAGATTTCCAAAGGTACTTTTCGACCATGTTGGACAACACGGTTCTTACAATTTGAGTTGCAGTTGCAGCGCGCATTGCACTCGAAAACGTGCCAGCCATGACTGAGATAGAAGTCTCTCAGACAATGGGTTGTGTCCCTGCCTGCGGCATAAGGGAAAACTTTCCTTCCGTCGTCCGTCCTTGCAGAATCTTCTAAGCATTCGCAGCTAGTGTATTCGCAGCCAATGTCTCGTCCATTGTTTTTACGGCAAGTGCAGCCGATCATAAATTCATCGGTTGCTTCTTCTACACCTGTGCCCAGAACGTTCTTCTTGATGAACTTGAAATCCAATCGGGGCGAAGAATCGTCGATAGTATTCTTTAAAGTTACGCCTTCAACAATTCGGAGATTTTCGAGGAACATACGTCGAGCCTCAGCCGGTGAGGGTTGGGGAGGCGGGATCTTAACTCCAGAGACATATTCATTGGAGGAAGATGAAGAGAGAGGCGAGTTTTGGTTTAGGCGCTTTTCCGGGCACCCAGCTGTCCCTAAATATATTAGACACGCCTTATAGAACTTATGAAGACGATTTGAATTATGTAGCTTTTCTTCTCAAATCAAGGAATTATAACAATATATAGATGCTTGATTTGTAATAGGCATTAAATTATCTTACCTGGGTTCCTGAATTTTCCTCTACCTTTTCCGTACTCACTAATGGACTCAGTCGATGTAGTAGTCGACTGGCTTGCGCTGCGTGATTTCTTCCGCGCGATTGGCTCCTCATCATCACTAATCGTAAGATCAATGAAGTTGCGCTTTAATGAAGGTTGATGATCTTGAGCAAGCGAGAGCGGGGCAGTTCCCTTTGACCTTGAACCCAATCACACTGTCAGCCTCGATGACTAAGGTAAGGTAAGTATCGCATCTATAGGCAAGACTTTACCTGTTACTAAGAACAGCTCTTGGCTTGACTTCTGAGGTAAAGTTCGGGATAAAGTTCGGGGTCCTCGTCTGAGTTTTATAACTCGAGGATGAGATGGATGAGGTTTGCTGCGACGATACCTAGAAGATATAATTAGAAGTGGAATTATTCCAAGCTACCAATCATAAAAAGAATCACCTTTGGATCTCCTAAAGATAACGCGTCGTTACTTGAGGGCATCTATTAATGTTGTTAGGATCGTAGGTATAAGTAAGAGCTTTCTAAGCATAATATACCTTTAAGACGAAGATATACTATTACGCGATAGTAAGTAGCTGAATCAAGATATTCTCGCTGAATACTTTGTAATATATAATAAGATATGCCTGAATAGAGACGACTTATAAAAGCGTAAACAGATAATAAATAAAGTAAGATCAGGAAGCCGCTATAAGATGAAACCGCTATCGCGCTACTAGTATATAATACGGTAAGTGAATAGTATACCTTGATTTATTTCTAAATTTAGATCTTTTTATATTCATTAATTATTACTTTATATATTGTTATACTTTAATATATCTAGGTACTTAATTAATTATTAATATTTAATACGTTCAGGCATCGAGAGCTTTAGTATAGAATTCGAGAGTATTAACATGAAGTTCGTAAACAGCTGTGTAGAATTAAATAGTACTTCAGACGTCTCAAGAAGTGGAGATTGAAACTCTGAAACATTCAAACTAGACTTTACTCTAGAATTTATTTGGAGCAGTAGCATAGCTGTTCCTAGAATTATCCGTGGATAAGTTATATATGGTGAAGGAGACACTCTCTCCCCAAAACCAAGAAGAATTGGCGATGTGGGCCCCGGAGCTACCCCGCATACCGTCCTTAAAAGTCAGCCCCAACGCCCCGGAGAGCGATTCCTAGGGGCTTGCTTAAGGGTTCACTTAGGGGCGTTCCCGTTGGCATAGGTACTGTACTTTACCCTGATGTTACGGAGCTGATATTAGTGCCGGGAAAGCGTGCTTATTCTGACAACCAAGATCTCCGTCCAATCAAGTTCCACGAGAAATTTCTTTTTCACCCATTTCCAAACCACGACTATCACACCACAGAATCGAAGAAAGACTAGTCATGGATTCAGACATACGAGAGACGCCATTTGTGAAGCAGTTGGCAGCTAATGGTATGTTCCTTGGCCGCTTGTTCTGTTATCAACTCCTGTGGAATTTTTCGTGGGATTTCCATCACTATCATCTCGTCTAGCGTGTTACCAGTATCAATTTGAAAGAAACATACATTGAATCTGTCGGTTGTAAATCTGTATATTGTCCCCCGTCGACGTGAAAAGATGCTACCTGCCCTTTCGAGTACTACGGTAGACCCTACCCTTCTATGAGGCAAACTTCTGGTTCTTGAATATCCGTACACTCTTCGAGGACACTTTTAAATACATCATAACAAAGTATTCCTTATATAAAGACGTTTCTATTGGTACCAATCTCTCACAAGCGCCCATACTACCAAACAGATAAACTATGAAAGCTGACACTTTCCCAAACAGACCGCCCAACCCGCGAAAAGGCCCTCGAATCCCTCCGCACCTACCTAACATCCGGCCGCGACTTCACACAAACCGATCTCCTCAAAATCTGGAAAGGTCTCTTCTTCTGTTTGTCCCCCAATCCCCATTCCCCCTCTCAAACCTCTCCCCAACTAACCTCCCCCACCCAGGCATCTACCACACCCCCCCACCCTCACCCTACGCCCCCCTCACCCACCTAACCCACTCCCTCACCTCCCTCCTTCTCTCCCTCCCCCTCCCCCTCTTCCTCCCCTTCCTCACAGCCTTCTGGTCCACAATACACACCTACTACCCCTCCCTCCCTTCCCTCCGCCTCGACAAATACCTCTACCTAATCCGGCAGTTTATCGCTTCCTCCTTCACCTATCTATCGCGGCAGGGGTGGGATGAAGGCTTGGTGCGTGAATGGGTGGAGATGATGGGGGAGGAGGGGGTGGGGCCGTTGAGTGTGAGGGATGGGAGGGTGAGTGATGGGGTTAGGTATCATGTGCTTGATGTTTGGGTTGATGGGTTGGTGGGGGCGGAGGGGTGGGAGGAGGAGGTTAGGAGGGGGATGGTTTTGAGGCCGGTGGAGGGGTTGAGGGTGGAGGGGAGGACGAAGACGGTGAGGGAGAGGGCGAGGGAGGTGATGGAGGATGAAAGGTTAAAGCAGAAGGTAGTGGAGGAGGCGGAGGAGGCGGGGGACGAGGACGGGGAGTGGGGAGGGTTGGAGGATTAAGTGCTAGGTTGATGTACAGTTATGTGATGTGAAATGATACCCCAGTTGCGTGGATATAAAGAGTGAGTTAAATTTATGTGAATGCATAATCATAATCATGCGTAACCGCATCGCTTTATCCTATCCCAAGAAGAACCCCACATACATAAACGCCTATGGCTTTTCCGTCTATAATTGCGCGCCCCCAACGAAACTGGAGATTCATCATGTAACGAACGCCAAACGGGTATCATCCGAATAAGCAAATCCCAAGCAAACAACGAACGTACGACTCCACCTCCCCTTGCAATCTAAGTTCCTCATCCGGGCCTCGGCAAAACGCCGTCCGCTTCATACATATGTCCACTCCTCGTCAGCACAGTTCCCAATCCCCGATGCACCTCAGCCTGGAACTCCTCAAACGGCACTCTTTCACCGTCAATGCTGATATAGCCGTTCTTTTGTCCCTTAGGCGTTATCCTATATCCACTGATCTTCCGATAATTGACATGGGGCATGTTGAAGAAGTTCCCATTCTCGACAGCAAGGAATGATTTGATGGCTGACGTACGGGAGATGTCTCCGTCCACGGTTACGAGATCGAGGTGGCCGTCTGAAGGAAGAGTAGCGGGAAAGAAGTTTGCGCCAGGAGCCATGAGGGGCATGTTACCGGCATAGAAATTGCCCATTTTGGCGCCGGCCACGGGCGTGAAGTCGGAGGGAAGAGGGGAGTTGATGTCACCGTATTTTAATTCTGGGAGGCCGGGGCGAGATAGGTCGAAGGAGCCTCGCCGGTCTTCGATGGGCGCATGGTTGTCGAATTCGTCCCTGTAGTGTTCTATGATTGCGCCTTTTGTGGGAAGGTCAATTTTGACAGCGAGGTCGCAGGGGTAGACGGTCTTCCCTAGTAGTCGTACTAAGAAGCCGTATGTGAATCTCGCGCTACCCATCCATCGGATGTGCTCCGTACCCAAGTCAACTTCAGCCACTATGCCAACTGACTGGGATAGGAAAGACAATGTTCTCCTATTGCCTTGAGTGATGGAGACCAAGTCCAGCGGCGTCCGAATGCCTTTGACGACACACAGTGCAGCCAGGCTAGTACTATCAGTCCCGTTCAGGTTCAAGCTCATGGCATTTCCGGTGCCACAAGGCAGCTGTACCACAGCTACCTGGGATAGCGCCTTTGCCGCATTCTGTTTTCGTCCCAACCCGTTAAACACTTCATGCGGTACTCCGTCACCAGAACATGCGGCTATCACATCATATGCATCTGTGTCCAATTTTTCTGCAATCTCGACCGCGTGTCCCTGGTATAAGGTCCTCTCGACATGGAAGTCACACCGCGCTGCAGCGAATATGGGTTCGATGTCTCTCAGGAACCATTTCTGAGCACCTCCTCTGCCACCAAAGGGATTTATGAGGACTTTTATTCGCTTGTTACGCTGAGACTCGCCATATGCACGGTCTAGGAGCTTGGACACCCATGCTTTTGCATAGCCTTGTTGAGGCTTCTCCACCAGGTAGTTGACTGACGCTACTCGTACAACGTTTTTGGACGTAGGTTTGGCGTACTGTATTGTAATGTCAAAATCAGATAGCGCTGCCCAGAGGACGTTGAAAAAAGGTATGGCCTGGGTTGTCTTCGATTCTGAGAGCGTGTAAGTGAATGTACGTTGGTGCGATGGGTGAAATAGGTGTTCATACTCGATGGAAGCAAGCCACAGCAATTGCGAGTCCCCCGTCTTGTAAAATCTTCGTCTATATTGCGTTCAGCTCTTGGACAGTACTCTTATACGCAATCTCTGTTGCCTACCAAGCACAATGAGAGAATCGGTGGCTAAAGTTAAAGAAGCATCTCGGCCAACAGGCAAAGTTGACCCCTCGTCATATTCAGTATTGTCCGAGATGTGGTCAGGATCGGCAAATGGATCGGCGCCCGATATAGTTGTTGGAGCCATAGTGAGATATGGCCTGTAAAAGGTGCATGATATGTTGATATCTAGTAATACTGTGAGGAATTTCAGGCCCCCAAGAAGAACGTCGAGGCCCTTGAAGGGAGCTGTCGGTCGAGTCGGCTTCTCGGAGATGTCAGCGGACGCTAGTGGTGCTTTGCGACGCGTAGCATCGGCAGACCATCGGCAGACCGACCCATGGCTTTGACCCCAAGGGCAGATCATATGCAGGAACAATCGTCATCTATTTAACAGATAAAGTACCAGGTATCTTCGTCTCAAAAGTTAGACGTGGGTTATCTATCTATTATTTTGCACTCTGTTCAAGCTTTTGGTGCGGTCTCTACATAATATATGACTAACGCTAATTGTGCAAACAAACCCAAGACGCTTTGGAAGTCCCCACTGCCCCAAAGTCTGTGCATCGCCACCCCTGTACCTTTGGCGTTCCCCAGCGTGGGGCTTCTAACCCTCAAGGCTGAACCTGACATTACAATCGTAGCCCTCTGCAGCGCCACCTTTTGGAACTGAACGAGAACGCCCTTGCCTCGGGCGAGGTTCTGCAGAATCTGTGCGAATAACGCGAAAGAGAAGCAGTCACCTAATGTGAGTAGCTAGGCAGTAGAACCTCCCACTTTGTTCAACCCTTTCAGTGATCCGAGACTTAAAGCAAGGCCTTGGGAGCGGCTTCGGATCCGGACAAAGCCCGTTATTGGGCCGTCTTCTCCTTCTTTCTCTATGCTCAAATTTGCCAAAGCATCCTCCCCTGTATCAGGAGTCAGCATTTGTGCCTTCCTAACATTAGCAATGGCCACTTACCGAAGACACTGCGAGCGTAGAGATTAGCACTTAAGAACTGGCAATCGCCCTTCATCGATGCTTCTGGTGTCAGGCATGTCATATTCGTGCAGGCCATTAATTGGGCAAGGAATTCCCTCAAAGTCTTAGTCTTGGAGTTTATGTTGACCTTGTTCTCCCATTCGAACTCTGTCCACATTGTTCTGAACTGAGTTTCTGTGCAGTGCGCTGGCTGGATATAGTCCATGATGTCCACGTGCACATCATTGAGAATCACCACATTGCTTTCCGTTGAGCTGGACCCGTCGTAGACGACATTGCCGAATATTACACCTGTATCAGTCGATGATACCTTTATGGTGCTCTGAACGTTCTGGAAGTCACGAGGCCCAAGGTTCTGTGTCGTTGGCCTTTCTACTACCTTAAGATCACCTAGTGTAGCGAACTCTACTGAGAGGTTTTGCAGTGTTTCCGAAGTCTGATTGACTAGCAGCACGTCCAGTACAATGTCGAATTGGTGGACTTTAACGTATGCTTCAGCGTATACAGGGTCCGAGAACCCCGTTAGTTGGACGACTCTACTCAACTTCGATGAGAGGTCGTCCGTTGCAGAGTCCCCTCCAGTTGCTTTCTCAAGATCAATTTCGAAGTCGTCCGTGCCGTCACCAGCGCTTTTCTTCGACAATTGTCTGATGCCGACAACATCATCTACTTGGATAGCAGATTTCGCCTTCTCCACAGCTTCTTTGTCAGCTCGTTTTCGTTCTTCGACTTGCACCATAGCGCGGAAAGCTTTCCTCGTGTCGTCGAGGAACACCGTCTCAAGCTCCTTTTTCTCCGCGAACTCGGCTAACGATCTTACACAAGACATTATTCGGTCAACAGAATCTTCGTCGATAGGAGCCTTGACAAATTGTGATTGGCCAACGCGGATGATAGAAATCATGATAAGCATGGCCTCAGCACGTAGCGCGTTTGTACGAGCGGTATCTTGCGAAACCTCGGAATGCCGCATGACCAGCTTTGTCATTGTAGAGGAGAGCACAGACGCAAGATAGAAGTCTCCGTCCAGTATGAGTTGCCGTAGGGGAGGTTTTTGCGCTGCCTTGACAGCTTCCAACTTGGCATTTGCAGCCGACTGACTGGTCAAGGCAGTCTCTGTTGCATAAGTACCGTCGGCTAAGACCTTCCTTGAGCCCGTAGGCGCTGAAGGCTTGTGCATGCCGTTCGTTTGTTCCTTAGGTTCTTGCTCATCTGGTACATCATCAAGTAACCTCTGCTCTGAGGAAAGAATCGGAATCTCGCCCAAACTTGCCCGTATCTTTTTCCATGCTTCACGAATGTCGTCTGCCTCAAGTGAGTATTCGCCAACTATCCAAAGAGCTCCTCTATACACCTTCCCTGCTCGGACCTCGCTCAGAGTCGTGACCAGACGTTCTACGATTGAGGATCTAAGCTTAGGGAATTTCTCTACCACTTCTTTGACGAAAGAAATGACATCAACTGCGGACGTGGCATTGAAGTCCGCAATGAAATCCATGAGTAAGTCCACGACCGATGCTGCAACTTCAGAAAATTTAATGGCGCACTGATGAATAGAGTGGATAAGTAATGACCGGTATTCGGCGTTTTTCTCATATTGCTCATCCACCGTTTTCTGTAGCTCTTTCTTCAAGAGCATGACAACTTCGTCGACGTTCTTGCTTGATACCATCTCCATAGCAAGTCCAAGAGCTTTTCTTCGCACATCAATATCTGGACTTGAAAGCACTCTTAATATTTCCATGGTAAGGTCATCCAGGACGCCCTCATTCCTCTTTCGAAGTTGGTCAACGCGATCTAGAACAATAAGCTTCACGTTGTTGTCGGCTTCTTTAATACTAAGCTCGATGAACTTGGTCGCGGCGGCTTTGACTGCTACGGGATTATTGGTTAGAGATGTCAGTGCTGATGCCGCTTCATACACAACTGTTGTTGCACCAGCCTCCAGTAAGTCAAAGATCAAGCGCAGATACCGGCCCTGTTGATTGTTAGTACTTAGACAGTTCCGGCTGACAATTAAGGTACCTTGTTCTGGGTATTTTGCACTGCATCCTTGCGGATGAATTCAAGCTCCACTAACTGGAGCAGTTCATCTGCATTGGGAATCGCATCAAAGGCTCCGCTAAGGTATTCTAATGCCTTCTCGTGGTTCATCGTGCTCAAAGCAGCAAAGGCATTTCGTTTGCAGGTATGATCACTTTCGGTTTCTAGGAATGCCTGTATGAGCTCCGGTGCATCTGGTATTAGGGATTCCGAGTGGTGGAAGATGGAGGAGACAGCGAAAACAGCATTCTTGCGAACATAGGCATGTCGATGTTCCAAACATGATCGGGCAGGCGTGAGTAGAGGTTCAATGAGTTCAGGCTCTCGGAGCTTGCACAAGAATCGAAGTGTGTTGCCTCGAATGTACTCGTTTGGATGTTGCAGATCGTTTCGTATGCCGTTACTGTACCAGATGTTAGCATCGATCTCACCATATACAAACCGGAAATGCTGTACCAAACGAGGATCATCTCCTGCTTAAGCTTCCCTCCAGCGTCTAGTTTTGGACAGATCTCGTAGTAGAAGTATAGTAATTTTTTCAATTGTTTGCTTTTCGATGGCATGACGAAACGTATGATGTGCATTAGGAGCGACGGCATAGGATCTCCGTTGAGCATTATTGTGAGAATACGTTTCATCGTCTCCACCTTTGACTCGTCTGTCCCCTTTTCCAAGTGTGTCTTCAACTCTTGTAACGTTGGCTGATCCGCCGTATTATCCTGATGCACTAAGCTGTATGCATGCTCCATGAAGGTCGCCATGGTTTCAAATTCCCGAGAAAAGACTTAGCCCAACAGATGTTGCCCTTGGTCCTTCAAAGAGAGGCTCTAGGCTTGTTGCTAATCTTCACTTTATCGCATTGGTTCCACCACTCCTTAGTCGTCTCTGTGGCCAGTTGGTGAGAACGAATGAGCGAAAAAGCCTAAAGGCAGGTGCATAGAGCAGCACGTGTAGCCTTCATTCAAGCATCCGTCAATTTGGGCTCGACCATACCATAGCTGTCCGGATTGGTTTGTGGAGCCGAGATAGATTTCGACGCTAAAGATTTTATTTTACCAAGTTTCAGTTAGTACCGCAGGACGGCCAAGCTCTATCTCAACGCCTTGCTATCACATTTTTGAGAAGCTCGATCTCAACATGGCGGCTTCTAACGAGCCATTCTACGTTCGGTATTAGTAAGGACTTACGGTGCCCGGGGTCTTGCAGCTACTGACTGCTCTGTAGCTCAGGACATTCCGGGCGATTCGGACATGAGTTCCTCGGTGCGAAGATACTATGAACAAGATGATGTGAAGATCTGCTAACAAGGATACAGAGTTCGACTTTCGGACGCTCGGCGATGGCCGCAGTGCCTCCGCGCGCTATGCGAATAATTCCAACTATCGCAATGATTCTCTCATTCGAAAAGAAAGTACGTCTACAAGTCAAATCGATAGATGAAGACGCTCACAAAATACAGTGTGTGTTAGCTCCCTCCTAATCGCCGAGATCAAGCGTATAGTCAAAGAAAGCGAGATCATGAAGTAAGCCTCCTACGGAACTATGACAGTTTATGCTCCATTAATACCAATGAAGGGAAGACGACTCTAAATGGCCCCAGAAGAATAAGGATGGAAAGCAGGAGCTGGAGATAAGGCTGGGCAACGAGCATATATCTTTCGAGGTATGCTATTCCCTACACGCAGGCTGCAGACGCGCACGTACTGAAGATCCTATATCAGACCGCCAAGATCGGATCGCTTGTCGATGTTACGGAATCTGCTGACCCAGAAGGGCTCCGTGTTTTCTACTATCTTGTGCAGGACCTCAAAGCCCTCGTTTTCTCGCTCATATCGCTGCATTTTAAGGTAAGCGATGTCAAGTCATCCAAATAGACTAAGATTAGGCATATGCTGACTCCGGGCCACGCAGATTAAGCCAATTTGATTCATGAATCCACTGGGCAATTTAAATCAAAAGAGAACGAGCAATGTTGTTGATCTTCCCAAAGGCGTTATCTCCGAGTGATACCCAAAGTGGAATTTTTGATTTACGTTCAGAGATACTCCAAGAGGCTATGTCCAAGCATATAAGCAGGCTCCTCGTGTAATTATCAAGTTAAACGTTGACCTCAGTGACTTGGAAGACGACAATGCTCACTTCCGTAACCAGACGACGCAGAGGCCAATCCCAGTCAATTATGGTAATAGCACAGTCAGCGTTCAAGCACCAGTAAAGGGTCAATAACCTTTTGATCAGTACACCGTAGTCATAATCTTGGGAAATAGTCTATCAGAAACAGTAGAATCCCGATTTTCTCGCTCGGCTCTCGCTTAGGCGGTTGTAGAACTATGAGGCGGCTTTTTAGCTTCACCCCGCAAAGTCACCAACTTTGGGGATTGATCCTTGGGTCCACCAAGGAACAGCTGATATTCAACCATTATCGCACCATGTCATTCGTTGTATCATAGCTGTTACATTCTGCGCCTATTCCATGACTTTTTCTTCTTTGCTCAGAGCGAAGCCTTGATTCATTTCCACATGCTCCCCCAATGCCTACTCCCAGTGATAGCACGGACCAGTTGCCACTGCAGCCCGAGTCTCGATTCCAGCGTCAGCTGCACACAACGTGTCCGCCCGATGACGATAGACCCGGGCAATGGAGGGTCGAGGTACTAGATCGCCTAGGTCGCACTGGTTTGGACAATACACCGGATGTTGGGACACCACTGCAACACGAAGCATCATCGACGGGGCCAGAGAGCCCTGGTCAAAATGATACAGCCAATGACCCTGCAGAGAGCAAAACCTCCGATCAGTCAACTACGATGGAGCCCCCAGAGCCTTCACCCGCCTTACCGGAAACCAGCCCATCTGGCTCCCACATAGATGATAAGGATGGTGAGCCCGTTCAATCGGCCCCGACTATGTCTTCTACGCTCGACCTCCAGTATTCAATCCAGTATGGGATCGATAGCACCCGAGTATATAGAACAAGACCCCAGGGGCGAGGAGTGATGATGCTGACATGATTTTCAGTTGATCCAGACCCACACGTCCTCTATGTTACGGGCTGGAAGTAAATTCCGCGGTACACAGCAGTCAGATAGTCAGAAATACAGCGTGGAGGTTGATATTAAGACTGTGGATATGTTGGAATCATTTATCTGTGGCTATCTGCGAATTGAAGGCTAGTAGGCTTAATGTTACCTCAAATATCACAAGCTGATCGAAAGGCAGGCCTTACTCCTCATCACGCGACCTTGACTACTTTCTTTGAAGGCGAGATCATTGGGCCTAAGTACACCTTCCAAACCCGGCATAATGACTGGGGTGCCAGCGACAAGGAGGACATGAAACACTGGGCACGCTTTCCTGCTTGGCGACCGCTTGCCAAACAGGCGAAGAAGCCAGATTTCCACTACAAAAATAGTACTAACCGAGAAAATATGTTCATGAGGTGGAAGGAGAAGTTCCTAGTACCTGACCACCGTGTGCGTGAGATCGACGGTGCCAGTTTCGAAGGATTTTATTACATTTGCTTCAATCAGGTGCATGGCACGATCAATGGAATCTACTTCCATTCAAATAGCCAGCAGTCAGTATTTGGCCTGTCCAGCCGAGAGGTTTTTCTGATACTAATATGCAAACAGCAACAACAATAACAGATTCCAGCAGCTTGAGCTGAAATGGGTGAATGACCATGGATGTTTCGGCGCCATGGAGTTCCGGTAAATATGGGTTTGCAATATATGGACGGTGACGATTTATGGGTGTTTTTTAATTAGCGCTGGAGTGACTGGATGGGTCAGGTCTGGGGAGGTAAATTGGAATCTTGGACGTCTCTCTGCTCCGCTGAGATGGAGCATGGCCTTTAAGATGGACATTGTCCAATAAATTATCCTAGCTGGCTGAGGTATAACAATGCTATGACACGCGTACTCTGTTCTCTGAGCCAAACTGTAGTCTAATCAGAAGCCCTAATGTCGCCTCTAATAGCACATCTCGTTGGAAGCTGTCCCCTTCTCGAGTCCGATGGCCGAAGCAAGCCATGGCCAACAACACAATAAAAGTTTGTAACTATAGCCCCTAAAAAACGATCCATCCTCAAATTCATGCCAACATATAAAGGCAGATAAAGTCGTTTCTTGAATTCAACAGGAAAGTCTTATCAAGTCACTGTACTCTGGCGATGTCCCGTCCATCTTCTTCACTGGACCAGACGGGTGATGACAACTGTCCATTTTCTGGCAGTGAACCGAAAGGTCTCCTTCATCCGTGCCAACACTTTCGACATCTACCCTGGCTTCACGCAATTTCACTCGCCCAGCCGTATTTTCATCAGTGATCTGGAACTCCTTCAATTCGCGCCAAATTGCCGAGGCGGAGGCTAGGCCACGAAAGGCTAACTGCCCTCAAATGGGCAATCTGCATCGGCATTTCATTCTCTCTTAGCTGCAACACCACCACAAACATTTGCTTCAGCTTCTCTGCATATTGGTATCCTTGCTTCTTGATGCTAGCTACATATGTGATAACGTTACCCTCCCTGTGAACAAGTAACAAGCACTGCATAACTTTCGGGACCTTGCAGTGGACTCGAGGTCAAGCTATACCAGATATACTAATCCTGCCCCTCAAGCGTCTGTGGTACCTTGATGATGTACCGATACCTGCAGCCTCGCATTTGCACATTGAAATAGAGCTTGACAGGCAATCACCAATACATTATCGTCCACTAATCATTGGCCGACTTCCAAAATGATCAACCAACATGTCTTCTCTCATCAACATCAGTACCCTCAGGCGGAACCTTCATGGATTCACCAGCAGCCAGGCCACCATCAGCAACAACATTCCCACCACGCAGCTCAACAGCATATCCATGCTCAAGCCCTTGCTCAACACCAACATTACAATCGCATGGCGGCTAACACAAACAACGGTAACAATGGTCATGGCATGAATATAGATCACAACTCCGCTTTAGCACCTACGGATATGCAATTTCAGGAAGATAACAGAAGAGTCCTGGGGTGGGTCGCGGAACTTCTAAACGGCAATTCTAGAGAGACTGCTCTCATGGAATTAAGCAAGAAAAGAGAACAAGTACCTGAGCTGGCACTCGTGATATGGCATTCTTTCGGTATGTAGTCGCCCAATATCGGGGAAGGGGGCTGCTGCTGACAGCGGGGAGGTGTCATGACTTCACTGCTTCAGGAAATCATCTCAGTCTACCCCTTGCTCAACCCGTCCCAACTCACTGCAGCCGCTTCAAATCGCGTGTGTAATGCTCTCGCACTTCTACAATGTGTAGCTTCGCACAATGAGACGCGTGGACTATTCCTTAATGGTATTTATTCTCTTCTCTTGATTCAGGACATGGCAGCTAATTCAAATGTAGCGCATATCCCTCTTTTCCTATACCCGTTTCTCAATACTACCTCAAAATCTCGGCCGTTCGAGTACCTTCGTCTTACATCACTGGGCGTTATTGGTGCTTTGGTAAAAAATGACTCCAACGAGGTCATCAATTTTCTCTTGACGACCGAAATTATTCCACTGTGCCTACGAATCATGGAGACGGGCTCCGAGCTGAGCAAGACGGTGGCAATCTTCATTGTGCAAAAGATATTACTGGATGATACGGGTCTGGGATACATATGCCACACGTATGAGCGCTTCTACGCTGTGGGCACCGTACTCAGCAACATGGTGACTCAGCTTGTCGAACAGCAGACTGTGCGGCTCCTGAAACATGTCGTCAGATGTTTCCTCAGGTTAGTGATTTATGCAAATTGAAGAAATGAAGTATTGACCTGTTGTCAGACTGAGTGACAACGCACGTGCTCGTGAAGCTCTCCGTCAGTGCCTACCGGAGCCGCTGCGAGACGCGACTTTTCAGTCAGTTCTCCGCGACGATGCCGCTACGAAACGGTGCCTCGCGCAGCTCATCATCAATCTTTCTGATAATGTGATCGACTCCAGCAGTAACCAGGGGTTATAATGCTCACGTCTCCTGGACCTCGAATGACAGCGTACGAACCCCTTGGAAGATATACCCCTGAAACGACTTTTGGGCATGTAGCGTTTGCATCTGGACGGTCGTTTTTCACGTGCATAGAAATACCCTGGTGTGCCTTTTGACACGAAGATGGTATCTACTGATCGGATTTGAAAAGCATTTACATTTGGAAAGCGGGATTGAGATTGGCGTTCCTGATGGTCGAGGGAAAATTAAGAGGTCAATCCTCGAACGAAACATGCAGCTACTAAGTCACATTCGATACCTCTTTTTCCTGTACATTCTTACTGAGCTTCTAATGTCGCTCACAACTTTGCTGGTCATGTATAAATAGCTATCTGAATTTATATCTAATTCCCATTGAAGCCTCATACTTGGAACGAGCTGAAGAAATCCTTGATTTCCTAGATAGGTAGCGCGTTTGCGCTTTGTGCTATAGTATGGCCAATTAACCTCATTGACAATCGATATCAGTCCTCGCGGTCCAACAGAGTAAGGCTGATAGGGCTGAGTAGCGCGCTTTTTCCGGGTAAGGTTGGTGCTAAAAACGGCTGCGATTCAGCATCATGAGGACGCGCTCGACAATCCCAGTGATCTTTCTTCCTCGTGCTTGATGAGCTTCATTATACATCGCCTTGTGCTTACACTTTCTATGTACCTTTTCATATCAAGCTGAGGTGTCCGTTCGCTGCTCCTTCGCCTGCCGTCTCGATAACACACGCACAACCATTCCTGGGTCCGTGATGATGGGCTCTCGAAAAAGAGGCCGGGATGAGATGGAGGCATCGGAGCCAGCACCCGAGTTCAGCATGCTTGACAAGCTGCGGAATATGTGGGAGTTTTCGAACCTCATGCAATATATTTTCATCTTCGGCAGAGCGGTAAAAATAGACGAAGATCTCACCATCGAGGTACTTCCTCTCAAAACCCCGGCATGATCCGATCTGTTTATTTGACTTTTCGTATTTTATGCTAATAATCGCTCTATTATAGGATCTGGAGAATGAATGCCTCAAGCCAGAGCCGTCAAATGTCCTTTCGGAAATTGGGCTAGCACTTCTCAAATATGTCTCGTCCCATAGGGGCTTAACGTGAGCATCTCTGACCTTTGCCAACATTTACATCTTCCTAAGTTCGCACAGCCCAGAGATATTTGATGAATATACACGTCGACAGTATATGGTTAAAGCGCCTGAACACAACCCCTTCGGTGAGGAGGAGATGCCCAACAAGTTTGCTGAGTTCGATGTCTTCACCAAGATACGGGTGTTGGTACAGCTCTCGCAATGGACCTTTGGAAACGCCGATAGAATGAGAGAGAGGATGTCAGACACAAAGGACAGCGAACAAGTGCAATGGGTATGAGCTCACGGCCCTAATTGGGTCAGCAAGGCTAATGAAAGCCTACGTAGCGTATTGAAGAGATTGGATATGACAGAGATGGTCGCTATTACTTTGTACTGGATGATGACCGATTATATCGCCGTACCAATCCTCCGCCACCCGCCCCTCCAACACCCAAATCCAAGCCAAAGGCTAAATCCAAGAAAGATAGAGCTGCAGCTCGAGCCAGTAAAAGAAGAAAAATCGAAGAGTACGAGGAACCTGCTGACGATGCAGGTGGGGAGAATCCAGCAGAGGATGGCGAGACGGAGCCCAAGGAAGGAGATGACGGCTTCGGCGGAAGGAAGTGGGAATGCATAGCTATCACACTTGCTGATTATCAAGGGTTTTTGGAATCAATAAAAAAGAGTAGAGATCCTGACGAGAAGGAACTTCACCGACGTATAACAGACGAGGTTCTCCCTGTCATCGAAAAGGCGCAAGAGTCACGGCTTCGGAAGAAACAGAAGCAAGAGCGCGAGTTACTGAACCTGCAAAAACT
Source organism: Cladonia squamosa (assembly GCA_947623385.2). Lineage (NCBI taxonomy): Eukaryota > Fungi > Ascomycota > Lecanoromycetes > Lecanorales > Cladoniaceae > Cladonia > Cladonia squamosa. The sequence continues at coordinate 691,631 of OX392384.1, forward strand.
GGCTACGGCCAAGCGCTCTAGTAGGCTAGAAGCCAAGCAGGAAAGGGAACGTCATGAGCAAGAGGCGGCAGAGGCAGAGCGGAAAAGAAAAGCCGACCTTCTGGCAGCTAAACAAGATCAGGAGAAGCAAAAGAAGATGGAGGAAGCACGTGAGTCACGTATGATGACACGCGAGCAACGTATAAAAGAGAGAGAATACAAGCGCATCCTGCACGAGGAAGAACTTGCCAATCTGTCGGAAGAAAATAAGAAAGTGGAGGCCGGCGAAGCAAGGCTGTCGGAGAGACATCTGAAGACAGAGATGGAAAAGAAAAAGAAGGAGCTTGCCGCCCTCGCCGAAGATGACGAATGGTTCTTTGACTGCTCTAAATGTGGAGTACACGGTACAAATCTTGTAAGGCACCCGTTAATATATGGTTATCACATGCTGCAGAAGCTGACGTTGAGTAGGACGACGGCTCTCATAGCGTGGCATGCGACAAGTGCAATGTTTGGCAGCACAGCGCGTGTCTGGGCATCTCCCAGGCAGAAGCGGAAAAGGAGGATTTTCATTTCATCTGTCATGATTGCAAACGGCGAGAAGAAGACGCGAAGAAGCCTAAAATCCCGAGTCTAAAATTCCACATTGGGTCTTCCTCCTCACCACCTTCACAGAAACCAAGGGCTGCGGTCCCTGAGATAAATGGTACAAATAAGTGCAAAGTGAGCGAGGAGCCATCCCGCCTACCTCCAACAAAGGGCTTCAAGGCTGTTGATGCTAGCCGTCAGATTCAGAACCCCTATGCCCGAACGGCTCTGAATGGCTATGGAGGCCACAATGGTACCTATGCTACTGTCATGAGTGGTCCGACCTTGTCTCCTCAGGCTCAGGAGCCGCGTAGCATGTACGCGGGCAACCAGGAAGAGAGCTTTTTCTCGAAAAAACCGTCTCCTGAATCAAATCAGCCTCCACCAGGTTTCAGGTCACCGCCAGGACCAATGTCAACCATCAATGGTTATTCTCAGCAAATCGACCACAAAAACAGCAACAGCTATAACACGAATACCTATACCCCCCAACTTCCGCCACAGTCTTTTCAAACCTCGTACTCTGGTAACTCACACTATGGTAGCCATCAACCCCAAAATGTAGGTTGGTCTGCTCGGTATACCCCACCGCAGCAAGGACACGCTCAACAGGCACATGGGCCCCCTCCACCATCACAGAATCCATTCGCGAACTCATTCAATCGCCAGAGGCCATCCTCTTCCCATTCGGTGCACAATGTGCCCTCGCCTATCAAGAATGCTCCTACCTTGTCTCCACCCCAACAGCATCCTTCCACGTACAGTGCTCCTACCTATCAAACGCCCCATGGCAACCACACTTCATATGCAAACGGTATCTCATCTCCTCAGCCTCTTCCGATCACAGGCCCGCCAGCATACTCTCCCACCAAACAGCGATCACCACCTAACACAGCTCTCCCTCCGAAGCAGTCCCCTTTCTCAAGCCCAGTTACTCACCAACCGCCTTTACATAGTAATGTACAGACATCACCGGGGTTCTCACCAACTAAGCACAGCCCACCCCATCAACAATTAGCGCCCGGCCACGGCATTCCCAACACTCCAGCTGTTCTGCCGCCGGCTCCTCAGCTCTCTCCCAGTCCGATGCAGCAAACCTTCGTCCCTGAGAAGATGGCTAGTACGAATGGAAATGCTACCGAATATCGAAATTCTTAGGTGTTTTAATCCTCAAATGCATTACCTTGTCATGATACTTCCATGATGTCTAAGCGTACAGGGGAATTCTTGTAGCACTTGGAGTGCAGGAAGCCGTAATTTCAGGCTTTTATGTTTCATGCATGCATTAATTGGCGCCACTACCACAAGCGTTGATTATCAGACATTTATATAACGCCATCTCGTCCTGTCTCTGGCTTTGCAAAGCATGGCGTTGTCTCTTTGGAAGAGCGCTGTGATAGTAAATTAACCACCTTAGATATAGACGGTCAATGATACCACACGTTTCCATGCGAAATGGCTGCTAATCCCGTTGCGACTTCCATACCATCGTCTGAAATCAATAACATCCTGGCAAACCACTGCCATTGGGTAACAATCTCCAGTTGGAGACATAGACGACTCAACGAAGAGAGATGCCTTGTTATGAATTAGCCAGAGCGGAATCTAGGTTTCGTTTGTTACTATGTTCATATGTCCTTAAGCTACGCTGATACATCCATCTGAAAATGCTGGGTGCTTCTCATTGGTATGTCTTTTTTGTATGCATCAGATCCGCGCCCGGAGGAACGCTCGTATACTCTGATTCGAATTTACTAGTGGAATTGCTTCGGTCATAAAGTTTACAGGAAGGGTGGGGGTTAAATATCTGGTTTGGAAAGGGATTATCACCACGGATGACTGCCATATTAATCAATTATCACGTCTGGCCTGAAACATAGAGGGCTATAGAGAAAGTTACGGGAATGGGTCTTCGAAATTCATTGCGTATAGAGAGGCTGAACAGCAATTTATAGGGGTATGTTTTTCAAGTCTTCTGATATATTAGCAGCACGGGAAGTCTAGCTTGATGAAACGTTGTATTATTATTCTGTTGTAGGCAGGTTGAGAGCGTCTGAGGGATGCTCTATACAGGAACGGGATGTCCGCATGTCTTCGATTCCATCATCCCTTAATCACATTCGCCTGTTCATGAACAAAGCTATCCCTTTCGCACCTCTTTCCCTCCACTGCCATGCACACACGTCTATGCCTTGACTTTTGCCGTTCCACTCCATTGCCTATCATACCATTCCCAGCTTGTAATAAAGCAAGCAAATCCACGCCTATTAGATACGAGCCTCCCCTTTTCTAGTTACCGAACGAGATTTTCGGTAGTCACATGCATACCGATACTTTTTTGTTGCCCGTAATGCCATCTCTCATGAGTTGGTCAGATAAGGAAAGAAACAAAGTGAATGCCATACACGTGCGAATTCCTGATAACCCCGCGAAATTCTCCGCAATGCTTGCCGACGCTGTGTGTGCTGTTGTGTAATCGAACGCTGAATAATGCCGTACCTGAAACGCTAAAATGCTGCACAAGTAGATAAAAGAAAAAGTCTAAAGGGCGGTACACATTACTATACAAGAATTGAAGGTTTTCGGTGGTTCGCTCCGTAGGAGAATCGTCAGTGGCGGCTTCGAAAGCAGTCTTTGGTTTGGGGTTTCCAGCTTTCAGACGACCGTCATCATCTTCATATGTCCATTAATGTCATTATTATCGTTGCCAGCAATGCTTCCACCCAGATAGGGACTGCTTTTCTGGCTCTTTGGGCTCTTCGGACTTGTTGGACCCTGCGTGACGCGAGGACTCTTGCTGACAGTAGGAGAGGTTGGGGGCTGTTGGAACATCTGGCTAATATATGGTGGATCTCTAGGTGTGGAAGGTCTAGCTTCTGGAGTCTCTGGACCATTCTCGGCTCGACGAACGATCTCTTTCAATGCCCTGGTGACTACGCCGGCGCGTGTGACCAAGTCTTTGAGGGATGTAGTGTCAAAAGGAAGCTTCTTCTGAGCAAACGGTGCATCGAGTAGAGTTGAATCGTAATGACTTCGTTGTTGATGAATGGACTCGAGGACATGCTTGGCCTTGGCTGAAGATTCTTTGCGAGGTCTTGACGAGAGTCGTGGTGGGGTCTCTAACCCTGATAATTCTTGCGAAGGTCGTGATGAAGGCTGTGATCCTGAGGACTCGTTGACAGTACTTTGAAGGTCGTCCTTTGGGGATGACAAACCTGATCTCCGTCGTGTTCGGGCAGAGGGAGAGTCCTCGTCAAAAGCATCAAAATCGAAGCTAGGGGAATGAGGAGACCGTGGTGGAAATAGGTCCTGCTCTTCCTCATCTAATGTTGCGAGATTTATAATGCCCTCTGCTTCCTTCCAAAGCTCGGCAGACTGGCCTTCCATGATGCCTTGAGCACTTGCTTGCACTTGCAGACGCTTGAGCTCTTCCACAAGCAAGGTTAACTCTTTGACTTGCCCAAATTGTCCATGGACGCTCGCTTGTCTCTCCAGGATCGAACGAGGGACCAGCATGGCCGAGGAATAACTAGCACGCATGGGTTCACTGCCGACGGTTGCATCTTTCGAACCTTGCGGAAGCTCATCAAACTGAAAGTCATCATCCCAGTCCTCACTTGGACCTTTGTTTCCTAGCACCCACGTGTCAAGTTTGGATGCGTGATTATGACTGCGATGACCTGACATCTCCCTGGACACTGGAACGCTTTGGCTACGTAGATGTAGAGCGCTAGGGCCCCGACGGCCACTCACACGGCTTCCACGCAGCTCTTTGACTTGTCTGCCATGGACAGTCTTAGGCCGAGGTGAGTCACCTTTAGAAGAATCTTTGTCACCCGCAGGCTGTTCCGACCATTCAAAAGGGTTTGGCTTCGCCAATCTGTCCAGTCCACTGGCAGGCGGGGATTCGCGTCTTCGATGTGCCTCACCACGTTGAGCTATTGGATCCAATCGAGGAGTGTGTTGACCGTCGGATGTTGCCGCTGCGTCCATCCGACCTTCACTGGGAAACTTTGGGTTGTCAAACGCCCATAGGTCGTCATTTGCCTCTTCACCGAGGTCCGTGGCGGCAAGGTTGGGCCGCTCAAGCTTTTCTGGGCCAGGTAGCGGCGACGACAAAGCCTCCCAGGAGAGGGATAAATCGTTGGTGTCATGGACAGGGTCAGGCTCATCGTTTTCTTTGCGGGATGTCATTGTTTCGGCAGCTGTTGAAGGCTTTTGGTCGTTTAATACAGGCTGCGACGAATCGTGCTCGACAAATATGTCATTGTGCAGTAGATCCTGCAAGGCAACCACCTTACTCTTAGGGGGCAGGTCCGGTGGCGGAGACTCATCAAAGATGGTGTCGATCTTGGGTCTTCGAATCCCAGAATGACTGCTACCTGTAGCACCAGTCCTTGTGGAGTCATAGATGGTTTCGCTTCGAGCGTCGATGTCGTCCTCGTCGCCAGACATTAGGCGACTATTGTCATTGTCCGATCCTAAAAGCGTAGAGCCACGGTCCGATGGAGCTGATGAGAAACGTTGAGGTCTTATTTTTACTATGGAGGCACCAAGAGGAGAGGACACTGGTGGGGATGAAAACATGGAATGCTCTTGCGGCGATGATGCGTCTTCTGACTGTGGGCTCACGGGATACGATGGAATAGTCTCAGGAAGGTCGATTTCAAGCGGAGACAAACGACTTATGGGAGGAAGCGTTGATGATGAACCCGGCCGGGGATCGGTAGGCCCAGGTGACACGCCAGACGTACTCGTTCGATTTTGCTCATCATGGAAATTGGATCCCTCATCCCCTTGGCTATCTCGCTCTTGCACCAAATTGTTGTCCGGTAAATCAGAAAACTGGGGGGCCGAGACAATTCTTCTACCACCAGCGTTTCTGCTCAAGGGTCTGCTTCTTCGCAGACTACCGGACCGGGGCATCCTCCAAGTTGAAGGCGATGGCGATGGGAACATATCACCAATGGAAAAAGAGCGTCTTGAGTTGAATTCGGGGTCGGTTTGAGTGTTAGCGTTGATTCTGTCTGTAGATGGAGAGTTGAAGTCATCGTATCCAATCGGAGTGAAAGGTCTGCTACGACCCGAGAGGTTGGACGCACGTCCATTTATCGCTTCATGTGATGATGACGAGCTGATAGAAGAGGCTAGCAGTAGTGTTGGCAGCTCTTTAATGCCAGGGACAATGTTCTTAGGTAAATCACTTCGATTTATGATGCCGCTCGAACTACGCTTTCGTGAAGACCACTCCCTGGCCGATCGTGTTCCTGGAGGTTTGAAAAAGGGTTCCCAGCGTTGAGTGGACTCGTCGTGAGGATAACCCTCTTCCTGAAGATCATTGGGTAGCGGGGCAGAAATAGTTGAGTACGGCCGGGTAAATTCCTCGTCCTGAGACTGCTGCTGCTGCTGTGTTGCAGATCGTTGATGGCTAGTGGCTGGCCTGCGTAGGGTTGAATGCAAGGCACTGCTACCGTGAAGAGCCCGCTGTGAGGCGCTTCTTTTTACAAGCTTATTTCGCGACACAGTAGTAGAGCTTGGTTCTCTAGAGCTTGGTAATATAGGTGCCGTTGAGGCATTAGAATAGGAGACCGATGGCGAATCAGCCCGAGGAGTAGGCGCAGGACTTCCAGTTTTAAGCGATGATAACGTTGACATACGCCTGAGCCAAGTAGGAGGGCTATTCTCTGAGCCTTTGAAATCGAACGCGAAAGGTCCTTCGCTCGTTGAAGTACCTGACTCTTCCAGCGACGATTTTCCTTCCCTTTCATCCCCAGTTCCAGTACCTAGCTTCGTCTCTGGTGTTGAATCAAGTGTCCTTATGCCACCTCTTAGGTTGGCTGACGATGTGAATGGCCGGTTAGCAGAGCTTCGCTTTCGAAGTCTTGACGTTGGCGCCGAAGCTGCTTGAGGTTCTTGTGACGGCGTGGCTGGCATGGTTGATGGAGGTTGAACGTTATCTAAGGCGCCTCTGGAGGGTGTCTTCCTCTTGTGTGATATGGGTCTTGCGGCAATTGAATGTTGCGGATGGCCAAAAGCAAAACCGACAGCCGCTACGCCCACAGTACCCGTTGCACAGAGCTGTTTAGGAAATCGTTAGCATCAGGACTTTAGAGCATGATAGGAGTCGCTTGGGCAGATCAATCATATCATGATTAGATAGCACGGCTATTTGGTGATCGAGGTCCTGACAGTGCCAACAATCGGAGAAAAAGGCACACGACGAGTTGAAGGAGCTTACCGATGGCACTGCCTCCATCACCAACGCTCACCAGCGTTTGAAACGAGCTTGTGAACGTGTCCTAGCACATTGAAGCGTAGGCAGAGTAGACAACACTCCACTTGGTTGAGGAAACATCCATAAGACCACTGCATAGGCCAGCTTAGATGAAAGTCAGGGTGTGAGGCTCCGCGGTTTCGGAACCAAGGCCCAGGGACAGCCAAATCATGCGAAATGGAACGGAAGCCTCAATTCTCATCCACGGTAGAATAACGATGAACCGGTCTTCTCTGTGGGACCGATCGGAGAGGTGTGTTATAAGAAGTTTGTATGGAAGAGTTCAGGCTTTCCTCTGCCTGCAGATGCGTAACGAGGATCATTTCACTAGGTTCGCCGGTAAATATTTCGATACCCAATCATTAAAACTAAGTCTTCTCGTACGGTATAGGAGCCATTGCATACAATCTATTATCTCTACGACTATGTTCTTGTTACGACAAAGGCAGGCAAGCAGTGTTTATGTGGCATTGAGTTGTCGTCCTGCCATGTATGCCCCCGTGACTTGCGGTGACCCACGACGCTGCTGAGTAGGTCCATCCAAAAGGATGTCATAGGCATGCGGCACTGTAATATTCCATCGGATAGGCGTGTAATCTGATACTTGCATGGGAAAAAGACCGGGCCTAATCTGTACATCCTTTGCGAAGCTTTTCCCCTCACGTTGTTACGCGCAAGAAGTCGTATTTACGTGAAGCAAGGGTCCGGTCGATGTTGGACGGGCACTGTCCTACGTTTATCACGTTAGTACGCAAGGAGTAGCCTAGTTACACCTAGAGAGCTCAATGCCTCTCCTTATATATTCATACCGTATTGTGTGAAAGCCAAAAGCTCAGGCCAGACTGCAGCGACCGCTGTGAGATACCAGGATGGACCTAGGCGTACCGGGCTAGGGGGATGACAACAGCATTGCCCGTCAGCTGCACGGCACCATCCCGAGTAAGAGGAGGCGAATGAGAATCCTAACGAACATTCGAGAGCCCAATGAGCATGCGAGGCAGGGCTTCTACGAAGCGGGACCAGGTTTGGGATTCAGAATTTTTGCGTTAGCCTTCGCGGACTGCAGCCCTCTGGCCGCTTAAAAAAGCAAGCTTCCAGGGCTCAGTCTCAGATCTGTAAGCAATCTGTACCAAACCTGCTTATTTGTTCGGCAACTGAATGCAAAGCATGGCGGGGTCGAATGCCCAGCTTGGAGGGATACGACGCATGATGTGCTCATAGTCGGGGCCAAATACCCGGGTGTTGGAGAGCGAGACTCTTACAGTGAGCGGACGTTTCAAGAAGCATGAACATTCAGATCCATCTCCTCATCAGTGCATGAACGCTCACCAGAGGCGCCGAAGTTAGCCAGGCCGGCTGGCCAGTGGTAGACAGTGCCACGCTGTCTCCCGTCTGGATCAACAACCGGCGTTCCCAAAGAGATTGGAGATGGCCTAAATCAGGGAATTTGGGTGGAAAGGTAGAGCCAAAAGCAACAAATAGACGGGCCAAGACCTGCAACCAATGGGGCGATCTGCCAGGATGTTGTAAGGACCAGGCTGGGGTGCAACTCCGAGAAAACCGAGAGGCGCCTCTTTTGGTTTTGGTGCTGAATGTTTGTGTGTATCAACAAAACTCTTTCACCCCCATCCATCAGTCCCAATTGGTAAGAGCTGAAAGGTGCTGCGGATATAATGGATGTAGGATTCGTTAATTGGAATAGTGGGGACTACAAAAGCTTTGGCCAAGCTTACGTTCATTCACTTCTGCCATAGGGTGATCGATGCGCGGTGAATCGAATCTAGCTAAGATTCCGTGGGACGCAATACCGCGATATGATGCCATATTACGATAGTAGTAATGAGATCTAAGATCAGCGAAAAGCGTAATAATATAGCTGTGGGGCGCACCAATGCCACCTAAGGAGTCCCCAAGGAGTGCACCAAACACCCACCGGAGCTCGAGCCCTATTGACCCTGATTGGTAGCATTTAGCGAACGACAATTAGGCTCAGTTGGCCGCCTTCCACGCGACTTGCGACGTGATGATTGGGCCCCTTCCCGGTGGCGCCGGCACTCGCCTTTTATGTCCCTACGAAAATCCATGTATTCAATACCTATCAAGTAGAATGACTACGGTTTCGTACACCCTAAAACAGAACCACTGATACCCTACAACCCTTCGCACGGTAGCTGATTGATAAAGGTTTTTATATTAATTATCTCATTTCCAGTACCGTGGGTGGGATTGATCTGCACCTAGGCTTTGGTCCATCCCGAAAGGAGGGAACAGCACAGTAAACGGAGGATAGTACTAACGGCTGTCAAATTACAGTCGCCTCCACAACTCTCTGCTGAGGTTTCATCGTCCTTCCTTGGCAATACAGATGATGGAGGCCGAAATTAGAGCTCACATTCCTGGCATAGATCAAGTCATCTCCGAGTACGCCTCTGTAAGTCTGCCTTATCCGCCCGATGGGAGACAGGCGCGTAAGGCTCTGACTGGTGCTAGGGTTATTTGAACCATGCATCCATTCTGTATTCTCCACAATCCGACAATAATGGCCAATCACCACTTGATGAGGCTGCCGAGACTATTACAGCTCTGCTGGTATCTGCGTCTGGAGACTTCTCAGACCAGAATACAACTTCCATTCGCAATTTGGTAGACAAGTTCATCTCAAAGCTCAATGCCGCCAATGGCGTCGACGGCGAAAGGAGGCAAATGGCCCCAAAGACTAAAAGGCTTGCCCAAGCAATCCAAGTCGGCTCTCAACGTAACATCTCGTCCACGCTGGGTCTGGCTGGTGGATCAGTCGACTTGGAATCTGCCAATACGAGAAAGGTAGAATCTCGCGTAGACAGAAAGAAGCTGGAGAAGGCAGAACGAAAAATTGCAGCGAAACAAGATCGAAAAGTAATGAAAAATGTTGAATATGAGGCCTCAAGACTGCTTGATCAGCCAACGGATACCCAATCATATGAAGAATTCTATATGGCAGTCAATCCCTTGCAATTGGGTGGCGACCAAGCCAAGAGCAAAGACATCAAGGTCGAAGGCGTAGATGTTTCGATTGGTGGCAAACGTATCCTGACTGACACTACTTTGACCATGGCTTTTGGCCGACGATATGGTCTTGTAGGTCAGAATGGTATTGGTAAAAGTACTCTGTTACGAGCCTTGAGCCGGAGAGAGCTTGCAATTCCTACCCATATTTCTATTCTCCACGTTGAACAAGAGGTATACTACCTCGGATATCATACGCACTCTTTATGCTGCATCGGACTGGAATGCTAATACCCTTCGCTCTAGATTACTGGAGACGAAACTCCTGCCTTACAAGCAGTTCTAGATGCTGACGTATGGCGGAAGCATCTGCTCTCAGAACAGGAGGCATGTACCGACATGGTTCTTTACGCAACTCTCCGTACTGACATCAACCTAGAAAATCAGTAAACAATTATCCGAACTGGAAGCCGAACGTTCATCTTTGGCAGACACGTCAATAGACGCTGAGCGGCTTGACCGACATAGAGAGGGTCTCGATGGCACTCTTAGTGACATTCATGCAAAGCTCGCCGAAATGGAATCCGACAAAGCTGAGTCCCGAGCTGCGAGTATCTTAGCTGGTCTTGGATTCTCTGAAGAACGACAACACTACGCGACTAAGACCTTTTCAGGAGGTTGGAGAATGAGACTAGCCTTGGCAAGAGCTCTGTTCTGCGAGCCCGATCTCCTCCTACTCGATGGTACCTGCTTGCAGACCTCCCTCTACCTGACAATTCTAACAATTCACAGAACCTTCCAACATGTTGGACGTCCCATCCATAACCTTTTTATCCACATACCTTCAATCATACCCGTCGACACTCCTCGTAGTCTCTCACGACCGAGCCTTCCTTAATGAAGTAGCAACAGACATAATCCACCAACACTCCGAACGCCTCGACTACTACAAAGGCGCCAACTTCGACTCCTTCTACGCAACAAAAGAAGAGCGCCGCAAAACCGCCAAACGCGAGTACGAAAACCAAATGGCTCAACGCGCCCACCTTCAAGCCTTCATCGATAAATTCCGCTACAACGCCGCCAAATCCTCCGAAGCCCAATCCCGAATAAAGAAACTCGAAAAAATGCCCATCCTCGAAGCCCCGGAAAGCGAATACACAGTGCACTTCAAATTCCCCGAAGTGGAAAAACTCTCTCCACCAATCATCCAAATGTCCAACGTCTCCTTCGGCTACACGCCCGACAAGCCTCTCCTCCGCAACATCGACTTAGACGTGCAACTAGACTCGCGCATAGGCATTGTGGGCCCTAACGGCGCCGGCAAAACCACCGTCCTGAAACTCCTCATCGGCCAACTCACCCCCTCGAAAGGCCTCATCTCCCAAAACCCACGGCTGCGAGTAGGCTTCTTCGCCCAACATCACGTCGACGCGCTCGACATGAACAGCAGCGCCGTCGCCTTCATGTCCAAAAACTACCACGGAAGACAAGACGAAGAATACCGGCGCCACCTCGGCGCCTTCGGCATCACCGGCACAACCGGTCTCCAAAAAATGTCCCTTCTATCCGGCGGTCAGAAATCCCGTGTTGCTTTCGCTTGTCTAAGTTTGACGAATCCTCACATCCTGGTCTTGGATGAGCCGAGTAACCATCTGGACATTGAGGCGATGGATGCGTTGAGTACGGCGTTGCAGCAGTTTCAGGGGGGCGTGCTGATGGTCAGTCACGATGTGACGATGTTGCAGAATGTGTGTACGACGCTGTGGGTCTGTGATGAGGGCCGGGTGGAGAAATTTGATGGGGATGTGAAGGCTTATAAGAGAAGGATTATGGCGCAGGCGGATGCTAAGAGTGGTGTTGTTACTGCGCAGAAATAAATATTGTATACGTGTGAGGATGAACTGTAAATATTATGAGATGAATACCATTTAGCGTTCATACAGTGCAATGAGGATCTAGAGGAAAAAGGACACTCATGGCTTGTATTGAGTCCTTTATATTACCATCCCCTTAGAGGATCAGCGGAGCTATCCAACTTGCATGTAAGGAGCACCCAGGCTAAGCCATGATCCATAGACTATTCATCTTTCCATCCAAACAAAGGAGACTCGTAAAGTAAAACATGAGTCGCCCAAGACAATCATAGAAATGGAAAACAAAAGCGTTACGTTTCCGTCCTTCGCAACCCATTTGCCTCCCTTGTGTAAAAATATACCATACGCTGCGCTTTTCCCATGGTCCTCGTCACAATCTAAGACCCATCAAGATCTTCTGCGCCATCTCCTTATACTGCCATGTTCCTCCCGCTACTTTCTTGAACTGTATGCCGTGAAGACTAAAAAGCGGCACTTTGACGATAAAGATCTCGAATTTGAGCACCATATTCTCCCCAAGATCGCTCTGCACGTGCGTTGAAGTCTCCCCGGCTGCCATAGCAGCCTGTGAAGATTTCTCAGCATCGCGCGACGGCCCAGAGGTGGCAATAGTTGAGCTATGGTCAGAGTCATCCGAAGCTGTGAAGGACGTGTCTGGCGCTAGTTGCTTTCTCCGTGAGCTCTTGTAGGCTGTGGGTGAAGGCTTTTCTTGGTTATCCTCATTGCGGTCACCGCTTCTAAAACCGCCAGCGAAGCTGATTCGTCTCTTGTGGCTAGGTTGAGGTTCTGGACTTGGAGGCCCGTTGTTGGCCATACGGTTGAGGTCAATGCTTGGTGCGTGGCGACAGCTGAAACCGCCTTTGATCTCGCTGTACTGGACACCCAGGTTCCTTAAAACACGAACAATATCCGATCTAATAACGGGTAGAGGTTTGTTGCTTGTCGTCGAGACGCTGAAGAGACCCTTTAGGTAGACAGGTTTCATGTTTTCGTGGCTTTTGTTGGGATTATCTGGGCTGTCCACGAGATCCTGATCGGTCTCTTCAGGTACATTGGCTTCATGGCCGCCATATTCTTGTCTTCTCGAGCGCCTAACTTGCATACTCTCTCGCCTCCCGTGACCTAAAGATTTGGTCCGCGTGGTTTGACGAGGAGCACTGTGGGTAGTCTCCTGGTTAGTGGGATCTTGGTCGTGAGCTTTCGACTTCTGTCCGCTTAGGCTAGAACGCTCAGAGCCGCTAGTGAGTGGGGGCTCAGCGACTGAGAGTATGGGGTTTCCATCAGAAACCCCACGGCGGGATTGGCGCTTTCGGTAGTCTGCAGAATTTACGCTCGTTGACCGGTCCAGGTTGCCAGTCTTCGATCTAGGTTCCAACGTACCAGTAGGGGTAAGCAACTCAGCTTGGTGAGGCGTGCTGCCACCTGGATGCATTAAGGGGCTTGGGTTTGGTTCCCTGTTACGAGATCTCCGTACGCTAAAACTTTTGCGTGGAGTTGTTGCCTGGTCTTGTGGGGGTTGTAGCTGGACTGATGGAGTGTGTTGGGCATCTGACCGTGAGTCCTTCGTCCGTCGGGTACTAAACCTGCGTAACAACCCAGCAGCGGTGCTCTCTTTCTTCGTCGGTTGCTGCTCTGACGCAGGTGGTGTCATTATAGTCGGTGTCGCGGGGTTGGGAGGAACATTGAGGTTGACTTTCTTCATGTTTTCCGTCATATCATCTTCTCCATGAGTCCTTGATCTAGCTCTTGCGCGACCTCCAGTAGGCTTCTCGCCAGGCATTTCATATGTTGATGCGTTCGTGTATGCTGCTTCGGGCGCAGGTAGATCAGGAATTTTCAGTGGCTTCTCGCCAGGAGACATGGGCATGCTCAAAGCTCCAGGGTTGGCCTCTGTACGTTCCCTTTCTTGCTTTTCCCTAACCAGATAGTAAATGGATATCAAGGGACTGAAAGCATTGACGGGGTCTGAGCCCAGCAGCACCGCTTCAGACGACGAATTTGGCAGAGTATCTCTGCTGTTGACAGAACTTCTTCGCTTGTAAAAGTCAAATACGCCTCGTTTCCGTTCTCCTCCTACAGCATGAGCGGCTTGCTCTCGAGCGCTGTTCCTTACTGCGTTCTGGTACTCTTCTGAGTTCAGGACCTTCGTAAGCTCCCGGGTAATATAGTCGGAAGGCCCGAAATCAAAACCCGTCATTTTTTCAATAATCTGCGGATCTAGGGGGAGTTGCAATGGCTCTCGGTGAGGCAGATAATTCTCTGGAGGGGCGTTGAAGCCCTTAGTCATCCAAGGATGGTTCATTATCTCGGTGAGAGTAGCTCTTTGCCTTGGATCTGTAACAAGCATCTTGGAAATGAGATTCTTGCATTCTGTATATTTGGTCAATAATAGATTGACAGGCTTTCTGGCGCAAATTACATACCTGGGGAGAGCCATGTCGGATAGTCTACCATACCTTTCTTGATCTTAGCGTGTAGTTGAGGCATGCTTTGATCGTCGAAGGGCACCTTCCCGCAGACTAGCACGTACAGGACTATTCCAAAGCTCCAAATGTCGACCTCAGGGCCGGTGTACTGTCTCGCTTGCAACAATTCAGGCGCAGCGAAATACAGACTACCACAGAACGTCTTCAGATGGCTCTTCGGGGCGAACAGATTACTCAGTCCGAAGTCAATGATTTTGATGTCTCCGGTCTTGCTGATTAGGATATTCTCTATCTTCAAGTCTCGATGCACGATGCTGTTGCGGTGACAGTAATCAAGAGCGCTGGCAATTTGCCGACCAAATTTCCTCGCCTGCTTCTCCTTCAGTCTACCATGAGAGATGATGTAGTCGAGCATCTGGCCGCCATTGACATATTCGAAGAGCATGTACCAGTGATAATTCGTTCGAACAACGTCTCGCATCGCGCACACATAGGGATGGTTGAGCAGAGTGACAATAGCTGCCTCTCTCGCAGTCCTAATTTCTTTTGAGTGGTCTGCTCGCTCCCGGTCTCGATCGCTCCGGTGCTCATCCGTCGACTGGCGCGGTACAATCTTTACCGCAACCTGCTCGCCTGTCTCCAAATTCTTGGCAAGCTTGACTTTGCCCATGCTACCAGCACCTATCGTTTTACCCAAGGACCACTCCCCTGTTTGTGCACCTATGGTAGTCCGCCTCTTTGCGGACCCACCACTTCCAGGTACGCCCGCATCGGACTGGTTTCGGTTTGTTGTTGGAGTCTGTGTAATTGTAGGGTCATCTGATGCGGAAACTCGTGAGCTGGTCCTTACGTGGCTTGGTCTTGACGAAGTTCGTCGTGAGTCACGAGTGGAGTCCGTCCTTTTGGGCGCAGCAGCGTAGTTCTGATCTCGAGAAGAGCTGCGATGAGAGGATGGGGCGCGTGCTACGTTGGTGGTCTCGTAATCCCTACGAGCAACACCAGCAAGAGAAGCTTGTTGAGTAGCTGAGGGAGGCCGGGCGTACGCCTGGGAATTGGACCGCGCTGGTCCAGTCGGTGTTGTTGGAGGGTTGGAGGCTGTAGCTGTGGAAGCAGGTCGGTGGGGTCGATCAGTCGGAGCAGCATTGTAGGATGTCTGACGGCGGGAGGAGCTGCGCACTACAGACGGAGATACTGTCGAGGCAGCAGACATAATTTCGGGCGATCCAAGTTGATGGAGGCTGTACTACCAAAGGTGGAGACCCTTTAGGCCCGAGGTCCCAGACGGACCTTGTCGTTAAGCAGAGAATAAAGTGAACTTGAGCGGAGCCACTCTTGACGAAGTTGCTGCTCAAGGTGTCGGAGTTGATGAGAATCGATTGATGTTGGCTTACAGAGCAGCTCGTAAGTATACAAAGATCCCCTCCAGTAAGCGACCAGACGTAGTAAACGACTACGCTTGCCAGGTGACTCAGTCAGGGGAGGATTATTGCCAGCGTACCTGACCTCCTGTTCCTACAGCGTGTTACTCAAGTATGAGTCTGTGCTGTGGAAAGGCGCGT
The DNA here is from genome assembly GCA_947623385.2 of Cladonia squamosa. Classification (NCBI taxonomy): domain Eukaryota; kingdom Fungi; phylum Ascomycota; class Lecanoromycetes; order Lecanorales; family Cladoniaceae; genus Cladonia; species Cladonia squamosa. The sequence goes on from OX392384.1 coordinate 707,319, forward strand.
GGGCTCGATTGTAGCCTAAAGGGAGACTCGGCGTTGTAGTTGGAGATTGATAACGCGGCGGTCGTGAAGCTTGGCCGAGAATTAGGGAATTGTTCGGCGGATGGTCAATGAATAGACAACTCCTTGAAAAGACGCGGTCTCGGACTCCTCAAGCGACGCCTTAACCACTTGCAGATGCTGTATAGATGTCGCTTCGTCTCACAACATTAACGTCGTCTCATGCAATTGTCGAATTACTGCCCTGCAGCTGCGGCAATTTAACACGCTTCTAGCTCCACACCAGCCTCACAAGGGATTTGAAACCCCAAGGTTCAACCGACACTAGTCCATAAGTGGTAAGGATCTTTATGTCACAGTTTAGTGGGCTTTTCTTAAAGGTACTTGCTTGCTTGGGATGTTAGGAAGCGTCTACAGGCCTTGACTATGTCTGAATCCAATCACTATGGCGTCCAAACGATCGCGGGCGACCTTCGAAGCAGACCTGCAAGCCCACCAATCTCCCTATGTCATATACGGAACTCCCCTTCCGCCTTTAGATGCAGAAACTCGCGATGATGGATCTTATGTTCCCATATGGAAGCAGGAGGTCACGGATGAGCAAGGGAGAAAGAGGCTGCACGGCGCCTTTACTGGTGGCTTCAGTGCTGGGTAAGTCACGCCCGAACGTGTCAAACTTGGAGCGATATCAACAGTAAGATTACAGATACTTCAATACAGTAGGATCCAAGGAAGGTTGGACACCCTCGACCTTCATCTCATCACGTTCGAACCGAAAGAAAGATGGTGCTCCAGCTCAGCAAAGACCAGAAGACTTCATGGATGAGGAGGATTTGGCTGAAGCTGAAGAGGCTAGGAAACTCCAGACCGCAGAGTCTTTTGGAGGGCTCGGGTCTACAGCAGAGGAAAAGCTACAGCATAACTCTTTCATGGATGTTTTCAAGACTACAGGAGAGACTATAGGTGTCAAATTACTAAAGAAGATGGGTTGGCGCGAAGGGCAGGGTATAGGACCCAAGATCAGAAGAAAAGCGCAGTTGGGTGACGACCAGGAAAGAGAGGGCGAAGGAGACCAGCAAATTCATCTTTTCGCACCGGAGAACTCAAGCATGATTTCAATTATGAAGAAGAATGATCGGAAAGGCCTTGGCTTTGAAGGCCAAGGCAAACTGTCGGAAGCTCCCATTGCAGAGAGCAGCCCCCGAAGTGGTGATCATGGAAGGGAGGATGATGAAAACAGTGCAGATTTCCGTACGCTTGGCAATTCTGTTAAGATCAACAAGAAAAAGGCCGGACGGAAAGGAGGCTTCGGCGTTGGCATTCTCAACGACAATGGCTCTGACGATGAAGACCCCTACCAAATAGGACCACAGATATCTTATAACCGCGTCATAGGAGGGGACAAGAAGAACAAGAAGAAGCTTGAATCCGGCAGATCCACAGCGAACCCATTGGTCAACAGTAAACCGGTCTTTATGTCCAAGAAGGCCGGTACAGCAAAAGGCAATTCCACTTTTCGCAGATGCCATGATGGCCGTCTACCTCTGGATGGCTTTGTTTTATCCAGCAATTCAGACCCTCTATCTTCGATTCTCTCCCAGGACGGAAAATACCCTCCTCCAAACATTCCGCCGGACTGGAAATCGTCCAAGAGACCCTCTAGATCGACCTCATCGCCATCTAATCAGCCCTATCAGTCTGCTGCCACTGTGGCTGCTGCTTCTAAGCTCTCACCAAAGTCCCGCGCTGCCCTTTTGGGCGAGACTCAGCTCCCTGGCAAGTCTGTGTTCGATTTTCTCACTCCTGATGCCCGTAGCCGAATCGCTTCTGCGACCAATAATGAAAACCTGCCTCCCGCACTGGGTGAGGCCTCAAAGTCCTCCTCAACATCTCAGCCTAAAACACTTCAGTCTCTGGTCCCTAATCTAGATCAGGATACCGCAATGAGAGCCCTCGGCCGAGGCACAACAGGCTGGATGCCGTACGCTGAAGATCCTCCTAAGCGGACCCGTTACTGTTCATTCCTTGAGATCCGTGCTGGTCTCCGTCCGGAAGGCACACTACCTGATCGCCCTCCCGGAGCTACAAATGATGACTGGGTCGTAGAAATGAATGAATTTGCGCGCGCAGCACAGATCTTCAAACCTATGACTGGTACAATGGCCACACGGTTTACGTCTTCGTCATCAGCACCGAAATTAGCGACTGACAATGTTAAGTTAGACAGTACTACTGGCTCGGTCGGAGAACCGCAATTGCTCACAAAGCCTACTGGTAAAATAAAGACGCCGGCAGAGGAAGCGGCCGCCGTTGGCATGTACGGTCCCCTAACCCGGTCCGTAGAGAATTTCTACCCTACGCGGCTGTTGTGTAAGCGGTTCAATGTTCAGCCCCCTGCACATGTGCAGGTCGATCCGGGAAGCGCGCCGCCTGGGTCCAACCCCAAAGGAAATCCAGGGTCATCTACAGCGTTGTCTCAAAAAGGGCTGGAGTTGGTAGGGAAGAAGGATATGGACGAATTACGGATGACCGGTGGTGGCATGAGAGAATTTGTTCAATCCTCAGAAGCCAATGAAGGCAATGCTGGAGAGGAAGCAGGACCAAGTAAGGTTGGGGCAGTTGTGGTTGATCCTGAGCGGAATGAAGCCTTGGAACAGGAAAGGCCAGGAGAAGCTGTCTTCAAGGCGATCTTTGGAAGCGATAGCGAAGATGACTAGCTCGAAGAGATAGGACTGTATTCATATGCTCCAGTCTTAATTATCAGGCTTTTACCCCAAGCAGCTTTTCGGTGCAACAAAGCGACACGCGATGCACGCCCAAAAGTCCCGTCGGATTAACATGCTCTGCCACTACAGCATCCTTGATTTGCCCACATATGGTAGGCTTATTCCCAGAGCTCTGTTACTATGAGAGATTATTTGACAACTATTTCAGCCTATGGTACTAGCTTATATCCCACAACTGCTTCGCGTTATCCCTGAACAAATTATTCCTAAGCTTCTCATCACCACCGCACCACTCCAAGCAATTCTCAACAAACGGCCTAATATCGGTCCTCTCGAACCTCGTATGCGGCCAATCGGAGGCGAAAACCACGCCTCTTCCCTCCCTCACCTGGAAGAGCTCCTTACTCATGGCTTCCAGATCCTTATACTCAGGATCCTTCGATAACCGGTAAGGAGCTGAGATCTTTACATAGACTAACGGCGACTGCATCATTCTCAGCAGCGCATTCCATCCTGGTATTTCGGACAGTGGCGGCGTCAAGCTCGAGGGATGACCGTAGTGATCGAACACCACTTTGATGCTTAATTCCGGGAGCAAAGGTTCGATATCATCCATAATAGCAAGATCGACATACAGCTGCAATGCCCATGTTTTCATTGGCCGCACCACCTTAGCATAATCACGGAGAACACGTGCAAGCTCCTCCTTCGGTAACTTCTTATTGACGGACTTCAGATTAAGTCGCACGCCGCGGACGCCAAGCGCGTGCCACTCATGAAGGGTATCAGGGTTGATATTCTCAGGGTCGATGACTACGACGCCGCGGCCGTGGGATAGGCCGACGGTTTTCAGAGCATGTAGGAGACAAGCGTTGTCGGTTCCGTAGGTGGAAGGTTGGACGAATACGAGGTTGGGAAGATCCAATTGACGGGCATTGGCGAGAGCAGAAGTCAGTGTTGCTGAGTGTGGTTTGTAGGTTGCATTCTTAGAAATCGGAAAACGGAGTGGATCTGTGACGTGCATGTGGCTGTCCCATGCATCAGGGGGTATGCTGGTGTAGGCTTGGGAAGACATGGAGCGGCGAAAACGGTACCGGTGGGTTTGTGTAAGGATAAAGGCTTTAGGAGAGGGCCCTGCAGCTGAATGACGTCCTAGTCTTGGGATGATATGCCACATCTCCTATCGAATATGGTTTTCCTAGAGTATGAGAGCGGAGCCTTCCGCAAATAGGTAAAAGAGTCCGGATGGTAGATGCCCAAGTTCGGCCTTAGTATTTACATAGACACTCGTAACTGTGGAGAAGCAGAATTCGTCAAGTCCAAATAGTCAAATCTCGGATCTGTGGCCTTGCCAATTGGTCAAGCAGGGTGAAGTTGAAGTATGCTTTGCATGTCGGAATCTGGGGAGTATTCGGCTGGTATTGCTATTCGCAGGCTGTTTACAGAAACTCACTGCGTCTTAATGCAAGGCACGAGACAATTGGAACTGTTTCCCGTGCCATGTGCGCGAAAGGCAAAGTGGAGAATTGACTCTTTCCAGTGGTTACCGTCCTCGGCGGGTTTACTCTTCTTGGTGGCCCCCAAGTAACCGAAATGAGGAAACGTTACAACGTTTCCCATTCAACATAACATACGTACAGTTGTAAATGTCTTTGGCTGTTTCTTTGTAAGTGTTTTTATGAAGTATTGTTGTCAGATGGTAAGAGTCACTAGGAAGGACGGTAACATTTGCAGTATTTCCTAAAAGGACCTAGTGCGTGGCCTATTCTAGATCGCGTCCAAGAAGCAAGCGTTATAAGCGTAACGACGACACTCTGCATGTGTGTGGACAATAGTATCACGACCATTACTAATGCTTGGGTATTGGACGTTCAATTGACATGCTGGCGCACATGATCTGCACCTCTCAATCATTCTTACAGTAAATCTAGGCCCATTGCTCTCAATCCTGACCTTAGGAAGTAAGAATCCAGCACCACCTTACGGGAATCAACCCTTGACCTCAAAGACCAACCATCAAGTTGTCGGCGACACGAGACTCCAGTGACGGTTCGTCCGTGTCCGACAAGGTATCCTTCAGAGCGTCTGTGACTCCCTGCGACGACGCCGAACCCCCTTATACCGAGTCAGCGGAAGATCCATCCCCACCAGCTTCAGCACCCCTCTTACCATCTGTCGCTCCACCACCTTTCTCCTCCCTCTATTTCCCACCAGCCCACTCACCAGACCGGTTCAGAGCATCCGTCACCGAGCCTGATAGTGATCCGCCTCCAGCTTTTTGTCCAGCTCCACCTGAAGGTCCTACTTTTACTGGCAGAGCAACAGTTGCAGAAGCTGAGACTAAGGCTGCGCTTCCAGCGGACACCAAAGGGGAGTCTTCGAAGAGTGCAGAAGACGAGGAAGCACCACCTCCATATACAGAAGGCTCGAGTCCGCTTGACTCGTTTACATACGTGATGGCTGCGGCAGGCGGCGCCGCGAGTATAATCACCCAGGTCCAGCAAAGTGGGCCAGCCCCTGTGAATACTTTGGCAGGTACGAATCATACAGGCATGATATGACGATAGAGTACTGAAGAATATCTCCTACAGATGTTGGCGCTGACGAACACATCACGTTGGACCTCAGGCATGGCTGACCCCTAACCATTGCTCTTACGCAGACTAACTTGACTTCTACAGAGGCACTCGCTTCACATTATCACGAGATGAACTTCTCACCCTTCCCGAATTCGTCCTTCTGTCCCTCTTTCCGAATGGCCTTCTACCTGATGGCCATATGAATTCCTTCCATGACGGAGACGTGTACCCTGTTGACGTAGGTCTTCCCACCAGCTCCTGGAGAAAATGAAACACCTCCACATCTAACAGACCTCTCCAGTACGATCCTCAATCACTACAATACATGCTCGAATTCTTCCGAAATGTTGCCCAAACTATCCCCTCAGGCTCACCCTCACCGAGTGGCTCACCATCCGATACTCTCGGAACTTTAACAGATCCCTCAACCAATTCTGCGCGAGATATGCTACAGGATCGAGCAGGTATAATTGTACTACGGGAAGATCTGGATTTTTACGCCATACCGCCAAAAGCAGAAATCGACCAGACAGAAATGATTGAGGTCAAGAGAGCAGCGGGCCGAGCGCTACTGAAACAGGATGGCATCTTTTCCGGTCTGAGAAGGAGTGATGAGACCGGGACAACAGAACAGCATTTGATTGAGATGCTGACGGCAGGGTATGTATTAATTGAAATTCCCGCATCAGTCTCTGTGCAACCCATACATATAGCCGGAATCTCTGTTAGAAATTGACTAATCTATCTTTTAGGGGCTTCAACAATGACGACCGCTGGGGTCACCGCGCAGGCGAGCCCAACAAAGCCGTCATCTGCAGTCTAGCTCTCGCTCGCTTGCGAACGGATATCAAAGGCAGCGAAACCCTTGCAAGCAGCAACGCAGTAGGAATGGCGCAGAAGCTCCTCCTGTTCTGGAGGAAGCCTGCAAGGAGATGTTGGTGGGAAGGAATAGAATTAGAAAATGTAGACGGCATAGAAGGCAAACTCAAGGTCTGGATACGGAGAGTTTGGACGCTGGAAATGGTTGGTCTACCCTCTCCTTTCAACAGCACTTATCACCATCTGCTAGTCCATTGCTACCACATGAACCAAATACTAACAACCTGCTTCTTCTACAGAGCGTAATAGGCCTGCGATGATGCCGCCGTACATCATTCAGTCTCGATCTGTAGGCCCTAGATTGGAAGGGGGAAAGGCACCGCCGTAGATAACCTTTTTCCTTGATATGTGATTATACCCTTCAGCGAGTGGGCCAGGCATGAGCGAAAGTCTTGTTATTCGAGCATTTTGGGGAGCTTTGGAGCGAGAGTTTTATACAGCCATTCAGATACAATCAAAAAGAAGTACATTTTGCATGAAAGGATTCATCGAAGACATTTCCCACTGGCAAGAACTCCCCATTGTGGGTATAACGCATCTCGTATCGCGTTAAACATCACCTAACAACCTGTTTTACTCGATTACGCAACCAGCATGCTCTTACAGAATCAAAGAAGACCAAAATCTCATTGAATAGCGTGATTGCGGAATGTCGTATCCTACCACCACAGGCTATGTCCTGTGTGTCATTGCGGCTTCTCATCTCAAGCTCGTTTAGTTTCATCATTCCTTAATGTGACCGTGAATGTACGAGGACATCGAGAGCCTGAGATTGGGATTATTCTTTCACAAGTAAAGCTGATGCGGGGCAGTTTGGCCTTAAGACTGGGGAATATACTGTACCAGCTCGACCATTGGGTAGAATACATTCAGCGAGTTTACAAATCACGAGGTACCGCAAGATTAGGAGACGATCGCTATATATTGATACTGGCCTAGGCCAATAAGCAGAACTAAGGCTGTTTGACTAGCGATGTCGCATGATTGATCTACCTAGGCACTCCACTCGCTCGCCTATTGATGACAGATAAAGAAATAGGCAAGCCTCTCTCTGTATCAGCAACTGTATGTGTATGTTAGGGAAGGCCTCGCGGACTCTTCTGCGTATGTGGGTGCAGTGACAGAAGCTGCCACAGCCAAGGTCCCAAGGAGCCACAAAATGGATCAATACCGAGGGCGACCCGGGGCCTATCATCAAGTCAGTAGGCTTTCTCTGATTCTGACTCGTTCGTAGAGCCTAGCGCCGATATAAGTCTGCCACCAGTGCCTCGGTAAATTGAGTGGGATTGGTTCCACGCCTCCGTAGATGACTTGCTGCAGGGAGCGCTATACACTGTGTAGAGCTTCTCTTAGTTCCCGCTGTTTCGCAGGATCGAGCGTTTGGTAAGAACGCCGTAAGTGACCAGGCTACTTTGTGAAACTCCCCACTACCGGCCTCTAGCGAGTTGCATAGAGTATTAACTCTCAGGACTAGAGCACTTTCCGGCGCCTTAGTCTGCATAGCACTAGCTAGCATAATATAAAAACTTTGATTCATGTTGGGGCAAGCTGCTTGTCTCGAAACCATTGTAGTGATGGAAAGGCTGCGTCTCGGAGTTCTGCATTTCGGAGAACAACATCGGCTTGTGAAATCAAGGCTTGGATTTCAGGCTTATCTGATCACATTATCCTCCATTGTTGCTCCCGGTCTGAAGTATCTAAAGCTCGCCTGATTCCGTCAGGGATGCCTTAAAGAGGGTGGCCTGGGCATTGTTCTAGGGAGATTCTGCTCGACGGTAGGCATCAGCGCCTTCGTTCGGATAGTTCTCACCGCCAGGATGAAGAGGTTGGGACGCCTTCTCTCCTGTTAGTTTTTGTTCTAGTGTCCACGGCCTCTGAAGTGTACATAAAGCATGCTTGGTCTCCTCCACTTAAGTAGGAGTAGAAGAAGGCATACTGACATCGACAAGCTTATCGCCCTCGACTCGAACTTCCCTGTCCCGCAATTGACGCATCAGAGAAAGAAAGTTGCTTTCCCGAAATTTTTGACTTTGGTCACCTCTCACGTTCTCCAAAAGCTGACCTGCGGTCCTCGCAAGCTCGTCTGCTTCGTCATGATCATTGTGATGATTCTCTTCTTTTTGAGCGTCTTCGGATATTCTGTCGGCTCCTATTCTAGTTTGTTCCATCCAGTTTTCTGTCTCAGGGCTCAGCCCAGCATACACGTCCTGGTGAGCGGCGGCGTCGTGTTGTAGCTCTTCTTTCTCCGATTGCTGGAACTCTGCCGTAGCAGCCTCGAAAGCTTTCTCGAACGCGGCTTCGTCAAAACCATCTTCAACCTGCATTTCTGGTTGCTTTTGCTGAGCTCTTGCAGACAAAGTGCTCTGTTCCTGGGATAGGAGAGCTCCTGTGTACCCATATGCCCACCCACTGACAGGCCTTTGCTGTTGCAGCGACTGACATGAAGAAGACTGGCCTTGTTGACCTAAAAAGTCCTGGTGCCACGCGGTAGGCGTACTGCGTTGTAGAGGTGCGTGTTGATGGAGTTGAGACTGTGGAATTGGAGATGCTCGAGCTTCATTCAGGCGCAGATTTTGAAAATCAGACGCCCAATCAGGAAGCTGCGGCTGGCTGATTCTGGGCTCAAACGCTTGTCCATGAAGTCCAGTTGAGAACGACTGGGGCTCTGGGAATCCAGCTTCAAGGGGATAGCCTGCTTGAAAAGCTTGGAATTCAGCGTCTAGCACGCCTGTAGATGCACCTCCTGCGGATCGAAAACTCTATAGTATCAATTAGCACAATCAAATTAGTGGCAATCACAGCGACATACCTCCTCTTGTTGTTGCCGAGCGGCAAATCGGTCCTGCTGCAGGGTCCTGTCCACAGAGGTTTGCTTCTGGAAAGTCTGTAGAGGGTTCGAAGGTCCGCAAAGAGCGTCTGCCATTATGTCGTTCCCAAGGTAAAATTGTGTATAGGAAATTGGAAGGAATGATCTGTGTAAGAATGTGATAGTGTTGAGAAGCCGAGGTTCGTCGTTTTGATGTCAGAATAGGGCTAACCCTAACCCGTCTCGTCTATTGGAAGCCTTATGTAACTTGATACTGATTTAAAAGGCCCCAAGCTCCCGCACTTTACCGATTCTATTAACTGTAAAACTACAATGTGGTGGAACTGTTAACAATAGCGTATCATGCTGGGTTTTTGACACCCATACCCTAAGCGCCCCCGCAGCGGTGCGTATATCCCCGAACATGGCCCCCGAACATGCCCCCCAGATATGGCCCCCAGATATGGCCCCCAGATATGGCCCCCGAATATGTTCGCCGAGCATGGCCCCCGGAGCATATAACCCAAGCATGCCCCCTAATTATACCCTTAGGCATGCTCCTTAAGTAAGGCCCTTTAAAAGGCTTATATAAAGATTAAAGTAACAAATATATAATAGACTAGGGGTTTACCATAGCTTCATAGGTATTTATAATTTTATGTAATACGGGCTGATTAAGCGGCGTTTAGGGTATGGGAGGAAATATGTTGTTCGATTTAGTATTAAGTAGCGGTCCGGGAGCCCGCAGATATCTACGCCAAGACTTGCAAACTCTCAGACCACTACTACACCTATCTTATGAGAAACCCGCCATGCAGCCCACATGAGCCGCCTTGTGCCGTAGAAATTATTCGGTAGTATTAAGTACCTTAGTGGTCTGAGAGTCCGCAAATCTTAGCGTAGAGATCTGCGGGTTCCCGGACCACTATTAATACTAAATCTATTATAGGATGCTATGAATGTCGCATAGAGAGCATGTGCCCTCCCTGATTACCATGCAAGGGCCATCTGCCTACAGGTCATGGAATTGGGGTCCCATAACTGCATATTACTAGACCAGGGAGTCTTAAAGAGCGATTGGCATGGATCTAGCTGCGACATTGGTGGCACAGCCTCCGCTGTATACGAAGCTCGATCTACAATCTTAGATATTTCCATTCGGCTTACCACGTTATTAGTATGCAACAATCTTTGTGAGCATAAGTAAAGTCTTTACAGATTAAGGATGATGGTATGACCGGAGCCGAAGAAGGATTCTGAAAGGACGGATCCCCACACCATCAGTTTATGAGCTTAGATACCTAAGTATCCCTCTATTTTGGAACGGAATGGGAAATAAATTGGAGGAGTATGTCCTGATTTACCAATTGCGCAATGAGTTGGTCCATGATGAGCTGTTCGCACAGAATGTATTACCCTATCATCTTCCGGAGATCTATGGCGTATTCTTCGTAATCCGGGCACACTGCAACCATCTTGAGCCGATCCAAACCATTTTCAGCAGACATCGAGTAGCGCTAATGTACGTTCGGGACGTTTCAACGGTCAAGCAGCAGGCGGGATGCATACCAGTGTAGTGCTATACAAATGGTCCGGCGCTGCTCGAATACTCTAGTTAGGATTCCTTCACCCGAGGATGATGGAGAATTCGAGCCAGGAGAGGAAGGTGCATTCAGCGGCGAAGCAGACTCTGGATTCAAGAAGACCGCATCCGAGGGTTGTCCCTACTAATACTAATAGTGATTATGAGTGCTGACAATGCGCTTTCAGCAATCTATCATAATAAGTTTCACCTAAAGGCCTCTCCAGCTTTGAACATCCTCATTCGGTTCCATTTGCTCCTCGACAGCCTCTGGCTATTGTTCTAGTCTGCTTCCATAAACAATATTCCTGCGCTTTTTGCGACAGCGCAGCCATGTCTTCGAGTCTGAGCGCTCCCCCAGACGGCGACACTAACAGGGCCAATGAGCTGAATGCTGTCGCTTGGACTTGGATCGCCTTGTCCTCAGTCATTGTGGCCCTCAGATTTTATACCCGCATACGATTGACAAAGAATCTTTCGTGGGATGATTGGTTTATATTGACTACTCTGGTATGGAATGTTCCAGATATTGTGTTAGTAGTTGCTCACTTTGACTCGAATAGGTTATAACAGCAATTTATACTGGCTTGTTCACCTACCTAGGCGCGCTGGGCGGGTGCAGGCATCTTTACTACCTAGAAGAGAATCCGGCGCAAGCAATAAAGGCTATCAGAATCAATTATATCGCTCAGCCGTTTACAATCATTGCCTTAGCAACAGGCAAGATTTCTATTGCATTCTTGATTATGCGTATCATGGGTAAGAGCATATGGCGAAGGACGTTTTTGATATGGGCCGTCATGATCGGCAGTACTTTGTTCTGCAGCATAACTATTATTCTCACCTTCGTACAGTGTAGGCCAGTCGAAGCGTAAGTCTAGAATCTTTGTACAGGCCGTGAGGTATCTAACATTGCCCAGGCTATGGAATCCAGCTTTGGTACCAGCCGGCAAGGCAGTATGTTGGCCATCGCACAGGCAGACAGACTTCTCTTTGTTCACGGGCAGTACGTTTTGGACTGATTTGTCCCTTCGTTTTATCCAAGCGCTAACTGCTGTGATAGGTTGGTTGGCATTCATAGATCTGTCTCTGGCTATCCTCCCCATCAGTATCATATGGAATCTGCAATTGAACTGGCATAAAAAACTGGGTCTTTCAGTACTGATGGGTTTGGGTGTCTTCGCCTGTGTCTGCGCAGCTATAAAAACCTCTAAGTTGCCCGAGCTGAATGCAAGGGCCGACATCACCTTCATCACGGTTGACTTGTGGATATGGAACGCCAACGAGAGCAACGTCGTTATCATCGCGGCCTGCATGCCTACCTTACGCCCCCTCTTTCTCGTCCTCTTCCGGAGACCCGGAAGCGAGAATTACAGAGTCAAAAGTTATGGTAGGAGTAGTCGTGCAGGAAAGTGGAAGCTCAGTCGTACATCTGGAGCTGTTGGTGTCAGCGACTCGACGACGGCCGTAGGAGCGATTGGCGTTGACGATAGTTGGGTGGAACTGGGACCAAACCAAGGAAACAACAACATAAGCCGGACCATTGAGTTGGATCTGACATCGTACCCGAAGCCAACTGACATCGATGAGGAGCATACACCAACCCACCCGGCGGGATATACCGTATAGATGCTACTGATTTAGGACGTTTCATAACAGAGACCGTAGTGAGACAATGGCGTTCTTTGGATATTCAGAGCCATTAACACTAAGCGCCGGCGGTAAAGGGGGTCCCGGACAGTCCGGAAAGATACTTATTAAAGTCTCAGGCGGGATAAGAGGTAATGAGCTTGATGGTTATCCGGCTTACATTCCAAATACCTCGAAGCAGGGCTTTCTATTGACAGGAGCTTCTATGATTTGAAACATCAATTTTGATCCAAGGCCGAAAAAGGACCAGAGAAACTCCCCGGAGGATCATCAGCAGCAGCATGCGGGTAAGTGTTTCGGTAAAGCATACTTCCACTGCTGTCTGTTAATGATGATGTACCCCGTCACGCAATGTAGATTACCGATTGAACATTTTCTCATGAATATATTCAACAAAGAGGTGTAACCGAATGAAAAAACAATAATGGACATCCGTATCCATGACATCGATCGTTTGCTTTCGCTCAAACTTCGTAGACTACCCGACCTCTCCTGAATTAGCAGCAGTATAATGGGGTGAAAATGTTGGGCAGATTAGTTGGTTGGCGCGCGGCTACAATGGGTCGGGTCGGGCCTGGTCCCCTTCATTAGGAAACAAGTTTAGCGCCAAAATCCCCCTGCTCCGGGGGGTAGTTTATCTTCTAGGCGGCCCGACTTTAGGGTATCTCTAGGGGCCTATACGGTTGACAGGTGTTTACGATTGAAATTCAGTGACATGGCCGTAAAGTCGCGTTGCGTGCCGTCTCCTAGCCGTAGCGGTAACCGCGGGGTGAAGGAGATTTCGCACACGCATTCGCCCAAAAATCTTCCACCATATGCTCAGAACCCGTGATCAACCTCTTCCACAATCCCACATCGCTCTGATCTTCCAATTTGTTGGCCTTAGCCGAAAGAAGAAGCAGACGAGTGACGAGGAGTCTCCCATTCACTTCCTTCTTCCCACTTTGCTCTCTTCTTCAAGCATAAACGGAGAAGGGGAAAGCCACCGCAGTACTCAGCGAATTGCAAAGATACGCCCAACTGCTCCTTCAATCAATTCTAGAGATCTCGACCTACCGCTGGTCCTGCACCGACACCTCGAAGTGCTCACTTCCAGATTGACAATCCAGCAACAAGACAAGCGATCACCACCGTTCAAGCAGGTGACCAAGATGACGTCAATCCCGCCATCCCAGCGTCCCAAAAAGTCTTCGAAACTAGCTGGTGATGGAGAGTGTGCACAGCGCGCTGCCACTTCCTGTCTAAGACCGCGGATGAAGTTGTCTTTGATGCTCTCTCTTGACTCATTCTGTCAGCAAAATCCGCTCGCGATTCCTTTTACGGACGCAAGGAACACTTAAACAATGCTAAGATACCATTCGAATTCGTCGTATCGTACCAATGCCCAGGCACTCGAAGAGTCTCTACCTTTTCATATTATTGAAGAATCATTACCCGCGCCAGCCAACCTGCCTCCAAGGCATGAAAGCTTACGGAATTGCATAGTCTAAATCACACAAACGATGATATCTGTGCCAATATGTCTAATAGCACCAGAAGCTACTCTCTAGTCGATCCCAGGTTCAACCCTGTAAGAGTCGACCCTAGTTTCACGAGCGTTCGAGGTATTCATCAATCCTCTTAAGAATTCCCAATATACCCCACCCTTGTTCCTCAGATCGTTATCCCGCTGTTCAAAACGGGTAAATTAATCATCTTATATGTCTTATCTTTCCGGCTTCTAAATAAACATGCGTTAACGCTGTAGGATTTAGCACATGTTTCCTGTGTCCATTCTACTTTTGCGGGGTATGTTTTTCGTTTTCGACATAGAATTTTGATGTGCATTTTCATCGTTGTTGCGAGAAAATGAAGGGCTTATTTCTACACCAAAGGAGGGCACTTCTTATGGGTGACTAGGTCGCTGTGAGTAGAGAAACAGTCTCTGCTCAATAAATGCCTGCTCAACACAGAATACCCGAGAAAACTCATACAGCTTCGACAGGCCGTCTTCTAGTTGAAGACAGCATCGCTCATGAAGAGACAGCAATCGAACTAAAGGGGAGCTAAGAACTTGCCGAAGTCAACGAAAGTCAACTAACAATGGTAAGCGTACTACATGCCAAGTGGAACGAAAGCCCTCATACACTCCAAGCCAAACAGGTCGGTCTTCACTCCTCACTTTTTTCCCCTCCCTACACAGTCGGCTTAAGCTCCGGCTCCGGCTCCTCAGCCTTCGCATGTCAGTCATAAGCAAACCTCATCTTACTCAGCATCCAGTCCTCGACGGTCATCCCCATCCCCGTTCCCTCCCCCCCGCCCCACAGCGGCCTAATCTTATAATCCACATTCCCCACATTGAAAAACACTACACTCATCCTATCTTCGTTCGGATTCCGATTAACCACCCTATGCAAGCTACTCTTATAAACACCATCCGTCAACTTGCTCATGAGATCCCCTAAGTTGACGACGTACGCGTCTTTGTTGGGAGGTACCAGGTTCCATGTTTGGGAGGCACGATCGAAGCCGTCCAAGCCTTCGTGCTCGTCTTGCAAGAGGAGGGTGATGGATTTAAAGTCAGTATGGGCCGAAGCGCCGAATTGGGGCTTTTGATGGTGAGTTTTGTTGTTGTCATTAGTATTGTTTGTGGCTGTGGATCCGTCTTTTGGGATGAAGTTCGGAGTGAGAGGGTAGTGCAGGAGACGCATAGGACACACAATGTCTTTGCGAAACTCATCTAGCGAGCGGGACCCGGGCGGGAACGTCGCGGCGATGAGATCGAACACCGTGTTCGAGAGGCGTTGCATCGCGTTATAGTACTTCATGAGCGGGTCCTTGAATTCAGACTGAGGCAGGAGGTCCTCCGGCGGCCAAACATTAGGATGTGCGTTCTAGCGATTCTCGAGCACCTAAGGGTGGGATGGTTCGATGTCGGCGCCGAAGAAGAATCCTTCTTTGAGATCGGGTAGAACGTCATCGCCATAGGACTGTGAGGCGAACTTATTATAACCTCTGAATTGGGTCTTGGGGCCGAGACTGATGGGCAATTTGGCGGACTCGGGGAGGGCGAAGAACTTGCTTGCTGCGGAGAAAACATTGGATTGAAGAGAACGGGGTACGTCGTGGCCGAAGAGCTGGAAGAAGCCTGTGGAGAGGCAGGCTGTGCGAATGGAAACAATGACGGCTTGGGCGGCGCAACTGGTGGGATCCTCAGATGTAGGGAGTTATGTCTACAGAAGGCATGTGGAAGAGAGAGGGTTGTGGTTCGGAGGGTATGCCAGGCATGTTGCCTTGTTGTATTTTATGTTTCTGTGTGATAATGTCTATGGAGTCAAAGGAGATATGGCGCTGCTTGAAGTCTGAATCTCTGGATGTTGGGAGTAAATCCACCCCCTTTAAGTAGCCATCGGCTGCATGGCTTTTGGGTCTGTTGCGCCGACTGAAGCACCCGGATAACCTCGTAGTGCATGGTCTAGACCCATGAAACCGCCCCTACTGTAAGAGGATTGCATCAGCGATGAATGGTGTATACACCGTTACCTGTGATCTGCACTACGGGTAATCTAAAGAGGTAGTGATTCCTGCAAAGGCTAGGCAGTTCATCAATGGTCAAGATTTATGTTTCAACTAGGCTAGTGCTATGGTAAGCGCTCCAAACAACCTTCTTGAATCATCAATCTGACAAAACGTATAGCACGTACATTAGCAATAGTAATACCATAGCTTCCCGCGCTTCCCGCGCTTCCTGACTCTTTTGTAAACTGTCTATTGGACCGAAGAACCTATCCAAATATCAAACTTAATCTTAGAAAATTGTCGCCCACACAGAATCGCCTATCGCCCACATAAAGCCCGTCTCCCATATCAAATCGTCCGGCGCTGGTGTCGAACGTATGTGTACACAGTAGAGAGCTCGCTCTGGGGCAGTCCGTGGTAGTTGTGATAGCGAGGAACGAAAACATCAGTACTGCCGGGCATCTCGAGAAACCGAAGCCTGTTCATGAACCCTATACACCGCTGGTAGACTTTCGAGTAGTGGTGCCGGTCGAGGGCTGAACGTCACAATACGCATCAGTGCCCTGCTCTATAGCCAGGTAACAATAGATCTCGGGCTTCGGTGGTTGCAGCGGAGAATCACCACGCCGTCGGACGTCAAATCGATGTATTGGGCTTGCTTGTTAGCTGAAGTAATGATAGTGGTGGTCCTGATAATAGTGAGAACATAGGTTAGTTGATAGGTCTGTTCGCTGCTGGCGGGTAGAGTATGCATAAAGCAAGTCTAATGAATGTAAAGTTCAATGTGAAGATCTGGGAGTGAGCCTCGTGTGACAGTTACCTCACGCTTTAGTAGGTACAATTAGATTTTAGTGATAGCAGTTGAGTGATGATATTGTAGTTCAATTGAGACATGTAGGCGTAGACAACCAGGGGGGAATATGAGTAAATCAGACTGAAATATTGCGAGAGGAAAGAGAGCGGTGGGGTAGCAGAAATAGTCAAAGGCGTCAATCAATGAACGAAATGGGCGACGGACAGTGACGCTGCGCTTAGATGAGTTTTGATTGGTGTAGAGTGGCTATCATTAATGTATGGAATTGTTTTTGATCGATGCATGTACCCGTTGATGCGTAGGCAGTGGGGACTGTTGCCTACATGTAGTGTAGTGGAGCCTGTAACGAGCATGTTTGAGATGTTCAGGTTCAACCCCTACTTGACAAATAGTTGCGAATCCTTGCTCTCTGCCACACTTTAGAGTCTTCTCTGCTCGTGAATGCCTGCCCTGATACTAGCGGTGCCTAACGACTCGCCTTTCACTATAATTCTGGTGCAGATTGTGGCCTTGGCTCTCGCATCTGCCGCAATTTCCCGTACAGGACCGCGACCTTACTCTCAATAGATCTACAGAAGCCAAGTTTTTCAACGTGAAAGCGAAATTTTGATGATATGGTCCATAACTCTGAGTGGTCTCCTCAAATCTTCGTAGCACGAGTACTTGCATGTAAGGGATAAACAGACAGAAACGACAAGGGAGCAGACCAAGTAAAATGAAATACTTCCACACAAATCGAAAAGGTCTTTTTTGGTCCTTTGCCGTAGCGAGAACAAGTGGGAGTAGACTGCTCCGGAAGCTCTGTGGTCCTGTAGTATGTGCGCCATAATTCGCGCCATTCTTATAGAGACGTGGCTCTTGCCCCTCCCTTTCCTTCGCTTTCGTGGCCCGCGTTAACCACCTAGATGGTTTGCGAGCCTGAACATCTGCACGGAGTCAATATGAAGGTTCTTACTCTTGGTAATAGTCATAACGGGCACCAAACTTGTAACCTCTGTCAATGGCCCTGTGTGTTTGCTCTTGAGGTCTTGTTGTCCGGACTATAGCTACGGGCAGACAAAACAGGAAGCTGGGGACACGGACGTAAAGGGACTTCACCATGGTGAGGGATGAAGGTTCAGGGTAAGAGGTGAGCACCCTCCTTTATGTCTCGCCATCCCGGCCATCTGTGCAGTCACCTTAAGTGGACTGTGTGCTTTCGAGGTCCCGAGTGTGGAATTGGATTAGTAGTGTGTGCTCTAGCACCTCGATTGGGTGTTGCGTCACTCTCGCTAAAGCGGCAACGCCCGGGGGAGCCTCTTATCTTAGGTATTTCTTGGCATATCTTGCCAAGACAGCAAGGTCGCCTCTATTGACCGAACTTAAACATTTATGCGCAGCTGTCCTCTGCTCTCCTCATACCTGTTAGCTAAGGGAGGGGCGATACAAGATGGTCAGTTGCATTTATCTGTGAAGATGGTAGAGGCTGACAGTTGTAGGCGCAAGTCATCACCAATTCGACTCACGATGATATGATTGTACGTTCATGGCCTGTTGTGGGAGCTCTCAGAGCTTTACCAGGGCTGATTACCCCTTCTAGCATGACGCAGTGCTAGACTACTATGGCCGCCGGCTCGCAACTTGCTCCTCAGACAAAACGATCAAGATCTTCGAAGTCGAAGGCGAAACGCACAGGCTGACAGAAACGCTGCGAGGGTATCTTAAATCCTCCCAACAAGAAGCACATGTCCTATACTAACCGCATTTACAGACATGAAGGAGCAGTGTGGTGCGTCTCATGGGTCCGCCTCTCACTCTTCTCCCTCAACTACAGGTTTTCCAATACTAATATTTCTCCGCCAGGCGCATCCCAAATACGGTGCCATCCTTGCCTCCTCCTCCTACGACGGCTCTGTAAAGATCTGGCGCGAGTCACCACCCTCGCAAGGCGCGTCTCACTGGACTATTGTCGCCTCATTCTCGCTACACACCGCTTCTGTTAATATAGTATCTTGGTCTCCCCACGAATCCGGCTGCCTACTAGCATGCGCCTCCTCGGATGGTCAAGTCTCGGTATTAGAGTTCCAAGAGGGTAATTGGGCTCACCAGATATTTCCGGCACATGGAGCGGGCGTGAATGCCGTGAGTTGGGCTCCCGCAACTGTGCCGGGAAGTTTAGTCAGTTCGAAGCCAGTTGGTGGGGGGGTTAGGAGATTTGTTACTGGTGGGAGTGATAATGCGGTAAAGATCTGGGATTATAAGTACGTCGTAGCCGCTTCTCTTAAACTGAATTTACAAAGGAATGCTGACACAGGTCGAATCTAGCCCAACAGAACGTAATTACACTCCTACCGTGGAATTAAAAGGCCACACCGACTGGGTCCGGGACGTTGCCTGGGCTCCCACCATCCTCCAAAAATCCTACATTGCCTCGGCCTCGCAAGACAAAACCGTACGGATATGGACCACGGACCCCTCACGACCTAACGATTGGAAGAGTATCACACTGAACTTCGACGCAGTTATATGGCGAGTCAGTTGGAGTCTTAGCGGAAATGTGTTAGCGGTCTCTGGAGGGGACAACAAGGTGACTTTATGGAAGGAGAACCTGAAAGGGGAGTGGGATTGCGTTAAGACTATTGAGGAATAGAGCACCGTATGTCCGGGTCTGGTGGATTCTTTTATGGATACGATATCCGCCATTACTATAGTGTCTAGAAGGTACAAGGGTGTAAATGGAAAGCATATTTGATTGATGATCTTGAGATTTTCTAACAATGCATACTTGATTGAGATGGAATAACGAAAGATTTAAATACAATGAAGGCCTGAGCTGGGTCAGACAGCGCAGATATCCAGCCTCAAGCCAGACGTCTGATATCGTATCAGGAAACCTCCATCACCTGCTCCATTGTGCCTTAGATGATAAACATCCAGAGCCGATTCCAACGATATTACCTTGCTAGATCAACGCACCATTGCGTTCCTCCCTTGCTCATGCGTTCGTGTAAAAAGTAAATAATGAAGCTGACGACCGATGCCCGAAGATATCCACCACGGAGCTAGTACACAAGTTGCAGAGTGTCTTGTTCGAGGTGGTGAGTCCAAGCTCTGAGATGCTCTTCCTAGATAAGTATGCTGTCAAGTAAACGCTTTCGTAGATGTTGTAATGACCGTTATGATAGTAAAGAAAAAGTAGACAAGATGTCCATTTCCAACGTGCCGTGATATTCAAGAAGGAGTGTCGTGATCCAAGTGATCCATCATCATGTCTGAGTAAATCATACCAAAATGAGTGTCGTTATCGCAAGCTATGCAAAATGAAGCCATATCGTTCGTGCAAATGATCCGTCGTCTCAAGACCTGGCAACTCTGACCTAGGATTCTTCGACGTTCCAAAAGATGAAAGGACCGACACACTCCATGTCCTCCGAGTCATCGATCGGACTCCACCAGCGTCCCACCATGATCATGCCACCAGGCAGCACCACGCCATCATAGCACCAGCAGCTACCATCGATGCCAACATCCTCATCAAATACGATGTCATCATCATCTTCGTCATCAGTTGGCGGAGTGAACGGGTTATGGCTGGGATTCGAGCCACGCTTCTTGGGCTTGTCAGACCCGAAGTACTTCATCACCGTGACTCTCTGCCACCCAGGGATCTTGTTCTGCGGTGGAACCGGATGCACAATGCCAGAGCATAGATATGGTTCTGCATCAATACCGGAACCGCTGAATTGGAGAAAGTTGTGGCCCTTCTTGGGGTACAAGACAGGAGGAGGCGAAGTAGGCGTTGGGGGAAGGTCTGACGTCGGGTTTGGCATGCGGGGGAACCGTTGCGGTGGAGCACCCGTGGTTGGCGAATCAGGGGGCGTCTCAAGGCCAGTGTCTATCTCTGACTCAAAGAGGGGCCGAGTTGGACGGAGTCGCGGTGTCTTAGGCTTGGAGATGTTGTGGAGCTTTTTGCAAAGCTCGTTGCTTGGGAGGGCGTGCAGATGGGTTTCGAAGGCTCTGGGCCAGGGGACTGCGCTGGCCTCATAGGAGAAGTCGAGCTCGAGGGTCTGGAAACCGTCGTCGGCGTTGATGTTGTCGACGGGGTCACGACCCTCTTCGGGTTGTAAGGAGCGGATGCGTTCCATGGCTTGAGGGTCAAGGTAGGCTATTCAAGGGGACGAATTGTAAGCCTCATAGCGGGTTGTCCTTGTAGGGTTACCGAACTCACCATAGCTACCCTTCCAATGCCGTCCAAGCTTCTTGACTCCAGGGATGCCGCGTCCCTGCTGTAATGGACCGTCCCATGCTCTGGGCTTCTGAGTGTTTTCAAGTTGGCTGTAGGCTCTGAACAGTGTGTCCTCTTTCTCGTTCGTTAAGTGGTACTTGAAGAAATTCACGATGTGAAGCAAGAACATTGTGTTTATCTCCATGCAGTCTTTGTCCATGAAGAGCGGGTACTTCTCTGGGTGGCCGTATACTGCATGCTTAGAATAGCCAAAGCCATATGTGAGGAAACCAATGGAGAGGTCGAGTTGCCAGTGAGTGAAGACGAGCTGTAGAATGAGCATATGAGGGTTTATATCAGAGCGGCGATAAATAGGTGATAAGACTTTGTTGAGGAAATTGGAACGTTTGAGGAATCGGTCAATCTCCTGGAGATTGTTTGAATGTCCGCCCTTATAGCCGACGGCAACACCTGCATAGGATTCTGGGACAATTCAGTAGAGCTTCGACCGCGCCGGACACATCGCGCCATATATCATAATGCCGTGTTCGGACTGCTTGTAGAAAAATTATGTATCCACTAACCAATTACCAAGTCTCTCAACTTTTCCAGGCACACGAGCTCTCTGTAATCCTGCCCTATGTAGAAGAAATGGTTGATCCGGCGAAGGAATTTGGTTCGAATCTTGTAGGTCATTTGGACATCGACGCCCCTCATTCCTGGTCGTATGTCGTATCGACGAGCATAGAGCTCACGCCAGAGACCACAACGATGATGTGTGACCGCGACATTGGTAGCTTGGCAGATCAATCGAAAATTGTTTACGTCTTCATCAGAGTCTAAGCATGATGCGATGTGTTCATTAATCTGAGGATGTAAGACGCGGTCAGTGACCACGACCTTCTTTTTGTAGTAGATGGCTTGACCAAAGTCAATGCTCTAGAAGGACAATTTACCTCGGTGGGGAGCTGATCGAAAGCCAATGAGAAAATCCGAATGTCTGGAGGCGACGTTGGGGAAAGGGGTAAAGCGTTGAAAGACATTGCGAAAAACTGCTAGATTCGGGGAAGGAATGCGACGAATTGAGGAAGCGATTGAGAAAGAAGAGTCAATTGGTCTTGAGGAGGTTGGGGTGGGTACCGCTTTTCGGCAAAGAGTCAACGTAGAGTGGTGATGAGCGGGATAGCAAACCAGCGACAATGATTGAACTGGACCTCTGAAAAGGACAATTGCGAGACTCGTTGCTAAATATAGATGTGAGCTGCATAGCGAAGAGGAAAAGCGACGATGGGATATAGCGAAGTGCGGTGGCAGGTGAATCGTCCTGTAGGGCAACAATGAGTGATGTGAAACAACCGTTGACATTGAGTTTCATGTTAATAGGATTCAGCATCAGTGAATTGTGAATCCTGAATGATCACTTCACTTCTAGTTCGAAATAGTTAGTAGGATGAGAAGTGTCGCTCCATGTATGGCTAGTGCGCGATGAGAGTGCCTCATGAGCAGACTGATGTTCAACACCTAGACTCAATAACCAGACAGGAAGCGGGACCCTCACCAATAGTGCCATAATAGATCTCACCTGTAGTAAGGTGTAAGACAACTGCAAGATGAATCACGAAAAGATATTGTGTTATCATTCGGTGAATGCTTTCCCCGAAGAGCGGATGGAAGACCAAGGAGTCTTTTGTCACAAAGGCATACCCTGATATTGATCTCCCTTCCTAGGATCTTAATGTCCATATACTCATTCACACATCTTCATTTAGGACCGGGCCAAATCAACGTAGATTGCACTGTGAAAGGTACCGGTGAATGATTCACCAATGAAGGTATTAAAAGTGTTCAATCATGACACGGAAATGCCCATTCAGACCGTGAGACAGATCGTAAATATCGCGACCATCAGAGCAGCGACGCTGCAACGAAGGCTCTGACTTCCTGAAGTTTTACCACCACCGGAACCGGAAGACCCACTGCCCGCGACTGAACCATTGCTCGACTGGTCCCTCATCACGACGTAGACCTCACCACTTGCATCGGAGCTGACGAACATTCTGCCTTGGCTATCGAAAGCCATGCCTACAGGTCTGAAACAATTTTTTGGACATACAGAATTGTTAGCGTTGGCGAAGATGTCAGTGTAAGAAGTGTTGCTGTTTGCTGGAGCAACAGGCTCGCCATTCGCAAATTGTATGGTGGAGACTTTGTAGCCAGAAGGGTCAGTGCGGTCCCTATAACATATTAGCTAGCGTGCGCTGCGGATGAGACAGGACGAGATAAATACCAGCTCCCGTGGAAGGTCACCCAACCATCGTCGCCACTGTTGTTGAACTTAATGTCCAACGGGGCCATATGCGCCTGGAAAGTCAATCTTGGTGGCGTCTGCTCCGCACAATAGGTATCGTTGATAGTGTTGTTCTGGTCTCCAATTGCAAATTGACTTCCAAATGTCAAATTACTATTCATGGGTAGGTCGCCTGGTGCCCAGGCAGCGAAACAGTAGGGATAGCCGTAGTTGCTACCTTGAGGCGCGTATTCGGTGCCATTCAGGTAGCCATGAAAGTTCATCTCTTCACCCGGGTTATCCTCATGGACGTCCACGCCATCGCGAGTAGCTTGGTCAACAGAATTTTCCACGGAGTAGATCCCGCCTGTAGTTGGGTGCTCTGCAACGCCAACTGAATTTCGTAGACCCCATCCTAACCGCAGACCATCGATGTCAAAGTCGTACCCAGCTGAAGTAATGTTAAGGAGGTTGAAGGCTCGAATTTGGCTGTGACCGGATGACAGCATCTCCGCCTCAGGATCAATGTTCGCAGTACTACCCCTGCTAATTAACAATGTCCCATTGACTTTTTGTGACACAAGAAGAGTTCTTGTGGTATGATCATCTGTATTCATGTTCGACACGAGGGTTGTGTTGGTCATGCTGGCAGTGGACGTGGCTGGGTCGTAGTCCCACGAGTATGCTGCTTCAGCGGAGGAGGCGTAAAGCGTCTTCCCATCTTGTGACAAAGCTAGGCCGTGGTTTAGCTATGTCCACAATTAGTCTTCGCCTTGAAGTAAAAGTATGTAGAGGGGACTGACAGCACTAGCCTGAACCACGGTTTTCTTTGACTTGACTGTTATACATGTACCACCACCATCCTGAAGTTGAAGGCTCTCAATACCAGCACCTGCTTGAACGACCAATAGGTTCCCCGAACTATCGAATGCGATTGAGCGAGGATCTGTGAGGCTGGTTGCCACCAGCGCTGCTGTGTATCCAGATGCAACAGAGGGCTTGATCGAGTTTGTTGGCGTTAAGGTTGTCGAACAGCTTGAGGATGATTGTCCCAACACTTGAATTATGAAAGAGCTAAGCAGTACTACTGTACTGGAGTAAGACAGTGGCGACATAATCAAAAATCACACGAAAGGAACAGAAAACCCTTCAATCATGTACGATAAAGCGGAAGGGGCAGGACGATGGTCATTCATCGCAGAAGAATAGAAATATAAGACCCTCGCCGTTAGGCGAACTCAAGCAATGCATGTAGTAGTCCAGAACATACTGCCGCTTTCCCGGATGGCAAAAGTAGTAGGCAGTTCACGAGTACGAGGACACCATCTCCGCCAAGCTAGGCTGTGCGTTCTCTTGGCTTGAATAGTGTCCGTCTCGAATATGAGAGCTGTAGGGAGCTACAGACCCTCCTACTATACCTGGCAGACATGAGCACGCGTTTCCCATTATTATCGCCTGCGCTTGGCGCCTAGCGCGAACAACCCTACTAATTCTAAATACATCTGCGCAACCTCTCCATCTAGATATCTTATCTGTGTACTTCTAGGTCAGCTCTACCCCACGAGCCCCGCCGTTTTCATGTGTCCGCTCAGCATCATATTTACATTGCGAATATATTCTGTCTTTACGAACCTGTGATTCGCTCGTTAAACGATGATACGGCGATTAAGCGAGGCAGACTGCCTCTCTAACTTTCAATAACCCTCAGCCTTGAGCTTTGGGACTGCTGCCGTTGCTATCTCTCGTTGCTTCTTTACTTTGATACATAATTCAGTACTAATACGCTTTCACCTCGATCTTAGATTTCCAGGTATAAAAGCGCCCAATGAAACCCATTCTTCCTCAGCCTTATACATCCCTCCCTCTCTGTTCAAGCAGGCTCATGATCTTGCGTCCAGAAGCCGATTGAGGCCATCACTTCTTGCAAATTCAGTCCGAATGGCCGATCCCATTTCGATTATCTCACTCGTCGAGGGTTCAGTTACCTTGATCGTTCAGTGCGGCAGCGCAATTAAGAGTCTGAATGAGATCGCCGCAAAGTACAAGCAGGCTGAACTCATCCTATCATCTATGATACAAGAGGTGGATGTCATCGAGTTGGCATGGAAACGAATCAAGGACTGGTTCGAGTCCTATACAAATGAAGCCGGAGATGGCGAGCTTCTCGAGAGATTGGACAAGTCGCTCAAATGTGGTACTAACGTCATCTCTGCTCTCCAGGATGATCTTCTTGCCTACGGATCAAAGAAGCTAGGGTTTATGCAACGCACCAGATTGAATTGGAATGAAAAGGCGTTACGAGATCACCAGGGTCGGATCCGAGGACAAGTCCAGGCCATGAGTCTCTTATTGCAAGTAATTGAGCTACCCACCTCAAAAGCTCGAAGTAAACAGCTACAGGCAGAGCGAAATACGTTTCTCAGGTCAGACGAAAGCGCCTATTCTATTGTCCCCTCGCGGATGTCTATAGCAAGTAGCGCCTGGGATAGCGTTTTCAGTGTCGAAAGCGCCGAGCTCATCCACCCCCGGTGGAGTTTTGAAGGTGATCTTTTAGGTGCACGAGTCTACAAGCGCAATTATGCAAAAAATCTTATCAACTCAGTCCTCCGTTCGAAAGTGGCGAAAGCCAAAGATGACGCATATACTATCGTAGCGAACGATGCGGTGAGCACTACTACGGACGATGAACTTGAAGCGTCTGCGGAGAGTGCACTTGGCGCTACTGGGGACGATGCACCTAGAACTAATGTAGAACCAGGTCTGGTTCTCGTTAACGAAGAGACGTCAAAAGATAGTGAATGTCACGGCGAGTATTCGTGGTTAGATATCGTGGCCATACCCGGCCTGATCGAAGAACCACTGCAGACTTGGACTCACCCAGAAACGCGACACCTTTGGCTCAGAGACTCGCTTCCCAAAAATTTTACCTCGGCGCGCATCTTCACATTTAATTATCCCTCGTATTTGCTCCTCAGTGATGATAAAGCCAATATTAAAATTTACGCAGAGAAGCTCCTTTCAGATCTCAAGACAGCTGGAGCTGGCTGCGACACCCGCAGACTCGTTTTCATTGCTCATAGTTACGGAGGTTTCATGTGTAAACAAGCCTTCCTCCTGGCAAACAACGATTGGCGGAACTCGGATATTTATAGGAATACCTTGCTCTTTTGCTTCTTCGGTACCCCTGATTACTTTGGTACTTGCAATCCCTTTTTTCCCCAGCCATTCGATCTTGGAGATTTGGTGGACCTCTATCTAAAAGGGCTCGGCGCTCGTACCTTCAGGGGAAGAGCAAGAAGTAACCTATTGGAGACTCTCAAGAGGAATACGGGAAGTCTCTTCGAGATCAAGTCTACATTCGACGATGTATATCCTAGAACCGTTCTCAACCTCTACGAGCGGGATGAGACAATGTCAATTGAACGAAAAGTAAGTGGCACGACAGAACCATTATCATCTACGGGCTAACCCTACATCTGATCTAGATAGTTCATCAGGAAATGCTCCATGGCAGTCAATGGGCATGGGAAATGCCCGGCAGTCATACTGAGATGTGTCAATTTAAGAGTGAAGAGGATGCCGAGTACCGTTTCCTTGTTAGAGAAATAGCTACCTTTGTAGCTTCAAGACGGATGTTGGATTCCAACACTTACCATCAACTGATCCTCTAATGGTGGATGACTAGGCAAGAAGATCGCAAGGGAGATGTTAAAGACAAGATGTTAGAATTTGAACACTTATATCGAATGCTACCTTATGCTGAATAAGGACTTTATGGGGGGCCAGGGGTACAAGGGGCTAAGTACGAGTGGAAAGATTAATTCCCATCTCCCCAGGACTCGACATTGAAAAACATTTATTCGTGTGCACGTTTTGCAGGGAAGATCATGATTTCAGACATATATCTTCATTCCCATTCTAGATAAATAGTACAAAAATGAGATTTATATAAATTAACTCAGACTCGCAAAAGCCTCATCAATAACACAGGGTATATAACAATCTCTCAAATCATCACATCATCACCTCCCTCCCCCTCTCCCTCCCCCATCACCCCACACTACAACGCCTCCCCAACACCCTGACTCCACCTCTGCCCCTCCCCCCCACCATACCCATACCCATCCCAACTATCATGCCCCTGCCCTCCCACCTCATTCGGATGCAAATCCTCAAACCTCAATCTCCGCGGCTGTCCATTAATACTAACAGCCGGGCTCCTACTCCCCCTCGGACTATGACTCGTTCTCCTCCCACCCTGCTGCCGATACTCCACGGGCACTGGTGGGGTCTCATTATTAGCTCCAGTCATGAACGCCTGCTGCGGTTGATGTTGTTGCAAATACGGCTGAATACTCTCGCGCTGGCGGGGTGCGTAGGGGTCGGAGTAGCGCGCATATCCACTATCATTACTACTCGTCGTTGTACTAAGACTCGAATCATACGACGAATCTGCAAAGACGGGACGGCGGTTCGGAGACCTGGACGGCACTTCTGGCGGGGTGGAATAGCCTTTGCTATTTCTATAGGTGGGGTGTTGATCGTCGGCGTAGGTGGTGTAGGGGATCACGTTTTCTTCGTGTTTTTGGAGGGAGTGGCGGAGGTCGCGGGAGGGAGGGTCGGTTTGTAGGACGTGCACGTGCATGTCGTTGTAGGGTTGGCCGACGGAGGCGTAGGGGGGGCTGGAGGCGCGGGGTTGGTGCTCAGTGGTGGTGGTGGTGTTGCCGAAGCCAGCGAGACCGAAGGGAGTTGGGGGGCGGTCGGGGTTGTTGTTGTTGTGGGTAGGTAGGGCACTAGGGGAGTTGGAGTGGCGATTGTTGTTGTGCTCGTGCATGGCGTAGGCACCTGTACCGGCGGCGGCGCCGGCTATGAGGCCGTCGCTTACGCCAGAGTCGTGGTGGTCGTGTCTGTTGTTATTATTGTTATTGTTATAGGCAGGGAGCGCGGTGGAGGCTTTAGAGTTTCGATTGTGGTGCTCGTGCATGCCATAGGCGCCTGCACCAGTAGCTGTACCGGCCATGAGACCATCTCTGGCGCCAGAGTCGCCGTAATTGGGATAGTTGTTATTATAGGTAGGTACAGCCTTGCGGCCTTTGGATTGTTGACTGTTGTGCTCGTGCATGGCGTAGGCACCTGCACCAGCAGCTGTACCAGCGATGAGACCGTCTCTTACGCCAGAGCCGTGCTGGTTCGGTTCGGCACGCCGGGGACTTGGGGGCACGGGTACGAAGGGATTCTCGGGCTGCGGGCGCATAGCCGGATGCTGGGATAGACTGGGGGCCTTCTCGGAGTCACGCATGTGGTGGTCTGTTGCAGCAGCAGCCATGAGTGGGACGGTGGGGTGGTGATTGTCCCCCGTGACTTCACCGCGCTGTGCAGGAGTGTAGTTGGAGTAGTGACGACCTGGGTTGATTGGAGACTTCCATGGCTTAGGTGAAGTCTCTTTCTCATTCGCATCGACGGTTCTGCGCTTGTTGCGACGTCTGCGGCGGACTAGACAGCAACAGATACCAGCTAAAATGGCGAGAATGAGGAGCGCGCCGACGACGCAGCCGACGATGATGCCGATTTTGGCGCCTTCGCTCAGTCCGCTATGGGCAGCAGCGGCACTGTGGGATGTAGTAGCAGCTGGTGGAGGTGGGGTCGAGGTAGTTGAAGGTGAAGTGCTCGACGAGGACGAGGACGATGACGCAGTCTCTGCGGCATCTGCTGATTTGATTTGACTAGCAGCAGCGCCAGCAGCTCCAATGAAATTATTAAGAGGATTGGAGGTGGTAGTAGCAGCAGCTTGTCCTGCTACTTTGGCTGCGTTGGCCAAAGCTATCCCCACTGACAAGACAATTTGTCGCTGCATCTTGACGGTTGTGATGACGATGTGGGGTTGAGGAGGTTGCTCCGGGAGCAAGATCAGATAAGGTTGATAGCAATCCCTTAGTGGAGCTGGAAATTGATACTGAGACTGAGAATCATTCAGACAGGAGCAGTTGTACACTTGGCTTCTGACTTAGAAGAAGAGCTGGAGAGAATTAGGAGGAAGATTAACGAGAAGAGGAAATATACAAGATACTGGATACATGAGGGAAGCGGAGTAAGGCGAGATCAGCCACACTAATGCCATCATTACAAGAACAAGAGAGAAGATCTTCACTGCATCCAAGGAAGAGACCAACGTTTGGGAGCCACACATGGCTGAATTGGCAATCCGTAATTGGTCAGCTTACCCGGTTACCTTTACCGAGCCCACGCTGGCGGCTTGTGGGAAAACTGGGATCGGCGCGCTAGAAGACATCGGCAACTCGCTTGGCACCGTTGCACAATCTTGGCGATGACGGAAGTTGATTGACAGAAACTTGATTGAAGAACGTCACTGCTTGGAGTCAGTCAAATATCTCAATATATTCATCAACCAGTGCAGCATAATCATCGTCTTCTCAAGCTGTATGGATCACATCGAATGTCATGAGAAGCCATCTCCATCGCAAGAGTATGCGGTTGCAGAGTTGAAACGAGGTAGAACTATCGATTCCACGTCTGGTGGCTGAGCACAGCCACGACTAAACCCCTTCAGGTGCACGATTTGCCCTCGAGGGCTGGTCTACTTCGTAGATCGACAGTAGATCCACGTTCGACTCTCAAAATAACTCTTCACCACATGGCATCCTCCTCTTGGTGAAGTTGATCAAGGTGATCTTGCTTTGGGGATGTGGAAGCTGATTCTGCTCGTAACGCCTGGTCCTTGTATGCCTAGGTCTCTTTCTTGTTACCAGCACTGGCCTCTTCTTCCAGCCATTCGCCGAATTGGTCTAACCGCTTGCCCTCATCCTCACTTTCATCCTCTTCAAGTGCCATCTTCTTCTCACTCGTCTTCTTGAATTTCTCACTGCCATCCGCAATATAAGCTTCGACTACCATCCCAGAAAAGTGCCGTCCATTCATGACCTATGGAGTCAGTTGGTGATCAGTTCCATGAATTGTTATACCAAGAATCAGCCATCTCATTAAGAAGATAGCAGTGAAAGCATAAGCGAGCATAAAGAGCAAGCTGCATTGGCAAAGCATTTTTGAATTGACAATACTGAAGATACTTGGAAAGTACTACATACCTTTACACAGGCTTCAGCAGCTTCAACAGTGCTATATCGTACACTTGCTACACCACTGGGCTCTTTGTCGAAAAGGACGACGTTCGTTACTGGCCCCATTTTAGCACACTCTTCGCGAATGTCTTCTTTTATATCAAGGATGGCTGCGGGGTCCTCCTTCAGGCAGAGTCATTGTAAGCATGCTGTGAACAGGAATGCGAAAAGCCCTTGCATTGAAACTCACCTCGAGCTCCTGAAGCGTGAACATGTGTTTTAATATAACTACTTTATCCCAACGCGAGCTGGTATCCTGGATGGCCTGTGGGTCATCATCGTCCCAATCAGCTAGCTTGCTGTGTTGCGTCAGTCAATCATCCATCCGTAAAGTTGTCCGAGATCTGTAACGCACTTATTCAACTTCTGTGTTTTCTTCATTATCTTCTTTTTGTCCTTCATATTGCTCTTCGCTGGCGCGTCCTTTTGGCTCTTATAACTAAAATCGGCCGCAGCGACCCTCATTTTAGGCCCCTGTCCCAATCGGAATTCCGTATCGTCCAACAACTGTATTGCGAGATCCACGCTTTCAGCACGGAAAAACACAATGAGTGCATCGCCCTTAAAATTGCCCTGCTCGTCGGTATAGAGCTTTATCCGGGGCCTGCCGCTATCTATTTCCTCGGCAATGACCCCACAGCGCGAGAAGACCGTTTGGACCTCCTCAGCGGTTGAATCATCAGGTAGTGATGTTACGTACACGGCTGTGTTCTTGCGTTCGCGAGGTTCAGGGGGAGGTTTGGCTTTTTTAGTGGTGGCTCGTCCGCCGTCTTCCTGAATATGGGCACAATTGAATTAGCTTTTGCTGACAAAGTGGGCATGCTAAGGAAGAGAGGTGAGAGGCCTTACATCTTCTCCATTAGTGTAGACTTGTTTCTTCCGCTTCTTCGTCGGCTGGGCTGGTTCTGACTCATCCACGCCATTGACAGCATATGCCGCTCTCTGTTGTTCTAATAAAGCTTCGTCTAACTGTACCTCACCCAACCACGAAGCATGCAATTAGAATCCACCATCCGAGTTATAGCTTGCATGGGCTATTGCAGATTGACCCTCATTATTGGTAAGGGGATGAGGGCGTACCACTGGGACCCATCTCTTCAACCCATCATCGAACTCATATTCTTGACCATCGTCTGCTTCGAGTATGAATTTGCTGTCTAATTTGGACCAGGACACGCGAGGGTCAGCATCGAACTCCTCAGGGTTCTGAGGGAAGTTGGAGAGAGGAGGTGCTGGGGAGTCGCTCGGCGAATCGACGCTTGCCATGACCGTCGACTTGGCGATTTAATGATACTCTGGATGTTGATTTGTTATGATGATCCCAGAGTTTGCATTAATACTAAGAGACACGTCCGAGCCCTCGTCCGGCTAAACTTCGCTTCCCGACTAGCGTCGAATTGGATATGTCCATCCTTCGAGGACAAAGTCGTCATCTGATTGCCTTGCAGCTGCTTCTCACTGCTTTCACGTCCAGCCATCATCTGACAGAACAGGACAGCAGAAAAGCAAAGAACAATAACGAAGTCTCAAAGCCGTGATCTCCAGTACTGCTGGTACCAACTCCTGGAACCACATTTGCAGTATGAATTAACCAACCTAACAAAAAGATGCAATCTTCTTGCAAGCATATCCGAACACTCCCATGGACTAGGACATTTCCAAGTAGATACATAACCGGTTTTTGCGGGGAAGAGCTTGGGTACCAACTACTATGGCATGTATTACCGCGCCAATGTTAGCAGAGGCTATCCCTCTACGTGCCGCCCTCATGGTCAATGCTCTCCATTAACGATCGAAGCCTCATATTACATTTTGCACTAGACATATACGAACCGCTTCACCCGATTTCCGGGGTAAACAACGATCTACTAAAAGAATATACCTTTTCATCCGAGTCAATTGCTACCACAGCCAACAATCCCAGACAGACGAAAGCTTGTATACCCAATTCTACTTTCCGATCAGCCTACGTCCGTAAATTAAGAAGTTCCAAACATGCCTAACTTTCTCTAAACGCACAAATATAATCGAAGAAATAAATGACATGTCGACCCACTGGCGAAGCATTACTCTATATAACTGGGAAACCTTCCTCAAAGACTGCCAACATCCAACCACACCATACCAATATAGAAAAATCTTCTCAAACCCTCCTTCTCACCCAGACACGCCCATATATCTCCTTCCATATCCCCACGACACGTAAAACCTCACAACCATCATCGTCTCCCCCACAACTTCTCAAAACCCAAAGTCCCTCATAGTACCCTCCTACACAGAAAAGTAGTAACAGCAACACCAAACTCAGTTCTTAGTTCAAAGCAAAATATCCCCTCCGCAGCCAAATAACACTAATCAAAAGATTGGACATGGATACAAATCGATCATGAGGCCTCCCTCTCCTAGTATCTGGGTGGGGGAAAGTAAACTTCTCAGCGAAACCACTTAAAGTATCTTACAAGACCCCGGTTTCGAGTTCAACGTGAATGAGATAGGACGAAAGAAGAAGTTGGGATGAGATAAGGAAGAGAAGTGTGATGGGATAAAAAAGAATAAGATGGGATGAAACGGAAAAGTTCGCCTTACCATCAATCCACCCTTCTTCCACCAGCATCCCTAAACCGCACCCCCCAATCCCTCCCACCCCCAGCACCCCGCCTTGCACGGCATCACACAATAAAATCAAACTGTCGCAAAAACCCATCCTCTCACATTCATTGATATGATATTAAACCTATCCATTGCAGCATACCTAAGCCAATCCCCTACCCTAACCTAACCTAGCTATGATACAACCCCCCTCATCTCATCCATCTCATCTAACAAGCGCAACCACACCATTCCATCCATTCATTTAATAGCTCCCACAGCAAGCACCCAAATCGCCACCCCCTCGCCACGCTTGCATGATATTGTCATCTCTGTTTATCTGCTGAAAATAGGAAAAAGGGAAAAAAGCCACCATTGAAGATTATGTAGCCCAACCAGCTGCTCCCCAGTTCCATTTCCATAGTCGTATGTTTATCTATTGCGGGAGGTGATATGATTGATGACGAAGCAAGAAAACGCCAGTGAGAGCTCTGATGATGATGATGATGGTGATGATGATGAATGAGTGCTGTCGTAATACATGTCTTGGAGGTGTGCTTGTGCCGGAACCAAGGAATAAATAAGGAAGACGATGTTGTAAAATATCCTCCTCTTTAAAATCCCTTCGACCAAACACATCACTACCTCATACCCCCCCTCAACGCCGTCTCATCCGTACTACTTGAGAAACCCTTCTCATGACCCCCTTGGCCACCAATGGGACTATCCACATCACCGCTATACTTACTCTCTCCCTCATCTACCAGCGCATCCCCATTGATAACATCTCTCGTTAACTCAACGTAATCGTACGCGAATTCTCCGATTTCCGCATCATCCATGCCAAGGACTTCGGCTTCTTCAGAGGCGCGCAGACGTAAGCCGGGAATGAGGTTCATGACAAAGAGGATGAGGCAGGAGCCGCCAAAGGAGTAGGCAAACCCGGAGACGGAGTCGGCGAGTTGGTAGGCGAGTTGAATCCAGTGGTGATTGAGCCAGCCGCCGGGGATGTGGGTGAAGCCGTCGAGGTGGGCTATGTAATCGCTAGGTGATTGTTAGCCACTTTGTAGGTCATCGAGTGGGCAGGCTGAGAGACTTACGCAGCGAAGAACCCAGTGCAGAGGTTACCGACAAGGCCGCCGATGGCGTGGACAGCAAAGATATCGAGGGCGTCGTCGATGCCGAGAAGGAATTTGATCTTAGTGCCGTAATTGCATGCAGAGCCGGCAGCAACACCGTAGACGACAGCAGACCAAGCAGGAACGTATCCAGATCCTGGCGTGATAGCCACGAGACCAGCAACGACACCAGAGCAGAATCCAACAGCGGACCATTTCTTCTCGAGTCTGTAATCTAGCAAACACCAAGTGACACCACCCACCGAAGCAGCGAGGTTAGTAACAACAGCCGCCATGACAGCACGCATACTTGCGCTCAAAGCAGAGCCAGCATTGAAGCCAAACCACCCTACCCACAGGAATACAGTCCCGATGATGATCTGGGTGACGTTATGAGGCCGGAAGTTCAGCTCATGTGTACCATGACCCCTCCTCTTTCCCAGCATGAGTGAGTACGCAAGAGCCGCTGAGCCAGAGGAGATATGCACCGGTGTACCACCAGCAAAGTCAAGCCCACCCATATGCGCAACCCAGCCCGCAGGGTTCCATGTCCAGCAAGCAATAGCATCGTAGATGACGGTAGACCAGACAAGCATGAAGATAACGCACGGAAGCATACGACCGCGTTCAGCCACAGCACCAACGGCAAGAGCAACCCTGCACATCCACACTTCATTAGCATCACTCACTCCCGAATTCATCTTTCGCATCTTAAAGTAGACGTACGTGATAGCAGCAAACATGCCCTGATAAACCGCGAACAGCAAATCCGGAATCTTATGACTTCCTACCGACGGCGCAGCTAGCGTGTTCCTGAAGCCAATATTCGAAAGATCACCAATGAAGCGGCCCGCCGAATGCGAAAAGGTGAGCGAGTAGCCCCAGAAGAACCACTGGAAGGAGGTAACGCCGGTGGCCATCATGGAGAGCCATATCAGTGACAGCGCAGACTTTCTTCGAGCGAGGCCGGAGTAGAAGAACCTGTTATCACAAACATCACATTGTTAGCCTCGGTCTTTCTTCCTCTTTGCATGTATGTATGTCTAGAACATTGTTTCATTGTTTTCTGTTTCTGCGGCAACGGAAGGGGGCGGAAGGATTATACGTACCCCACACCCGGAATCATGAGCAGTACGAGCGCGGTGGACGTCAACATCCATGCCATATCACCGGCCTATATATCGTCCACGAGTCAGCACAATCGCACTATTGAAGCCAATCGCCCAACCTCGAGGACTCCTCGAAGTGTTGAGCAAGTGAGGTGTCAAACATACATCATAATAGACATTCAGATCATTCGTCAAACTATTCCCCCCGGTAGGAATCGTTCCATTATAAGGGACTTGCTCGGTGTAATTGAGCGCACCGAGATCAATCCCATCGACCGTGGGTCCTGAAGCCATAATCGCTTCGTCGGGCCAATGTGTTGAAAGTCACGACTGAGGTTGCTATAACCTCACTTTTTCTTTCTTGAGATGCAACAGAGAGAGAAAGAAAAAACGAAGTCAGTACTTTCTGCGTCTACCGTAAGATTTGGCTTAATTTCGCCTCTGCAGAGTCGTACGTCGTCGGTAGTATGGGAGAATTAACAAAGCGCAGTGCGTTGGATGGCTTAAGGTAGAGGTAGGGTAGGGTTGGGGGGGGGGGAGTCGAGTGGCTAAGGTAACTGATCCGGGTCCCGTAATTCACTAGGAAGTAGATAACCGCAGGTCGATGAATGGCGCGGGTGCCACCAACCTTTTTTTTCCTTTCTTTGCTTTGAAGAGAGATGATCCGCTTACTTACTACCTTACGGTGCCTGTCTAAGGTAGGTACCTGCGGGTGGATTATTATTGAAAGGAGGGGAATTGGAAAGATTGATGTTCGGTGCTCTGCCCCTGATGCAGATCGGACGGAGAGACGAGAGGGTCGGTGAGGCACAGCATCAGTCTAGCTATAGTACTTGATTACCTACTTTACTGGTAAGAGGTGCTACTGCAGGCCGTGGATTTAATGCACTCCGCAATCATTAGCGGGGAGTGATTTTCGGTTTGAGCAAATGGAAATGCAGATAACGCTAGGCTCAGTAGGATGTTATTTCGCCCCTCGTCTGATCAAGAGGTACCAGTAAGAAGGCGAGATGCATCAATGATTAAAACATTGACATGAAGCTTTATCATTATCATACTTCCACGGTTCCTGTAGCTCAGAAACCTTGGAATCTCCGATCGTTTAATCGGTGACTAACGCCTGTCAATCAGTTGTCGTTGTCAATTTTTATTTCTTACCTTAGGTACCATCCGCCACCACGTGGTTGATCAGCCTCCCTTTCTCTAGGTACCCTTGATTGTATTGACATTTCATCTCCATCATATTCCTCTTCTCTCATTACTTGATACCATCTCTCTCACACATCCAGCAGTACCTATCACACGTCACACACATATGTCCTTCATATCACCCCGCGACGGCCATGGCCGTCGCGCCTTCCCCCCAAAAAAATGTCCCGACCGATCGGCAAGCCTGCATCACGCATCCTTCGTGCCTTGCTTCCCCCTTTCCCAGCTACCAAATTCATACATTGCTTTTCACCCATCCTGCGTGCCTGCGTCCCACACCATCAAATCCGATTTGTTGACTCGCACACCGCTATGTACAAAATCCTAAACCCAGACGCCAGGCACTTGGGATTTTTCGTCTTCTCGTTTGTTTCTCAGATAGGGCGTGGGGGGCCTCTTAGAGATTAGGGATTCTTAGGCGTAGATAAATCGAAGATCTGCTGGGCGCGCGATAAACTTTTCCTTGTCTGTTTTTTTCACAGGGGACGTGAATCAGCCCCCCGCCTTCTCCCCCCGCTGCTTTGTTCTTGGCGCCTCTGGTGATGGTACCCTCCCCTACCCTACCTACTTACCTTACCCAGGGCAAGAGAGCCGAGATTCTTGGCAGACGTGCTGCAGGTCATATGGTGCTTAATCACACGTGGCTTACTGTGTACACTGCTCTGCCGTATCTGTGCGCTCGGGAGGCTCAGTCATACTGCTGCTGCTGTGATGACGACAGCGGCCATGTTCGGTGGTAAGAGTACCTTAGTGTAGCCCGTGTATTTTGTTTGGGTAAGGGAGGATGGGGGATGATTGCTTAACATTTATGCATTGGCAGGTGATGGTGGGGCAAGGTATACATATGCAAGGCGGATTATCGTGTGCGCCTGCATATGCTTCATCGTACCTGCGCGTCGAATTTGGAATTTGCCTAGCTACTCCAGCGCCCTGCATACCGTATGTCGAGATGTGAAACTGTTATGGCCTGATTGCGCTATCTTGCTGTACCTGCCTTAGCCACATGTACCTCAAGTGCAGTGAGACGGAGCTGAGTTGAGCTGAAGCTGGAAGGCTCTGAAGTAAGATACTTGGCTACTAATAATCTAGCTGATCAATATTTGATGGTTGGGAGTCATGCATGTAGGCACCGTACAAATAAGATAACTACCGTGCTTTGTCTACATATGTAGTTCTGCTGCACTGCACGCTTCGGTCCAGCGAAAGGGGGTATATAGATCCGGTCTGCACGAAAAGCAAAAAAAGACAAATTCATGGGCAACAGTGACGGAACGAATGTAGCCTCCAAACGCGAACTACAACGCATGATCCTGCACGCTATACTTGGTATCCAATGCTCGCCCAAACTCCCTCCCTGTGCTCCCATGTTTCCAATATTAAATTAATAACGCGACTAAGCCATATGCATGTCATGCAGAGAATCCCACCGAGCCCCCACGGAAATTGCTCGACTTTCTCAAATCTTTCCTCCGAGCTTCTGGAACCAGCTAGCTCTCTTCCCTTGTCCTGTCTTCCCGTCAAACGTCTTCACTCCGGCCCCCAATTTCACTCCTCCGAGGGCGTCGCTCTGCCTCCTGGCGTACCTGTCGCCTTCGGGACTACCCTCACTGCTCCTGATGCCCTCTTTGTCTGTTCTTCTGCGGCGTCGAGAATCCTGATCTTCGGCGATGGGATCAGTGTACATGCGACTTGACCTCTTGGATTTGCGGTGCGACGATCTTCTAAGGTCTTCTTCTGCCTTCAGGTCATCAGCACCAGTAGCTGCGCGCAGATCAGGAGCAGGCTCGACAATCGTAGGCTCTACTGGCGGCGGCTCTGGTGGGTCGCTGGCTTGAGATTTAACCCACGAGGCTGTGTGTTCGTTGCCGCCATAGGGATCCGTATCAGGAGCGCCTCGAGTACCGTTGCGAGGATCGAAGTAATCTTCTACTGGGGCAGTAGACTTGCGTCGAACAGATTTAGGACGTTCTTCGCGACGCGTGCGACGGCTTTCATCTTCTTCTAATGTTGGCTTGTCAATGTACGAGCGCCGACGATCCGACTTTCGAGGTCGCGATGATGATTCTGCTGGAAGTTCCTTGTCTGCATCCCGACGTTTGCTGCGTGGCTTTAGGATTTCTTCTCCGAGATCCCTGTTAGCTTGCTCCTCTTCCTTTGCGCGCCTGGCTTCTCGGGCAGCTCTTCGGGCTTCCTTCTCTTCCTGCCGTCTTGCCTCAGCATCATCTTCCTTTTTCGATCTTCTAACTTGGTCTTTGTCATCCTTGAGCTTGTTCTTTTCTGCATCTCGGCGCTTAGCCCTCCGATCAGCTTCATACTTCAAAGCATCCGCAGCCAAGTCTTTCTCTGCTCGCTTAGCTCTTCGCTCCTCTCTTCGAGCATCAGCCTCTTCCGCTTCAGTAGCCCCTGCTGGGTCCCCTGCAGTATCGTAGACATAACCCTGTTCTGCACGATCTGTCTTTTCAGAACGCTTGCGACCATCACGACTCTGTTCATCACGGCGTGGGCGCTTTGCAGAATCGTCTCCTCCAGTAACAGTGCGCTTACGGGGCGTAACGTCCTGCTCTACAATTGCTTTACTCCTTGGTCGCTCAACAGTATCAGTTGGCCGGGTCTTGAGGAAACCACCAAAGAGCCCACTTTTTCTGCTTTCGGACTTCTTAGCACTCGTTGAAGAGCGTGTAAGGCCTTTCGGTTTAGTAATGAATTGCATGTCGTCAGGACCATCAGCCACATCGGCGCCGGACGAAGGGCCTGCGTCCACCATAACAACGTCATCCTCAAACTCGTTGCCGGCTCTAGACTGCCTTTTGGATTTACTGGTCTCAATCTTCGAATCCTTCTTGGTTCGAGTCCTATCGGGCAGCTCCTTTTTAAGCGACGCAGGTTCTGGCTCGAAGGTCTTCGATTTTGACTGGGAACTCTTCTTAAGAATTGGTGCATTGATGATAGGATCTTCGAAATCATTGACCATAACCCCATCGTCACTGTCGATAGCATAAGGATCTGGAACAGCTAGGTAGTCAGAGTTAGCAGAATCCTGGCGCTCTCCAAGTACCTGCAGGAGATCTTCACCTTTCTGTTTGCCCTTTGACGATGCTTTTCTATCCGACTGGCCAGTACCAACGCCCATGAGCTTCGCTGCCTTACCACTCACTACCGGAGCGTCCTCGGCTGGAGGGGATGGTAGACCTGGTGCATCAACATCTACTGACGCCCTTCGAGAAGCCGCCTTCGGTCCAGACGTTTGACTACTGCGCCTGACGGCCTTCGCTCGCGGAGGAGGGCCACCGAACAGACTACCAAAGGCCGATGAGTTTCGTGTCTTTGGAGGACGAGATTCGGCTTTCTTGGGTTTCTCGACCTTTTCGGGCTTATCAGAATCAGTAGACCTAGTTTCGGATTTGACAATCTCCTTCTCTTTCTCCTTTACAGTCTTCGTAGACTTTGATCGAGTCAAACCCGTTACCTTCTCCTTCTTAGGAGTTGCCGCTATGCCGGCGTCGTCCTTGACTTTTGATTCCTTCTTGACTTCTTTGGCTGGTGGTGCGCCCCACAAACCCCAAGAAGTCGGACCGCCTGCTCTACTTACACGAGCGCGCTCCTTCTTGACCGGCTTCTCGACCGGCTTCTCTTCCTTTGGCTCTGGCGGCGGCGTTGGTGGTCGCGCTGATTCTGGCGTTACAGGAGTCTTCGAGGTGGCCTTTGATTGTTTGGTAGACTTGGCGCTCTTCTTGGTCTTTTCTTCCTCGGTAGGAGGAGATTCGAGCAGATCAAGATCATCCATAATGTCACCTGGGAAACTACCTGGAACAGAATCCTTTGAGGCCTTTTTCTTGCTTACTAATTCAGGCTCGAGATCCTTGTTCTTTGATTTGGCTAATGCGCCCCTTTGGTCGAATTTTGCAGCGGGTGGCGCTGAGTCCTGTTTCGAATTCTTGGCCTTTTCCAAAGCCTCAAATTCCTTCGCCCTCTGCAAAACTGATGACTTGACTGTAGATTTAGTAGTTGACATTGTTGTTTTGGATGACTTTGTAGGTTGGGACATTGATGGTTGGTCATCAGTCTCTTCACCGGTAGTTTCTGGCTCGTTCCAGGCTCCCTTACCCTTAGATCCCGCGGACTTTTGATTGGCCACACCTTGTTGTCCAATCTCCGTTTTGCCTTCATTTACCTTCTTGCCAGATGTCTTCTTCGACGATGCTCCCCAGGAGCTAGTGAATCCTTCATCTTGATTAGTAGTATTAATCATAAAATCATCCTGATCCTTGTCCTCGTCTTTCGTACTATTCACGCCTTTCTTGGCTTTGCCATCTTTGCTCTTGGCAGGCGTCGCGTCCATAATATCATCAGCCACAGCCCTCTTCTTGGCATCCCCCAATTTGCTCTTGTCACTGTCCTTGGTGCTGGTCTTCGTAAGCTTCGAATCAGTCTTGTCTTTACCAGCTTTCTTCGTAGTCTCTTCTACAATGTCATCGAAATTACTGATCTCTCGCTCTGCTTCTGACTCCTTTTTAGCTTTGGTAGCCTCTTTGCTATTCGCCTTCGTTTTAGCAGTCGACGTTGCTCCCATACTGCTCCAGAAGGATTTAGCTGCTTTGGCTGGAGTTTCCTCTTTCGAAGGGTCTTTCTTCTTGAGCTCATCCTTAGCCGACTTGTTATCATCAGTCGGGTCCTCCACCTCGACTTGGGCTCCTTTCTTGACATTCTTTTTGCCTTTGGTAGTAGCAGGCGCGAAATCACCCCAGTCATCCTCAGGAAGGTCCTCGTCCCCTTCTTCTTCAGGCTCAGTCAAGCCTTGAGCAGGGGGAGTCGGAGCTGGTGGTGGAGCTTCGAAGTTCATGTCCTTCTTACCACCTTGCTTCTTAGCTTTCTTCGAGCCGCCCCACGAGCCCCACGTGTCTTCAGTAGCAGCCGGGGCGGTATCAGGGACAGAGTC
The DNA here is from genome assembly GCA_947623385.2 of Cladonia squamosa. Classification (NCBI taxonomy): domain Eukaryota; kingdom Fungi; phylum Ascomycota; class Lecanoromycetes; order Lecanorales; family Cladoniaceae; genus Cladonia; species Cladonia squamosa. The sequence goes on from OX392384.1 coordinate 748,438, forward strand.
TTCCAGCAGGTCTTTGGTCTTTGACACCTCGGGCGAAGCGCTACTCTTACTCTTCTTGCCAAGTTTGCCCTTGCTTTTTTCTTTTACCCTGGCTTTCTCCTCTTCCTCCAGCCGGTCCTTTTCTTCCTGTTCTTGCCGATCCTTCTCCTCTTGCTCCCGACGTTCGTTTTCCTCTTGCTCTTGTCTCTCTCTCTCCTCCTTCTCCTGCTTCTCCTTTTCTTTCCTCTCTTTCTCCCTCTCTTTCTCCCTCTCTTTCTCCCTCTCTTTCTCCTTTCTTCTCTTTTCCTTAGGGCTAAGGCCTACAGCCCAGTTGTCCTCCTTCTCCTTCGCTTTCCGCTCCTCCTCCTCCTGCCTCTCCTTCTCCTCTTGTTCTTGCCGCTCCTGTTCCGCCTTCTCCGCTGCTTCTTTCTCCTCCTTTTCCTTTAGCTCCTTTTCCTCCTTTTCCTTCTTCTCCTTTTCCTTCTTCTCTTTCTCTCGATCCCTTTCCTTCTTCTTCCTCTCCCTAGGATTGAGGCCCACGAGACTGGCAGCCCAGTCGTCCTCGGCCTTTTTCTTTTCGTCCTCTTGCCTCGTTCGCTCTTCTTCCTCTTCGTCCTGCTTTCGCTGTCGTTCTTCTTCCTCTGCTTTCTCCCTCTCTTCCTCTTCCCTCTTCTCCTTGTCCTTTTTCTTCTTATCCTTTGACGTTATACCCCAGCCGCTGGCGCCCCAACCGTCTTCAGCTAGAATGTCCTTGACTTCCAGGAGATCCGGCGCAGTAGTGACATCTGGTACGGGTTCGCTAAGTTTGCCTTTCTTGCCCTTTTTCTCTTTTTTGGAAGAACCCCAGATGTCAGAAGAAACGTCTGGAATATCGGGGACTGGAGGTGGCGGTGGCGCCGGCGTGTCTTCTTTTGTGGAGCTAGCAATGGAATTGCGTTTACCCTTCTTGTCCTTCTTCTTGTCAGCACTCCCCCATCCGCTCACCCAATCATCATCGGCAGCGACACCAGCGGTATCCGTAGTAGCATTGAGCTCCACAGATGGTACCGGTTCTTCATTCAATTCCGAGATGAGACTTTTCTTGCCCTTTTTTTCCTTCTTAGAGCCCGTACGAGTCAAACTAGGCTTCTCCTCGGCTACAGGCTCAAACTCTGATGGCGGTGGTGGGATATCTTCTTTCTTGCCCTTCTTCTTGTTGTTTTTTGAACCAAAAGCGCCCCAACCATTATCTGCAGTAGTGTCAGGCTCTAGCGTTTCCTCAATAGCAGCTTTCTCTGTAGTTTCAGGCTCATCCCAGATGGACTTCTTTGACTTTTTCTTATCATTCGAACCAAACGAACCCCACCCAATGTTTTCAGTAATCTCGGGTTGCGGTGTCTCCTCGACAATAGACTTCTCTTCTTTTTCAGGCTCCTCCCAGATGGACTTCTTAGACTTCTTCTTTTCCTTCTTAGTGCCGAAAGGGCTCAAGTCAACGTCAGGGTTCGGTTCTGGATCGGCGTCTTTGGCTGTTGTGGGCTGCTCGGTGTTCTCAAGGTCTTTATTGGCTCCCTTTTTCTTGTCTTTCTTGCCAAACGAACCCCAGCCGAAATCAATTTCGGGCTCGGGCTCAGGCTCGAACGCCTTGATTGGAGGCTCCTCTACCTTCTCTTCCTTTTTGCCGGGCTTTTTCTTGTCTTTTTTGCCAAACGAACCCCAACCGATATCGATTTCGGGCTTGGGCTCAGGCTCAACAGTCTTAATCGCAGGCTCCTCGACCTTCTCTTCTTTTTTGACGGCCTTTTTCTTTTCTTTCTTGCCGCCAAATGAGCCCCAACCGAAGCTCAGCCCTGCCTCGGGCGCGGGCTCGGGGTCAGGTTCAAGCTCGGGGTCAGGTGCGACAGCTTCTACCTCGTTCGCTTTGTCCTCCTTCTTAGCGCCCTTTTTCTTGTCCTTCTTGCCAAACGAACCCCATCCGAAATCCAGATCTGGGTCCGGTTCAACGTCGGGTAGCGCGGTTATCAATGGCTCATCCGCCTTTTCAGACTCTTTCTTGCTCTTCTTCTTCTCCTTCTTACCGAATGAGCCCCAACCTATATCAGCCTCTGGCTCGGGCTCGGGCTCGGGCATGACGGTGACAGTTGGCTCTTCGACCTCTGTGATCTTCTTCCCTCTTTTCTTGTTCTTCTTGGTGCCGAAACCTGGCCACTCATCAATTGCAGCAGGTTCTGGAGCGGTAGGAGCCTGTGCAGCGGGATCTGAAGACTCTTCTTCGCCTTTCTTGCCCTTCTTCTTTTCCTTCTTGGCAGTGGTGGTCCCCCATCCACCACCCCATGTGTCCTCTCCTACAGGATTAGGATCTGCAAGTGCGGTGCCGATAGTCGATAGCTCAGGGTCGCCAACTGTATCTTCAAACGTGTTCTTCTTCTTCGTCTTCTTGTCTTTCTTGCCGCTGCCAAAAGTCCCCCAGCCATCGTCAACTTTGGCTTTGCTCTCTTCTGTCGTTTTCTCCTCTTCTTCCTCGTTAAGGGCGCCGAAGTCTCCAAAGTCAAAATCGGAAGTAGTAGTTTTCTTCTTGTTCTTCTTGTTACCGCCGAACGACCATGCGCTGCCGGTATCTCCCGTGTCCGGAGGGTCTTTCGTAGTCTTAGCGAATGAGTCTGCGATGTCCGTCGTCCCGGTATTCGCCCCAAAGCTCCAGTCGCCTCCAGTGTTCCAGCTGTTGCTACTCCACCCGCCGAATGCACCGAATGTACTGTCTTTCTTATCCTTGGGACCAAAGTCTAGGTCAAGTTTCGGTGTATCATCTAGACTGATATCGTCAAAATTACTAGTCCCATGACTTTTATCGGGAACAGGATCCGTCTGCTGTACGTCAACACGGTCTTCTGTTCCGCGTGGACAACATTTATCACTAACCTTTCCTTTCTTCTTCTTTTCCTTCTTAGCCGTCGCCGTAAAGCCGCCCCAGTCGTCGCCAAGATCACCATTCGCCTCGTCCGCCCAAGACAGCGGGTTATCCTTCTTGGCAGCCTCCTCTTCTTCCTTCTTTCTTGCTTCTTCTTCTTCTTCTTCCTGCTTCTTCTTCTCCTCTTCCTTTGCCTTTTTACCTTTCTTCTTCTTACCTGTATCCCAGTCGTTCCAGTCATCGCCACCCCCACCATCACCATTGTTGTTCCCGCCACCCCCTTCACCGTTCTCTTCGCCGTCTCCGCCATCTTTACTACCCTCATCCCCCCCGTCTGCCCATTTGGCTTGATTCGCCGCTTTTGCCTGCTGCTTTTTAGTCTTCTTGCCTGCAGCTTGTCGAAAGCTTGAGGTGTCAGTGAAGTCGATATCAGGCGCCGTCATGGATCCTGGGAGTAGAAAGCCGCTTTGTGGTATATCAGAGTAGTCTGGGGGTAGAGAAAGGTTTTTTGAGCACAGCTGGATATATTTCAGGCCTTCGCAAAGATCATAGTTGGGCGGCGAGTCGGCAATTGAGGCGTGGTACGAAGGTGGCGAGTCAGTAAATATAGAATATGTGCTTTCCAGATTACCGGAAGAAAGGATGTCTGATACGTATCTGCCTGCCTCTTTGGAGTGCAAGCTTTGTACCTGTTCAAGGTGTCAGACCTCTCCTAAGACAGAGTGTGAAACAATCTGCGCTGCGCTTCTGCAGATAAGTTCCGGTTCCTTGGATAAGGAAGAGGGGACACAAGGCTGAGATTGAGTCTAGGATTCTTACGGAGGTCTCGGCTGGGGTATCTTCATATGCTAGGTCCCGCTCCATGCATGAGCTTGCACACCGCCACATCCACTCCGTAGATATATAACGTATCTTTTCATCCGAACCAGTCTTCGGTAGGAGGATCTTTGGCTCGAGAGACCCATTGTCGCGACTGGCGTTGCAATGCGATCTGGCAGCTACTGCGGCCATTATGAGCTTTCGAGGCGCTGCTGAGTCGAGAGAGCCTAGGCAGGGTCATTGACGCAACGGATGGAAACTAAGGCTACGGATTGGAGAGTTGCGAGCGAGTATTTTGGTACAATGGGTAAAGAGGAGTGCAAACAACCTCCCAGAAAGCAAATCTGCAATGACCAAGAGAGCGTAAAGACGTGGATGCTGATAGCAATCGCGAGGTAAAGAAGCGGCGGCACAATAGGTGGTCACGAGCCGATCACGCAGACCCCTGTAACTTGTGTATCGCCCTTATCCAGCCCCCGAGTTCGAGCGAGAGACTCAGCCGATATATTCCCGTGAAAGTTAGGGTTCACATATCAGAGAAAAGTATATAAATTGAAAAAGGAAAAACGGGATACATTTAATTTCTCCGTGTTTATTGACGTTGCGATATCGTCCCACACGGAGGTCCGCCAAAAACTCTTCTGCAAGCCGCCATTGGCCAACTGTCCCGCAACCGTGCAGCTGGTCTAAATGCCAATCACTGCATTATTAGCCAACCTGCGAGCGCAGATTGGTCTGCTCCATAACCCCCAACGGTGGCGACGTCGGTGGAAAGCTGATTCGAGCAAGTCTACGCCATGGCGGTGAAGGGGAGCTTTCGTGAGAGGAGGGGGCACAAACCACAAGTTCAGAGATGACACCTGACAAGTTATTACTGGTGGTTACCCCTGGAAAATCTACTTCTTGAGGTTACTAACCCCTGGTCATAACTTTTCAGTACCTGACAAGTGTTTGGCAAAGGACATATACTGCTCTAGAGCACCTTGATAGCTGTAGAGGACCCAATTTCAAGAACCTGCCTTTCTATGCATGAACTGTGCTCCATTTTCTTACATCCGATACTTGTATATTGGTAGTAACAACTATCTCTTTGATACAAGTACAACTGGTCTCCCTATATTGTCTTTGCGCCGTACTGTTGAACACAGTATGTACTCCCTCATTCCCTTTTTGAGACCCTAAAGCATAGAACTCTGCATAGCCAGTAAATGCCCTACATTGGCTAGGTAGCCGAACACCTGCAATGATGGAAACCTCATAAGATTCCTCTTCCTTGTTTTGCCCCAACGCCTTGCAATATATCAGTCCATTAGATCAAAAATCCACCCATATCCATGTTCATTATCTTCCAAGATTGGAGAATCTTGGCCGCGAATATCCACCTTGTTGAGTTCATACATAAGCAAATCCCTATTACTCCTCACTCGCGTTTCACCATGACGCCGTTGAGTTGTCCGTTGACGCTTGGGGCCTCTACATGCGGAGTAGAGTCTCCCTGCTTCGCAGACTCTCCTTCCTTAACAGACTCCCCCTCTTTAGCAGACTCTCCCTGCTTCAAGCCATTCCTCTCTGCAGCCGCAATTCGCTCATACATATTCATTATGGTAGGCCCCGCAGTGTTTGGATTAGGCCAATTGGCTGCGACAAATTCCCTGAATAGAAAATTAGCTAGATCATACGGTCTACAACGGAACAGTAAACTTACCAGAACAAACGCTCATCGTCCTTGGAAGTGTTCTCCGGGTCCTTGATCAGATCCGCCACATGGTCCCCAATTCTGACCAGTTCGTATCGCAGCACACGTGCACGAGCGACCTTGTCAGGCATTCCTTCTTTGGTGGCACCTTGCACGGCCTTCAGGCTATCCTTGACAGGAGCGAAAAGCCTTTTCATTAGTGAGTTGTTTGGATCAACGGTGTTGCTAGGACGGTGGTGATGCTGTGAGTGATGGTGACGGTCTTCGTGCCTGACATGGTCCCGCAATCGAGCGTCATTCTTTGGAGTATGACCATTCTGTTCTCCGTTGGATACCCGACGCTCAGTGCTATGGCGGTTGCGATGTCTCTCCGGTTCACGGTGTCCTCGCCGGGCCGAAGAGGGAGCTGGTGAAGCAGACACACTTGTTCTATTCTCACTCATCTTTACGTACATGCCGTTCTTCTTGTTGTTGCGGTGATGATTCTCAACTGCACGTTTTGCGGCGAGGTTGGTCCCATTGCTGGTCTTCTCTTTGAGAACAGAGAGAAGGTAATCAGCACGGCGCACGAGATGGACGGCCCCTGGAGACTTAACGCTTTTCTCTTCGCCCTTGCTTCGCTCTTCTTTCTTTTCGACGCGATGCTCTTCAAGAAAAAACTTGTCGTGTAAGCCGAGATCAGGGTCATCCCGGATCTGAACCCATGCGCCGTAGCCATGACGAACAATGCCGACACAGAGCATACCGTCTTCTTTAGAACCCCACTCGCAGGTATAGGTCGCTCCTTTCGAAGCTTCTGGGATGCGGAAAGTTTTCGGATCCGGGAACTTGTCAATGACTTCTTTCAGCATTCGCATCTCGCCAGGGCGCTCGACTATGGTCTCTGCATTGATGCGTTTCACACCCTTGAAGTCAAAGAGCACAGCTTTTCTGTCCTTTTTTGTCAAAGTCTTATTGTGCTGACGTTCTAATGTGTCGATGCGATCTTGTTCTTCTTTCATTAGCTCAGACGCTTTGTCAATGATCTCTTGCAAAGAATCCCTCAAGAGTCCACGATCTCTGTTAGCAAGTCGAGCGTCTTGTACCAATTCGTCCCCACGATCGTCGATTGAACCAAAGCGTAAGTAACCGCGGATTAGATTGCGCACTTCCTTCTCGCTCAAAGGCCGTTTCGGATCTTGACCTGGTCGTTGATCGGAATCATCAGCACCAGCTTCAATGGCGGCAAGATCTCGCGCACGCTTCTTGGCAGCCCGTTCTTCACGCTCTTTGTCGGCCTGCTTTGGCCTTCTCGGCGCATTCTGCTCGATCACATCAGCGAGATACCGTTCATCGGCTTTTCTCTTCTCTTCCGCTTTGATCTCCTCGAGTTGGTCTTTGGGAATAATTTGATCCCATTCCAGCTCAACCTTGACGTCCATGTACTCGAAGCTCTTTAAGAATTCCTCACCACCGTCCGCGGCAAGACCTTCCGGCTGTTCTGTTTGATGCTCTTCGGCATTCTCTAGCACCGAATCGATGTCGAGTTCTTCCAGCTTCTTCTGATTACCGGACTGATAGAACATCTTCTCTCCACGGCGCTTGAGTATGCGTGAGATATCTTCTGAGGAATTGGGCTCTGCGATGGCCTTTCCCGCACGGACCATCTTTTCCGACAATTCCTTTGCATCCTTATCGGTAACGCCCCGCTGGATGGTAATAAATTCAAGCATTAGTTTGTTTCGTGCACGCTCAAGAACTTCTTCCTCAACCGTCTCTTTAGAAACGAGCCTATAGATGCTGACAGGTTTGGTCTGCCCAATGCGATGAGCACGAGCCATTGCTTGAAGGTCGGCTTGAGGATTCCAGTCCGAGTCGAACAAGATCACCGTGTCTGCTGTCATTAGGTTGATGCCGAGACCTCCCGCTCTCGTCGAGAGCAAGAAGCAGAAATCGTTGCTGTCTGGAGCATTGAAATGGTCAATAGCCTGACGGCGAGGACCTGCCGCTATTGTGCCATCAAGACGTTGAAACTGATAGTTGCGGAGATGTAGGTAGTCTCCAAGGATGTCAAGCATCTTGACCATTTGACTAAATATCAGCACACGATGATTGTCCTTTTTCAACTTCGTGAGCAACTGGTCAAGCAGCATCATCTTGCCGCTGCTGGTGATCAAGGCCTTCAAGGTGTCTTCCCGTCGATCACTACCAGCTAAAATCTTCTCTTCGGCGCTGGGAAACATGAACGGGTGGTTGCTGGCTTTCTTCAACTCCATCATGATGTTAAGTAGGGACTGCTTCTGACCCTTGGCACCCTCGTTAAGTGCTGTGTAGTTCCTGGTCAAGATGTTCTTATAGTAGTCTAGTTGAACATCGGACAGTTCCACTCGAATAATCTTTTCAGTCTTGGGTGGTATGTCATTCTCGACTTTGTTCTTGGTGCGGCGGAGCATATAGGGTTGGATAGCCGTGGTCATTTCGTTGATTTTTGCCCCGGCCTCTTCCGACGTAAGATCTATCTTCTCTTCTATGTGGACTTTTCCAGGCATAAGGAAATCGAGGAGGGCAGATAGCTCGCCCAGCGTATTTTGCATTGGTGTACCAGTGATCAGAAGGCGGCTGGGTGCTTTGAAATCGAGTAATTTAGCATAGAGCTGAGACTCGCGGTTCTTGAGTCTATGGGCTTCGTCCACAGCCATGAATTGCCACTTGATCGTAGACAAGAATGACGCATCCGCAAGTATGTACTCGTAGGTAGTCAGGAGGACGTGGAACTTAGCTCTCCGACTGTTGCCTTCAGCGAGGAGCTCATGCTCTCGAATGATGTTTCGTGCCGCTTCGTTACCGTTATAGACGACATAGTTGATATCAGGTGTCCAATTGTCGAACGTTTCGGCCCATGACGGCATGGTGGAGAGGGGTACTACAACAATGAAAGGACCTTGTTGCTGTCTGTCATGGCGAAGCCAGTTCATGAAGGCAACAGTTTGCACGGTTTTACCCAGGCCCATCTCGTCCGCTAAAATGACGTTGTTTCCTTTGCACCAGTTGTAGGCCAAGAAATTAACACCGTGCATCTGGAACTCGCGTAGAGTGCCATGCTTTATGTAGGGAGGTTGTGCAAGTATGCGTTCGAATCGCCTTCTCGTAGCAAGGTTGGACTCGGATTTGTTCGATTGCGGTAGGGATGAGGTGCGATCAAGGTATCGATCTATCTCATTCTGCGCAATATTGCGAACGAGGCTGCCACTCTCCCAAGTGCAGGAATCGTAATAAAGACCCTTCCCTAAGAATGGTTAATGAGTGCTGAGTGTATGCTGGAAGCCCAACGTACACTTTACAAAGTATTCTGTGTCCCCTTCCTCATCCTCTTGCATGCCAATCACTCGTTCGACCTTGACGTAGTCGATCAAAGCATCCGCGTCACGCTCGCGGTCAAGGTTCCATTTTTCTTTCTCCTCAGGTGGAATATCTGAGTCATGCTCCATGTGTATATGTTCCTGCACAACCTTACGGAAGTAGTTTTCTAGCCGTCTTATGCCACGACAGGAGGTTAAGCTAGCGTTTGTCTCCCAAGTAGCGTGATAATGAGCCTTGCCCTGCCATTTGATCTTCCCATAGTCAGCATAGGTGTTGATGGCAGCTCAAAGAGAGAATGGGAAGAGAAAGGGCTCACATGATACTCAAAATCGTCTCTCCCAGGATCGGTAAGGTCTTTACCTATTAACAGATCAGCTCATACATTCGGTAATAACATTCGAGCCTACTGACTTGTATCCTCACGTAGCCGATGGTTCAGAACGGCGTCGATTGCCGGCACGTTGTCCTCTGCCGTAGTAGTCCAATAAGTTTGAGGCACCATATCCGCCTCATCATCGAACATGTCATCATCGTCTTCATTGTAGTTTGACACTTTTGCAGCCTTTCTAGTGGAAAAGCGTACTTCTCCGTGTGCTGGAGTGACGTCTCGAGCAGGCTGAGCAGAACGACGTTGTTGCTTCTTAGCAGCAAAAGCTCGACGAGATCCACCGTAGGCGTCTATATCTGATTCGCTATCGGAGAGTGATTGGCCCGAGGGAGTGTGCTGCTTGGATGCTATGAACATTTGGTTAGCCCCAGAAGGAGGTTTGATAGCCAAGCAGCCGGAGAAGAGGAGATTGTTGGCATTACCTTGATTAGAGATATTGTGTTTTCGTCGCTTCCGTACAGGGCCACTCCGAATATCTGAAGCAGAGTCATCGTCCTCAGAGTCATCATCAATCTGAACACTCGACTCAGTAAAACGCTCGTGAAGTCTCTGGAAGGGGTCACCTACAATTTGTCGTGATGGACGAGGTCGACCCTGTTACGCTTGAATCAGTGAAGTGACATGACATGCACTGTGGAGGACTTACACTCCGTCGGAGACCATAGAGTTCGGGGTCATTCAGCATGTAATCATCAGGTTCGACGCCGATCTTTCTTTTCCGCTGGCGAGGAGAATCTTGTGATGAGGACCGCGCGTCCGGTGGAGATGTAGTATTGGCAGCACCTGGTGTTGCCATATCGTAATCGGGATCGTCAGAGCCGAGAGCATCCTCTTCATGCGACGATTCAGCATCAGAGTCACGCATCCTACTATCTTCTCCATCCTCGTATCGCTCGCTCGGTGGAAATGAAGCAGGGGCATTGGGAAGATCGATTGCCTCGGAAAGATCGCTTTCACTGTCTGGTGTCACAGCCCCATTGGTCACAGGCTTGCCAGAGGGAGGAGATAGGTGTCCGTTTGAGTACGGAAGAGTGGTGGTAGTTGACGCCGTTGGTTGATACACCAGGCCGCTCGCTAGGACACCGACAAGTTAGCATTGAATGATGGCAAGCAGGAGATCCGGCTTTGCGCATTCAGCACAGCAATTCGGACAGTAGGCGACCAAGGAAACACTGAGAACAGCTCTGTAAACTTGCTTGAAGATGGAGAAACATATGTGTATGATGGGGAAAGGACTATTGATGATGAAGTTGATGAAAGATGTTTTGCGGGTAGGCAAGCGTTCTGGGAGCCATGGAAGCGGTAAGACTGCACGTAGAGCATTCCACTGATATGCAGAAATCCACAAGGACACTGACTGAGATATAGACGGCATAGGGACTGTGGTGCATAGGGGGGCCCAAAGGTGGAGATGGCCTTGTCCAGCCGTAGGCGGATGTACAGAATCGACCCGCGAATTGGTGCATGCAGGGCGACAGGAAACAGATGATCTACTTACAAGCCATGGCTATGAGGGCCTATTGTCGTATCTTATATCGTCGTCAGTGTGGTGTTGTGTGGTAGGTAGATTGTATGTGTGTGAGTGTGAAGTATAGTGGTAGGAAGTCAAAGGCCGAGCCTCCAAAGCGCTACCGACTTCCTCCCGCAGTGTCAGCCTCACTTTAACCTTCGCTAAGCCGACACCCCACCGAGCCTTGCATGTGAATTCTTGAGTCTTCACAGACATTGCGCCACAGTCTCGTTCCGTTTGTGCTGTCTGAGCACTGTCAAGTTCAAGAGTCTTTAGCCTTTGAGGGTAGTGTGCCTTTCATCAGATCTTTCGCACCTGAGAGGATACTGCTGTTACTCAAACCACAGCTTGCCTTCTTGAAAGGAAGGGAACAGCCACAATGGCCGACCGACTTACCCGGTATGTATAAGCCAAAGCCTTCGAATTTCATTGTTTGTATAAGATCACTATTGACCATATCTCGCCCGCTGTAGTATTGCTATTGTGAATAATGACAAGGTGCGGGACACTTTCACCTATACAACCGTCTTAAATAATGCTAATGATTCGCTTCTCAGTGCAAGCCAAAGGTACCGGACGCTAGCTGTCCCTTCATACAGTCACCATAACTGATTGATATATCAAGAAATGCCGTCAAGAATGCAAGAAATCATGCCCAGTCGTGCGAACTGGGAAGCTCTGCATCGAAGTCACCCCCGACTCGAAGATCGCCTTCATCTCGGAGCGACTTTGTATTGGATGTGGTATCTGCGTAAAGAAGTGCCCTTTCGGTGCCATCAACATCATCAATCTACCAACAAACCTGGAGTCGCAAGTTACGCACCGCTACTCTGCAAACAGTTTCAAGCTGCATCGGCTTCCTATGCCAAGACCTGGACAAGTCCTGGGGCTAGTTGGAACGAACGGAATCGGCAAGAGTACTGCCTTGAAGATACTCAGTGGCAAATTGAAGCCAAACCTGGGACGATATGATGACCCGCCAGACTGGGAAGAGATATTGAAATACTTCCGGGGGTCCGAGCTTCAGAGTGGGTTCGCTTTAACACTCGCCTGAATACATGCTGAAGGAAGTCTAGATTACTTCACAAAGGTTTTGGAGGATGATCTCAAGGCTGTTGTCAAGCCGCAGTATGTCGATCAGATCCCAAAAGCCGTAAAGGGAACAGACAGAAGCGTACACACGTTGCTTAAGGCTCGCTGTCAAATGGACAATCTTAAGGAAATTATGGATGTTCTGGGTATGGTACGCTAGCGAGAGATGAGAAGCAAGGCTAACAATGTCACAGAATTGAACCAGGTAGCCGACCGAGATATTGACAAGCTTTCTGGTGGAGAGCTACAGCGATTTGCGATCGGCATCGTTTGTGTCCAGAAAGCTGATGTGTATGATCACGATGCTTCATTTGCTGGTCAGTGGCTGACCTATATCAAGCTACATGTTTGACGAGCCATCTTCATACCTTGATGTCAAGCAACGTCTCAGTGCAGCCAGAACCATCCGCAACCTTCTACGTCCAGACGACTATGTTATTGTTGTTGAGCACGATCTGTCCGTTCTGGACTACTTGTCCGATTTCATCTGTGTTCTGTATGGCAAGCCTGCTGTCTATGGTGTTGTTACACTCCCGGCCTCCGTCAGAGAAGGTATCAATATCTTTCTTGACGGCAATATCCCCACGGAGAACCTACGTTTCCGAGAGGAATCCTTGACTTTCCGTATCGCCGAAGTGGGAGAAGATTATATGGCCGACAAGGCAATGAGTTACAGCTATCCAGCTATGGAGAAAACTCTAGGGGACTTCCACTTGCAAATCGAACCCGGCAAATTTACTGATTCTGAGATAATCGTCATGATGGGCGAAAATGGAACAGGCAAGACAACCTTCTGTAGACTGCTAGCTGGCTCCGACAAGCCCGATGGTACCAAGTCCGTCCCAAAGATGAACATTTCCATGAAGCCTCAGAAGATTACTCCCAAATTCACAGGCACAGTTCGCCAGCTTTTCTTTAAGAAAATCAAGGCTTCATTCTTGAATCCTCAATTCCAAACAGACGTTTACAAGCCTCTGAAGCTCGACGACTTTATCGACCAAGAAGTTCAGAATCTATCCGGTGGTGAATTGCAGCGTGTAGCAATCGTTCTTGCCCTAGGGATTCCAGCAGACATTTATCTCATCGATGAGCCAAGTGCATACCTCGACTCCGAACAGCGTATCATCGCTGCTCGTGTCATTAAGCGCTTCATCATGCACGCAAAGAAGACTGCTTTCATCGTCGAGCACGATTTTATCATGGCTACCTACCTCGCTGACCGTGTCATTGTCTTCGATGGCCAGCCTTCAATTGAGGCGAGGGCCAACACGCCTGAGAGCCTGCTGACCGGATGCAACAAATTCTTGAAGAACCTGGATGTCACTTTCCGCCGTGATCCGAACAGCTTCCGCCCTCGTATCAACAAAGCCAACAGCCAAATGGACCAGGAACAGAAGCTGAGTGGGAAATTTGTAAGCTGACTACCCTCTATATCCCCATGTTAAACTCACTCTAACCACACAAACAGTTCTTTCTGGAGAATGAGAGTTAAAAGGGCATCCTAAAGAGCCCACCTCCAAGTAATGACGCCACAGGCACAGTGAAGACCCTGGGCGCTGGTGAAGGCGCCCGCAAGCACAACGTGGAAGTTCCTGACGAGGAGACTTGTGCTGACGAGGGAGACGACGAGGATGACTAACAATGGCGACGGCGGTCTACCTCCTGTCACAGTACCCTAATGCTAAGCCTCTAGGTGATGCTGTATGGTCTCACATACAGCCACTAGGTACGAGGACAGAGGCCTCTGGTACAAGGGGCTTTGATGGGTCAAGCTAGGTGACCGCCGTCCAAACGGTGAACATGCAGTATGAATGCAACGAGCCATGAATTGGGAGCATGCCATTTGATGAGTCTGAAATTTATCTAGATGAGAAAGCACAATCAAAATTAGATAATAAAACATTTGGCGAAGACCGCTCCCTCAGAATTTGCATCCCTGATACTGGCTTGCAAATCCCTGTAGGAACAGCATGTCGGAAGAGCTTATCATAATAGTGTAAATCCTGCAGGCAAATAAGTTGGCTTTTAAAACCACCCAACCTAGGCACTCACTCTTCCTCAACCATCTCCCCCTCCTCACTCCCCGAATGCACGGCCGGCTCCTCCTTGACCGGCACCACCGGTTCCGGCGTCTTCTCCCTCCTACTCCTCTTCCCGCCTTCATCCCTCCTCACCCGCTTCCTCCCGCTGCCGATACTCTCCCCATCACTTTCCCTCCGTCTCCTCCCACCACTGCTGCTTCCCCCACCACCATAGTCAAGCTCATCTCTTGAGCCCCTTGGGTCACCCCTCGTACGATAAAGCCTCTCCCTCTCTTCTTCCCTATCCCGCCTTTCACGGTCATAGTGACTCAGGCGAGGTGGGTGACTGGCTATTCGTTCACGTTCTCGAGAGCGAGGAGGAGGTGAGAGACCCGTGGAACCGGATTTGTGGTATTGGCGTTCACGATCCGCCATGGCTTTACGGCGGTCAGCTTCGTAAGCGTCAAGTTCAGGGGTACGGCTGCCGCGACGGCGGTCGTGTCGATCTATTGGATTCGAGTGGCGATGGGAGGAGATGTGACCATTGCGGGGATCGCGGTCACGATGGTCTCGGGTTCTAGAGCGGTCACGCTTGCTGGAGTGCCGATCATCTTCCTCTTTCTCTTTGATGCGGCGTATAACTTTCTCGAAGGCTTGACGGCGGAGATCTTCGTTGTCGAGGGCTTTGAATTCATCGAAGTGGGAAATATGGGGACGGACGGAATCCCAGGTTGTGCTTGAGGTAATTGGAGGCTTTTCGAGATGCTTGATCTTTGACCGGAGACCGTCAATTAAGCGGCGTTGCTGGCGCTCAGAGGTGTGTTTATCATCTTCGGATCGGCGAACGACTTTTTCAAGCAGGCGGTCAAAGATAAGATGTAGAGTGTCTGATGGGATAGAAGCTGTGCGGCGATCCGTAGACATCAAGTCTAGGAATTCTTGGTATGTAGTTTTAGGAGTTATTTCATACCGTTTGTCTTCTAAGACATCGAGCACATCGTTCCGTAGAGGGCGGAATGCTCTCTCTTCTTCTTCGACCATGTCCCAGAAGAGATCTAGAGGAGTTGAACCAGGCTGTCCAAGCATAGCTACGTACCTAGGATCCTCGTGGACTTCCGGCAATATATGCATCCACTTCGTGCCCGCTTTAATTTTACCATCCGCCTTTAATTCCTTCAACAGATCCATATATCGGTCTCTGTTCTGCCTTTCTCGTCTTTGCTTGAGATTCTTCTCTCGCTGGCGTTCGTCGTTGAATGTACGCTCCAGGGACTTGATATGATTCTCGAAAGCTGTCAAAATGTCCGACTTGCTAAGGGTTCTAAACTTATCATCTGTTTTGAATTTTTCATTCGATTCAATGACCTCCTGCGCTTCCGACCATCTCGTGTACGGTTCAAGATCCAGTGCCTTCAGCAACCCTACAAGATCGTCCATAGCAGACTTCCGCGTGAGAGCCTCGCGTTCGATGTTTGCCTTTTTGAGCTCGATTATGTATTCCTCAAAAAGCTGCCGTCGCTCAGTATCATCGCTTGTGGACCTGAAGATTGTCTCACCCTCAATGATTGGACGCGCCGTCTTCCATCGAGTGTAATGCTTTATCTCTGGATGACTCCTCAGCATGGTACCGAAGTCTGCACGAAGTTTGGCAAGCCTCTCCTTCGCGCGGTCTTTCTCCTGCATCCGAACCTCAATGGCATATTTTTCGAAAGCTGCTTTGCGATCCTTTGGATCTTTTAAGGCTCGATATTGAGGATCTTTTATCGTTGCTCGCATAGTCTGCTCCCAGGTCCAGTCAGGCTGTACGTTCGATCTTCGGAGAAGTTTAATGAAAGCTGCTTCAGCTTCCTCAAATGTCGAATAGTCTGGCTCATTTTGCTGTGCATTGAGTATAGGCCCCTTCGATCCATTCATGTCTCCATAACCGATCTGCCTGTCCGGGCCTGCTCGCTCGCCATAGTCATCTCTGTCACGCTGTTGAGGGTAAGAGGAGAAAGAAGCCGTGCCTCCTGCTACAAACTGAGGGGCACTGTAAAGTATCAGCTCTGGCGACTCTGGGCACTTTAGACAGGCTACTAACGGGAGGGAAGGTTTTGGTGTGGGAGCAGTTTGAGCCAGGGCGCTCTTATAGACTTCTGGCATCCCCCATGAGCTCTGCTTTGTCTCAGTATTATACCAGTACTTCCTGTTTCAAGCCGTGAGCATGATAACGAAGATGATGATAATAGTCACGAAATATTCACCTGCCCCCTTCCGCAGTATATTCTTTCCAAGGTTGATTTGCTAAGGCCCGCTATCCCATATTAGCTTCATTAATCCACACTCACGCATCCGCGAATACTTACCTCTGCTGGAGTCATCAGTTCCGCAGGCTTTGTCCATTGCGTTGCCTTCGTTACCGTATTATAATAGTAAACACGTCCTTCAGCATTGCGAGCTTCTGACCATAGGCCAGGCGGAGCCGCAACGCCATTGGCACCGTTCATGATGCTGCCAAACAGGACGCTAGCGTCCTTGCTCGAGAAGGAAGTCTCTCACTGTTGGTGGCTGTGAGGTGAATTTTGATGAAGATGTGGTGGTAGCCGGCGGACGTTGAATCCTTTCCCATTACATGCGGCTCGGCGGGAAGTTCCGGGGCTACTGAGGCCCGGGATTTTACTTCCTATCCAGCGTAACAATTAATAGCGTCGCGCTAAGAAAACCGCCAAGCTTACATGTATATAATACCTACTAGAAGCTTCCATCCGGCAACAGGTGTATCTATCTATCCTTTCTGAGCAATGGAAACTTCTAGTGGGCTGTAAATAACATTAGCGTTTTGTGGCGCGCTATTAATTGTTATGCCTGTAGGGAAGTAGCATTCGAGCACCGTAAAAGTAGATTTTAGTTGATAACTATTCACTAGCTCTGAATGTGGGTTGGAAGGGCTGAAGATGCTAGAACGAAAATATCCCGGGCAGAGGATTTCATTTGATGGCCACCTATGCACCGTTCGCTATGTCGGTCCTGTTAAGAATACTAAAAAGGGAGATTGGCTTGGGGTAGAATGGGATGACCCTAGCCGTGGCAAGCATGACGGGAGCCATGAAGGCGAACGATACTTTCAATGTAGGTATGAGAGCTAAGCTGCTGTTCCTCTATGGTTTGGGATCTCTATGCTGGTCAACGTTTCTCTCGAAACAATATTCTTATTATCCAGGTCGGCCTTTCTATGATTAGGTCTGTTCTCATTCAATGCCGTTCTTTCTCTCAATTATATCTCAAAGCCTATTGTAATCGATGGTAGTACCTAAGTTTGCTATGCACACGTTCTTATTTGTGGCCTAGGTATTAGTGGTCACCCAACTGCAGGCTCATTTGTTAGACCTTCCAGGCCTAGTGATCCGCCACTGAGCTTTCTAGATGCATTGACAAAGAAGTACAGTTCATCTGCTGGACCCAAAGATACAGCTGCGGAAGAAAAGATTCAGATCAGTGGCAAAACGGTCGAGGAGGTCGGCTTTGACAAGATAAGCCGGCAGCTGGCCGCTTTACAGGAATTGAAGATCGTCGTCCTTGATGATCTTTGTGTCGCCGGCGTCGAAAGCTTTCCGCAAGAAGCAGAGGGCCATGCGGTCGATCCCACGAATCCTGATTCACGGTTGTCTTTTGTGGGGGAACTAAACTCCAAGGATCTAAGCATCGTTGAACTCGACTTGAGTAGGAATTTGCTTGAGACCTGGATCGATGTCATAGGCATCTGTGGTGCACTTAAGTATCTGGCAGCACTCGAACTTAAGTGTGTATTCAAGACCAAGTCACCAGCTGTGTGATCTCTTGTCTTACTTAATTCATCTCAGTGGAAACCGCTTCAGAGACACGGATTGCCTTTTTCCAACGGCCGCAAGTCATTCCTTCAAAGGCATTAAATTACTCGGATTGAACAACACTCTACTCTCCTGGCACGAGGTCCGTAGTCCTATTATCTGACTGCAATCTATTGCTCATACATATCTATAGATAGTATCTATAACCTCGAACTTCCATTCAGCGAGAATGTTATCCCTTGCTTCTAATGGTCTGAAGACCTTGACCACGCCGTTGCATATAAAATGCATAGATAGGCTTGATCTTTCCTTCAATGGCCTACAGTCACTACAGTCTATTGCCTGCCTAGCAGAACTTCCGAACCTCACGAGGCTCAGCCTCCGTTCGAATCCTTTCACACTTCCTCTCCCTCCAGGGCCTTTCCGAACGCAACCCTCCAGTGCTACTATCCGCTTCCAGTCTCTCAAGGAGCTAGATCTATCATCCACTGCTATCAGTGACCTTTCTACCCTGGACTCAATATCTATCTTCTCTCCCGCCCTCACAAAGCTTCTCACGAAACAAGCCCCACTAACCACCACTCCATCAGCAACGCTCCACACCATTGCACGTCTCCCAGGTATTACGGAGCTAAACTATCAATCAATAACCAGAGATAGTCGGCAGAACGCAGAAATCTTCTACCTTGAATATGTAGCAAGACAATTCGC
Organism: Cladonia squamosa; assembly: GCA_947623385.2. Taxonomy (NCBI): domain Eukaryota; kingdom Fungi; phylum Ascomycota; class Lecanoromycetes; order Lecanorales; family Cladoniaceae; genus Cladonia; species Cladonia squamosa. The sequence goes on from OX392384.1 coordinate 766,686, forward strand.
TTCCGCAACTACCCCCAACGAAGAGCAAGAAATACTCACCCAAAACCCACGCTACAAACCCCTCTGCAAAATCCACTACGAGCCCGAAATCATAAAAAAGCAACCCGAACAAACAGACGCCGGAACTCTAAAAGCGCGCGTAACGAAATTCACATTCTACATCTCAACGCAAGACCTCCAAACAGCGCGCCACCAACTCTCCCTCCTCCCCAGATCCCTAACATCCCAACCCCAACCCTCCTCCCCAAAACCCCCTCAAAAAGAAGACCCCCAAACCCAACCCCCAGCCCTAGAAAAAACCTACCTCATCCCCCTCACAATCTCCACCTACGCCCTCATCGGCATCGCCGCCCGCCTCTTCACCATCCTGCCCCACTCTATAAAACTTATTCTCGAAACCGACGAATGGGATCCCGTTAGTGGAACCGAGGAGGAGGAGGGGTGGAGCGTTAGTGAGGATGAATCCGAGGATGAAGAGAGGAAGGTAAGGGAGGATGGAAAGGGGAGAGATGAGAGTCGATGGAAGAGACGGGAGATGGAGATTCCGGCGGGGACTAGGATGGTGGGGTTTTTTGTTGAGGGGGGGAGGGCGAGGGTGAGGGTTGAGTTGAGTTGATGGGGGAAGGGGGGGAATGGGAGATGGGGGGGGATATGTGTGTTTTGATCTGGGTATGGTGGATTGATATTCAGGTAGTATACTTCTAGGAGAAAAGCACCTTAGGGAGATATGGCCTGGGTCGATCTTAGTCCTGCCAAATAACTGTCCATATAATAGCCTATTACCGTAAGCTGGTGGATCTGCATAGGCTGAAAGCACCCCACACAACGAACACAAGGTTCAGGAGTTGTTGTACCATACATAATCGAGCAAAAGCATGCGTATAGAGGGCCGAAATTTGTTTGAATATGCTAATTGCCAGAACAAAGTGTCCAGAAATTGTTGTATCACAGATAGTGAAGCAAAAGCATACGTGTAGAGGGCCAAAATTGTTTGATTCTCCTAACTGCCAGAGTATGCTATGATAATTGCGAACCATCTCGCGTCCAAACATATCGCTTCATGCTCTGTCAAGCCAACTCAATACAAAAGAAGTGGAATAAAAGGCATGCATCAAGGTCCTGACGATGATACATACTATGCCTGACAACTAATTCCGCATGCGCGCATGCAAAACTGTGATCTGCTCCAATAAATGCAGAAGTTGCTCAGCGACTTCGTTGGATTGAAAACTCCCGTCATCTCTTTCGATAACGATGGATGATGATGATGATGAATTCTCCTTGCCTTTCAAACGCCCTCATATGCTCATCGCTTCTTCCTTTCTCACGCAATGCTAATAGTGGCTCCGACTCTAGATTTGGCATAGGACTATCTCATGCCCTCGAATCGTTTAAATGTGTAGCCGATGAATGGGAGACTCATGTCTGCTGCGTGGTCGTCGCTCAATGCCTCGGCCTGCGCACGATGTTGGGCCGTTGTGTCATCTTGATTGATTTCGTCAATTGGGAAGTAGGAGACATCGACGTTAGATTTTAGGTTAGGCTCGAAGGGTGCGCGGATTGTGCGTAGCTTGTCCCATTCAACACCGTTGAAGAATGGATGGGCTTTGATTTCTTGGCTTCCATTCGGGCCCGACTGGCTGCCCAGCCGGTCAGATACATCACAGAGCATTCTGAGAGAGCTAGCTTAGTAGTAGTCCTACGACGTGTTGGGAAGATGGGGAACATACCTCCGAATGCAGTCCTCTGCGCACTCCCATTGTTCTGCTTCTCTACTCTGCAAGAGCGGGTTCTCGTCGGGGAAGTATAACGAGCTGCGCCAATTGACAATCTTGCGATAGGTATCATGGGCGTCTTCGGCGCAGAATGGAGGCCAACCGACCAAGCATTCGAACATGATGGCTCCCACAGACCACCAATCACAAGCAAAGGAATAACCCTGCCCGCTGAAGATTTCAGGGGCGATGTAATCTGGAGTGCCAACAGTAGAATATGCAAGAGCTCTACGGTTTGATTTGCGCCATGTGTTAATGAGACTTCGGTTACTGATTGTAAGGTTGATCTGATCTAAGGTGACGGAGTTTCTGTTTTTGGGCTTGTTTGAAGAGCCTTTTTGCAGGAGCTCCTGGTAGTATGCATTGTCATGCTGTTTGTGAAAACCAGTGGATAGGCCAAAATCTGTGAGCTTGACATGGCCTTTATGATCCAAGAGAATATTATCGGGTTTGATGTCACTATGACCTTGTCAGCATGATTCCGTCAATAGACTGCAATTAATATAAGGCTGTGGAATTGCGGAATCGTAACTGGTGACGCGAAGAGACTGTTTTCCGGAGTTTGAAAGGAAAATTTGACCACGAAATTGCAAACCGAGGAATATTGTGTCGGTAATGACGTCCTTGCGTAGGAACTGAAGCAAGGCGAAAAAGGCTGATCAGCACTCACCGATGGATATAGCCATGCTTATGCACCGATTCGATTGCCAAGATAATTTCAGCCATGTAGAACCTCGTAATCGGGATAGAGAAAATCTCGTATTTGATAAGCATAGTCATCAAGTCACCCCCTGGCAAGAACTCCATTAACATATAAAGAAAGGTGTTGTCTTGAAACGTGGTGTGCAATTTAACAACCCAAGGGCTGTCCGACTCTGCTAATATATCACGTTCTGCACGCACGTGTGCTAGCTGATCTTTCTTGAACATCTCGGTCTTAACAAGTGACTTCAGTGCGTAGATTTTGCCGTCCCGCTTTCGCTGAACAAGCTTGACCTCTCCGAACGCCCCTTTGCCGACCCGATTTAGGGTTATGAAATTTGCCGCCGTTTCTTTGGTGCGTAAAAAGCGAAGATATTGGTTTTCGTTAATGCGAGTATTCTCAGCCTGCTTTCTTTTCTCATGATCTGATTTGGTTTCGTTCTTTAAGAAAGTCTCGAGCTCACGAGCACTAGTTGGGAAGCTTGGGTCAGCCAATCGACTTCCATATTCTATCATATGCATGAAGAGGTGCGTTGAAACAGGGCTCCCCCCGTGTCTAAGAGACTTACCGAATGTTACGGTCACGAGCACGAGCTATATTCTCTTTGAAGAAAGTCTCGACGGTGGAATGAAGGGCTTGCCCACGCTTTTGAATATTCTGACTGTACTTGTTCGGAATTTTTTCTGGCATTTCGATCTCCTGGGCAGGAGACAAGGACGGGCTGGTAGCATTTCCGCCAGAAGGATTAAGGAGGCTCCCTTGGTTTTGCTGGTTTGTGACGTAACTCTGGTGGTTACGGTTTTGCTGGCTCTGCGGCGTCTGGCTGTTTGGGTAAAGCCTTGAGCTTGGGGAGGGTTGTCGACCAAAGGGGCTGGATTGTCGTGGAGGTGCTCCAAGATTCTGGTTGGAAAATTGGCGAGCGAGGTTTGAAGTTGGATCATTCGCATTATAGCCTGTTTGCCGCTGTTGGTAAGACGGTTGCGGCGCTGGAAGGTTTTGTGTCTGGTATTGGGTTTGGTACTGCCCCTGGTATTGGGACTGCTGATAGGGGGATTGTGGTTGGTTGTATTGAGGCTGATACGCTCCAGTGGGGAAATAGCCCCCCTGCTGGTTGGCATAGTTGTTCTGTATCTGGGCACCACCATATTCGTTGTTGGCCTGAGTGGGTGGGAAGACCGACTGAGGGAAGGTTGAGGGGGTCGTGGGGAAAACACGCTCATTTGTGGGTGTGTAGTTGCGCTCATTGTTGTAATTGGCTCCTCCCATACCGCCAAAATTCAGATGTAGCTTTTTATTTGGATCCATATTCGAGTCCTGAGTCGTATGATATGATGGGTGAAGGTGTGTTCCAGGTGAGTTAGGTTAGTGGAGAAAGCTTGACGTGAAGATCAATGATCTATTACAGCGGTGAACGGCCTCAGCGCGCTAGAGAGTGAACAATGCAAAGTGAGACTAGGCGCGGCAGAGACTCAGGTGAACAGCAGGCACTTGGAATGTCTACGAGGGGTGGGTTTTGTCTGAATTTCTACTGTAGATAGCCCCTTTATGTTGAGTACAATGCCTGCACATAGCTAAAGAGGGGCCAATGCTACACTGGACGGGCTGGGGGCTGCAGGCCCGCAGGCCGTAGAGGCCAATGAGGTAATCCACACACCCCTGAGTACAGGCCAGTAGAATCTTTCGGCGTCTATTGATCCTTCAGCGCTCCAATTTGTGAAGCAGAGCCTCCAAAGAGAAGGGTTTCAGGGGTTGTACATAATTCGATGTTCCACTTATGACGGGGCGGAACGCCAACGGGCTTCTAGAACATCAGCGGCTAGACCTCCCGAGAAAAGTCTAGGCTGCTGAATTACCTTAGGATAGACGTTTTTGGTAGCAGTGCTTGAAGAGCTTGAACAGCAGCCAAACCCAGTGCTGTTCCTCGATAAAAGCCTCGCTGATGGCGGATAAGCCGCCTGCCACAGATGCCTCGCCAGCATCTGGCCCCAAGCCGGCGGGGAACCCTGCGTTCAGGATGATGGGTAGGTCCGTATTCTAGTACTTTACCAGAAGCAGTCAACTAACGCGTGCCATCACTAGGTATGCCCAACTTCAAATTCAAGCTACCTTCTCGTAACTGGCTTATATTCTGGGCTATCACGGGGACTTTCACGTCTAGCCTCTTATACGATCGCTACCAGAAGAAGATAGCACAACGCAAATGGTGCAACTTCGTCTCCAGATTGAGAGAAGAGCCATTGCCTTCCACGGCGATGCCCCGGAAAGTCACCATTTTCCTGTCTGCACCTCCAGGAGACAGCCTTCGTCCAGCTCGGGACCATTTTCATGAGTACATCAAGCCAATACTCGTCGCTGGGGGTTTGGACTGGGAAGTTATTGAAGGAAGGAAGGAGGGCGATGTACGAGCAGGTCTAGCTAAGAAGATACGGAAATTACGAAAAAGGAATGGCGAGACGTCGCCTTCGGAAACTTCAGACGGCGACCTAGAGGAAGCGACAGCAGATGACCTGTTTTACGAAGTTCGGAAAAGGAGTGGGGTTACAGAATGGGACGGTGTGCAAGGTGACCTAGTTTTGGGTAGGCATACCTGGCAAGAATACATCCGCGGTCTTCACGAGGGCTGGCTAGGTCCTTTGGACCCACCACAAGCCACAGAATCCACGGAAACTAAAATTGAACCATCACAACCTCCATCCTCCGACTCGCCCTCATCAGAAACCTTATCCGGAGAATTAGCCTCAGATTCTAATTCCAGTATCGAAGCTCCAACGCCGGATCCTTCCCCCAAGAAAGCTGCAAAGGCGTCACCGACCCCTCCGTACATCCTACCTCGGGACTACCCCTCCTGTCCTACACCTCCCTTCCCACCAGCTTCTATAGAGCCCTCACTTCCACTTCCTCTACCTCATCTTCTCGGCTTTCTCAACACGCCGACCAGAGTATACCGCTTTCTCACGCGTCGATATTTGGCTGACTCAACTGGTCGATCCGTTGCAGCATTAGTATTAGCTTCGCAAAGCCGCCCCTACGCCCAATCCGCAGAATTTGTTTCTGCCCTAGACCCAGATGAGACGTTATCGAAGCCACTCCTATCCTCTGAAGGTGCTATCATCCAGAACAACGAGCCGTGGGAACAAGAGATTGCTCTGGCGCAAGAACGGAGAGAATGGCACAAGAGCGCATTCAAAGCGAACGAGCCAGGGGAGACGACGGAAAGACCTTGGCAGGAGCCAATGGTCATTGATAGCAGGATAGGCCAGAGAATGAGCCAGTTCGAGCTAGAAGACGGTGCAGAGGAGGAGGCATCGAGAGTGGATGCGGAGAAGAGAACAAAAGAACCAGGGGTAATAGAGCGGGTAAGAAAGTGGACTGGTTTGGAGAAGCAAGGCAAGAAAGGGTGGGACATGGGTCTTGAAGGCGACGATGACGAGTGAAAGCCATCTCATGGTCTGTCTGAATAATTGCAAAAGATATAATTGCATTGCGGCGGCGCGAGCATTCACTAGACCTGCCTTGGTACGCGGCCAGGGTGTATGTACATTACTGACATCTCGGTTCCAATATACCCATCTCTTATTCAAACATTGAAAAGCCGTGCAATAGAATAAATGCCGTCAATGATTTTCTGTCAGTCCCGTGTCACGACATTACTCCTGATGCAAGAGACGCGCATACCGAACTGACATCAGCATTGAAACCGGCTCTTCTACAGCTTTGCTATGATTGGCCCAAATCAGATCTAGGTACCTGAAAGCCTAAATCCACACACGCGATCTTGACAGCTCCATCCAACCAACTTCCATCTCCCAAACCGGTTTGAAGCGCCCCGGAAAAAATGGCTTCAGATCCACCTATGTCATGGCATCCCATCCCTCCTTCCCCTACTGCCCTTCCGTCCTATCATCACCACCACCACCACCACCACCACCATGGTCCACCGCCCTCAATCCAACGGCACCCCCACCAAACCCGACGACCTCGAATCCGCCATCCAGTCTACGCGTCGAAAACCGCGCTTCAAAGACATCGTCAACCTCACCGTCCATAACGCCTACCACGCCGAACTCAAACGCAAATTAAAAGAAAACGTTGACCGCGATGGGCTGGAAAAATACCGCAAATCCCAAGCCGAGCTCAAAGAGATTAAGAACAAGAAAGTAAGGAGGTTCTATGAGGCGCAGAATGAGCGATTGAACGATTGGTTGGAGGTGGATACCTTGGTTATGAGCATGGCGGATGAAGTGCTGGATAGTATGAACCCGCAGGATGTGGATGGCGATGGGGTGGCGGAGGTTGGGGGGAAGTTGAAGAGGACGGGAGGGGATATTGGGCCGTTGTTGCCGGAGGATGAGAGGGAGAGGAGGAGGACGGGGGAGAGGAGGGCGAAGTGGGCTATTAATGTACTTCCCATACCCAGGTCTCCAATTTTTCTCCCAATTGCCGCAACAATTAGCTCCAGAGAGATTGATATACTGATATACCTTGCCCCATCTAGATCAACGTCCTAGCCAACATCCTCCTCCTCATCGCAAAGATAACAGCAGCCTTCTTCTCCAGCTCTCTTTCCCTCCTCGCCTCCCTTATCGACTCCGCCCTCGATCTCCTCTGCACTCTAATCATCTACACCACCAACGCCCTGGTCGCATGGAACCTCTCCCGCCTCGCGCACAAATTCCCCGTCGGCCGCCGCCGTCTCGAACCCATCGGCATCCTCGTCTTCTCCATCATCATGATCGTCTCCTTTCTCCAAATCCTGCAAGAAAGCGTCACGAAACTACTCCCCGGGAACGGGAATCGGGAAGCCGTAGTATTACCACCGGTAGCAATTGGCGCCTTAGTTGCAACTGTGGTGATAAAGGGAACAATCTGGATCGGCTGTGCCCGAGTAAAAACAACACAAGTCATGGCCCTCGCCCAAGACTGCAAAACAGACGTAATATTCAACACGCTCTCCCTCCTCTTCCCCCTCCTCGGCCACTTCCTCTCCCTCTGGTGGCTCGACCCCGTCGGCGCCGCCCTCCTCTCCCTCTTCATAATCTACGACTGGGCCATGACCTGTCTCTCCAACGTCGCGCGTCTCACCGGCTCCGCAGTCTCAGACCACGTTTTAAAGAAAGTTATGTTCGTGGCATGGCGGTTTGCACCCGTGGTGGATGCTTACAAGACGATTACGGCATATCATGCGGGGGATGGGGTGTGGGTCGAGCTGGATATTATGTTGGATGGGGAGGTTAGGTTGAGTAGGGCGCATGATGTGGCGGAGACGCTGCAGTATTGTCTGGAGGGACTGAGGGAGGTGGATAGGGCGTTTGTAACGGTGGATTATGCGAGTCAGGGGCCGACGGGGCATGCGGAGGGGTGAGTGCGTGAGTGGGCGGATGGAGAGGAGGGGAGATGGGGAGCATGATTAGGTATTGTTTTAACACTCTCGGCCTTTTGGCCCTGAAAATATACCATATGCTGCGTTGGGGGGTGGTTGAGTGGGTACCCTCACCACCGATCTACGAGGTGAGGTTGCTCTACGACGTTCAAAGCGAAAGAAAAAAACCTCACATAGGTATAGTGGCTGCTCATTGTGTTGTGATGACCTGAGTTACCGAGGGTTACCCACTAGTCGGTATCAGATTGTTATCGGGGTGGCGAAAGGGAGGGTCATCGGTTAGAAGGAGAGGACATGTTGATTTAACACTGAGGGGGGCTTTGGGGGGGGATATGCTGCGATGGGTGGGGCGTTGTGGTGGTTGGGGTTTTATGGTGGATGGAGTTTGCGTTGCGTGGTCTATGCATTGCGTGGTCTATGTATTTTGGGAGCGTATCATTAAAAGTTGGCCTTGTGGCGTATGTATAGAAGGAGCATGTACTCTATAGAGGTGTCACCATAGCATGCGGGTATGGGGATTTGTGGAGCTCATGCATTGCAAAGGTGTAGTAGATAAGGGCTTCGAGGTACTAGGGAATGCTCGAATTGGTAGCTTACGGGCGTTGGAGTCGTTTGTGTTTCCGAAAACATAAATAATGAAGGGGAACCTATGCATATGAAATTTACCTTATATGCAGAGGAACGCCCTCCTTTCCCTCCCTATACACACGCAAAATGGCAGTCAGGCTCTGGAATCGGATGAGCATCATTAATGTGAAAGAATTTTATAATATCTGCGCTAGCTTTCATAATTTGTTTCATTTACATACATAGTCGAATGAGATACCAGCAATGCCCTCCTCCTCTTTTCAGCCTCTTTCTATCTGCGCATGCTCATGCAAAAGCCCAAAAGAAAGCAATCCCCACAGCAACTTCAGGTTAGCTTAGGAGAGAAATGGAGGCCCTATCCACTTCACGGTCGCTTCATATCTGTATCACACCCATCCCGCGTAGAGTTTCTATACTTTCTCTGATGAGGCGAAAGCGGTTGCTTCCGGCCATCGCTCGTGTGCTGCTGCAATGTAATCGTCATTGTATTTTGGCTCTGCTTTCCATTCTTCTAGGAGTTCAAGACCGCGGACTGCATCATCTAAGCTGCAGGTCTCAAGCGCAAGCGTCCTGATTAGGTCTTGCTGATTCTTTTCACTACTACTCGGGTCAAGCATTTGTCTTACTTTCAGACAGGCTTGTACGTGCGGGGCACTATCGTGGTGCTTCTGGAGGAAGTCGTCATTGTGCTTGGCAAGGCCTGTCGAAGCGGGAAGTAGATCGTTGAATTCGGCGTTGATGACTTCCATGGTCTTTGGTGGAAGAGGTTCGGGGAGCTTGGAGAGTGTGTGCTGGAAGCGGAAGATCTGCTCGTGAAGGGTTGGATCGGATGGTGAGATGGTGTGAGATGCTATCAAAGTGCGGAGAGCGAGGAGGCATTTCCCTGAAAGTTGTCAGTTATCGAAAGTTGGAGACTTCGACTGTGAAGAAATATACTGACTTCGCCGGATGAATACCTCAAAGGCTAATTGCTGCGCATGGATATTCTTAGGACTATACTCAAGAAGATGATTGACAGATTTCATCGCTTCCAGCAAAGGGTCAGCAGTTTGCAGGAGCAACTCGCCATTCGGATCCTTATCTTCCTTCTTGGGCTCTCCATTTTGATCTACAGCGGCTGGTTTTTTTGCATCCTTCCTTTCAGCATCAGCCTTTTCCTGCTTCTCCTTCTCCTTCCTTGCCTTCTTCTCGGCCTTCTTCCGTTCTGCACTGTCCATTTTGGCCCCGTTCACACCATTAGACAGCGAGCCATGGGCGAGATCGGGTCGATCATAGAGCTTTACATATACTTGTGCAGCAGCAATCGCTGCCCGTGAAAAGAATGGATGATCTCGCAGATGGTCTTCCCACCGTATCATATCGACGTATGCTCTTATCTGTCCTTTCCGTAATGAAAAGCTGTGGAAGTCAAACTGGTCCTCTTGCCATATGTCAAAGATAGAAGATATCGATGCGAATCGTTTGAGTGCAAGACCAAGCTTGCCTTGACGTACGTATGACTCTCCATCCTCCGTGATGTACCAAACACATTGCATATCATGCAGATCCCCAAGCGGCCCACCAGGAGCTTCATTCCTTGTAAATAAGCTCATGTTCCTTATGGCGGCTCCATTATCGTTATTTCGCAAGTGGTATTTTGCAGATTTGGTGTTAATATATCGATCACGATCATCCAATGTTCTGGCTTTTTCCATTGTCTCCGCAGCCTTTTGGGCATTTCCAAAGTGCTTCCATATTCTGGCTTTTGTCATGTGGTAGTCCACAGATTTGGGAGCTAGATCAAGCAATTCGTCGATGTATTTCATAGCTCTCTTCAGATCTCGACTGAGGTAATAATTATAGTGTTGAGCAAGAAAATAGCGTACAGAGGGTCCGAATAGTTCTGTGTCGCCATTGGCTTGTTTCTCAGCTGAGCCGTTGACCATTGGAGTAGCCCCGTCTGATGCGTAGCTATCCACCAATCCCAGTAGCATATCCTTTTTGGCGGTATTAGCATACAAAGCCTTGACATTCGCAAACGTGGAAGGTATCCCCTTGCGAAGCATGTGCTGCAAATAATGATCGGCTGCTTCCCGAAAGTCATCACCTTCCAAAAAGTCCAGTGGTATCCTTCTAGCAGCATCTCCTCGAGGGTTTTGACTTGCATAGTCGGCATAAAGATCTTTCATTGACTTGATGTCTGATCTATCGAGCCCCAAGGCAGCCTCTAAGCCTTCGAAATAAGCCCTGTATTCAGGGTTGCGTGCCAATAACGCTTGATATGCTTTCGTTGCCTCCTCGTTCCTCCCTAGGGTAAGAAGGTATTTAGCTCGCAGCTCCATGACCGAGGTTCGGTCAGGATTGTTTTTAGCTGCAGCATCGAGATGCTCCAGTGCCCGCCCTGTATCGCCCATCTCTGCAATAATAGCGTTCTTGTACAGGACAGCTTCTGCATGCTCGATGTCAGTCTTTGGGGGTACGCCTTTCAGCGTGTCCTCAAATGTCGTCAGAGTTCTCTCTGCATTGACCAAATCGCCGGCCAAGTGCTGTGCTATTGCCAGAGCCGTCCAATTCTGCCTCCAACTTGTCCGCTGTTGTAGTATCGCTCGCCGACTTTGCACGTAACCTTGGTAATCTCGCATCTGCATTTGCAGAAGTGCCAAATCCTTCTGTATCTGCTGCGATTCTGGTTCCAGCTTCAGCGCAAATTTGTAGGCCTTTATTGCCTCCTCAAAATTCTTCGCCGAACGATATAATAGCCCATAAACATGCCAACAAACGTGAGACTTCATCGAATTTTTGAGTGCAATCTTTGCAAGGGCGAAGGCTTCATCCGTGTTGCCCTGAGAGTTGATGATGAGGGCTTTCATAGCAATAGTATCGCCATGATCCGGATTTTTGCGTAGAATTTGATCTGCAGCTTTCAGACCTTTAAAAAATCAGCTTGATGACCTCGCCTAAATGATATAACAATTCGTACCCTTTTTGTACTGCTTATTTTCGTAATTCTTGACGACTTGAGTGAATAGCGAGCGCTCTTTCGAGGCCAATGGCTGAGGAGCAGGTTGAGGAGCCATGGCTGAGGAGTGAACACAAGCGAAGTGCGGTTACTTGCTAAGAGTATAGCGGCTGATGTTCAAGCTGTTGCTTGCTGTTCGTGTAGCTATAGATGTGCGCAGAGCCAGTCCAGTGCCCGAGGCGGGCCTGGTATACGAATGCCTAGGTCTGATACGTTGCGATTTGCCATTACCCTAACGATAAACCCCGAGCATTCCATGCATACTGGGTAAGGTGTTGTATTTTAGTATCAAGAAGCCGGTAGTGGTGCGTGTACTGCGTGAAAGGGCTAAAGTCCGAGCAATAGCGGAACTGGTCAAGCGACATGTACTAAAAGGGTAATATATAGAAATTCGGTCCGCTTCACGTAGAGGGGCCAGCATCTTTAATTTCCCATCATCGTCGAGCTCGAGGAAGTTACAACATATCTCGTATCATACACAATGCTATTTTTGTTCTTTCGAGAACCCGAATCTTTGGAGTGGAAACCCCTCGCCCTGTAACTCCAACGCTGATGCTGCAAAAGCACGATTGCCGTCCCGACATGCCACTATACAAGTCATTTCGACTACCGATGCGCTTCCTGCTCTGCTCGCCAGATATTTAACGCCTCCTCCCAGCCTATGCCTCTATCTCCACATCGCTCTGACACTATTGACCAACTCCTTGACCTTATGATGCCTTCCACACTCCTTTCGTTCCTAATGATGTTGGCCAGAAGCTCCGTCCGAGCTTCTCTGGGATAACAGCGCCCGCTGTAAGGGTCAAGGCGCTCGTCTATAACGCGGTCTCTTTCCTTAGCAGACTCGACTTCTTTGAGGGCAAGATCAGGGTCATTCGGATCCAAAGCCACACCAGCACAATAATTCAGAACATCAGATCGTGTTCGCCATGATTGAAAGAGGACATTATTTGTGAAGGCTCGGCAAGCTTGTGGATCGATGGGCTGCCTTATTCCCGGTCTAACTTGCCGTTCGGCTGTAGAGGCAGAATTCCATGGCATTTGCGCTGGTTTCATCAAAGCGTTCAGATTCTGTATAATGGAATCATCGATCGTGCCTCGCGATATTCGAAGGAAATCTGCCCGCCGTGGATCTCGTTAGTTGACTTAACAACAATTGCAGTATGGGAGCTAGAGTCACCTCTTAAAGCGGTCTGATTAAAGCAGAATTGGGGTGTGAGATTTGGCTGATTTGAAGGCTCTGACATTCTCTGTCTTAGCCTACCGGTCGACTCGGCCAACCTCGCGGTCTGATTCTCCTGTCTGCCCTTTGCCCAAAACAGTCCCGCCACTTTGCCGAGGATCGTGGAGATTTACAACAAATGCTATTCGCTAGAGCTGATCAAGCCCATGAAACTTATACACTATCAGCTACCCAAATATTCTGACAGAAATCCGAAGCGAGGGTTATGTTATAATGCTGTTCGGTTTGTCTGCGCTGAATGATGCTAGGTTCTCGAAGCAGATCTAAAGCATATTCTATATAAGCGCGGCGCGTATCTAGATAAGATCTTGACGCGTGCTCCCGTTGGATCCTTCGAAAATGCTGGATTGCATTGCTTTAGTCGCATTGGGTGCTCGTTGTCTAGTACGTCGAGAATTCTTTGACAAATGTACGGAGCCAACCCTTCCTCGTTGCATGGTTGGTGGAATCTTTGTCCGACTCTTCACCAGATGACAGGTATCATGCATAGGACTCGAGAGTTTTGCGCGAACTGTAACGGAGAGTTGACACTCTTCCTGGCGATAAAACATTCGGCAAACAACATTAACGGTTCCGGTTAGAGCCGCATCGCAAGACATCATGTATTCTACTCCCAAGTTTTCATACTACTTACAAGGACTGTTTGCTCTCAATAGCTCTCAATAACGCATAGCAGAGTCCGTAAGATTTGCTCCATCGAGATTTCCTAGGCTATCATTACCGTTCGGATGGAGACGTTACTTGCTAGGCCTGGAGGCTCGACACTGCCCATGGTTATCTTGATCCGGTCGTGCTCCCCTCAAACAACTAAGGTTAGCTTTCGTTGGTATACTATAGTCACAGGATAATTCTTGCTCACCGAGGCTTTGGGAATACCCTGATTGGCCCCTTCTCAAACAGTGCGCAAATATTGCGTTCGTCTCTTGCCACAGCTTGTACCATGATTCAGAATCGGTTTGGTCCGAGGACTCAATTGCTAAACCGCATTCATAATTGTCTATTGTGAATCCGTAAGCAAATTCATATGCCAAAAGAGGGCGAGGAGCCTCACGAGTCAAAATCACATGAGGTGTGATGTATTGGGTAGCAGGATCATCACGTGGTCCAAAAACAGTTGGCCACTTCGATGTCTCCATAATTTCCAGAATCGACGCGCAACTCGCTATCTTTGTTATGCTCGTTGGAAAGGTTCCTGGTCCATTACACTGAGCTCTTGGCGCGTATTCAGTCATGACTATATTCATATTGTTATCGCCTCCTATGAAGTGTCATTAAAGACACATATGCTATGACAGTTGAATTGCGAGACCTCGCAGAGCGTCTTGGCATTCCACTACTTACCTGGGCTGCGCGCAATTCCTCCCTGGGTAATGGCTTTGTTTGTGATACAACTCAGAGCTAGAGCTGCTGAAGCAGTACGAATATCGAGAAGGCTAATATGAGAAATTGATCGACCTGGTTTCATCGTTAATTCATAATAGCATCGTGCTTCAGCTGGTCATGGCATCAGCTGGTAAGACTTTCAGCTCACTACCACCGTAACTTACGTCCCATGGTCATCAGAGGAAGCGCGTATGCATTAGGATCCCTTTCGGGCCCGCGACGAGTCACCCAAGAACGCTCATCTGTGTCCTCAGGCCAAGATCGCCATGCATTTTGACAATCACTTGGCGTGTTGATAAGACCGTACTGCTGCCAGTCACACTGAATATCATAATTCGCCCCAAGAGAGATGTTGGCCGGTGCAAGGGACGCATTGGACGTTAAGAGGGGCTCGGAAACATTCAAAGCTATAGGAGGAATCATGGTTTGATTTGTATTCGGTAGTAGAAGCTCTTCGCGTACGCTAGCAACGACAAACATTTGAGTCGAGAACAAATACAGTATCAGTGCCATTGTCATTGTGCTGAGGCTCAGTAACTAATGAACTCCACACAGCTTCGGATGTTCAATGCAATGCTATAAGTCATCTAGCGACGGATTGACCCGCGTTTCAGAGTAGGTGACATGTCGTAAGCGACTGGACAAACCTAGATTCCGTTGAACGATTCGGAAGCGAAGACTGCGCGACAAGCGACAGCATTAAAAGCTCCTGTGACATCTTGATGCTGGCTAAGTCCTTGCTTGAAGTGTATTTATCCTGTTTGCGAGGGAATTTTTCGGCCTTGCGGACGCGCTCAGCTAATGCAGTGGCTTTTTCAACCTATCAAAAAGCCGCATGGTAAGCAATGCACTCGTGTTTACTCAAAGTATAACGTCGGTATTGGACCGCATGGACTGGCTTTTGCATAAAGGACTTGTTATTGCTAGGGATCGATGATATTACCATCATGAATCCGCACGTATGCTTACGATACCTGCTCAGTCCAAACGTGCAATGCACGATCAGTCGCTTCTGGCCGGATACCCATCTCCAATGTGTAATTGTCGCGAAGCAAGGACCCTATCTGTTCTCATCCAGTCGCATTTTAAGCATTTGCAGCGGATTTTTCATATTTCCTCCGAATAGTCCCTGCATAATCTTTGAATGATAATAAATGGAGGACCACGTCTCAGAACATAGATAATGGGACATTGAAAAGCAGATAGAAGGTGGGACTTCCTGAGTTGAAGAGGACAAGTGTCCCATTGGATTTAGAGTAAGTCGCATGCTTGGGGCAAATTGAAAGCCTTCGACGCTGCCACTGATATGGAAGAGACAGCCTGTGCGATTGATATACTGGCACGGGGCCATTAATGGCAAATCGCTATAAGCCTGATATCCCGAAAAGCGCATGAATGGCAAAAGCTACAAATTTCAATGGCAATCCCCTGACACCATAGCCACATACGACCATATATAGAAATAAGAAGCTCTAACTATGCAGGGCAAGGAGCTAGATATTGTGCTTCTAACCCCTTTCAATCCCAAAGTTAGATAGGAAATGAGGAAATAAAATATCATTGAAGTTAGGTCATAGGCGCGGGCCTATGCCTATGCCTATGCCTGGATCTATCAAACTCTCGAGCATCCCACGTAAAGGGTTGGCCTATGCGTCTTTGAATGATATCTGGCGCCAGAACTCTTGGAGTTCAGGCGCCGTAGTTTGCTTTAAAAATGTACACCAGAGCGTCGTCGATAGTAGGTACCTTAAGGTACCTGACCTTACAGAGTAGTACCTTAACCTAAGGTAGATTCGCGCAGATGCCACTAACCTAATAAGGTATCGCGGTCGTTTCAGTCCTTAACGCGTTTTTCGCGTTTGATTGATTCTTTGACGAGTGAAGTCATCTCTTAGTTGTGTAACTTCGAGTCCAGAGCTTTACTATGCCTGAAATCGGTGAAGGTACGTCGCTATTCACGTTCCCCCATTACCAGGAAGCTAAATTGCGTTGCGAAAGTTGCTCGCATCGTCAATTACATACAGAAGCATCTTGTCGGCAAGACTCTTGCCAAAGTTAAAGCCCAGCATGATGAAATTGTCTTTGGCAAGGTGGGTTGTTCAGCAGAAGCTTTCGAGAAGGCGATGGCTGGCAAAAAGGTTGTGGACGCTAGACAGCAAGGGAAATATTTCTGGTAGGTTTCGAAATTTTATCCACGGGACTATCAAGACACGCACCAGTCCATCATAATTGTTCCTACCCCTAGTGTATTTAGTGGATCAAGTCGTTATCCAGGTAAATTTCTTCTAGGCGAAAAGTATCTCGTTTCTATCGTTCAGCTAGCACCATGTACCACTGGAGCAGAGTCTAAACAAATATCTGTAGGATGGTCATGTCCTCCCCCCCTCATCCGCTCATGCATTTTGGAATGACTGGCTGGTTCAAGATTCGTAACGAAGATACGGCATACTATAAACCAACTAAACCAGAAGACTCCGAGGAATGGCCTCCTAAATACTGGAAGTTCGCACTACAAACCGCCGATGACCCCATCTGTGAAGCTGCATTTGTTGATGCTCGAAGGCTAGCGAGAGTACGGCTTCTCGATTGCGCGGCAGAAGACATCCGCAAGGTGTCGCCCTTAACTGAGAATGGTCCAGACCCAGTGATTGACAAAGATACTTTTACGGAAGATTGGCTTGCCGACAAGCTGGGTCGCAAGAAAGTTCCGATTAAGGCGTTACTCCTAGACCAGGCAAACATGAGCGGTATTGGTAATTGGGTAGGGTATGCTTTACCGTGATATTCTGCTCACCAAGATCGTAGCTAACATATTCTCTGCAAGGGATGAGGTTCTCTATAATGCACGCATTCATCCGGAACAGTATTCGAACACACTCTCGGCTGCCCAGGTCAAACAGCTCCACAAGTCCATTCAGTACGTCTGTGGGTTTGCTGTCGACAGCCTTGCAGATTCAAGTAAATTTCCGGAAGAATGGCTCTTCAAACACCGTTGGGGCAAAGGAAAGAAAGACAGCGCATCAAAACTACCTAATGGCGCCAAAATCGTTTTTTTGACTGTGGGGGGTAGGACTAGCTGCGTGGTGCCTAGTATGCAGAAGAAAACGGGACCCGTAGCCAAAGATATCGACGATGCAGTGGATGAAGATGCGGAAGTAGACGTGGACGAAGCAAAGCCCATAAAGACTCTGAAAACATCAAAACCAAGGAGTCGGAAAAATACCGTGAAGCAGCCGCCCAAACCAGAGGAGGCTAGCCCAACTAACGGCGAAGTTATGGCTGAAAAGCCAAGTACGCCCGCCAGTAAGAAGCGAAAGTCGACCACGAAACCAGAGACCGACACGAAGAAAGTCGAAGACAAGAAACAGAAAACGAAGGCAGAAAGCCATGTAGATGGGATAGAAACCCAGGCAAAAGCCGAGACAAATGGAAGGCGAAGATCCACTAGAGCGAGCGGCAAGGGGCTGTGATACATCAAGAGGTGGCATTACGTTGGGCAATGGATCATAATCCTCACACGTGCTCTTCAAAACCCCAGGCCTACTGCAACGCATCAAGATTCGAATGTGGTCCACCTGAGGCTACGCCCGGTAAAATAACGTTATTGGGCCCAATCAAGCGAGCAACTAGGGGATGTCATCCGCATATTCAGATACCGCAATTCTCAATAGCATTACGACTGTCCATTCCCAAGAATTACTTCAAACTTTACGTCATTCTATGTTCTTATCTTAGATCCCCAACATCGACAAGAGCCAGCCATGGAGTTAGTAGGTGCTGAAGCCCGTATCGCTAGAACCCCCGCTCAACATCAAAACATTCCATTACAAACTCATCTCTCCCCCCCCCAACCCATCAGTGTTAACCCATTCGCTACCACCTTATCACCCCGATAACAATCTGATATTGACTAGTGGGTAAGCCCCGGCAACTCAGGTCATCACAACACGATGACCAGACACTATACCTATCTGAGGTAATTTTTCCCTCTCACTTTGAACGTCGTAGCAACCTCACCTCTTGAATTGGTCGTGAGTATACCTACCAACATCCACCCCCAACGCCTCGCCCTGCCCCCAAACCCCTTAATACCAACCCACCACAGCATACCATCCACCCAACACATCATCCTCACCCCGTTAACCCTATACATCAGTATCAAAATACCGCCTACTCCCTCCCTCATCTCACCCGTCCTCACCCCCAACCCCACCAATATCCACCCTCAATCAACATCAACAATGTATGTCCTCCCCATCCTCTCCCAAAACCCCCCAACATCCATCCTCCCGCCGGCCCCTAAACCCCCATATAGCAGTATCAAAATACCACCTACTCCCTCCCCCCCCCCAACTTGACATTGCACTTTCCCCCCCCCCTCATCTTCGCCACAAGAAAAGAATTGAGAAAGGAGGGGTGGGCAAAAAGAGGGGAGGAATGCGATCTTACCATTAATGGGTAGTTACTTGAAAATTGACTGGAAGGGTTTCGGAGCTTTATCGGCATCGTTAAAAGGATGGTGGAAGGAGAGATGTCCTGTAGAGCCTGAGTAGCTTAATTAACAATCTGTAAAAGCATCATCAGGTTCATGAAGATGTTGATTTTGGACTCTAAGCCTTGTCGCAGTGGGAGTCTAAGGCCGCTCTATACAATCTATCTGAAAGATGGACGCTGGCTTCTAAACCCGTGATCTATGAGCAAACCTCCGAGTCTCAATCAGCATAGTATTCAATGCTCATTACTTCATGTCTTTCTGCTCCGGCACCGGACTGTTCAGTTTTCCCGTCTCCAACGCCGCCCTCACATTACCAATATTCCACAGTTCCATTTCTGTCTGCGTCTCAACCGTCCATGTCCCCACATGCGGCAGCAACGTCACATGCGGATTATCCACCAGGCCCGGATGGATCTTCGGTTCTTCTTCATAGACATCGAGACCACAGGAGAAGACTTTGCCGGAGTCGAGGGCTTTGACCAGGGCAGCTTCGTCGATGACGGCGCCGCGAGCGGTGTTGACTATTACGACACTGTCTTTCATCATGTCGAATTGTGGGGTGGAGATCATGTGATGGGTGGATTTCTGGGGATTCAGTGAGCAAATGGCTTCTTCATTAAGGCAATATCCCACAATGCCACCTTCGAAACAAGGACAAAAACTTACATTTAGCGGCAGATTCAAGCTCACAACATCACTCGTCTTCAACAACTCCTCAAAGCCCACATACTTCGCCCCTCCGCTCAACTCCTCACTAAGCGGATTCCGATTGTGATACTGCACCTTCATCCCAAACGCCTCGGCCTTCTTCTTCAAATTCCTCCCAATCCCACCCATGCCAAGAATCCCCAGCACTTTTCCCTCCGGATCATGTCCGAGCGGCGGCGGCTTCTTGCCTCGGAAATCACCTTTCCGGAGATTGAGCAGTGGGTAGTTGAAGCTTCGGAGAGCTCCGAGCATGAGGAACATGGCTGTGTCGGCGGTCGCGGCATCAACTGCGGTGGGGACATTGGAGACGCGAATGTTGTTAGCGGTGCAGTCGGCGATGTTGCATTGGTCATAGCCGGCTCCTGGATGAATAAACGTCTTAGCACTGAGTGTAAAAGTCCCACCGAGGGCAACGCAGAATTAGACGCCACTTGTTGCATAAGAACCAGTATCACGACAGCTCCAAACCCAATCGAAACCTCTTCTCCTGCTTTCTCTCTTCTTACAGCCCTCATCTCCCCACCTCCCACGCACCCCCAACCTGCGGGACACTCACCGTTATGACACAAAAACCTCAATCCTTTCTCCCCCAACACCTCACACACGTCCCCTTCAATCCTCCCCGTAATACTCACACTCCCAAA
The DNA here is from genome assembly GCA_947623385.2 of Cladonia squamosa. Taxonomy (NCBI): domain Eukaryota; kingdom Fungi; phylum Ascomycota; class Lecanoromycetes; order Lecanorales; family Cladoniaceae; genus Cladonia; species Cladonia squamosa. The sequence continues at coordinate 786,603 of OX392384.1, forward strand.
CGTCCTATAACAAGCCTTGACGCCATCGAAAGCGCCGCTACGCGCTTCCTTAAGGAATTCTTCTCTGTTCGTAGCCTTGGGCGTCACGAGGTCGGCGATCGAAGAGAGGGCGGAGAATTCTTGTTTGGAGCGTTCGCTGGGAGAGATTAGCAGGGTTTAGGAGGAAGAAGGAGGGTTACATACTGATCGATTTCACCCAGGAGGAGAACTTTTGGTTTGCTGGTCGACATTGTGCTGGACGGTGGTGGATGTGGACAGTAGTGGAGATAAAAGGGTAGAGGAATGGAGAAGAGAGCAATAGGAAGAGAGATCTGAGGAAGCCATCGCGACAAAGTTTGTAGATATAGTCAAGAATTATTAACGGAGCAGCACCGTTACGTAGCCACAGCCGTTGAGCGATGCCGGGATATCTAGGAAGGCTTGGCGCGGGATGGGAGTGGGAGCTATTTACCCGTTGAGGTGTACTTTACCCAGAAGCACTGTTGCCTTTAGAAGTCCAATCTTCTCTTCTCAAGGGGAGCCAAGGTAGAGTATTCAGGGACATCTTGGTAGGATACTAAAAGCACAACTGAGGAGCTAAATGGTTTGAGAAATCTTGCAACATGTAGGTGTAGAAGGGTTCATCAGTCGAATGTGTAGCCCTACAGGGTATGACCTAAAACTGCCGAAGCCGGCCATGAACACACCCTTAAGCCGGGACGCTCCCGGGACAATGGGGGCCAGATCTATCTCGGGAGGTCTTCTAGGGCCGGCTTTGCCAGCTTTAGGTCACGCCCTACAGGCCCGGTTGAGTGGTGAACCCTTCTAATTCGACCCATATTGTCCGATGTTGCCAGTTGCGTTGTATGTGTACTCTTGACATGCGGGATGCTAATAACACAGGTGCCATGTAGGCTACTGTTTGACTTGTATTTAGCTAGGACTACTTACTATTGGCCCGAAACCCAAGGACTCCGGGTTGCGTACCCAGATCAACAAGGTAGGCTTATTTTCCTCCGATTGATTGTGATTGTTACCTTTGCAAAAAGACGAGTTTTCTATATTCAAAGCTAGGAATACTTTAATTCGAAGATATCTGCATGTCTCTAATGTACTTCTATAGTTTCCGGAATGGCCATCGTCTCTCCCTGCCTGGTTTACCATTTTTTATGTTTTGCAAGGCTCGGGCACCACTCGTAAGTTTCTGACGAGGGTTTCAATTTTATGAGAACACTTGGGAGCCTACAAGACAACTTAATTACTCGTTGTGTCCCGTGCTTTCTCCGTCTACAGTAGTCTGATCGGACCCCGGTCAGTGGCATTTCAGACCTTTGCTGTACCTACTACGTTAGATGGAGACGTGGCTTGATTCGAGAACAGCAACCTAGCCAGAAATGCCCTGGAAATCTATTGATCTAGGCAGTACGCCATATTTCAGCGTAGCTTCAGCTCCTTGGAAGCCTCAATTCGCCTTATTTACGGCCTGATTACACGAGAGATGGCTGACCATGTTTTTCCGGCTGCAATTGAGCCGATACCCCAACCCCGGCCAAGGAACCTGTAAACAGCGCATTATTCACTACCTTCATCGGTGAACTGATATCTCCGGCCACAAAAACTCCCCGCAGAGTTGTCTGATTGAATGGTAGTGCGGTTTTAACGTCGCCTTGGGGGGTGATTTCTAGACCCAATTGCTCTGCGAAATCAGTCTTTAGCCCGTTTTTTGGTTTGTCTCCCAGGAAACCCTCAGTCACGGTGGTGCCATCTCTGAAATAGATGATTACTTCCGCTCTATGCAGGCCCTTTTCCAAACGTACAATTTCGCGTGAATCGACATGAAAGGTTGAAGAGCTCTTGATCCTTTCAGCTATTGTCCCTGCTAGCTTTTCGTCTCCATTAGTATAGATCGTGGCCTTTGTAGGTGTCAATTGCGCAGCGTTGCGTGCAAAATGCATCGCGTGCTCCACATTTGCCACGTCGTCGATAGCGAGAACCCTTGATGAAGGTGCGTTCCGCTCTTCGTACCCATGGCAAAATAGACAGTGGAAGCTGCGTTCGTATCAGCTGCTGCAGGCATAAAGTCTGGTCAGGACTGAATACATTCCCTTGCTCCAACACTCTCTGTGACCTTCAATTTCAAGGAACATATCTGTCGATCCAGTGGCTAGGACAACTTTTCGGCCTGTCCAACGTCTCCCTTCTCCGTCACCGATCACTCCGAACAACTCCTTGTCTGTTTTACGGATAGACTTCAACTCTACATTGACGAATTGAATTGTCTCGTATCCATCTAAAATATTCTGACGAGCTGCGCCACGAAAGTCACTCGGATCCTTGTGGTCCCATGTTAGAACGGTGTGCATGTGAGATGAATTGGCATTGCGGTAGCTCGAAGAATCGAACACAACCACTGTATGCAATTGACGCGCCAGAGTCAAGGTAGCGGAGAGCTCGGCTGGTCCGGCACCAATGATGAGGGCATCGAGTGGCTCAGCGTAATCCATCCTTGCGCAATAGGTGCCAGTAGGTAATTGATGCTATAGTGCTGTATTAGTTTTCTGACGACCTTAAAATGGAGGATTCCAGTACATTCAGCAACACTTAAACGTTTCTTTGAGCTTCACTCCCAGAGAGCACAGTCAGCGCTACAAACGCCACCAATCTCTCTATATAATCAGTGGCCGAACTTTGACCGTATACACAACGGTTTTCCACCAAATTATTGATCTAATTTCAGATAAAAGAAATTCTTTCATCAAACGTGGATTTAAGTCAAAGAAAGCAATTCGGAGTCTTGGAATTTTGATGGCTATCTGCATATCAAATCATCGATTTTAGCTCCTTCCATAGGTAATTGCTCTCAAGAAGACTCCGCCGACTTCGCAATTTCTGCGATGACTGTATCAAAGTCTTCCACAGGGAGCCCAAGAGTGTCATTCGCCAATGACTTTTCTGTGGCAAAGTCTGCCCCAAGTCCGCCTTTGAAGCTTGCTGCTAACACCAAATTCATTGCTTTCATGGAATCACCTTTCGAGACTGCCTCCTCACCCTCCTTGATCTGAGCGTCGCTTTGCACATACGTGACATCCCATTTTTGTCCCCCCGTGGCCTTCTCCAGCGAAGCCAGAATGCTGTTCATTGACGTTTCGAAGGAGGATATGTATAGATACTTGTTGGCCGTGTCATTGGGATGATTGAGTACCTTTATCACGGAGGTGGCGACAGTAGCGCAGGTCGTCGTAGAGAATCGAACGTTACCCGAGTCCCAGATCGTGGCCTTACGCTTAACTATGTCGTAGCCCATGAAGCCAGATGACAGACCCCTCTATGTATTAATAGACGCAGAATCACTGGACGTGTAGACTTTACAAATCTAGGTATAGGCCCGTAGCAATAGCGGTCCATGTCATGCCGGTATACTCCGTTGAATCGAGGTATTCAACCAGTCTAGCTTTGGGCGCCAGCATGGGGAAGATTTCTCTGGCGCCTTCATCCTGGCTGTTGCTGCCGAATCCAGAAGGGATGAAGGGTTTCACGCCCGTCTCCGTGGCCGCATCTATGACGGCAACTTCTTTCCAACCTATTCCATGATTGGTCGTGAGCATAACTGCATCCTTGCCTCGGAATGCATCCACCATTTCATCTTCAGAGTAGCTATCGGAAACTCTGATAACCTTGATCGATGGGTCGAAGGTCGACTTTGAGGACTTTCGCGAAACGACAGTAACGTCGAAGTCAGAGCTGTTAGTCAGGGCTTTGAGGACAAAGGTTCCGAGGCTGCCTCTTGGCCTGGTTCTGGTGGAGGGCCTAGACGCAGTAAGCTAGTATGGATATGTAAGATCGAGGGCATGAGTATACTCCACCTAGCGCAATTGTCTTCAGATCTGATGACATGGCTGATGCTGTTCGTTCAGTATCTACAGGAAACCTGTGTAATCTTGGACAGCATGTTGGAGGTGAAGCTAAGTTTATTCTTTCGGCCTATTACATCGTCGGAGGCGGTAGATTTAGTAGTACTCCAGCCTGCATTTACTATGCGGAGACGAAATCATTGGCACATGGATGTCCGCAACGGTTGCCGATTTTTCATGAAACTTATAATCTGCTCTGCCGCGCTTGCTCGTAAACCTTCCTCAAGCATACCAGAAATTCACTTTTATATGCGTTCAGAAATGGCACAACTAGGTCCAAAACAATGCTTCCCTAGAAAAAGCCGACCTCTATGTGGAAATCGTGGGAGACTCAACAAGCAGGGTCGCAGAGCATTTCCTTTCTCTTAATCCTCCCATCCCGCCGAAGTCTGTTGTTCATGATAATGGCTGCGGTGGAGGAGAGGTCACAGTGGACATGAACCCAGCGACCAATATAGACATACACGCAACTGACATCGATCCGATAATGGTTACCAAACGCAGGAAGCTAGTATCTTTGCATGGGTGGCCAGTAGAAGCTACCGTTCTGCCGGCCCCGCTAGTCTCAGTTCACTCATTCACATGGTGATCCGGTGCTACAATTTGTAAGACGGGCAATGAAGAACGGAAGTTTTCACTCAATACGTCTGTGCGCTGCGTAAAATGCTTTGAGCGGCTGTACGCTGTGTAAAATGCTTCAAACGGCTGAAAGAGCCGTGCAGACCTTGTCATAGATGGCATGCATGACCTGCAGATCCGAACGGCTCCGGACTCGCAGCATCTCATGAATTGTGGTAGAGTAAAGCCCGAGTTGTGCAAATAGCGAGCCGTTTTAATACAGGAGAAGAGCAAGCGGCAGCTCATTACAGCACGGAAGCCTGCAGACTTGGTTCAACGAATCTTACTCTGTCCGCTTAGCAGCAGACAATAATTATGATTGTGTGGTACCTGAGCCTGAAAGTATGGTTGGCAATCCACTTTGGAAGCGACATTGTCCTCGTAACATCAATCCGCTCTCAGCTCGGCTTGTTTCATAGCCTTCAGACCATCTAGCGTGGATTAAGCTGCACTACACCGTAGTCGAAACATAAATCCCAACCATTTACCAATAGACTGAGTAAATAAGGAGTATAATCCCTCGGTAGCCTGGATACGTAGTAGATCAAGCCAGTTTTGAGAGCCAAGCCAGGTACAGGGCGGGATAACATACGCTAACAGGTTAGCGTGCCAAGCATACAGCTCTCAGGTACCTAAAGTAGAAGTACGCCTTCCCCCAGAGGGTTGCCTAGACCCGGGTAGATAATGCCCGCTCCTGGGCTACTAACAGGGGACCTTGAGATTTTAAACGCCTAACATATTTTCTAATTGGGGGCCTCTCGGACTAATTATCACCGCCAGAACAGTTGCAAGATCAATGTTCAGGTACAAACAAAAATTGTATCAGAAGCACAAGCGAGAAGCCAAGGACCTCCTTCATTAGAGCTCTAATTGCGGAATATTACCTCCATGCATGGTAGACTCATGTTGTCCGATATCGCCAGTCGCGTTGTACTCTTAATATGCTGGATGCTAGTAATACAGCTGCCATGTAGGCTATCATTTGACTTGTAGAACGCCGCCCATGTTGCTAGCCATGCTACAAGACCATATTCGCCCCGTGGCCAAACCATGCTCGTTGTAGCCCAGCTGAGTGAATGTAAAATGCCCAAAATTTCCTGCGACCTCCGTAGATCCGTGGCGAAGCCAGACCTCGCTGCTTATTATCAACTTTTATTACATAGGATTTCGGCGTCACCGCTTGATGATGCTGATTTCCCAACTCCGACAAGCCATCCCGCACAATCTCTGGACTACTTGAGTCGTCCCCTTAGCGGTTGCCTCCTCTTCGATAAACTTTTTGGCGATGATTAGCTTGTGCTTGCTATCTTCCTCATCATTGCTTTGGGGCTGCGGCAGGTTCTCTGGGAACTCGGCCATTCGTGCGCCAACATGCCGTGCGATCATAATGGAGTAGATGACGTCCCTATTCTCGCGACTGTCGAGTAAGTTCCGGGCGGCTACCAAGGTATCGTCAATCTCCTTTGCAGCGCTGGCTTCATCGTCTCGGATTGTGAGGAACTTGTGCACTAATCGCCAAAAGTCGTGTTCCCGGGTTTGGAGCTGATTATCGAATGCCGTGCCATTGCTCTCTGTTTTTGGTGGTGCCGAATCGGAATCTAGATACTCCCCTGTTATCAAGTTCTCGAAAATCTCCAGCCTTTTGGCAGCGTCATGAACGCCTTCTTTAACATCTTCTTCAGAAACTTTTTCGCTGTTGGCGACTTGACGACACATTCCCATCATTGCCCAGACTACCGTAGCTTCGAGACTTTGCGTGAGCATCATAGTATGAACCACATTGGGGTCCTGGGGATTTGGAGAGTATCGCCGAATGAGGCTTGCAAATTGATCGCATAACCGGTTATTTTCCATCAAATGTATTAAACCTCTCTGACAAAACCACCGAGTCTCTAGGAATTTATCTATGCCAACTGAGTAGACTGTCATCCATACACTTTTGATTTCGTCTCGCATAGAGGAGGGTAGTGAGGAAGGAGGTGCTGGTGGTGGTGGTGGAATCCCTCTTAGACAGAGTAGCTCCTCGATCTTGGTTCGCTTTGCTATGGGATTGTCAGCTGTGTCAATCATTTGACCTGCAATGCGCTGGCAATTGCAGCGCAAGTTACGTTGATCTTACCACGATGATTGTGTTGGTCTGAGGTAGGCATTGGATAGGGAGTACCGGTACCCAGTGTCCCTTTGATGTCGTTCTGCATATCTGGTGAACCTGCACCCTCCAACGCAGGATCTATGGCGGCACTGTAATCGAAAGGTTGTGTCGTAGAATGCTCGGAGTCTGTTCCTGGTTGACCATAACCCTGTGAGCCCGCGTGCATATATCCTTGAGCAGGTGGTGGATAGGGCGACGAGTTCGCAGACGTACTCTGCATTGAAGTAGCTCCACCAAGCGCAGGTTGTATGTTCGTAGGACCTGGTTGTGATTTGAAGATAGGATCGTAGCCCATACACTCTCGTTTGCTTTTTTGACAATTACGGCAAGCTGGATGTGCTTCGTCACACTGATTATTTTCGAAATTAAAGTTAGCGACGTCAAAGAATCAATGGTAGTCTTGATGTGGAGGAGCGAATGTGTTGCGGGCTGTAGAAGATCGCGAAAAACGAAGGCCTCGCTATCAGAAGCAGCCAAAAGCTCGCTTGACACGGTCGCTACTACCCGATCGCAACCAAGAAAAGAACTCGGTAAATGTTAAACGAAGACAACTACAACTCCCTCGAGAGTGATTGCTTGAGGTGTTGTCGAGCTGTAATCACTCCTCAACGCCCTTTACATACCTTAATTCGGCGCTTGCGACATGTCAAACACCCAGTCTTCGTCCTCCGCTTGATCTCCTTCTTGTGCCTTCCTCCAGACATCACCCTTCCATCTGGCGGTATGGGATAGCGCATCGGTTGGCTTGGGTCCGAAGTAGGTGGAAATGGCTGCCCTTGGCCGTAATATTGCCCCATCGCTGGTGGCATCCCAGATGCTATCTGGTTTTGCGCGCCTTGTTGCTCTTGGCCTTGGCCTTGCTGCTGTTGCTGCGGCTGGGCACGACCATCGATGGTATGGATGGGAGGCAAGCTGAGAGCAGGAGGCAAAGTCATGTTAGCCCCAGATGGAGAGTTCCCTTGGCCTTCAGGTGGGGGATAGCTGTACTGGCCTGCCATGGAAGGAGATGGGAACTGGGCTGGAGGGTAATATGAGCTTGACTGGTTGTTTTCGCTGGTCTGGGACATAATAGGAAGCGTGTTAGAAAAGTGTGGGGGTTGCTGCCAGGGTAGTGCCGATGGCCACTCTGGCGTACTTCCAAGGCGGACAGTAAGTGCTGGGTGGTTGATAGCGGAGTGTGGCATTTTCGCCCGCGGGATTCGTTTTTTAGTGGCAACGCACAGATTAGATTCCCGCAGCAATGCAGGTGTGGAACATGAACTTGAAATGTACATGAAACGTCGGCACATTCATCTTTCTCTACTCTACGGGAATACAGGAATTATATTACATTCAGGTCATCTTTTGAATGACACTTCACGGATTACGGAGCTGAAGAGACGACCTCAAGTTGACGCGAATCCTTATAGACATTGTACAAGGAGTTACTATGTATGGTGAGACACAGTCAGCCCAGGCCCAGCGCGTCTACCAATCAGCTTTGACTCGTCCCTCCTGCCTTTATCAGAAGGTGCGTATGAATCAATTGGCAATCCTGCGATTAAGCTGGCGGCGAATAGGGTATGTCCAACGCGGACTTTATTCCTGTTTCCATGAGGCTTTAATTGAATTGGGTATGGTGTAAAACGCGCAGGATAATCTGAGGCTCTGATGACAGCATGCTACAGGAGTTCGTGCTATGATCAGGGCCATTTTGTCCAATCTCAATGGAGCGCGTCAACAGAAGCAAGTTGCGAATCTCGATGCAGCGAAAGGCGACTAGAAGCAACGGTCGAAGAAGGGAAGGGAGCAAGCGACCGTTTCCCGCAAGCCACTGCATCTAACCGCAAAGGGCTGTTTGAACCTCAGCTTGCCGATCTGTATTGTAAATGATGTTCGTAAACGGATGCGCGGTTAAGGACCAGTCACGCATCGCTGCATCCATCCAAACAACCTGTATGTCATGTTGTGCTGTCCTCCCCCCGGAGGTCCTAGAGCTTGCGTCCTTCGCTAATCTAGCATGCAGATCGCAAACAATGTTAAGATGACTCGACATAGCCCGCTCTCTGTACTATCGTGTCGAGCACAAGAAGTCTGGCCTCCCTCAGGAATGGTCCAGCTGCTTTTCTCTACAGTTTACAACCGTCAGGCTCTGCTTTTTGCCAGATGTCCAATGCTATCTAGCAACAGGTGGGAAGGTATAAGTGCGCTGTGACCCCAAACCAGCGGTGTAGCGACAGAATTTGTAAGACTGCATCTGCATGTCTAGGCTCGATTTCGGGTTCACTTTTGCCATTCCCGTATCAAACAAGTCTATCAAACCCCAAGAAGCACTCGCCACTTCGAGAGCCGGGCTTCTTCATTTCCGATCTTCCCCTTTCAAGAGTTGCTTAGCCATGGGTCAGGACCCTTGTCCAGTCGAACTTGTTCCATCTCCGCCGAAACTCTTCCACCCGTCTATCACTGCCTTTGTTCCATCTACCTTGTCTTTTAATGACATCAGGTGCTACATCTAGCATGCCCCCAATGATCTCCCGTGCAAAAAGATCACCCTTGGGCCACCGATTGGCATCTTCCACAATATGCCCCAACCCCCCATCAATCTCAAACCATACGTGAAAGTAGGGCATTTCCTTAGCTATAGTTCGGCGGAAAGCTAACTTACCTGCACCCTGTTTTGCCTTTAAGAGGGTATCAATGATCTTCTTGTGCTGAGTCCATTCTTCGTCAGCTGTCAGAATGGCTTCCTTGAAGAAAGCTGGTGCTGTTTCTCCGAGACTGTATGGAAGTGGGACGACTTCCATGCCAGCGTGCTTCTTTTTCTGCGGGACTGCGGCGTTCTCATAAAAGATAACGTCTCGTCCCTGGTCGTGGTACATGCGAGTAAGGCTTTTCATAAAGTTCTGTAATATAATTAATCAGGCTTGGTTGGTTCAATACTAGGCACGGCACATACTCGAATCTCTTCCCATTCATCGTCGTCACACTCAAGGAGATTGCTTCGGTGCTGCATCGGTATGATGCACGCTCCACCATCACTGATCTCGGGCTCCGTAGGGAGCGTAAGGTATACTCTGGTTGCTAAAGATACTACCGGTGCTATTGGAGGCGTGTCCGTATCTTCGTGATGGCAAAGTGGACAATTATCTAGGATGCGATTCATCTTCTGGAAGTCCGCAATTGATGTGTTCCTGAGGTTCACTTCTGACTTCTGGACACGCTTCGCCAGCTTGTTGGCATTTTCGTCCATGTAGTCCAAGTCGTTCTTCACAAATGGTCAGTGAAGCATCAGCTCATAAGGTGAGATTCACGCACATCAAATTTAGCGTCCTTTGCTATTCTTTCTGCAAAACGCTGACCATCCCCACCCGCCTGATTCCGCGTTCGTCGCTCTTGTTTGACCATGTCCTCGATACTCATATCTTCATTTTCTTCTATTAAGCCTCTCTCTCGGCCGCGCTTGTTATCGATTCTTGTGACTTCTCCCTTTCGCGACCCGGCCAACATCCTGTTATCCATGGCGCCGAGTACGACAATGTCAGATTTTTTGGTGTTCACGAAATCTGCCATAGCATCATTATACGTTGCCTCCAGAGTAGCCGCATCAGACGAGCCCCTAATCTTAGCCTTCAGCATCTGAGCTTTTAATCGATTCAAAGCTGTTTGATCCAATGGTACAGTAGTCGCAGCTGCCGCCCCTGCTTTGACCTCTCGTGGAAGGTCCGCATCACTGGAGTCGTCGTTAGTGGGTGACGATTTGTCTCTTCGCAACCCCAGCTTCAGCTTCCGTTCCTCGAAAAGTTCACCACTTGGCTTTTCCTTGCCCACATAGCCCTCACCGTACGTAGATCGCCTGTCTAGCTCTATTTGCTCTTCTCGGGCATCATCGAAAGCCCGTAGATCTCCAAACTGCTCCTCCGCCACGTCATCTACAGGTCTTCCAGTCTCCTCCGTGCGCCTATAAACGCCTTTCAGCTTGGTCATTCGCCAGTGGGAGCCGGAATCACCGAAATGGTAGTCTACTTCGTGTTGACCTGGTTCCTCGGTAAGCTCTTTAGGGAGCTCCTTTCCGTCTGCTAGATTCTGTAGGTGATGCTTGTTGAGCTCATTTTCATGGATTTTCAGCTCAAAGTCGGCCTTTCTGGATCTGGGTTCGGTAGGCTTAGAAAATTGTTCTGCACTTTTGTATGTATAGTCAATATCTAGGCCGGATGGTTGCTCCATCCATGAATCCCTTTGGATCTGGCCTCTCGGGTTAGACGTGTGAGCGATGCCATCTGTCGGAAATGGAGTAGTGTCTTCATCCTGGAATGGTTCATTACTCTTGCATTCCACTGGCGAGTTTACTCCTATCCTGCCGCTCTTGTCCTCTTTCTCTTGGCTTGAGTATCTTCTTCGCTTATGCCTATGGTGATCTTCTCCTTCTTGATGATGCTTGCGGTGCACATGATGTCTTCTCTTCTCTTTATGCCCACTGCTTGGTCTGACCTCGTCCTCATGCTGCTTTTCCTCTAATAGCGATCTTTCAAAATCCTCTAGCGTCATATTGAAACCATTCTGTGCTTTTGTGCCGCCAAACGCTCTAGGTACGGAATATGACCGCTAAGAGTAGTTCGGGAGTCGCCAAGACAGCCCCGGGCCGATCATGCAAGGCAGATCTTAAGGTAATTATTAAAGGCAAGACCTCATTCCCTTCTTCGTAACTTAACACTTGAACTTCGAAACACAAAACACTCGCGCAATCTAGTCTCAAAGCTCTAGCGTCGCAACAAACCATAATGGCAGCCGCCCAACCTGTTGCTATCGTCTGCGTGGGCATGGCAGGTGAGCCCGCGTATTTCTTCGCGCCAGAACGAGCTATACTGATGATGGACTTCCAGGGTCGGGGAAGACGACTTTCACGCAAAGGATCAACTCATATTTACATTCAAAACGTGAGCCGCCGTACGTAATAAATCTGGATCCAGCAGTCCGCAACGTGCCCTTTGAGTGTAACATCGATATCCGCGATTCTCTCAACTACAAAGAGGTCATGCGAGAATACAATCTCGGGCCTAATGGCGGCATCCTTACTTCGCTAAACATTTTCGCAACGAAAATAGATCAGATAATCAATATTTTGGAGAAGCGAACGGCAATCAAGCCAGAATCTCCGAAGGTGAAGACGAAGCCAATTAAAAATATCATCGTTGATACACCTGGCCAGATTGAAGTCTTTGTGTGGAGTGCTTCGGGAAGCATACTGCTTGACTCGCTGGCCTCATCTTTTCCTACTGTCATTGCATATATCATTGATACCCCAAGAACGAGTTCAACCAGCACCTTTATGAGCAACATGCTCTACGCTTGTAGCATACTGTACAAAACTAAGTTGCCCATGATTCTAGTGTTCAACAAAACCGATGTGCAGGATGCTGATTTCGCAAAAGAATGGATGACTGACTTTGAGGCTTTCCAGACAGCTCTGAAGGAAGAAGAGGACAGCGGTAGTTTCGGGGGAAGGGAAGGCAGTGGAGGAGGACTTGGCGCAGGCAGCGGTTATATGGGATCTCTACTTAACAGCATGAGTCTAATGCTCGAGGAATTTTACCGGCATCTCAGTGTGGTGGGAGTCAGTTCTATGACCGGTCAAGGCATAGATACTTTCTTCAAGGCTGTTGATGAGAAGGCGGAAGAATTTGAGAGAGATTACAGGCCGGAGCTCGAAAAGAGGCGTGAAGAGAGGCAGCAGGAAAAGCAAAGCAGACGAGAGAAGGAACTAGGCAAACTCATGAAAGACATGAATGTTTCCGACTCAAGCAAGCCCACGGTCAACACCAAGGGACCAACAGTTTCCAAAAGACAGCATACTGATACCCTTAGCGACCTGGAGGATGACTCAAACTCCGAGGATGAGGCTCAAATGGTTGAGCCAGACGTAGATGACGATGATGACGGGTTAGGAGACACATCAGGTAAAGAGGACGGACTTGCACGACGCTATCAGCAGGCATTAGCGGACGAGTCATCCTCTAGCAAGAATGCTTCTGATGAACATAGTTTTTCAAGGTATTTGAGAGCAAGTCAAATGGGCTGATATTATCTTCAAACAATAATCAAGGATCATGCTTAGCGAGAACTTAATGGGCCGGGTTTCACATGTTATTTGGGTTTGATGCCCACAAATTCTTGAGCCAAATATTCGTTTGTCGTGAATGGATGGCCTTGTATTAGACATTTATGAAGATAGACCACTAAATTAAAACAAGAGAACATTGTTCCAAATACAAAGGCATATACTCTAACATTATATTCTTACAATCGGACCCAAACTGCCGTTGCTCTGGACCTGCTCGGGTAAATAGGGTAGTGTGGGTTCCGCTGTGCGTCAGTCTCCGGTCGGCCACAAGAAACTTTGCCTAGCCGTGATCAAAAATCTCCAAGCACCGCTACATCACTTCTTGTCGACTCTACTATACCCTGACACACACTTTACTCCGACCTCCAAGCCACTCAACCTCAATTTCCTTGCAGTAATTCTATCACTCGTCCGTCAACGACCGATATTTTTGTCTCGACGAGGGATATTCCGCGCTACCTACACGAGTGGCTCAAGGCGAGGTGAATCCCACATCGAAAAGTTGACCATATACTTCTGGGCAATAAAAGAGGCCCATCTAGAGCAAAAGTATTGGTATTGATATCCGGGGTGCGTCTACGTGATCTCAAGCCCAGCTTTGGTATCAATCTTTCGTCGGCCTCATAGATCATGTACTGACAGCTGCAATAGGCCGGACGGTCGTCTCACCCTCGATTCACAGACCAAAGCTGCACAGTCGTTTGGAACGCCCAACATCAGAGCCAAGTATTGATTGCTGCGCAATTTTCAACCGCAGGAGCCTGTTCTTAGGCTTGCGTTTACGCGAATACTCTACTGAAGGTCCTCACGAGTGGTGGTAGTGAACTGAAGCTTGTACAACTTGTACATCGTCTGGCACGGCTGATATTAAAATTGGGTTGCGTTCCTCCCGAGCACAACGATATCTTTGACGAGACTCCGAGTACTGTTGTATACCTACAACGTTCTTACCACAAAATCCTCTACGTGCATCTACCGCTGCCAATATTTGCCGCAAAGAAAAGCCTCAAGAGTGCCTTGGTACACCTTAATTGGCACCAGAACCGTAAGCACAACGAATTGCCATCTACATACTTCTCGGTCCTCGATTTCCCAATATCTACAACGAAATCGTTAGGCGGATCCTTAGGCTTCGGGTTGGTCGGGCCTGGTGGTGAACGGTGTGGGCGGTGGTAACACTGCGACCCCGTTGGATTAGGTCTGTTGAAGGCCGGTTCAACGCCGCACATTGACAAGTAGTAGAATTGTCGGAGTTTGCTATGCTAGGGGAAACGCCGTCCAGTGATATCCCACAGTCTGAGTCAGCAGACAAGATGACAACAACCCAAAAGCCAGTCGGCGAACTCACGCAGAATACTCCTGTATTCTCGTATGCACAAGCTGCAAAGGGAAGGTCCCCTTCTGCACCTTCCCTCATACCTACTAGCAAAGCTTTCTCTGATGCTACGGAGGCGGACTCAAAGAAAGCTTCAAATCCGGAAATTGGAACTCCCAGCCCAGAACTAAGTAAGACCTCAATAAAGCGCACAGCTAGCGAAGATCATGCGCCGCAAGGAGAAGCCCCAATTGGTATCAATAACCATCAACAGGCTCAACCTGGCGAGACTCATGCTGCTGCCCGCAATGGCAATTCTTCTTCAGATACTTCGACTTCTACAAAGACTGCGAAGCAGATACCGTCTACTCCGTCATCTCCGGATTACGGCATCACGTCAACATCAACACTTCCCAAGGAAGAGGACATGTTCTCTACGGTGAACGGTTCCTCGGATGCCACCTCAGACAAACAGTCTCAATCATCCCAAATTGGAAATGGGTTAAGTAAGTCTGGAGAGAAAGCGGAAGCCGAGAAGGAGCACAGTGCGACTGTGCCGTGGGACGAAGAAACTCCCGCAGCTGCATCGCTAAAAGAGGCCCTTCCTCCAGCAGTAAATGTTTGGCAGCAGCGAAAGGAAGCCCAGGCAAAATCCAAGCCATTCACCGTTCCTCAACAACAGAAGCCGTCAAACAACAGTAGTATTTCTGGCAATGTCAGTGGACCTGTCAAAGGTCCTGAAGCCAACAGCGAACCAAAGAAGCAAGATGGTAGGAAAAAGGGTAGGAATGCGTCTGGGCCTTCGGAAGATCGTACTGCCTTAGGAGCTACTAGAGATGGAACTAAGTCAGTGGACGCTGTCGAAAGGTCTACATCGACGCAGATGGCTCCACCTCCACCTCCTGGCGATGCTATATCATGGCCGACACCGGACAGTGCCTTGGGTGAGGGGAAGAAGAAGGCTACTGAGCGCGTAGAGAAAGGAGAAAAAGAGCCAGCTCAAGGACCCAAGCCCCACGGGAAGGAGAAGTGGGTTCACGTACCGTTCGTGCCCACACCTGTCTTCAATACCCCTATTCCAGTAGCACGAAGAGGAGGGAAGGGTCTCCGTGGAGGACGTGAGGGTGGTTCACGTGGTGGCAGCGTCATCGGTAGTGTGAATGGCCCTGAAAAGCAGCCTGGGTCCGGAGCCGCCAACGCGAAAGGACAGACTCCAGCACTCAATGAGCGAGATAGGACAGCTTTGAGCTCAACATCAACGAACTTTAGCACATCAAAGCCCAAGAGAGCTTCCAGTGCAGGGCCAATCACCCCTACAGAGCAACGGAAGACTGGAGATGCTTTAGTGTCGGAGAAGCGTAAAGATGGTGACATTATTTCATTAAAAGCGGGCCAAAACAGTGGGTCCATGTCCAATGAAAATCGAAGGCCAGCTGCTCTTCCATTTCACAAGGACTTACCAGCAAATCGCAATTCGTCTAATACTCAGGGCCCCGAGGTCATGGTGCAGAACAAGACGGATGTGGAAGAAAAACATCAAAACGGGGCTACAGAAGTGTCTAGGCCAAACGGGCCAGACCGAAGAAGCGAGGGCTCGACTAAACCGTCCGATCAGGCAAAAGATGCCCAAGGACACATGCCAATACGGGAACGGGAGGGAAGGCCAGAACGGGGTCGCGGGGGTTATCGTGGCAGAGGCAGCAATCATAATTTCTTCGGCCACAACGCATCTAACGGGCATCAATCACAATATCAGCCTACACCACCTCCATCTGGCCTTCGATCGAATCATGACCGGTTAACATCCCAACCACAAGGGTCGTATCAACCGCCTTCACAGCAAAATAAACACTACCGAGCGAACTCAAGATCCCAGTCTATACCATATTCGGCACCGCACGCTACACCTTACAGAGGGTTTTCCAATGGCCACCATGGAGGAGCTGCCCATTTACCCAATCTCCAAACTGACATTGCCAATGAGTATGGCTACCTTCCAGGCCATCAGGGTACTATGAGTGCTATGCCCTACAATACCTTGGAGTCAATACCTACTCTAATAATGATGGTACAGATGCAAATGTAAGTTAATACCCCTGTTCTTGAACATATCTAATTATATGCAGAGAGTTCTATTTCTCGATCGATAACCTCTGCAAGGATGAGTTTCTTCGGAAGAATATGGACTCACAAGGTTACGTTTTTCTGGCAGTCGTGGCGGATTTTCCCCGCATCAGAGCGCTAGCGCCGTCCACGCAGACGATCCGTTACGCTTGCTTTGGCTCCCCCAACCTCGAACTCATTACTTTTGAGGGGGTTGATCGTATACGTCGACGGGAGGGATGGAAACAATGGGTATATGAAATGAGTAAACGCCTCCCCTCAGCGCAAAACGAAGGCCCACCGCCACCACGTCCCCAGCAATACTACAATTTCGACGCTCCTTACGCTAGTGACGACCGCCAAGCTATTTCACCCCACGCAAATTCGAATGGTATACCAGTTGACCAGCCTCAGTACCAGACCTTTAACGGGGGTGAAACTCCATTGGGCCCGGCCGCTGCCAGTGCTAGCCCGAATGCCGTTGATTCTTCCCTCACGCAGCCACCGCTCTCGGCAGCAGTATCGGAATTTTCTCCTTCAGTGCGCTCAGGGCTTGGTAGTGTTTCGACGCCAGAACCGAACCCTCCGGGGACTAGTGTCTTTACAGATGCGCAGGCAGACCAGCTTAACATACTCGTCCGAACGCCGGGGTATCCCGCAACGTCCACTATTCCACCTTTTCATTCGGCTTCTTCGCGAACATTCTCGAATGGTTCGATCGATGGCAGGTCGATCAATGAGGAACTCACAAAATATGCGGAACATCAATCAAGACCCGTTGTCAACGGAGATGGATCCGGGAGGTGAGGCTACATTGACGTTATCTGAGTTCATCATCAGGGCTAAGGTTCCAATAGCGTTGATATCACTAGGACGCAACGGTCTCGAAGTCCATATTCTGTTGGATCCCCTGGTCCTGGTCGGCAGCTCGATAGCAGTGTTTCACCTCCAGTCATGTGGATCAAAGATAGACAGACACCTTTTAACCCGCTAGATTCTCTGCCGAACGAATGTGTCTTTATGTCCTATCACGAGTTCCGGCGGGATGCCCTGAAGCAACGTGAGCAGTCTTCCGCAGATAAAGACAATCACGATATGCACAATCTCTACCAATTTTGGTCACATTTCTTAGTCCGCAACTTCAACGCTCGTATGTATGGAGAATTCCGACAATTGGCTTTGGAAGACGTTGCGCAGCGTGGATCCACAATCGGAATGCAGAGTCTATTACAATATTACTACGAGTCAATTCTCAGCCAGAAGACCGTCGCGGATGACAACATCGCACATGACTTCGTCAACGTTGTCAAAGACGAGAGGTCGGAAGCAGAGAGACCAGCCTTCGCCAAGTTGAGAGCAAAGTGGAGAGATGGAGCTTTCAATATGAAGAATCGCCATAAGCTTACCAAATTCATCGATGCGGATCTTAAAGCCGAGCTCGAGCGTTGAGTCTACCGCCTTTCTAATAATTCTGTATATTACCATCCAAGGCGGCAATCGTCTGAGTACATACACTCCACAGCATCACTTCAAGCTATCCACGGACGGCCTAGGTTCCATATTTCTTTTCCTTCAATCTCTACTGGACCAAAATGGCTGGCACGTGCATGGCATCTCGGCGTCTTGGAGCGTCATCATGCATGGCTTTGAAATATCATGCAGCGATGTTCAATACGGATTTCCCTTCTATTCTACGCTCGAGCGTCCCAAAGACACTCTTGCTACCTTGGACTACGGACCGTGGACCCTCAAGATGATCTCGCTACCATGTCCAACACAGATGTCCTATGTCTGATTATCTTGCTGTTTCTAAGGGACATAGTTCTTGATCTTCTACACTTGCACAAAAAGCCCTGTCCTCAAAAAATGCTTCACTTCAGCACCTGTACCTCATGTATTGACGATGGCATTGGCTAAGGCTTTCGGCGATCGAGTCGCCTTCGATAGACTACAAAACATAAATCAAAATAACTATATTCATGCGCAAGACTATGACCATGCCTTTCTCTCAAGAGCCGTGATTTTCTGAAAGTTTGACTATGCTGTAAAAGGTTAGGCTAATCTATCGAGTGTGGCGGTGCTATCTACGCCATTCATTGACTCCCCCTCCCTTCTTATTCCCTACAATCCTCACACCTGAACGTACAACAAGATGGCGCCCTCTAGCGGGCACCATTTGCTGCCACAGGTGATCAAGATGGTCAGGTAAGACACAATTCACATTCTTCATATCATACTGTCGCAATGACACTGCACCCTTAGGTTTGGCATCGACAAGACCACATCGATCATCCGCGCCAGACTCCTTCCATCAACCCAATCAACGACAGCATCAGGTGCCTCTCTCCAGCCTATCCGTATCTACGCTCAAAACCAACCTCTACACCCCCTTGCCTACCTGAAACAGTCTCGCTCCCAAAACAACCGCTGGTTTTCTACCACCACCACCCGGACCTTCTCGTCTTTTGTTAAACCCAATGCCGCCGTCCGCCATGACCGTTCAAAATTTCCTGTCTCAAAAGTCAGTAGAGCCATCTCACAACGCGGAGCTGCGCCGTTCGCATCCACCCTTCGTCCCAACCTTACTGGTGGTGCTTTACCCCGCTCCGCTGGCGGCTACAGTCTAGGTGGAGCAGGCAAAGCCAGACACTTTAGCCATACATCAGGCTGCCAAGCACAAGTCGTTCAGAACGTGAGTGCCGGCATCCGAGCTTTCTTCATTGGAGGTGGCAAGGCAAGATACGATGGCATTGACCCTATCACCGGCGAGAAACGCTTCAGATCCGTAACCCAGGCAGAAGACGCAGTCTACCAGAAATGGGAGAACACAATCTCAAAGGGCACAGATCTCAACTTCAGACTCAGTCCTACCATCACTGCTCTTTGTCCTTGCTTCTCAACCTCGGCCCAAGACCCTACCACCACTCTCAACACGCTCGGCCTCCTCGATAACTTATCCGTGGACTTCGCGCGCGCTCTCAAAGATCTCTCCGTTATTCTCACCGATCTCCAGCGCCTCTCCCTCTTCGGCGATCTTCCCATTTCCCTCACCACCAAATCATCCGGCCCCATCCTAACCGTCCGTTTCCCAGGCTGTGACGCCGATATTGTTTCCCGCCTATGCGACGAAGTTGGCGTGCGAAGAGGCATTATCGTCGAAGACGAGGCGTGGAATGAGAAAGGCAGCAAGGACGTGGAAATGGCGCTGCTATTCCCATTCGCACCGTCCGCCTCTCCTTCAATCACGAGCGAAGAGGACGATGATGCGGCACGCTACTTCACTTTCAACGGCAACCAGCGCATGGAAAAGCCAGTAGTGCAGCAAGACCAGCTCGACTGGCGACACATGCTCTCACCCTCTACATATCCCAACTCCCTACACGACAATACCAGCTTCGACGACTTCGCAACCCTAAAATCACCAATGATAAGTCCGCATTCTCGTTCGCCATCCGGATATGAGAGTTTGCGCGATAGCGATTTCGATCCTGATGATCCGTTTCAGCATACTCTGTCTCCGCTGAAAGCGCCGTCGCACGACACGCGTAGTAGGAGTACGGATTACGAGGGCGTTGAGGGCATTTATAAATTCCTGCAGGAGTGTGAGGATGTGAGGAGGTAGGGTCGTTTTATGGGAATAGTGGCAGGGGTTGGAAGTATCGTTTTAGCTACAAATTGGCAGACTTTCGATTGGACATGACATTTTAGGGCCTGTTGTCGCATGGTCACGCATTAGTGTTGGATCAATATTGTGAATACATTCATTATAAGTCTCATTATCTAGTTACTCTTGTATTAACTGTACAACGAACACCGCATACCTCCCCATCCCACACATCAACCTTCCAAGCACTCTCCTCTCTAATTCCCTTATCCTATACTCCACTCTCACGTCCCACATTCAGCAAGACAAAACACGCATAATGGCGTGACCAGTTCCACGCTCCTTACCTTAGCACACATCGCTCCGTATGCATTTCTTTGTAGCATTTTCTATCAAAAGTCGTGCCGTCTGCGTGCGTTAAACAGTGGGTGTGTATCGTAGGTAGTGGGTTTTTAGCACTGTGAATGAATGTCAGCTGGGCGTGAGGATTAGTTCATGTATGCATTGGTTCAGATATCGTAAAGTTCTGATAGATAGGTGGGAAGCGTGAGATGTGGAGAATCCTGCAACTTTGGATGGGTATGGATGATGGGTTTGGATTTTCTGTTTCCTGAAGATGAAGATCCGTTTGCACCGTTAGCGAGAGTGGATGTTAGCTGAGGATAGGCATGTATAGGATTTCGGATTCCATGATGGGTTGGATAATCCCTATTTGATGTTTAAGTGGGAGCATGATGGGTTGGAGGGTTTCTTTTTGGCATATAAGCAATGCGCGTGGGGCGTTTTGAGACGCTTGTGTGTGAAGGATATTTTTGTATCATTCGGTCCCTGGTCGCATGGCAAGCTGTTGGTGGTAAACGCTCGTACATAGACGGTCAAGAAGGTAGTTGCTAGTTCTGATGGCCGATGAAAGCTTTAGGGACTGAGTGTAAGAGCTAGATAGTCGCGGGTAGAGGAGGTAAAGCATTGGGGGGCAGTGACTCGTTGGGAGGCGTGCATGTAGAGAGGAGCACGTTCGTAGCGGTTCCCTGGAGGAGGATGTCGTCTCCTCTCGAAGATGGACAAGCTGTACAAGGAGTGGAATTCCATGAGAATGCGCAAGAAAGAACTGCTGAGGTTGAGATCAGGGTCGCGGTCATGTGCTCGTATCTTGCAGCAGCTCGTGGATTAGATCATGAAGATAGCGCGGAGAGGAGTCCGGTACTTGTAAGCATGATTCAGAGATTAGAGAGGGGTGGAGTCGTGGGGTTGTGGGGGCAAGGAAATGCTTGGAGCGCATCGCGCACACCGTTAAGCTAAAGAGGAAGCATCAGTATCGAAGGAACGATATTCTCCGATGCGCAAATTTATGAACGATGTTTGAGATCGTGTTCTGACGCATACGTTTGATAGGTTCACAAAATGTTTCCCGTATTGCATATTGCTAGATATCAGAATAGCTGAGTAAATGCTGAGATGATATAGTGCCGATCAGCCACGGAACCCTGTGGATCAATGCTCAATCACTCTCGACCAGGATTCGTTTAAGCAATGTGCATGAGGCACTGTGGCTAATCCTGCATGGGAGTGGTTGTGCACGCGCGATGCAGAATTCATTGTAGACCCAATATAATGGCTTTTCTAGCCGACGCTCACATACCTTGCAGCGATGTTCCTGCAACACCAAGATTAGTGCATACGAATCTAAGTGGCTTAACTCATTCAGTGAGGGCTCTTTCTTCTTGTGCACGGAGCTCATTCTTGTTGGGGAAGCTGTCAATATTGGTACATGGTTCTTAGGATAGCTTGGATGGATCAATCTGTCATCCAAGCTGCTACTCTGTTGGTGCCAAATCTGGCTGCGAAACGAAGACCTGTGCCTCCCATGGGGAAATAGCTGACCATGTACCATATAAGTGACACTAGCTGTATAATGGTAGATATTAGGGTCAAAATGGTGCTATGAAGCTGTCATGTGAACACGAGGTCAGCAGGGTGTTCCCAAGAATATTTTAGGAGGGGTACGTGGGTGAAATAGCGCCGCGAAACAAGTTCGACCTCCATGAACGTAATGGAGGGTCGATGGAAAACGTACTTTGATGGCAAAGAAGAGAGTTAAGCCGATCGAACCAAAGTATGCTGCGGAGAAAGGCAGTCGAGGTCCCGAGATAAGGTGTTTTGCGTATGTTACTGGGCCCATGAGGACTGCCCACGAGGCCAAAAATAGTACCGAGCCAAAGGACCATCTGTGTATGATGTCAGCGCAAGCCAATATCTCGTATTCTGATGAGTGAATAGGAAGCATGTGAAGGATGGGTGAAACCAGAAGTAGGCAGTCGAAACAATGGGGCAAGCGGCTGCCTGTTCCCGAGTTTCACCTCGCGCCCGACACTATGTCGCAGGGTGTTACGTGTAGGGGAAGTGGCGGAAGTGACGCGTAGCTATCGGGAAAGACTGGGGGTGTTGGAGTCGCGAAGAGAAAAAGGACCTGGGTATACCAACAAGATGGCAAACTTTCGTGGCACCGGCCACAATATTGGGAACAAGGCAAAGCATAGGACAAAGCAAGCCAAGGCAGCCAGATTACACGCCCCGAAGATCAACAGACGATCCCAACGACTCACTAATGCAGAGAAGGGAGTGTCAGTATAGATCTGTCACTAAAACATTACTGAATTGATGAATGAGCGGAAGACTGCATGATCTTATGCATGTGACGACAACGGCTGTGCAGGAACTCTGGTCTTATCACAAGCGCTATTGTTAGACTGCAAAGATAGTCTGTAGACGTACAGGCAAAGAACCCTTCCTCCTCTTCTCTCCGACTTGGAGCAGGTAATGGGGCTCCAGGCCCTTCGTTGTGTGTAGGAAGCCTAACATAGCCTCCATCGCTGAAAGGATTGAGTGACTGGAGCCTAGACAACAGGGGCGATGAAGTGGTGTTCGCTGGGATGTCTGGGTCTCGTCGAGACCACCCTATAGA
The DNA here is from genome assembly GCA_947623385.2 of Cladonia squamosa. Lineage (NCBI taxonomy): Eukaryota > Fungi > Ascomycota > Lecanoromycetes > Lecanorales > Cladoniaceae > Cladonia > Cladonia squamosa. The sequence goes on from OX392384.1 coordinate 809,344, forward strand.
ATTCAAGGAATCTCGAAAGGATGTAGAGGCCATATTAGCTCGTATGATCTGCGAGGATACTTTTCGGCAGCCGCCTCTACCGAGCTTCCCTGCTTCCCTGCAGTATAAATGCACCAGTAAAAGCTTATGGATATAGGAAGAAGAATATGGAAGGGTATGGCTAGGTGTATGACCCTTAGACGATAGAGGTGGTGCGTAAGTAAAGCCCGAAGGATCGGCAACACTATGGCTGATAGGACTATTCGGCAAGCTGCAGGTGCAGTAGGTCGAGGGAGGTAACGTACGGCGGGAACGGAAGATTTCGTGCAGCTGTAGCAGGTGATCGACCTGTGGGGTAGTACCTCTACTACGATCTTTAGAAGATTTTCAACGATGATTAGGTATCAAGGTGGTAGGCGTAGAGCCACCAGAGAGCGCGAGAACGGAGGGCGTCGAGGAGGTCCAACCACAAGGCGGTGTGAGACTCCAGAGAGGTCTAATAGGGTCAAGAGCTTCTAGCGCAATATGATGGCTTGTGACGGGCAGGCCTGATCTTCGATAGACCCGGAAGCAGTCGAGGTGGGGTGGGGGACGGAGAGAAGAGGGAAGGGAGAGAGAGAGGGGGGGGGGGGGGGGTGGTTGGTTGGTTTGTTTCCTGTGTCGTCTTTGAGTCGCTAGGGTCAAGACGAAAGAGGGGTCTCCAGATAGCTTAAGAGAGCTAAGATGGAAGAGGGGTGGGTGGCTGTCTATCGGGTAGTGATTGGTCCGTCGGAAGGACTTCTGTGCTGATTCAGTGGTTCAGAAGGCGAGCAGAACCAAGGTCGGACGTTGCTGCTAGATATTTTTCAGGACACCCTCCTTCTGTGTGAGGAATATGCTGCCAGTCTTTTGCTAAAGCGCACCTTGGAAGTGGGCAAGTGGGTGAGTGGGCAAGTTAGGCAAAAGAGAGTGGGCGGTGTAAATAGACTGACGCCTTGATAGATGATCAACTGGCAATTCTCCGCCCAATGGTCCGAGCTTTCTATTGCTTGGCTTGCTTGGTCCAACCGGAAAGGGGATAGCGCAACGCATCAGCAGCCATCACCGCCACACACCCTCTTTCTTTTGATTTGAGCGCCGACAGCCCATAACAGCCCATAAGCCAAAAAGGCTAAATAATAATTTTGTGCATCCTGCATAGTGTGTAAGGTAGGTGTAGGTACCTAGGCGACGTGCAACCATATACCGTATAGCAGCAAATTCCCATTGCCCAAGACACTTACCCTCCACCGTTTCGCATGCGGTCCTTCCATGTGGTAGTCAACCACAATCCCATACCTGCCTAGATGATTTCCATGACTCACATTGGTCAGACGCCCACCGTCTTGGGGGGGGTCTAAAGTGGTCAAAGGTGGTCATAGATCATATAGATCCGAGTTCCCATACGGAATGGGTGTGGCGTTGTACTCGTAAAGCACTTCTTAAACTGAGACCACTGAGACCGCGAATGATCAACGAATGGCAGCTGCTTCAAGACCATTTGATCCATGGAACAGGCTCTTGATCTCTGGTCCAGACGACCACATATAACCGCTTGACCCTGCAGTTGCTGCCGTGCGCTTTCCATCATTCTACATGAGTTCCCGTGTATAGCAAAAACGCCAACGTCTGATCGCGCCCAGAGTACTTCTATACTTTCATCTTGATCATCCTCGAATCTGTGGGAAGAGCATTCCAAAGCAATAAGCCATAAGCACCAGACCAACCGACTCCACCAATCAGTCCGAACACTATCAAAGAAACCTCAGTGCGCGCCCGAAGCCTTACGAGCCCCGGGCAAATCGGGCTTAGCCTAATTCTGCCCTTCACTTTCATCAATCATACCTCGTCTTCCCTTCCTTTCAACGCATTAACCACACTCTGTTACCTCGCTCATCGCAGTTGAACGGTTGTTGCATGAATAGTGAACGACTGCCCCACGCATTCCAGTTATATTTGGCGTCATCGTACATTTGGGTCTAGCGCGGATCCATCCGACGGCGACGGGCCAAGCGAATTATCTTGGATACACCGCCAACGAATCATCTCTCTCCCTTCCCACCTCACGCCTCGACACCGCTATTTCTTCTTCCCCCTTTGACACCGACACCCTGCGGCTCTCATCGTCGCCGCTCCTCATCAACCTCATCTCCCACCGAGCTCTTGACGACGCTCGGGGGTTACACGAATAGCCCCTCCATCGCACACCGAGACCCGCTGCCTGGCCGGCCAGTGAAGGACTCAACTGTCACCTCCGATCTACCACGCCTTCCGCTGCCACACTCCGAAAGAGCTCATCGAGCCTCATAATATACCTTCACACCCAAACAATTTTCAATTGCATTTGGTGACTCAAATTCAGCCGCGGGTATCCGAGTTGGTAAGCCGTTCCCCGTTCAGTTGATTGCTTCACTACAATTCTCTTTACCCACTGTTGTCCTATCGTCAGTCATACCATACTGCTGGGCACAGTAAGCGGGATGGGTGCGAGCAAGTGGGGCAGTCTGTTGCCTTCGCTACATGCCTTGCTGGGTCCTTGCACGGCTCCTATCAATGCCCGCTGCAAAGTGAATGCAGCCCAGTTCCATGCTTACTCCGAGTATTCGCCAATCCGATTTGCTATTGTCGTACACACATACGCGCTACTCATCGCATTGCCTTTCACAGCCAACTCCAAAGTCTCTCACTGACACAAAGATTCAGATTGCCCAGGATTCCGACATAAGGCTTCCGAAACGGACAGCCATCGGAGCATTAGCCATCAAGATAACAACCCTAGAACTAGACGAGACACTGTCTCGTATCGCATTAGTGCCTAGAGGCGATTCCAGACATTCCCTTATCCATTAACGAGCCTTGGCGTCCGCAACGACGAGTTGTTAAGCAACCTTCTGGTACGTCCTGTTCCAAAACCTTGCCACATCAAATACGTATGGGTGCTGCAAGTTGCATTTGTATGGGCTAAACACTAATACGCTTCTTCAAGAGGTCCTGTATTTTGATTTCATCATCTTTACAAAATCCCTCACAGCCTCTTTTATTGCCACAGTTCGGGGTGCTACATCCTCCACATTTTTGCTCAACACTTACACCACCTAAATCAACAGTTTGATCAAGACATTGTCATGCCAGTAACTCGTAAGTGACTTTCAACATCTTGAGCATGTGCTAAAATCACGCTGCACGAATTCCTTCGGAAAGAGCCGTCTAATGCATTGGAGGCGAAGCTCTCGTGTCTACTACTCAACTGGCATTTACTGACATCACTCTTCTCGCAGCCGAAAATAGCTTCGAACAAAATTACTCTCTTCCAATGACTATAAAAGAGAAGAGCAATTACGAAGTTCACTCGGACCCAACCTTGGATGACGGTTTAGATTTCTTCAACAGTGGTATGGACCATACGGGCAATTCCAGCCCTTTCATCAAGGACGAACCTGAGGACTTTTCCTTCAACGCTTACCAATTCCCACCGAGTAATCGCACTCCCGTTATGTCGAACGGACAACAATTTGGCCAGGTCTCAGGGGGCAACGTTGACCCCTCGGACCTTTCGATGCCCAATGGTAGCTATGGTCATTTTAGCTCAGGCACCCAGCAAAACATGTCTGGTAGTTTCAACTATGGGCATTCAGGCATCAACGACGACGAACTTCTCGACCTCGACTTGAATGACTCTTCGAACCAACACAATTTCCAGAATGGCCAACAAGGGTTCGCACACCAAGGTGGTGGCCAGAACTACTTTGCAAACCAAAACCAGCCAGCCGCGAACGGCCAGACTTCTGTGAATCAGATGTACTCTAGCACCCCAGATGGTGCTCCAATCCAGAGTCCTTTCACGCACACTCACTTCAACTACGCTCAGCTAGCGCATATGCAACAGTCACAGCAGATGCGCCCTAATCCACTCAACACGCAAAACAGCTACAGCCATGGTCGGTCTGGATCCTATATGGCCCCAGCGATGGAGCGGCAACAGTCAGATTCGAGGAGCCCTATGACTCCAAAGACCCCTGGTTTAGGGGCGCTGCATCTGGGTACTCCAGAATCCGGCAGCCTTCCATCGCAGCCCATCCACGCCAATTTTGCGAATAACCGTGCGCACCACAAGGGTCAATATGGAGATACTCCTGGTAGTGCGTCATACCTCGATTCACCCATAGCATCTCCGAATCATCCCGTCAGCCATGCCCAGATTTCAGATATTCTGAAGTCTGGCAAACATGCTTCGCTGCCCGCTAAGGTGGAGAACAGCCATCACCCGGTACCGGCATATCAGAGTCAGGAAGCCAAACGTCGCCGCCGCCGAGAATCCCACAACATGGTAGAGCGTCGTCGCCGCGATAACATTAACGAGAAGATTCAAGAACTTTCGCATCTCGTTCCTATGCATCGCCTGGAAGATGAAAAAGTGCGTAAGCACATCCTTAATAATTCACCTCTTTCTCCCACTCTCGCTGCCACTGGTAGGAGCCCGGAGCAAGCCACTTCCTTGCTGGCAGGAGGCGGCAGACGTGCGACCGGCGCTGGAAGCATTAGCATGGGGATACCTCCTGAGGAGAAGGACAAGGGGCCGAACAAAGGCGATATCCTCAATGGCGCGGTTAGCTGGACTCGGGATCTGATGTGGGCTTTGCATATTAAGTATCAACAAGAGGCTGAACTCGCCGAGTACATCACCCAACTTGGTGGCACATTTCCTTTTGAGCAGACTGAAGAGGAGAAACGAATGCGTACAGAGGTACTGAACGCTATGCAAGACAACGACGCAAACACGTTCCAATATACCCGGGCGCCCGGAACAGGGCTCAGGGTACCTCATCACACGACCGCAGCTGGAGAACCACTTAACGAAGCAAACATGGGCACTATGAGCCCACAGAGCTTGTCACCCGACCAGCAATCGGGTGGCAGTAGCCATGGTCACCAGTATCATTGGAATCCGAGTTTCAAGGAGGAAGACGAGTACGGAATGGATATGCAATGACCCAACGATGTTGCATGAGGGAATGGCATCCCGTACGATACATCTTTGGCTCGTTTGAAATTTTCATGGACTGACCTCATACGTGTGAAAATAGTATAAGCGCTTTCACTCGCGATCATTACTTCGAATACAGCAGCAGGCATTCCATTTAGCGTATGTTTCCTAGTACATTGCATACGCGCGGCGAGCGTTGTCGACGCGGAGGAGTTTGGTTGCCACCAGGGAGGTTGGATGAATTTCATATACCACTATCGTTATTTCATCGACTTGGCAGCATACAACATGGCGCTTCGGTTCTTTGCTTCATAACTCTCACCTTCACACACACGACAGATGACGCAGATACAGCGTTATAGGGATCTGAGGGCGGTGATTTTCTTGGTGGATCTTGTGGCTCTGTGAGCTTTTCTCAAGCAGGCGATCTTCTTTTCCTTGTGGGCTTATTGCTTCGGGCTACCCACCTAATATTCGATTCTTTACTAGCTACTGGCTTTTATGGGAGGCGCGTTGCTTTGCTGGGTTAGAATAGGATCCTTTCAGGGATATGAATTTTGACTTTCATTATCAAGCTTTGCTATCTCGCTTAGGACAACCGGTCACATGGAACCCGTGCGTGTTCTCCAACTGCAGAGATTGCCTGCTGGTACATATGGATGGGTGGGAAGCGGAAGTCGGGGGGGAAGGAGAGGTGGTTGTTGTGTTCCTAATGATACCCCAAGCTCAGTGTCTCCGAGAATGCCTTGCTAGCTATGTTATCTCCAATACATATGCTAGCCTTTACCAAGCCATGCACTCCAATTTTCTCAAAGCAGCCCCACCCACACCTACAGATTACGGAAAGATATCCAGGAGATCTACAACAGAAAAGTGTTGAAGCCTGGCAGGCATGTTCGTAGTTTAGGGGCCATCCCCGCATGTTCATTGGCATGTTCGTTATCATGACCATATAGAAGCAGTAATTGGGATAGTGTAGGGTTGGTCTCGGTTTAAGACTTGCAACAAGTTCCATCTTTCCTATCAGAATGAATGTGTACCTCCTCAGACTTGAAAGATTTCAAACGCTTTCTATCTATTGCGTCTCAACATTCGCTTTCGTATAGCACAGGGTTGCGCTTTGGAGAAAAAGTTTTACCAATTACCAATAATAGTAATTCTGCCGGCGCCGTCTGTAGGTAGAAGTGGTCTCTATGGAGCCCTTTACTGTATATCCCTAAACGGCTGGACGTAAAGCCGGTGAAGCGGACCCTAAAAGGCCCCCGACCCCCCCCACATCTGGTTACCTAAGGTAGGCGAGGAGAATGGTCCCCGGGGCGGCTCATACCTAACCTAGATAGGCAAGGTGGAAATGAGCGGCTAGCCAGCATAGATTAGGTAGTCCTTGATATAGAGCGAGAATACTAGAACCAATTCACATTAGGCAAAATAAGACGTTAAGGCCACCCTCTAACAAGAGACGGGTAGGTGATTTAATAGTTGGGAATCCTTCACAATATAGCAGAAGCTAAAGTCCGGACATAGCGTACTGCAAGCCAGACGGGGTCAGACCCCGTGAGCGGCTCTAATGGATCGGCACAAACTACCACGGTAGAGAATGGGTCCTTGGCAAGGATATCAAAAAGATCAAAGAGAGAGAGCAGCGGTGAAAAGACTGTTCAAAGTCATAGTACTAGCAGGATAGGAGCAGGCAGCGGCCACAAGCAGGGTAACAGAGGCCAGAGTTTTGAACATAGCCAGCATCAAGATAACATCGAGTGCCAATCCAATACCGCGGCACAAGCAGTAGCTGGCAGCAAAGATGGCTTCAGCTCAGTTGCAGGGAGCAGCGAAAGTGAGAGGGATCATAAACGCCTGAAAACTGTTATAAATAATGTCGTGGACGAGGTCACCTACTTTGAAGCGTGGATTGGCCTGACAATTGAAGATGGTTCAGCTGATCATCTAATCCAGTCCGTATGGCAAACGATACAGGTCCAATGGAAAGAAACACAGCCTGGGACCGTTCTTCGATTTACTCAAGATATCAAAAAAGAAGTGAGTTTTGAAATACCTAGTCTCGTCGCCTACATCATGCTGACTATAGTTATAAGATCAAAGACAGGCAGCAGTATCAACGGGCCAAGCTAGCCCGCACAGCTGTAAACAAGATTCTTGAGTGGTATAACATCGATCCAAACGGCCAGACTTTGTCACAGCTCGTCAGTTTCCCTATATCAAAGACTTGGACAATTTACGGTTAACGATAAGCAAACAGGTCTACGAACTTCTAAAGCAAGATCGATTGCTACATCCTAAAGACGATGATGGTCAAGTACGTGTTGATTTTACTATAGGGCAGCCACAATAGCAAGCTGATGCCTCTCTAGGTCCTTTATTTTAGGGCTCCTCAAATCACTAAGCTTATCGAAGAGAGATGGTTTGCAACTGATCATTCGCCTGGTAAAAGCCATCACTCCTTTATCGACAAGATCACCGATGAGACTATCATTGGATGTTGCGTTATCTTATACCATTGTCTATTTGAATGGGTCAGTGGAACGTTTCAAAGAAGACAACTTACGCGCGGTTGGGTTCACGGCAAATACCCCAGGTCTGAATAAAGTTTGGATGCTCGATTAACATGTCGGTAGACATATATGCACGACAAAGAGCCGGTTGGAATACATTGACTCTAGCGGTCCGATCTAAGATCGTTGAAGACCTTAGAGTGCACTTGAAAAAAGATGTTGTTGAGAGCCTGGGTAGACACACCTTCAATCCGCGCTCCAGGGAGCCTGTTGTACACACAGATAGTAAGTACAGGCTCAATCAAGCTTATCAAAAGATAAAGGGCTAGTAACTAAGAAAAATAGGTTTACCATAGCGGCAAGGGTTACCATTCTTAACGTATTCCCTGCGAGCGTACATGCTGAACTGTAAACCGGGACCCTTTCCAGCTATTGATATTTCTAAAGCTCAAATTCCAAAAGCGCATACCAAAAAGAATATCAGCAAATTAGAAGACCATGGAATTGATGTTATTTCGGTAAAGGATTTCGGAGCCAGCTCCATGTCAACTATCAAGTATTCGGTTTCTTAATAGAAATGAAAAGACTACCTAACTATCTCTTATTCTAAGTGACACCCACACGCACATACTTCAATCCCCCCTTCCGTTTATACCTATCCCATCGCCCATCCCCCTACCATCCATCCCATCGCCCATCACCCATCCTCCCACCCCATCATTAGTACTCTCCCCACCTCCCTTCCCCGTCTGCTGCCTCCCCCTTCAATTTGCACACCCAAGACGATTGATTCTCAACCTACCACACCCCTGTAAGTCGCTCCGTAGAAAGAAAGGTTGCGCGACCAATCAATGAGATGCTGGCCTGGAGATTCTTACGACGGAATGAGGATGATATCTGGTTTGTAGTCGTAAATAATGGTACTGGTGGAGGAGAAGGATCATAGATAGTTACCATGGTAAGCTGGGTTTTGTCTGTTCATTGGATTGAATCAGTATATGCTAAGAAGCTATATATAGTTACATTTTTAGTTTTGGGGGAGGATATAATACAACAGCTTCATCAATCTATCATCATCATCCAGCAATGACGCGCCTTTACTTCTTTCCCTCAAGATCAGCGTAGAATTTCCACCCAAAGCCCTCGGATGGATCGTTGAATCTCAATTGCTTATCAATCCCATCTAGTTTCTTCACATCTTCTTTTTCGAGCTTGAAATCTCCTTCTAGGTTACTCCTTATTCGCTCTGGGGTTTTGCTTTTTGGTAGCACCGAATGCCCGTTTTGAATCCCCCACGCTAATGCAACTTGCGCGCCATTTTTGTTGTATTTCTTGCCGATTTCTTGGATCACGGGGTCGTCGATTAGTTTACCCATCTCCTTGCCGGAGGAGTAGATGGCATTTTGGTTGCCAAAGGGGGAGTATTGCTGGATGTGTATACCCTTGCTTTTATTGAATTCGACAAACGAGCGCTGTTGGAGCCAGGGATGGAGTTCGAGTTGGTGGGCGGCGGGGACGACGCTGCAGTTGGAGAGGAGGCGCTCGAGTTCTGCTTTTGAAAAGTTGGAGATGCCGATGGCTTTTGTTTTTCCGCTTTTGAGAAGGGATTCCATGGCGCGCCAGGTTTCGAGGTAGTCGGTGTCGCCGGTTTGGATTTTGCCGTTGGAGTCTTTTGGGATGAGGGTGGAGGAGCGGGCGAAGGGGGAGGGCCAGTGCATGAGGTAGAGGTCTAGGTAGTCGGTGTCGAGGTCTTTAAGGGAGGCGTCGAGGGCGGGGGCGACGTCGTCGGGGTGGTGGGAGTTGTTCCAGAGTTTGGAGGTGATGAAGATTTCGGAGCGGGGGATGCCGCTTTTTTTGATGGCTTTGCCTACAGCGGGCTCGGTACCGTAGCTGTGAGGGTTGTTAGTGGAATGTGTAGACGAAGGTTGAGTGATGGGAGACGAACATTCGAGCTGTGTCGATATGGCGGTATCCGGCTTTTATAGCCTCAGCGACAGCTGCTTCCTGTGCATCTGCATCTTGCCAAGTCCCAAAGCCTACAGCTGGGATTTCGGCGCCTGTGTTCAAGGGAAGCTTTGTGTGGAGTGTTGCCATTGTTCTTGTTCGAGGGACGATTTGAGCAGACAATTGAGTGAGTCTGGAAGAGGCGATTCTTGAGGTACGTGAGAACATTGACTTGGAGTTGAGCGAGTATAACTTGTATATAACCGTTGGATTCTGCTAAACGGCAAAAAGCAGCATATAGTTGCTTTCAAAGCAACTTTTAATAGACGTCAATGATACGTCATTTGACAGCTCATTTAGCCGATTCGCCGACGAGAAGCCGGAGGTCCTTCCTAAGGAGGACATATCTGTGGGATATCATCGCAGACTCCTCACTCCCAGCTACCGAGGTTTTGTCCCTTTGCACATCGTTGTAAAGCTTCATCTATCAGATCAGATAGGGGCTTACATCATATGAGTAGGATCTACATTGCAATTATAAGCGAAGATTTAGCCACGCAGCCACTGTGGCTGTGTGCCAAGATCTGCAACGGCAATCGCAACAAGCCAAAAACTTGGAAACACAAGCATCATCTCCCGCACGCTGGTTTAAGAGCACCCAGTCGCCTTTACTCTCTCCTCTCTTTTCCTCCTGTACATACACTCCCTTTATGCATCTATCCAAACCGTGATACCCATTTGCTGCGATTCATCATTATTTTTCGAGGTCCTTTTGTTGCTCTAGTCATTATGTACGCAACCGGTCTGTTACTTTTCGCCCTAGTGGTACCTTCGTTAGCTTGGACTGTCCCAGAATATGTGGAAGAGAGACACGTAGTAGAGATCAAGAAGCGACAAGCTGATGTCTCACAATTACTTCAGCTGTAGGTTCATGATCGATTTACCCCCAATAGCAACCATTACCGTTTCGGCGCTTTCGATTGAATGCTAACACGCCACATAGCGCGTCATTAGCTGGCATAACGGCCCTCCCTACTGATCCTGCCGTCCTCCTTGAGCTTGGACCAGTAGCCAACTCCCTCGCCTCCGCCCTCCCTACATCCTCTGTCCTCGCTGTACTGCTCACGGCCGCACCCTCGGGCTTCGTCTCCTCAATCGTCAACGACCCTTCCTATGCCAATTCGTTTGAAAGCGCTTTCTCAGCTGGCAGCAGTCCCAGTTGGTTCAATGGCCTTCCTACAGACGTTAAGAGCTATCTGCACACATATTCAGGCTTCGGCGGTTTGGCAACAGCGGCTGGCGCGATAAAAGGTGTCACCCAAAGTGCTGCGAGTGAGGCTATTGCTGGGGGTACTTCAACTGGAATTCGTCCGTTGGAGGCTTCGGGCTCATCGGCCACGACAGGACCATCGGCTGCATCAGGATCCACTGTTGTCTCTGGTACAACAGCTGCGACAGGTAGCAGCTCTGGCACGTCTACAATGACTACAATGGGCGCAAGTGCCTCTTCTGAGAGTGCCTATTCCGCTTCGACTCTTAGCGCAGCAGCGTATAGCGTTACACATGTCTCTACCCCGTCGACATCGACTGCAAGCTCGACAGCAGGTGCCGCCAGGCCAACAGGCGCAATCGCTGCTGGTCTGGCTGGCGCGGTGGGAATACTGGGAGCAGCTATCGCGTTGTAAAGCCACCGCGCATAATCCGGTCAGTGCTGATCGTTGAGTTGAATCCTGAGGATATGGAAGGAGACCGCTAGACCATTTGCGATATGAGTGCCAGACAGCTCTCCCACATGCAGATAGCAAGACTATGTATACTATCACGACTACCCAAATAATAAATGAGCTTAATTGATCTAATTATGTTCCTCCGATTTTGGATTATATAGTACTGCATGTGCTGTGAGATTCCCTATATCGGGCTACCGTGACCTCGGCCGCGACTCGGAGGCGCAGAGCGCCCTTTTCCTGGGCACAGGGACGTCTATAAGGTCCTCTGATTCCCCCAGAGATTTTCAAAGGCTTTTCGTTGCTCTTTTGGCCCGGTCCTGGACACCTCAGAAGAATTCGGCAATCTTCTGCTTTCTTATTCGTCACCCGGCTTACAGCCTAGGCGCCCTTCGATCGCAAATTTGCAGCAGCCCAATACCCTCGTCAGCAATGGATCTTCATTCAGCCAATCTCGCGCTCAGCTTTGACCAGGATGCATGCTGTCTGCATGATCCTGGCATAGCCGAGCCCGGGTAGGTTTTTTTTTTTACTTTTTTGCTAATTCGCCCGAGCAACCCAGGCATGTTTACATCTGTCTATTCCCGGGATGCGATGCATCCTTCGACGAAAGGCTATTGGACGCCTTCAACGCCCACGTCGAGGCTCATTTTGCCGAGTCCTACCAGGTCAAGAAAACCCTTGTCCACAACAATCCGCGCATCGGAGCTTTCGAGAGGGTCGGAAGGGCTGAGGACGAGGCTGTCAACCCACGTGGGTTCCAAGGTCAAAGCATTGCCCAGTCCGTCGCTCCAGCCATGAATATGACCATCAATGAAAACCTTGGCCGCGCAATCCCGCATACGACGACACATCATAGCAACGTCGTCGGTCGAGCTCGCTCTGCCTGTACCACTTGCAACAAGACCTTCTCTCGTCGCTCTGATATGGAGCGTCACGCGAAGAAACATCAGCCTACTATGCGCATCTACCATTGCTCGGTTGGGGGATGTGAGTACGAGGGTAGCTACAGGAAGGATAAGTTGGAGGCGCATGTCAAGAATTGTCATTAGGAGAAGGTGGAGGGCTTGATTTTGGGCTAGTCTTGTTTTGCTATGTTATTCGTACCAGAAGATATTGACGAATGGATCTCGGTTACCTTCCTGCATGTTTACTCACATCGAAGCAAGCTTCAATGGCTGCGTTCCAGCATCAAAATCCTCTAAAGCGCAATAACTGCCAGCCTTATTCCGCCCTTGAGGGCGCTCCTGCACTTGGACAAGAACAGCTACCCTTGCGCCGCCCTTCAGGGCGGTTCTACACTTGGACAAGAACAGTTACCCATGCGACGCCCTTCAGGGCACCACATGTGGCTGCATATCGACAAGGGCTATTCTATAAGGAGCCCTCAGACCCCCATTCACTTTCTGACTCTTCTGCCTCAACTTTTGCCGGTTTCGTGCGATCTGATTTGTTCGCTAAATTTCGTCAGCCTCGTCTGCGCCCTTCTGCACGCTAGTCGATCGTCGCCTGCAGCCATGGAATACCTGCGCCCGAACTCAGCTATGAATCAACAATCGCCGATCCTGCCCATGCAGGAGGAGGAGGAGTGGTGGCAGGAGTGGCTGGAAGGCTGGCCCTTGCATAGCGCTAGTGGCGCTGTTCCTGGGTGAGTAAAAAAAAAGAGAGAAACTAACAAAGCGGTGAGATTATTCACCTTGGACCACGCGTTCACTATCGCTTCGGACTACCGCGTCGATCAAAGCCTATATCCAAGTGCACCTCGCCCCAACAGCTTCGAAGAAGCACCACTCGATGGGGGTATGACTCCGAACCACTTCCGTGTGGCACCTAATGTCAGCAGCCTCACTGATGCCTATGCCTCTGATGGTGGACCTTGGGACTTACTAAGCCCTGACTTCTCAAGCCGCACCGCTCCTTATGTGACTATGAATCACAACTTCTACCCCATCCCCAATAGCTATAACAGTACGAGCAGTCCTTACGCAGGCAATAGCAATATGGCTCATTCGCCTGGGGACATGGAGGCCGTGGCAGAGACTCCGCAGCCTACCCTTGCCAATGGCACCAATCTCACGGCTCTCAGCGCCAGTAAAGGCGGACAGCGTGTCATGAAAACTCGCTCAACATGCACGACCTGCCGCAAGTCATTCACCAGGCCATCTGACCTTAACCGTCATGCGAAGAAACATCAACCAGGGGCCCGGATCTTCACGTGCTTGGTAGCTGGATGTGACTATGAGGGCAGCTACCGCAAGGACAAGCTGACAGCTCATGTTAAGAATTGTCACACTTAGGTGAAGTAGTGTCGTGGTATGCTGGCACGGTTTGTGAGGAGGGAAGGATAAGATTGTCAATACTGAGATGGTGTCTTGCATTATGAGTAGAATAAGATAGTACTTTCTTCAATTTGGTGTCAGTCAAGGTTTACACAATGCAAATCATGTTCTCACTTTCCCATTCGAAACAATAATACCCTGTTGCGGCTCTCAACGCTCCTTCCATGCCTGATGCTGTGCTCTCCCGGAACGTTCATACGATCATTTCCAGTTCCCAGTTGTTCTCTAAATCTTTCACATCATTGCAAGGCATCTTTACGCAACCCATTCATTTGCCAACATACATTCATATCATCTGTTATTACAAGTTTCGACTGGGTTTTATCTGCTCCCGGTCTCATCGTGTTCTATCTGCTCCTCACTCCTACGATGCCTTCCTTTCCTTTCTTGCAAGGCCAGCGACAGTCTAAAATTCCGCTGAAGAACGGGGCTCACTCAGGCCAACTTGGGTGAGTCTGCCCTTTTAAAAAAACACTAATTTCCTCGTGTCAAGAAGGAGCGACCCACCACCTGCTTTGGAAAATGCTCCTGCTTCAGAAGTAATTTCTCCCTACGATGACTATCCACCCGGATTCCCCTGCACTAGTGGTTGTGGACAATTATTTTCCACTGTCATCATGCAGGAGATCCATGTACAACACTATTGTGAGGGACCTTATGATGACATTGAGGTCTGGCAAGGCGCAAGCGTCGCTGTTACCCCACCTCCATTCGACATCTCTGTTAGCAATCACGATGGGATAGTGAGATGGCTTGCGTCGGTGGATACAAGCTACTTGGAATCTTATCCCCCGTCAAGCCCCAGTCCTGACGCCGTCGCTGTGAACCGTAATGAGGATTTTACGTCGGGTACAAGCAACCTGGAACCTGCTCCCCCATCAAACCCCACTATTAGTGCCGTCGCCGTGAACCATAACGAGGATTTTGCGTGGGGTACAAGCAACTTGGAACCTGATCCCCTATCAAACCCCACTTTTGACGCCGTCGCCGTGAACCATAACAAGGATTTTGCGTGGGGTAAAAGCAACTTGGAACCTGATCCCCTATCAAACCCCACTGTTGACGCCGTCGCCATGAACCATAACAAGGATTTCGCGTGGGGTACAAGCAACTTGGAACCTGATCCCCTATCAAACCCCATCATTAACGCCGTCGCTGTGAACCATAACAAGAGATTTAAATGCTCTTTATGCGGTAAATCTGTGTCCCATCAATGGGTCCTCGACAGACACATAATGTTACATGCAGCAGGAAAGTTCACCTGCCCTGTCAATGGGTGCAAATACCATACGGCCAAATCACAAGCTGAACTGGATTTCCATTTGCGTGTGGACCATGCAGACATCACTGAGCAAAGAGGAGGCGCGAGATACACTTGCTGGTATTGCGGTAGGAATATGAACAATAGGGGTGCGCTGATAAGACATACGAGATTGCACGAAGCGGGAAAATTCCCCTGTCCTGTCGACAATTGCTCCTCTTACGTCCTCTTGACCCAAGGTGCATTGGACCACCACTTGGAAAGTAAACATACAGAGGACGAAATCAGTGGGTCATTCCTGTGAAAACATCCTGTTACCTACTTGATCTCATTAACGGTGGTCTTAGGGGAGAAAGATTCGCGACAAGAGGTCCAAACCTCGAGAGGCTGAAACATTAGGAGAGGACTGGAGACAGCACGCTTGGTACTTGAGAGAGAAGCATATATAGTTCATTTTGGCCTTAAAAAAAGCGTGACGGAGCATCATTCATAATTTCCATACCTCACTCATCAATCCCCAAAAAATCAACTGCCCACTTCCGATCTCACCACCTCCTCCACTCCCTCGCCTCCTTTCCAAACAACCCACTCAACCTATTCTCCCCCCCTCCTACTTCCCCATCCATACCTCCCTCCCCTACCCCTTCCTACTTCTTCTCCTTCCTCTTAAACAACCTACTCAATCTCTTCATCTTTCCCCCCTCCTTCTTCTCCCCCTCCTTCACCACCTCCCCCTCATCTCCCTCCCCCCCAACAATTTCCAGCTTCCCCTGATCAGGCGGCAAGGGCGTATCCCCCTTATGCGGCAGTACCCAAGACTCCGCACCCCAGCCCATAGTCGTTGATCCATAACCTGCTGCAAAAGAGCCGTCTTGGCCCGGGTATTGCTTTTCTTTTTCCTCGGCCCAGGCTACGAGGGCGGCGGTGGAGGGGTCGAGGGCGGAAGGGTCGGCGGTCATGAGGGATTTGCCGGGGCGGTGGTGGGAGGTGGGGTTCGGGAGGAGGGGGGAGGTGTCATGGGTGGTTGTGGTGGGGTGGGGTTTGGTCGTGGTGGTGGTGGTGGACATGGCTTGGGGGGTGTCTTCGATGAAGAGAGGAAAGTGGTAGTTTTGGATTTAGTTATTGATGTGATTTATTTGAAGCACGGATCGCTTCGGCTGGTTGATTTGATTGCGCTGGGGTATTCTGGTTATTTGATGGGTCGAAAGTGCTTTATTCAAGGCGGTGTCTTCGTGGTTTTAATATCCATTCTTTCTACGCATCGTCTATTCCTCATCGACAATGAGGTATTTCTCGGTGCACATACATCACAGCCACGAATATTATGGAGCCATTGGCGGGGTCGATAGCGTGTTTATTGTCGTTATTTTTACCCTGTGGTCAGGCGCTGAAGGAAGTTTGGCGGTGTGAGATGAGGCGGAGGCTTCGCGCGGGGGTTCTGTATTGGGGAAATGGCTTGGCGATCATGAAAGGAGCAGCACCCTTGAAGAGGAATACCTTATTTATGGAAATAGAAATGACGTCATTTTCGAGGGATATAATTTTCCGACGTTGTGGTAGTTGAGCTTGACATGCATGAATCAGATGATGAGTGAGAGGAAGTATACGGGTTTGGGTTTGTGTGGTCACGTATAGCTGGCTGCAATACCTGCCTTGATGCCGGGTTCCGTAGTCCAGCCAGCAGCCATGGCGATGAGGCCGAGAGGGCTCTGGCTGATCCTTTTCATGTTGTGCATTCTTGATGATCAAGTTCGCATTGAGTCTTGCGAGATCTAGACTGTTGGTCATCGGCCTGGAGATGTTGTTGGGCCCCACTTTCTTAAGAATATGTGTCGATGCAAAATACCGAAGCATTATCCTCGTGCATCTCCAGGTACAAATTTTGTATTGTAGCTTAATGGGAGGATCGGCGTTAGAGAATCTTTGCTGGTCGTCTTAAGTGGTTTGCCGTTATTTTCAAGCCATTTGGCTAAGGAAAAGATAAAGTATGACACGAATCTCTCTGTTGTGGCGTGGTGGGTCGACTCACCCTTGGTCAGAAAGAGCTTGAGGCAAAGGAGACAAAGGAAAAGGTATAGAAGAGTATTCTTGCTAATAATTGTGAAAAATTGAGGCCTGTAAGCCTAGCAGAGACAAGATATGGGAATGCTCCTACATTAGACGAAGAAGATGGTGATTTCATCAGTATTACAGTACTATAGTCTGTCATCTAGTTTCAGAATGCTTATTAAAGCCACAGTACACGAACTGGTGAACCAATTTCTGTATAATCACAAGTGAGAAAGTGTCTAGAATTTGATACTGTGAGGTTGTGGCTGGCACGTGACACGGAGAAACCCTGACAAGCTTGGCCGATCTGGCCCCTCGACCAACCGAAAAAGCAAGCAAGCAACTGCAACTCATTCGTCTTGTAGAGCATCTTGCACTTACCGCAATTTGCTGCTTCTGCTTCTCGATTCCCAACACGCGAGACCGTTAACTATCAAATGCAATTGACCTCCGGTTTCATCCTCAACAACAGCGCTCTGCCTAGCCACTATGGCACAAGACAAGCCATTACCCTTCATATACCAGTTCGCTGCGGGAGCTGTAGCTGGTGTATCCGAGGTGCATCTCTACCCTTTACTATGTGAAATTAATTAAGCTAACTATCGTCTTTTTGACAGATCTTAGTAATGTATTGCGAAACCCATCCAGCTTCTGGCCAATATAGCAAGCTGACTAGGTCCTAGGTACCCGTTGGATGTAGTTAAAACTAGAGTGTCAGTCTAAATATCTTCGCAAAGGTTGAGGCTGTGCTGAAAATATACTAGACAGTTACAACAAGGAAAGGGGGTTGGAGGGGAAGGCTACAATGGCATGGTCGATTGCTTCACAAAGATTGTCAAGAACGAGGGTTTTTCGCGGTTATACCGGGGAATAACAGCACCTATATTGATGGAAGCTCCCAAAAGGTGGGTACCTGCTAGTCAATCCATGACTGTCGAAAGCGACTTACAGAGCATGCAGAGCTACCAAATTCGCAGCCAACGACGCCTGGGGTAAATACTATCGGGGAATATTTGGTATGCCAAAAATGAATCAGCAATTATCCATCTTGACCGGCGCATCAGCCGGTGCAACAGAAGCCTTCGTTGTCGTTCCTTTCGAGCTTGTCAAAATAAGAATGCAAGATCGGGCCTCTGCAGGAAAGTACACTGGACTCATTGACTGTGTGGTCAAGACGGTAAAAGCTGAGGGCCCCTTGGCGTTGTACAACGGGCTGGAGAGCACGCTTTGGCGACATATCTTGTGGAATGCTGGATACTTTGGAGTCATTTTCCAGGTCAAGGCATTAATGCCTGCAGCAACGGACAAATCGAGCCAAATCCGGAACGATTTGATTGCTGGAGCCGCTGGTGGAACTGTGGGCACCATTTTGAACACACCCATGGATGTCGTCAAATCCAGGATACAGAATTCGCCTAAAATAGCCGGATCTGTACCCAAGTATAATTGGGCATGGCCTGCCGTGGGGACTGTGATGAAAGAGGAAGGTTTTAGTGCACTGTATAAAGGTTTCTTGCCTAAAGTACTGAGGTTAGGTCCCGGCGGTGGCATATTGCTGGTTGTTTTCACAGGTGTGATGGACTTTTTCAAAAAGATGCGCGCCGAAGCATGATTCCCCCGGTGCTCTGTATATGCCTTATATGGATGCAGTTTTCAGAGTAGACCTTGGATAGAACCCAATCCTTCGCCGCAAGAGCGAGAAAGGTTTTCGACGTAATTCTCTGCACTCGGACAGCAGTCCTTAGGACTATAGTTATCCTGTTCGCTGTCTCACCTGCCGCTCATCTTGCCCACCGCCTCTAATTGCATCCGTTATCAAGTCTCTCAACTGCTTCTGCGCCTCTTCCCCTTTGAAATGTTCTTTGGTGGCAAGCTCCTCAATCCTCCGACGAAATTCTGGATCTACTTCTGAAATATCCCCAAGGTTGCCTTCTTCCTCCAATGTGCCCATGTGCATCTTGATATTTGGAGGCAACGGTGGTGGACGGTCCGCATCACTGACTGGCGGACTTTCTTGTGGACGATGACCGGCAACTGGAACACCTCGAAGCCTTGACTCCTGCAAGAAATCTGCAATTGTAGTAAAATCTCCTTCCTCCCGAATCTTCTCTTCTGCCGTCACACCCTCTTTACTCTTGATCTTGGGATCTGCGCCGAGTTCATCAATGAGCAGACGAGCAGCCTCGACAGTCTCAACCACGAAAAGCGGAGTCTCAGCATCCTCATCTTTGATATCCACATCGACATGAAACTCGTTCACAAGTACACGGAGGAGGTCGAGATGGTTGTAGGATGCAGCGGCGTGAAGTAGTGAGTAGCCATGTTCATCTTGTAAGGACGCAAGATGAGGATTGGAGCGAAGTAGAGGAAGGAGCTGGGGACTGTTCTCCCCCGCGAGTATCAAGGAATTTGGCATAGCCATCTTTGGTCTGGGTATACAATTGCCTCCAATAATCATTACAAAATGTCGAGTTGCGTTTTCCACAGTGTCTAAATCTGGGTCGGAAAAACTTCGGAATGACGTCCAGCCTTCCCTCGCGCGAGTACCTTATTTATTGACTCTAACGGAATGACTCTTATGGAAGGAGCGAGGTGTTGAAGGAGTCATATTCACACAAGAGCTGACTTATAAATGCTCCATGGTAACTCACGCCTCCGTCCCCACGTTCACCGCCTTAAGTCAGTGATACAACAATTGGTCTTGCATAACACCTTAGCTTTAGGACCCGGCTCTCAGCTGCACGCATCCGTGATGGCTTCTCGAAACTCAATCCCTTACGCACCTCAAGACGACTCACAAGTTCTTAGCCTTATCAGAGGCTTGGAAAGC
Organism: Cladonia squamosa; assembly: GCA_947623385.2. Classification (NCBI taxonomy): domain Eukaryota; kingdom Fungi; phylum Ascomycota; class Lecanoromycetes; order Lecanorales; family Cladoniaceae; genus Cladonia; species Cladonia squamosa. The sequence continues at coordinate 828,985 of OX392384.1, forward strand.
AACACGAAGAAGCATGGGGGCGGGAAAAAGGCTGTCAGCTGCAAGAAACACACATATGAAGTGGCTAACACGGGTGGCATGACCGTAGACTCATGGCAGTTCAGGGATTGGGACTACAAGCGTCGAGATCTCCCGACTTATGCACGTGGTCTATTCACATACCGTAGAAAAGGTGGCATCCCTGAAATTGCCGCACGTGGGTACGACAAGTTCTTCAATGTCGGCGAAGTGAACGAAACCCAATGGGAGAACGTTAAGGCACAGACCCTGGGCCCATACGAGCTTAGTGTGAAAGAGAATGGATGCATTATCTTCATATCAGGACTGGAGGGCGACCATCTCTTGGTATGCAGCAAACACTCAACGGGAGCCCGAGACAACGTCAATCTCAGTCACGCGGTAGCTGGTGAGCGTTGGGTGGACAAGCACCTGAATGCCATTGGTAGGACAAGAAAAGACCTTGCGCGTGAATTGAGGCGACGCAACGCTACTGCCGTTGCCGAGCTGTGTGATGACACCTTTGAGGAGCATGTGCTCGCATACGAGCCGAAAGATGCGGGTCTCTATCTACACGGCATGAATCTCAACCTTCCTGAGTTTGCAACATATCCTGGGAAGCTCGTGCATGAGTTCGCTGATGAGTGGGGTTTAAAGAAAGCGCAATACCTTTTAAAAGATGATATTGACTCAATGATAAGATTTCTAGACGAATGTGCCGAGACAGGTTCTTATAACGGTAGAGACACGGAAGGTTTCGTGATAAGATGTCGGAGAAAGGAGCATGGTACAGGTGGAAACTATCACGACTGGTTCTTCAAGTACAAGTTCGAAGAGCCATATCTTATGTACCGCCAGTGGCGTGAGTGTACCAAGGCCATCATCAGCGGGAGGCCACCTAAGTATAAGAAGCACAAGAAGATTACGGAAGAGTACTTGCTCTATGCCCGACGCCAACTTGCAAAGGATCCGTCTCTTGGGAAAGCGTATAATATGAATCACGGCATCATCGCTATGCGTGAAGGCTTCTTGAAAGAGAGGGGACTGAAAGGTCATGATATCATTCGCCAAGAAGAAGAGGCCGGGGATGACGATGGAGCTGCCATCACCAGGAATGTTGTTCTAGTACCGGTCGCGAGCATTGGCTGCGGGAAGACAACGGTCGCTATTGCTCTCGCGAAGCTCTTTGGTTGGGGCCACGTCCAGAATGATAATATCACCGCGCAAAAAAATAGGCCGAAGCAGTTTAGTATCCAGGTCTGTAATGCATTGACTGCGCACCCGGCAATGGTTGCAGATCGCAACAATCATCAAAAGCGAGAGAGAAAACAAATCATTGACGATGTGCTTGCTGTCATTCCGGAGGCTCGATTCGTCGCTTTACATTACGTCCATGACCCAAAATCAGAGATGCTGCCCGTAATACGCCAGATCACTCATGAGAGGATTTTTGCTCGTGGTGACAACCACCAGACTATCCAAGCCGGCAGCAAGTCCAGATCGGACATCATTGGAATTATGGATGGTTTCTTGAATCGCTTTGAGCCTGTCAACCCACATTCGGAGCCTGATGACGCTTTTGATGAGATCGTAGATCTTGATGTAGCAGCCTCTTCTCGTGAAAATCTGGAGACGGTTGTTTCATCTCTGCACTCATTCTATCCAAAGCTTGTCAAAACGATGCCACAATCAGAGGAACTCGACAGAGCGATTGAAACAGCCCTGAATGACTACAAACCCGACATTAAGCACGACCTCAGCTTTAAAAGCAACAAAAAGGACAAGTCTAACAAGCAAAATAGCTCTGCTTCGCAACCGAATGGCTCAGTCCAGCCCAAACCCCCAAAACTTGAATATTTTGCAATCAAACTTCCTACATCCGAGGTCGTCTCTGCCCTTGATAAGGTCTTCAATAACCTACCGCCAGGAAAGGCAAGAATGTACCGCCATCTCCAACAATCTCGCCGTTTACAGCCCGCCTTTCATGTAACACTCATACACCGCGCCTCCATTGAGTCACACCCGGAGCTTTGGAATCACCTAGCCTCTCTACATGCAGATACCCTCACAAACAAGGCTCAGAATTCCGCAGCGGGGTCAGCAGGTCCTTCAATCGGAAAGTGCAGAGTACGTCTCGAGCGTGTTGTCTGGGACGACCGTGTAATGTGCTTCGTAGCGCGGCTTCTTGACGAAGGGTGGGAGACTGCGAATGCGATAGCGCACGTTACAGTAGGCACGGCAAACCAAGACATCAAGCCTAAAGAGAGCAACGATCTGCTCCATAAATGGATGGAGAGTGGGACTGAGACGGGGATCGAGGAGTGCGAGGTTGGTGGGCATGTGGAGGTCCATGGAAATGTGGTGGCTGTCATGCAGAGCAGGTGACCGAGCTCAAGGAGACAGGATTCTTTGAGCGTTCAAACGATAAGGCCTGGCTGGTTCGGCTTATTGTCACCCCGATGGTGACCGTATCTAAACAGCATCGCTCTCTCTAGGAAAAATGGCAATAAGATACCCTAGCATTGTCCTCTGAGATAATTGATTGCACCTTCCGTGGCTTTCCGCGTTACACTGGCCGACCCAACTAACCTCGATTAGATCAGATCGATGCAGAAAAGCGCGAATTCGCACGTGCGTGTACCATACATGCCCCAATCCAGCCTGATTTGGATTTCCTTTGGCTGTTGTAGCTGGAAAGTCACAGCACCAAATCCTTCGTTCCCGAAATCTGCATGTTTGATCCTGACGTCAGGCGGTCCCATTGAACGCGCAAATACTTCAAGGAAGAGGGCACCGGGATTGCACTCAAAGCTGAATACATAGATCCGCTTATCTGCGGGTTGGAGGAGATTCGTGCGAGGAAGATTGTAATTCCTTACAAAAGCCCCGTTCAGGTACATATGTGCCAGTTGCCTACAACTTTGTTTTTCCAGTCCCGCGCGTTTGCTTCTTGAAGTTATCGGATCGACCAAGTATGCTGTTGGAAATGTGAGTATCTCGCTCGATGTAGCGAGTGTAGTATCATTTGCTAGTGTTAGATTGCCAGATTGGGTGTTTGTGGTATCAGCCCTCGCATTGTATGGATAAATCTGTGGGCAGGGTAGCTTGCCAAGCGATGGCGTGGTGATGTTGAGCTCAACTGGGATGTCATTGAGATACACTAATGAAGTGGACAGCGCGACGTATGAGAAGAGAAGTGAAAGAAGAGGGAGCGACAGCATATGCATGTCTTTGATCAGTCGAGTACGCCCTGTTTGAACCCTAGGACGGAGTTGGGGTTGGATAGCGCTACTTCCACCTCCTTAAAAGCCGAGGGAACGAGGCCATTAAAACCTTTGAAGCTCGAAACACGAGCAAAAGACGTCGCCTCGCACTACCTAGCCCTAACCCAATCTATAGATTGCAAACCCCGTATATTGGCGACATGACACAATTGGCGCCGGTTTTGACAGATTGATTGATGTTTGCATCGGGTCACGAAATGATCGGCTATGAACGGCTTCTAGTTCCAAAAATACAATTGAGATCAAGGAACGGGAGTTGGATTGTCGCGTACAGGCAGACCGGTTCTTTCCATATAACACTCGTCAAAGTTTCAGGACAACAATGAGCCGCAACGCTTAATTCAGCCGACGTTTACGTACCCAGGCGCATCTTGACTCGCTAGGGAGCTCGCGAATCGCACGCCGTTTCTATGAGGAAGGAGTTGCGCATATTATCATGAGTATGTCATGGAAATCCTGGGAAAATTTAACGCTCTAAAGATTCAATATTAAAGATCCATCGTTGGGTGTAGCATGGACATGTATCGGATATGTACCGAGCATGCGCTAGGTATATGAGGTTCTTATATAATCTCGGCATACATAAATATAGATTTCATACACCCCGAACTTAGGATTAGGAAAACTGTTTTGGATTGGGAAAGGGAGTATAGCTGCTCTAGATGGAGTGGTAAGGAGTAAGGTGGAGCAGCAAAGGTGCAGGACAGAGTATCGAGGGAGTAAGAATAAGTATAGGAGGAGTATTGAGGAGGTACCCAGGGAAAAAAATAGGCGCAACAGGTAAGAGCTACTTCTATCAACAGTATTGCCTGGTTCAGTATACTACTGCCTAGACTCTTTGAACGTTATCAAACAACTCGTGCGTGGGCATCTTATCTTCAAATAGTTGTAATTTAACTATATTATTCTTACAATACCCTAGATTTCTTCCAAGTCTTTATCTGAAAGTCGGTCGCTTCTTTTCCTTTTTGGTCCCAATTCCTTCCATTCTGCTTCCCACATGTAGTGAAGCAAAGAAGTCAGTCAATTTTGGTACTATCAGGTAGTAGGCTGCTGACAACGTCCTATGACTATTAAAGCCGGCGCTGATACGGCGCTATGACTATTATATGGCTCACCCATAGTATTATGAGAGCAGAAATCAATTCTTCTTTAGTTGTGTCTACGACTCCAGATTACTCTGCAGAGTACCAGCGGCGTTACGGCATTGTAATTTTCAATAAACAAGAGTACGGAATATGAATTGTGTGTCTATGAAGATAAGAGATAAATTCAATTTTATGGAAAGTCAATGATTTATACGAAAGATCTCATGAATTATAAACCTAGTTACTATGGCTTGAAACGAGCTTTAGCGGTTACCTGGTTTATTCTGTAGTGAAGTAATGAATATCATAACGCATCCATGTCTCGAGCGATGAATACTGGGTCATCTTACTCCGATTTTATAATGTATAGAGGCAAGTACTATATATAAAGGGATACGTTCCAGTCACAACACGCATGGCGCGTAGTATACTTAAAGCTGGTACGGTCTGAAAAGTAACTAACGTTACTATCGTTCGGCAAGCTATATAGTTAATACTTCTAAATAATTTTTCCTTAAAAGGGGTTTAACTTTAAGTTAATTAACAAGTTTATCTCTATCGTCTTAAAGAAGACACAGGTTTATGGAATTTGGCTTTAAGGTGTAGGTACGGCGGAGCATATTAAGCAGTGGGCCAACGCGCGAAAAACGAAAAATGAAATATAAAAAACGTAAAACCGCGCAACCATTAAAACATCAACTATGAGATGGTATATTAGTTATATAAATAAAACCCTCTTAATAAAGGTACCTACTCTAGATCCTAGTTAATCTATAATATATCTAAATACTCAGGTGATGTTAGACCTCATAGAGTTTAATATTTATGAAAAGATACCTACGATTGATAGCTAGAGCCTAGTAATTAGATATATCTTCGCACAGCGATAATCGCCATGTGAAAATCCATCAAACTTCCAACCACCATAGGGGGTGCCCCGGGAGAGGTACTCCAGGGGGGTGCTCCAGGGGGGTGCTCCAGGGGTGCTCTATAGGGGTGGCCCCGGGGGTGCCCCGGGGATGCTCTAGGGGGGTGGCTCCGGGGGTGCTCCAGGGGTGTGCTCTGGGGGTGCTCTAAGGGGGTGGCTCCGGGGGTGCTCTAGGAGGGTGGCCCCAAGGGTGCCCCGGGGGCTTGTGAGTGGGCTGCTAAGTAGGATCGCTATAGGGTATAGAATAACCATTCTTACATACGCAATATAGGAATTTTAATTACAAGATGGTACTTCTAATTACTAGGCTCCAGCTACCAATTGTAAGTACTATTTTATAAGTATTAACTTTCTTAGGACCACTACCACCTTAACAAAGATATAAATAATGAGTTAATTAGGATTTAGAGTTGATACTTCTATTTATTAGGCTATATCTATATAATTCAGGTACCATCCTATGGTTAATGGTTGCGTGATTTGCGTTTTTCATTTTTCGTTTTTCGTTTTTCGCGCGTTGGCCCACTGCTCAATATGCTCCGCCGTAGTAGGGGTAATTTCATTTCATCCCTGTGAGAAGGGTTTGCTATGAGAAGGACTCATCTATCGTCCGTATAGTCATATCATAAGTTTTGAAAGCTATCATAATGACATGGCCATTGAACCAAACCGAGGACGAACTGGATGGTTGGACCCAATACGTCGAAATTGCATAATATGATAGTGAAGTTTGCAGAGAAGCACCCAATACGTCGAAATTGCATACTATGATAGTGAACTTTGCACAGAAACCCTGGATGCTATACAGCCCGTGCCCAGGCATTGCATATGGCTCACGGAAGGCAATAATCGTGTGACGGTACTACTAGTCTTCTACTTGCTCACCAAGCAACCAACATTCAGAAACCATCACCCCAGCCCTGCGACCCATCTCGACGCCAAGAAGTATAGTCACACGCACCTGTACTACAAGTCCAGAACCGTTTGCCGGGGACTTGCGATCTCTCGCCGGCAGTATCCTGCCTCGCATAGTGTGGGGGTCGGCACGTGCACAGCGGATTCCCTGGTGCCACGCCTATGTTATCATCCCATGTAACCCACCCTGTGTCGTGATGGTGGGCATTCAGTGTCTTAAGGTTAGGGCATTGTGAATACAGGCAGACACAGTAGCGGCGGCCGGCATTACCGTTCGGGTTTCCGCGCTGGACAGTACGATACGAGAGGTTGGTGTTGCCGCAGTGTCGGCATCGGTATCGCCCTTGGGGAATACTCGAGGTGTGGGGATTCGTACACTTTTTCCATATCGTTAATAGTATTGATAGTACGATTAGGCCGCCGATGCCGATGCCAACGTAAGCATATATTGGGAGATGAGAAATCGAGAGTGGGGTGTGGGAGGGGGCTGAGGTGGGACCGTTGGTCGCGGTGGCGAGGTAGATGTTCGTTGTTTGGGTTGCGCCGCAGGAGTAGGAGAAGATGGTTGGAGAGAGGCCGGCGTCGGCGGCAGAGCCGGAGGAGGGAGGGGGTTGGGAGTAGGTGACGCATGCGGGTGCGGTGGGGTCGGTACTGTGGGTGTTTACAAATTGTGAGTTCTGTTCTCCATTTTTTCAAGGTGTAAGTAGATAGAGAGGTTGAGAAGGAAGGATTGAGTGGGGAAGAAGAGGTATTTGTCTCTCTGTCTTTTGCCTTTTTTGGTTTATCTTTTGCAACGTAACGTGATGTGTCTCGGGGGTTGGGGTTTTCTTTCATGTACCAGCCCACAATCGGATATAAGAAACAGACAGAGACTGATGGAGGGAGAAGGAAGGCTTGCTTCAGTACCAGAAGAGCAGACTTGTGTATTCTTCTATACAAGCACTGGACAAGTCGCTTGTGCAAGGAATAGTCCCGGATTCCGCAGTGATGCAGGTATGAGCGCCGGAGCTCGGGGCGCAGTCAACAGCATTGCAACAGCCGAGGTGGGAAGGCAGGAGGGAAGGGCCGGTGCTGCAGGTGTATCCCAATCCACAGGTCAGAGGAGAGGCTTATAAGAGAATGGTTCGTCAGTGGTGAGCAATATTAGTATAAGGTATTCTCCAGATCATACCGTAGTCGCCGCTCAGATATCCACACGTGTCGAGGGAGCCGCTGGTGTTACTGCTGCTGCTGTCTCGTCTGTGCAATAACGCTCCTCGTAGGACGGGCGGGGCAGTGATCATAGGTTCCATGGCGGTAAGGGGCAGGGAGGGACTTGAGTATCACGCGCCAGCCTCGTTCTTGCCTTGTCGCAGGTCGTTGCGCCGGCTGTCAATTGCAAGCAACAACGACGGCTGAGACTGTATACGTGTAAAGGAGAGGGAGGGGGACGAGGAGGAGGGGGAGGAGACTGCAGGGTATTCATATTGTCCATTCTGTACCGCCGTTCAGCCTATGCTATTCGCAGCAGCATTGGGACCTGCAGCAAAAGGCGGGCGACAAGCGACGTTGTGGCCTAAGTAGCTCTAGTCCCAGGGGCGGGTTCTATTTTCTTCGGGGTGGGAGATCCTGCTAGAATCAAAATACTCTAGCGTAAGGGCTTTGCCGCCCTCGAATGCATGTAAGTGCATGGACTTATTGAATTATTAACCACTTAAAAACCACCTACCTTATCTTTGCCCAATTCTGTTCGACCGGGAGTGGAGGATCTAAAGGATCTGGGCCTGGGCCGTGCCTCTCGCCTCCCGCCTCTTACCCTTGTCTCATTGACCATGTTCATAAACCTTCAGCACAACAAAATCACCCAACATTATTCGCAACTCGCGCTTTCTTTCTCCGGCATCCAAGACTTTGAACCCTTCACATAGAGACTGGTGTAATTGCTTCGTCGCCAGCGCTTCAAATTCTTGGAAAATCCTAGTTGCCCTAGATGTATGGAAGCCAGGGAATCGAACTTTTTCTCGCCGTCCGCATAAATATCGACCCGGTAACGCCATCTCGGAAGATGAACCTCGAAGTTGTTGAAGTGTTCTGATTGGTATTAGCTTTAGCTTTAGACCGGTCTGCAGAATCCAGAAATTTTACGCACTCAGATTTTCCACCCTTTCAGTAAATAGGTCGTGCTCGTGAGGATCGTAGACAATAACCCACTGATCTTTCTCCCGGCCAGTCGACCGGCATGATGAGGAGGAGATTTCCGTATGCTCCGGGGCGTGTGAAGCCATGGCCTCTCGATTAAGGAAGACGATCGGTTCAGAGGTAATAAGGATTTTACAGTCAATATTGGAAATCACGAAAGAGTCCGGATATATAGAGACAATGTGCCACGAAAACAAGATCATCTGCGCTGGTAGTCACAGGACTCCGCATCAGCACAGCCGCCGGGAATGCCCCAAATACTGACTCCCCGGGACCCCGGTGTGTAACAAAAGCTCCGCCCCAAAACATTTGCCGCCAACGGTCTGCATTTCCTCTACACCTTCGTTTGTGTTCGTCAATCTGATCTACAAGGGGTGGGGACAAAGCAAATTCGAGTGATGTCTCGATAGCCTGAACCGCCCTCCGGGACGTCGCACTCGTGTGATCTTGCCATATTCTCCTACAGTAAATGTCCATGATAGGACAGACCCACTCTTACTCTGAGTTTTGAATGCTACCAACTTTGACCACCTACCTACTGCTTCCTCCTGAAGATCCTGTCGTAATGACATCTCATCCTTGTCATACGAAAAGCCTACCACTGAAATCCTGTTAGAGCATGACAATGCAAGATTGCGGACTCCAGAGACAAGTTCGGATGCTCTAAGCTCCCGAGGCTCGCACGATAATAACCCGTGGAGGAGAAAGAAAACCTCCTTACTCTCGGTGAGCAGACGACCAAGGAATTCATGTCAGTAGACCTAGTGACTAAATAGGTGCATAGATGGTGGCGGTATTAGAGGCTACTCAAGGCTGTTGTTACTTCGGGCTGTCATGGAAGAAATAGCGCGATTGGAGCTAGAAGAAGAAGAACCAAGAGCTGGTCACAGTTCACACCCATCAGAAGCCCGAAACAGTGAGCCTGTCAAGGTTTCGAGCACAAGGACGAGGACTACCCGAGCTGGAGGTTCCCAAAATACAGCAGTCACTGGAAGGACGGTCTTCGGACCATTACCGTCATCGCGCTATGTTCCAGCACATTACTTCGACTATATCGCAGGGAATAGCACAGGATGGTATATGTTCAAGTTCCCTACGCTTCAAACAATGAGCGATGCCATGTGACCTCATAGCCATTATGTTGGGACGACTGGTCATGACTATGGACGAAGGCCTTGAAGCATACGAAAAACTGGCAGGCAGAGTCTTCAGCTATCCGCGAGTTATCCACATGAGAAGTGATTTTATCCGGGTTATACTTATCTATTGGGTATCCATCGGCAAGCACTTTCCGCCGAAGGGGACACTCACGCGTACTCGTTGCTCAATTGACTCCACGTATAGGGTAGCTAAGGATGCTCCAGACGCTCACTGCCATCGACTATTAAAATGGGATTTCACCATGGACGGAAACATGGAATCCAATTACTCGTCCTATCTACCCGTCTTTTGGGAACATTTATAGACGATGAGAGTGCTATCATGTTGTCATTACGCTCTGAAAGCAGGAAGCCACTAAATCAGAGCTCCCGAGCCACGAGGACGCTATGGTAGTGTCCGCACGCTGTCGAAGCAACAGTGTGATGACTGATTTACGTCAGAGTGAACTCTGGGCTGTTTTTGGTGAGGTCTAAAGGAATTGTGGGGTACAGCTTACTCCTCTGCCAAGGGAGATTAGATGCGAAAGTCATATGCAAATCTTTGAAAGGCAGAATGATCAATCCTGGCAATGTAAAAGCTAGGTACGTAAAGGTTACGTCGTCTCGCCGTGATGACATGGCCGCGCCAAGACTGCGTGGCATCGGAGGTCTTTCCGATGATCGTCAAATGTCCGTTCTACTTTTAATCCCTTCACGAAAATCAGACACTTATGTATTATCAATCAGATCCCGAAACTCAAAACACCGCCTGTTGTGCTTAGAACCTTTAAGCTACGCCAGCTTGCTTCTGGGTACTCTCGCCCGCTTCGTCCATCGCGGGCAAACCCGCCTTAGCAGGTCCCATGACGCCAATCCCATCCTTATCAAATCGACTGCCGTGCACGGGGCAATCCCAGCTCTTCTCCACATTGTTCCAGCATACCACGCCCTTCAAGTGCGGGCATAGCGCTGAAAACTGTTTTGTGTTTCCCTCGTCATCCTTGTAAACGGCGACAGGCTTTTTCGTCTTGGTATTGAGGACGCCTCCAGTCCCTGGCGCGAGATCCTCGATATCGGTGATATCGCTCTGAAGAAAACGTTTGTACTGCGCGTTAATTTGCACGTCGTGTGTTAGCATGCTCGGGAGGCTGGAAACAGGGGGAAGACGTTTAGGGTTGTAGAGTTTCCCCCACGCGTTGTCGATGCCTTGTATCTCATCGGCAATGAGTTTACCAGCGAGGACACCCTGTGTAAGGCCGTGGCCCGTGTCGCCGGTCACGACATAGGTGTGACTCTTCCCTTGATTGAGCCCAATGAGAGACACTTGGTCTACGGATTCCAAAGTCTGACCAGACCACTTGTAGTCGACCGAACCTGCCTTGGTGAAACGTTCTTGGACCCACGTCTCCAGCTCCACGAATCTGCCCTCCTCATTTTCCTGACCCACTTTGTGGTCGCAGCCGCCTATGACGAGGTAGTCGTCATTTTCATCGCAATCCGTGAAGCGGATATATCTATAGGGCTCTGCCTGGTCGTTAATGAGACAGTCTTCGATACTACCCTTGGGAACACGAATGGCGATACAGTATGTTCGGAGGTACTCTAGCTGGGCGACTATACTCAATTTTTGAAGTGGAATGCATGTCGCTTCCACCGCATTCTTACAGGTAATTGTCTGGCCATCCAAGGTTGAGACATGGACTTCTTTAGACAAGAGCCCTTTCTCTTCGATCGACATCATCCTGGTATGAGTATAGCAGGAGAAATTAGGCTGTTGAGCAAGCCACTTGAGGACGCCAACCAAATACTTGGTCGGATGAAAGGTCGCTTGATCTCCGTAGACGACAGCATCTCGCTGGTCTGGTTTCCCATCCCAGCCTTTAATGGCATAGCCTTCTGCGTAGTGTACGGGAAGCCCAAGCTCCCTTGCCTTCTTCATATCGTTCTGAAGCATCTCGATCTCCTCATGATGCTTAGGGTCCCTTTTCTCGTACTGTGAAATCTCATAATCAGGTATTTCTCGGTACTCGCACTCGATACCCAGTTGTTTGGAGATTTCTCCAACACGTTTCGTCGCCCACACGTGACTCTCCGCCGCCGCTTTTGCACCACTTGAACCGTGTTTGCTTGCTATTTCATCGTAGGAAGCGTCTAGGGCGCTAGAAAGGTGACCACTTGTTCGTCCAGTTTCCCCAGAAATTACGTCTCGAGCCTCGATCATAACCACCTCGATGCCACGGTTGACAAGCTCATAAGCAGTTGAGATACCAGCGATACCTGATCCGATTACGCAAGCCTCTGTCTGTAGGTCTTTTGAGAGCTTGGAAAACTTTGGCCGATTCGAGTATGGTTCCTTATGGATCCAAACTGGATCGTTATTACCTGATGTATCGAAAGCATGGTGCGACATCTTTGCAGTCGTCAAGCGCTGAAAGAAGGAAACTTTTGAATTTGACTGGCTTAAAACGCGATTAGTAGACCTGGCTGAAGAGAGCAAGATACTGAATGTCAAGTTATAAAAAGCTGTAGTGGAACGATTGAAAGGTTGCTTCAACACAAAACTCATTGCTCTCTCAGCCGGTCAAAGATTGAAACAGCTTTGGAGGTCAAAGCTGGGAAGAGATGATGCAACACTATATGCCGGAGTAGAGGGATCTGGACGTCATAATATTGGAAGACCTGACGTAACAGCTGAAACGTCGCATCAACCTCAATTCGATTGCTCTTTGTCCCCGAGCGAACATTTCCATAGATTGAATCAGTAGATGATGATGCAACACTACATGGCGGAGTAGGGGCATCGTCACAACTATGCTTCCTACTCAGGTGACATCACCGAGTCTGGTTCTTGGAATTTGTCGATTCAGGAACGTGGGCTGCGAGTCGTAGTCTTCATAGTCTTACCTCAAGCTCCAAGAACATTCATACACAGTAAGAAGACCTAAATCTTGCCCACAAATAACTGGCCATTCCGTCTCCGCGTGAGCTCTGGGAACATTGTGGTTATTCATTGACTTGTGATTCGTTGTTGAAGGAGGGTTGATTGACGTTTGCGAAGCCTACAATGAGACCGTCAATGTTTTATGCTGACCGTGGGGCATGGAAAGCAATCATCCTTACGGCTAGAGATACTCGATTGATTACCGTGGAGTGATGTTCTACCTACATGGTACAATCTCAATACGAGATGAAGCCAAGAAATGCTTATGTAATCTGCCCCGCAACTCACAGACTTTGTATTGGGGATTCTTTTAAAGACAATAAAAGAGTGGGTTTGTCAGTCACGGTGTGATTGCCCATCCATATCAGACCCATCTACTCAAGATTTTGCATATATATCGAACTATGGAAACCGATTTCCCATCACCATCTCTTCGCCAACCGCTATCCACCAGCCGCCGCAAAGACAGTGCCGCTGTAAAGCCATCATGACTAAAGTCCCTCTGTGGGGCTGCGTATCCTCACTCACAGAACCACACCGCGTACATCTCTTCACAGGCTTGTCCAGCTTCAGTTCAACTTTCCGCATGACATCAATGGGATGCTGCATCCGCCATCTCTTACTGCTTTGGTCATCAGTTAAGCCTAGCCAGCCGATGTTTTTGAAGTAGATTTCGGCAACATTGACTTCTTCTTTGAGTTTCTTAGCGGTAACAATCAAGACTTCTCTTACAGAGCTGATGAAAACTGCCGGTATCTCGGCTTTGACAAGCATGTCTCTTTCAATCAGACTAGGATCAGCCCCAGTGGGTACGGGATAGATGTTTTTGATGCTGGTGTTCAAGTGTGATAAGAGGATTTCGAATTGCGAGACCGTGACTGGTGCTCGTTGAAAAACAGCGTCGAGTTCACGATAGGCGAGGGCGAGGGGAGTGGATCCCTTCTGCCCTTTGATTATCGTGCCAAGGGGCCCGCGCATTGAATTGCATATGAATTTGAGGAAAGCACGTGAGGAGGAGATTAACATGAGGAGGAGGGCCGGGCTCGTGGTCTGCCGAACTATGACGGGGTTAGCAATGGGTTCTTACCGTCGTGGAGAATGCTAATTATACTTACTGCGTTCGTTGAGGAGATCGAGGGCCAAATCGTCAGCTATGTCACCATGATCTTCAAGAAGGTCTCCCAGCATGAAGATCTCATCGATAATGAATGTTATAAGGGCCGTTGACCAATCTACCATGCCTATAAGAACATGGACCGTTTCTGTAGTGATTTTAGTGGATCGGTCACAGATACATCGTCGCTCCGCTGCGTGTTAATCTTACCTGGATTCTTAAGCTCACTTTCGGTAGGTGACTTTCCTCTGAGGAACGTGTACAAGCTTGTAGCGATGTATTTGAGATTCATTATTGTGTGGGCTACTCTTGCTGGAAGTGATGGCGAGCTATATTCTCCAGCGAATCCGAGTGCTGCTTGAGCACTCAGTAATCGTTGAACATACTGGTTCGAGATGAGTGAACTTTGTTGTGCGTCTGCTGAATAGTCTATAGGGAATGCTAGTATGCGACAAAACTCGCTCAAGAAATGTGAGCTAAAATTAGTGCTGTTCGCCAATGCTAGGCCAGGCTGTGACTGATGCTCTAGAAACTGATTCGAGAAGGCTTGCATGGTTGCGAGACAATCATCGCTTGGAGTGCCGCTCATGGATGCTACTGCGTATTGCTTAACAAAAGCTGCGTTGACCACTTCGAGTAGCGCTTCCCGTCTATTAGCATGAGCCGTAGGAGTTCCAGAATGTACATACAATCATCGAAGAAACCTCCGGTATAATCGTGCTCAAACTGCAGAAGACTCATCGATGCTGCATGTTGTTCATCAAGGGACACCACAGCACATGCATTTTGTGACAGTGCTGAGTGTAACCCTTCAACTCCAAATCAGTCAGCTATGCTATTGTGGGGCTCGCAATTTCAACGGGGGGCTACTGAAGACGAGGACGCACCAGGGCTCCTAGTGGGAAAATTGAAGCCAACCTGTGCGAGGCTTGAGATGCGGTCATTGTCATCTCGGGGGAGTAATTCCAGAGTCACTCGATCTCTAAGTTCAACGGTTCCATCACCATAACTCATTGCTAGCGCCGTGCCAACGTTCACTTGCTGGAAAGAAAGCAGGGTTTTGGTAACCGTGATTTCTTTAGACTTTTTCAAGACATATACAGCCTTTCATTGACATGTGAGAACAGGATCGAGGGTGGCCTTTCATTGGTTCTACTTACAGGAAGATCTAATATCGACGAAGCATTCCCTTTCTTAGAAGACAAGGTTTCAAAACTCGGGTGCAGCTTGGGTGCTGTATGTTGCAGCTGCCATTTGCAGAGTACTGTGAACTGTCCTCCTTGAGCGGAGGGACCCTGAAGATCATCGGAGAGCAATGAAAATGAGGCAAGAATAAAAGGATGCACCCATTCTTTGTTGTCAGTTCTGGGCCCTGGTGGTATGAATTCAAGGTGTGAAAGCTCCGCGTGCGAGGGTAGGGCGTCATGCTCCTCCAGGTTCCTTCCGTTGGTGACCACGTCGAAAGGAAGACAGTAGTTGAGAATCTTGATATGCTGCATGGAGACCCTCGATTGCGCAAAATCAAGTCTGACTCGGTATACCCGTAGTTCTCTGTCGCTGTTATACATTGCTAGGAGGATGGCGCTTTCTAATGGGTTGTGTCAATAGTATTCGACACAGGACCATATTGCCTACCTTTCTCGGGATTGTCCTTCTCCACAACACCCTCAGCGCACATGGCGGCATGTGTAATTAGCTCTGAGGGACTGGCCACATTTTCTGTTTCCGATTTGAACTCTTGCCACCTGCTGTCCTGGCCTTGAAAAAGAACCCTGAATGTCCCACTCCTTGTGACACAGATCAGAGCAGGCTTCTGGTTGGGGCTACGAGACCCCAGATATCTTTGCGGGATCTGTTTGAAGAACCAGCCATTTGCAGTCTTGTACATCGGCTTATGAAATATGGACTGTAACAACATCAAGACCACCATCAATAATGGAATGTACATCACGGAACCCACCGGTCTATCGTTATGCAGCCACATAATCCCAATTACAGCACTCATGTTGTCCTCTGGGTCGGAGATACATCGTCTCATGAGGGAGAGGCGGTTTATCACAGGCATGAATTGTGCACACCACACAGATATTCGACCATATACATCAACGATAGCTAATTCGTTTCCCATATGGCTCCAGATCAGATGTACCAATTGATGATCACTATGTGTCGCGGAGACATCTTCTACCACGTACTCTTTGCTCATAACCCAGCGCCCATCGTTGTGGTCACATAGTAGATGGCGCAAAATTACATTACGGCCATCAGCACTAATGTATGCGATGCATCCATTATTGGACCATACAAGTTTTCTTACGGACTGTTAGACATTGTCATCGAACGGAGTGGCCAAAACGTACTGATAACATCCACTCAAATATAACTCATCAATGCGCTGGAGGAGGCCTTTGGGAAGAGGTTCGGGGAGCTGCAGCGGTGCACCATCACCGAATAGATCATCGAGACCGTCGTCCATAATTAAAGTTGTTACATATGATGACGAGAGACAAAGACACTTGTACTAGCAAAGTGACAAGAAACACAAAGTGCAAAGCGCCCACACAAATGATTGTACGTGCCCCCTTTGGTAGCCGAGACTGTGGCTGAGAAGGCGGCTTCCGCTTCACAACCGAAAGCCTTATTCAATAGGAACGAATCTTATTGAACACCTATGCTCATCTACATAAGACTTGAATACCTGCATATCGATTCACACCACAAGCTTCCATTCATTCACTCTCATGTTGCGTTACCGAATGCGCCGTTTCAAGGGGCACAAGTGAATTCACAATATCTGGCTTGGCAAACTTATGGGATGTTCGGAAGAATGCAATCTGGATTGCTGTGATCTAACACGCCAGAACAAGGATGTCAAAAGGCTACTCCAGGATTGCCTTGGTAGTATTATCCTGATTGGACGATAAGGCAATTATATACTTAGGAGGTTTGGGGTAAATAACAAAGTAAACAAAAGCCGCACTTTTCAGGGAGGGGTTTGACGCTAAATTAAGCGCAAGTCGCATTCAATTGGCAAGCGCATTCACAACACATCTTCCATTGTCACTCGGGACAATAGCATTACGGCTTCACGCCGGGAGGGGCTTCTTGCACCTATATATCTTCTTCCTATCATACCATGATATCAACAAGAATCGCTTGAGATCGTACACAGACACAACAGCAATCATGGAGAGCGACAGCAGTTTGACCGACCTCTCCTCAGAGCTGAGCTCTGCCAGGTCCTCCCTGTCGCCTCCTCCTGAATGCCAACACCCTTTCAGCTATCCCTCTCCTCAGTCATCTCAAGATCACAGCGCCTGCGCTTCAAGCAGTGAGCAACCAAGTAACAAGCGCTCTCGAGACCCGGAAGATTTGGGGCCGCCCAAGAAGAGGAAGGTCACGGAGGCAAAGCCACGAACGACAGTCCATTTGGATCTACGATCGCCTCCGAAACACCCAGAATTCGATCAAACTGCTCCGCTTAATTTGCTGCTCAAAACTCTAAGAAAGAGGCGGAAGATCGTTGTTATCGCAGGGGCGGGAATATCTACCTCTGCCGGCGGTGAGTGCTGCGCTCGACCGCACTTTTGTCAACGAGATTGCTGACTTTTACTTAGTCCCGGACTTTCGCTCCTCCAATGGACTTTTCAATACGCTCAAAAGCGACAATAAACTTAAGACCTCCGGTAAGCATCTCTTTGATGCTTCCGTGTACCAGACAGATGATTCTACGTCCTCATTTCATGCTATGGTCCGCGAGCTGTCAGGGAAATGCAGCACCGCCAGTCCGACTCCATTTCACCAGATGTTAGCTACACTTGCGAGCGAAGGCCGCCTTATGCGCCTCTATACCCAGAACGTGGACGGTCTCGATACGTCCCTTCCGCCTCTTGAGAGTAGCATTCCATTGAGCAGCAAAGGTCCCTGGCCAAAGACTATTCAGCTGCACGGGAGTCTGGAGAAGATGGTGTGCACAAAGTGCAATAATCTTGAAGACTTTGATGCGGGATTATTCAACGGGCCATTACCACCACCATGTCTCGTCTGTGTGGCCAACGACGAAATTCGTACCGAACATGCTGGGAAACGAAGCCACGGTATTGGGAGACTTCGTCCGCGAATGGTACTCTACAATGAGGGCAACCCAGACGATGAGGCGATTGGATCTGTGGTTACGGCTGATCTACGAGCCCGACCTGATGCAGTAATTGTTGTGGGCACAAGTATGGAAATTCCTGGCGTGAAGAGGATTGTCAGAGAAATGTCAGGGGTTGTCAGAGGGAGGAGAGATGGAGTCGCTATATGGATCAATCGAGGACCACCACCTACTGGCAAGGAATTTGAGGATTGTTGGGACCTGGTCGTCGCTGGTGATTGCGACAGGGTGGCCGAGCGTGCCAACATGCGGAGATGGAACGACGAAGGAAATGCCTACAAGGATTGCACAGAATCTGAAGCTGAGAGAGCCAAACAAAAAGAGGGTGAAATCAAGGTTGTCATTAAGAAAAGGAAGACGCCAAGCCCCAGAGACAGCGTTGCTCCAAAAGACAGCAAATCTCCCGGCATGCTCACGCCAGCAGAAAGCCCTATGTTTAAGGCGACAATACCACCACGTTCTTTCTTTCCTCCTCTTGATCTTTCCGAGAAGCAAAGGAATATGGCGTCTAAGACAGTTGAGAAGGGTACTGCATCGAAGAAGAATACTTCCAAGGCAGCGATCAAAACCCAAGTGAACAAATCTACGGTATCAAAGGGCTTCCTAGGCAGCATTCCCAATGGCCTTAAGGCAGTGTTTAAGGTTACGAAACGCATTGCCTCTGCCCCAAAGAAGAATAAACCCGAACCTCCTAAGCTCAGCAACAACCGCCCTTCCCCAACTGGCCCTGAAAAAGCAAGACGACTTCTCGAGAGCCTCCAGACCGAACCACTCCCTATGACCCTCATTCCACCTCAATCAGCTCGGAGCAACGGGCCCGTAAGCCCTCACAAATCAGATGGCTCAATCCTTAAGCTTGAAAAAGTCGTTCTTCCAGCTGTCAAAATCGAGATACCTGATATATGCATCGACGATCGACTGAAGCGAATGAGCGAGGAAGTCGTCTCTCCAACAGGGACACCACCAAAGGATATGAGTAGGCTACTGAACTAGCAGAGCTATGAAGGCGTTCACTGGCGTTGAGGCAAAAGACGTGTATGAATTTAGGTACATCATTTAAGAGGAGGATGTGCAGACGATTAAGAGATACCCCCATGTTAATCTACGGCGTCGCTGGGGTTTTTGGTGTGCAGTGCTTCTCAATATCACCCATGCATGGAATCGCATTTTTAATCTCCTCCTTTCAAAGAATAGGAGATCGCATTGTTAGGGCGTTGAACATTGTGTTTTCAGTTGTTGTATGCAGCGCATTGTCGCATCTTCATCACCTCGCTCCAATCGAGCTGAGTCGGTCCGAACGCGCTTTATCAGCAGGATATTGTTAGAATCTGGTTTTGCTCAGGGCTTTTGCGCCTGATGCTAGACCTCGATCTTATATGTACATTCAATAGACTCGGTTGACACAAATCCGTTTGAATATCTCCCTCTATTAACATCTCAAGTTCATCCAGTAGACAGCTACAACAAGCAACACAACCAGCTCCACCATCCCCCCCTCCCCACCTACTCCCCCTCCTTCCCCATCCCCTCCCCCCTCTCCTCCTCCTCCAACATCCCCCTCCTCCCCTCCACCGTCATCCACAACCCCCTCCCCACCCCCTCCAACGCCCCCGTAACCCCCATCCCCACACTCCCCAGCAACGCCACCAGCTGCCCTCTCAACCCCTCCATCCCCTCCAATCCCCCCACCCATCTCGTCTGCTCCATATCAAAAACCCTCCCCTCAACCCTCGCTCCCAACAGTAATAATTTCTGCAACCCCCCTTGCGTGCCCGCGTCCCAGTATCCTGGATTTGTGCGCCGTAGGGGGGCAGGGAAGGTGGGGGCTTTGGGGGATAGGATGGAGAGGGTGGTGCGGATGTGGGGGGGAGAGACGGTGGGGAAGGAGAGGATGGCGAGGGGGCCGGAGAGGAGGGGGCGGAGGGGGTGGGTTTTTTTGTGGGGGTGGGCGGTGGTGTAGGCGTGGTGGGAGAGGGAGTGGAATAGTGTTGGGTCCTGGGGCGTGGGGAGGTGGTTTGGTATTTGGGCGGAGGAGGCGGTGGATGGGTCGGTGGGGTGGGGTGTGTATGCGCTGTTATCGTTTGGGTTGGTGGAGGGATCGTAGTGTTCAGCGACCAGGAGGGCGGATTCGAAAATTCCTGCTTGGATGGCTTGGAATTTTATATGCTCGGCGTAGGAGATGCCGAGGGCTTCGTCGGTGGCGAGAAGGGCGGAGTGGAGTTCGCGGCGGATGGCCATCCATTCTGTGGCTTTGAGGTTGTTATGTTGGAAGAGGAGGAGGAGGGGCGTGGAGCGGAGGAGGGAGGTGTATTGGCGGTGGAGTTGGGTTTTGCGGTATTCGGGGGGCTTATGGGAGGGGGGTTGGGTTGGTGGGAAGCGTAAGATTGGAGGGACGGAGGTGGTTGTTTGGTGGATTGGGGGGGCGGGCGTGATTGCTGAGGCGGTGGAGAGGGTTCTGTATGTGGAGGAGGTGGGCTTGTTGTGGAGATGGTGGAGACAGCGCGAGCAGATAAGGGGACGGGGAGCCATTGCGCTGGAAGCTGCTGTGCGGTGGGATGGGCTTGAGAGCCAGGTATGCGTATTGTAGTAGATTTATCTAGTAATCATTTGTTGAATGCTAATGATAACCCGTTAGAGAATCAAGCATTACAGTAGTTTTCGATTCCTTTGGCGAACGGGCACTAGTGATGCCTACCCACTAAAAAAAACCTCACCGCCTACTAGGAAATAGCCTTAATAAGCTAGTATTATATTCCTAGTAGAATAGAAGCCTATTTAGCTATTACTTAATATTATAATATAGTTATAGTAGGCCTCCTATTCTTATAGTCCTATAGAACTCCTACCTTACTATTATAATAATTTTTAAAAAGAATCCTCTAAAATAAGCCTATAAGCAGAGGTCTAGTATATTTAATAGAGAGTAAATATAAGTACTATAAATACTTAGTTAACTATATTTAAATAGTCCTAGTTAATAAGAGACTCTTATACTAATAATAATACCTTAACTTAAGCTAAGGCCACTAACGGCTCTAAAGGAAAAGATCTTAAAGTAAAAAGTCCTAAAATAAAGATCTTTAGAGTAGATAACTTTATTAAAGGAAAGCTATAATAATAAAAAAAGCTAGTATACTAAGTATTATCTTAGATATATATTAAAAGCTATACTTAAGATAATAGTTAAAAACTTAATATTACCCCTTCTTTTACTACCTAGCCTCTTTACATCCTAAATAGATATTAATAAGGATATAAGCTTAAATAATTTCTTAAAGAAACCTCTATATCCTCTTATTCTACCTTATATAGCTAGAATAGCTCTTAACTTAATACTAAACTCCCTACCTTACTCCTATTAATAATCTAATATTTTCTTCTATAGTATAGGGGATAAGTTAGACTTAGAAAAGTCATAGGTAGACTCAACAACAAGTTTTTAAGAAAAAGAGGAAGAGGAGGAAGAAAAGGAGGATGAGAGAAGGAGGGATATAAGGATTAGGCCAGTATCTACTATAATTAGCTAAGTTAGTAGTTAAAAAAAGAAGACCCCTAATATAAATATATCTAAAGGTAGAAAGTATAGTAAGATAATAACTCTTAATACTAGTTCTATTAATAGAACTATAGATAGTCCTTCTAAGCTAGCTCTAAATTAAAATACTAATAATAAGCTAAGGACAGAGTCTCCTATAAAAAGCTTTAATTTTAAGCTCTATATTAGGGCCTTTTAAGAGAAAGATATTAGTACTAACCTTATCTTTATAGGTAGTAAGATCCGCTCCTTCTTAAATAATAATAACTTTAATATTATTAAGTATTATAGCCATATATCTAACCTAGCTTATTAATATACTATAAAATAGGACCTCCCTAGCTATTTAGTATTAGTATTAGTAATACCCTTATATTTAAAGTTACTAAAAAGTAAGTAATAAGGTATTTTAGCCTAAGATTCTACTTAATAGGGTAGTATTCTTTTAAATCTATAATAGTAGAGTAGAAATAGATTTATTTAATTAAAAATAGACCTTATCTACTACTTTATAAGAAATAATATTAGTGAGCTCCCACCTATAAGTAAAGTAAATTAGCTAGTTTTAAAACTAATTATTATTAGGTCTTAGTCTGCTATAATAATATAGTTATTTTATATACTTATAACTAACTAACTACTCTAATAAGAAGCTACTTATATAGCTTATTCTAATAAGGTAGAGTATAAAGCTTTACTAGTAAAGTAGTCCTATAACTTACTTACCTATCTAAATAGAGGCTTCTACTATTATATAAATAAAGTTAATAGAAAGTATTTAAAACTAAATACTATAACTATAAAGTAATAGTATACCCTTATTAATACTAATCTAAGCGGTAGATTATTAAATAATAAGCTACTAAATTAGCTATATAGGAAGATATAGAAGACATATAAAAATAAATAAAAGAATAAGAAAAAGTAAGCTTTTAAAGGACTTCTATTTAATAGTATACCTCCTCTAACTTAGGCTACTAATACTAGGCCTCTTACCTATTTACTATTCTAACTACTATACTAGCTTCCTACCTACCCTCTACCTCCTCTACCTACTACCTCTTTACTAATAATTTATTTTTTCTTAATCTAGATATCTACATTACAAGTAAAGCTAGTAAATAAAGATATTAAAAGCTTAGAAAGATACTTATCCTAATCTCACTTATAATCCTTATTAATAATAAGAAGAAGAAGTAGATCTTCTACCTTATATATTTCTTACCTTAAGTAATAAAGTAGTCCTGTTAAAGCGAACCTTAATAAGTATATTAAGTAGATAAAAAAAAGAAACCCTATATTTATAATAGAATATAAGAAGGCATTTAAGATCCTTATAAATTAGGGTTATACTACTAATACTATATAAATATAGAAGATAGAGGAAAAATAGAAAGAGCTAGAGATAAAATTTAGTATTAGACTATAACTTACTAGAAATATAAGTAAATAGGGTTATAAAAGAGCTATTTCTTAATCTTATTATTATAGGGTCCCTTATAGAGTTAAATAAGGGTAGTCTTTAGTATCTCTATTTATAGATATAGGATTAAGTAGAAATAGGCCTAATAAAGGTAAGATAATACTATCTATTAAATATAATAATAGGGAAGGTATTAGTATAAACTCTACTTCTAATAAAGAATACTTTATAGGGGATTAAGATCTAGATAATATAGAATAGTAGGATAATAACTAGGCTACTTAGTAATATCTATTATATAGACTCTATTACTATACTATTAAATACTATTATTACTAGACTCTATATCTAAGTTTTATAGCTTATTACCACTAAATCTATCTCCTATATAATAGATTCTAGATTTTTAAAAAAGATTACCTAAATCCCCTATCCCCTTTTAAGCTCTAATAGTAATATTTAAGAATTAACTAAATCTTTCTCCTTTTATAAATATTTCTAATAAGTCTATATTTCTTCTTATCTAAGCTTTAAGTATTATAAATAAAGTCTTAATAAGATTAAGGTCTAGTAAGTATAATAGTAGGTATTTAAATAAGATACTAGCTTAGTTATATATAATTCTTAACTCTTTATTATAATATATTTTAGTATTATCTAGTATAAGGACTAAATAGGAGCTACTAGTAATAAAGAGGGTATATTAAGAGAGGACTTAGTTATAGACAAAGTTATTAAATAGGGTAGTAGTAATAGAACCCTAAAATATTATCTAGTTAAGATAGCTATTAATAGTAAAAATAGATAAGATATTTTATCTTAATAAGTATTTAAGCGTCTTTATTATTAATAGTATTATATTCCTAAGTACCTATCTATACTTTCTATTAGCTAAGATAGTTAGTCTACTATTATTAATATATCTATAATCTTTTACTTATATATTTATAAGCTATATTCTTATTTAAGAAGACTAGCTAATCTACTTACTAATAAGGAAGCTTTATATTAAACTATCTATTTCTAAGATTCTAGTTCCTTTATTAAGTTATCTTATAGCTAGTCTTATAATTCTAATTTAAATAATAAAAAGCTTATTAGATAATAATCTTATTAATATCCAACTCCTACTCATCCTATAAGAATAGTTATATTTTATTAAGATAAGCTATAAGTTATTACTTAAGATAGAATAGAATCTACTACTTATAGAAGTTATTAATAAGCTAGGGCCTCTTATTAAAGTTCTCTTTTATAATAAAGATAGTATTAGTATTTAGCTAAGTATATCTTATCCTCTATAACATATAGGAACTAATATAGTAAGGGCTAGTAAGGATAGTATTATTACTATAGCCTAGCTTAAATTTATATTAGATAAGGGCTTAGATAGGTTCTAAGACTAGGGGAGGTATAGTAGGAGGTTAAAATAATAGGAATAGATAAATATGAGCTATCTATAGCTTTATTATCTACTAAAACGGTCTACTAATATATCTATTACAGGCCATTTTTTGGCATGCGGTTGAACATTTTTTGCGGGGTTGCCTACTAGCGTCCGTTCGCCAAAGGAATCGAAAACTACTGTAAGTTAAGCAGAGACCTAACAAAATTGATTACCAATAATACCCTCAAAATTACAGCTTTAGACTTTCCTCCCTCAGTCATAGGTTTTCAGTACACGCAATTAATGATAGATATATACTACTTGAGATGTCCTAATAAATTATAAAACCCAACTTTAACACTCCTTCTATACTATGCATCATTTATGTTTCATCACCCTTACAATCAGATGTTCCAAAAGTGATTTTTGCCAAGATGCTAGATATTGAGATTCAGATCAGCCTTCACGAGAAAACATTGATAAATCTCTAGAGATCGTACAGCCAGCTCAAGCTTATTACACATATAAGCGCATACACCAATTGCGTTGAGACAGTATACTCGGGTAGCGTATAGAGTCTTGAATGCAGTATAGTTCTATCAGGCAGACATGAGTGCGCAACACCATTGGTCTCGCTCATACGCCTAACTACGTTACGGATGTCAAGACATGTTGCAATCCCCGCACGGTCGAAAAAATGCAGAATACTTAGCCTGATCAAACGAACGTGTACGGACACTTCCCAAAAAGGCAGGACCTTAGGTACTCACAGATTCATCCAGCCATCATCTGATCTCTACAGCCTCCAGTAGAGCCAGAAAGCCGCAGAACAGAAGACGCGCGGCGCTAAGTACGTCAAATACAATCAGATCGCTATATGTAAGAGTGTATGTCTCAAATTGACCGAGATCTCAAGACGTTGCTCACAGAAACGAGACTGAGCAACGATTCCCGTGTTCTGCATCATCGAAACACTACAATGTGACACCTCTGGGAAAATCCAAGCCAAGGGCACGTTGTGAGGAAGTGGAAGAAGTGGAACCGATGGAAAGAGTAGGCTTCCTTTCATGCACTATGGAAACCTTCTCTTGTCTCACACATCATCAAGCAACGGAAACAGCAGATTCTATTCCAATAATTGAAGGTCGACGATTCCTACGCTATTTTGAGTGCCTTCGTTCGGGGGTTTGGCCATCCCCCAATCGAGACCCATGCGTCGGAATGGATTCAAATACTTTTCCTGACTTGTGGTACGGGATGTCACAACGAAGAGACCCTATTGGATCTCAGCATCAGGGGGCTGAGACTCCTTGTATCATGACCCCTTCTCCTATGTTTCGCGCTGCTGAAAAGTACTTCTCCATATGGTATACTATGACTCTTCTCATTGAGCAAAGCATTCTGAGCAGGTCCATGACCTTTGTATGTACTTTCGTACAAGAGGACAATCACGATGAGCCATTGCAGTCACTTGACAGGGTCATAACAGCAGGCAAGAACCTGGAATTTTAGGCTTATCTTGGGTGAGATCTTCCCCCATCACCTTTTCTAGGTGCATTAGCGCCTCCATTGACTGACTGTGGGGCTTTTCAGCCCCCCTTCGATCTCTACATCTTTCACGCTCTGAGTTGTATATATAAGTGAAATACTCGTTCCATCACAGACAAGTCCTGTATCCCGGCATGGATCCAGTGAGCATCAGCGGCACCATGGTTGCCTTATTTCAATTGACCGGCAGCATCCTATCCTTCCTTAGTAGCGTGAGAAATGCATCATCGGAACAAAACAAGCTCCGCGACGAAGTTATAACTGTCATAGGCTTGCTCAAGATGATGGAGATGCGTCTAGACGCTATGAAAGCAGATGACGAAGGGTACCTAACGATTCGGGTCTTGGCTGAGAGCGGCGTCTTGGATCGATGCAAAGAAAGCCTCCAGGAATTGATAGGAAAGACTGACAACGGCACGGTTTCGGGACTCGAAAAGTTCGGAAGGAAGTTCACTTGGCACTTCGACAAACCGGAGGTCAACAAGACGCTGATAAGCTTAGAGAGGCTTAAATCGCTCATTAATCTTGCTTTAATGAATGATGTGGGCATTTTGACGCAGAAAATCAAGGTGGACTCGGAGATGCTGATAAGAGAGGTGGCTGAAATCAAAGACGGTTTGGAACGCCAAAAAATTGACAAGGAGTGTCAGGTAGTTGGAGATTGGCTTTCCCCTTTCGACTTTAATGCCATACAACAAGAGATTTTCAGGAAATGTCACGCTGGCACAGGAAAATGGATGCTTGAGTCGGATGAATTTCAGCAATGGTTGAATAGCCATAACGAAACATTGTGGTGTCGGGGTATCCCTGGTGCTGGAAAGACATACCTTGCTTCTATTGTAATTGACTACCTCCAACGACGAACACCATCAGAAGGCCTGAATGCGGTGCTATATCTCTTTTGCAATTTCAATGCGCAAGCAAATCAGACGGCCTACAACTTCATGGGAGCTCTCTTGAAACAGCTGGCTCGGGTGAGTCGAACACTGCCGAGTGTCATCAAAGAAATATACGATAAGCGAGAGATTGTTCGCGACTTAGACTTCAAGGTATTGGCGGCTGCATTTCGCACGGGATTAGAGAAATACAACAAGACCTTCATCGTCATCGATGCTCTCGATGAAGTCCCAGAGAGCGCAGATATACGCACTATGCTTCTCGAGGAGCTGCGGTCGTATCCTGTCAATTTACTTGTCACGTCCCGTCACGATCCTACAATCAGGAGACAATTCTCAGAAGCGCAGCATTATGAGATCCACGCCACTGATGAAGACATACGATCTTACGTCTCTGGGCGCATGGCGCTAGAAAAACGCCTATCCCGCCTGATCCGCAGCGTGCCATCTCTCGAGGATGACATACCGGCTCGTATAGTAGGAAGTGCAAAAGGAATGTAAGTCTGCCATCATGCTGTTCAGTACATTTTCTACGTCTAGTTATATCCTTTTTATCTTATATCTGTGGAGGGTGGGAGGGAAGGACAGGCATAGACTGAATCGTCAACGCTACCAGATTGCAGAAAATTCAAGTGGGGATGACGTTTGCAAAGATTCGCATATTTGAGCCGACCGTCCTTTCGCGCCCCTAGCAAGTAAGATGACGAATACTAAGGGCTAACAAGCCTTTGGGGTGATATCATTAAATGGTCACGGAGCCTTGAATTATCACGCCTAGCGACTCTACGCAGCACGTTGACTCCATTCTCTTGAATTCAAAATGGGAGGTTCTGTGAATATAGCAGGGCGTAGTTCTCGAGGTTTGTAACAGCGTGCCTTTACACGGAGTTTCGCATGTTATAATGAGCTCTCGATGCATAATAGCTAATTGTGGCTCTGCATCAGGTTCCTTCTCGCCCGATTCCACATGGACGAGATTTCCCATAAGACCAAACCCAGGCATATCGAAGAGGCACTTGAGAAACTACCACAAGGATTGAATGACAACTACGACAGAACCATCGACCGTATCAAGTCTCAGGGTTCCCATTGGTGGGATCTAGCTCGTCAAGTGCTCCTGTGGCTCAGTAACTTACGGGAGCCTCTCAGTATAGGGGCTCTTCAAGAGGCTGTTGCCATTGAACCCGATATGAGAAGCATAGGCAAAAGAGACCTAGATGATATTGAAAGCCTCATATCTGCATGTGCTGGCCTGGTAGTACTCGAGGGTGGAAAGAAAACATCTGCTCCACGCCTTGTTCGTAAGTTTGCTCAATGACACCCTTTGGGTCCCGCTGCCAGGGACGAGCTCAAGGCGATTCAAATGAGGATTACCCATCGCACACTCAACATGCAGCTGACAATGCTATTCCAGACTATACACTCCAAGAATACTTGAACCAAAATCAGCACATCTTGTCTCCAAACCCACATGCCGAGGTCGCCAGAGCCTGTCTTGCATTCCTCTCGTTCGACGACTTTGGTCACAAGCTGCGCGAAGACCGGATCGGTATTTATGGGTACAAAATTCCGCATAATAAGGCTCCCCCTAACAATCCTTATCACCTTACCTTTTATGCTGCTCTGTCCTGGGGTTATCACGCTCAAAGGGCAGGCGAGACTGAGGAGGTAATGGGTGCTGCGGTTGACTTCGTGTCTCGCCCTGCTAATGTTGCCTATAACTGGCTTGTCTTCATGAATGCGGAATACTTGAGGGGACCCTGGGATGAATATTACACGCGAATAATGTACGAGGATCTCTTGAAAGATTCAGAGCTATTCCGACTGCTACTTCCTGTGCATTTTGGTTTGGAAGGTATTCTTGTAAAGCTCTTGAAGAGATACACAAGACCAGCAGAGAATACCCTGGACACAGTAATAAGTCGCCTTGCATGCCATGCAGCGAGATTTGGATACAAGGAAATTGTCAGACTACTTCTGACTCAAAAGGACGTGGATTGGGATATGTGCGATAGTAGTGGCGAAAATCTACTCTTGCTGGTCGACGAGGTCACTCTGCGCACATTGTTGCAAAAGGAAAATTGCTCAGTCAATGTTAATAACGATGACGGAAGCGCACTGCATGCAGCTGTGACGGATTCGGAACCTTCACGAGTGCGGATATTGCTCGAGTCTGGTGCCGATGTGCGAGGTCGTAACAAGTATGGTGAGCCTGTCATAGTGAAAGTAATGTCGTCTCGTTCTTTCGGCGAATCCGAGAGGGAAATGATGGATATCCTGCTCGAATATAAAGCAGATATAAATGCGCACACCCCGAATGGTTCTACGGCACTTCACCTCGCGGTGAGGACTCCTGCGTTCGGCTACAAAGTCGAGTATCTGGTCTCAAAAGGTGCCAATCTAAATTTACCCGATGGACTAGGAAAGACAGCACTTGATATTGTCGAAGACAGCGCCGCAGGAAAACACACAAGGAGATCTGACAGTGACTATGATCACGAAATGGTCATACAAATCCTTCGAGAAGCTGGCGGGAAAACCGCTAAAGAAATGTCTCAACCCTCCGTCAACGAGCAAGATCCATCTTTTCCTCCCGAATGGCTGGAGAGGTTGAAAGATATACAAGAGTTGGAATCTTCAATTGATCTATCTAAATGATGATTGGGTTAACTAGGAACGCGTCTTTTATTTCAAACTCTAACGAAGGAATGAATCTAACTCGTATCACGTTACTATCTTTAAACCAAACAATTCTCCAAATGCATATCAATGCAACTTACCAATATATTAACCCCCACTACCACCCACACCCAAAACACTCACTCAAATCTAACCCCAATTCTCCCAACCCACCATCCATCCTACACAACCACCTAGAACCACGCATTTTACTTTCCCACCATACAACCAATTTAATCCCGTTTCATGCAGAGCATAACCAATGTTCGCAC
The DNA here is from genome assembly GCA_947623385.2 of Cladonia squamosa. Taxonomy (NCBI): domain Eukaryota; kingdom Fungi; phylum Ascomycota; class Lecanoromycetes; order Lecanorales; family Cladoniaceae; genus Cladonia; species Cladonia squamosa. The sequence continues at coordinate 858,465 of OX392384.1, forward strand.
ACTATCTAGATGGATGGATACCAGTCTACATATCTAGAAACAAAAGGTTATGTAAACAAGAACGCCATCATCATATACGTCTTAAATTTAACCGTGTAGAAACTCAAGTGTGTAGTAATAACAGACCCCCCTCACAAGATCATCCTAAAACAAGAGAAAAAGAAATGCAGATAGATATAGAACCACCAGAGCAATAAGGATAAGATCGTAACTTGCAGGCCAGAAAGTAGTAGATAATTCACGTATAAAACCAATTGCGAATGCGGTATATGATGTTTCCTCAGATCTCGAGAAATTCAAAAGGCCTATATAAAACCCCCACTGCTATTTACATCCCAGACCAAACCCCATCCCCCCACCCACATACTCCCACCAAACCTCTTCCCCTCTCCTCCCCACCAACCCCCACCTTCGCCCCCTGTATAATACCCACTTAGCACTCACCATCCACTCCCATTCCATCCAAGCGTCAAAGATGGTAAATACCCCGCGTACAAGCTAAATCGGGAAATACTGGATTTCGTTGATTGAGATGGAGAAGAGATGGTGTGGATTAGGAAGTGGAGAATGAGATAAAGGGAGAAAAGGAGGGGGTGGGGTTATGTAATTTACTTGATGAGAAGGGGGACAGGGAATGGTGGGGGGTGGGGGGCGGAAGGCGACACAATGGGGAGGGAAGGGGGAAAGGGGTGGTCATGGAGGGGGTGGTGGAAGGGGATAAGGAGGGAGGAAGGGGAGTGGATTGAGAAAAAAGGGATGGAGTGCTTAAACAAGCCAAACAAGAAATAGGAGAGATGGATGTAAGAATCCAATGAGGAGTATAGGATAGGATGGTAATTTGTAACGGGAAAATGCTAGGTGTCTTATAATAGTATAAAATGAAGGCTACATGTATCCTTTACTGAAATCATGAAAGAATAGTGCGGATAGATAGCCAGTAACAAAATCTTTCCTGCGAGATTTCTAGATTATATCTAGATAGGTAGAGAATAATATTGATGATGTTATATTTCGCAATCTTAGCTTCATATAAGTAAGTCACCCACCGCACCGCTATCGAATATCCTAGCACAGATCAAGCTTTCAATCTCCTCTCCTCGCACCGCACACAGACAGGTTTCTCATCATCATCGCCCCTCGTGAAGAATCTACCATCTACGAATTGTCCACCGCATTCCTATGAGCAATTGTTAATACGTTTTACCGCTTGCTTTCAAAGAGAGGGTCTGACTTACGACGCAACAGAAGCATGCCACATGCCACTCGCCACCCAACGCACTCACACCACCATCAACAACCGGCTTCCTACATCCCCTACACTTCCCACTAAATCTCCCCGCATGACACCCCACACACCACGCATACCCATCCCTTTCCACAAACGGCGTCTTCGCATCAAACGGATCCCCACACTCCGCGCAGAAGAAATGTCCCACATGCCAGCTCCCCCCGCACGCAAGCACGACTTCCGTTTCAATAGGCGTTTTACAACTACGGCAACGGGGGGAGAAGAGTTCATGGTAATCTAGATGGCAGTAGAAGCGTAGAGAAGCGTCGCCATCGTCAGCTGCTGTTTCACCGGGTTTGTCTTCTGGTAATTCGGTGCCATTGGCGCGGGCTTCGATGCGGGCAAGGCGTGTGTCACGAGCGGAGTCGGGTTCGGGGTAGAAGGCGACGCATTCGAGGGCTTCGGAGCAGTGGTGGCAGGTGAAGCAGTGGGGATGGAAGCGTTGAGAGGCTGCGCTGACTATGCGGCCTTCGATTGGGAGAGCGCAAGCGGCGCATTGGGCTGTTGCACGGCGTGAGGAGGGTGTCCAGTGCAATTTGGATGAGTGGACGGGCGTTGTTGCCGAGTGATGGGGCAGGGGACGATTGGCTGGAGAAGGGCGACTCCAATTGCTAGGATTTCGTAAGGGACTGCGTTTAGGTGGATCGTCTGGTAGGGAGATGGTTGGAAGTGGTGCTTCTGATACAGATATTGAGGGGATAGGATTTGGAACGGCTTCAAGAACGTCATTGATCTGGATGGAGGGCGCGTCTGGCAGGTTTATTATAGGCACCACTGGAGCTGAAACTGTTGATTCTGGCATGCGAGGCTTGAACCGCGGTCTGGCTGGAATTACAGATTGTCGATCTGGTTCTGATTCCTCCTGCTTGTCCGTATTGTGGGGCACCCAATTCCGGTCGAAGCTTACAATTGGTCTTCCTGGCCGGTCACTTACTACTGTGGGCGAAGGTAGCTTTGGGCTCCGGTCTATCCTTCGCATACTTGTAGCGGTTCTTATGTCGTCACTCCGAATCTCCTTGCCATCTTTGGTCGCCGGTCTGTCGCCGGGGACATCATCTTTGTTACCAAGCACTGGATCAGGGGGCGTAATGGGAGGCCCATTCCTCTTATAGGACGGATCTCTAGATTGCGAAGGCGGATTTCTGTGAATCTCAGACCGATGGAGTCTCTGCTTCTCGTCGGCGAAGGCAACCCTTGGGCGAGAGGACGGTTGAGTCGTGGTTGCAACAGTATTCCGAGTCTTTGAGGCAAGCGGCGCTGGAATTCTGCTTTCCTCTGACTTGCTTACTGAAGCTTCCACTTTCATTTCATCTGGCTCCTCATAGATCTTATCATCAGGGTTCCTGAAAAGTCCACCACTCACATCTCTTGCCCGAGGGCCACTAGATCGACGACGGCCTGACCTTATCGGAGGAGACTCTGAAAATGCCAAGCCCATGTATGCTTTGTTTTGCGGCCAATTCGACGATGCATGTACTTGTTCGCGGCCGATTTGGGGGTCATCGCTGGCGAATGTAGATCCTGCGGTAGAAATACTCGTGTGCTGGCTATCTTTTGAGGGATTGCTGTCTCCTCTGCTCGAGTTTGAGCCGTCAGAACTTGATCGCTGACCCGGTACATGTCCATTAGTGGTACCTGCTGGCCCTACATTCCACCCAAGGCTTTGGCTTCGGGCATGTGCGCCCTTCTCAAGATGTTGCTTGTAGTTGTAGGCCCTATCTGGATTCCTGTAGGGCAGTCCCTGACTCCTGTGTTTCAGGACCAGCTCTGAAGCTTCCGCTTGAGCCGCAGTGTGAATCCTTGCCTCGTCTCTTATATCCATATCCTCTAGCGCCTCTCTCAAAGACCGTGCTTCCTGCTTTTCCATCCAACGCATCCCGCTTTCTCTATACGCAATTTCTGGCACGGCCTGAGGAGACTCTGATGCTATATCTGCGCCAGAAGAGTCTCCTGACGTTGCACTTCCAGCCATATGTGGTGCAAGAGGGCGCCCGATGCCTCCAACATACAGGTCCGCTGCAGGCATGTCTGACTGAGCTCTTCTATGTGACATCGCACTTGCGCATCTTTCATTGCCTCGATCTGCGCTCAGTTCTGGTTGTCGTGTGGAGCAGGAGGGTCGGAATGACATTGCTGATGATGCTCTGGCGTAGGGTTCAGGTGCCGTGATGCTGGCGCGACCTGGCAATGGCCTTGATCCTCCGGGTCTAGCAGGTCTATTTAGGCGAAGATCTTTGAGATAAGCTGCCTCCCATGCTTTGTGCGAGTCTCGAGCTGCTTCGGGCTTTGTTGTCGTGGACGGAGCGAAGAATTTGAGGCCTGAAGACCGTCTTCTTGGGCCCTTGACAGGAGCTGAACGCGGACCTATCTGCTCAGATTTCATTGCATTTGTGCTCGTCGATTCGACACGCTGTTGTTCATGCACAGCTTTTCTGTGAAGTAAGCTCATTGTTGGGCGCTTAGCAGAACCGTCCGACTTTGGTAAACGTAGAGAATGACTAGATTACTTTAGGATTACAAAGGTGTTTAAAGAATAGTTGTTAGGGATAATGAAATTCTATAACGAGTGTATCAAATTTTGCCAAGAATGCATGGCGGGGTTGTTGGTTCTGGTGTCTGGTTTCCTTAGCCGCCTAAAAATTTGAGGTGGAGTAAACACACCTTCGTTGACCCAGCAGCAGCAGTCTTGGCGCGATGTTGTGCAACGCGAAGATGTCGACATCCGCCCTGCACATACCCTCACGGATGGCGGAGATCTAGACCACGGTATTCGAAGTTCATTATCCCTGGCTGCTGGCATGCGTGAAACTCCAAACACACTCCTTCCGACGTCCCCGTTTCCGATATTTAGGTCATTGGGCATAAAAAGGCCGACCGACGAAGTCACCCGTTTCGCTGAAAGCGGCGCCACCAGCGCACACAGTACCAGCAGTAATTTCAAGGGGTAGAGTAATCGTAGCAGCGGCCGAAAGATGGAGAAGTAGAGAACATGCACTTCACACAACCCAGGAGAGTCGCATGCATTTCTTCATCTTCTTGTTCTCGGCTTTGCTGGGTTTGACGTCCGCGGGCGCAAACCGGGTTGACGTTCGAATCCCATAACAAGCTGTGCAAGGACGGGAGGTATGCACATGTGCGTGTCATGAGCACGAATGATCCCAACAGTTTGCAAGATTATGCCGGACAGCTCCTATCGTGCATGTCGTTCGGTGATAAGTCAATTGGCAAAGCTTAAGGAGATATTGAGTCTCCACCCTCAGCCACCATGGCAGACCCGCAGTGTCCGCAGTGATCGCTGGGATGCAAGTCACCGAAGAGGTTTCAGCAACTGCCCGCCAAGTCCGACTAGAAAAGATCGAGGTCTAGTCTCGAACATGAGATAGGAGGTTGTCCTCTGACTTGTCCGTCCATCATCATATTCAAAAGTCAAAACCCCCAATGGTAGCGAGCTGTGAAGCAGTATGAAGTTGACAGAAAACGAAGCAAAGGTCGGGAAGACCCCCGCACCCAATCCTGCCCCACGTGGGATGAAAAGACGTGATTTTGCAGGATTTCTACACGTTGCAGCAAGTGGATTCTCTCATCACGTCGGTAACGAAGAAGTATGATATTCAATTATCAAGCAGCTGTCATGCCGGCAGTAAACATGCAATTTCTTCTCTTCCGCCTGCAATGTATGAGCAAGTGGCAATTGCACGGCTCGCACAGTAAGTGATTGATAATTAGAATATTATTTGGCCATGGACTTATGGCATTAAAGTATCCTACCCCCTTCTGCGTCTCTGTGTGCGTCCCAGTAGCCAGTAATGTCCGCCGTAATTTCCATACATGATTAGAATATATACACCGCCCCAGCGGTATACTGCCGCCTTTATTATCCAGTACATGTCAAAGCTTAACCCATGCTTTCCGATATTCCCAACCGCTTAACAGAACTCATTTTCTCGGTAATACAGCAAAGTAATTCGCCCTGTGTGCGTGAACTCTATATGCTAGACAGATAGGAAATCGTAAACTGGTGGCGCGTCGCAGATAAACGACGGCGAAATATTATTCGTACATTAAGGTTCAAAGACCTATGCAAGTATCAAACAATCAGAACACGTCGTCGACCCCGGATATAAATGTCCAAAGGGTTATGGGAACGAGCGTACTATAGTACATGGATAGAAAGCAAGATCTGGGTTAACCGAATAAATCGGAGGCAACATTTATAATGTTGTGGCGCTCAGCAAGCTATTGGTGCAGGTACCAAGAACCACGTCTACCAGCAACTACCTCTTCGAATTAGTGGCAGGAGAGTAGTCGTCGGGAGTGCTGTGGCTGAAAACGTAGGTCTTGTGTTCTTGTGACATTTGCGAAAGCTCTCTCGGTGGGGGAGGCCCTTTCTCAATCTTGATGTCCAGTTCTTTCTTTGCTGGGCTAGGTGCGCTACTGAAAGGGTTGTGGTGAGGCTGGAATGACCCCAAGCCTGGAGGGTAGCCATGGAAGGTGGGTTGCGGAGCTTGAAAGTAGTTGAAATGTTGGCTCTGGCTATGGTGCAGCGCGTGATTAGGTCGTAGTGGTACCGGCATGTTTGTGCCATCGCGATAAGGCTCTGGTGGAGTGATAGATGGCGTAGGCCATCCCCCAGGCGTAAAGGTCCCAGGTCCAATTGGAGGCGATACTTCGAAGAAGCTTGTAAGGTGAGGTGGAGCAGATTGAGGGCAGTGATATGGCATTTGTTGAGGGTACGAGAGCTGCTCGACTTGTAACGGAGGTGAAGTAGTGTTAGAATGATTGGGCGGAGATGGCGGCAAGCTAAAGCTGGCTGCCAATTGACTAGGGAATTGAGAGCCATGGTCCAGCGTGGGGTCCGACGCACCATATTGGGAAGGATATGCTGGCCAGCGTGGATGAGGCTTGGGAGCGAATGTGGCAGGCGAGGATGAGTTCAGAACGTGCACGTCGGCATTAGAGCTCTGAGTAACAATCGCGTTTAAGCCAGAGCTCGGCTTAGGTTCTGATGACTTAACCACTTGGAAGCATGACTCGTAGTTGCGAGGAGACATCTGGGCGGATATTGAGCCCGGTTTTGCGACGCGGCCTGTCATGATGTTCAGGTTATTACCAGTCGATTTGATTCGTCGGACGGGTGACATCTTCCCAGAACCAGGAGATGCTATCCGGAGATGCGGAGACATTGTCACTGGACCCGCGTAAGAGACGCTTCGACCTGACTCTGGCTGAAGAGTTGGTGGTCTTTGACGCTTTCTCCTTGAAGCCAGATCATGGCCATTTGCAGTGGGGGTTTTCATTGAAGCTGGGTCTGGACTTATATCAGGCGTTGCGAGTCCATGACCAGAATTAGTATCAGACACGGCCGTGGAATTTGATGTTGTATACAAATTCAGTCCTTGTGGCTGCTGTTGTTGAAGATGGATTGTGTCAAAATCCTGAGCCAATTCTGAGGAGTTAGATTCTCGTCGGGTGAAAATGCCTTGATTGAGCTCTGGCATAGGGGAAGTCTCTTGTGGAGGAGTGATCAGCTTTGTCTGTTCGCCGTCCTCTGAAGAGGTCGTCCCAAAAGTTTGCGATGACGGGTTGCCGATCAGATCCCCATTGACAGTACTTTGATACATAGAATGGCTGTGTGACTTCGAATCAGTTGTCGCGAAGTCAAGCGCGTTGGGTTGGCCTTGGTGATCAGAAGAGGAGATTGGAGACCATGAAAAGGGATCCTGTTCTAATATCGTCGGCGTTGGCATCTTGGGCATAGAGATAGCATAGAGGTCATTGCCTGGCCAAATTGACTCCGTGCTTACAATATTCGCGAAGTCTGGTGGTAAAGCTCCATTACTCTCATAAACCGAGGCGCCATTGATGTTGTTTGTGAGCGTACCTGGATGGATACTGTATTGTGGCTGTACATTGTCCAGGTTGTGGAAGTCCAGGCTCGTTGGAAACTCCCCTGGCAGGAAATGGCCCTGCTCTGAAGGGGAGAAATGAGTTGACGATTGAGACTGAGACATCCCCTCCAGCTGCGACGTCAAATTCCTTGCCGGGAACTCTCCAGCTTCTTCATCTGTTGATAGATCAAATCTCGGTACGTCCTGGGAGGTCTGATGTTTCGCTTTAGCTCGACGATTCTGAAACCAGTTCTGACTGATGTCAACATGCGAGTTGATACGCACAGAATTATGATTACTCACGTTGACCTTGTGATATTCAACGCCCATACTCTCGGCCAGAGCCTTTTTGTATTCCGTGTTTGGCTTGTATCTCATTGTAAATTCCTGCTCTAAATGCGCTAGTTGCTCCTGAGTGAGACGTGACCGACTCGCCGTGTCACCCTCTTCTATGTTTGCCATGCTCGTGCCCTGACTGCCCTGTCTCTTGTGGTGTGGTAGATAGCCTGGACCGAAGCTTCCTGACTCAATTCCGTGGAAATCTGGAGAGCTATGGATAGGGAAGGACGAGGGTACGTTGTAATGCGAGTCTGTAGGTGCAAAACCAGACTGCGTTCGGGGGAATTCAAACCGACTATAGTCCATTGAGATATCAATTGGACATGCCTGGTGGTATGTTATGTATGGGCAGGCTGTCACGGTGTCACAGGCTGCGAGGCGGGTTTTTGCCTGGCCAAGAAGAAGTTCGACCAAGCTCTGAAAGGGAACAAGCGTGCAAGTGGTGAAGTCACATGCAGGGTCTTTCTGTATTCTGCTAAGGTCGGCTGCTCGCAAGTATGTGGTATTATTCTAATAGCGATCGAGTTGGTGGCAAAGAGAGATATCTCAAGCGTGGTTCGAGCGGCTCGAGGACTAGTGTGCGGGTTGCGACCTTGTGGTGAGGGTGGTTGTAATTCCAGGTAATGGCAATTGAGGAATAAAACAGAATTGGGCAGGAGCTGAAGCGAATGTAGTGGATCTGTGGATTGTAGTGGAATTGCTTGCAGAAAGATGGAAAAGTGTATGTGAACGAGTGTGGGTTGTTGGGTGGGGAGTGTGGGAGGGCGAGTGAAAGTGAAAGTGGAAACCTAAGAGAAAGCGAAAGTGAGGAGAGCGGAGGTAAGCAGGTGGTACGTGAGTGGTGTGTGGTGGAAGGAGGGTCAGAGTTGCAGGTGGTGCAGTTGGATGCAGCACCAGCACTGGACACACAGGCACAGTTGGGTGTGGGAGTGAGGGCGAAAACGACGGTGCAAGGTGATGGCAGATACAAAAGAGCGAGTAAAGAGCTTCCCGCAAGCCCGGCGCTGCGGGCGGCTCTTTGACCCAACTAAATAAGCAGCTTAAGGCAGGGACAAGGATTCCGCGTTAGGCTTGTGACAGCCCCAACAGCCAGCTACTCGGGTAGTAGCCTGGCCCCCAGATGCCGGCGCAAATCAGGTTTTGCCCCTCCCCTCTAGCAGGCGGCCCCCCCCCCTTCTCTGTCACTCAGTCACTCAGTCCCTCAGTAATCCCTTAGTCCCTTAGTCGCCCCGGTGCTTGACTGGCTCAGTAGTCACCCTGCATGCGCTGCATCACACCAGCCCAAGGTGCACCCTATTCTAATGGAGGGCTGTCGGCGTGTTTGGCTGGCCAAAGAGCCAAAGAGACAGCTCAGCGCGCGCCAGAGAAAACAACGACTACGATGCACCCCATTTAGTACCAACCCATTGATCGCAAGTCCTAATACCGGTGGTCTACCTATTCCTGGGTACTTTCTACAATTAACAGTGGGTCGGTACGGAATTGAGAGATACAGAGAGACAAAGGGAGAGAGCATTGGTGGTGATTGCTGATTGCTTCCACTGGCTACTACGGCACTGCTTACTCCAGGGCATATCCTGTCGCTTTTTTTGCTTTTTTCAAGGTTGGGGATGGTGTCTGAAGAAAAGTGACGTGGTACCTGGCAGCCCCAGGTAGGTACCTAGATAACCCCGATACCCCGATAGAAACACTACCTAGTACACAGATAACCCCGTAGGCAGGCGTAGGTGCGTGGATAAGGGATAAGGTCCACGGTCGTGCTCTGGTCGGCCTCAATCATTTCCACAGTATCCACTTTGCAAAGCATAATCCAACGAGCGCTGCATACACATCATCACTACGGACCATACTAATCACTGTAGCTTGTCGTCACTATCATGCGAGAGCGCGAAAGACAAGTTAAACAACCCCCCGAAAGACCAGACCTGGTTGTGAGACTTGTGAGACCCTAATCCTCGTGATTATGCGCTGCTTCGCTCGCTCAGATCTGTTGCCAGGGTTGCCACGAGGTCTACCCTTGGCCGCAATTACGGTCTCTCCGCGCACCCTAGACCTAGAATCCGCTACTATTTTAAACCGACTTTCGGTCTCTGCCATCTCAGCAGTGCATCATGTACGAGAATAGCAATCATAACATTACATAGCTGTCAAGCTTCCGGCCCATTTCCCATTTCTTTTCGCCATTGTCGAAAAGTCTTGGGAGCTGTTCAACGATGATCGCCTTCCTTATAAATAAACAAACAAATAAAGAATACATACGATTGGAAACAACCAGTCATTAGGAGGTTGTCAAGGCCTAATGGGCGCCAGGCCACTTGGCAAGAAGCAGGGTTTAATTCTTGGAGCATGCTGACTCTGCAGGCACACCTGCACATGTGGCAGTGGGGGGATTTTCCGCTGCATCGGTAGCGAAACCTTCAAATTCAAAATTACAACCCGGAATATGTCTGCTTTGCACCGCCAGGCCCCATGTCCTCCTTATCTTCATGCGCTTTTCGGCTTCTGTTCATTGATTTGAGAATTTGAGAGTATTGGGTTCGTTCTGCATCAAAGACTTCCAGACTCCTCCGGCGCCTGTCACTCTTAATGATCATCCATGACGAAGTATCGGATCATTTTGCTCTCCCTTGCTGATCATCGAGATCTTCAGATCTTCGTCAGAATACGGGAAGAAACCTATACTCTGGACGTGAGACAACAACGAAACGCATTAACTTCCGGCATTTGGGTAAAGTCGGTCTCGTTGTGCATTACAAGCCAGTCGTTCGCATGGTACCTGAGGAGTGGGTAACACATCATCAACCTTACCAGCAAAAAGGCGAAAATCGGCGGTCCCCACTGACAGTTGGCAAATCTTGCCAACGCGAGAGCAATTCAACTTTCGAAAATAGCAATTGCAATACGAGATACCCGCTGTACCTAGCATTGCACGAAGGATGATTGGGAATCCAAAGCCTATCACAGCAGCCACGGAGACACTGATTGTAATCAAGATAGTCGCTTATTTGCGGCGCCTGCAGCTCTGGTGTAAGCCTTCACTCGTGAGGCTTCGAGGATGATTAAGATACCACAGCACGGATGTTTGAGAGGGATTCAGGGTTTCAGCGACTGCTCGGTTCCTGCTAGATGGCACAGCAGTGCTCACCGGCGCCATCAGGGAATTTTTAGGAGCGTCGCAAATTTATGCCTCTAATTGCCAAATGCCGCGGCATGGACATCCCCTGTGCGGAAATACTACGAGGTACGACGACGGTAAGGTAAGTAAGCACTCCTTAATCCATAATCCTTAAGGCAAGGCCGGAGGTCAACGGGCGAATTTTGATTTTCTAGACTGCAGGTTCAGCTGGCCCAAAGAGCGCCAAGAGCGCCACTGGAACCATGGCGACCATTTGCCCCTGGAAATCTGGATGTCACCTTTTGACTCTTGCCAACGGGCTAGGAACCGCGCAAACGGTCAGCCATGTTCCAACGGCCCCTTGGCCCCCTTGGGTGTGACTTGGTCGACAGTTGGATCTGCCGGTGCCTCTTGTCGCATATCTGGAGGCTTGTTCTTGGTGTGGTGCCATGATGGAGGGCCATGGTGACGGCCATGACTCGTCGAGATCATTAATGTCTAACAATGTCTAAGGATGTCTAAAGAGCTGCTAAATCCGCGTCGCGCTGATCTTATCCGCATGTAATTGGATCGTCCACAGTCTAGCCAGAAGGCTAAATCGCCATGATCAAAATAGGCAATACGAGGGCTCGTGCTAGGCTGGATCGGGTCTGACTGAAAGCAAGGGTTCGAGAGCAAGCTTTCAAGCTTTACGACTTCTTCTCGCGCTTGCAATACCCACGATCCAACAGCACCAACGACTTGCATGTCCGTGTGCCTCAACCTTGTGCTTGCGACTGGCAAATCGAGATATTCTAGAAATGGAGTGCGCCTTCATCTTCATCTTGCTGATCTCCCCCACCCTCTTCAGTCTGGGGCCGTAGTGCATATGTCAAATCATTTAGTAAAGACCACCGCATATCCCTTACTCCAGCTCATCTATCGTCCTCTAGACTACTTCATATCTAAGATGATCACGATCATAGCGTCGTGAGGCAACCCGAAATCTCTATTCTCACTTCCCCCCTTTTCTCCGCGCTTCCACCAACGTTGACAAATTTAACGCTTCGGAGATCTTTGACAATCCAGTCTGGCTTTGATTCTTTCACTTGCGCAACGCTATGCGTCGTGACCAGCCCAATCACTTTACAACCAGCCGCCTTACCAGCTGCAATGCCGGCGGGAGCATCCTCTATCACTAGAACACGAGCTTCGGCGCTTAGGCCCATTTTCTGTTTCCCTAATTCATAGCACTCAGGATCTGCATCATCAGCCGAGGATCCTCATCCGCAGTACCATAAGAAGATAATTACCTGGTTTGCCGTTACTGACGTCTTCTGCGAAGACCATGTTCTTAGGCTGAGCGAGTTTCATCACCGATAACCAGCCTGTCACGAGTGCGCGCGTCCCTGAAGTGACGCTAGTAGAATAAGTCCATGATAGCATGCTGACGCTGCTTGACGGATTGAACTCACATGGCCCAGGGCGCTTCAGCCTTCTCCATAGATGCGAGCAAGTCTCTAGCTCCCGGGACTTCAACGGCGTCCGAACCAAATTGCTTAGGTATTAATCCCTCGACATGACTGACATCTAGACCCAACTTTAGCTTAGGCGTCACGCCGATAGGAGCCTGGCCATCGACAAACATTCCCAATTGGCCTTGGTTGGGTCATACAATCGGAACAGGTCTATAGAGCGCCGACCGTGCGAGGTTTTCAGAATCACCTCGGGATCAACTCCAAGTTCTTTGCCAATTCTGGGAACATGAGCATGAGGTTGCAGTGCCAATTAGGGCGGATAATCACGAACTTATGCCAATGCTTGACAATAGCATCCGTCGAATCGATTATAGTACCGTCCATGTCGAAGAGTACACCAGCAAAAGTATGAATTTCTGGCGGTCCCGTGAAAGCCGGGCTCTCCTCAAGGAGGGGCATGTTGGTTCAGAGGGGAAAAGTTAGGAGATATGGGGGCGACAGACTGGACAACGGTTAGTGTTCATCCGGCAACTCCGACCTTGACACTGTCGCGCGCTGGCCTTTCTATGCCTAGACATTTGAGAAGTTGCTTGGGGAAGATACACCTTCTGTAGACCTCGGGGAAACAGATCCGACCTCCGAAAAGAACAAGAGATGGATGTGTAGAATTGTTCAGCAGACCGTGGCAGGAATACTGTGTTAACGTATTTTTCTTCGAGGAAAGACTACAGGTTCGAAAGGTTTGTTGGGATATTTTGCTACTACAGTTGTACCAAAGTGAGCGTTTCGCTTTTAGATAGGTTGCACAGGTTCCACACAGCACTTTGGCACCATTAGGCAAGTCGCCGTCTTTGACCCGTGTTGCGGAAGTGTTTCCGATATGAGGGTTGTAGCCCTGAGTAGCCTTGGCATTGAAATCTTGGCATTTGGCCTCACACATTTTCTTAAGAATTGAACTGACTGCTTGCAATTATCACCACCAACACAACAAAGATGACGAAACCAGGGAGTAAGGTCAATCCTATCTAGCATTCTGTAGTAATCTAAAGGGTTCAACAGAGCCTAAATCCAAGCGTACCCCAGTTCGACTGCGACATAAAATTGAAAAAGCAAGCGCAGCAAAGCAACGGAAGCAGAGGAAGCTCGCAAAGAATGTAAAGCACACAATATCATTCTAGCTTAAGCGAACTAATAAAGTTACCAGAACCCACAATGGCGGTCACGATTGAAAAAGGATCCTGGCATTCCAAATCTCTTTCCCTATAAAGACAGAATACTCCATGAAATTGAAGAGAAGAAGCGGCTGAAAGATGAAGAACTTGCAAGGAAGAGAGAAGAAGCGAAGATCACGAGATCTGCTGCTTCAGCAGGCCAAGCCGCTGGTCAGGAAGAGGAACCTAATGGCGAGGAGGAGCTTTCAGATCTCGTCGATGACGGTGACATGGAAGAAGACCCACAGGGAGATTCCTCGAATCCCATGAGCGCCCTCCTTGCCTCAGCCAGAGCTAGAGCAGCAGAATACGAAGATGCGTCAGGTCCAGAAGAGGACGATGAAATGGAGGAAGACGCCTCAGAAGGTGGTGCAGATATTACAACAGCAAATTCTCTCCCAACATCTGGTCCTCAAACTCTCGAGTCCTCCCGTCGAGCCTTCGACAAGGTCTTCAAAAACGTCCTCTCCTCCTCTGATATCCTCCTCTACATCCTTGATGCCCGCGATCCCAACGGCACACGCTCCCGAGAAATAGAGCGAGAGATCGCTGCAGCAGATGCGGGCTCGAAACGTCTTATCCTCATTCTTAACAAAATCGACCTCGTACCTCCTCCAGTACTGAAAGCCTGGCTAACATACCTCCGCCGTTATTTCCCCACTCTCCCCCTCCGAGCCAGCAACCCCGCGCCCAACGCTCGCACATTCGACCACAAAGCTCTCACCGTCAAAGGCACAAGCGAAACCCTCCTCCGCGCCCTGAAATCCTACGCATCCTCCAAACAACTAAAACGCAGCACCACAGTCGGCATAGTCGGCTACCCCAACGTCGGCAAATCCTCCGTCATCAACGCCCTAATATCCCGCCTCGGCCCCTCGCGCTCATCCTCCACAGCCTGTCCCACAGGCGCAGAGGCCGGCATCACAACCTCTCTCCGCGAGGTAAAACTCGACAACAAACTAAAACTCCTCGACTCCCCCGGAATCGTCTTCCCTTCATCCTCCAGCCAAAACACCGACACCGAAATCCCCTCCAACTTCTCCCGAAAACAATACGCTGAAGCGAACCTAACCCTCCTCTCCGTGCTTCCCCCCTCCGCCATAACAGACCCGGTACCAGCGATAACCCTCCTCCTCCACCGCCTCTCCCACTCCTCAGCCACCCTCGCCCCGCTCCTCGAACAATACAACCTCGCGCCCTCGACGCTCGTACCATCAGAAGGGACAGATGGTGATTTAACGACCGATTTCCTAATCCAGGTCGCGAGGAAGAGGGGAAGGCTAGGAAAGGGGGGAGTGCCTAATATACAAAGCGCCGCTATGGGTGTATTAATGGATTGGCGAGATGGGCGGATTAGAGGCTGGGTGGAGGCGCCGAAGGAGGAGAAGGGAGGTGGGGACAGTGGTGGTGTTGGGAAGGAGATTGTGAAGGAATGGGCGGAGGAGTTGAAGCTTGAGGGGTTGTGGGATGATGATGAGGAGAGGGTGGATGAGGAGGTGGTTATGAAGGAATGAAGGAAAAGGGAGAAAAAGGCATATACCCCATTGTCTATAGAGTAGATTCTATCCACCACCATACGCTCTCTCCAGTAGCGGAGGAAACAACGCAGCAGAACGAACCCGCTATGTATCATAGTATCATGAATACGACGTTCTCTTCCTTTTGCTTTTCCTTTCCCTTTCCCTTTATCCCACCTATACACCAAAAACACCCCCCACCTAATAACTCTCCTCCCCACTCCCACTCCCACTCCCACTCCCACTCCCCTCCTCCTCCTCCTCCGCACTCCCCCTCTCCCTCTCCCCCATCTCCAAAACCTCCGCCTCCGCCTCAATAGAACTCAACCTCCTCCCCTCATCCGGATACGTATCCTCATCATCCTCTTCCTCCACCTCACTCTCCTCCTCCTCCTCCTCCTTCTTCTCCCGCAAATCATACCCCTCACCCCCCTCCTCCCCATCCCCATCCCCATCTCCCTCCTCACCCTCAAACTCCTCATCCCCCCCTTCCTCCAACCTATACCTCTTCCCCCCATACCCATCCCCCCCTTCCCCCTCCTCCACAACCCCAACACCCAACTGCTGCCCCAACAAGCCACTCTCGTCCCCATCCCCCTCTCCCTCCCCTTCCTCCCTCCTCACCCTCTTCGCCGCCCTCCCTATCCCCACTCCTTCCTCATCCTCCTCCCCGGACTGGTGATTCGCCATCAACCTCCCCTCCTTAACCTTCTTCCGATACTCATTCCTCTTCCCCGTCTGCGTCTCATTATATTTCCTCAACTCAGCCTCCACTCTCGGTATGAAATCTTCGAATTCGAGATCGTGCAGCGCTTCGAGGACGGCGCCGGGGGGGATGTTTTTTCGGGAGGTGGTGGTGGCGTTGGCTTCGTTTGCGCTGGGAGGGAGAGGGTTAGGGAGTGGGGTCGTTGAAGAAGGGGAGGAAGGGAGGTGGGGGGCATTGGTGGGAGGAAGAAGGAACGGGGGGAGTACGCTTGAGCGAGATAATTTATAAAGACGGTAGCGCCTTTGCTGAGAGCGAGGATGGCGTCTTTGTGCAGGGAGGTGTTGGGGGGGAGGACGCCTTTGGCGAGACGTTGGACCATGGTGCGGGGGAGGGAGAGGTCCTGTGGGGGAAAGAAAAGAAAGAATGATTAGTTTGGGTCTTTCGGTTTCGTTTTATGGGGGGCGGGGATTGGGAAGTGATGGGAAGATTTGGGAGCAGCGGATTGGAGTGAAGGGGGTATACCTCGATATTGGTCCCTTCACGTTCTTTGACGGGTGTACCTCCATCGTCTGTGCCTGTGGCTTGGGAGACGTTGCTTTTGCGGGGAGGCATTGGGATGTGTGGGGCTGGGAAGGAGAGTATGGTAAGGGTGGAAAGGGATGAAGAAAAGCAATTGGGAGAGCGAGCAAGTGCTAGAGTACTGGTTTCTATCTCAAGCTCTAATTATACTGCTATATATAAATTAGCCATTGATGTGAATTATATCCATAGGGCTATACTAGCGCGTTCGCACTTAGACGCGTCGAGACGATTTATTTGGGAAGGAGTTATATGAGGAATTCGCGAATTCTTGAGGGCCAACTAATCCTTAAGGCCAATGCTCATGCGATTCTCAAGACACATTTGACCATCATGTGGGTGATGTACACGGTCCACCCTTTCATCCCAAGTTAAGTACACAGTCATAGCATTTCATACAAAAGCCAATGGACAAGTCTCTCATACCCACCCATTTGCCTTCGACAGTACCAGACGAAGGGAACATCTTCCCTTCCCCACCAATGTACTCCTGTTTCAATCAAAGGCCATGATGCATTCAAGTTTCATGGACAAAACGCCGTCGCTTAATGCACTCTTGAACAATCAATCATGCAAGTTCATCAACTTCGTCATCCCATCCCAAACTTGCGTATATAGACGTTTGCGGCTCCTTTGAGTGGGATGAAAGCGCGTCTGCCTGTCGCTCATCCATAGGAGTACTAGAGGCTTTGTTAGTCGATAAAATCTGTATTGGTGTTGCTTCAATGACAGGCTGTTCGGCTCTGTCAAATGGATTTGTGGTACGATTTTTGGTTGGTGTTTCGTGAATATTCGTGGTCCACGATAACGGCTCGTACGAGGCTGACAGCATGCCATTGATGTCAGTCCGCTTCAATCCTGGACCAACAGGCGATGTTTGGACAACGTCCGCAGCTAAGGCCGTCACCGCTGACGAGCTCGCAGCGCGATGAAGGATTTTGGACGGACCTCTCGTGGGTGTCTGCTCAATACTTGGTAAGAGTGTGTCGATGAGTCTCTGTGTGGTGCGGTCTACCGATGTAGACGGCACTCTTCTAGTCGACGATGGAATGCGAGTTACGCTCGATGGTGGAATGTCTTCCAAGTCCTCCATTGATGCTGTTGCGTTTGGCGGAGGAAGCCGTGGTAGAAGAGAGAATGGATTTCCCTGCCTGTTCTTGCTTGGGGTGGCAGTAACCTGCACACCTTGAGCTGAATGGTTTCGCACAGGATGCTTAGATTCTGCTAATGTTTAGTCCATGAAACGCAAAGGCTGGGCGGAAAAACATTACTTCTCGAGCGAGATCCCGCGACCCTCTTCTCTGCGTCCTCCACCAACTCTTTGACCGCCATCCGCGGGTTAGGCTTCTTGAGCGCCGCAATGGCACTTTGAAGTTCGTGATCTATCTTCGCCTTCTTCTTGAGTTTTGCTTCCGTAGTCTGGGAGGCCGCATTCAGATCTACTTCTCGCTGGCCATACCGCTTCATCGCAACCCTATTAAGCGGTATAGAGGAAAGAGATGTATCACTCGCTTCCCGCTTCAGTTGTGGCAGAATGGGGTCAGTAGCAGAACGTAAAAGTGATGGCGGTGGCTTCTGGGACGCTGAGCGTTCCTCTGTCAAGACACGTTCCAGGGTTCGCCGTGGCTTTCGATTCTGCGGGCGCTGCCCTGTGGTACCTGTCTTATGCCAGCTGTGAGATGTCGCAGCCTTCGCCAATATTGGTCGCCTAGGTGAAGGTTGCTTCATACATCCTAGCTTCTCACAGAGCAAGGTAGTCAAGTCAGGAAGGCGTGCAGAGTAGCTAAGATGGTCAGTAAGTATCAATGTGGCCAGACGAAGAACACTTACAAAGGAAGCACGACGTCTACACAGAACTGCTGTAAGTGGTCACTGTTGCTCGTCTTGTCTACCGTCTTTACTGGGTGCTGAGAGGATGGTGTATTTCCCCTTTTGGAAGCTTTGTCCTCGTCCATATTCATCGATTGCCAAATGGTAAGCCTATCAACTAGAAGATCTAGTAACATAACCAGGTCCTGGGGCTTTTTGGGCTTTTTCCTCTTTTGTTGTGACTCTCCCAGGCCCTCAGGGACAATTTCCATTGTATTCTGTTCAATAGAAGGCACTGTTGTAGTAGCTTCTAGAGCAAGCACCTCCAGAGCCAGGATAGTCTGCAATTGTGTTTCCCTTGCTCTCTGCTCAAGCAAAGCGAGCCTAGTCGCATTCTCTCTAACATCTGCGGAGTCGCAAGCAGTTGCAGGCGCGTCTCTACTAAGCCACCACCGTGTGATGCTGGCTTCTTCCCCTGGGTAAAGGCCATTCTTCCCAACCTTAGTCTTCTTTGACTTGCGAATCTTCTTAACCAGAGCGTTGGCAATTGAGGCGCTTTCGTCCTCGGACAGGGGGCCGAATGGCAAATCTTTGACTATGCTTGGGATTGTCTCGCGATACTTATTATCCATTGTTGGTAACGATAATATACTGTTCCTTAGAAACTCTATAAGATGAGATTGGTCACGGCTAGAGCCATCCGGGGAGTGGAAAGCCGCACGAGCTCGGGATAAAGGTCCCTTGGCAAAGTACGCCAGTGAGGTCTTTGAATGAAGTTAGTGATGATGCGAAGTATCGTGCAGTGGCAGAAGCTCACTTTTGATGCATACAAAGATTCCTGATATTGAGACCTGATTATGGCTAGGATTTCCTCCGGCTCCTGTGTTGTCTCTTCTATCATGCCACCCAGCGAACATCCCGCCTCTTCTGGCGACTTGTTTGACTGTTTTTGACCAGCCAATAGCGTAGGCGAACGGGTAGTGTTCACAGGTTTTTGCAGGCATAGTCGGATCCTGGGTGCCTTTTGGGCGCTTTTTACATGATAAAGGACCTTCGGTTCCGGTTCAATGGCCGCACCTCGCCACCATTTGTCTTTGGGGATTCGAAGTGGCTCCTTTATCTGCGCTCTCTGTTCCCAGGAGCAACTCGTGGCTCCAGTCTGCAAGCCTTTGAGGAGTTCCAATGTTACCCAAAGTCCCAGTCTGCATAATGCATAGATTCCGTCTTGAACCCTTTCTACCGCATAAAGCCTATCATCGGCAGCCGACTGTGCAATTAGAACCATTGGCTGATTTGATAGTCGACCCTCTTGTTGATTTTCCTCTAAACTTTCTATCCTTGCTGAGAACAACCTGGGAGTGACATATTCTTCGTCGTGACGTGCCGAATCGAGATAGGTTAAAGGTAGACATGATCGAGGTATCAATAGCTTTGGTATAAATCTTTGGGATTTGGCAGATGCAAGTAAAGGATTGTCCTTTCGTGACCTGTTAGTGAGGTGGTTCCTGACCAGTACAGAGCATTTCGCAGTACCTGTATAGTGAAGGGGAGTCCAATCTGGCTGTTTTCCTCTTGTACATCAGCGTGCTTGCGTTTGCGGCCTGCTGGTTCGAACGGGGCGCTACTTTGTTTTAGAGTTTCTGGTATCGAGATATCTGGAGCATTAACACCCAAAGATGACGATTGATATATTTGGGCATGCGTAGTACTCATTCCTAGCATTTCATTGCCTCATGGTTTGTTCTTTCCTTTTATCCATGTAGGAGTCACGGTAGCCGACGCGTTGCATTGCTTTGAGACGTGTTTCCGGGCCGATATTGTTCCGGGACAGTTGCCAAAAGCTCCGCTATCAAAGTTTACGCCATAAAAACTGTTCCATTTTAGCGACTTCCATTTCTTCTCGCAAACACCAGTGATATTATCGCACGGTAGCCTTAGCTACTAAGCAGTTTGTTAATGACATCGATTCCCAAAAAGCTACCAAGTGAAACATTCCTATTTCCCCTTAGTAATATTCATCAGAATTGGAACTCGAGCGTTCAGTCACAGTCAGCTTAAAACTTGCTGCATCACTTATTCAAGGTTATAACGATCTTCCTCTCATTACTCAAGAAATAAGAGCGCAGGTCCATCAAGAATTAAGCGCAGATGCACCTGCAGCTCGCATTGCATTTTTATGTACTTAAAGACCAGTTAGGAAATCCCCACCTTCAACTCTACAGGCGAATCTATTGAAAAGTGTAGCTGTCTCGTACAAAGAACTTCTCATCTATCTACTCTTCCAGCGTGATTGACTTGATGTGGCCTTGGCGCTGGAGACCTTGTCCCTCGCGAACCAGACACAGTACGTTCGAGCATGTATATTCGATATCTGCTCTCGTCTCAAGGTGAATGGGCGTCGTCGAATGAATCCCGAAGAGCTCTGCGCGGCAATGGAGAAGATCTGCTGCGATATTTTGTGCGTGTGCTCTACAACACATTGAGATTCTGTTATGGGGGGATTATGCAAGGAATCCCTGGCGCAGGTCCTTGGAGGCTCTGTGCAGCGGACCCAGATACTGCATATTCTCTGTTCGTGATGCTCTGAACCACCAGTTCTTCGAAATTTGAATGTCGCAAAGCGAATTGAGGTTTGTAGGCGAGCGAGCGTGCAACGTTAGAAACGGTTCTAGACCGACAACGAAGATCCGTTTCGTTCTCCCTGTCTAGTCCCATTTTAAAGAGCGTAGTACCCATGCATTAGCCCTCACAAGTGAAGAGGAATGAGATAGGAATTTGCAACCATGATGTTGAAAGACAATGCTCTCCTTTGCAAGTCCGCCTTTGAGATGCGTTTGCAGAGCTTGAATGTGTGCAGAAACCTGGAAATGAACATTATACCATGAAGTACTGTTACGACATCCAATGTTAAATTCGTTTGCTTGATCGAAGAGAAAGCAGGAGGCGAAAGTTGCAAGCATTCTCGATCAAAAGCTGCTTATAAAATTCATAGAACTGTTCGTCGCTAAACCTGGCACTGGTTCCGATGGATCCGTGAGCATGATGGATAGGTGTCCATCCCAGCCTAGAAACGATGAAGTAAGCCATAATATGTCATGCATGTCATATAGACGTTACCAAATATCACTCACCTAATCCATGAACCATCCCACATAGTCCTCGCCTTACACAAACCGCTTCAATCTCCGTGGCCGCCTTGTAGATGTTATACCATGTCTCGCTATCGGACGGACCTGTGGTGAGAATGGTGAGAGCGCAGCTCCCGTCCGCTGTTACAGACCATTGTCAGCAGTCCGATTCGAAAAATGGTGCGGCACAGGGATAAAGATACCGCTGACAATGGTGTAAGGCAGCACCACATCCACATTCGAACCAAGACTCCCAAAGGTCTGCTCGCCGCCCGCTTTCGGTATAGAATTCCGAAGTGCGAAACAGGATGCTGTCGGCGGCCCTGCTGGTGGAGCACTCGCACGCTCGAGATTCGGAAAGGGTTGCTCATATTGAACTACCATGACAACGTTTTGTTCTACGCCTAGAAATTATCAGATGTTAGAATTATACGGAAATCTACGAAACGCGCTTTCAGGGGTTCGGGTGTAAGGTTATGCCAGGGCGCAAGTTACCAATATTGCCATACGATCCTGCTGCAACACCTTCAGGGGAAGTCACGCAATGTAGCATTAGCTGATTTGACGCATGCGCCAGATCATAAGTTGTCACTTGATAGTCCTCACCCCCCAGCAGGACCCAAAAATCGAATGCGCAGATTCGATCAGCTGTCTCTCTCTCATCAGTTGTCCAAAACCCACACAACTTCTGTGTCCACTCACAACTAAGAAATTTAATTCGATCAATTACATCCCAAACACCATAATTCGGCTGTCCTATCGTGATATAGGATCTCGTTAGTCCATCCAGCCAAGTCCTGAGCTCAGACTGCGCCTGAATGCAACTGTCAATTGTCAATCCTTGCCCGAGTGCATAGCTGCACTCCAGGTGTGCTTCTGTGGTGTTTAGGACGTTAGTGACGTTTGAGGAGACATTAAAGGGCGATGTTGGAAGGATAGAAAGGGAAGCTGGTGGCAGGGTGTTCTCCGGCAAGACGGTTGAAGCTGTGGGGTTAGGCAGTTTGAACGTGGCTGGGTGTATGCGGATATTCGAGATCTGGGCTTGACGCTGCACCAGACTTGAGGAAGTAACGGAAAAAAAGATAATGCTGATGCTAAGGAACGGGAACATGGTCAAGGCTCTTGTGTGGAATGGAGAATATCCACGATTCGACGCCATGCAAAACCCCCCTAGGAAGAGAATGGACAGAAACAGGTGATCAACTTTTGAGGTGCAGATCCTTCATGATATGTATTGTAATGCGCTTCTTCTCGCCCGGTCAAGTCTTAACGCTCTCATCTGAAACAGCGGTGCTGAAGCGCATAGAATTTCTCAAGCTTTCGCATATTCAACTCCGTTCGCTTAAAATCCAGTGGAAGCAACACAGCCTTGAGTTTCGCACGACGTCTAGGCGCTCTGGAACCCATTTCTTATGTGTTGCCAACATTTGGGCCGTTCCATTTCCAGTCCCAACCTCGAATTTTCATACACATGAGAAGCCGTATTGGTGACCTGTCGCTTGTTAATCACAACACGACATCGAGTCTCAGCACGGATGCTGAATGCATTCAGTCTTTAACTATTGCCAAGTTGTCTTGTCTGCTCTCTATGTTTCCAAGTATTCACGTTTATCGTCCCAGATAAGCATAACCTGCCAGACGGGTCTTTGTTTTCGCGTATGGCAAATACCGTTATCCAATCGTATCGTCCAAAGAGGAGTCATCTAGCCTTATGATTCTGCCATCTGTAGCGACTCCAGTCCATAGATGCTGCAGGATCCCCAAATGGAGTCCTGACTCAAATAGGGATTCGTAGCGTTGACTCACTTCCGTCCACTATGGCGTAACCTGATCTATCGCCTCCAGGTCATGAAACGTCGCTTGCAACTCTGAGCGACCTAGCCGCTTAACCAACCATATATTCATAACCAGAGTCATATATACCCCGTTCGCACAGCTAGAGAGCCTTGTCTATGGGATTGTCGTATTCAATCAGCCAGGCTCCCCAGGCTCATGCCAGATTAGATCTGTAAGATTCACAAGCTGTAAGTGCCAGATGCAGTGATTCAAGGAAAGCGCAGTGCTAGGCCAGATGATCCCAATGGTCGACCTCGAGTGGATCAATTATTCCAATTTCAACTCAATCCTCTCTCTTAAAACGGTTATACATCGTAAATCCGTACGTAATCATTTCGGTAAAACCTTTGCGTATTTATCATTGGTGTCTGAATCGATTGTACATAGACAATACTTCACTACTTCACACGTGCTAGATAATACACAAATATTTCTTGAGTCATGCTCGGATATTGATAGCGAAAAATAAATGACGTTCAAGTCTTGGGTGAGATTTTAGGGCAGGGAACATTGTCAGGCGAACTTTAACTGACTGTCTCTTAATCTGACAAGCCAAATCTTATGCCCTTGCGAAAGATTGATTAGTGCTTGTAAGTGTCCTCGTCCAGATGCCGAATGCGAAGGATCCGCAGCCTCAACACCTAATCGTTGTTGTACTCGTCGATCGCCCTGTCTCTCGCATAAATTGATTCCTGGAGCCTTGAGTTGGCTACGAGGGGATTATCAAAAAGAAAATCATATTCATAGGTCTTGCAGGTAGTCTGCGCAGTGATCATCAATTATTTAACACGCGGATACTGAGGGTCGTGCTCCGATTTTCCTTTCGATGCCATTTGTACACAGGGCAAAGAGGCCACGAAAGTGCTTGCAAGTCTGAGAGAGGTAGTCCGTCTGCAAGTCGTCTAGGTCAATGAGATCTATTACCTGAAGCTTCAAATCCAGGCTTGTTAGTGCTAGAGCCATAGTGGGAGTGTGCTTTTATCCAGCATATTTGATGTGATTGAGGACTGAGCAGAAATCACGCAGACCAATAGCTGCGTATAAAGGAGTTGTAGGCTATAAGGGTGTAGGCATACGAACTTGTCTACGCAGGCACGTAAGTTCAGCTAGAACGATCTGTGTGACATTGCCGTCCTTCTGCACGCAACCCTCCTAGTGGGCGGCCGCACTTTGCGGGAGACAAAAAGTTATGGCGCCCCCAGAACCCAAGGTTTCGTCACACCTCAAACATAACCGTGTGATACAAAGGTTGTGCGAGAGACAATTGTAGATCCAAGCAAATATTGGAAATAAGTATGTCTGTAAGAGCGTTCGTTGACGTGTTATGCTGTCGTAGGAGCCATGGCTTTTGTCCCCCAATCAACCCCGGACTACCTATCAACCGAACAGCCCTACAGGGCTGAACCTAAAGCTGCTGAAGCAGCCCCTAAAAGCACCCCCGAAGAACCCATCGGAGTTGTCCCCGAGCGTCTTAGCTCTAGGGCATCTTTGGGGGCAGTTTTGCAAGCTTTAGGTCCAGCCCTATAGGGCCGTTCAGTGGATAGGTGATCTCTTCTAGGTAGGACTATGTACAGCCCGGTCCGGTAGCTTCGACTAACATAGCAGCACATCTCGACGACAAGGTATGTAACACTATATAATCGATCTGTACATACATATGGCTCGAATTCTCTCTATATCCCATTTCAACCCTAAATTTTTCGTATCAAAACCTCTTGTTGTGGAGCTGTTATGGAAGATTGAAGGGTGCGGTGACTTTCGCCGCCTGCGAATCCCCTACGCCGGAATATATTCATCGAGATATGTTATATCGCGCGATTTCGGATACGACTTCAGCTTCATAGAAAAGAAATGGCGGTATGGCCCGGGTATTTGGGGACTATACTTCTGAGAGCT
The DNA here is from genome assembly GCA_947623385.2 of Cladonia squamosa. Classification (NCBI taxonomy): domain Eukaryota; kingdom Fungi; phylum Ascomycota; class Lecanoromycetes; order Lecanorales; family Cladoniaceae; genus Cladonia; species Cladonia squamosa. The sequence goes on from OX392384.1 coordinate 883,234, forward strand.
TGCAGATTTTTTTTGTTCAATTCTTGATCACTTGCTGATTATCGGCCAATGCGCGATTTAGAATCGCGGTCTCACCGAACACTCTGAGCGGTACATTGGCTGTTCTTGGAGCTCGTCAACAACAAAGCTGACCAGGATGCATGATAATTGCGACCAGATACTGCATGGATCGGATAATAGACCGCTACTTTGATCGTGTTCCAATGATACACCACTCTTCCAGTGGGAGAGCCTAGTACCCAGTTAAGATGGGGCGCAAGTTCAGCTTTATGCAGTAAGTGCTGACTGCATGTTCAATTTTACTTGCATGTACCGCAGTTAGGGTCAGATATTCATCCCACCATCCAAGCCATTCAGCTCGGATCGCCTGAAAGTGAGGTTCAATCATATGCTCTGTAGCTTGACTCTTCGTAAGCTCGCTTTGATTGCTTATATTGTGGAGGATGAACAGCCTCCAAACCCCGGACATGGAAAGCTACCCCACTTCGCAACGGCCAGTCAGAGTTCTCATCACAAATGTGAAATGCGACGCTTACTATAAGCGTCGTGAGATCCTTTTTTTTATGTCGTGCAACTCCGAGTGCTGCCTGCCTTGCATTACATGACCCCACAGCTGATAATCGGCTCCCGAGTCAATAAACCTTCTCAATTCCTCTCTCGTCTTCCTCTACTGCCTCAAATCTTCTCAAACCTGCTCACCACTAGTCTTACAGCCTAGGCTGCTGAATACATAAATAATGGGCTTCTTCAAAGACTGCTCGAAAGCTTTGCTCAGTTTCCTGTCCTTTACGCCTGCCTCGGAGAGATTCTCCCAGCAGCCTTTGCTTTTTCCCGGCATTGTCATCGAACCAGAAGCAGCCTCACCAGGGTTCAAGTGCGAATATCCTTCCTTGAAGGGATGGGAGAACTGCAATGAGCCCGATAAACGTGATTGCTGGCTTAAAGACACTGCGTCTGCCCAGCCTCTGTTTAGCCAATATGAGTAAGTGCGAGGGTACTGCGGGTGAAATTTCATTGGTAACCCTTGTTCTAGCATCCACACTGATTATGAGAAATCCTTCCCCCAAGGGATTCCTCGTGAGTTCTGGCTTGATATCACGGATAAAACAATATCCCCAGATGGATATCTTAAGCCCGAAGGCAAAGTCGTGAATGGCTCGTATCCCGGTCCATTGATCGAAGCCTGCTGGGGCGACGATATCACCGTTCATGTCACCAATCACCTGAAGACTAATGGCACCACAATCCATTGGCATGGCCTTCGACAGCTCCATACCAATGAAGCCGATGGTGTGAATGGCGTGACACAGTGCCCCATTGCTACCGGTAGCACTTACACCTACAAATTCAAGGCTATGCAATATGGCCACAGCTGGTACCATAGTCACTACTCGCTACAGTATCCTGATGGTGTGGCTGGACCTATGGTCATTCATGGTCCCACCAGTGCCAATTGGGATGAGGCATTGGACCCAATCTTGATCACCGATTGGATTCACGATAGCGCCTTTGCAGCATTCCAGGCTGAGCTTGACGCCGCACCTCCAAACTTTGCCCCAGTTGCAGACTCGGTGGTTGTGAACGGAATTGGTATTTTCAACATACTATCCTCATACTTATCACGCTGACCAGCTGTAAGGAAATTACACCCTGTGTAACCAGACGGATCCCAGATGCCTTCCGGAAAGTAAACGAAAGCCAATCTTCAGCAAAGTCTTTCAAAAAGGCAAGAGATACCTCTTGAGGCTCATCAATTCGTCTACTGCCTCGGACTTTGTCTTTAGCATTGATAACCACATCCTCGAGGTTATATCCACGGACTATGTTCCTATTCATCCATTCAAGACGGACTTCATCCACATTGGTATAGGTAAGACGTAGTATCTACTCCTTCTTTATTCGTTTTAGCTAAGACATCATAGGCCAACGATACTCAGTCATTGTTGAGGCGAACCCATCTGCACCAGCTCCAAAGGACGGAAATTACTGGATCCGTACCATACTCTCCGCCGGCTGTGGGCTTATAAATGACAACGTCAATCAAACGGGAGTCATCCGATACGACTCGAAGAGCACAGCTCTACCAACATCTAGCATTAGCAGTAATGTCGACACGACCTGCGCCGACGAGCCAGCCGACCACCTCGTCCCCGTAGTCCCGTGGGTTGTTGACAGACAAGCAGTCAACAATGTCCCAGAATTTGGCACCTTCGAAGTTGGTCGTAGTGTTCAGAACGTGAACGAAACCCATGGTTACGTCCGATGGGAAATCACAGACACTCCCCTTTGGTAAAGCCAATGTCTACAGATTTATCCAGATTCAGCTACTTACATTCTGCAGGCTCAACTTTTCCAACCCTACTATTCTAAACCTTCATAACTCAAGCTTCAATGACCAATATGCTGTCATCAGTGAGGACTACAATCACGGCTTCGTCTACCTCATTATCACAGCTCAAAACACTACCGGTGATAACAAAACCCTAGTTCCAGCTGCACATCCCATTCACCTGCATGGCCACGATTTCGTTATCTTAGGACAGGGAAACACGACCTACAGTGTTACCAACACACCGAAGACCTTCAACTACACTAACCCCCCTAGAAGGGACGTTGCACTTCTTCCACAGAATGGATACCTTGCTATTGCTTTCAGACCTGATAACCCTGGTGTCTGGCTTGTACACTGCCATATTGGTGCGTTCCTTCTTTCTCATTCAGCGAGCACTCCAAGCCTGAAACCTCACTAACATTCTTACTTCTTTCATTAGCATGGCACGCATCCTCAGGTTTGGCCATGCAAATCATGGAGCGCCAAAGCGAGATCGAAAAGACAATTCCTAGCTTGAACCCTACAAGGGAGACGTGCAAGGGGTGGGATACGTGGTTTGCTGAGCACGTAAGCACCTTTGACCAGGATGACTCCGGTATTTAAAGGCATCGCTCTTCAGAGTGAGCGGAGACTTTGAGATGGGAGCTTGCTCCACGGCAAAAGTTGAAGGAACGATCTGAGATGTGCTATATATTTCAGATATATCCTAAAAAGCTCACGCAGGGGAAAATTGTCTGTCAAAATCTCTATACTCGTCGGCGTTCACACTTCTCCTCTATCACATAATCAATCTTTACAAGTGTTATCCTACCTGGCGCTTCAATTGCGATTTAATCTACACCTGGATTGTGTGGTTTAGTCCTGTCATTATATCCCGACAATTTACAAATTGTACTCAGTCTACACACAAACGTGCTATTTCATTTGCAAGCAGAACATCTGTTCGATAAGACGAAACGAACCTACCTTAACCGCATAAACACCGTTTATAAAGTGCTCACCTCACTATCGAGCCTTTGATGAATAGGTTGAGATATTCCCACTACAATACCGCTAATTATCCCTATCACATTATGTCAAATCTGTTACTAGTTAATTTTGACATTTCAACTAGCGGAGATAATAGCTACTCACAGCCAATAGTAAGGTAAGGTAAGGAGCTTATTTCCCAGCTAGTCTAAGCCCCGTCTTAGCCAATTACAAAGGCGATTGCTGGATAGACTAGTTGCTTTCAAAAGTTAACTTTGTATGTTTACCTAGACGACTACCTTAGTCAATTTACAAATGATCAGAATCCGTCCTGCCCGTAGACAGCCTACCGATCGATTTGATTGTTTGAACCAAGGTTACAACATAAGGTACTTTCAGTAATCAACGAAGCACGCTACTTTATTCGTTCTCCCGGTCTGCAAAAGGCGTTATCTGAATAATTGCCGTGGAGCTCTGATTTCATAGTCTCAACCATCATATTTTTGTTTCCACATATGCAGATACAAGGCCCCAATACATTCGTCGTATCACTACCGTATTAAACTCTTATAGATGAAGAGCTTTACCTCTTGAACTTACCAAACGCTATGATACATGGTATGTTGCTTTATTACCTTACGGAATATTCTCCGGCGAATATTTCCGGGCTCTCTGAGATACCGATACATTACGCAGCTGCCTGGCGGGATCTTCAAGCGACTTATATGAACGTTGGCGAGGATATCACAAAGACTAATGTCTGACTCTATTGTGCTTGTGTGGACGAGTCACTTGTTGGATAAGAGGTTAAGGCAGGCTTTTTCAGAAGAAGCCATAGCTTCGAATTTGAGCTTGGTCAATTCCTTCCATACCAGAGTACAACAAAAATCCTCGATTGTCAATTGCAAGAGACTCTCATTGGGGCTGTCATCGTAGTCAAGCGCCTATTCAAGAGGAAATATCTGTCGAATCACAATGGGATCATCATGATGGAAGGTCATTGTTCCTGTTGCTACTTACCGACAAAAGAATGAACACTTAAAGCACAGAGCAATCCAGAGTTTGTCTGCACATCCTTATTACCGGAAACAGTCCATTATAGGCGGCAGCGGAGAAGCGTGGGGCTCTGGCACAATACAGCATGATCAAGCGGATACGTAATCTCTCCATAGGGGACGGTAAGATCCGATTATTTGGTGGGAGCAGACGAATGCTCTTTCGGTTATGCCTTCCCTATATCGGCGATACCCAAACTGTGAAAGATCGGTCGCGATCCTTAGAACAAGGCGAGAAGTGGGGAGAAGATCTGGGAAAGTTGCTGGAGGCCAGCTGCGGGAGGTCAGAGTTAGGATGTGTTCAAAGGTCGACTTGCAGACTGAAAACAAGGTGCTCGGAGTTTCCCATGGAAATTACGTGGCATTTGATTTCTTGATTGAGAAGGATCGTTCTTGGCAGCTAGCACAGTCGCCTGAAGTGAGGTGAGGACGGATCGAGGATTTAGACGTCTATGGTAGGACTAGTGTCACCATACTTTATCACTTCCCACCATCACATTCACTGCTAACACTGCCCCACTTGCTATTTTAAATTTTCACAACTTCAGCTGACGCAATTATCATCCACCTTACAAGTCAAGTATATCACTTCCTGGCTACTTCTCTTCAACACAGCGATTTTCCATTTTGACAAGGAGACGAGCTCACAAGTTGCTCAAGATGGAGTGGATCAATATTGACGAAGACATTCATAAGTCTGGTATCGTGACGGGCCTACAAAACCTCTTGAGCTCCTCGCAGTACTGGGATATGATCATTCGCAGCGGGGCCGAGAGGTTCAAGGTCCATCGTGCCATCATCTGCCCGCGCTCCAAGTTCTTCGCCGCAGCGTGCAATGGCCTGTTTCAGGTATGTTATAACAGTATTAAAAGTGGAACGACATGGAATATCATGCTAATCCATCTTTTCCAGGAAGGAAACACGGGTATCGTCACGCTACAAGACGACGATACACCTACTATTCGTCGTATGTTGAGGTATCTGTACACCCTTAACTACGACGACCACGGAGAAGCAGCGTCTGTGGCAAATTATACTCATAACAAGGGCGCCAGCGAGTATTTACTGGCCACGACTGTGACCGAGGAGCAGCAGTGGTCTGCGCGCGATCCACCTAATTATCCTGAGCTCCTGAACAACGTCGCAGTATACGCAATTGCAGACAAGTATGGTATCCCAGAGTTAGAGGTGCTTGCAGCAACAAAGTTTGAGAATGCACTCCAGAATTCATGCATATACGAGGATCTGGCTAGCCTTCCTACCATCGTAGATGCAGTCTTCGACACAACGCCGGATACGAAGTGTGGACTCCGTAATATTGTGATCAAATATTGCAAGTATTGGAAAGAGGAGATCATCGATAGCGAAGATTCGATAGCCATTGTGAGGGATCATGGAGAGATCGGTAAGGCGATGATACGCGAAATGTTCAGAGACCACGATGAGCACGAATGCTCGATGAAAGCTCGAATCGAGGATGCCATAGGAGACGCAAACACGTTGATATCAGATATAGAAAAGATGTCGCGTACGGCAAAGTACATGAAAGTATCGGACCCAGGAGAAGACGAAGAGGATTACATCGATGCGCAACACCGGCGGGTTAAAGACCTTCGAGACGCGATCCAGGAGGCTAAGGATCGTTTTAACAAATCTAGTCCGGACATTCCCTTTACCAATAAAACTGGGCACAGTATCGAGACAATCAGTTTCAGCCCTTAGACTCGTGTAATGAGATTCCTTTTCCCACGGAAGAATATTTGTCTAGTAACTGAGAGTAAGTCGAAATCTCATGTATTTGTGACTGGGAGAATTTGGCCGTGTGCAGAAAGTCATTCCTCTATCACCAATACCAAAATCCACAGAACTACAAGCCCGTTGCAAGGGGAGGTAGCCGCCGAATTCAATCTCTCGTAAACCCGACAGGGTTCTTTGCCAATTGTATAACCCGCGTCAAGCACATATGACTCGCAAGGGGTATAGAAAGCCTCCGGCAACGGTTTGCAGGAACTGGAAATCCCACATACCTTACCACTGAGCGGGTCCCATGTCAAAGTCTACCGTAGGACCTTATGAAGACTGACCCTTAGCCTACACGTTGAAACCTACACGTTGTGGTGGGCTATCCATCATCTCCATATGATCCGTCGCCGTGTGCCAAGCTGGATATGATGGGCGGGCGATCTAGCAGATGAACTGTTAGGTCGAGGCCAGGATCTCGGTCAAAAGCTTGGTGCTATTCCCGGCGCTTGTAGAACTAACTGAGCCGTTGCCCAAAATGCCGGGAATGCGGCACTTTGTCCCTGCGATTCATTCAGTGACACACGCTTTTGCTTTTGCCATACCTTACACTAGACTAACCCACGACAATCATGCCGAAGCATTCATTGTTGGAGATGGCCCTCCTTAGGATGGAGTCAACTCTATCGCCACTGCCTCCTTTGTGTGCTCTTACATCCTCCCATGGCCGATTCCTCCCACCATGAATGAGAAAGATGCAATACCCTTCAACCCAAGCATAGACTTTGAGAAAGAAACAGCCTCCGAGGAGACTGTTACTGGACCGGATGCGGATCGGCCGACGGTCGAGGAGAAGAAAGAGGTCGACGAACCCCCAGATGGAGGATATGGCTGGGTCTGTGTAGCATGTTGCTTTTTGATCAATGCACACACGTGGGGCATCAACTCCTCCTACGGCATCTTCCTCTCCTACTACTTAGACAACAATTACTACCCCAGTGCAACCTCGCTGGAATTTGCCTTCGTTGGCGGTCTCTCAATATCCCAGGCACTTTTAATTTCACCACTCGCTACATACATCACCAGAGTCTACGGAACCAGAACTACATTGCTTACCGGCGTGTTTTTCGAAACACTTGCGTTGATTGGGGCGTCCTTCACCCATCAAATATGGCAGCTCTTCCTCAGTCAGGGTGTTTGCTTCGGATTTGGCATGGGATTCCTATTCGTCGGATCTGTGGGCATCATTCCGCAGTGGTTTACTAAAAAGAGGAGTCTGGCCAATGGCATCGGTACTGCCGGCAGTGGCCTCGGCGGCATGATGTACAGTTTAGCTACGAATGCGATGATCGATAGTTTGGGCGTCGAATGGGCTTTCAGGATACTGGGAATATTGGCCTGCGCAGTCAATGTTATGTGTGCTCTGTTGATGAGGGACAGGAACAAGGCAATTGGAGCAGTCCAACTAGCTTTCGACTACAGAATGTTCAAGAGGCCGCAGTTCTGGCTTATTCTTGGTTGGGGATTCTTTAGCATGATGGGCTACATTACTTTGTTGTTCTCGCTTCCCAACTACGCAGTCAGCATCGGCTTAAATGCTAGGCAGGGCTCCATCATCGGTGCTGTGTTGAACCTTGGGCAAGGACTCGGTCGGCCTGTTGTGGGCGTATTCTCTGACAAAGCTGGACGTATTAATCTGGCTGGGGCCTGCACTTTCATTGGTGGCCTCTTCTGTTTTGTCATCTGGATCTTTGCCAAAAGCTTTGGGGTTTTGATATTCTTCGCTATTGCCGTAGGCACCGTCGCGGGGACCTTTTGGACCACTATTGCACCTGTTGGTGCCGAAGTGGTAGGCTTGAAGGAACTTCCTTCAGCTCTGTCTATAGTTTGGATATTCCTCGTCATTCCTACAACTTGTGAGTTGAGTCAACGTTCTGTTTCGTCAAGCTTTGGCTAACAGTTTGCAGTTTCTGAGCCTATAGCTCTACAATTGAGACAGAATACAGGTGATATATACCTACATGCACAGATATACTGTGGCTTCATGTACGTTGCAGCGGCAGGTTGCATGTTGTTGCTGCGCGGGTGGAAAATTGGACAAATCCAACAACTCGCCACAGAGAAAGGGGAGCAGCTAGAGAACATCGACGCAGCATCTGCTGAGCCATCTCAGACACGCGCCGTGTCTGAAAGATCGGCACGATCAAAAAGTAATTTTGTCAAACGCCTCTTCATGTGGAAGAAGGTCTGAAAAGCTAAGGATTGTCATGGTAGAAGTCCAGGCATCTGCATGGGAATACATGGCATAGCGCTGGCGTTCAAATTTTAGAACAACATTCACAGTGGAACAATTACTTTTTAAAATCGTACACAAACAAATTGTTACACGTTGACTGCTCCTCCCCTTGTTTACGCCAAGCCGCGCCACGCTAGTTCAAACGCTTGTTTTTCCCACAACACGGCTCTCCTCTCCTAATTACTACTACACATCTACCGCTGCACTCACATCTTGACCTCTTCTACGAGCCTACATCTTGCTCTACAACATCTGCAAAGTTTCTCTCGCCATACCAGCTTTGCTCTAAAGTCAAGATGCGTGAAATCGTAAGTGCTTTCGCGTTGCCAAGCGATTTTCCCAACGCGTCCCCTGCAACACCCCCACTACCCCCGAGGACGAGATAGCTAACTTGTTTCTGTTGAAAAGGTGCACCTCCAAACAGGCCAATGCGTAAGTTGTATCTTCTGGTACCACCTGAAGCCTGACTGATGAGTGTAGGGTAACCAAATCGGTGCTGCCTTCTGGTATGTGCATCTTCACAATTTTTTCGAGTTCACCCACGCGATTTCGGAAATTTACTCATGGCGATTGACATCACAGGCAAACTATCTCCGGCGAGCATGGACTCGATGGCTCTGGCGTGTAAGTAACATATATCGGCTGCCTGCTTAAACTCATTAACACTTCCAAGGTACAAAGGGACATCCGACCTCCAGCTGGAGCGTATGAACGTCTACTTCAATGAGGTAGTATGAGACTCCCGGGTTACGAACAGACGTAAGGCTTACCATCAGTCAGGCATCCGCTGATAAATATGTTCCTCGTGCCGTCCTCGTCGATCTTGAACCTGGTACCATGGATGCCGTGCGTGCTGGTCCTTTCGGGCAACTTTTCCGCCCTGACAACTTTGTCTTCGGCCAATCTGGTGCTGGGAACAACTGGGCCAAGGGTCATTATACAGAGGGCGCAGAATTGGTAGACCAGGTTCTCGATGTTGTGCGCCGTGAGGCAGAGGGGTGCGACTGTCTTCAAGGATTCCAGATCACACACTCTCTCGGTGGAGGAACTGGTGCTGGTATGGGTACGCTCCTGATCTCCAAAATTCGTGAGGAGTTCCCAGACCGTATGATGGCCACATTTTCCGTGGTACCATCGCCCAAGGTGTCCGACACGGTCGTTGAGCCATACAATGCAACTTTATCTGTCCACCAGTTGGTTGAGAACTCTGACGAGACCTTCTGTATCGACAATGAGGTGCGTAAAATTTTTACCACTATAGTGTGGTTATTAACTCGGCTAGGCACTCTACGACATCTGCATGCGAACCTTGAAGCTTTCCAACCCATCTTACGGCGACCTGAATCACCTTGTGTCAGCTGTCATGTCCGGTGTCACCACTTGTCTTCGTTTCCCTGGCCAACTCAACTCTGACCTTCGCAAATTGGCTGTCAACATGGTGCCTTTCCCTCGTCTTCACTTCTTCATGGTCGGCTTTGCACCTCTTACTAGCCGTGGAGCCCACTCTTTCCGTGCCGTCACTGTACCAGAATTGACACAGCAGATGTATGATCCCAAGAACATGATGGCTGCCTCTGACTTCAGAAACGGCCGATATCTGACGTGCGCTGCTATCTTCCGTGGCAAGGTCTCAATGAAGGAAGTTGAGGATCAGATGCGAAACGTTCAGAACAAGAATGCTTCATACTTCGTCGAGTGGATCCCCAACAATGTCCAAACTGCGCTTTGCTCGATTCCCCCACGTGGCCTCAAGATGTCCTCCACCTTTATCGGCAACTCCACCTCCATCCAGGAGCTGTTCAAGCGAGTTGGTGACCAGTTCACTGCTATGTTCCGTCGCAAGGCCTTCTTGCATTGGTACACTGGTGAGGGTATGGATGAAATGGAGTTTACAGAGGCTGAGAGCAACATGAACGACTTGGTCTCTGAATATCAGCAATACCAGGAAGCGTCCGTCTCAGAGGGCGAGGAGGAATAGTGAGTCCTAACAATGATCCTTATGGATTGCAAAGTACTGATCTGAGATCCACAGTGAGGAGGAGGCTCCTATCGAGGCCGAGGAGTAGCAAGCTCTATAGGAAAACTTCCAATCGAATGGCAGGTGGAGTACAGTAGCTAGCGTCCCCTTTTTACGTGCACGATGTAGATCACGAGGTCCAGATTGTTTTGTTTCTGAGCGAAAAGAGTAGTTTTACTGGTGTGCGACGGAATTGATATCCAGAGCGACTCCTTGCTACAAGATTACCCTTCACATCATGCCTTCAATCCGTCTTTCAAGCTTGCCTCGTCCTGACTCATGCTGAACCATATGTCTGGTATACTGTCAAAATTGGTCAAGATGCCGAAACTCATATCTCTTGCTCTAGGTCTCCGCCTATCACTTCCTATCTCCGTTGTAAAGAATACCTATTCATCCTCCGAAGAGTCCTGTTTGTCCTTTGTTACCCGTTGAGTTGGATTAAACTTCCTTAAGAGAATGTGCACATGGATTATACGAAGGTGCTTGAAGATGAATAATGAGAAAGGTGGCCATGAAGAACATTTATATGCTGCTATTTGCTGCTACGCTTTAAAACGCCATGCGTTAACGGACTTTTAGATCTGACAGGTTAGACCTTACAGAAACGCCAACACCGTTTTTCTCGACATCCAATGTTTTATAAAACAAACAAAGACACCGGGGTATACTCATATCGATAGCCTCCCACCCACCCTTCCTGCCGAACAACATTCTCCATTCCCTTCACAAGGATGTGAAGCTGATGCTAGGCTTTCGAAAACCGATCTAGATCTCATTACTAGGATACTCCACCACCCCGCTCCCCACAAAATCCTCCTTAATACTCCTCATACTAACAAACCTCGCCAACAAATTCTGACTCCCCGCTTTATCATTCGTGCCACTGGCCCTCGCGCCGCCGAACGGTTGCTGCCCCACCACTGCGCCGGTGCTTTTGCAATTGATATAGAAATTCCCTGCGCTGTTGCGTAAGGCGTCTTCAGCGAAGCGGATGGCGGTGCGGTCGCGCGCGAAGACGGCGCCCGTGAGGGCGTAGGCGGATGTGCTGTCGATGAGGGTGCAGATGTCGGAGAAAGCGTTCTCGGGGGCGGAGTCGTAGATGTAAAGGGTGAGGATTGGGCCGAAGAGTTCGGTGCTGAGGAGATGGTGGTGCGGGTTGGTGGTTAGGTAGATGGTGGGGTGGATGTAGTAGCCTTCGCTGGAGTCGTATGTGCCTCCGACTAAGAGTTCGAGTTCGGGATCTGATTTGGCGGCGTCGATCACGGTTTTTAGTTTTGTGAAGGAGGCTTGGTGGATTACGGGGCCGATGAAGTTTTCAAAGGAAGTGGGGGGGCCGGTTTTTAGGGCTTTTGTTTGGGTTATGAGGAGGGGTTCGAGGGTGGGCCAGAGGGAGGAGGGGATGTAGATGCGGGATGCGGCGCTGCATTTTTGGCCTTGGTATTCGAAAGCGCCGCGGATGGTGTTGATGGCTGCGTTGTGGACGTCGGCGCTGGGGTGGATGAGGTGGTAATTTTTCCCGCCTGTTTCGCCGACGATGCGAGGGTAGCCTCGATATGTGCCTTCGGCTACGTTGGTGGCAATTTTGCCGTACAGGCTGCGAAAGACGGCTGTGCTGCCGGTGTAGTGGAGGCAGGAGAAGTCGCGGTGGGAGAGCACGATGGAGGTTACTTCAACGGCATCGCCCGGGATGAATTGGATGACGTTGGGGGGGAGGCCGGCTTCGAGGAGGATGCGGTGGATGAAGTAGTTGGAAGCGATGGCTGAGGGGGAGGGTTTCCAGACGACGACGTTGCCCATGAGAGCGGGCGCGCAGGGGAGGTTGCCGCCTATGGCGGTGAAGTTGAAAGGGGAGATGGCGTAGACGAAGCCTTCGAGGGGTCGATATTCGACGCGGTTCCAGACTCCGGGGGAGTTATGGACGGGCTGTTGTGCGTATAATTCTTGGGCGTATTGCACGTTGAACCTCAAGAAGTCGCAGAGTTCTGCTGCAGCATCTATTTCTGCCTGCCATGCATTCTTTCCTTGTCCAAGCATCGTGAGTGCCATCAATTCGTATCGATATTTTCCGGATATCAGATCTGCTGCTTTCAAGAATATCGCTGCTCGATCAGCGAAGGTCATGGATTCCCATGCCGGTTTGGCTGTTAAAGCGGATTCAATGGCTCTTGAGACGTCAGCGGAAGTAGCATTGGTGTATTTGGCGACTGGTTCACGGTGTGAGGCGGGGTTGGGCTGGGTCAAGGATGGTGTTTCCCATAGCTTTTGGGGAGTTAGCCAACGCTCGTCACAATTTGTGGGCTTTTCCCCCAGCGTAGAGAATCTTTGGTATGATTGCGTCTTCTGACATGGTGCAACTTTCCGGGATGCTTACCTCCTTACCGTCGATGACGGTAGGCACCTCAAGCGTTCCCTGTCCGAATTTGTGGAGAGCATCCTCCAGAGCCTTGCGGTCTGGGGAGCCTTTGGCATAATGTTTCTGGAAAAAGGAAGGCATTAGTCTGATGTAATACATCGATTGATGTCTCTGCCTACCTACATTGTTCTCATTTTCCACCCTCGGAACTCTGTATGTTGCAATCGTAGCCATGTTCAAGGGCTTCGCGCCGAAAGACGATGTTCGCAATGGGACTATTGCTCGAGGCTTTAGGAATCTATATGTTGTCTGCCCAAACAATTGGCAACATCTGCTTGCCATTTAACACTTCGAACAGCGCACAATTCGGAGAAGAAAGACGACTTTGGAGAAACGACGAAAATTAATGATTGCTTTTCGTTGTTTTCTGGAGGGGAACTGAAGCCGCTTCTAACCGACAACGCGGGGCCGTCTCCCGAAGTATTCTATCCCCGATACGTAGCTTCATCTGTGGCGCGAAGCTTTAGGCAATTTGTCTTGCGTCGGTGATAAAGCCAAAATCACAAACAACACAATGAGCGCCGTTAAATAGGAGCATATTAATCGCGTCTACAAGGTCATCATAACCCATCATTCCCTTGTAGCGCAGGACTTGTCAACACCGGCACACCAATTGTTCTTCACAGACAGATCTATACCATGGACTTCTTACGGAACCTCCTCCCTGGGGATCCACTTCAAGGTATGCGATATCCTACCGTCAAACCTCTAAACACACTCACTGACCTAAAATTCCAGACTATCTCCCCCAGGTCGCCTACTTCTACAATACCTACTACTACCCCTACCGAACCTATCTCGCCCCAGTCTATCGCACTCTTTATCTTTCCCAATCCTACTTCTACCGCTATCTTTTCCCCTACCTCTACCCGATGTACACCCTCTCCAATAGTGCGCTCCGGTCCCTCTCCTCTGACACCCCCGACATACTCACCCTTATTTGCATGGCCGTCATACTCTTCCTCTCCCTCAAAGCACTGGATTACATGCGAAGAACGGTAATATTCTGGATCAGTATGGCGATACGGTTGGGTCTCTGGTTGCTTGTGGGGTTTGTGGGAGTGTATGTCTGGCAGAGGGGCGTGGAGCAGAGTGTGGAGGATTTCGGGTGGTTGTGGGGGCTGTTGGTTGGGCTGGGGGAGGAAGGGGAGAGGATTGGGGGACAGAGGGCGAGGGGGAGGGAGAGGGATGCGAGGAGGGTGAGGGGGCCGGGGGTGGGATCAGGGAAGAAGGGGAGGGCAAGGGGATCGTGGTGATGAAACTTTGATGCGCTATAGATGGGTTTGGCGTACAGGTCAAGCATGTACAAGTGGAGAATATGGCCACAAGTTGGTCAATATGGTTTACGAAGGTCTTTAATTGACAATGCCTATTTGGATTATGAGGCCATGATATATCTAAGATGTTTCGTGGCAATTCTCCAGCCACGTCTTGTCTCTTGCGTTGTCGACGTGGCTGGCTCTTGATCTTTCGAGTCTTCTTCAATGCCGGTACTGACTGGCAAGTCCTGTTGGTAATGCTTGCGGAAGCTACATTTACATAGATACTGTGGTCGCGTAGACTATCGACTTCTTTGACTGCTTCATCCAATGCTCGCTCTCCAAGACCTTCTGCGGATGAGAACTTTAGAAAAAGCGCTCAGGCAGCCGCAGCGGGATGCATTTTCCAATATGCGCACTTCTAGGTCTCTGATACACTAGCCGTGTCTTCTTTGGGCCGTCCTGGTCTCCAGCTATTATGTCAACCCATGTCCGCGTCGTCGTAGTCATATTCAACTTCATCCTTTGGTTCCTTTGGCTCTTGTGCCTCATGAAATTGGATCATATCATCAATATAACTGAGAATGGCTCCAACGCTGTCTTCATTCTGCACATCCAATTGTAGATATGAAACCATACTGAAGTCATCAATAAGCTGCGCCACTGCTTTGTTCAGCTTCTTGAAGCTACCTCCTGCCATGACTGAATCGGTAGATGAAGGATCTGCTGCTTTGTCTTGAGAAGACTGTACGGCCGCTTGACTGTCGCTTGGGTCATCGTCCATTAACGAGGTGTCAGGGTCTATGAAGCGCTTCATCTCTTTTCGTGTTACAGATCCTTTCACTAAATCCATTTTGCTGAGCACATTGATGTGAGGAATCTCAAGCATGATCATTGCACTCATCGCTGAAAGTGTGCCGGCGAAGTACTTTGCGCGGTCAACCACAAATGTGGATTCGAGGAGGTAGGTGGCGCAGAGATTGACATTCAGTGCTCCACCGCGTGTCAGGTGTTTCACCAACGCTGGGACAATGGGTATATGGGTGTAGAGCTCGATTTGACCGGGCATGTCAATGATAATGAGGTACTCTTCGGTCAGAGGATCTATGGCTTCGGTGAGGAAGTCAAGATTATCAAGAAGGAACCTGATTATGAAATAGTCAATATTACTGCGACGGCCAATCTTGAGATGACCTACTCAAAACAGTATATTAGTCCCCCGTTAGGGCCCAAGCTCATCTCTTCCATGACATCTTCGAGAGAGATGAGCTCTTTAATATCCAAGTCGGGCTCGTATGCAAAGTCTTCGGCCGCAGGGTCGAGGTTCACATAGAAACAAGATCGCTTATTAAGTCGAAGGTGTTGTATCAAGGCAGTGCAGAAGGTTGTCTAGGACTTTGTTAGGGAGATGGCGTATAAGAGACGTTTGGGAAGGCGCACACCTTGCCGGCCCCGGCCGGACCCATTACTAGAACACCGTACTTGCTCATTGCTGCACTAGAGAGGGCAAGCAGGGTAAGAGAAGCGATTTGATGTTCTCAAATAGTTCGAAGTGTTGACATACTTGGAGTACCTTTGTGTCGCGTAGAAGATCGGAGCAAAAGCGCACACTTTCGGGCTTGGCACCGAGTCTAGGGATGTCGTCAGCTTCGCCAACGAAAATTGCACGATTGATCCTACATACCTCAACATCACGAATCTCCCTCGCCAGTTCCTTGTAAGTCCTCAATTGATTACTCCTTTGACCCTTAACTTACTCTCATTCAGTACCTGACAATTTCACCCTCACCATTACCGTCATCCCCCCTACATCTCCTGCCCAATAGTCCGCGGGGTATCAGCAACAACCGACACCGCTCATTCCGAGATTACACCACATAATCAATCGCCATGGGAAGCCAAGCACACATGAACGGTACCAATGGCACCAAAAAGGAGACCTTCCTCTTCACTTCCGAGTCCGTTGGTGAAGGTCATCCGGATAAGATGGCTGACCAAGTATCTGACGCTGTCCTCGATGCCTGCCTCGCCGCCGATCCCATGTCCAAAGTAGCTTGCGAAACTGCCACTAAGACTGGCATGATCATGATATTCGGTGAGATCACTACCAAAGCACACCTTGACTTCCAGAAAATTGTCCGAGATGCTATCAAGGATATTGGATACGACAGCTCAGACAAAGGCTTCGACTACAAGACATGCAACGTGATGGTTGCAATCGAGCAACAGTCCCCGGATATTGCCCAGGGCCTGAACCTCGATCAAGCCTTGGAGAAGCTCGGAGCTGGAGATCAAGGTATAATGTTCGGCTATGCCACTGATGAGACGCCCGAATACTTCCCATTGACCTTGCAATTGGCACATAAGCTTAATAAGGAAATGACCGAGTCAAGGAACAATGGCACACTGCCTTGGGTTAGACCCGATACCAAGACGCAAGTCACCATCGAGTACGAAGATGATAACGGTGCCGTCATCCCACGAAGAGTTGATACCGTAGTTGTCAGTGCACAGCATAGCCCGGAAATCACAACAGAGAAGTTACGCAAGGAAATACTGGAGAAAGTCATCAAGAAGGTCATTCCCGCACACTTGCTAGATGACCGGACTGTCTACCACGTGGGTACCCTGTGCGAGTTGCTGGCAGAAGCTTTACTAATGGGGTTTAGGTTCAACCGTCCGGCCTTTTCATTATCGGAGGACCTCAAGGTGACGCTGGGCTTACAGGACGTAAAATCATTGTCGACACTTATGGTGGTTGGGGTGCACACGGAGGTGGTGCATTTTCTGGAAAGGACTACTCAAAGGTCGATCGCTCTGCTGCTTATTTGGCCCGATGGATTGCAAAGTCTCTAGTACACGCCAAGCTGGCACGACGTGTATTAGTACAGCTGTCGTACGCCATTGGCGTTGCCGAACCCCTCTCAATGTTTGTTAATACGTACGGTACCTCTAGCAAGTCTTCGGACGAGCTGGTCGAGATCATCCGACAGAATTTCGATATGAGGCCAGGTGTTATCGTCAAAGAGCTCGACCTCGCCCGACCAATATATTTCCAAACGGCCAAAAACGGCCACTTCACGAACCAAGACTTCTCTTGGGAGAAGCCTAAGGAGTTAAAATTTTAGACGCATGATGGCGAGGTTTCCTTTTGCATTCAACAACTTCTTGCGTTTTTGCTACGACTTCTACGATGATACCACTCTGCGCTTTGTTTTCAACAACTCAGGGCGCTGTGGGTTACAGAAAAGTTTCGGCATTCAACATAGACACGATCCGGCATTAGATGGCAGCATATGCCACTGGCTGGCGTTCAACATTAATTTTCAACATCTGAGCAGAGCTCAACACTCGAATGGAGGATCCGACATTGGGATTTATTTTAGGTAGTATAGAGCAGTGTTTTTGAGCTACAGCCAAGAACAACTACCGAATCCAATAGCATTGTAACATACCGTGATAAGTGTCAGCCCAATGGCTACTCACTGCTGCAAGGCGGTCACACAGAATCTCTTGGGCATGCCACTTGCATACTGGTACGGGACGAACCTTGGTGTGCGCTAGTTGAGGCTGACCTTTGCATGATGGTGTGATGTCTGAGCTAATACGAGTCATCTGCGAGATTGACGCCTGCTGCTCAGCTGAACTAAACACCCGCAATCAGGCTATCATTGGTCCTTGTTTCCAATGTAAGACTCGGGGACAGCCTTGAACGAAAAGGACGAAAAGGCCCCGTGGTTGTTAGCGCCGGTGGGGACTACGGCCATGGGAGGCTGGTAGCCCAGTCACAAGGTTTTCCGATGACAGTAGTAAGTTCAGATTCTTGAAGGCAGCATAGTACCGCTTCCACATGCAGATTCCGAAACGAGCATTCTCAGGCTTCAAAAGGCGAACATCATGTGGTCTTCTCTCCGTCTTCGAACCGCTGCGCCTTGGAGATAACTAAGCAAGTCAACAGTATTTGCAACAGTATTTGTCAGGACCGGAGTCAGACGCTGAGCTTCAGTAGAGTGAAGTGATGAGGCATGGAACTCAATGCAGCTTCCGATGTCTCAATTGAGCAGCGCTGCAGGACTGCAGCTCTAGACCAACAGTGCCACTCGCCGATCCAAGATTTGCCTCCTCCTGGCTTTTAGATGGCTATTTATGCTTGTGTATTTTGATTCGTTACCGAGTCGGAGCAAGGTCAAGCCATGGCAACAGGCGACGAATGACAAGAGGCTTGTTCGCTACCTAATACATTTTCAGCAAATGGAGGATTAATCATGATAAGAAGGAGTTGCTGAGGGGACGCGAGTCAGCCCGCTTATCGGAGCCGATCCCCGTCCCCCGAGGAGCCCGAGTGGGATACTATCGTAACAGGCGACTGCTGCGATATGAGGTCGCGAGTGAAGGGCCTCCCAAGATGTTGGTTGCCCTTCGAGCCGTGTGCGCTGGGATTGTGAGATTGATTAGTTGGGGAATCTACTGATATCATTGACGAGAGCAGCACAACGACCAGGCGCAGCGGTAACGCCTCGCTATTGCAGTTAAAGATCGTCCCTCAAAGCTTCGCACCCATTGGCGGAAACAATCCAGGATGGCATTGCCCTAAGCTGTCTGTCTCTTAAAGCTCGCTTTGCTCCGCCAATGGGGACTATCCCTTCCTTCCTTCTTGCTCCAAGTGCCCCCAGGCGAGAGAACTTTCCGGCATCTGAAAGGATCCAAAGGATCCAGAACATCAAGATATTGCTCATTCACGTCATTCAGCACGAGCTACTGTGTCACAGTATGGTCTTACAGTAAGCCATTCGTATCTTCCAACAGCAACGTTTCTCATTTCTCATTTCTTATTTCTTTCTAAAATCGGTGAAATACCGGAACTTAGGCTCGCTCCCTTCCGCAGACGATCGACATAGCCGTCGTTCATGCGTTATTGTCCACGCCATCTCCAACCCCATAAGAGATGCGAGTGGGCGAGCTTCTACGGTGTACGGGAGCGAGTGCGGGCCTGTGGCGGGGTCCTCGAATCAGATCCGCAATGACCCTGTCATGCTCGGTGATTTGTGTCAACTGCTCTCCCTGGCTTCCCTGCATCATTTCGAATCCATGCCGCCCTCGCCTCCTTCTATCGCGTCATATTCCCGTGCCCGCCCCGTAGTCGCACTTGTAGATCCTCTAGGGTCCTCTAGGGGACACTATTCAGCACTATGAAGACTAAAAGATTCGATCTTTGTCCACTACCATGCTAGAGTGCGATAGCTTGTCAATAATCATGGAAGTCGGCGGATGGCCCCGTGACTGATAAGTGCTCGTATTGGACATTCCTTTGGCATGCTTCTCGGCGGCTACAGCGATTAGAGTGTCATCTGCTCACAAAACCAAAAACCAAGACCGGGTCCATTTCCAGCCATTCCCAGCTCGGGGTAGTCGGAGCAGGGGTCCATGTGGGCAGGAGGGGCTAAGAAAGGCTGCGAACTGCACGTTCTTTAGTCCTGCTGTGTTTTGTGTTTTGCCTGCAGAATCGGCGTGCCATTCCGCCTGATCCAGGTGAACGGCATCTCGCATTGCAGCAGTAGATCCTCGAATCACTGTGACGATCCCCATGCACAACTTTTAGAGAACCCCCGATCATAGTATCATGGCGTAGTTGATTGGTCACTGCGTGACTCAGACAACGGACTTATTGAGACTGTTGGTGAATCCTAAAAACTAAAACCACTTTGGCACTAGTAATAGCATTCTTTCCCTTCAGCCAAGCCTGCTGTTAGACTGTAACTCGTGTCTTGTTTCCCTTCTTTGGTCTCTGTTTCGTCCCGGTATCCTACCGGTCAGTGCTCAAAGCCTCCAACGTTTCAGTATCATCCTGACAATCTAAATCTTTATTCCGACTCTTGCTTAAGATCTCATGGCCCTAATCTGGACACTTGGCTTAATAACTTGACCTTTGACCCAGGCAGCCCAACCCCAGTTACTACTTACTGTACCTGTAGGGTCCAAGGAAAAGCGAACCAGAGGCGTGGGCGTGGGCGTGGCCCTGGAAGCCTGGAAGATCAACTGTCCCTCTCTCGGTATCCACAGTCGACCTATCCTCCCCGACAGTCTCCAGTTGCTTCCCGTCTTTGGACACATTGTTTATTCCCATCGGTATATTCTTTTGACTATTTGAGACTCTCCAGACTCCACAGTCGCCTTTCGATGCCTCTTTCGATCAGAGCATGCATCAATCGTCGTCTAGAGTCGTCTAAGCTCGTCTAAAGCCCCCCCTCCCCCTTCAAACCTTCTCTAAGCCCGGCTTACGTCGTTGAGCATTGCTTTCCGTCCCAGTGCAAGGTATAACGATATCTATAGTACGATAGTACGAAAGATGATGGAGTAGGAGAGTGTGTTAGGTCATTAAAAGCTGTCGGCTCTTCCGTCCTAGAAAGTTGCTAGTCCCTTTCAACCAGTCGACTACCTGAACTACGTGCACCACTACTACCACTACTACCTTACCTTACTACACTACCTACCGTACACTACCTAAACGACCTAATTAATTGGTGTGCCACAGCGCTCATCCACTGCCCGATCCTACTTAGGCTACCCATTGCCCGAGCATCCACCACCGTCCTAAAACTTTCCATCCGCTCGCCGATGCGAGCGATTATTGGGGCAAACCATCAGCATCCCACAACTAACAATCATCCCCGCGACCTTGCATCAACAACACACCAATGTCGCATGAAGCCAGACAGCGTTGCACTTCTTAGATAGAATTCTCCACCCAATCGCGAGTGCCACCTGTCACCTTGCCTTGCAGATTACCTTACCTACCCGTCCGCCTCCACCCTCTGGCTTAAGGGTAAGATAGTGCCCGGGAAGAGGGGTCCTAAGCTTTCCTTGCGCGCTCTGCCTGCATGCGACAGACTCGCGCCAGGTCCACGAGTCAACACACACTCTGTCATCACTGCTGTATCCGTCGTCGCCATCCACCGCAACCCTGCTACGGGCGCTTTCGCGTACCAGCACGGTCGGTGCGACGATATTGGCATTGGCGCCATCCACCTCTCCACGCTGAAGAACCACCATGTATTCCGCGCCACCAATGCCAGCAACATCATCGATGAATGGTATGGGAGGAGGAATCATTGATGGATCCGGCACCATCAATCCAGCAGCGCTGAACACGCCCGGTAAATTTCTCTCCATTGAATGCACGCCGCTTGGACATTCTCTCCTACACTGTTAGCGATTAGCCGCACACTTCTCGACCTAGACTTGCAGAGCAAAGCTTCTATAGTCCTTTATTGCGACTGCCTTGACTTCAAAGCGAGCCCAAGCTAACACGGAGGCGCTTCTTATTATATAGTGAACGTCCTACCAACGTCATCCTCCATCAACGCATCCATAACGCCTCGAGGGCAAAAGCGAAGTCGATCTCCAGAAAATGGTGGCGACCCTTTCGGAGTAGGCGCTGATGATGGTACGTGTCGCAAAATGCAGATACCCGTATACGGGGGCCGTCATGGCCGGGAAGCGGTTACGCCGCCAGGGGTGACAAATTTAATGGATCATTGGCTGACATCGTTGGATTGATTGTACAGATGATCAGAAACCGAAAAAACGTGGAAGGCCTCCCAAATCGAAAGACAGCCCTACTGCCACCACACAGCAGACAGCAACAAACAGTCCCGAGCAGCTACGGACTCCTCAACTACAGACGCAAGGTCTGCCACAGGAGCCAAACATTACCCCTACCCAAGCGACACCACCAAAGTCGACACCCACAAAATCTGCCGTGGTCAAGGCTCTGCCAACTGTCAGAGATCACACGACAGACCAATTGACCGTTGAGCAAGACGAATACCTACCGAGAGAGTATGATGAGGCCGGGGAGACGAAAGTCTCTCCTACAGGTGAACCGTTGGGAGGCCGACAATTTAAGATGAGGACTTTTTACGTAGCGCACCGAGGCAGCAAAAAGTTTATGCTGGCAACCGAATGTGCACGCGTTTTAGGTTATCGAGACTCTTATCTGCTCTTCAACAAGAACCGATCTTTGCACAAGATTATTGCTACGCAGGCAGAGAAGGACGAATTGATACACCAGGAAATCTTGCCATACTCTTATAGATCGCGCCAAATCGCAATTGTCACCGCCAAATCCATGTTTCGCCAGTTCGGTGCACGGGTGATCGAAGGTGGCAGACGCGTACGGGATGATTACTGGGAAGCCAAAGCAAAGAAGCAGGGTTTCACTGAGGAGGATATGGCAGGGGATAAACGACCGGGAGCTACCAAAGCACGGGAGGCCACTGCAGCTCTCGAAGCAAGCAATAACCCTCTAAATCCACTTGCATTCGGGCAACAACAGGATATAATTTACGCCGCTACGACAATGAACGCTCCTGAGCACCCTCATCCTCAAGGACCCGGGTATCCAGGAAACCCTGTCAAAGTCGAAGACTCTCGTCAGCAAGCATATGGAAGCATACCGAGACCAAGGCAGGAAATGCCTGGTGCGCCATATATGGACCGCACGCAGCCAGCTTCTCAAGCCGATATCATGCACCAAGCTCACAACGCTGCAGAGCTTAACAAGCAATTAGCTCAGCAACGAAAGACACGGGCCAAGTATCTAGAAGACACTTGGAATAAGGAGCTCAAGACGCCGGTCTCTACACCCCCTCAAAAGGTCGAACAAAGTCCACTAGTGACTCAGTCACCCCACCTCGCGACCTCATCAGCAATGAATCCATCCCAGCAGTCCATACTGCAACACCAATCTCAAATGATGTCTCCTCAAGCTACATACGCCCGTCAACCACAACCTCACCATCAAAATCCTCACGCCCAGTCACCCAGCCGCGCTTCCATGCCATCCTCCATACGCCCAGACCTTCAACACCAACAGCGCTCCTCTATCTCCTACACACCTAGCCAACAGGGTCCCCAAACCTCACCCTACGGCTATCCCCAGCCTAATCAGATGTGGGGCCACCCGCCACCACAACCACAGCAATCTCCGCTTTCATCCCACCACCCACAATACTCGCCCTCGCCGCATCCCCAACAACAACACCCACCCTCCCAATCTCCGCATACCCAGCATCCGCAACAACCACCACAGCTCCACCAAAGCCAAAGCAGCGGCTCCATGCATAGCAATTTAAACTACCAAACCATGGCAGGCATGCCCACCGGCCCCGCAGGCTACTCACAGGCAGCAACGATGGCCAACGTAAGAGCAATGTATCCGCCACAACAGAGCAGTAGTCCGAGCCATGCTCAACCACAATACATACAGCAGCAAGCCACAACAGCAGCCCAGCAGGTGGGAATGCCAGGATGGGCACCACGAGCACCACCACCGCAGCAGCAACAGGCGCAAGGTGGAGGCTGGCAGCAGGGTGGATATCCCAACAGCAGCGGATATTAAAGACTCTGACACAAATGCATGCATGGCAAAGCGAGCGAGCGAGGAAAGTACCTACATTGCGATGATGGGATCATGGCATTATTGATACTACGAATGGTTGACGGCAGGTTCTGGTCGACCTGCTACAGTACTTCTATCTACCTGACGGGACACGGTATACGGGAAACATGTGTTTATGGGACATTGCAGCATCACAACCAGTTACATTACATTTTTTACATTCAGCATATGCGCGCGATCATGTCACAAATTCTGGCATTGCTTGTAACTCCACTTATGTTCTATTTACTTCAATTCTTCCTTTCTTTTCTACACACACTATTTAGGGAAGGCCAACAGATCCAAAGCAACAAAAATTAATAAAGGCGAGGCGGTCAGCACATCCAGCATTTCATCCGGTGCGGGGGACAAGGGAATTGGAGGATTGTTTTTCGAACGGAGAATTCTTTTTATTATGTTATTCACACTTCTTCATGCAAGAGAGGGGAGAGCTCTACGTAGCTATTGCAGTATCGAGACTGGGGGTTGGTGTATTCCCAAGCTACCTAACCTACAAAGGTACAGTTAGGTTAGTTCAGTGGCCATCTGAAGATCATCGCTGGCGTTCTCGGGGATGTTTCTTGTACACATTTAGGGAAGGAAGGGACAGCGCTGTTACTGCTGCTGCTGTTAGTGTTCTGGGGGTGTTGGAGATAGCTAGGATGAGAAGGAGGATGGATGGATGGATGGGATAGGATGGAATTGGGACATTCCTTAGTACTTAGAAAGGCATTTTCTGAAATAATTGTTTATTCTATCGGTCAACCTGGCTTCCTTCCAATCTTCCATGCATGATCTCAATTCTTCGGCTCTTTTCCTTTTTACATACTCAGCACCCACCCAGCATTTCCCCTCCCCAATGCTTGTTTTACCCCAGATATCTCAGACCACCCCCTTACCATCCATCACACAAATCCCGTCCCAAGCTAGACTTTAATACACCCATCATACCATACCATACCATTCCACCTAAATCACCTATCTCCCCCCTTCTCTCCCCCCTCCCCCTCCCTCCTCCGCCCTTTTCCTATCCTCATCCCAAGCCCCACCTCCCACTCAACCCCTCTCTTCTCAATCTCCCACCTCCCCACACGGACATACCTCATCCATCTCATCTCACCTTGTCGCATCTCCCCTCGATTCATCCCATTCCTTGTCACCTCTGAAAGAAAACGAATAAAAAAAAGGGAAAGTATGTTACATCAATAAATACCAGATGGTTGTGCTATACATAATCGCACACTTGTGTTATTTTGAATGCATGTCACTATCTTATTATTATATTGGTGATTTGTGAGGGGGAGTGGGAGGAAGTGGTACAATCTCTTTATTCGAAAAAAAAGGGATATATTTGCATCGTTGCCCATGCTTATACATGTCTAAGTTATCGTAACGTAAGCACAGCAATCAGGATGATTTTTCAGTGCTGTTGTAGTGAGAGAAACTCGAGATCGATTCGATGCGGCTATGTAGGAGAAAGGAGGCATGTATGTATGTATGTAGACTCTCAATTCGATTTCGATTCCCGTGCAGCTACGTATATAGGAAGTAGGTAGGTAGGTAGGTATCTATCTACCCAGGTTCGTTGTTCCCCGCAATCTCATCGTAACCGTGCTTCTGTTCAATTACATACATATTCTGCACAGACGCTGTTTTCAAATTACTACTCTGAACAAAGTCATATATATATAAATCGTGCAGCAACAATATGGAAGTAGGCTCCCTTTTTCAAAAGCTGAGGAAGGGATCATGCGCTCGAAATCGCTGGAACGCTAATGCAGAAGGGAAGATCAGATAGATACACGGTTGAGGAACGCCGACGCTTGAGACACGTTACTCGGTTAAGACAACATGGAGCCCGGATATAGGGGTCCTATAAGAAGAAACTATTCGTAAGAGAGGTCGTGAAGTGAAGAGATAGACAGTGTCCAGGAAAACGCCATCGATATTTCCCCAATCACCACTGCGAAGAGTTCTGCCTCGAGCTATGCCCACTACTCGAGCTCCCGCTGCCACTCTCAGAAGATGGGGTCTCCGCCGTAGGCACGACCTGCTGTCTTATACTCTTAATCCACTCACACTGTAGCAATTCCGCTGCGCTAGCCCTTCTCTTCGGATCCCTCTCAAAACATCGTTTCAAGAAATCGATACCTTGCTCACTCAACTGTTCTCTTGATGGTAGCTGAGGCGGATTGCCCTGCGCGATGTTATACATGATGGCCCACTCGTTATCCAAGCTAGCCCAGGGTCGGCGACCAGTGCTCATTTCGAGGATGACGCAACCGAGGGACCAGATGTCGATGGCACCAAGGCGGCCTTCGTTGCTGCCTTTGATGACTTCAGGAGACATGTACATTGGTGTGCCGGTCATGGATTTTTGTTTCGCGGGGACTTTGGGGAGAGCAGGGGCGCCTGGAACAGCGGGCACTTCGTTGGGAGGTTGGAGGGTTTTATTTTGGCGGGCAATAACTTTAGCGGCGCCGAAGTCGACATATTTTATGACGCCATTGTGATCGAGGAGGATGTCTATGGGCGGGTAGAGTTAGCGATTGGACGTATTATAATTGGCAGAATATAGTTGGGATATCTTACTTTCAGGCTTGATATCTCTGTGAGAGATGCCGCTTTGATGGAGATATGCAAGACCTTCCAACATCTGAAGTGCATACACTTGGATCACAGTTTCGTCCTCTATGCGTCCGTGCTCGAGGAGATTTGCTAGTGAACCACCTGAACAGTATTCCATAAAGATGTAGACCTTGTCTCGGTGGACCTCAATCCCGTAGTATGACACGATATTGGGGTGATCAAGAACCTCAAGGACAGCCTGCTCATCACGTATTTGCCCTGCTACTGTTGGTATCAATTGTGGATCTTGAAGTCGAATCTCCTTCACTGCCATCAAGTATCCGGAATCCAGATTGATGGCCGCATAGACAGAGCCGAATGTTCCTCCACCAACGAATTGACCTTGTTGCCAGCGCATAGTGACATTGGTTGCGGAGGAAGAAAGATAGGTCAGCGAGCGATCAGCCTCGTTTGAATCTTCCATTACCCGGCCCAGAGCCTGTCGTTCTGCACTCTTCTGCCTTCTAATCTCATCGATCTCGCCTAGCTGGGAAAGCCAACCCTCTCTGACAAACTCTGATGCTTCTTCATCATTCTTCATTCTACTAATATCCAACTTCCGAAACTGTCCAGCCAGAGCCTCGACCCTTTGCTTCTCTGCTTGTGCAGCCAAAGTCGACTTGGCTCCCATTATGTCGAAGTGTGAAATCAAAAGTGACATGCATCCCGCTACCTTCGTCCGTAAACGAGTAAATTCTTCGTCGGTAATAGAAAGAATATTTGGCCCCTGTGTCATAACCATAGCAAATTCGAGGGCAACTACTGCCCACTTGAAAGTCTTCTTGTCTGACGCGATGCAGTCGTCACAAATAAAGCTGACCCAGTCTAGTGCAAGCCTAGTGAGCTTCAGATTGTTCATCATTCGTCGATTGACATCCATATAGGTAACAGAACGCTTTCCGAATTCAGTAGCGAACGCGAAGCATGTTTGTATCAATTCTTGATTTTCAAGGCCTTTGGTCTGCTTCCTGATAATCTCTACACTGTCCATGATGGTATTCGAGAGCTTGTAGGCTGTCTTCTTTATTCTTCCAAGCTCCATATTAACTCTTGGCAAGTTGGCTCGCATCTCTGTCAGGATATCTAGTGGCCTGCCTATAGCTTGGAGGAAAGTTGAGCGCGCGTTCTGCAAGCGCTGTAGTGATCCATCAGCCACCAGCCGCAAGCGACCAGGCCTGATGTCCATTGATGGTGCTCGCATGGTCATCTCCAATTTCTTGCTCCCCCAATATAGAGATTGAGGCTCCTCTGGTCGGATGATTAGAACGTATGGATTCGAAGGATCTTCCATAAACACTTCGTCATGTTGAAAAGAAGTCCCCAACATTGACTGAATGTCTCTTGGTCGATCGTGTAGCGAGGGCGAGGCGATGAGGAAAATACCGTCATGGTGGAAGGTAGGACCGGAGATGAAGAAGTGACCGGAATCCATCAGGGCATCATAAAGTTGTTGCAACTGGCTATTTTCCAAGCTGATATTGAATTCTGTAGCGTTCTCGAAGCGCTGACCCAAAAGCCGTGAAAAACGAAACAGTTTCCTTTGCCGAACACGAACAGAGTCCAATATCTGCTTATATCGCTTGTCCATGTCGGATGCATTTTCTTCAGGCCGCCTTGTCAGCTCCCGCTCGAAATGGGTGGTGAGTCGTTGCAGAGCCTTGGCCGTCAATCCACTGAACTGTTCTGCGACCTCGACATCGCCTCCCTCCAGATATCTCCCTATCTCGTTTGAGAATTCCCATTCTTGCTCCAAAATTTCGGCCTCTTTGAAAGTATTCCTATTCCCAACAAGCTTAGCATTTAGCATTTTGAAATAGAACTTGAGCGCTTCAAGGACTACAAAGTCAAAATTGTCGTCGATGCAGGGAGGTAGTTCCCAGCCGGGTTCAGGCTGAGAAATAACAGTGTACTCTTGCTTAATACGAACAGCTAATTTCAACAGTATCTGAAACTGCGATATCATGGAAGTCTGCATCATCGGTGATAATAGAGCTGGATCCTTCATTTTCGTAGCGTATTTCAGCCGCATGCGAATGATTTCTTGAATCAAACGTGAGGGGAAATTGATTAGTGTTAAGAGCTCTTCGATGTAGGGTGGTAGGTGGCGTTTGGCAAAGTCTTTGGCGTTTTTGATGAGTGTGGTCTTTGCTTTCTTAATAACTTCTGCGACAGGTTGAAGCATGCTGTGTTTGCCATCTTCGTCACCTTGCAACGAGGTAAGACCATCATCCTTGTGAATACGTTCAAGGAACGTTGAATCGTCGCTTAGGCCAGCCCCGCCAGGTGCCTGTGTCTTCGCTTTCGCAAAGTCCAGCTCTTCATTGCCGACCCAACCTCTCAGCACTGCAAGCTCCGTATTGATAAGTTCCGTGGTATTGTGCCACGATATGACTGCCTCAGAGCTTTCGATGAATGCTTCTGAGCCAGCTCGCTCAATGGCCTGTCCAAGAGCCTGACGTGTGGGAAACAATCTTTCACACTGCTCAATCTTTTGAACAACATCCAAGACCTGTTTCGCAGCTGGTTTCCCTGCTTCGGTCTCTCCTTTTACCTGGAAAGCAATGATAGCTTCGACGACGGGTATGATGCTTGCTCGACCTTCTTCTATAATTCGTCTTTGAGCAGAGATACTCCGTCCACATACCCTTGCTCTTATACCAAGCCAAAGTTCGTTGTTAAGCGCTTTCTCCCCTGTTTGCTCGGTCGTGCCTATGAGTCGTTGCTTCTCCTGCTTTACCACATCACCTTTGAGGACGGAGGCTAGCATGCTATGCCACTCGAGTCTTTCTCGGTTCTCAGGCACCTGAAGTTCCTCGATAGAAGGCTGGTTGTCGTCATTGTTAAAGAAAAGTTGGGTCTCTTGATCATAATTGATATCGGTGTCAAGATGTACATCCGAAGAGGGCGACGCTTCATCAGTCTCTGAATCTGTGCTGTATCCTAGGCTTGGCGTATAAGGTTCCTCGTCAAGAAATTCATTATAAGGGTCCTGCCGTAGCTGCTGTATATATGCCTTCTCTTGCGCTCGGTATTGTGCGTTAGGATCCCGCCTTAGCCGTGTGCCCGAGAATGAACGATGTCGGCTCCCATGATACGACAGTAAATGAGGGGGCTTTCGTACAGGATTGTAGGTACTAGACGGAGTCCTTGCGGGTGCTGAAGGTCTTTGGGGTCGTGGACTTGGGGAGACGCCGTTTGGGGGGGGCTGTGGCACTTCTTGTATCTCGCTCAGGCTTCCCCCTCTAGGCCTCTGCTGTTTCTGAGAATTCCAGGAAGGCTGGCTTGACGAGTAACCGGTCAATGGTGAGTAGCCATCGAGAGTGGAGCCCGGTGTATACTGGATATGGCTGTCAGAATCGTCGGCCGTTGACCCAGGGCCGTCGAAACTTTGCTCATGGCCAGGGTGGTTTAGAGCGACGGGATAATCATCGGAAGAACTGGAGCCCCCAGAATCATTTCGAGCAACGTCCGGGCGCTCTTCCACTTCCATAACCTGTGAGAGCTTGCTATTGTCTGGTCGTGGTCTCTCAGGCGCCCGGTCTTCCTTCCGGGCTGGTGTAGACGGAGAAGAAGGTATCGCGTCGGACATCCTTGTGGCTGAAACCTTGGCAACAGCTTGCTGAGCCACCGCGCAAATCAAACGGGGAAAATGTGAGCAGCTCCCGACTTCGATATATATTTTACCAAGTAAAGACTCAGCAATGTCGGTAGAGCGTCAGTGTGATCGCTCAAAAGCTTTGGGTTTTGTCAATAAAGTCTTGGACTACAAATGCATGGCAATCGTGCCATTGCCATGCTACTGGTATCGGCATGGATATTGCCGGATTGGTGCGGTCATCAATCAAGATTTCGGATATTGTTTCCCATCACCTCCAGCCCACCAAGTTAAGTTTTCCTTTGCTATCATAGCTCCCATGGCTTGACTCAATCGCTTGAAAGACAGCCAAATACTACTCGAACCTATCTAGAGACCGATTATTTGCGACTATACTTGGCCCCCATTGATCTCTGGCACTCTCCAGCGCTTCCTTCTGCAACCACTTCTTGACAATGCTTAAGATCTAGCCTGCCTAGAATCCATGGATTACAAGACGTGCTAACCTCGCGCTACTTCTTCACAAGAGATGAGTTTAATGATGCTCGTCACTAAGCACGTTGGCGGTCCTCTGGTCTAACCTGCTGTGTCTCCTGTTATACTTGTGCACCAATATTTGATCACCTACAACCCTGTACGTAAAGCTCAAATTTCATTCTCGTCTTGTTATGATGACTATCCAAAATATGTTTTAATTCCTGAGATTGTACCTAGTGCATTCACTGTGAAGAACAAATATCAGTCAACTTTTACTGAAACAACTATCACCCTAATCCATCTTATCCACACAAAACATGGAGTTTACATGCTGACGCATCAAGCCCGTGTTCAACCATTTAGGTCCCTCTTGTTGCTATTACGTGCAGTGAGAATTATGTGTGAAGAAGAAGAATAAAGCTTTTGAATTACGATGATCTCTGGTGAGATTGTGACGAGGACGCCGGTCTAAGATATCTACCACAATACCGAATCTAATGAACTGTCTCTCCGTATGAATAACATCATAGAATAGAATTGGAAAATCAATCTTCCGCCAGGTATTAACAACCAACATAGCCAACGCTGAAGTACATGAGCCGAAAGGATTACCATATTGCTTTTTGACACCTTGGTGTGATAACACCATTCGCTTTTTCTTAAAGAAAACAACATCGTGGAAATGAAGATAGCCAATGATCCACCTAATCTCTGAAGCCGAGATGGCCAACAAGGCGCCGCACCCAAATCGAAAAAGCCATCTCGAAACACCAACTCCATCCCTCCATTCCCTCACCTAAGCAACCTCTCAATATCTGCCATCCTCGCCGTCGCCCCCTCCCTCGCCCTCTTCCCCGTCTTCTCCTTAAAAGCAGTCATCATCAACTTCCTCTTCTCTTTCTGAACCTCCAGCACCGTATCCTCAATACTCCCATCCATGACCAGCCTCCACACCGTTGTCGGCTTCGTCTGCCCCAACCTATGCACCCGATCCACAGCCTGGTCTTCAATAGCTGGTGCCCACCACGAATCTGCGAGGATGACTTGGTTGGCAGCCACGAGGTTAAGACCGACAGAGCAGACGGCGAGGGAGGCGAGGAGGATGGTGCAGGAGGGGTCGGTGTTGAGGGCCGTGAGGGCGGCGTCGCGGGCGGAGGCGCGCATGGTGCCGTCTATGCGGGCGAAGGTGTAGTTGTGGGCAGAAAGTTGGGTTTGGATTATGTTTAAGAAGGAGGTCCATTGACTGAAGATGACGGTTTTAGTTCCCGGTTTCTTGTGAGAGGCTTTCAGGATATCGAGCAGGGCCTCGACTTTGCTGCTTGTGGTCTCGGGGTCGATGTCTGGTTGGTCGGCGGATTCGCCTAGTTCGACTGCGGGACGGACGAGAGTGTCAAGCTCGAGGGGTTCGGCGCGACACATGGGGCAGCGATGCTGGGTGTCTATTACGCGCTCGATGCATTCATAGCCGAAGACGTGGGCGCAGGCGGTTATGACGGGGTTGTGGAGATTATCGAGGCAGATTGGGCAGTCTTCGTGAGATTCGATGCTGACTTGGAGCATATCTTGTAGGGCTTTTCGGTTTTCAGGAGTGAGGTCGACGACCTTTTGTGACTCGAGTTCGGAGAGCACGGAAGTCACACGATCGCCGCAGAGTTTCCAGTGATTGCAGACTTGTCGCAGACGTAGCAACATTTCGAGGAGATGGCGGTAAGTATCCTGAGCTTGCCCTTTTCTTTTTACGGTGTTGAGAAGTCCCTTGGCTTCAGCCTGTAAAGCTTCATACTTCTCTTTTTCGTGCGGCAGGAAGTCTATTCGGTGGACATACTCAGATAGTTCAGGCAATTTCAAGTCGACAAATTT
The DNA here is from genome assembly GCA_947623385.2 of Cladonia squamosa. Classification (NCBI taxonomy): domain Eukaryota; kingdom Fungi; phylum Ascomycota; class Lecanoromycetes; order Lecanorales; family Cladoniaceae; genus Cladonia; species Cladonia squamosa. The sequence continues at coordinate 915,317 of OX392384.1, forward strand.
CATCTCCTTCTTGCGGCGTAGGCAGATAGTGGCCATCAAGGCCTGCAAAAGCAGGCTTGCATTGACGTCTCCTTGATTTAGTGGGCGGATGAGAATACTGTTGAAGATTTCTAGATGCTCTAGGCCTCCAGTCAAGCCAATGAAGCGGACGAGAGAATACAAATCCTTGAGGTTGTTGATGATCGGCGTTCCTGTCAATACCCATCTGGACTGTGCCATAAGATTCGTAGCTGCAAGGGAAGACTTGGTTCTGGGGTTCCTGATAATATGACCTTCGTCCAAGATTACGCGACGCCATTTGATGGAAAACAGGCCTTGCGGGCGAGGAACAGGAGGAGCATCCTTCTTGCCGCGGAGGTAGTATTCGCCGGCCAGTGTCCCATAGGATGTGATTATAACATCGTACTCTCCAAAGTCCTCTGCACTCATTGGCTTCTTTCCACTGCCATGGTAGACTAGAACCTGCAGTGCGTGCTCCGATTTGACGTGTTGGGCAATTTGTTCGCTCCAATTACTCATAACGCCCACTGGAGCAATTATAAGGGTAGTTTTCGAAGTGCTGAATACCTTGCTATCGGCAACCATCAAAGAGATCATCTCAAGCGTCTTGCCCATGCCCATATCGTCGCTTAGGATACCACCACTTGCGAGGGTAGGCGCTTTGTCTTTGAGTGAAAAATTGGTACCGATGTTCGTAAATAACCGAGGATTGTGCTTTGAACGTTTCCATAGTTGCACAGCATCGTCTGATCCGACAGGTGGAAGCTCAGGGCTTTCCTTCTCCAGTAACCACGCAAGTGCTTGGCGCTGATATGGTAGCAATTGTGTCTGTAGCTTGCCCGGGCACTCAGCCATTGGCATCTGAGCCAGGGCGTCCTCTCCAGCCCCAAACTTCTCTGTGACCTCACCCAATTCTCGGGGGTTGAATCGCTGACTTGTCCCCATGAGCTCTTCCAGACTCTGCCCAGAGTTTACACCTCCTTGTGCGAGAGTGCCGGCTAAGTCTGTCTGACTGAAGTGGGGGCCTTTTTGAACGCCACCAGTTTTGCCAGCCTTGGCTTTGTCTTTCTTCGCAGCTGCTATTCTCTTCAATTCCTCAGCTTTGCGCTTCCTGGCCTCCCTTTCCCTCTCATCGATCACTTCCAAAGGTAGACCATCGGCCTTCATGAAGTTTCGTAGATTTGCCCGTTCGACAGGATCACTGGTTCCGAATAGCTTCAGTGCAATTGGACACTCATATGTACCAACGCAGCCTGTGAGACAACCTTCCACGAGAAGCGCCCCGGAATCCTGTAGGCATAGCAGTTAGATTCCACGCACTGACCCTTGGACTGATCCATACCATGTATTTGGCTAGCTTGCTCGCCATAGCCCTGGGAATGTGACCAATCTGGTCACGCTGTACATTTTCGACGCGAAGAGCATTTGAATCGTATGGATTGGACGGTTCCCTTCGGACGACTACATACTCTCCAATAGTTGCATATCCAGTGTAGAATCGTACGCCCACAATCTTGGTGTGCAAAACCCCTTACAGAGCATTTCATTAGCTTAACAACGACAAGCTATTCTACATGGCCTCCGTACCGTAGAGCTGATAACTTGCCATCGCGGTACCATCTCCGTCCTGAGAAGATATTACAATATCGTCTGCATCGTCCTCATTGCCTTGTTCCAACCAGCTATCGCGCTGCGACTGAGTAATGCTCTCACCAGGTGAAGGTCGCGATCTCAGAGACGCAGAAGTTGAGTCGTCGTCACCTGTCAGGTCAATTGTTTCGTATCTGCGCTTCCCGTGCGTAGCAGCAGCCATGGCGCTGAGTCGTAGCTCTATCGAGGTATTAGATGGCTGACTGTCCTCTCACATTCTTGTTCGTGTCGAATGACCAAGGGAGCTCCACCACGTGATTTGTTTGGACGCGCTAAGATAGCGATGGCACGTGACTTCGCCGCGCAGCTTGCTTAGGTGGTAAAATTCTATTCATCAAGCTCCTATCATCATATACGGCGCGGCCTAGGCAAACGTATCTAGTTCAAAAGAAATAATAGAGTACCGTGTGATATTACTCTCTCGAACCAGGTTCTTCTTGGCCATATGTCTTCGCCAACTTTCTGGTGTAGTAAGTATGCTCAATGCTCAGCTGATCTTTTCAGACTCCGCAGCCCTTTAACGCCATAGACCGCATCTACAAACTTACCATTGAAATGCATATTACCTCCTTCGGACTCTAAGGTCAAAATATTATTCCGCCCCGGATGACGCACGTTGACTGCCTACCCTTTCCTTTTCTACACATGAATGCCATTTTCCTCGTAAACGCCAATGCAAGCACAACTGAGAGCCCCCACAAGACATGCTCATGGTTCTTCGATGGAGTAGGAATTTGGCCGGCTCCTCTTCTGCAATTTGCGTGACTGTCGCTTGTTGCCTGGTACCTCGGTTTTCCCACCCGCATTGCCCTGAATTGGTGCGTCAAAAGTACCAGGCGCCATAATCTGGAATCCAGAATTGACCTTACGAAGAATTTGAGCCCGCCTTAGCTGTTCACTAGCATTAACAGGCACCAGAGGCTTGGCATTGGTAGGGTGTTCATTTATGCCATCATGATTCATCATGGGGTACTCTGTGGAATCATCATCAATGTGGAAGACAGGAACACCGTCGTCCGATGGCCTACGGGGAGGCGTTGCAAAAGGGTCCTTGCCTTCAAGTGTTGGACTATTAGTCTCGTTCTGGCTAGCATGCTGACCAGCTTCAGTCATGCCGTGATGTCGATAGCGCCCAGAAAGATGGCCCAGCTCGTCAAGGTGTGTCTCGCGCGCACTGCTTCCTCGCGTGTCGATATCAGAGAGCTCGTAAGTAGCTAGTCTGGATGTTTTAGGAGGGTTAGGTTTCGCAGCATGCAGGAGCTCGTCGCACGGCCTTTGGGATCGGCTCGGCTGGTAAGAAGTTTCATGGTATTCACTGTTCGAGGAACCGGATCCTTCTGATACAGAATGATCTCGCTCTTCGTATTCTGACTCGGACCCTATGTTGTAACGTAAGCGCATGGCCGTTTGAAAAAGGACTAAATGCTTTTTACCTTGCCTCTTTTTCCCTTTTCCCTGAGGCATCAGCCAATTGCCTTCACGAGCCGCAAGGCTTTCAGGGTCTTCTGACTTGAATGAGTTGCTGTATCTCAATTGCGAAGATCGATGAGGCTTATAGCTAGGGCGTTTGTGCGGCAGGTGATCGGATGTTGGAGGTTGCTGCTGTGTGCTATCTGAGGATACCCTTAGATCGGCGAATGGGCCTGAGTCCTGACTATTATTGTCTGAGGCGATCATGGCTGCGGGATGACCTCGGGTGGGCTGAGGCATCTCTAGGTGAGACATGGTTGAAGCTAAAGATGCTCGGTCTGGTGACGGTTCTCCACGCGCCGAGTTTGCATTTGCAAGGAACGGGGGGGTGCCAGGTATGCTACCAGCGGGAGTGTTCGTTCCTGAAATCCAAACACCTTCTACCTCGACACCATTCTCCAGTGCTCGGACGCCGAAAGGAACCTCTCGAGCCCTACCGCGCCTGACGCTCTGAGAGTGCTGCATGTTTTGCTTGAGCGTTGCTTTTGTAGCTGCAATGGCAACGTATTTGCGAAGACGCCATTGGTTCCAGAGAAGCTTGACACAGCCGAGGATGATGACAACGACCTGGTGACGTTAGCATGGAAGGGGGGATTTTACTACTACTAGGAAATAATACAATGGCGGAGCCCAAACACTAGAACTCTGAATTAGCGTACTTCTATAGCGCGTGAATCCTCGTTCTCCACTCACAAACACCAGCTTCTCCCACAGCGCCCAAGAATTCCAGAATGCAGGCATTCGCGGCGAGACTTATTGATTTGTAGGACAATGCTTGAAGATATTTCTGGTGTCCACAGCAAATCAATGAGCACAGTGGATGCTCAAATCAAAGGAACGGTGATGAATGACAGTACGTTTAGCAGGGAGAAAGTCACTAGGTATTTGTGATATAAGGTAAGGCGAGGCGAGGTATTCTGTGATGACCGAGTGGAACGTCGATGAGTCTCCGACTCCGATCATGAACACTAGGTACTTAGCCACGCGACTATGAGAAGGTAAGGCGCAAGGTAGGATGAAGGTTAATGATAAGGTACTGGGCAAGAAATCAAGGTTGAAAAGTGTCAAGCACGTGGGGAATTTTGTGTTACACAGTGGCCCGCTCCGTGCCTGATATGGAATTCTCGGCTAAACACAGACACGCAGCTTTTTTCGATAGTGGAAAGACTGTTTGCCATTCTGGTGGAACAGAGCGGTCATGATGTCTTGCGTATTGCAACAGGTTGGTGGACGCTATAGATCTGATACATTCCGCAAGTGACGTACTGAATACGAATCTACGAATTCTCGGGATTTTTTCTTGACTTAAGTGTGTCTCGAGTGCAAATTGTGGATCCTCTTTCTATTCGTGTGCGTTTACCCAATCGGGCATCATGCATGCAAGGCAACGGATCCCGAAAGCCTTAGATCAGGTACTTGTCTGAGTTACCTTAAGTATCATAGAAGTAGCAACCCAGGGTTCCTCTAATCACCCAAAAGCTTCACTGAAAAATAAGAAGAAGACGAAGAAGACGAAGAAGACCGAGTTTTCCATTGCTCTTTGCAGACTTGATACTCAGCGGTCTAATCTGACCGTTCCAGACCCTTTTCAGATGCTGTCATAGCAGATGAGATTTCGACTACCTTAGCTACCGGGATGGCGTGTCGGCCCACCGTTGGTCACCCGCTAGCGTCGCCTATTTTTATCATATCTGTGAAGGAGCATCGCGCGTGCCTGCAAAGCGTTTATACGAGGCCCAAGTCGCTTCACTTCCCATGTGGTCTTCTACTTGATAAACACATAACCCTGACTGTAGGCGAAGCGCTGTAAATTTGCTATCTTATAGCAAGTACTTACAAAATAACTCGGCTATGGCTTCTAATATAAGCCGGGTCAGCTGTCTTCCGAGATGCCGGCGCCTTCCGTCATAGACCTCTTCCTTCGCATCTTCACACTGTAAACATAACGAGACCGCATAACAGAAACGCAGCTACTTTACATCAATACTTCAGCTTGTTATACTGATCCAGTACTATACCCATACCAACATGCCTCCATTCCGCAATCCCTTCAACAAAAGGCCGCTTGTCAATGGCTTGACTCCTGCCCAAGATGAGAATGTCAGGTCTTCACTCGGGGCTGGCGGCGACGACGCTTCGCAAAAGTCAAGTTATGCGGGTTCAAGGGCTTCATCAGCATTAAGTATCAAGAAAAAGGACGAGCCCAACGAATACAAGCTTAGTGGTAAGCACATTCCACCATCAATTCAATGGCGCTGGCATGGAAGACTGCTAACTCCAGCTGTTTAGTCGTCAATGATAGTGGTGTATATCTTCCTGTGAGTTTAGTAGACCCACGTGAGAATACTTGCGTGGGTACAATCATACTGATAGCTACAAGCCTTCACCACCAGAGAAGAAGAGCTTCTGGGCGAGGTCACCCAATTCCAATCCAACATCCAACCACCGAAGCATGTTGAATGAAAACGAGCCTTTCTCGATTTCCCGCGAATCATTCGATTCCTATCGCAGATCATTTGTAAGTGTTCATGGCGGACTGTTCCCAACTTTCGTAATGCTGACCGCGCGCTTCCCGTGTAGGACATTTCCGCTCGCTCCCCCGTATACCCTCACGAAACAGCCTCAGCTCGTGGAAGTTTGGACACCAAAATGAACCGTCCGACACGTTCCGCCGTCAACTCTGGCGAATATGAGCGACCAGCACCTACACAAGAGGAGGCATTTGAGGACGTGGGCCTAAATGATGAAGCCAAGCAGCCGCCGAAGAAAAAGGGCATATTCTCACGTTTCGGCGAAAATTCTGAACCACCTACAAATAGCGAAGCGCCTCGACCAACCTCAAGTCACAGAGGTTTCCATCTGCCAGGCAGGAAGCGTGGGCAAAGTGGTCAAGGCGCGGAGCTGGGTAACATCGACCAATCGAAACCTCCAGTATCCGATGACGGCATTGTCAGGTAGGCCGTCACATCATCGCAATCGCATGGAGGTTATATTTTTTGGCCCGTGACAGTCTTTCATACTGAGTGGCCGGGCGTTCTTGGCGGCATTGACCGGTTTGGGTTCACAAGGTTGGTGTGAGGGTCTCTTGTCTGAAAGATCGGTCATTACGATATTCTAAGATCCGTGACTGCGAAGTCGCTCTAATATTCAACGGTTGCGAAAATCTACGATGGGAGCAGGCTCCAAGCCGGCACAAGGGTTACATGTTGGTATAATTATTTGTTTTGGTAGTTGGGCAAACGCAGTCCAGGAAACTGCAATTCTTAGAAGTGCATAGTGTAGACCAGTACTTCTTGCTCTCGTTCGTGGGTTCAAACCGTCAAAAGCCTTGCTTCCGTTGGTAATGCAGCCTAGAAGGGTTCACCTGTCAACGCGAAGGCCCTACAGGGCTGTACACCCCGAAGATGCCCTAAAACTTGGACCTTCCGGGGCTGGTTCAAGGAGATCTGAGGGGTCTTTTTTCAGCAGCTCTAGGTCAAGCCCTATAGGGCCTTCCAGTTGATAGGTGCTTCCAATTGATAGGGTGAACCCTTTTACAAGGGCTTTAACGGAGCCGAGCATGCTTCACGTGATCGCTTTCTCATTCGTGTTGTACACATTCTCTTGCAGAATGACCATACCCTGTACAATTCTTCCAATTACTTCAAACCAGTGTGTTAATCCTCTGCTGGTATCAAAAAGCCAGATTTCTTTAGTACATACGGAGGTTGGCAATGAAGATGCCAAGAGTCTGCGACTACACTGCCACACCCAAAATTCTTCCAAAGGTTTATCTAAGTATCACCAACACAGTTCCTGATGAAGAATCAGTAGCAAAGGGCATTCTCACCTAAGCTGAGCCGTAACAGACGCACATTGCGAGAAGCAAAGATAGCATGGATATCATGCATCTTTGAGGCTTGTCTCTATCTACCTATACACCGCACTGGCATTGGAAATTCACAGGACCGCTTTGCAATACGATTACTGCAAGCAGTAGGCTCTAGCGTTACGCATGAATGTGACCATCTAATCGAGCTCTCAAATTTGTCAAGTAATTGAAAAAGCACTTGGATCAGCAATCCACCAATGTGCTGGACTCGATCGAAAGCCACGAAGCGCTGATCCTCGCTTCCATACCGACGCATTTGTCCACTACAATCTCCAATTGAGAGCTTTGCTCGATTGGAAGATGAGTGGGGAAGGTATAAAGACCGTAGGATGGTGTGATAGTGGCTGCGTCTGAGGCCTTTAGTAGCAGCTGAAGAACCTCCTATAATCCCTGCCATGGCGGCCGACTGGGAGATGCTGGCTTACTTGCCTAATCAATTCAAGTGCATGTAAGCGAGGTGCAGGCCGTGATTTCAGCCATGGCTAGGAAGTGGCAAACATGGCATTGACTATTATCGTCCAATTGCCATGGGGAGATGTCAAGGCCATTCGTGCGGTACGTAATCGTTTCGTTATGCTGGACAGCCTTTCTAACCGTGTGCAGCAAATAGAGTTGGATGAACCCAGCTTAACTGAGTATCTACCTAGCAGGCAAAGGCCAGACCCCACACTAACCAGAGGAGTTAAACCTATCCAAATTCGGTGACGTCTCCACACCCTCCTAGCAGCCCTGGGCATACCATTGCCCTATACGGCGATAGCACTGCAGCTCCTTTACATGAGTCCGACTATTTAAAAGGTGTGTGTGCCCATCTACCGATCTGCAGAAAACTTTTGGAAGACGAGTCCGCCCATCCAGCTTACTTGCAACAACTTGTTCATTTTCTGTCGAATTTCCCAAGGACTGCTATACCACGCCAGCTTCTCGGGTATAATTCGCAGAGATGGACACTGAGAAGGGTATCCAGGCGGACGCCTCCTTCCAAAACCAACCACACTGGGCATCCTGTCAAACTTGCCGAGCCACTCAGAAGAAGCAATTCATCCTTAAATCCATCTTTGGCTTTGTTCTGCTCGGGCTACTTGCTCTGAACTCTTACCAATCTATTCACGCCTTACTCACCAAGGTGTCGTCACTGCAGCTTGAGCAGCATTACGCAACTTCAATCGAAGCCCAGGGACATCACAACTTGTCCTTAACGGTCGAATCTCCACCCACCACCGACGACGCTCCGTGGGCTTTCACGGCATTCACAGAGAAGGGCTGTGCAGGCAACGTCACAAATGATCAAGGGAATGGGACTACCATACAATGCCAACCGTTCGATCAAGTGTATAACGCGGTTTCAGTTTCCTCCCTTGATATAAGCTTAAAGCTCTGTCTCTACCCGAAGAACAACTGCGGTGGCATTCCAGTGGAAGTCACTGACAAAGTCGATTGCAAGAACATCCCAAAGTCAAAGGCCTATAAGGTACCTTCGAATACTTCAAGTTGTTTATTACAGTTGATGTAAAAGCTTCAGTGTTCAACATCATGGAGCTTACACAAGTCTGGCCTCGCAGGCTGTAGAGTGTTCCAAGTGAACCGGGTTGTCCGGATTGGATCTGAAAAGAGAGGATGTGGAGTAATGGGGAGGGGGCTTCAAGGGTTGCAGCGTTCATTATCATCTGTCAATTATCGGGATTTGACTGTTGTATTTCGGGTTTCGAGTCCCGCCTAGTACGCCTGATGTGTATAGTCGCGAGCTCACCATATACTCTCATTTGCTCCGGCTCGGGGTATCTCAATTGTGGTTTTCCTGAGTATCATGGGAGAGGAACAAGCTTCAGCAATGCAGCGGTCCTCGGCCGGGACTGAATGCTGACCCTTCACAGTGTAAGCGATGTTTTCAGAAGTCAGCCAATTAGAAATACCGACACGCACCAGCGGATGTCTGATGAGGGGAAACAAATGTCTTAGACACTGTGTACCGGGGCGCCCAGGTGTGATCAAAAAATTAGTTGTGTGCTTCATGCTGCATTAGTATTCTAGATATGGAGTGCTTAAGCCCTTGGAGGAGTATCTCGTACAATGGCGTGCCGTTAGCGTGTATAGTCAGTTGCAGGTCGGCCAGAAGATGACCATTCCACAATGTACGTCAGACCGGCTTACGATCACTACAATACCCAGAGCACATCCTCAAATACCTTCATATCTGGTCTCAGCATACATCAAGCAGATATTCTACAACACGGGCATCATAAATATTATTGCCGAAATTTTGAGTGCTCTGGAGCTCGCAAAGAAGATCAAGGATGTCAGTACCCACAATATCATATCCAAGCTGCTTTGAGCGTTGAGTGTTGCTCACAATGTGTTATGGCAGGCTTTAGACAAAGTGATCACAGACAAGACAAGTTTCGATGGATGCAGCCCATTGTGAAAAATGCGACACGATTCCCTCTGCTACTGCACGAGACCTATTTCAACTCGGGTAATACTGGACCGCGCCTGGGAGCTCTTCTCCATTTGATCAAATCGTCTTCAGCTGCTGCAATCAAGACAACTCAATCGGGTCGGGAGTGACGGGCGGTAATTCCTTCAAAATCATCTTGGACGAGGATCACGTATTTGACATGGCTCGGTACGTCCCATTTTCACAATTTGGATCTTGATGATATCGATCGTCTAACTACGTGTCCCCAGGGATGGACAGCGCCCGGAGCCGGGCGTTTCAAAGCCGGTGTGATCGAATCAAGCTCCGCTAAAGCTGGATACGATGCGGCCACTCCGAATGGCAATTCCATAACCTCAGAGAACGAATACCAAGGTGAAGACAATCCTGTAAGGATCAAATTTCAGATCTCAGCAGCTCCAGGGAACGAGCCTATGTTTGTTGTCACCCAAGTCAGGCTGTGAATTATTGATAACTTAGTACTGCAAGAGACAGAAGAGCGATCGCTTGAAATGTCTGCCAATGGAGAGACATAAGCCCGATTAGTGTATTTATGCTACCTAATTTCGAAAGTTGGGTTACGACCGCAATTGGTAGTGGTGTACTACCTGTAAATCGTTGACTGAGACTAATCTGGGTATATTTGACGATAGAGGTTCAGAGGTTGGTCTAGATGCTTCGCGCTAGTCTTCTTCAGCCAGCCACATGTCCAAGACGTTGCAGTTCTAGCGGTTGCGGGATAGCTGTCCGAAGCGATTCGACATTTCGACATAACTCGTGACGCCACCATTGACGCAAAGCTCAACTATCACACCACGGATGATCACTTACTGCACAGAGTATACTCCTTAAGGCGATCCGGACTATGTTGGAGCAATCCAGCCAGCCACTTGACAAGCTATCACAAGTATTAGTGCCCCGGTCAGACATCAGCCAGTCACCTGCATAGTTCTGAGCCAGTCGTTGCTTAGCAAGCCGCACGTTGAGTGCGTGGTGTCAGCGCTCGCGCTAGGAGATTTACGACATTAAGTACACTAGTATCCAGCGAAACAATTCGTAGCGTCGCGCTAATAAAATAGCCAAGCTTTTATGTAAATAATGCTAGTCTAGAAGATTCTACCCCTATTTCTATATTATATTTAAATAGATTATATCCCGCAGCTGTTTCCTAACACCGTAATAGATCCTTATACCCTCTAAATAGCTCTATTAGCAGCGCTGCATATACCACTATCTACTCCCAAGCGTAAAAAACACCCTAATATAATACGCGATTAATATTTTAAAATCTATACTCTATTAAACCATACTAGATAGACCCCTAAATATATTATAAAAAAGCTTAATCTATTACTATATTAGATTTATTATAGCTTTCACTACCAACTAACCCCCTAAAAGTAATATACTAGACGGAAATCTATTATTAATATACCATACTAAGCTTATTTAGTTAAATTTATAATATCTTCTAAATATACATATTATATATAATTTATCGACGTAGTATTTAAGCTTAGGTAGGATATATCTAAAAGTATAATCTAATAAATATTAGTAAAAGAAGGTAAGCTAACTATCTATAAGTATCTCTCTAATTTCTACTAACAAATCCCTAGGGTATTATTAGAGAGTTGCTTATAAACGCCCTATTATTATTAAAGAAACCTACTAAGCTCAATTAAAATAGGCTAAAGAGTATAGATATTAAACTAAGTAATAATAGGATACTATATTATAGACTAATAAGATATAGGTAATAAATAGAATATATATAAAGATCTATATTATAAGACACGCTAGCGAAGAAAACAACCTTAACTATTTAAATATAAGGGAGGCCTATAGGAAAGGATAGATATTCTAAGGATATTTTTTAGGCAGATTAGGCAAAGGTCCCTACTTATTTTAGAAGAAGGAATAGGTATATAAGCTATTTTCTATATAATTTTACTAGGAAATAGATCTAAATATAAGCTAATTCTCTACTTCTACTAGGGATCTATTAATAAAGAATCCTACTATAAACATACTATACTTCTAATTTATAGGTGGACTCGTCTATATCTGGAGCTTTATCTTATATAAGATAGAGCTCCTAGCTATTCTATATAATATATAAAGGAGGAGTTATAAGAGCGCGGTATATATCTTATTAAATAGCTACTATACTCCCCTAATTTAAATCCTATTAAAAAGGTCTAGGATTAGATAAAGAAATATATAAATCTATAGTATAGTAATATAGATAAGCTCAGCTATAATTAGCTACGCGTAGTAGTAAGGGAGGCATAGGATATAGTACTAGACAGCTTTTTAAATAAGTAAATTATAATAATAGGGGAGCGCTATAAGGTAGTTATTTAAGCTAATAGTATATATATAGGATGGTAATTTAGAAAATTCTAGAAACATGTAAATATACGAATATTTCACTAGGGCCGCGTGGCTGCGCTACGAATAGATTCGCCTGTAGCGGTGTAGGCGGGGCACGGGCGGACCACATTCCCGGAAGCTGTCCAATTTCCTTTTTCAACAACGGCAGCTGAATGTTTCTACCCCAACTCTCAGATAGAGACGCTACCCCTGATGTTCTGGACTAAACCTAGACCATTATGTGTTCATAAGAGCGTGTGCATTGGATGAAATGCAGGCTTGCCTTGCCTTTTGAGGAACCCGGTGATCGGCGCACGACCCATCTTCTGCAAGGGTGTGACGACAGAACGCCGAGACGATACCCTGGCTAGCGAAGCTGGCTGTGCTTGGATGGGATTAGTCTCTGACTCTCTGCCCACAGGAACCGTTACAACCCAGCCGGTATCGTGAGGCTCCATCCCGTGTCCCCATCACCTTTTACGCAATACCACGTTTTATTTGGCAGCTAGATTGGCACAACTGGCTTATCTCGACGTCTTCTCTAGAGAAAGCTAAAGGCCCTATGCTGCTATAGTTCCAACAATCTCTAGGCCTAGTACCCGCTCTGGAGGGAAATGGCTGTGCCCTGAAAGTGTCCTCTAATTGATACAATCGGTCCCGGTTTTAAGACATGCGGCTATCATATGGGTCGTGCAAAATGATGACAATACCTTTCCACCGGACAAGATGTGCTTGAGATTAGAAAGGTCAACCTTGTTGCACAACCTAGACCGCTGCCTCCCGAACTAGGCACTTAATGAAGGCGTGCGAACGTCAACGCAGCCGAAGCGTGACCAACCGGGACATGCCTCTAGAGACCTTACACGCCAATTTTGGCTTTATATTCCGGGGACAACCTTCGATTTGTAAAGCGAGATAGATATTGGCACACCTTCGGCTCTTATAAACTGAACTTCAAAATTGAAAACTTGGTTTTGGCAACTGTTCTAGCATTCTGAACACCACTCGATTTTGGAGTCTCGTACCCTAAAGCTTTAAATCTACTACTATGACTGCTCCAAACATGACCTACCATACCAATCGGATTCACGTTTATTCCGATTATTCTATCCCAATACAAAGCGGTACCTTCAAGATAACGGATTTCAGCATTACAGATGGTCAAGATCCTGATGGGCACATCTCTAAGGATTCGGTCTATGAATGGGACGGCTCATTCGCCTTCGTCATTGGAAGGAAAAGCTCAAGTGATGTTGCCAATTGGTTTAGCGCCAAGATCAAGGCGTCCGAAAACAATTTCGGTTATGAACCCAAAGCACTCAACTTCGCCCTGATAGGAAACTTGCACTTGACTGTCAAGACTGGCACCAGCACCATCAATTTCGACTTTGACAACTTCTGTTTCGCTCAAGGCCACCAGCTGGTCTATAACCCTTGGTGGGTTGGTATTCCTGGGGGCAACCACGTTACTTGGAGCGTGGAAACCTTAGACAAAAGTGGGGCACACATGTGAAAATTTGAGACAAATACTACTGTCGTTGACAGGGTCCATTTTACCTTTACTTCACCTCATACGGTGCACGAGCAAAAGTGAGGAAGTCATGACAGCTAAGGAGGTGTCACATTGACGAGAAATGTGGTCCATCTTGGGTTTCTGTGACGGAGGAAAGACAGACTAGCGCAATTACCTTAACATTTTGTCACATCTGTACATACATGCGCTTGACAAGACCCATGTAGCATGCAAGGAATATCTCCATCCATCCGTTTACCTGAACATGATCGGCCAAGCCTCCTCATCACCTCAGCTCTATGAGGACCTGACGTCTTCTCATACCTACGCTCAAAGGGGTTAGCCTACACTTAGAGCCGGAGAGATCCGCTAATGCTATTCTTCAGCCAGCCACAATTTCAGCACTTTCCACCAATTAGTACACAGCATTCGCTCTGCTATTGCATTGTTGCGTGAAGGCACTTGCAGATCAGTCCATCAAGTCTGATAGTGGGTAACATTATCTCTCAGCTTTGGGGTATATGCCCAACGATCAAACAGCTAACTTGTGCTCGCAGGGAGAACATACCATCGTCTCGTGATACATGACTTACGAATATAGTCATCGGTACTTCGCTCGGGCTTCAGTCCAGATCCTTTTCCGGACTACAGACGCTGCTGTCTCGAGGATTGCCAGCATTTGCCAAAATGGCGTTGGTTTATTCCACGAATAATCAAGTTGATGCCACGAGGCTAAAAGAGGATTACCTCATGTGGCAATTTCCTGGAGGGCCACTTATCGAGCCCCTTCCCCAGATCATCCACTGTCTCTTCTTCCCAGCGTACGAGCTGTACTGATAGTCATGTTCCGGAAAAATCGAATATAATTATCAGGGACTGGAGGTCCAAGGCTATGATAATGGAGAAATGGTAAAGTGGACGGGTTGGTAATGCTGCCATACCCTCCATCCCCAACATGTTAGGATGAATCAAGGGCCCAATGATAATGGGGTTATCAAATTGATTGGCACAGGCAAATCGGGGAGCAGGAGTTCGAAGATGAGCAATTGGAAGAAGATATGATTAACTGCACATCTGCATCCGTCCCCACGGTCGTACGGGGTGTTTCCTCCTCAGATCGCTCACCACTAGAGAGCTTAGCTCTCCGGCGGACGTCAGAGCAACAGTCAGCGGTCAAAGACCATGAGATTGATCAATCGCACCAAATGTACTAGAAGGTGCTATCTAACGTAAGATTTTGTACGCGGATTTACACTAATGTGATAGCGCTCAGCTTTGCATACTGAGGCTAGAACAATCTTCAGACTTGCGAGCTGAGAATTAAGCGAGGCTCTTCCATCGTAGAGCGGGGTAAACACCCAATTCAGCCAGCCACAACATATTTGGGCAATGATGTCAATGAGCTGAATGTTTAGCTCTATCAACACTGCAGGTTATCCCGGCGACGGCGCATTTGACTGGGTTATACTAATTCCAAGTGTGTGGTGCAACTGACCGAGGCATCAATTGAGTATGATGCAATTGAAGCTTTTCCAAAGGTGTTGTAGAAGGCTTCTGATGCAGTCTAGCCCTACGAAGGTCTTTCCATATTGTTGGGAGGTCTATTGGAACCGTTATGCCCCGGGGTGCAGCACAGACGCCATAGGTGTATGTGCATTTCGGGCAGAACGTTGACATCCGACAAAGTTGGTGAATACATGGCTTGACCGGATTGAAGCTGGTTCGAGTTCAAGGCCAGAAAGGTTCATCAGCTCCCGTAAGTCTTCCCGTTCCTCTCCGGCTGCGTGTGCGTGGTACGGCCAGCTGAACAACTGGTATATTTGCACTAATGCAAGCCTGAGAACAACGGACATGCTAAGGGACTGCTCATCGGGCAATATTAAGCGCCCCTCGATGAGAGAGCGCCGAGTTTACTAACTCACCTTGAAGACCTAGCGCTTGGTCGAGATGATCTAATCACGCTCTCTCTCCTGTTTTGACGATTTCGGGTTGCTGTACGCTCGTCAGAAAAGCTATCAATTAAGAAAACCCAAAGTTTGATCAAGGTCTTCTTTTTCCTCTACAGTGCGCCTGTTTAGCCCTTACACACGAAAGCGATTGCCCAAGACTGCTAATATCAGAAAAATTTCACCAACAATGCTGGGAATGTGGAAGCTTGCTATCTCATTGCCCTTACTATTAATCAATTCCGCCGTCGCCACGGACGGACAAGAAGTCAGCCAGAATGTGTTGGATATCGCAGACAATTGGACCTTGCTGGGATATCCTCAAGTCAATTGCTCGGGTGATCCAGCCAAAGTAAGCTCAAGCGGCGTTCACAGCTGCAATGCGATTGGCGAGGTATCAGTCAAGTCATTTGCCTTCCTAGGCCCCGCAACATTGAAGGTCTGCATGTGGCGAGACGACGAATGTCCCGTCTTATCTTTTAGCGGGTCATCAGCTGGTAGCGATATCATTCAATGCAATACATTAGTTTTGAATTTGGCGACAGCTTTCACTGTTATCAACAAAACAACAACACCGTATTGTGTGGATCTGTAAGACTTGCGTGTTCACGTTCCTCAAGCAATACGCTAATGCCTTATCAGTCTCGACAACGAAGTGTACACCGAGCTTTGATTCGCGGGTTCAGTAGGAGCGCTTGAACGTCAAGGAGTATTGGGTCCACATGGTGAGGAACAACAGGTTGTCCATATCAACGATTCTATGAACTGCATCAAGCTCTCCATCGTGAATCGTGCGACATCTCTCCGTACACTAAGAATAACGTGACCTGCCTTGTTGAAAATGGATTCTTTCCCCCCGAAAGTCCCCTTCGCCGGACTCACATAATGAATCATCCTACAAGGGACCAGGAACTGTGCACGGTGAACTAGACAGAGAGAAATCCAACCCTGTAGAAAAGAACGATTCAGCTCTCGATCTCTAAGGTCCAATGACCATCCCGGCATGGAGTATTGCATCACCTTGATACTAACATCTGCAAGAAACTCGTACAGAGCTGCGGCTAGCAGGCATTTCAAGAAACTGTACCCACGGCGAACCTATCAATTCTCTCGAGTGAAGGGGGATCTCCGTGCCATGTATCTCATATAGGCTTTCTTCCAATTCTGTCAGACCTCGTCTCATTTCCCTTGAATCTGGATTGCTCTCCCTTGGGCCTTGCCCTGCTTCCCTCTTGGTGTTCAAAGAATCCGATGCTTGAGAAAAGTGCCTCCGAGTTATGTTCCGAGCTATTTTTATTCATTTATGCTACCGTACTGAGGTGGTTATTTCCTTTTTTTTCATAATTTCTCTTAGCAGACAAAGACATTATTTCGTGTTAAAATCTGGGGTAAAAGCAATTGTCGAGCTAAGGCTCGACGATTATGGTGCCTGAACGACTTCACTGCAACGCCACACCATACTTAAAATGCCACAGCTTTCTCAATATGTTAGAATGTCAAGTATTGCCAACCCGCCCTGCAAGTTTGATTTCTTATTATACCAGCCGTTTAGAGGGAAAAGTTACACGGCTGCTTGATAATTAATCAAGATCCTAAGGTCCTTCCGCCGCTCCATGCTCGAGTGATGTCCACCTCGCCTTTATGCCGCCTGTTCAATACCTGGCGAAAGAAGGCCAGATAGGGGTAGGAGGAGCGGGCAAGGACGTGAGGATAGCAGGGTAGGGGAAGCTACCTACTGGAGGGGAAGAGAAGGTGTTGTACGGGATACCATACCAGTAGCACATGGTATGCTACAATTAAGTGGATTGGGGGAGTAGGGGAGCGAGCCAGTCCTCATTAAGAGAACGTTTCTCTGGTTTCCTTGTCAAATGCTTATGGGGAAAGTCGGAACCTTGGCCCATGTCTTGGGAAGGCTTGTTTGCTGCAACGGTGGATGTATCTTGTATTTATCATTTGCGCAAGCCGGGCCGTTTTAGCGGCGCCCTGGGCATCCGAGTAAAACCCTTATTTAGCCGGGGTATGGGTGTAAATTTCCCCATATTTTAGCGAGCTTTTAAAACCTCTGCTCTTCTTGCTCTTTTACTATCAACTTCCCTCGTCCTCATTTCGTCTCTATAGCAATCGTTACGTAGCGGTAGCTGGTACAATGAAAATAATCAAAGTTCCAGCCACTTCGGCCAATCTTGGATCCGGTTTTGACGTTCTTGGTCTTGCCCTCAGGTCCGCACCGTCAGCCTCTCAAGGATTCGGCATCTTACTTGAGCTACAAATAGAAGAGTTGTGTCAAGAAAGCTTGAGCTCGGCTCCATGGAATTGCGAACTCATATGCCAAGGCGAGGGTTCGGAATTACTGAGCTCTTTGGTCCATGAGAATTTGGTCACTCAAGTTGCGCTCTATGTACTACGTTGCCATGGAAAACAAGCCTTTCCTTCTGCTACTAGAGTAAGATTGATCACAGCAATCCCACTCTCGCGAGGTCTAGGATCCTCAGCTGCGGCTATAGTTGCTGGAGTAATGCTGGGCAGCGAAGCAGGCCATCTGGGTCTATCTAAGGAAAGGATGTTTGACTACTGCCTAATGATTGAGCGTCATCCCGATAACATCGCCCCTGCTCTCTTTGGCGGCTTGATCGGAGCATTTATGGATACTGCCTGTATAAAGATACCGCTAAGCGAGGTCTTACCTAAGCTTTCTGGAGATACAGACACTAGCCTCTTACCAATTCATAAGCCGCCTCTAGAGATTGGATGCTACCACCATTACCAGCTCAATTCAGATATTAAGGCTGTTATAGTCGTTCCTGCTTATCATTCGGAAACGGCGGAGGCAAGAAGCCAGCTACCACATAGCTACACCCGCGAGGACGTTGTATTCAATATCCAGCGTTGCGCTTTACTTCCCGTTCTACTTGGCGAGAAACCTTTACGTGCGGCGAAAATCTCAGAAGCAATGCGAGACCGGCTCCATCAACCCTATCGGACTAACTTAGTCCCAGGGTTGAGTGAGGTGCTAATAGAGCTTCGATATGACAAGTACCCTGGGCTTCTTGGAACTTGCCTTAGTGGTGCCGGGCCATCTGTAGTAGCATTGGCAACCGAGAATTTCGAGACGATAGCCCAAGCTATCATTACAATACTATCGGAAGCCCAGGATGTTCGTTACGATTGGCAGGTCTTTGAGCTAGATTCAGACGGAGCCACTTGTTATAACACAAATTAAGACTTCTGTCACGTCGGAGAGAGTGAATCAAGGCTCGTTGGATGATAACGAGCTTATGGCTCGAAGACTTGATGCATTGCCTTCTGAATATGTCACGATTGCTGATTTTGAAGCGTCAACGGTGGACGACCCTTCTCGACTAAGTACGAGACGCTCCAGCAAGCTCTGCATTAGTTAGTGACCTTTAGATTTCCGAAGTCAAGAAAAAGAAGGATGTTTAAATAGACATGTCTACTCTATGAGGGCAAGAATCAATCTATCAAGGACTGTGCATCGCTCTTATTAATGAAGAGTCACGTATCAAATAAAAGAGGAAAGGCGCATCGTTGGTGTTAAACTTCGGCTTCAGGAACTCTTCATAGACCATCTGAAACCGCATTGTGAGGTACTCGTCGATAATGTGAGGATTCTCTTGAACTTGCTGACGAGCAATCTGCATACGCTGATTCTCGGTAGCAGCATTGAAACAGTCATCTTTCGCAGGCATATGGTCAAAGAGATCTGGCCAGTGGTGATCAGCAGCACTAAGTGTACAGAACATAGCTGGAAGAGGACGACTTCAAATGATTGCATCCAGCTGTTTGCTTTTGTCAATCCAATAGGGCCGCGTACCCTAAGATTAGAAAACCTCCGAGCAATGATTTCAGATCGACGTAGGTCAGGGTTATCAAGAAGCTCTTCTAATACATCAAAGGTGATGTCTTTGTCAGAGCTCTTCTTCCACATCCAGTGGCTTGACCTTTCAGACTGGTGGCGTAGCTTAGTGTTGAGTACCCAATAGCGAAACTCCAGGAAACGCCAATTCCTAGAAGTGCATAATGTAGACCAATACTTCTTACACTTGTTCGTGGGTTCGAACCGTCAATAGCCTGGCTTCCACCGTGGTGCTGTAGCAAGGAGTTTGTTTCGGAAGGTTTGCCGGGTTGCCAAGCATAAATTATTCGACTGACTTTTCCCAGCATTGTATTTTGCCCACATATTGATTTTATTGTTATGATGGCGGGGATAAAGCGAAAACAAGCATTTGAGACAAAGTCTCAACCTGGAAATATCCAGAAGAAGCATAAGAAAGAGGAAAGCCGCAAATTATCAAAACCCTTGGAACCTCTTGAGGCGGAGACCGATTCGGACCCCATAATAGAGTCGGATACTACGTCTCAAAGCGGTGAGGATGACGGAGTCAGCTGGCCCTCGGATGATCAAGGTGGGGATGGCCAAAAGGAGGTAGAACTGTGGGAAGGTTCCTCAGAGGAGGACGGTGGGGTTGAACCGCCAGGGGTTGATACCGATTCAGTGATTGCACCCCAAGGAAAGCCCAAGTCTAAGTCTATCGATGAGACAGGCACTGGTAATATTGCCTAGTGTGCATGGAGATGTCGAAGCTTACTGACGTGTCGCTAGGATCTTCCAAGGAGGCTCATGCAAAGCAGAAAGTCGAAAGACAAGAGCGCAAAGCGGCCAAACCGAACGCAGACTCGATAGCGAAATCGAAGAAACTCTGGGAACGGCTACGAAGGAAGTCTCATGTGCCACGGGAAGAGCGAAAGATCCTGGTTGCGGAGCTTTTCGATATCATCACTGGGCGAGTCAACGATTTCGTCTTCAAGCACGACTCAGTCCGGGTGATTCAGACCGCTCTCAAATATGCCAATGTCGATCAGCGCAAGTCAATAGCCAGGGAACTTAAAGGCGAATACAAAACATTGGCACAGAGTAAATACGCCAAATTTCTCATTGGCAAGATGCTCGTGCATGGGGACTATGAGACAAGAGATCTAGTCGTACCAGAATTCTATGGTCATATTCGACGGATGATGAAGCACCCTGAAGCCTCTTGGATTGTCGACGATATTTACCGTGGTATTGCAACTACATCTCAAAAAGCTAACATGCTACGAGAATGGTATGGCGCGGAGTACGCTCTATTCAGCTCGAAGGAGCCTGGAACAGTATCGGCAAATCTGAAAGAGTTGCTGACCGAGCATCCAGAGAAAAGGACGCCGATAATGCGATCACTACTGGAGCTGATCAATTTGCTGGTACAAAAGAAGACTACAGGATTCACAATGCTGCATGATGCCATGCTTCAGTATTTTCTGAATGTGCAGCATGGAAGTGAGGAGATGACTGAATTTATTGAACTTCTTAAAGGCGATGAAGAGGGCGATCTGCTGAAGAATTTGGCATTCACGAAGTCAGGCGCTCGTCTGGTTTGTTTAGCTCTTGCGCACGGCAATGCCAAAGACCGGAAGCATATCCTAAGGATATACAAGGAGACAATGCAAACTATGGCGTACGATACGCATGGACACAAAGTTCTGTTGGCAGTTTACGATATCATTGATGATACCGTTCTGGTCTCAAAATCTGTTTTCACCGAACTAGTTGGGAAAGATCCTAAGTCTGAGAGCCAGCAACAAGATTTATTGGCAGCTGCAACGCATCTAAATGCTCGGATTCCACTCTTATACCCATTTTGCGGTAAAGCTAAAGCCATTGTACCAAGTGATGATCTTGAGTTATTGGACGAGGTGCACAGAATACGCACTTCAACATCGAAGAAGGATCCGGAAGTAAGGCGCAAAGAGCTCGTTGCTTCATTATCGCCAGCTCTCTTATCACTGATAGTTGTTAACCCTAAGGAGCTAGTGTCTACCAGCTTTGGTTGTCAATTTGTCACAGAGGTGATACTTGGATCACCTGGGGGCCGTGAGCCAGCTTTGAGAGCACTTGCAACACTCACTACTGGCGATGCAGAGACCAGAGATTTCTTAGAACAGCCTGCTGCAGGCCGGATGCTTAAGACTCTTGTTCTAGGCGGACGATTCAACCCCACAACCAAGGCTATTGATCCTGTTGATTCACCTCTAGGATTTCACAACGTTTTCTACGAGGCCATAAAGCATGACATAGTCAACTGGGCCATCGGTGACAACTCTTTTGTCGTAGTTGGGTTATTGGAAGCGCCCGGGTTCTCAGGGGCAGACGAACTTTTGAAGATATTGAAGAAAGCGGGAAATAGGCAGAGGCTCGTTGAAGTGGGTGGCTCGTCAGGGATGGGCCAGACCGAGTTAAAGAAGAAGAAGAAGAAAGGGAACACTGGGATGCGTCAACAAGAACCTCCAGCTCCAGCTGGAAATAAAGGAACCCAGATTCTCTTAAAAAAGCTAGACACCATGTAATGAAAAGCCGTCATTGACCTTCTTGTGTGTTCATTCACATGTACTTCGAGAGAGTAGCATTCCAGAAGGTCTTTACGCAAGGGGGCCTCCTGGCCAAGATATAATGCTCGCTTCTTGCTTATGATCATCACCATCATATCTCTCAAGTTGAGCAATAGGTATTCTCGCTATTTTCCTTGAATAGTCATGGACCCGCGTGAGCATTGATTGCCGCAAGACCGTAAAGCCAGTATCCACAGACTGCATCTAAGTCGCTTTATCTTACACTTCAATTCCCTCTCTGTTCCGATCAATTCAAAACGTACGGTAGAGCCAGTGCTTGAGACTGGAACCTCCATCAGTTGAGTGACGGGAATTCCTCCCATATCGTGTGTCACAATTTGCTTATCTTCGACCAACCCCCAATTGGGAAGAAATCAGCCCCTGCCCCTATGTAAAGACCCAATCGTCCATCTTTCTGGCAAGTTTTTCCAATGCAGATACCTGCACATTATAGAAAACAGAGCACATCTCTCCTGCCCGAAAAGTACATGGGCCGTTGTTGGTGATGCTAGCGAGCCGTGCATACATTCGCCACGGGTCCAGCTTTGACCATCTCGGCTACTAAACACGGCACTCTTTTCTTCATATAATTGCTTTTCCTATGCCATCAACTGAAATTTTGGAATGTGGAGAGATGATGGTATATGTGTTGGGCGTTGGACAGGGGTGCCTTGTACATGCGTCGCTTCAATCTCTGATAAGGCCGGCTGCGCCGTGAGTCCCGCGGCCGTAGCTGATTTAGAATTATGGGCGTGCTTTAGGTGCATTAGGCCAGGGATTCCAGGGGCCATGGTGGGGCCGGCGCTTCAGAATTCTGAATTCAGACTTCAGACTTGGTTTTACGCTGGTGCTCGCTCTGCAACGTCTTTTTCTCTCGTATACTTGCCCGTTTTCAACACCAATATTGTTGGCGGCCTGTGTTCCTCTTCCCATATACAGCAAACGGAAGCGAACATCTCTGCCTCTGCCGTGTACGGAGAAATTCAGCCATTCATATCGTCTCCTCAATCATGAAGCTTGCATGGGGTCCCTACCCGTCCGACTGTGCAATGTCGCCTTGCGCTTGTTAGCATGCACGAGCAATAATACTCACCTTACGAGGCCAATGCGCTATAGCCGTTCAAGATGCAGGTCCTTTCGAGTCCACATGTGCCAATCGCTGCTCTTTCTCCTACCCTCACCAATCCTGACATGATACTTCCCCACGATTCATCTTCCGAAGATTCTGCCCCTTCCACCCCCCGAAGACCTCAACGCATACCCTCTCCACCAACGTTTGAGAATGGGCATAACCGATCTGGTTCAGCACCTGACGATAAGCCTCGAGTGAAACCTACCATGTACAGTCCCTTCCGCAACGGACTCCTGCGCCGTCATGATGGATCCACGAGGCTGAGATCGAGTTCCGAGAATAGGGATAAACGAGATCAGTCTCGCTTCTCCTACCAACCAGAAAACGGCGATCCATTGGCCTCGTCTCCAATACTCCCCGAGCACTACGATGGCACTGAGCAAAAAAGTTACGCGGAGACTGCCATGGAGGATTACGATCATGTCGAGACAAGGGATAGTATATATAATACGCCATCTATACTAGAGGAGGATGAAAATGATCCAAACTCGCATGCTGCTATGACTAAGAGGGCAGAAGAGATCCTCGCCAATGCGAAAAAGCGACTTACAGTAAGCTCAGACGATGTGATGGAAGTTGGAGTCCTTTTGTTAACAAGCATTAGACCATGGAGGGCAACCTCAGCCGGGCCCGAAGTACACTCGACAAGCGGCCCTCATCCTCAATGTCATCTTTCGCACACCGCAATGCTGAACCGGTCTCGCTTTATACTATACCATCAAAGAGCAGACTCCCAGGCACCTTCTCACCCGCTAAACATCGTCAACCTAATGGACCAGCGGTCGACGAGAGCAAACCAGGACATTCACGGGTCTTCAGCGAAACGTCAGTGCCCTCTTCTCTGGCTACTACATTACCAGATGGGCAGCCCCCTGGAGAGGAGGACTCGAAGGGTGCAGGGGCAAACGGCGCAGACGCTGCTTCGAGAGAACGACACTCTGAGCCTAGCCGTAATTGGTTTTGGAACGGTTTAACACGCAATACGAGCCTGAATCACGCCGGACGGCACAATAATGGACTACAACCACTTAATGAAGATGGCCCTGCGCCGGAATCTTTCGAGGAACCAGCCGCCCAGCATGAGGACGTCGAAGAGGACGTTACTGTCGATCCCTCGTCTCCCAAAGCAGCTACCATTGAAGTTCATACTCCTCCTACGAATGGGCTCGCTCGTGCTCGCTCCACTACGCAAATGCATGAACTTCGTGAGCAAATGCAGGATCTGAAAGGCAAGATATCAACACTGAAACAAAGAGCGCGGGAAGACACTCTAAAGAGACGGAGTCTCCAGAGTCTGCGCACACCGAGTCCATTCACTGCTGCTGAACAGTGGTATATGGGGGCACCTTCAGCAGAAAGCAGCCAGTCAGCACCTGGGTCGGGCCTTGCCGAGGTTTCGTGCGCCCCTCCAAGTGCCGAAGAAGAGCGCCCAGCGGTCAAAAAAGAGCCGTTGAATGATAGCCCGCAGGATTCCGGGCATGCTTCGCCTGTCGTTGAGCAAGATTCATATATAACGAATGGGTCTACAGCACAGCGCTCAGACATGGAATCAGAGCCTAATTTAGGAGACGAAGCAGGAATAGGAGACTTGCAGGTTAAGGCCAAGAGCGGTAACGGGTACCCCAGCAAGAAGAAGCGCCTCGTGCTGATCGATGAACCCTTGCCCGTAGACCAAAACCATGAGTTACCCAGTGAGGCAGTCTATGAAGAGCCCACACCAGCAGACGAAGAAGCTATGACTGAGGGGGTTGATAATCCAGAAGACAGTCTGTATGGAGATGAGGATTATCATGATACACATACGTCGCCGATTGTGGAAAGACATGAGGATCGACCAGACGCCTTCGATTACGAGCACTTCATGCTGCATAGTGCCCTGGGGAGCTACAGCGGAATAGGGATGAGGCGGAGTAGTACTCGAAGGGATCGCTCTAGCAGCCTAAGCTCGGGGTCCTCGGTTGAGACAACTAAGCCCAGGAATTCCATGGGCGAAAAACCTGTGGAGCTAGCTTTGGTTGGGGATAACATGGCGAACGGGGGACATGGGAGACAGAACAGTATTGAATCTGTATCAACAGTTAATACATTTGCCACGGCTGTTGAAGACAAAGAGTCAGAGGCTTCGGAAGTCTCAGACGCAGTTCAAGAAGAGCCGACGCCTCGACAAAAGGTTGAATTTCCCAGGAACAGGGCTGATCGAATCCGTCCAGAGCCAAGGGCACGCAACTCTTTCCGCAATCGAAAGCATATCACAACGGCACAGAAAGGGTGGCCGAGCAGCGCTTCACCAAAGACATCGCCCGTGGAGAAGCCTACATCCGTGCAAGCGCTGGATGTGCTCGGATATCTATCTTCACTGGCTCCTAAGGTGGAAGGAGCACAAGCGGAACCGCTGAGCCTTGGTGAAAAGGACAAAGAGATGGTGGAGAGAGTGGTGCAAAGTCTATCGAAGCTCTGTATCCATATGCACACACTAGGTCCGGAAGGCAGCAAATATGAAGCACGAGTATTCCGCAGGAAACTTGATGCAGCACGCAGGATTCTGGACGGCGAAATGAACGGCGAAGCGTTCTAAAGGATTTATCTGAACAGAAGGATCCAGGAGCTTCCAAGGATGGAGATACCATGCACAGTGGGGTGGATAAAATCTATTGTAATCTTTTTCTGTATTAGCTATCTATGACTGATGCAGCGGCAGATGTTGGAAAAGTCGTTTTCGATACCCAAGTTGATTATTTGGTGCACGATTTTGGGTTGCTTCAAGGGCGAAGGATGATACGAATTTCTTTCCATCCCATCAGTTGGGTCAGCGGTTAGCATGGCGGAATCGTCCTCACCATATATTATATACCATATATTCTCCAATAAAGCAACGAATATGATTCTATTTAACTTTCGATCCTTTGTCTGCTCGCCGAGAATGAGATTCGACCGATTGTGGCCCCCTTGGCAGGGTTATTAAGGTAATTAGTTGACGCATGCCGAGAACAACGTTTTCGGATTTTGCCTGTGAAGAGATTCTCATCCTTCTAGAAGTAAGGTAAGGTTCGGGTGTTGTGCATAGGCCATGCGGTGCCAGAACTCAACATCCCGGCACATCGTAATTTCGCAAACTGTACTAAAAGGGAAAAACACGGAGCAAGCTCCGGGAAGTTAATCCTCCCGAAAGAGATCAAACGCTCCACATTTCCATTGCGACATGATCCCTGTAAGAAACTGGGTTGGAGGTGTCATGGTGAGTTATATGAAAAAACATACATCGCGCAAGACGTGAGACTTCAGGGAAGGTACTTCTATGAACACGAGTTTTGGATGCATGGCCGAGGTCCCTGAAAGAGCAAGGCTGATGTACCTTACCGTACTTATGCACCTAAGATTACCTTAGCGAAATCTTGTTAGGCTGTCGATTGGAGTGAGATTGCTTTCTGTGGCGTTATGGGCTTGCCCTACCTTGCCCTACCTTACCCTAAGGGGTCCCGATCTTCTCCAGATAGACCCTGAATCGACCCTAAACCCTGCCCCGAAGGACCGAGAACCGTGCATCAACGACTCTAACCACCACCAAATTATCGTGTCATCATCACTCCGCAAAGCAACATGTCCCCCTCTACAACGGTTGCATTGCTCATACATCTGCCTGTCAAACGCCAATCACCCCTCTCTCTCAATATTGCTCAGGTCATGGAGCCCTCCCTCTGCAGCAACCCCCAAGAAGCACTCTGCAAATGGGTTGACACCACCAACACTCTGATCCCCACATCATGACTATTGATTGCCGCCATAACCTTCCTTCTTTATTATCTTAGCCCCATCCTACGACGATTGGCCCCAATCGTCTAGCCTTCTTCCCTGTCAATCTCATTTCCTGCTGTGGCCTAGCCATCTGCTGTGCTCTTTACCTTATGCCTATGTCGTAAATAAGGGCCTGGACTAGCCCGACCTCTTTCTATGCAACCTTCACATCATGCTGCTCTTGATTTCTATGACTCTCTTTTAATTTTTGACCATATTTGTCCATTTGCCATTGAAAATTTGCCCGCTATGTCGCGAAGGGTCTTTGACGTGGGCCTGGATATAGGCCGGATACGCAATGGCCTTAAACATAACAAAGAGAACAAGCGCAGCAAAAGCTACCGCTCCACAACTACCGCCAAAGACGATACTTATATAAATGATACACCACTTCCAAATGGCCACAATGCCTTGGTTCCGACTATAAAACACAAGAAAAGCAGTCCTACAATATCTGAGCGGCGCGAATTGGGCAATGATTTAGATCCTGGGACCGTCATTCTTCCTTCGCCGAACCAAGACGAGACCCGCAGCTTTCCACTTCCTCCCTCGCATCGAGCCACGCCTGACGTTCAGCTCGATGTCCAGCAAGAGCGCACCTTATATTCCTCCCAACTATCCCAACACAATGACAGTCCAACACAGGCGCAGCCATCGGATTATACAAACAGACATAGTGACACGGCAAATTTCGACCTCAAACCACCTCCGCCCAACACCAAAGTCAAGAATATTGATATACTTTCTGAACAGCTTTTCTCGGGCGAGCATTTACGCGTTATACTCAAAGAGCCATCCTTCTTCCTTCGATTCACCGCCTTCCTGAACCGCTATAAACCTTACCTAGCTCCAGTATTAGTACGATATCTTGAGGCGCAGAAGGCAATCAAAGCTGTGGAATACGCGAACGCTTTGGCAGAAACGATAAAGGCTGGCCAGGGGGAGCATGCAAGTCCATGTCCTGCGGCATCCGTTGATCCGAGGTTCGAATCCAGATTGAAGAGATCATTTGATTCTCTGGTCAATGAGGCGTTACCATCATATATCACCAATTGTCTAACGAAGGTGGTCACAGAAAGTATGGTCAGGGAAATAACGGGTACCGGCATGCCCGTTATGCGTGAGCTGGTTGGAGGGTTAGCCGAAGTCTTCTGTTTGGCAGATCCAGGTCTCAAAGACTGCCCCATCGTCTACGCCAGCGAGGAGTTCTACCGAACAACACGGTATGCGCGAGATGATGTCTTGGGGAACAATTGTCGATTTCTACAAGGACCCAAAACAAATCGAACCGCAATTGCTCGAATCCGTACAGCAATCAAAAATGGACAAGAAGTATGCGAAACGGTACTCAATTATCGAAGAGACGGGACCCCTTTCATGAACCTCCTCCTCACAGCTCCCCTCTACGACAACCGTGGCGCAGTCCGCTACTTCATCGGCGCTCAAATTGATGTCTCAGGCCTCATCGAAGACGGCCGGGGCTTGGACTCCTTCGAACAGTACCTCTCAGAAAATCGACCCAACCGCAACCGCGATAGCGACCAATCAGACGAAACATTCAATTCTAAACATCTCCGTATTCTCAATGAGTTTTCTCAGATGCTCTCCATGGACGAATCCTCCCTCTTCACCCGCCACAGCCGCGAAAGCTCAGCGGCCGATAACGCCTCCAGCGTGAGTCATCCTGCGCGAGGTACTCCGGCGCGTAGCGAACCAAGTCAACGGCGACCGCGTCGCGTCCTTGGCACCGAGGACGATTCTGATGAGAGAGAGAGAAACACTTGGGCACTCTCTTCTGTAGGCCCTTCTGGGAAACTACCAGGTGTATATCAAAATGTGCGTCCTTCACCCCCACATCGTCCCCCACACGCAATTCCCCCCACACTCCTCACCCCTGTCTACACACCATCGCCTACTACATACACCTATCCACGGCGCTCCCTTCCCTCCTCCAACCCACAACTAACTTATGTATCTCAGTACCTCCTCGTCCGGCCCCACCCCTCCCTCCGTATCATCTTCGTCTCCCCCGCCCTCCGTATACCCGGCCTCCTCCAATCCCCCTTCCTCTCCCGCATCGGCGGTCCACCTCACGTCCGCAACGGCCTCGCAGAAGCTTTCGAGCAAGGCGCCGCTGTCACAGCAAAAGTAACATGGTTACCCCAAGGCCGACCAGCCCCTACCAGCGAAGAAGCTGAGAATGGATCCGGATCTGTAAACGGATATGAAAACTCAAGACCAGGTAGCAGTAAAGGAGCAGGAAGTGGTCCTCGAAGTCCCATGTTCAGTGACGGCCAAGCCAAAACGAGATATATATCCTGCACGCCCTTACTCGGATCCGACGACCAAGTCGGCGTATGGATGGTCGTGATGGTAGAAAACGAAACTGTCACTGGCTCTTTAGCATCCCGCACCGCTGCCTTAAACCGCACCTAC
The DNA here is from genome assembly GCA_947623385.2 of Cladonia squamosa. Lineage (NCBI taxonomy): Eukaryota > Fungi > Ascomycota > Lecanoromycetes > Lecanorales > Cladoniaceae > Cladonia > Cladonia squamosa. Next base: position 944,381 of record OX392384.1, read on the forward strand.
ACGAATCACACCACCCATACGAACGATAGCCCCATCCCACAAATGCCTCGAACGCCAGAAGCATTCCAATCCCAACAACATCAACCCCAATATCCAAACCATAATCATGCCCCTGGCGAAAGCTTCGACTCCGACGCCGGCCAACGCTACGAACGAAATAATACATCCAACACCATTCGCCGCGGCGGTGGTGGTGGGAGTGACAAAAGACCTGGTAGTGAAGGTGGGAGGCTGTATGCGGAATTCATGCGTAATCAAAGTTCGGCGAAGAGCGCGGAGGAGTGGAAGGGTGATTATTTGGGTGGGAATGGTGGTGGCGCGGATGGGGGAAGGTTCGAGGAGGTGGGAAGTCCTTGATATACCTATTCAAAACGTTGGGCGGGGAGCGCCGTTTGCTTTACCAGGTCTGGAATCACGTTGGACGGACGGGGCAAGGTTTGAAGAGGTGTGAAGTCTTTGATATACCCATTCAACTCAACATTTCGGTTATGGTTATCCGGAGGGTGAAAGGCGCCTGCTTCCCTGGGTTCTGGGATTATGTTGGATGGATGGTCGGACGGTGTTCATACAGAATGGGTTTGGGGGTTACTTTGTTTGATTTGTTATGATTCGAACGGTGAGCAGGGTGTCGTTCGTAAGATTACTTATGTATATAGAGCGGGAGATTACTGCGTTTGAGCGAGGTGAGTGGGTGAGTTGATGGTTGTATGTATATAACTTAAGAAGATTATTATATGGTATTGATTCTTTATACCTAGTAAAGTTTGGTATAACTTAGAATAAATAAGCTTTCCCACATATACCCACCCTGCTGAAATAACAGCCAGGACAGAGCAAGGCGATTGATATAGCTCTTTTTAAGGCGTAGTGGTATTGTATTGGAGGATCTTCTATGAGGCCAAAAGCTAGTATGTATCTACTAGTAGAGGTTCCGCCAAGGCTGTGCCTTGGCTCGCGGGGGACAGAAATATTGGCACGCTAGTTCTTTCCTTTCAACATAAAATAACTTCCGCTTAGAGAATTTCTATTCTAGGAATCTTGACGACTTTAGCTTCATTAGCTAGCTTATATCTGTTATGGGAAGGAGCAAAAGTTCTATGAGCATTGACGGGAATCTGGAAGGGTGTTAATATTTCTGTCCCCAACTGCAATGGTTTAGCCTGGAATAGTCTTAGTGGTATGGTATTGATTGATCTAGGAGTCTTCCCTAAGGAAGATGCTATGTATGGGATGCTGCCAATGCTTGGCAGCAGTACCCTGTTCCTTCTCAGCGAAGGAAGCATGCTAGCTAAGCTGTCTGCCATGGTATCGCTACACCCACGAGGGGGTGTTTGAACGGCCCTTCTACAGTCACGATATTTTCGCTCGACCATCGGTCTGGAGAAACCCACCGAAGAACATCCACCATAAGGCGAATGTACAAGAGTGTCCACGGCTATTGAGTCACAGCACCTACTGTCCGAGCATACCTTGGTCTTTACCGTCTCCACCGAAGAAATTCCCCCTCCATATTCACCTTCACATCCACCGCTTCATCTTCAATCAGCGCCCTATACCGCTCCCAACTCGAACCCTATCAGCAGATCGACATTAGCATTTTTCATTGTTATCGGCACAGTAGCTGTAGTAGCTCGACATATGCCATGCAATCCAGCACTAATCACGTTCGGTCTAGGCTATACATACCCACGGTCTCCCCTCCCAATGCATGGTGGACCCGTCATCAAATAAGGCCCAGCAATCAAAATCATCATAAACTCCACCATAGTCTCTTTCCCAACCCATTCGTTCTCGAACCTTAGTAACAAATTGGCGGAGCCACCGGCGAAGGCCCATCTTGCAAGCTTCAAGGTGGACAGGAGAGCTTCGAAGAGATTTCTGACGGACGAATGAAGTTCTCAGGCTTCTTTAGGTGGGCAAAATGCCTGTATATCAAAAGTCAGCATCCATAAGGCAGTATTTCGAAGGGAGGTTCACCGTGCTATCGCTAAATTTCGTCTATAGAGACCAGCAATCTGGACGAAGATTCTTCAAAAATGATAAGACAAAAGCGAAAGTGATGCCCAACGGCCCACCACAAAGGGTCTAACTACCGGCCCGCTCGAGTCAGCCACGCAACATTATCTCCTCCCACGAAGATAAGCCCAGCAGCAAATCAATAACACGATCCACCCATCCGGTAAAAATTCCGCTATACATACGCCAATCAGACCTCTCTCTACCCCCGAGAGATCGTTGTAAATGTTAGATGCATGATATACACGTAGCATGTCTACTCAAGCCCGTATGCAACATGCAGATCCAACGCACTGTGATCACAGCCTGGATAGGGATCTGTGCTGGAACGAGTGGTCCACAGGGCAGCAGGAATCAAACAGAGCCTCTATCAAAAGCGCTAAGTAAGGCTATAGGGCTGAATTTGTAAACCACAATGGTGGGGTACATGGCTGGCGTAGAGTGGCTTAGTACTGAAAGCAATCCAAGAAGTTCGGAGTCTTCAAGTTCCTGGCCGCATGGTCTTGAAGAACCGCGCTAATACCGCCAGAAGCTATCTTACATACCTGCCATTTGGGAGTAATCAATGAGGCCACCAATACCAAAACTTCGGCAAAAAAGAAAGATCATGCGTGAATTTGGATAAGGCCATAAGAGCCACCAATTGGACATTCTAGAAACGCTAACGTACGAGTACCCTGAATTCCCTCGCGGCACGAGCTCGCTTTCCCCACTTCCCCCGGCCCGCGTGTCCCATTGGTCCGTCAATCATCGTCGCTCCATCCAAATGGATTCCATGGAGTTGGCGGGGTGAGATAACGCCTCGCAGCTTCATTTCTGAGGCTTGCATTTTGCTCCATGAGAGCTGTCAATTGTCGCTGCAGTTGGTATTGGTTGATTGTCATCAAGGCGCCTGCGAAACACGTGTCAGTGATTCTAGGCTTGTTTGAAGCGGGAAGATAATATGAGTATAGCTACTCTGTGAGCGGAGGCCTCCAAAGGCTGCTTTTAGACGGTTCCAGAGACGGGAGAAGAGCTTTCGGCCGCCTTGGATGACGCTGATGACGGCTAGGACGAGGCCTGTGATGGAGATTGGGTCTGCCATTGCGATTGAGATGTCGTGTAGGGTGGTTTTAATATTTCTTACCTTCTGAAGGTGGTGCGGTGTTGAAGAGAGCTATTGAGGGACGGCTGGTCTTATCTCTTTGTTCCTCGTGCATCCACTAACCCTAACGCTAATGTATTTTGTTGTCAGTCGTGCACAACTATGGCGATCCCCGGTTCTTGATACTCAAAATATGTCTAGTAATGCTCTTATGCATTAGCATAGTGAGTTAGTAGGGATCGGTCAGATACGTGGAGGTATCAGATTCAGGTATTTCGTGATTGAAGCACATTAGCCTGCATAGGCGAATGCTAAAGACAGTAATCATCTCCCAAGTTTTCTTCTAAGACGGCACACTTCTTACTAAGAGCCTTAGTGGTCCGACAAGCATTCATAAACCATGCACTGAAAAGACTTTGATGACTCTGCCACCGGTACTGTTAAGAGCACCGAAACCCAACTCAGCTATTGTCTTCGCCAGTTATCGTTCTCTCAACATTGGGCTCGAAAGGAGAACCTTCAACAATTGACCATCATGCCTGAAAATGAAGGTCAGATGACCAGATACGACCCCTGGGGAAACCAAATCAGCACTGCTAAATCCTCGACTCTCCAATTCGCACACAAGGTAGAGACGGCGCATTGCACACAAACTTTTGGATTCAAGGGATCAGATGATAGCCGATATGCCTCACGAGCACTAGACATTGTGGAGAAGATGGAGAAGATGGCAAGTCGAAAGGTACGTCCCACAGAATTCGAGCTCTTGCGGCAACCTCTACTGACAAGTTCCATAGTATGGATAGGGGTAGCTGATGATTAGAGCGAGATCTACTAAGATGATTGAATTTGATTGGGATATCTTGCAAATCTTCTTCGTTCCATAAGGTAGAAGAGGGCATAGATATGAACAGACCTAGCGTAGGATGAGTCGAGCTTGGACTGAGGTCACAAACTCTTTGGACAGGGTGGAACCTAGATAATGCTATACAGGGACAAATAATTTACACCCCTGGTTTTCAGGACCTCTGTTGTCAAGTGTCTAGATGATAGGGAAAAAGAAGAGATTGGGTTTATTTGGTGATGCCTTGTATGCATGCGCATATGATTAGCCTCCTTCACTCGAGAATACAATTGGAGAAGGTGGAACTGCGGCCCGGTCGTTTAATCACAAGATATTCGCGTATCACGTTTCCGCATGCCTCGTCCCGTGAGTGCGTGCCTTGTCCTAGCGTCGAGCTCAGGCAAGCCAACATCAACTAGAGGGCTTTAGGCTCAAACATGCATGCATGGCAGAAATGTGCATACGATAAGTGTTCCCTCATGGCAGCCACAGCGGGACTCGTCACCCTTGAGCCTTAAAAACGCCTGTGCATCCGGGCCACGAAATTCTGGAGAGCGAACACTCACACAGCCAACACGTTGTCATCTATACAAAACAACCCTCGCTCCTATCCAACCCTTTTCTTCTAAGTAGCAATTATACAGCCATGTCTTACGGGAAGCAGCGTGGAAAAGCGTCCCATGAAATCGCTAAGAATCCCTATTCACAAACCCCCCAGCAGCCAATCCCCCCACCCAGCGGTTCTGAACCAGGCCGAACAAGCTACTGGAGCGCCAACAACGAAGACCGTAGTACCTTCATCGCTGACGCTCCAGCAAACAGCCGGCACGCCGCTCGCCTCATGAAAATCGCCATTCAAAACCAGCCCAAGTACGGCAAGGCTGAGAAAACTTACCAGGAACGCCTCGACGGGAAAGGACAGCAGCAGCGACGACTGACCTCCCAAGGGGAGCCTGTGCAGCAGCAGCCGCTAGGTGATATCACCAGTAAATCCTCTCGCAGCCTCGCCACAATGAGCCAGGAAGAAACCAATAGCCAAGCTTATCCACCAAACACCCAACCCTATCCACCACCTAGCCAGTCCTATCCACCACCCCCTTCCGCCTACCCCTACCCCTCCTCCTCCCTGCTCCAGCAACAACAGTCATCTTCCCCCTCCCCCCCCCCTCCCCTCCATCTACCGCTACGAAACCGCCGGCAGCGTAACCTACCACCAAGTCGCCCCCTCCGGCTCCTCCCTAAAAATCTCCGCCCCCCTAGGAAGCCAAGAAGCGCAGGAAATGGAATATGCGGCTACAAGGCTGTGTAAACCCTCGCGACCACCGTATCATAATGATGATGGCTATGTATGTGAGCAAGTAAGCTATGGTGTTGTGTGGTAGGATTAGTGGCTGACGCGTGAGGTGATATATATAGGTTGATGATTATGATTATGAGGAGGAAGAGGATGAGGGACAGGGGAGGGAGGTTGTGAGGAGAGGGGGGGGGGTGGGAGGGAAGGGAAGGCGGGGGAGATGAGGGGGGGAGGCGGCGAGGGAGGGGGATGAATGCTTGGGGGGGGAGAAGGAGAGGGAAGCATTGGTGTGGGACGTGTCATTGACTGTTCTTGTTTTCGACAGATGGATAGATTGAAAGCTAGGTATTGGAGAGCAGATTCTGAGATTGGGAGGAAGACGTGTATCTCTTTTACATACAATATCTTTTCTCTTAATCCTTCGATTCAACAGTTTGCTTTCGCTTTCTGAGGGGATTTATAGAGCTCTGAGTAATATTGTAGTCCTCTTCGAGACAGAGGTGGCGTATGGCAGTGTGTAGAGAGTGGGTAAGGTGCTGCGTTTGAGCGTGTGAGGTGAGCGAGTGATGTTTGGTAAGATATAATGAGGGGGTTTCAAGTATGCCAGGCTAAGAGATGGATACAACTTATCTACGAATGAACGATGCTGGTGGATTCACCCCATGCACAATATTATACGTGCAATCATTACTTCATAAACCTATATTATCCTACAACTACAATATCAGGTAAATCCCTAATATCAATATAATCATTCTCCGCCACATCAGTCACCCTAACGGCGTCAATATTGAGATAGCCTTTTGCGAAGGGGAGGAATTGTATTGCCGTGGAGAGGCAGGATGAAGGGGGTAGTAACCTTTTTAGATTAACCAAGGGAAAAAAAGTCAGCATGGGTAGTTATATTTGATTGAAAAACGAGGTGTGCGGGGGGTTAAGGGGGAAATTTACCCGACTCTAACGTCCGTGCTTAGACTCATAATTTCAGCGTGTTCGTGTATTGCATTTCTCTGCATGGTGTATAAGATGTTCTCATCAATTACAGCAACGGCTATGTCGCCGTGACTTTTCGCTGCAACAGCGGCTGCTGAGGATGAAGATGGTTTAGCCGAATGTAGACCTTTCTTGCGCTTTGGAATAACCGTCAGAATAAGCTGTCGGGCCTTGCTTGAGCGGTTGAGAACTAGCACATCCCAGGAAAAGGGGTGCCCTACGTGCACAGTCTCGGGCGAGGTGAAGGTTATTGAGACGCCGAAGTCGGTGGACCAGGGGCCTTGTTCGCGGGGTTGGTTGGCACCACCACCGGGCTTAGTTGCTGGCTCTGCTGAGACGGATTGATTGGGGACATTGGTGACAGCTGCTGGAGTCCTAGAGAGACTGCTTGGACGTCTGGGTCGCTGCATTGATTGACCTGGTGCGCCGAAGGTGGGGTTAAGGGCCGTGGAGAAATCGACGGTGGTTTTCCAGCGCATTTGGATCGTAGGGTGGCAGCTTGGGGAGGCGAGGACAGTGGCGTGGACGGATATAAGGAGAGTTCGCGCGGAGGTCGCAGGTGTCGAGTCGTTGGGGGTGAGGGAGAAGAGAAAAACTGGATTGTCTTTTGGGCGGCAAGCTAGAGGGAGCATTGGGGTATGGGTGCTGCCGACCTGGTCTGCGAAGCCGTCGGAAAGTTGCATGTCGATTTCTGTGATTTTGATGGATTCATGGGAGAAGGGTGCGGTCTCTATGTCCAGGACTGCAATAACGGAAGGTCCCCTGTTGTGGTTGTTTGATTTCGAATACCGCACTCGACTTGAAATCGCCGGCAACGCCTTGAAAGCTTTTTGTGCGTTTATCTTTAAGGTGGTATCGTTGGCAGCCCGATCGTATGATTGGGGTGCTATGCTAGAAAGCCTAGATGCTGGAAGCCATGGGACTTTCCCTTGCAACGTCGGGTCACCTTTGAGAGATTCTAGTAGATTGATCGAACCTGGGACGCCGCTCGGCAGCGTAGTATCTCTAGGCTTATCACTATTGTCTTCTTTCGTAGGTCTTAGAGTAGCTGAGGTTTTGAAGACTATCATGGGTGATTGGAGCCGCATCCTGGGTCGACCTGGAAAACATCAGTAAGCCATGTTACCGTCACCAAAGCTTAAGCCACATACATAATGGTATTGTACCTTTCCAGATCACAAGCACATGGCGTCCAGATACAGACTCGTTTTCTTCCTGGACTACTTTTATGGGCTCCCCCGGGTCATCGACGACACCAGACCATAATACATCTTCGCTTCTAGATGGAGAGCTCTCTTTGGACCCGCCCGCACGTTCTGGCGGTCTCTGTTGAAAGCCATATGCCAAGACCTCTAAGCTGATAGCTTGTCGAGCAATCAAAGACTTCAGATGTGCTTCGTCTTTATAAGGTGTGCGTAAGGCTATATAGATCGGTAGGCTTTCATCTGTCACGACCCTAGGAATGAGTAAGACCACAGGCTTCCTGAGGTGTCTATGCGATATATACCGAAATATAGAAGGGACCTTTGCTCAATCGAAGAGACCGGATCCGCTGGATCGACCCCATCGCCGCTTGTGAGAACACTCCTGATATCGATTTCTGTATCATTGGGTATTAGCACCTCCAACTTAGAATCCTCCATAAGGTCTTTGGTAAGGGCAGACTTCAATTGTTAAACTGATCGGACTTGTAACGTGATTGCCCGCCGAGGGGGGAGGGAGTGATGTCTCGCTTCACCTTCCTATTTCAGGACGGTTATTTGCGGCAAGGCAAGCTACCCTGGGGAAGGGTGTTTGCTTGGAGTAATTTGCCCCCATCACTACATAAGGGTGTGATCAGCTCGAAAACTTTCTAAAGGGCAGGATGTCTTTTCTCTACGTCTTTTCTAGCTACACACGATGATATTAGGGAGGAAATGTGGGCAACAGTTAGTATGTTCTTTTGGACCACGCAGCCATGCTCCACGCAGCTTCCTTAAACATCGTACATTCCATTCAACCTCTCGCCTCTCCGTAGTGCGGCCTTTCCTGCTCTCTGATATCGGAGAAGGTAGATGAACTCGCTCAAACTGAGATCCAAAGCCTTGCTTAGTCGTCTAGGTATAAAGGAAGTACAAATCATACAATGGTTCGTTGAACCAGAAGCGCGTGTGGAACAATTCGACAAGATCTGCGAGGTCCAGTCCGATAAAGCTATAACAGAGGTATCGTAGACTGCTGATATCCTCCCTGAATAATCATGGTGACAAACTGAAGATCACATCACGGTTCGACGGCGTTATTAAGAAGCTCCACTATGAACCCGAGGACGTAGCGCAGGTGGGGAAGGTCAGTCGATAAGCTGAACACGTAATGTTGCTCTGGCTGAAGAATTGGAAGCCTCTCTACGACATAGACGTCCAAAGTGACATCAAGCCGGAAGATGAGGCTATTCTAGCACCGCCAGCTGAACAAGCAGGATCCTCTTCTACGCCACAGCAACCACAGAAAGCTGTTGAGCAGTTCCATGAACAACAGAAGGATGCAGTATCTTCTCACAATGGAGAGGCTTCTGCTACCAAGAACAAGCATGCAGCATTAGCGACGCCTGCTGTCAGAGGACTTCTAAAGGAACTCAAAGTGGATATTACAGATGTCACAGGCACAGGTAAAGACGGACGTGTCATGAAAGAAGATGTCCACACTTTTGTTGCAGCTCGAAAAGCGGAGTCCACTCCAAAAGAACAATCACCTAAAGTACGACAACAGCTGACTCCGGACCAAGCTCAAGCGGAAAGGACCCTCCCTCTTACTCCTGTTCAGAGCCAGATGTTCAAGGTAATGACAAGATCGCTCACTATTCCGCATTTTCTATATGCAGATGAAATCGACATCACGGCGCTTTCCACACTCCGTAGGCGCCTCAATGCTCAAGCAATCAACGGGCAGAGGCTTTCTTACTTGCACTTTATCATCAAAGCCGTTTCTCTAGCTCTGGAGGAGTTCCCACTTTTGAACGCCCGCGTGGAAGCTATGGACGGGGACCAAGCTCCCAAATTGATAATGCGCGAAAATCATAATGTAGGGATAGCCATGGACACCCCTCAAGGTCTGCTAGTGCCCAACATCAAGAATGTCTCCTCGAGATCAATCCTTGATATTGCTGTGGAATGTTCTCGACTCCAGGCTCTCGCTAAAGATGGCAAGCTTTCTGCAACGGACCTAACAGGTGGCACGATTACTGTAAGCAACATAGGCAGTATTGGTGGGACGTACGTGGCCCCTGTCCTTGTTTCAAGCGAAGTCGCAATCTTAGGGCTAGGAAAAGCAAGAACTGTCCCAGCCTTCGACGAGCGAGAATCTATTATGAAGAAAGATGTCATGAATTTCAGCTGGAGTGCAGACCATCGCGTTGTAGATGGAGCAACAATGGCTCGAATGGCCGAACGAGTCAGAGCCTTCATTGAAGAGCCTGGACTCATGATGGCCAGGCTGAGATGAATGACTGACGATTGCATCACCGCGCATGGTATGCTGCCTTGTTGTCAGAGCATTCAAGCCTTTCCGAGTACCGAAAATGAGGAATTATTGCATCATCGTTCACCGTCTACCGCCTTGGTATCCAAGCATCAAGAGTTATCTTTCGTACCAAAGTATCAAATCTCTCTTATTGGTGCATTGTCACGTTGGACAACCATGCCGATCAGCAACCCTGTGACGCCTAGTGCGCAAGGAACGGCCCATAGCCTTTCAACCCTACTCCAAAAACCTGATTTCCATCCAGATCCGAGGCAACCAGATGCAACATGCAACACTGCATTCTACTGGTAGACGGTAACGTCTGAGATCCTGGTTTGCGAAACCCCTCACCTCAGTCATGCGCGTCATTGCAGCCTTCCCCCACCAACCTACAAAAGGCTTCCGGATTTTCCGTGGCTATGATAAATAAACACTTCTATCAACTTTCGTCCACCATCAAAAACATACGAATACCAAAAATAACATAATACTTCACAAAAGAAATACAGACAAAATGACAGACGTACCCCAAGACCACACCGTCGCCCAGACCGCCGAAGAGAACATCCCCACCCAATCCAACCCTATGGATAACATTCACGGGAACGTCGAAGACATCTCTAACAAAGCCAGCGGGTACAAGGTATGCACGTTCCTCTCAATCCCTCACCAAACATTGCATTCACAACCTTCCACATCTTCCTCTTCAATTCAAAAAGACATTCCAAATCCTCACTCAACCTCTTCTAATATCCCTATCTCCAGGCCGCCATATCCAACCCCAACACCAGCACTAAAGCCAAAGAACATGCTGCCGAGCAGCTTGAGAAACTTGGTGGTGAGGACGCTTTCATGAAGAATAATAATAAGGGCGAATAAAGGAAATGAATGAGAGGCGGGATTTGCTAGCGATGGGGAATGGGATATGGGTTAGGGCGTGGTGTATGCATGCATGCATGCATGTGGTGGTATATAGTCGTTCTTAATCGGATGACAAGAATGGCTATGATGTATGAATAGACGAACAAGACTGTTCTTTATTTCTCTTCATTGATGAAACTATCGTCCAGTCACCACATGAAACGCTCTCCGTGAGACCTGGAAAATATAAAGCTGCCCCATGTAGCTTCTATAGTAGACGTCGATGTACATGCCATCCCTGGTGTCCGTCCAGGTAACATTAGACTTAACCAGTCCACTTACCATTCCCATATTATGCAGCCCCGAAACACCACGCCATGCAACAATTATCTACACGCGCTGCAGAGAATATATAGACGCCAGTCATTCATTCATACATCCTCATCCAGCCGCCCCAGTAATTTGCTGTGGCTGGGACTGCTGTTGCTGTAACTGCGCCGCAGCGATCTCAGGCGCTTGTCTGTAGAGGACGATTTCTGATTGTTTGAAGTAGCGGCGAGCGTCTGTGTAGAAGGAAACGAGGTTGGTTAGTAAGTCATTGGAGATATTGTGAGTGAGAGCAGGAGGAGGTTCTTTAAGGGACAGCGAGGAAGGGGGGGGATGTACACACCCTCGTCAATGAGAACTAAGCTTAGGTAGTAGCGGGTGGAGTATTTTTTGTTGACTTCGCGGAAGGTGGGGGTGAGGTCGAAGCCGCCAAGGAAGAGGCGAATGGGGATTGTTTCTCCTGTGGAGGGGAGGGGGTGGTTAGCTTGAGTGTGGGAGGGGTGTGTGGGTCTGGCTAAGGTAAGGGGTAGGGTACCTCGTGATGGGGAGCCGTCCATGATCTTTATGCTGTTAGTAAGTTTGCTAGTATATGAGGGACACAACCATACCTCGAATCTAACAAGTGTTTCACTTTCATTGTACTGATTCGGCGCCACGCCCGTCGTCTCTCTGCGTATAATTGACAGCTCCATATGCTTGATCTTTAACCGCACTAGCAAGAAGTATATCCTTCCCACGATCACATCTTTTAAGTGGTATTTTGATTTTGAGTACTCGAACTCAATGTGTAAGCAATCTTCAATTCCGACATCCATTTTTATCGAGCTGTTCGTCTCAGGTGGTATACGGTACGAGTAGACCCATATATCTTTTTCTCTTACCACATCTGCCATTCGTCTGGAAACAGTGACGCGAACGAAGTACCGTAGTTTAACGTTAATGCCGTTGTAGGATTCATATTGCTTTTCCACATTCTTGAAGTTGAAGTCGAAGGTTTGGGGGTGTTGCAGGTCGCCTGGGGCGGCGAGCTCTTGACCTAGGGAGAGGAATTCATGGTGATTCCCTCTATCGAAGAACATCTCTGTTGGCTCAGCATGTTAGCAATGAAGGTGGAAGAGAGGTCCTTCTGGGAGCAAGTTGTACGTACCTATAGTACCGATGAATTGAACTTTGATGCCGGTATGCTCCAGTCTCTTGCCATCTTTAGGCCGTATTGTGACTGCTCCTTTTACTGACTCGCCATCCATATATAAAGGTGCCTTCTCCCGCCGGTTTTTGTCCAGCTTCATGTCTATCATCGTCTTGTCATCTGTGTCATCGAGGACTATGTCGATGTCGACAGGTGTGGAGAAGAAGTATGACATCTTAGCAACGTCTACTTCGAATGTTAATAGTCTAGCAAAAGTTGCAGAGCTTCAATTGGTTGGTCCCGTGTTGTAAAGGATGTTGATGGTCTAGCTGTCGGAGCTTAGGCACTCGTACCTTCCTCGCCTCAGTGATTTTCGCGGCTTGATCCCGTGTTGTAGAGGATCTTGATGGTATAGCTTAGGCACTCGTACCTTCCTCAGTGAATTTCGCGGCATACACCATACTAAGGTAGTCAGCCCTACAACTATGGCCTTTTCTTAGCGCCAAGACCACCATGTTCGTTTATGCAGGAGGCCGAAAATATCTGAGGATTTTGTCACATGATGCCTAAGACGGTCATACATGTGATCTACTGCTATGGCTTAATCATATTATTCTATTGCATGCCGGCTTACCAGCGACGTCAGCGACATGAGAACCATCCAGGGATGATACTGTTGCTGCTCTGCACAGGATCTCTGCTCCGGCCATATAGGTCTCGTCGCATATAGCCATCTTGTTTTTGGACGTCTAATTCCAATAATTGTGACTTATTTGACGCGTGTCTGAGATGTCCAAACGAGTTCCTTCTCCTTCTGGCATTTCCCGAGGGCTTATGAACCCTCCTTGCTTCGCCATCCCACAACTCCCGTCTCCGCTACCCCGCAATCAGCCTGCATATTGATAGGGTGGATCCGTCAGCTAGCGAAGACTACACATATAACTCGCTTACATGTGCGTAAGCAGCAGAACAAGTGAAAGAATAAAGGACGGAGCATGCATCTTACTGTGAATCCTATCCAAACAAGAAAGAGAATAAGCGAGTGTCTTAGCACCACAGGGATGATTGTTTAGCGCATGCAGGTCCGGGCGAGGCTCCCTGCTTTCCACGTGTCTCATGATCTCCGAGCAATCAATCATAGCGCGTTGGATTAAGATTGCCTTTGAAGCACGGCGATGTCTGGCATCTTATTGTTCGGGATGCCGTTCCAGAAGCTGTCATCGAATGATGGTCACGGAATTGTGGTATGATTCAATTCATGGTTTATTAGCCGAATGGAAGTATATCATCGAAATTTAATCGTTGCATACTGCAATAGCAGAGCGGGAGCAACGACAAGGCTAAATGTACCAGCAAGTCACAGGATTTTGTTGAATAATAAGAGCGCTTGAAAGGTGTCAGCAAGTCCTCGTGAGTCTGAAAATAAGCGGAGCACCCCCACACTAGGGGGTAATCTTTTCAACGGATTCGAGTAGTGTGGATAAAGGTCAAAGCTCAAAGCCTGTAGAATAATTTCCCGACTTTTTCGTGTACGTGCATGTCCCTACAAAAGGATTTTTGGTGGCGACGTCGGTCCGAAGAGAAAAGCACAGTAAAGTGCTAGGAAGATATCGCAGTCGATATCGGCCCTTTCAGAGGCGACTTGTTCCGCAGAGCGGGTTGCGTGGGATGCTCGATAATACGGAGACTTAATTGTGCTCCAGCGAAGAGGATGCGCCAATAAATACCAATATCAAGCTGCAAGACATATCAGACCCATATACCAGGAACAGCCCAACTAACCCGTAGAGGCTCTGAATTGTCAAGCTTGCGAGCCCGGTAATTGTGGGAGGGTCCAGGGGCTTTGTTGGCTTCATTGGCGTGTTTGCACTGCTGTGGTCTAGCCCGCGCTGATCGTAGGTGATCGTAGTTTTGTCGAGGCGAGTAGTTGCAGCCTCTCAGAAAGGCAATCACAGGTGACTACTGACGCATGATCTGGGCATCTGTCCTCGTCAGGCCGTCGTGCTGCATTAAGGGAACATTTCTCCGCAGTAATCAGTACTGTGGTTTTAATCATTCGCTGTGTGATCAAGGTACCGCTGGCTGAGTTGGTGAGAGTTGCGGTCGAGTCGGGGAGAGTTATACTTGAACAGGAACCGCGGCGGCGGCAGGGACGGAGCTAAGTGGCTTGACTACCCTTGGCTACCCCATAATCCACGGGTACCGTCTACCTAAAGATCTGTACGGAACCTTCGACGTCACCCCTAAAGGTCATGCCTTACGCTCAGGCCTCTTTGCCTCCTTTCCCCCCGTGCCAACTGCTCTGGGCCCACTCCCTAAAAGGATTGAGCTATGAGCCCATCCACCCGTGAGCCCATGAGCCATTATTTTGAATGCTCGCCGGATTGCGGCTTACGGGTATTCTACGCAGCGCCAGGGAAAAAGAGAAGCAGCAGCAGGGAACTTGGGCTCGAGCTTCCCCTTCAACCCTCCACACTAGTGTGGGGTTGAGAAACAGTTTGGCTTTGGCTTTTTGGCTCTCAATCCATTCGCTTCACTACCCAGTCCTGTCCCTTCCACTGGACAATCTGAAAATTTCACATTGGGTCAACGTCCGCTAGATCTTTGCCTCTGCACATTTAAAGACCGGACCGTCTCCGCTGTCCCGTCTCCCTCACTTCCAGCATGGAAACATCCACAACCACTGTCTCTCTCTTATCGTTGGATTCCTTTACTTCTCGTTCTCCTTCCCGTCCACGAGAAACCCACTATCCACAGTACCCTTCTCCAATCTCTTATACATTCTCCCCAGGTACAAATAGCCATCACTATGACCCTGGTCAGTGCCGTCAACGGACGGCATCATATGCCAACAACTACTTCGTCAATGGACTACGCTTCCAATGGACCCTCCATTAAACATGGGTCTCGAACCTACCATCACCACCGTCATATGTGGATCATCACGGGTCCAGCTGGTTGTGGCAAGAGCACTGTTGCACAATATCTGGGCAAAGAACTCTCCATACCCTATGTTGAAGGGGACGATGTGAGTGGGCCTGTGCTCAATTGCACGTAGTAGACGTCGTCATGTGCCTCTTGGCTAACGTCGTGCGGGGTCTAGTACCACACAGATTCCAACAAACAAAAAATGTCCCAAGGAACGCCTCTTACCGATGCAGATCGGTGGGATTGGCTCATAGCCTTACGTGAAGCTGCCGCATCTCGCCTCTCACCTTCCAAATCCTCAACCACCAAACCACATGACGGCGTTGTGGTCACGTGCTCCGCCTTGAAGCGTAAGTACCGAGACGTGATACGCATAGCGGCCTACGAAGACCACGATGTCATGGTGCATTTCATATACCTGCGGGCAGATGCAGATACTCTCTTGCAACGGGTGAAGAGCAGGAAAGGTCACTACATGAAAAGCGCCATGGTGCGCTCGCAGATGGAAGTGTTAGAGGAGCCAGATGCGGCAGAGCAGAAAAGAGACGTGCTAGAAATCGATTGCGGCGTGAGCGTTACACAAGTGCAGAAAGAGGTGGTAAAGACCGTCAGAGGAATACTCGCAAAAGACCAATGACAATAGCCCGTAAAAGTCGGATCGGGTGACATTTATGCACATCTAGGCATTTAAGGCGTTCTACAAAAGGCGATATCTGCTGCTTGAAAATATTCACTTGATGCATTGCGTTGCGGGGGGGACGAAGAAACGGCATCTGGGATAGTTGATTGGGAGCAGCATAGTTTTGCGCGGGGCGTTGGCCAAAAAGGCTCACCTAGCTAAGTAGGAACAATAATTTCTCAACGCTTGGACATGAAAAAGATTGAATCTGGTGTGACTTTCGGACTCCGTTATTTATGCCCATCGTCATAGGAGACATGGCACGTGCCGATCTCATGTTCGGGGACTGCTCCGCTTGGAGGTGGCTGGAGCTTTTTCGCTTCCAAGTAATTGGGCAAGGCTAGTGGTAGATCTCGCATGTTGTTCCGCTATCTTTTTTGCTCCCTACTGGTTCATTTCGCTGTCATGCAGCAGAAAAAGAAATGCCATCCCGTGTGTCCGGCCGCTGGACCTGCATTTCTGCAACCACCAAACCACCATCAGGATTCCAGAAAAAGCATCACAGCCACAGTCACAATTACTGATCACCATCACGAATGCGAACTACTATACGGCTGATAGCGCCGCAACTAACCGATAAGGCTACTTTTGACTCAATAAATAGACTGATGAAACAGTATGCGGTAGTAAGCGGCGAGCACTACTGAACGACAAAAGCGTGGAGAATCCCGTCCATTCATCTCAATTAGGAAATGAATCTACAACACTGAGTCCGCGGAAACATACCTTAACAACCCTCATTTACTCAACCTCCAACCACCTTTCTTACATAACCTATTATTCACCCCCAACACCCTGCCCCCCAAGCACCTGCCTCTATCCGCCTAGCCTGAAATCCCACAAGCCCTTGTCTCACTTGCACATTTAGCGAACCGTCCGCTGCGTCATCCATATCCCTAACCTACACCATCCATAGCTGAACAGATCTCACAACAGAGCCACCCAGCCTAAAATACCCCTACGTCCTTACCTTAGCTAAACACCTCTCCCAACGAAGGAGACAGCCGCCTTGCGAGGAGATTGGTCCTTCAAGGGAAATTGTCACGCTACCTTATTCCTTCTGACTAACGCAATCCATGTCCCTACCATACATCCCCTAGCTAAACACCTTCTCTCACAACAAGACCTCCTAACCTAAAAACCCCCAACACAATACATACCATAGCTAACCGCCCTCTCCCCCATCATCCTCAATCGATCCTTCAAAAAAGATCACAACACCACGCTACCTTAATTCCCATGACAAACGCAATTACCAGGAAGATAGAAATAAGCGTAATAATGCTGATGAACCTGTTCTTGAAATTAAACGTTAAGAATTGGGGCAGGTTAATGTGACATTGATAAGCAGTATACCAAGCCACCCAAACACGCTCCTCTTTTCCCAGCCACGAAATGAAATGCGCATAAAAGCATTGTGTTTTTCAGCCTCATTGAGTGGGTTTAGCTTAGGTATCTTACTCTGGGTATGGGGGATTGATGCTGGGTAATCTAAGTGTTAGCTGCTTTTGAGAGTTGGTTTGATTGTTCTGTGGACGGGCGGGCGGTGGTGCGAGGGTTTTACGTG
The DNA here is from genome assembly GCA_947623385.2 of Cladonia squamosa. Classification (NCBI taxonomy): domain Eukaryota; kingdom Fungi; phylum Ascomycota; class Lecanoromycetes; order Lecanorales; family Cladoniaceae; genus Cladonia; species Cladonia squamosa. The sequence continues at coordinate 961,601 of OX392384.1, forward strand.
CGTGGATGGTGGGGAGATGGGGGATGCGATGGGATGGGATGGATTGAGAATTCTGGGTTTGGAATGGATGTTGAGGTTGGGGTAGTTGGGTTTTATATAAGTTTTGGGTGAGAGGTTGGTTGGATTACATAGTACTGATGAATAGTGGTTGTGTTTATGAGCCGTGTTCATGGCTGATTGTTAGTTTCTTACCCAAATATATTGCTTGTGGTTGTTTATCTTTCTTATTCACTTCCAACGGCTCGCTCTTTGTAGTTATATGTATACTCTTTGTATTTGGTATGTATATTTACTCCTGCTCACGCAAACTATCTACCACTCATACTCACTTATCTCATTCCCTTTTCCTCATCCACCTACCTCCCATCTCTCTCCAATTCACACTCCTACCCACCCTTCCATCCTCCTCACCACCGCATCCCTAGATCCCCACTAATACACCATCATCTAACGATCCCAAACCCCCCATTCAATTCTGCGGCGGTTCCGGATCCTCCACCAGACTTGCCCCCTCCTCACCCGCGGGCCCCTGCTCCACCGTCCCCAACCTCGTCGCTTGCTCAAACGTAGGCGTGCCATCAGCAGCGAAATAAATCCGCTCAGCCATGGTGTAGCGAGAGTTGTTGCACGCGCCGGTGGGATACTGGTCTTTGGCGTGGAAGACGTTCCAGACTTCAGAGGCGTCGGGGTTGAGGAAGACGCTGTATGCATGATGTGGTTAGATATCAGGGATAATTAAGTAATTCGTGTGGTATTCATAATGGAAAAGGGGAGTGGTAAAGGTTTCAACTTACCCATTATGACCGGTTCCGTAGTTCCCATTCGCGCTACTGAGGACTGGTTCAGGATTTTTCGTCCAACTCGCTTCCTTGGTTGGATCGCCACCTGTCCAGGTCAGTAGTCCAAGTGCATAGTACTGCGTACCGCAACCACTAGCGCTGAAAGTAATATAAGCCTGACTAAGATTATTATACAAAGCATGCGGTCCCTCATTAATCGGCGCGCCATGTTTCTCCCAGTCAAAGGTCGGGGAGGAGATTATAGAGCTAGTGCCAATTGTTCTGACGGATGTGAGCGGCGCGATGCAGATGTTTTGGTAGTTTGTGGTTGGGTTTTCGGGCTGGGTGGAGGAGAGGAGACAGGAATAGATGAAGTAGTGGCCGTAGATGGGGAAGTGGATTATGGAGCCGTCGATGGACCAGGCCGGGCTGAGTTGGCCGAGGTAGGTGTAGGTGTCCCAGGGTGTGGCGCCGCCTGTGGTAGGGTTAGAGGGGTATGCGTGGTTGATGGGTGATGGGGAAGGGCTTAGTACCCTGGAGGACATAAGGACGATGAGCGGATGTGAATGGGTCTGCACTTTGTGGGCTGGCGGTATAGTATATGTACTAGCTATTGCACGTATCAATATTTAGTTAAAGGAGTTTGTTTGAGCTTTTATGAACTCTCTTACGTTCCGTTAATTTGATGTTGTTCAGGAGCCCAATAGGCACAGCACCTCGAAGGCGTCGAGTCCTGCCAGACATTCTTCGTTTCTCCATTTATCATTCCACCAAGCGTCGTGGATCTGACCATTTGGATGTGTCCATCTATTTGGCTGTTCAGTAGATAATAGTAGCCCTGGTAGTAAACCATGTGAGGATCGGCGCCTTGAGCTCTAATGGGGTTCGTATACGTGGAGGCGGTGACCAAGCTCAGGAAAGCTGCTAGCAAGAATGAAAGATATAACATTGTGAAAGAAATTTCAGGTTTTGTCTTGTTTATTTAGAGAAGGGATAGAGATAGACCAACGTCCAAATAAAAAAGAATCAAGTCATATATGTACGGAGAAGGGACGACTATTCCTTTCAAGAAAGACAACACTTGAAGACGAGGCTAAGAGGAGGCGAGATCACCTGTATCTGAACATTTATTTCCATGGATCTCTAATCATGCTCGGAGTAGGACCAATAGATATTGGTAGCGAGGTTAGTACAGTCAGCACCAGCTGAGCCCCAATCCTTCGGATTTGGGGGCTTATGGTGGCCGAACGCATCTTCAAACAGTCTGCAGACCGTCCCGCCATCAGCTGATCTTCATACGGAGTGTGCCAAGCCCCCTGTGGTGACGGGTTGATCATTTTGTAGCTGCATAATAATCTGGCGTTGGTAAGGCTATAATCCCAGTGTGCAACCCGATGCTTACGCGACAGGCATTCTCAAGATACAGTGCGCCGATAATGACGTTCGGGTATCATGTCTCCTCTCCAGACGAGAATCATCCATTCAGGCTCACAGGTAAAACTTGTGCTGACCAGCTGATAACATTTTTAATCATCAACGGAGGGTAGCAGAAGAAGGATACTTTCGCAACAAAGCACGCATATTGCATTAACCCACCTTTGGCATGAGATTTATGTTGAAATGGATAACCCTTCCTTGCGAGCTCACAAGCCTACTATCGCCAATTGCAGGGTTAAAAAGGAGGTTTCCGGCCGATTGAGCTCCAATAAAATGTTCCCCATGCATATAAGAGGCTTAGCGTCAGCCTCGCTGACGATAAGACCTTCGGGGTCCCATATAGCTATGGGAAGAGTCGAAGCTGCAAAGAGACACTTGAATCCCTAGTTGAATGAGTAACCGCGACGAACAGGGACGATGAACGCTTCCTCTGTCATGGGCGCATTATCTTCTAGACACATATTCGTGATTTAAGGGACGCATAGATCTGTAAAAAAAAATTAAGCGGTCGTAGGATTGAATCACCATGAGTGATTTGCCAATGTGTGGAAGACGCATCGATAGATAATTTTGCTGGAGACAAAAGCAAAGCGTCACCAATGCGGAAGCCAAGAAGACGGAAATCTGCCCCTACCGCCAAAGTATGGCGTCAATTCCACACAATCCCAGCATCAGCCTCCCATCTAATCCAAAATCGTTCCAATTGCTCCGTACTCATAAGATCTACTTTGGCCACCCGTCTCGTCATTCGCTCCCAATATCCTCCGCCCATTCCTTCTCCCATTACAGCCTCATCTTCGGTAGTCGCAAGCCAGACGCCAGTGGCAGCGCCCCAAGATACCTCTGTAGCCAAAATTAAAGTCGCCTTCAAAATCCAGATGGCCGGATCTTCCCAAATTGTGCAAGTCTTCGCTTTCCCGAAGATGGGAGTCATTGTGAAGCCAGGGGTGAAAGCATGCGCAACCCGTTGGTTCCTTGTGCCATTTGCTTTGGCCACGGCATTCCATCGATTGTAGAGAAGTTTTGCGAAGGCCACTTGCATGGCTTTGGTGTTTGAATAGAGAGCGCTATCGGCGGCAATTCCATCAGCCTTGACAGCGGCGATTGGCGCATGGAACCCAGGCTCCAAACGGTTCTTCACGGTGCCAAGGGAAAACGTAGATGTGAACTTGCCGGCATATTGGCCGGTGCTTGAAGTAAAAATGATGCGTGCCCTATGTGAAAGGCATGGCTCTAAAAGATTCGTCAATAAGAACGAGCCAAGCAAATTCGTGGCGTAGAGCATAGGAAGCCCATCGACTGTGAAGGGTTGTCCATGTGGAGTAGTAGGACTACCTGCATTGTGGATCAGGATATCGATGCTTGACTTGGATTTCTTCCATCTTTCAGCACATTCTCGTACAGAGGAGAGAGATGATGTGTCAAGCAACAGAGTTTCGACACGGTCTGCGGAATTGGGGACTGCAGATATGATTTGAAAGACAGCCTCCCGTGCCTTGGATGCGTTGCGGCAGGCTAGATATACAGTCGCATTGTTTCTTACAAGCTCAAGCGCGATATTGAGACCAATGCCACTGTTGGCTCCAGTTACTATGGCAATCTTGCCTGTGAGGTCTGCAGCTGGTGGGAGAGGCTTTGAGTAGACTCGCCCAAATACTAGATTAAGCAACGAGAGCAATAGGTCACAATAGAATTTCACGCGAGATATCGGAGGAGCAGACATGGTAGGATGGATTCAGAGGCAGAAACGCTGTGTTAGCGGCGCACCGCTCTCCTTTATATAAAGCAAGCCATCTCCCGACGTTGCTTGGGCTGAGCTAAATGGCGGCCTTTATCATTGCCCAGAACTAAGGCTGTGCAGAGTGTTGTGCTCATTACCCTTGGTGGGGTGCTGCTACATCAGCTTAGAAGTACCCTAAGAGCGGCAACCGCGGGTGAGGACCCAACTGAGCTGGGGCCACAATTTTGCCCTCATAACGTGCCAAGGGAACGCTAGTGTCAGAGAGATCCGATGCTCTACGCGGCGTTGGCGATGCGACTTGGTCACAGCCATTGCAGCTGCCCTTTTCATGCAGCACATACTTCTTTGCTCTCATTACTCCTACAATAGACTAAGCCTTTCCCTAGTCCGGAACACTGCAGAAATTCTGTCGACTGGAACATCAGCACCCCGCCAGGCATCAGTGGTGCACCTGACGCTCGAGGCATCCTCCCACTCCACCACTCCAAGCTGGAGATCCATCACACTTCATCAACATGATGATCGAGTCGACGAGGCGAAGAGTCCTTGATACTCTCAATAGCAGATACCTCTACGGCCGGGTGGTGCGTTCCTTCCTAGAGCATTATGACTTCATCAAATGGATTCTCTACATTTCTACCTGGCTACCTAGCTTTTCATACTATATCCGCTTACTGGATGATACTGACCTACTTTAATATCCTTAGCCCCTCCTTCACGCTATTGCGTTCCTTATCGAGATGGTCATCATCTCAAGGCTAGTTGCCAAATTCAATACCTACTATGCGGACAAGCCAGGTATGACCACTGTGGCAAATATAGATGCTGATTATGAGCTGACATCATGAACAGTCCTTACCATTATGGTCACCAATGCTGTATGTCTTCTTCCAACGCTCGAAGCATAAGAAACCTCGGCCAATCATAGGGGGACAATGCTAAAAGCTGGGCTATATATAGGTACTGGGAGGCATAGCAGATACAGTCGCCCAATCTCTTACAGCGATCCGTGCCAAGTCAAAACGAAATGCCGCCTTGATTAAAGATATCTCCGATGGCATTGAGATGCCAGAATATGATGAGAAGAGTCCTTACGTCTCCGAATACATTATACCACACCGAACACCCGGGCCTCCGCCTTTCGATTTTGAGCGTCTAACGAGGTTCATGTCATATGGTTTTATCATGTCACCTGTGCAGTTCCAGTGGTTTGCGTTTCTGTCACGGGCGTTCCCAATCACCAAACAGAGTGCTACAGTACCGGCGCTAAAACGAGTGTGCTTTGACCAACTCATCTTCGCACCTGTTGGTGGGTCATCAACTACCCAAAGGAAGGCATCCGAGCTAATCATCGTAATAGGGCTCGCATGCTTCTTTACATTTATGACCGTCACCGAAGGCGGTGGTCGACGAGCTGTGGCCCGGAAATTCCAAGACGTCTATCTACCAGCGTTGAAGGCAAATTTCATGCTTTGGCCTCTGGTACAGATCCTCAACTTCAGGGTGATACCTTTGCAATTTCAAATTGTGAGTAATGATACCGTTTTGGGGATGACTGTAGCCTAACCAAGCATCCAGCCGTTTGTTTCGACCGTTGGCATTGCGTGGACAGCATACCTCTCACTGACCAATTCCGCTGACGAGCCTTTATAACATGTTTGGAAGTGTTGGCAGCTGGAGCTTGGCTCCGATAAAACAATTGAGAATGGGTGCTCGTTATAAACAACTTGGAGTTTCTGATAAAGAACATGGGACAGTGTGCTACCTGCATAGCTTGGCGTAGATCCTGGGGTTTGGACTTGTGGCGATGCAAGAAAACGGTTGCAAGGGTGGGAAATGAGATATATGTACGCACTGATCATGCATGAGCTGAGGATAGCACATGCTAGGTGTACTGGTTACGCAATCAATCGATTTCCGGCAGAGGCATCGTTGAACAGCATTATAATGATTCGAATGACGCTAAAGATGGGTATATATGCCAATACGCCTGACACCGGGTCCTCTTAGCTCTTGCACTTCTCCTAATTGTCTCTCGTGACACCTTGATCTGACAAGAAGTCATTCTTCGCAGCCGTTCAACGTCTCTTACTCGTAAGCGCTCACAATTCGATATAGTCCATCTTCTCAACAGTCATACATCTGATGGGTTATGCCTTCAGGATCCAGGTAATCTTGGTACAATTGTTCGTCGACAACATGACAACTGGGCTTGCCGCAGTGCTCTATAGGCACGACCATTCCCGAGGGACTGCAAGTAACCTGAAGTGCCAATTGTCAGTACGGGGATGCAACACTACGAACAGTCCATAGGAGCTCACAATGTCATATAAGTTCCATGAGCAGGCGAAACTTCCCGCGTCTCTTGCAGGATCGCAAAACTCGCTCCTTGTGTCTCGCCATTGATCGAGGACTGGAATGGCTATACTGGTAGCGGAAAGAAAAGTAATGGTAAATGCCAGGAGAGTATTAAACAGCATCTCGGCTGCAAATGAATGACTGGGTTGTAAATTGGATTGATGATTGAAGGTAGCGACTGTCAGATGTGTTGTAAAACCGTGATGGGAGTGGGAATGGTGGTGGTGGTGGTGGTGGTGGTGGTGGTAGCCCACCCCAAATGATTGAAAAGGGCGTGATTGACTCTGCATGGGAAGACCCATGCATTATATCATTGTGATAAACCGCATCATGTGGCCTTTCCAACCATGGCTCCCCGGTAACTTTGAGCAGCCTCTTCATCTTACTGGTGGCACTTGGCGTTAGTGATGTAAACAACGGCCTAAAAGCAATCTCATTTCGTTGGTATAAATTGCATTAATTTCACGAGGCTACTAGTTTGGCCTAGCCCGCGGGCATGGTCGCGTTGTAAAGGGGAGATCGCCCCTCCGATCCCCGACCTACGGTAGATGCTAGATACCTATGCACTTCTTTCATTTCATTTCACTTCCTTTATTGTTCCCGCTCGTCCTTTGTTCTGGCATTGTGAAACGCATGATTCACCAAATGGCCCGGGACTGTACATCTGGCTGCTGAAGCGATACTGTGCCTGAAAACCCAGGGTTTTTACTAAGCGCACTTATCTCCAACTACCAACTCCATCGGCAGCAGGCCACTGAGACGAGACAGGGAGAACCTTCAGCATGTTGGTTTCATAACAACTACCCCGACGGATACTGAGGTTGCGACTGCCAACGTTGCAGTAAAGATAGATGGCTATGGCAGGAGAATCACACAAAAGTGACAACGAATCGCACCTGACATAACCACACCTCAATCGTTGGCTCAGAACGACGACTGACGTAGGTTCCGAGCCGCTCTTACTCTAATTCTCCGTGCTCTCTGATCCAGGTCTCCATTTCCTGCCATTGCTTTGATAGGACTGCGTCATTGGGTCCCCAGTAGTTAAAGTACGGATACCAAAAATGCAGTCTCCAAACCTCTGCCGCCACTTTTCTTCTTTGCGCCCCAATAGAGCATCCATCATCCTATATGTTATCGCAATTGGTTACTGGGGGTGTTTGAGTCATCACCAAGTGTGGCACACGTGCGCAGCCAACGCCGCCCCAATGCGCAGCAGAAAATTGTATTCTTGATACCAGACGAGGCTGCAAGGCAACATCCTAAACTTGATCGAATGCATCTCCCAGCGGCTACAGAAGCGATCCATTCATTTCCTACATTCAAGCGGTGGGAATCAGATGATACACCGAATGGAGCTGAAATGTCCAATGTGCATGTTGTGAGGCTTTCCCATTCAAGTAAGCTCAAGGCTTCCAAGGTGTTTTCGTGATGCCGTCGTGCATATGTGGTTGACAGTCTGTTAACTGCCACCCCACCCCATGGGTAAACGGGGCGGGCCACGGTATGCCGAAATTTGTCTAGCTTTCTTATCTATTGTCCTACCCATTCTATACAGTGAACCGTGATACCTCACTTCTAGGACACTACTCTGACCACGTAGCTACAAGACATGGACCCCCTATCGGTTTCAGCCACGATCATTGGGATCACCACCGCAGCTGTGCAGGTGTCGCGTGCGCTCAAAATCTTCGTCGATGGTGCAAATGGAGCTCGCACGTCCGCACGAAGTGTCCTCATGGAAGTAACGGGGATATATGCCTGTCTTCATCAGCTACAAGACTTCCTCTTGGGGAAGCGAGAATCCGCCAGGTCTCGAAGATCGCTCATCATGATCGAGCACCTCATTATTGTATTTACAGACTGTGTTTCAATTTTCTCAGAACTCGAGCAGACTTTGGAGTCATTGAAAACCGACGAGCACATGGGAATCATAGACAGATTGAAATGGTCCATGAAGGAGACTGCCATCTCGAAATTACTACTCCGCCTTCAATCATCGAAAACATCGCTCAACTTTATGTTGACAATCCTGACTTGGTGAGTTTTTGTGCCGCTGTCGATCCCAATGAGATCTACAGGACTCATACGTATTAACCGCAGTACTTCAATGGAATGGGCCGAAGCATCGACGCGTAATCTCTCCAGCCTGGTGCAAGAACTCTTGAGGTCGAATGTTGACATGTCCCATCGGCTGAAGGCTCTCGAGAGAATGCATCCTGCATTAGCTTCATCTATGGCTTCGCGTGGCAACAGCCCAACCAACGAGAGCGACGACGGTCATGCTTTGTATCGCCGCGCAACATGCTTTGGATTTCATCTCGACCAAGAGCTTCAGACGTCACCAGTGTATCGAAGAGTCGGTTTTAACCAGATCACACTCTCCCAATCGACCATCTCCTCTAATGGTCCTTCGAGTCTGTCAGGTTTGAGCCTACTCAATGTCTCTGATGTTTCTGCCCTTTCGCTCCCAATATCTTCAGCGGAATTATGGAACCACCATCGCTATATTGCGAATGGTCAAGACATGGGAGCCAACGTCACGTCTTTTGAGGCGTGGTACAACCCTCCTCGCAAAGTAAGACTTTGGCCCCGGATTCACACCTTCTAGTTGCTAAAATCGTACTTAGAGAAGCGCCTTCATAAGGACTGCGTACTTCAACGGTCAATACACCAACCAGTATGCTCAGTCCAAATTCACTGGCCACCTGATTTATCGACGTTTTACTGTTACGCCCAATTCGACTCCAGTTTTTACTGAAGGGGTTGTTATGCCTCAAAGCCCCAAAGAGCTTGAAAGAGTTACTGAAGAAGCGGATGTAGACGCGGAAAGAGCTGAGCTTGAAGACACAGGACCACAAGAAAAGGCTTCAACATCGAGGAGTAGCAAACCTTTACCAAATATCCCAATTAGTACAGAATACTCTACTACAACGTCCTCGGCCAACACTTCCACCTATCAAAAGGTAGAACGCCACAGCGCAACAAGGTACCCACAAGTCGGTGCAGTACCTACCTGCCCCGTGCCACCAAAGTCGAGACCAATATATCCACCACCGATTGATCCACCGCCGAGGACGGCTCCGGCCCAAACTCCGTCTACTGACCAAGACAGCAACCCTGTGGCGCTCAAACCTCGACGCAAAGTCAATAGCTCGGCTTACTCAATACTATGCGAGGAAGAAGAGAGCATTCTTCCAACCAGAAAATGGACCAAACCCTTGTCGGACATGGGTGATGCATCGAAATGGAAAATTGGGGTACTCCGGAAGTTCAGTGCTATCGAATATTAACTGCGTAGTGTGTTGCAATCACCAGTGCGCCGACCTATCAAGCTTGGAAGCTAGTATCTATTGATACTGTTGATCCTTGGATATAATTGCCTGAAAATCTTCGCCTCGCCATATGAGCCCCGTCCCTCTACGGATTATCTTTGCACTCTTAGCCAGGTCAGTGTGATGTCATCTACCAATGGGGCCAGTGAAATATCCTGTTTGAATGAATTAAAAGGATCCTGACTCGTTGCGCCATATCTCGCTTTGGTCCCTCCAATAGAATGCAAAGTCCGTAGCTAAGTAGGGCCCCCATTGAACTAAAACCTAGAAGATGAGCGCCGATTTTTAACAACTTTCGCGGGAGATGCCATCCCTCTCTAAGTCCACAATTGTTTGATGGTCTCGTTCTACCTCTATCTTGAGATCAAAAAGCATCCCTGAAAACCGGCTGAGGTTTTAGAAGATGTGGTTAAGGTACACCAAAATTTACGGCCGTAAAATGAAACCAGGATAGAGGAGACAGGAGAAACAGCCGATGGTAGTACCATGGAGCCGACGCGTGCTCGCTGTCCCGGGTTTCTTCAAATATAGTTCTGTCATCCTACTGTACACGTACTAATATCACGACACTGACGACGAAGCAACGCTTCACGGCCATTGAAGAGAGACCCCTCTCACACATTCAGCATCTCCCTAAACATGGATATGGTATCAACCGACGAGCGAGTGGATCAGTGGTAGGTGAAGTCCGACACTCATGGCCACAACGTAGTTGTTGTCTTCGAGGCTACAAGAGCTCTTACCCAGAACATCAATACTGCAGCCATCGAACTTGAGGATACTATCGACGTCGAGCGTCTCCCAGGTATCACCCCCTTCAGCTTCGCTGAAATTGGCTTCGCATGCGGCTGGCCACTTAAGCCGCTCTATAAGATAATTGAGGAATACTTTGCCTCTTACTACTTCAAAGTAAGGTTCATATCCCGTGTGGAAAAGCACCCAGGCGCTGAGGTTTTATTTAGATTTTCTCACAGTCGAACGATGGCAAGAACCCTGCCTCGAGTATTATCCTCCCGGACATCAGCCCTTTCAATAGCTGGGAGACCGGGGTAATCGCTTGTCCTGCCGGCCACTGGATTCTAAGCAAAGGGCACCCGACCATCATAATCCCTCTGTTTAAATGTGGCGAAGTCGGCATAAGCTCTCACGGTCCACGAGGCCATCGTATCGAGATTGAGTGGGTGCCTGGAGTGGTAGTCATAGCTGGAGTGAACAGATTGGAGATAACAGGCCCAGGGAGGTTGGTGTTTCTACACGTTTCAGGAGGCGATAGGCAGTGGAGGATGAATTCACAGTTCCGGCATTCATTTCGGAATTGTGGTCTTCCCTTAGGATAGCTGGAAAGCACCGTCTTATATTCCGTCAGTGTTGCAGAATTCTGGAAAAGCTGGGTTTGAAGGACCACGTTATCGAGAAGGACAAGTGACTGCGACACTTCCAAGTGCAAATCCTCGTATCTTTATCACTATAAAGGGCATCAGAATCTGCACATAATCAAATACTAATATACTTATTCAAATACAACTTTAAAGAACAACATTGCGCGCCATCAGTCTAGGACTGCGCTGGACCACGGTAGCGAATACGTACTGCTTTATGACTGTAGATATTTGACGGCATAAGAGATGATGCTCCCTATCGCAGCAAGATGAAAGATGCGAGCGATATGGGATCACTTTCATACGTCAAGGTCCTATGAATGTCAAGATATTGTCTAAAGTTCATTGGTGCTTATCTGACCAATGAAAAATCGTTTAACGCACGAAGATCGTGTTGGACATGATGACATTGCCCCTTGAGACTAATGGGCCTCGATTCGCAAGAGAGATGTAAGCTGAATGAAGCTCAAGCACTATTGTGTAATCATATGAGCATGAAGCCCAAGATACTCTATCCTTGTTGCCCACTGTGAAGATACCTCCCTTATGGAGCACGTCCTGATAAGTTGTAGCAGACACAGCACATTGGGAAACGTCTCGGCAGGCCTAGGATATGTGGAAACGGCAGTGCAGAACATCTGTCCTTGTCATTGGAATGTCTGGGACATGCCCAAACTCGCTTTGGATTGGTGGAGCAAGAGGCGTCATTGGCGACGCATTGGAGACTGATGAGCCACGTTCTGGTCCAGCCTACAATTTAGAGGATCCTCTCGGTCGTTCCAGGATTTTTGTCTGGCTCTTGTAATTTTTGACAAGTTGTCTTACAGCTAAGTCGAGCATGACATCTTCAGATCCACCTGGTATTCGAGCAGCAGGAACCTCACGGTAGATGCCTGTGGTGATCGGATCAGCTGCAGCCCCCGCTCTACCAGTTCGCCATTACTTACGTTCAGCAATTTCACCCCTGCCGGTCCTCGTATATCCATTGCCACCGAACAGCAAAACGGCACACCTAGCACATTCATCGACGACCATGCCAGCTTGGACTTTTGCCAATGCAGTAAGCCCGCCCAGTTCAACATCTGCCTCTTCCTTCGTAAGTTTAGTCATCTGATACACGAATTGTTCCAACCAAGCCCACTGGGTTTCCAAAAGCGCCCCGGCTTTTGCAAGTCGATTTCTTACTACCGGTTGATCCATGAGCACCTTTCCGAACGCCTCGCGCTGCAAACAGTATTCAAACGCAGCGCTCAGAGCCACCCTAGCTTGTCTAGTAACTCCAATGGCAATAGTGAGTCGTTCGTGGTTGAAGTTTGTCATGATATACTTCATGCCAGAACCTTCCTTACCAATAAGATTTTCGACAGGTACGCGGACATCGGAAAGTTCGATGAAAGTGGTACCACTTGTATGGCCACCACCTACCTTCAGCCGTCGCATGCTGACACCAGGATAGTCAAGAAGAGGAACAACTAAGAGAGAAAGTCCAGAGGGACCTGGTCCTGAAGTGCGCACCGCCATTGTGGTATAATGCGCCCAAATACCATTGGTGATCCACTTTTTGGTCCCATTGATGATGTATTCTTTACCGTCTTCTGACTTCTCCGCCGTGGTTTCAATATTTGCGACATCACTCCCGGCTCCTGGCTCGGTAATAGCAATGCACGACCTCTTCTTGCATAGTAGCAAGTCTGGCAGAAACTTCTCCTGCAAATCGTTGGATCCGAATTTTATGACTGGTGGTATACCGTAAGCCATTCCCGCTGTCAAACTTGCTGCAGGGCCTCCCAGTCCTGACCGCGACATTTCGTCACAGTAGATGGCTGTGTGGATATAATCCCACTCTTCTACCTTTACTACACCCAGTATGTCATGGACTCCTAATCTCTTAAGCCATTGTACCGGCAAAGGAGCGGGCAAGGTGGGTATAAGCATGTTGGCTTCGGCGAACCTTTGGAAGACGTGGGGAGGGACAATTTCTTCACGTTCCCAGTCAAAAGCATGCTGGTGGAGGTTTTCAGTGATAAATTCGCGGCATGCTTTCTGCCAACGAAGGTGAGAAGGTGTATAGTATGGAGATGGGAGACCGCTGAGGTAGGGAGGTTCGGAGAATGGAATCGGGCGAGGCATTGTGAATGAAGAGAATTCGCCTTTGGTCAAAAGCGAAGTGATGGTATTGCTAAGTCACGCGAAGGAATAAGACCACAACAATTATTATTTTTGATCATTGTAAAAAGACATTTAATCTTATAAAGCTCATCCGCAGTTTATGAGGAGAAAGCTCCGGTGTCATCCCCCCCCAACTAACCCCGCAGCCGAGGCTGTCCGCAACTCAGGGTCCAAGGGTGTCTAAACCTATCATCTGTATAGCCCTATAGGGCTGAATCTGGAGCAAGCGGGCCCTAAAGGAACTCACTTAGAATGCTCCCCAGAGCGTCCCAGCGTTAGGGCCTCTTCAGGCCCCTTTAGGAATCTTGATGTACTTACTCCATGAGTCCAATCAACAGGTGCAACCAAGGACTGACCGACATCAACGAATCAGCCATTGACACGCGCCAGTCAAAATGGACGACCTCATGTCGTTGCCTTCATTGGAGACTGACAGTGGTCTGAAACACGAATAGTATAAGAACGGGCAATCTCAACAATATGGTAAACCTCCTTCAATAGGCCCACGCCAATCTGAGTATTCATCTACTGCATGATGGGCACGCAAGCTTTGGTTTTGTGTTGTCATTTGTGGCTCGAACCTAAGTGACTTAGCTCGGGCATCACCAATCCATATGTCAAGGACCAGCAGATCTGATAGATATTGGCTAGAAAGACTTACCCGCTGGCCTCCGAGACTTGTATGGCTCGCTATAGCATGGAGATAGACGTGGGGTCGTTCCTCTTGCGCTTATGTATGCGAAGCGGCCGGTCGAGTGTTGAAATATGCGCGTTTCAGGTTCTTTGAAGCCGTTTGACACATTTGCTGGCTCGCATGGCAGCTTCAGGCATTTATCATGCATCTGATGTGTTAGTCTTGTCTCTTAAGACGGAGGCCAGCTTAGCCGGTAGTTTGCAGCGTTGAGTTACAAGACTTCTCATCCCCTTGATAATCTACTATTCAGGTCAAGTATTCACGTGTAAGTCTTCCCCATGTGTGAGTAAAGATTCTTCCGTAGCCATGCAGGTCAGATATACTGCTCGCCTGCTACTTTCAGTTCTATTTGCAACACTCTGTTTTTCCCAAAGTACTTCGCTTTTCTGCAATCGATTATATCACTCCATAGTTGTTGCCAACGACAGGTTATACGTCGACGGGGGCGAGATCAGGACTGTCTGCACCCATTGAGCTCCTGAGTTGTATTCTACTGATGTCCATCGCGCAGGTCCTTGATGGCAACGTGACCGTTATATTACCAAGTACGGTTGACACGATCGACTTATCACAGCCTTTCAGCAATGCAGATACCTCAATATGGACCCACATCCTCAAGGACAGCACTCCAGGGTATGTTGCGCCCACCCTCAATGACGGGAGTATATTTGCGACAAGTTCGAGTCTCTATCTCTTTGGTGGAGCACTCAGCACTGCACCTGGCGCTCCTGATGAACCACCACCCAATGGCATTTCAGAATATGAAATGAAGGAGGCGCTGTGGGGCCAAGCTACAACAGGTGGCGACATTGTGGAGCGGACTCATTATGGAATGGCTGTGCAAAGCTCTACTATGTCCGTGGGGTATTACATTGGAGGGGCAATAACGCCAAAAAGCGATCCTTCTTTCAATGCATTACCGAATGCCATGCCCTATATGATTCAGGGTCTGATTACCATGGTCGAACAGACCATGCTACTTGACAACAGTTCGACAACGGCTATGAATGTAGACGGCACTGCGGCAGGCGGTTTTGTTGCATTGATCGACTCCCTAGGGTCGCGAGGGGTTGTGATCACATTTGGAGGATTCACAAATGTTCCTGGGGAGCCCATGAGCTTGAATGACAATGACCTCGTGGACCCATCTTTACACTGGGACCTTGGGAATGTGTCTGTCTATGACCTTGGTACTCAAACATGGTATCAACAAGCAGCAACTGGAGACGTGCCGCCTTGGCGATATAACGGCTGCTCCGTGGTTGCTAGTGCACCGGACCAAAGTAGTCACTCAATCTATGTTTTCGGTGGATGGGGAAACAGCTATGGAGGATCTGACGGGGATGTATACGTGCTTTCAATACCCTCATTCCGATGGATTCGTGTGAATCAGGACAGCAATCGCCGCGTTCGAAATCATTGCGGCTTGATTGGCAACCACACAATGTTGGTAGTGGGCGGAATCCAGCCAAATGGCGAAGACCCGCAACCAATTGATGCTACAGGCTGCGACACTTCCGCGACATTCACCCAGGGCCTGGGTATGTTCTCGTTGAACAACCATACTTGGTATACCAGCTATGATCCATCGGCAGGCTCAGCTGTTTACGTGGTGCATCCAAGTATTACCAATATCATTGGCGGCAATGAGAACGGGAGCGCTACTCTGCAGACTCCGGCGGATGGTTTCTCTCAACCATCATTGGGAATTCTTTTGGGAGCACATCAAGGTTCGAGTAACGCAAGTTCACCTCCGGCTTCTACTCCTCATCATAACTCCCAGCCCGGATCCGGCCAGGGGCGGATCAGCAAGGGCATCATTGCAGGAATTGTCCTGGCTGGCAGTTCCTTCGTCGCGGTCCTCGCGGTCGTCCTCTTCTTACTGAGACGCCGTCGCCGTCGCCGGCATCATAAACGTCCCAGCATATCAAAACCCATCATTCTAGATCGCAAGTATTCGGACCTGCATGCTACTATTGTGCTTCAGGAGTTGAGCGATGGAAAAGTCGGAGCTGATGAATTGGGCTGGCCAGACAGGCCTTCACCGCCCGCACCATACGATCATAAAATGACCAACGTTCAGGAAGATGAAATTGAAGGAGGGACATCAGGGTTAGGCCCGGCTGAGCTGGATTCCCGCGAAACTGTCCCGTTCGAATGGGCTTAATGTCTCATATTTCCAATATATAGATGCATAATATTTTAATTTGATACATTCCTAATGACTTTCAACATTGGCCTTGCAGAGAAGCTCTCAGATTTTTGTGAGCTCGACCTTCCCAGGCTGCTGCTCCCGAATCCGTCATTTATTCAATGCTCGCCGTTGCAAGCCGTAAGATAGGCTGTTATGCCGTTATCACTGTCCTACGTAGAGTGTCCTTCCTTTAATATTCATCCCTAGCACATGCTAAAGCAGTATTTCTTGAGGCATAGTGCCTTCAATGCTCAAGCCACGCTGGGTCTCGGTCAGACCGCAAAAACTTCTTCTGGGCCAATGGCTATGTCCTGCCTGCCAGCTGAAGCTTCAATGGCCCTACCGTCAAGCATTCAGCACGAGTCCACCCCCAAATCCTGCTGTTCAGAAGCCAGAACCCTCAACCCCAGAGGCAATCCCATCAGATAAAGAATTTAGGAATCCAGAATTCAGGCCCCAACCTCTGCTCCGCCCTCTCGGCCAGTCCAAGCGCCCAAAACCTGGTGAAAACAATGCTATAGATCACCGTACGTGGCGCCAACGCCGAGATGACTTCTTCAACTACGACAAGCATCTTGAGCGGAGAGAAGAATTGTATGCTTCCTCTTCTCCCAACGCCTACGTTCTTCTCGTGCGCTTCAATTGATATTAACCACTTCCACCAGAACAAGTAGAATAAGAAAACCCTACTTCCGCGAATGGACGAACATGGGCTTTCACCGGGGCAAAACCTTCCTCGCTCCCCCTAACCTATTCAAAGTCGGGAGCTCCCTCTATTTCCCGAACATGCAGGGCTACACGCTCGCTTCGCCCTCTACTTATTCAGATACCACAAATGTGCTGTCGGGCAAGACATCTATCGTTAGCGTCTCTAGCGGGAAATGGGCAGAGGACCAGACCCTTACTTTCCTTGGGGAGAAACAGAATCCCGAGCTTGCTAAGCTGGTGGAGGAATTGAGGAGGGATGGGCTGCAGAGAGTATGGATTAATATTGAGGAGGACTCCTTGAAAGCGTGGTTGGTGAAGTTGTTTGTACGGTCTGTTAAGAAGAGGTTGAAGACCGAGGACTGGGGCAGATATTTTGTGGTCACGAGGGGCATAAGTGATGGCGTGAAGATGAGTATTGGGATGACAAATAGCAAGGTGGGTCACGTATATCTCGTGGATGGCAATTGCAAGATTCGATGGGCAGGGAATGGGGATGCGGTGGAGGGGGAGAAGGAGGGATTAGTGGCTGTGGTGAAGAAGTTGACTGAGCAGATGAAGATGGTGGGCGAGGGTGAGAAGATGGGCAAAGTGCTGAAGGGCATGGGGTCCTCGAAAAGCCATTGAAGAAGTTGGACATTAAGCACTGTAAACTAATATTTGGCCGCCAGATACCCCACTGTTAACAATAGTTTCCACTCAAGCCAAGACGCCATGCTCAGAGGTATCACATTAACCACAGCAATATTAAGAAACAAAATGCAATGAAAGACCCCAGTATAATCCCGTCTCTCCTCTTCTTTGCCCCTATCCTCCCAATCAAACTATTCACCCCAGGTATCTGACTCGCCGCACTAACAATCCTCCTATTGACACTCGCTAGCGTCTCCCTCTGCACACCAAACTGCTCGTTAATCGCATACGCCTGACTCAGCACTCCATCCGCGACGTTATGACTGTTATCTATCCTCCGCCTCTCATCCAGCATGTAATCTGCTTCTGCATCTGCAGGATTTGAGGAGCGATAGGCGTCGATGTCGGAGCGAACGTTGGAGAGGAGGTTGGCACGGGTGCGGGCATCGTTGAGGGCGGACTTCAACCGGACCAGTTCGCGTCGGTGGTCGAGGAGGATTTCGCGGTGGCGGGAGAGGTTATTTTGTTTCAGGGCGGAGGATGTGAGGACGGATTCGGAGTCGAGGAGGCGGGCAAGTTGAGATATTAGGGCTTCTCGCTATGAAGATATATGTTAGCACTGATGATCGGCCAACAGAACAATCTATCGAGTTTGCGTACCTTTTCGAGTAAGTCTTGGATGGTGGCTTCGGTTTCTTTTTCATCTTCTGTAGGCTTTGAGGGAAGATTGGATACAGCGGCGAATTGGGAATATTTATGAAAGTATCCTTCGGTCTGTTGAACAATAAGCAACGGGCAATGACCTATTCATGCAGAGTAAATCCACCTGGGATTCCAATGATCGGGCCTGCGAGCGAAGCTGAGCCCATCCAGTTCTTCCTGGAGGCTCTGACATGCCCGCAGTGGGGGAAATCATAGCGTGTGATATCGACATTTCAATTCTCTATGCGGCACCCTGGCTCACATCATTGCTGCATACTGTTAATGCAAGTGTACAGGGTAGGCTTACCCAAGGGGGCTGCCTTCAAAGTCTGTCTTGGCATCACG
The DNA here is from genome assembly GCA_947623385.2 of Cladonia squamosa. Taxonomy (NCBI): domain Eukaryota; kingdom Fungi; phylum Ascomycota; class Lecanoromycetes; order Lecanorales; family Cladoniaceae; genus Cladonia; species Cladonia squamosa. The sequence continues at coordinate 980,072 of OX392384.1, forward strand.
AGGCCGACGGCTCGCTAAGATCAACGCTAAGAAATCTTAGCGCTATCCGCCGCACAAGTTCAATGACTGAGAGCAACGACATCTACAGCAATCTTGACAGCTGCCGATAACACTCACGATGGTATGCGTTGACTGCGAAGGACTACTGCTCTATGCTAATAAGATCTACAGTCTTCAAAGGTTAAGACCGGCTCGCTTTGGGGCAAGAGCAAGGAAGATCTAAGAAAACAACTCGTGGACCTTAAGACCGAGCTGGGTCAACTGCGCACTCAGAAAATCGCAGGCGGTGCCTCATCAAAGCTCACAAAGATGTGTGTGCTTCTCGTTTCTCCTTCCCGCCTTCTCAAGACCTAAAAGAGCCATGCTGATGATTTCCCATGCAGTCATGACCTCCGCAAAGCCATCGCCCGCGTCCTCACAGTTGTCAACTCCAACCAACGCCAACAACTACGTCTATTTTACGCGAAGAAGAAGTACCTACCGCTCGACCTAAGACCAAAGCAAACTCGCGCTATTAGGAGGAGATTGAGCAAGCATGAGGCCACGAGGGTGACGGAGAAGCAGAAAAAGAAGACAACGCATTTTCCGCAGAGGAAGTATGCTGTGAAGGTGTGTGAAGTTTTCCTCTTAGCGTATTTAGGAATAAAAGAGCACATCGCTGTCCATTCCCGAGTTGGCGTGGTTTGACATGGTTCGCTGACTTGAACACAGGCGGAGGTCTAGTTGACTAGGCTTTTAAGGGGGGGCAACTCGGTGAACAGTTGGTGATGTGACAAATATTGCGACTCTACATGCTTAGATATTAGCACTACAAAGACGCAAAGGTCATTCTCAGCCTCTGAAAGTCCGTACCATGGAATGTGCAATTGTTAGATTGTCACGCCAGACTGGGAGCTACGTCTCTCTTCTAATCCACTGCAGGCATGGAATTCGGTGCAAAATAATACTCCTCTGCAAATGCTGCTGAGTTTCAAATCGCAACACTAATGATAAAGCAGGGGCTGGACCAGGATATGTCAAGGGAAGTATTCGTGCAAACCGTTCATACATCCTTTATATACAAGAAAACCAGTTCAAACGTGATTCCTTTATCTACCAGCTTTGCGCTTCCCTCAATTTGTTCACGGGCATTTGGAAGTTGACAAATGCGTGCTCTTGCGGACACGTTGAAAGGCGTCCGATCTGTTTGTCTGAACTCATGCCACCCCAGTCTTCATTTGCATGAGTCTAAGCTTACTTCGCAGGGCAGGGAAACGCTTGTGTTGGCCACAGATGTCCCTGAATCAATGTCGAACGCTAAAAACGAGGAAAGAAGAACGGCTGGTCCCGATCTCGTGAGCACCAATAATGGCCCCTCCAGTTCTTGGTCATTTCTCTTCCGGAACCCAGAACAAAGGCTTCACCTCTACTGGCCGTCTCTAACCAGACGCTGTTGGATTATGGTTTATTACGTGCAAGTGGTACCGAAGTGGCATATGGCACTATTATGCCATTCACGAGCTTACATCCCTGCCGCTCTGGCTGAGTCAAAGCTGGAAAGGTTTATGTAAGCGACCTTTTGCCAGGGGAACAATACATTTATTGCAGCAGGATAGAGTTGGGAAGAAGTGCAGGGAGTTATTAGGCGAATAGGCAAGAGTACACGTGATCGATCAGGGTCCTATCATCCTATCACCTCTCAATTCCTCCCCACGCGCATCACGTAGTCTTGGCGCTAGAATATTCAAACACAATAAGGGACACAACCGAACGCACCGGATCAGCAAGCCTGCTGCCACTTCGGGCAAGCTCCTGCGAGCCAACCCACAATCATACCACCCCACCACACCTGACGCGGTATTTAACCCAATGACGCTCTTCGCCTTGCCGTCTACAGAGATGATAGCGGGGTATCAAAGTGAAGGTTATGAGAGCATTGCAATGGCGTGGTTATGGTGTGCAGCACCTTGAAGCATATCCTCGCTAGCCAGGATCAGGACAGCTATAAAGTAGAGGCCAACCTCACCATCTGGAAAACCTCACCATCTGGAAATATCAGACAACGGAGAAATATCACTGTATATCACACACATCCTAGCCAGCTCACACATCAAAAGCCTAGGTACCCTATATCCATCTCCACCACCCTACCAAAGCAACCACCATGGCAGACCCACCACCCGGCCCCCCCAAGCCCCCCAAAGACACCACCACAACAGAAGACCCCCCCCACCACCACTTCCACATCCACCTCCCCCACCCCCCAACCACCAACCCCCCACCCCCGGGAACCCACCACCTGCACCTCCACATCCCGCACCCCTTCTCCAAACCCCCCTCCTCCCAACCCCCCTTCATCCACTCCCAAAAAACCCCCTCCATCCCCCCCCATCAACAACCCGCCCCCCCCTCCACCTCCACCTCCACCTCCCAACCACCCCACTCCGACGACCCCACCCTCCGCGCCTTTGCCGAAGAAAAATCCAAACAATATCCCGGGGAAAACGGCTCTTTCGCACTGGGGTACGGCTCTACGACTATGAGTTGGGGGGCGAATAGTTGGGTAGTGCCGCATGAGGGGGATACGGCTAGGCCGCCGGATGAGAGGAGGGGGATACATTATCATTATCATTTGGAGGGTGTGCCGGGGGATTGGGTGGAGGAAAAAGGGGGGGAGGGGGAGGGGGGGAAGGAGGGGGGGAAGAAGGAGTAGCGAGGGGAGGAGGGGAGAGGGGAGGGGGGTTTGGGGGGGGATGGGGTGGGAATACGTTTGGTCGGCAGATTGGGAAGGTAAAGGCGATGGAGAAGACGAGTGTAGAATATGAGGCGAGCTGAGATGGACCTTTTTTTTGTGTCGGATCTTTGCGGTTTTCATAGGCATGTTGATTGGGTTAATACGTCCATGATCGTCGCATCAGGATCTACTTACCAGGTAGCATGAATTTGATATAATTTCCATTCTCCACTCCTCACTCCTCACTCACCAGGCCACTTCGGATCCCCCCTCCTCCGCCACACCCCCACAAACTTCCTCCCCCCATTCCTCCCCACCTTCTTCCCCTCCTCCGTCTCCTCCCTCACAACCCTCACCAACATCCCCACCTCCTTCCTCTCCCCCCCTTCCTCCCCTTCCCACACCCCCTCCTCCCCCTCCTCCGGCACCTCCACCCTCTCAAACAACCCCCCCTCCTCCTCCCCTTTCCCAAACCCCCCAAACCTCTCCCCCATCCACACCCCCAACTCCTCCACATCCGTAATCGTAAAAACATACCCCCCCGGCCTCAAAACATACGCATACTCCGCACACAGCGTCTCAGAAACGATTCTCGCTTTGTGTTTTCGCATTTTGAAATGCGGGTCTGGGAAGCAGAGGAAGATGTGGGAGAGTTGGTGGCGGGAGAAGAAGTTGGGGAGGAATTTCATGGTGTTGGTGCGGAGGACGGAGATATTCTGATAGAGTCCAAAAGCTGGGGGCGAAGAAGAGGCAGATGGAGAAGAAGCTGGGGCGGATGTGGAGGTGGAAGGTGGAGGGGCATGTTGAGCGCGTAGGGCGGAGATACGATCTTGGACGTATTCGGTGACTTGGGTGCGGATTTCGAGGCCGAGGAGGAGGGAGGAGGGGAGGAGGGGAGAGAGGGCAACGAGGAGACCGCCGAAGCCGCAGCCGATGTCTGCGATGGTTACTGGTTTTGTGAGTGGTGCGGGCGAGGTGGTGGTGTTGGGGTTGATGAAGGCTGGGTAGTGGAGGGACCAATCCATTTGGGAGGGGCTGGTGGGGCTATGGGGGAAGGCTGGTTAGTTTGTCAGTGTCTTTGGGAGGGGAGGAGGTGGGAATGGAGGCGGGGGTGTACTAAGTCAGTTGGTGGTCGGAGAAGGGGTTGGCGTGGGCGCGCTGGCGGTAGAATTTTTTCTGGGGGAACGAGGTGCTGTGGTTGGATTGGTGGGTTTTGCGGTATTCTTCGCGCTTTTGGCGCTTGGTTGGCGGAGGCATTGTGGAAGGATAGAGGAGCTGTTGGCTTGACAAGTATTCAGTTGGTCAGTAGAATGGGCATGGGTGTAATATGAGTGGTGCTGTGGGAGGGGCGGAGGTATTGAAGCTTCTCTAATCGATAAGAAGTGCCAAGATTTTGGGTTTATATATAAAGCAATTCCGAAATCTCATACTGAATGTTCTCCTAGAATACGCGCGATGAGATAATCTATGATCATAAACCTGCAAGTAAAGGACATATAAGAAACCCCACATGACACTAGTCCGTGTTCCCGTAACGCCCGCGAACAAAGATAGCCTCCCCCATTGATTTGAGGTGGAACTTGGGACAGTGCCATAAATTGTTAATGTGAACATGAGAAGTTGAGGAGATCTAGTTAATTAGCTGTCCGTCGTAAACGCCTTTCCTCGCCGTTGATGAGATGTGACGGTTGCAAATGGAAGTACAATGTCTATCAATATCCGGATCGTAAGAGAAGCTCTTTATGAGGAAACCGAAACGGATGGTGGGGTCTCGGCCGCGAGTTTCCATGTTCTATATTTTTGGACCGGCGGGTTGTGAGACGTGGGTCTATTTGGGTTGCTTCATCATAATGTATGAATAGCTGTATATTTGTTAGTGGGAAAGCTCTCACTCCAGTATCCATTGAAATATCGAAAAACTTACGCGAAGATACTGCACAGAGCGAGCATGATGCCCAGCGCAGCTTTATCCGTAATTACCCTACCACCCGTGAAAGCGCCAATAACAACAATCAAACAGGTCTTCATGTGTCCAACAACCGTACTCTCAACCGCACCGGCATTTCCAATGATGAAGAATTGCGAGACGTTGATCATGGCGGCGAGTAGACCGCTGAGCGCAATCATCAACCACACGTTTGTTGGTGCTTGGTCCAAAGCTGGGAATTTATCCGTCCACGGAACTACGTAGAGGAGGATGACAGCTCCAAGGGGTGCCTGGTTGAAGAGGAGCTGAAAGCCGTTGACTTCGTATTTTCGCTGGTACGTGCCTACCCAGACGGTGTAGATGCCGCTAACTGCCACACTGCCCAACGCGACAAGGACGCTGAGACCGCCAACAGCTTTAATTGGTACGCCAGCTATGGGGGCCGGTTTCTGATCATAATAGGAGATGAGTGCGACGCCGAAGCACATGGGAATGAGGGCGTAGGCTGCTGCTCTTGGGATGGATTTCTTGTAGAAAATGAAATTTATGACAGCGACGCATGGAGTGAGAAGGACGCGGGTAATTTGGTAGAAGGTAATTGTTGAAATTTGAAGGGAGAGGTTCATGCCGACGACGTTTCCAGCCATGGCGACGGCGAGAGGTAGCATTTGAGGGATTGCGATGCGCTTAGGTTCGAACATGGCGAATGTGGGACGTGAGAGCATGTATAGGGTTCCACCTGTAATGAAGAAGTGGAAGGAGGCAAAGGCGGCTTGACATTGGGAGAATGATTTGTCGGTGAAGATGGCTTTGTTGCAGAAGACCTGTGGAAAGCTGTATTAGCAATTTGCTCTGGGGGTTTTTACTCGACGATGTGGCCTGAATTTATCGAGCTTGCTTTTGGAGCGTCGTTGAAGCTAGAAGTCATGATGAGCGGTCGACTTACAATCATGACTGTCGCAACAGTGTTGAGAACCATCCAGAACATCAGCTTCGCTCTGGCTAATGGGTCTTCTGTGACCTTGTCCTTTGTCACAGTCTTTGGTAATAACCCTTCTGCAGCCTCCTTTTCCAGGTCTGTGCTCCTCCTCTTCTCTTCCACCTCTGTATCCGACATATTTAGAAGTGTTCTCTCTGAACTTCGTGAATCTGGTCGTATGTCGAGGTTGTAGCTTTTATCTTCGTTCATAAGCCGTATTTTTTCAGATTCAGCTTTCAAAGCATCCATGTCGGGTACACGCAGGATCTGGCGGAGGACATGTGTGTAAGTTTGCACGAATTCAAATTACTCCTAGAAGGCCAAGAAAATGGTAAAATGGTAAAATGGTAAAAGGAAGAGAGGCTCGGAGGAGTTGATCGGTATACTTCTAGGTCAAATAGATATTTGGTGGTGACTTGGCTTTCCGCGTTGGGTCTTATCTTATAAATAAATGGGACCGACCAAACCCTAAGAGGTACAGCCTAGAAGGCACCTAAGCAGCCTAGAAGGGATCTGGCGATGATTGAGTTTAGGTTGGAATTGCTGGTACCTGAAAAGGACAATAGCGGCACCTCCTAAGGTACCTCTCCCACAACAGGTGTTCGTGGATACACTTATGCAGTTCGCAGATCCATGCTCACGACAAAAGACTATGAAATCATATAATCACTTGGTAGTTGCAGTATTCTAATCATCCGTCTGCTTTCTGCGTTTTGTGTGTTGGGTGGGTCAATCGTGGGCCAATGCTCGTATCCAGCCCCTTTTACAGTTTAGGGGTCCTCAGCCCAGCGGATTCAGCCAGCGCAACTCCACCTCCAGGCTTGTTCCGGCCGGAATTACCCCGAGCAGTCTTGCCTTATGGCCGCTGACCTAAGCAAGCTTGGCGCTAACTTTTGTATTCGAGATGCCAAACATGCCGACGTCAGGCGGGTTTTAGAGAACCAACGAGGACAAAGGACAATCATGCGGCGACGACGCCCATTACACCGCCCAGGATTATGGCCCTGAGAGCTCGAGATGTTTCTATAGCAGCATTCATAGCTTTTGTTGCTTGGGGATTTCTTATCAGCTGGGTTCCTATACTACGCTTCCTTGGATACGCCTTTGTTACGGGGGTCTGTACCACAGCTCTTGCCACTACAGCATTGGTATTGCTCACTTCAAGGAAGAAGCAGGATGTTGACCAATTGGCTCGGGAAAAGTCATGGAATGCAGCTTTCGTTGCACCGGAAACATGGAAGGAGGAGACTGCCTGGCTGTCCAGCAGAGCGGTCTACAGAAAACAGCCTCTTTATCCCCCGTCCTTCGTGATCTCGGATAGCCTTGATGGATTATTAGACTGGCTCCTCCGAGACTACGTCACCTCTTGGTACGGCAAGATCACACCGAGTACCAATTTCGTCAACGAAATCGACCGTTGTATAAGAACAGCGTTGGTGAATATAAGAGATAGAATCTTTGAAAGAGACATAGTAGAGGTCGGAGTATCGCGAATAGTGCCGCTGGTTACGGCCCATTTAAAGGATTTCTACGAGGCCGAGCGGGCTGTCAGAGGCGTAAATCTGAATCGAAACGTTACAGAGTCCGTCGAGTTGGATTTGGCGATTGCTGGTAAATACCGTGATGGCAAAATTCACCCAGCAGCGTCACTGGCATATTCAGACCTGAAGATCATACAGCAAGAATACCTTCGGAGCATCGTTATAAGACTACTGCCCGCGGTCTTGCCAGAGAGCATGATAAAGAGTAGGGCAGTGTCTGTCCTTATCAAAGAGATTGTTTCTTGCGCAGTACTGGCGCCTCTGATGCAAATTTTGTCGGATCCCGATACATGGAATCAGTTAATGGAAGCCTATGGGCGAACAATGCTTCAGGACCGCAAAACCGTTCGCAGACTCCGCGCTGCTCTTGATCAGCATGCCTCGCCTGCACCAAAAGCTCCAAGAGCTCATACATTTCCACGGATAGCTTCTGGTGATGATGAGCGGAAATTCGAGCGTTTCATCCGCTCCATTCGACAGTGTAACAACCTTTCTGAGGCCCGAAGGTTCCGAAGCGAGGTGGCAAGTCAACTCAAGCGAGAGTCCATGATGGAGGGTCAAGATCAAATGTACCTTCGCCGACTAGAGACAGGAAAGCATTTGCTCGATCAGAGGGTTGGGAAGCTTTCTGCCGTTGGTGGTACATCCGGTGCTAGAATACCGCAACCTGCTTTCAGGAATGGTCAGCAGACGTCGAGACTGCTAAATGCAACTATCACAGAGGTCCTTCATGATGCAACTGGTCTCTCTTATTTTATGGAATACATGGATCGCCAAAGACTGATGACTTACGTACAATTCTGGATCGTTGTAGATGGCGTGCGAAATCCTTTGGAAGATGACCTACAAACAGAGGATCCATTTTCTGGCAACCAGACACAATGGACCGATTCAGATCGTATGGACATTGCCCAGATAAATGAGGCTTATCTGTCGAAACCCGAGCTCAAAGTTCCCGAAGAATCGAAAGAAGCTGTGCGAACATTTCTGAAGGCTGGACCAGGGGCTACAATGGATCAATATCTTAGAGCTCGGTCTGCGGTATTGAGAGCTCAATCAGCGGTATTGCATGAGATGGATGAAGTCCATTTTCCAAACTTCAAGAAATCAGACCTCTTTTACAAGTATCTTACATCTGACGATGCCTCAGCGAGAGCCGCTGCCCGCCCTCCTGCAAAGGCGCTGCGACAGCCGTCAGTAGCGTCTATCCCAGAGTCTCCAACCCCTCGGCCAAGCCAGCTATCAAGAGTTGCTTCTCGAGTCAATAACTCCAGCAATTCAGAGCTTCGCAGAAACGCATCGTCTATCAGCGATCTAAAGTCGAGCGCGAAGTCTGCAGACGATGTCCAGCTTGCGCAAAGTAGGCACTCATTAGATATAGATACTTCTGGTCCTCTGTTCGATGATGACGTTGATGACGAGCGATTAGCTCAGTCTACTCAGAGTCTAGACAACGAGTCATTAAATGGGGATGCAGGGCCCGTTAATCAGGAGGAAATGGTTGAAGCTATGCAAGCTGCTTTGGACAACATCATGACTGGTGATCCGAAAGAAGATGATCTGAAAGATTCAATCTTTGACTCCGCAGAACCAAACTTCCTATCTGCCAATATCGTAGATTCCCCGCGAAGCTCAGGTGAATTCAAGAGGACCGACACGACCTTCAGCGAGAAGAGTCGCGAAAAGCCGAACTTGGCCTCCTTAGGGCTTGTCAACACCTCATCTAGGATCGGTGTCTTCTCAGATAATGACCTCTTCGGCGATGAGGAGAAATTCCTCGAGGATGAGCAAACGGATCCCGAGGGCTCTGCTGATGAGAAGCCGATAGATGAAGAGATCCATCAGGCTGCGCCAGGCGATCTGGGATTAGCCGAAGCCATCTCCACTTTGACTGCCGATATTGAAAGACTTGCGGCTCAGGACTCGGTCGTTGACACTTTGACACGGAAAGCAGAGCTTACCAACAATATTGCTGAATTGCGTATTCTAGGCAAGTCAAAGTCGAGTCTGCAGCGAGAGATACGCAGGAAGGAATTGCAGCGGCAGCAATACATTGTTCAAGAGAGTGACAACAGTCTTTACGGCCGCGCCAACATTAAGATCAAGTCAATCATGGTTGGCAAAGAGGACGACGGCCAGGAATTTGCACTCTACGTTATTGAAGTCCAACGAAAGGCCGGAGAGAACATGTCTGCTGCATCGTGGGCTGTGGCGCGAAGGTACAGCGAGTTTCACGACCTACATCAGCGTCTCCGAAACATATATCCCGCAGTACGCAACCTCGACTTTCCAAGACGCCGCTTGGTCATGAAGCTACAGCGAGAGTTCCTCCACAAGCGTCGCGTAGGTCTTGAGAACTATCTACGACAACTCCTCCAACTACCGGCCGTCTGCCGTAGCCGAGATCTCCGTGCCTTCCTCTCCCAGTCAGCCATCATCTCCACCACTAATTCTACCCGTGACGGCGAACGACGCGACATTATCTCCCGCATCTACAATTCCGTAACTGACGGCATGGACGAATTTCTTGGCAACGTCCCCGTCCTCGACCAGCTCTCCCTCGCAGGCCAAAACCTCATCGCAGCAGCTACCTCGCAATTCAATACGATGCCCCCTACCAGCACCGGCGCTCCCCTCCCCATCGCCCCCGAAGACCCCATCCAAACAGCCGAAGCCCGCGCCGAACTCCTCGCCTTTGAACCCAACGCACCCAATACGAGCCGGGGCGACCAACTCGAACCCTTCGTCAAACCCATCTGCGATATCTTTCTCGAGGCCTTCGACCTTCAACGCGGCAATAACTGGCTCCGGGGCCGCGCTGTCGTCGTCGTTCTCCACCAGCTCCTAGGCGGCACCGTAGAGCGCAAAGTTCGCGAAATGGCTAAATCCTTGTTCGCTGAAACCTCCGTCCTCAAATACATCGACCTCTTAAAAGACACGATGTGGCCTAATGGCCAAATGCGAACAGAATCCGTTGTGCGCACGGATCAGCAGAAAGCACAATCAAGGGGTGAGGCGAGCGTGATGTTGGCAACTCTTGTACCGGATTTAGCGGGGAATGTAGTTGGGAAAGCGAATGCGCAGGCGGCCAGTCGGAGGATTTTTGCGACGGTCAACAATCAAAGATTGAATACTCACTTAGCTTTTGAGGTGCTGGATGAGCTCGTGGAGGTCTTGTTTCCGAGATAGGGAGGTAGGGTGTTGCAGGAGGTAGGTACACCAGATGTATGACATCGAATGAGAACAAGGGGGTTGGTGGAGTGGGATATTAAATACGCATATAGAAGAGATGGATATCGCTTCAACTAATCATCGAATATAATGGACAGTGATCACACGCTCTGTCTAGAGTACGCTCCATCCTCCACCCAGCTACACCCTTGCCTTTTGTGCTTCAAATTCCTTACCCTCCTTCCTAGTGACCACACTTGAGCCATCCATACCAGTACTGATCAGCTAGGCCAAGTAAATAAAGTATGATGAATCCCAATTCCGCCAATGTGTGGCATTGGGTTTCGAGGTGCAGTTGAAGGTCTGTTGTCGCCAAGATATATGTATGCTAAGCCAAATAAAGTTAGCCGTTGTTAACCAATTGGATACGAAGTAATTCGCAACCCAGAGACACACAAATGCAAACTCCCTGTTAACCCTCACCCTTTAATACCTCCAACCTCATATATCTCCAACGGGGTGAGTCGCCCATGTCTGTTCTACTTGGGACACGGAAACTGCCACCCACTCACATTCTAAGTGGAGCCTGACTAATGAAAGTCACCAATGGCGGGGCAAAGTCCCTCGTTCCGAGCTGGAACCTACAGATATGCCCACCAAGGCGTGAATGGTGTACCTTGTATATACAGTCTCGCCTTATCAGCTCGCATATTTACTAAGGTGCCTTTTCGTTATGCATTTAGTCGTAAGACTAAATGCTCTTTTGACTTTTCGCAGACTAGCACATTTCATATGTAGACTTCTCAGCCGCTCGTGTTGGGTAGCTGCATGAGCCTCAAGCCACCTGAGGGGAAGTCGAGGCAAACTCCAGCCTTGCGACCATGTCACCCCATTTCCTTACATATCTTCCGTCATGCCTTCCTGCAATTGATCCGAGTCGTTACTCACTGCCAGAGCGCTGACAACCTGACCGCTGCACCAGTACGGTTTTGATATGGCAGTCGTCCTCGAGGTCGGGCCCGGCGAGACCTTTCTATTCGACACTCCTGGTGGTACTACAACGTGAGTCATGCGCCAGTGTTCTGTGATTAAAGGATACAGTGCGCTGACATTATTGATCTAGTAACAAGTTGCCCGATGCATTGAAGGACATTGAACAAGGCGTGGGAGTTGGGAAACCAATCCAGCAAATATACTGCGTCAACTTCGGATGGAACGGGGCTTATTTTCTAGGAGCTCGGAATGCGAATGGGAATATCATTCGTGAGTACTTTTTTCTCTCCGAATTGTAAGTCAAGTGAAGACTGAGCTCGATCGCTGATTCCTTGCAGGAAGACATAACCTTCCCCCACAACTCGAGGCCTGGCTCATCGACAGCAAACTTCACACATGTCGGCGAGACATTCCGAGCCTTCGTATTGAGCTCGGACCTCACGGAAGCTTCTACGCTTTTGATAACAATAGTTATCGCTGGCACGGTCTGCCCGATGCACTTGAAGAAGCAATCCAACAACGCATAACGCCTGCAGGGTGGACGGCGACACCGGAATGGGTAGTGCTCGGTGCAGACGGTGCATATGTCTACGCCAATAATTGTGGAGGTCACAGTTATGCGCTTGGAAACTATCCGAAGCTGATGGGGTTGATACAGGGTCTGCATCAGACGAATATTAACGGGCACACTGGATTTGCACTGGTTCAAGTAAGTTCGCCCTCTCTGTGGCCACATCAATGCGCTGCGTATTGATTCGAATGTAGTGGATATCGATGAGCATCTACCATGCCGGCCATTTCATCGCGTTGAATCGGTCCGGGAATCATATTGCTGAGCTCCATCACGATGCCACTCAAGCACTCAACAGTATGGCCGCTACATTTCCCAAGAATTCCTTACCACCTATCCAGGCTCAACCAGTCATGGTCGCAAAAAGAAGCCCATCGATGACGGGTCCCGCCTCCCCACCCATGACAAGCCCAACCTCTCCAATGGCGCATCCTCAGCTGGTCCGCCGTCCAGTCGCACAAACGCAACATCCCCAGGCCGGACGACCAATGCCACATCACCAAACCTCAACACCAGTGCCCCACACCCAGCCCATGCGCCCAGTGTCATATCACCATACATCTTCTCCCTCGGTACCGCAAGTACACACTGCACCTACGGTACAACACACCGCCCAGGTACACACTGCACCAAAGGTGCATCCCACACCCCAGGTCCACAACAACCGGCAGTCCAGCAACAGCTTCTCCCAGTTCCTGACCTCTGCCGTCACGAGCGTCGTCGCAGCTGATGTTGCTCTAAACAAAATGCAACACCCCCATCACCATCCCCACATCAATACCAACAATAACTCAAACGCGCAAAACCAAACCAGCGGTGGAGACACGGTCGTGGTGGTAGGCGGTGATAGTGGCGGCGACAGCGGATCCATAGGAGGAGATAGTGGTGCCTATAATGGCGCCGGAGTTGACAGTGGGGGAAGCACTTTCTGGTCTCCGTTGCCAGGTAGCGATAGTGGGGATAGCGGGTTTGGTGGTGATACGGGGGGAGATACTGGGTTTAGTGGGGGGGATAGCGGGGGAGATGGTGGAGGGTGGGGTGGAGATTGTTGAGTGACTGATTGCGTGGATGAGGATAATATGATTGAAAATTGGGTTTTGTAAATGTTTGCTGATTTCGAGAGAGGTTAACCACCGCTCTTACGATGGATATCTATAGTCACTTTTTTCAACCTGGGAATAGTAATGTATTGCGTGGGCATTTGCATTCCAATATATCAACGTGATTTATCCGTTGTCATCATTCCATTTCACAGGACAATGCTATCACAACCATGCCCCCATCTCCCCCTTCATCCTCCCAGTAACTCGAAGCCTACCTTATACCCCAACCCAACCCTTCTACTTCACTCTCCTCCTCTCCTAACCTAACCCCCCTACAACAACTGGAACCTTTTCCTTCTATGCTATTTCGAGAGAAGTTGAGACGCACTATTACTATCACTATGGATGAAACTGAGCGATAGCTTTGTTGATGAGATACCTATATCGTACACGAATGGAATCAACTGGGTCCGAAGTCAACGAAACAAATCAATAGCAGCGTGGCGTGGTGTGGTGTGGCAGGGTTGCTTGATTGAGTGGCAGAGGGGTTAGAGACGGGATTTTGGTACTGGGGAAGTAGAGGTGAGAGAGATGGTGAGTGTAGGGGGGAGAGAGGGTGGGGGAGGAGAGGGTGTGATAGGGGGGTAGGGGGGGTTTGAAGAAGGGAGAAAGGGGGGAGGTGCAGCAGGGTGGATGAGGTGTGATAAGGAAGTGATGGGGGGATAGATAGCTTTAAGAGGGAGCATACGTAGGTGGTTGTGGTGGAATTGGGGGAATTGGGGGAATGGTGGGGATGGGAGGGGGGGAATGAGAACTGGGTGGGGGGGTATTTATTCATATATCTGTTTTGCTGGTCCCTCAAGATTACGTATCGAGCAGCAGATTTGAAGGCGTTGTTCATTAATTAGGAAGTGGAATCAGTGAGGGCTGGTCGGTATGTCAATTCACGCTTGGGTGGATATGGATTTGAGGATGAATGTACTTGTGCATGATGTGGACATCCAACAACCCAGTAGGGGTCTGACGGGCATCGATATGCTAAAGATCAAAGGAAACCCTGAGCATGAGAATGATTTCGAACATCTATTTCTTAGTGGAGGAGATACTAGATCAATCTCTCTGAGTGGAAAATTGGCGAAGAGGACTTAGGCCAGCTGAAACGAGAATGATTGTGATTCTCTTGTCATATTGACGCTGAGGAAAAAAACCAGGATCGAATATATGGGGGACTTTTTCTTTCTGCTAAGAAAGAACACAATGCATAATAGGCTAAGAAAGACGGCCCATTGACGGGGACGCAACGCGTGTTGCTTGGTTAGCAGGAATCCTTCGCTATCCTTTCGTCTTTGAGGATCTCCACAAGGATGCACGAGTCAGTGTGGGAATGAGAATCGAGGCTGACATGTCCATATTTCTACAGATCTGTTCAGTCTTAAGCTTTGTGCCTGAGAGTTGGAATCTGGGCAGTGCTGCCATTCGTACAATGAGTTTACCAGCCCATTGATGGTTAGCTACATGATCGCCTGGCAAGGAAACAGTATGAGTCAAGAAGTAGCTCGTGGTTGGAGCTATGCTAAAGCTGGCTTTCATATTCACGTTACAATTGCCGTTGCTCATAGAATACCTGCAATCGAATGTCCCTCGACCTCCCTTGGCCAATCTGGGAAAACCTCTACCGCTAGGGGCAAGTAGATTCCCAAGGATGTCTTAAGACAGTTTACCCTACGCCGGGCATATCGTAACCTCGACTCATGTTGCACGATCCTGGACACCTGACATTTGTGGATTTTGTGAGCTGGCTTTCACATACCAAAATATGCGTCTTCAGCAAAATTAGGTCTCTTGTGGCTGTTGCGAGTAATGCAATAAAGTTGTCCTCGTGGTTGCTTCTGCGTAATCATATCCCATGTAGACATGAAGCAACCAGGTAAAAGCGGATGTCCGTGCTCTCGCCAGCGACGCGACCGAATGGAAAGAGCTCTTCAACCTGGGGTTGTAGAGGTTGATAACTCTAGATTGGCGACTATTGGATCATCGCCTTCCGAAGAGTTCCAGATGCTCTAAAGATTGAGGCTTGTAGATATGAACCTCATGACTGTAGTGATTTGATCCCTTCCAATGTGACTGCGCATACAGACATTAGGGCATATGACATGCATATAATCATGACCCTTGATATGCGAATTTCTGTATTAGCGGTTGACCTACTGCTTAACATAGTCCGCCGTGGCTATCCTCCATCGAATCAGCATAGATCGATAGATTCCACCAGTAGAGCTGTTATTGGTCTGATGTGGCATTGATGACCGCAGTACCGAATTCGCCTTGAGTAGAGTGATAAGCGAGGGACTCTACACGAGGATCAATGATCATGCAATACCATAGCTCCATTGCGCTAGGTATTGTGGACCGGAAATCCTGCTTCCACATAGAATATGAAGGTGTTGATGTAGTAAAACAACAGAGATTGCCAGCTACAACAGCACCATGATGACTAAGCCCCCATCGTGCCTCACCCCCCCACTCCCGATCAATAAGGCTCCCGCGCCTCCGCTCCGCCCATCAATTCCCAAACACAAGCTCGCACCGTTAAAACATTGTCATCTCCTATCTGCCGCCCACCATGGCACCAACCACCGACTTCACATTCCCCACCTACCACCAATCCTACCCCCCCTTCTACACCCTCCAACCCAACCACCAAACCCTAACCTCCCAACTCCGCAAATGGTCCCGTCTAATCCAACGCTACGCGCGGCACCACTCGCTCTTCAAGCTTTCCCTCCCCGCCACCATCGACTCCCCTCTCTTCAAGAATGTCAGTCTGAAGAAACGCCTCGCCTTGCAAGACGCAACAAAAGTGTTGGAGTGGATGTGTAAGGATGAAGGGGGCAGGCGAGCGGAAAAGGTTGAAGGAGGGGGAGGCATTTATTGGATATGGTGGAAACGACCAGAGGAGTGGGGGGAGGAGATTGTGGGGTGGGTGGAGAGGACAGGGCAGAAGGGGGTGGTGCTTACGCTTTATGAGTTGACGGCTGGGGAGGGAAGTAGGGGGGAGGAGTTTTGGGGGATGGATGGGGAGGTTTTGAGGAGGGCGTTGGCGGGGTTGGTGAGGAAGGGGAGGGCGCAGGTTTTTGGGGGAGAGGGGGAGGAGGGAGTTAAGTTCTTTTGAGGTGAGAAGGGGCGGTAAGGTGATATGTTAGGGGTGCACTGGTTTGTTGCTGACGTATTCACATCTAGACATCGATTACTTCCAAGTGTCGAATATCTCCATGTAAATGTAGAAGGAGACTCTTTGAGAACAGGACGCCTTGCTCAACGCGCCCAACAAAAGCAGCAATACTATGCCTTGGGAGGGTCCGTCCCGATGTCCTTTTCGGAAAGAGCATATATGTCCTTCCACTTGATTTCCTGGGACAATGCTAAATCTAGCATCCAGTTAGTGGCGGCGACAACTGGTTTCTTCCCTATGCTCTCGACCATCTGCCGGAATTTGGGCCACAGTTTCGACTCCTCGATAGTAGTACCGCTGATGAGGTACACAGAGTCAACCTGGCTGGATTCAGAGGTGTCACTGTCTTCATCCAGACCTGCTCGCATTGAACCTGTTCCGGCACGAGCGCGATATAGAAGACATTTGCCGCCGTTGACTTCTACGATTGACTTGTACGTGTCGAAACCACCGTGCACGGACTCCGTACAATAGATGGAATACCCTTTGAGAAGCTTTCCCTTGTTCTCTTTTGCTCGGGCAAGAGCATCCGAGAGCTTGAGACTCATGCGTTGTTCCCCTTCGATGTCTTCCAGAGGGTAGTCGTTTGGATCGAGAGCCTTATTTTCTGAGAGACAGTCATCAACAAAGTTTGTGGAAAGAACGACGGGAGCATGCGCAAGAGCACAAATGAACTTTTGCGTTCGAAGTAGCCGAGGGGAGGCTAGGTGTGTGCAGCTGGCGTAATCAGAGACGACCAGAATACCCAATTCTCGAAGTCGTGACTAAGTGTTGTTAGCGATACGAGATGTATTTGTAAAACGAATGTACTTACCCGCTCCTCTGACTCTTTCTTCTTTGCACCTATCCATCTCTTGTATCCGGAAAGAGCCAACCGCATCGTTGGTGGAGCCAGTCCTTTTGCTTTCTTCGCTCTCTTGGCTACCCTTGCCTCCTCGTCCGCTCCCGTATCTGTATCATCTTCATTTGATACCGATCGCTTCCTGTTGCCGTCCAATCCTTTTTCCTCACTGGATCTACGGTCTCTGCCGTGAGTGACTCCACCTACTCTCTTCCTCTCCTTTTCGAAAAGGGCAATATCAGGAGCAAGATTATGCAACTTGGCTACAGCCTTCTCCTTTGCACTACGACTGCCGGTCGTCGAGGGCGTCTCGTTCTCCTTGCCCTCACCAATGAAGCGCGACGTTGCTGGGGTTCGAAATGCACCTTCAGTGTGACGTCTGTTCTCCTTCGAGGCCTTTGGAGTAGGTCCACCTGACTGAGACGAGCGTAATGGTACTTCTCTACTTCTATTTAGAGTCGAGGATGACGGATTAGGGGTAGTGAGGGTTCGGGAGGACACTGGGTTCTGATCTCTCGTAGACGTTGGCTCTGGAACGTGCTTGCCCTCGGAGGCCAAATCCACGTCAGAACCGTTAGGAAAGAAGACGCGCTCGACCGCCTGTTTGTCGATAGGTGTTTGTCCAACAACCTCCCCTAAATTCGTACGGGTTGGGAAGTGCGTATAACGCGAATTAGAGACCGTTTGTATCTGCCACTTGGCGTAGCTTTCTTCAAGCCACAGATGATTAACTATATGGATGTTCCATTCTTTAGCGGCGTCACATTTCTCGCTAACCATGTGAGCCGTAATGAGATGTGTATTATCCTCTTTCATCGTCTTCGTGAATTCGCCGCCCGCCACCTTCGCTAGGTTCTCCAAGTATACCCTAGCTTCACCGTTATAATTTGATAAGCTAATGCGGAATCGGTTGAAGCCCGGGAGGCCGTTACGAGCAATAGGATAGTGTAGCAGCCGCCGCATGGGTGAGGTCCATTTGTTGTGAGTGATAAGGTGATAGAGCCAAGCAAGATTGCCAACATCCTTTCCAGCTCTCGAGGCTATTCGATAATCTAGCGACTCTCGGTAAAGGCAAATAAAGATATCGGCTCGATGTACGCTTCCAGTTACGCTGCCTCCGCCACTGACTATTAAATCTTCAAGCGTCTCCAGAAGACGACTGCCAAGTTCGAGGTCATTAGATAACATGATTTTCTTGTTCTTAAAGACAGAAAGTTCACGGCGGTTCTCGGCCGGCGAGCTGGAGGGAGTTGGAAGTCGGCTGGGCTTAGGAGAAGTTGCGCCCATTAGATCGATAGCTCTGGCTTCTGCTATGCGATCCTCTGGAGCTGGGCGTAATATCTCAGGATCTGGGAGACAATAAGGGCCTTCGTCAATCCGCTTCCCAAGTTTGAGACAGTCATCGAACCTAGGAGACGTTAGTAAATAATCACCTAAGCTATCTTGAAAGGACGAGTGGCTCCTACCAGTGTGGCAAAACAATCTTACACTTGAGATCTCTACTGAGTGCTGTCTGGCATTTGTCGGAATCCATGCTCAGAGCTACTATATGTGTTACCATCTTCGATACCGAACTAGAGTATAGGCCACCCATGGCTAGGACACCCCCAATGATTGCATCAGCGTCGCCGCTTGGTATGTCGGCGCAACACACAATCAAGCCAGAGAAGAAGAGTCTGGGATCTGGACTATACTGCCGAGGATTGGCGAGGCGGCCTTTGGTGATGGAAGCATCTACCCAGTCGGGCTTTACCACAGACTTCAGAGCATCGTTAGCAGCATCGTAGTCAGGGAAATCGATAGTTGTTGAGATAATGTGTGTGACCCCTTCCAAGGGGATAGTATCCTCTGATGATTGTGTTATTTCCCGAGCGCCATTCTGCTCGAGCCGCTTTGCCAGCTAGATTTAAGACCTCGTATAAGCTTTGAGCAAACATTAGGAGCCGCGCGTGAGACATACTGCTGCTGCATGATCCGCCGGGAAATTGTCAGTCTTCACAATATGAAATTGCACTTGGGCGAAGAGCGCCTTGCTCTCGCCGTCTCCTTCTGCATCCATTGAAGTTGAGTTGTGGTGTTGAGAGAATGCTGTCGCTAGTTGTTGTCGAAGAAGGTGAGGCAAAGATGTGAGAGCATGCCTGTCGCGTCGGATAAGACGCGCTAAGATATCAGGTCACGTGGTTTAGGGCATTGCGTTATCATCAAGCGAAGAAGTCTGATTGATGGCGTACCTCGGCGTAGCGGATTAATAATTTGGAATTATTGCTTATGACAATACTGTCGCAAAACTACATCCTTCTTCCCTTCCAAATCACTAAAATATATAACGCACCCGAAGACATGCGGACCTATACCCACCATCTTGGTCATGAAATACACTACGAGTCGTTTGAGAAGCCACATCTTATTGAACCAACAGTTGCACAAAGGTAGTATGACCAGGTCTCGAGATATCATCAGCGTGAATGTAGATAAATAGCTGGCTGTCCATATGTTAATACCTGTCAATTCCTCATTGTACAAAGTCCGCTTGTCTTCTGGTCTATACATATATCCCATCCGTTCTATCCGGCGCCCCAATTTAGTTGCTACGATGTCTACATTGAATTTTCGCATAAAAGAGCATGCTGTCGAAGGGCAGTACATACGAGAGTATCGTAGAGCTTTACTGGAGAGTCCGGAAGATACATTGTATCTCAGTGTAAAACAGTATACGCCTTTGGATGGCTCCCACCGAAGGCCCGGAGCTGTTACGATCATTGGAGCTCATGCAAATGCTTTTCCCAAGGTACGTCCCACAAAAGTCCTTCTTCCGAATAGAGGACTCAATGCAGACAGGAGCTCTATGAACCTCTTTGGGACCACCTTTATGATGCTTTGAAAAGTCAAGGCCAGGCAATTGCTGGCATCTGGATCGCTGATGTCGCACACCAAGGCAAAAGTGGTGTCCTTAACGAAAGGAAGCTGGGAAACGACCGTAAGCCTACTGAGCGTTCCAGATCACCCTGGATCTTTCTTCTGATGACCTATTCTTCGCTCTAGCGTCTTGGGCAGACCATCCCAGAGATCTGCTGCACATTATCAACCATTTCCGTAAGGAGATGCCTCGTCCTCTGGTTGGAATAGGCCATAGTATGGGTGGAAACCACCTGTAGGTGTCCGGACGTGATACCTCGATCAGGATTAACTGGGAATTAGGGTCAATCTCTCCTATATGCATCCGGGCCTGTTTTCATCGTTGGTGTTAATAGACCCTGTAATACACTACGCGCGATCTTCAGCACCCTCAGATGACAATGTTAGCTCGTCTAACGCTCAGAGTTCTACGTTTCGCCGGGACAGATGGAATTCCAGCGCTGAAGCAACGGCGTCATTAAAGAGCCACCCTTTCTACCAGACGTGGGACCCCAGGGTCCTAGATTTATGGGTGAAATATGGCCTACGCAGGCTCCCAACAGCTCTCTATCCACTAGACTCAGACGACTCCGAAGGCTCTGACTCGGACGATGGCCCTGTCACTCTCACTACAACTAAACACCAGGAAGTTTTTACTTTCTTGCGTCCGAAGTTTCCAGGAAAAGACCCGAATGGAAGACCACGTGTCAATCGCAGAACTCACCCTGACCTCGATTTTAGTGTGAAAGACGACTTCCCTTTCTACCGGCCAGAACCCCCCAGGGTTTTCGAAAACCTCCAAAGTCTCAGACCTAGCGCTCTTTACATCTTTGGTGGGAAATCCGAGCTTTCAAAGCCGGAATGGCGCAAAGCGAAAATGGATCGAACCGGCACGGGGGTTGGTGGCAGTGGTGGTGCTAAGGAAGGGAGAGTCAAAGAAGTGCTTTTCGAAGACATCGGTCATCTTATTCCGATGATTGGGCCTAAGCGAACAGCTAAAGCGGCTGGTGAGTGGCTTGCTGAAGATCTAGAAAGATGGCAAGAGGAAGAAGAGGGGTTTCAAGAAGAATGGGATAGCAAGAGTAGGTTGGAGAAAACTACAGTGAGCAAAGAATGGGAAAGGAACATCGGAGGCAATCCGCGAGGCAAGGGAGCGCAGAAACTGTGATCGTACTTGGCATTTTTCGGTCACCACTTGACTTCTATTAAGGAAGCCTCGGTCAGGCATTCCTACTAATTTCGGATAAATAAGAAAGTACATCACAATTTTCTATGTCTATAGAGCGCCGAATCTATATGTATCCAGTCATGATTGCTTCTTCAATCCATCATTCTTCAGGTCACCGTTCGCAATCTTCTTTGTTCGGACAACCTCCGGAAGTGACCACAGGGTCGGCCAATAGAGATCATACTCATCTTGTCTGCCGTTCAAGCAATGCCTCAACCATATACCCCACGTGATGTAGAAGTACGCTCCAGTCCCAGTCATGAGATGCCTACATCCACTTCGCGTTAGCCATTCATCGTTCAGACTGAGTTCGGAGATAAACAGATAGCCTTACCACCACCCATGCCCCTCAAGTAGTATCCCCCAAGGCAGACCCACGTCCCTCCTCCAACCTCTCAACCGCTGACAATGTACGTTATCCAAATGCCAGATCAGAAACCCTCCAAGGAAGGTACTCAAACCGCATCCAATCATCGACCACATCATTCCCAAGATCTTCCTATCACGTCGGTCATACCCCCTACTAACCTCCTTTTGTGTCTCATTCATACTCTTTCCCTCCCTAATACGATGCTTCTCTTCACTCTGCTTCAGACTTGGCCGCAGCGTAGACTCCATCACATACATGGCCCTTAGCAGCACAATTGCCGTCAATATCGCGTAAGCATTTTGATGAAAAGCTGGGTCTTGCAGATAGTGGTAGTAGAGTGTGATGAAGACGGCGAGAGAGATGAGGAACAGCGCGAGGTAAATGGAGAAGAGGCGGGACCGGGAGTAGGAGAATGTTGCGTAGCACATCAGGCAGGTGGTATAGATCATGGATAGCTCGTCAACGAGTTGCATAGGGTATTTGAGTGTTGCGTGAAACAGGAAGCTGCCGGTCCCGACGAGAAGGTATCCCACGAAGCTGACGAGGAAGATGGTATCGTGGCCATTTCGGCGGCAGGACTGGATGCCTACGACGGCGAGGTAAACGAATAGGAGGTTCGTGAGTGTGTTCACGATTTCGGCGGCGTAGGGTGTCGCATAGTAGTCCTGTAATGGCGAGCTGTTAGTGGGGTTGAGGGGAGAGATGTGGGAGTAGGCAAACTTCTTCACACCAGTTTATGGTTGAGGTTACCGGGTCCCAGAAGCCGCCTGGATCGGGGGCTGCATAGGGGATTGAGGGCAGCCAGGAAGGCATTCTTGTCGCTCAAGCTTCGGCCAGGTTGGATCTATGGTTTTGGGGCCTGAGAAGTGAGAGAAACGACGCTCGCGGCGACTTTGACAGAACCCTCCGCTAGATCTTCAGGGTCTTCCTCCGCCAGTTGCCGTTGGCCGGACCCTTGTTCACGCAGATTTCGTCAACCCTTTGCCTTATGCTTGCAAGTTCACAGATTCTGACACACTATTGGGAAGCTTTATTGCTTTCAGATCTTTCAAGTATTAGCCTATAATTATCTGACTCGTATCAGCAACCGAGTTTTTACCGTGCTGCTAGAGCTTGTTGACGATGTCGATCCCGAATGAAGCTCTACAAAAGGTCAGCAACCCTTAGTCGGATCTCTCGGGACCTCATTCTGATTTGGCCTCTAGCTTGCCCTTGAGATCGAGTCGCAGGCTCTCACAGCCCAGCGCGAGATCAACATCGTCAAGACAGCAATGGCAGCGAAGCAGCGTGACGTTCGGATGCTGGAGCTTACGTCCACCGAAGTGAAGTCTCTGGACAAGGACACGAAGTTTTACCGGGGTGTCGGGAAGATGTGGGTTCTATAATTCTTTGGGCTCAAGACCGTATCCTGCTAATTGCTTTATGCAGGTTTGTGTTCAGTCCAAAGGGGGATGTAGAGAAACGACTGGCGTCGGAGACTGGGGAACTCAAGTCGGACATCTCGAACCTCAACAAGAAGCTCCATTACCTAGAGACAACGCAAAAGAATAGCCGCGAACATATCGACAAGATAATGCAATCTGGTGGGAGGTCATAGAACTAGCACTGTTGAGTTACAGCGGATGACATAGCTTGCGGAAGCCTGGGGTGTTCTACTCTCCGATAAGGGAATATCTCCGAGTTTGCCTAAACGCGTTTGGATATCCTATTCTTTTTATTCCTCAATGGCGACCAATCCGATCCCACGATATCAACAGCGCTCCACCAATCGCAATATTGATACGACTAGCGGCTCAGCCCGCGCTGTAACCGTTGTATGACGCAGTATCTGTAACACAACAGATACAACAGGCAGAACCCCACCTAAGCGATTACTCTTTTCTTTTCAATGAGTTCTTGCACCGGCACCTACATCATACATCGAGTTTTCAACAAGTGTTGTTCATAACATCCGAACATATTATCTTCAACCACTATACGCTCTGCGACTTATCGAACAGTAGGGCTTTTACATGCCCACCTTGTTCTAATTCCGCTAACACTTCCTCAGATCATGACCAAAAATCTGCCAGGCTTCCTTGCCTCATCCTCCGCCACCACAGCCAACCGCACATTACCGTCAGGTAGTACCACCAATGGCACGACAATTCTCACCCAGATGCTCTCCCACGGAACCAATACTAATTGCATCAATACCACTGGAGACGGCAACGTCAATTGCAACAACACTACTGGGGATGGCAATCAGAATTGTACGAACTGTACCAACTGCTTCAATTGTACCAATTGTACCGATTGCAAAGATTGCAATGACTGCTTGAACTGCAAGGACTGCAGAGGATGCGAAGAATGCAAGAATTGCACGGACTGTGCCCAATGCATACGTTGCCTCAACTGCACTGATCTGACGGGGGTGACTGACGGGAAAAACCAGCGGGGTTAAGTAGCTAAGCTGTGAAAGGTGGAAACTGAGAGGAGTGCATGAAGGTTGGGCAGAGGAGATGTACCCAAAGCAAAGCTTCGAAAACCGAACAGGATGTTGTCACGCAATTGGAAAGGCCGCCATTCGGGTACCTTAGATAGAACATGGATCGGTTCTTCTCATGTTGATATTGCGGATTCCCTTAACGGTTCGAGCTTGGGAGTCAGATGAGTGAAACTTTTTCAAATAGAACTTGTGCCCACTGTCCGTCACTTACGAAACCCAGTGAGAATAAACATAGTCGTGATAGCTATTGATGCATTTTGCCCACCTGTATATCTTGAATTGAGGTCATGATTATGACAGCCGTTCCCAAGGTATCGCGTGCTACCCCAGGAAACCCTAATCGGCTAGGGACAATGTGGGGTCACTAGCGCGAACTCCCTTGATCGAGATCACGAGACAAACCCCGCATCAAGACTCGTACCCCTTCTTCCCATTGCTCTGTACCTGACCGTCTTCTTGCTATTCATCACCTAAGATCTCAAAACATCAAGCCATAAACCTTAGCAGACACCCTGTTTGAAACCACAGCTTTAACAGCAAACGCCCAGCCAATATGTCCGCGGATACAGTAGAACCTCTTACCAAGATCGACTCAGCCGTCTCTGGCCTGTCCTCTTCCCCACCGGATAGCAAGGGAGCAGCCAAGGGACATAGGAGAGCAAGTTCGAGTGCGGCGGGGGTATACAACATCAATGACCTAGGTAAGTTAAAAACGAGTTTCAATAACGTTGACCAAGGATCTGTTTTGCCAGCCATAACCCGAGAAGGCGAGGCTGACAAATGCGTAGAAAAGGAGGGTAAGGAATTGCAAATAGCAAAAGAGACCCAGAGGCTGAACTGGTGAGACGCATGATCTAATACCAAAGACAGTAGTCGGCGCCGTCGTTGCCGACAGTCTTTTTGTATGTCCTTGACGTGCATGGCTGACCTGATCGATCAGGCGTCTTAATACGTCCCCGGGCACCATAGACGAGAAAGATGTACTCAAGAAGTTCCTCACCGAGCCTCCAGTCAAGAAGATCGACCTGCACTTTCCGTTAGGGCTCGAAGTAACTGCACGTAATCTGAAGGGTGTCACTATCAAGGATGCATTAGACGCAATCCACAAGCAGTTCAAGAAAAAGGTAAATTTATCCCAAGTTCCTCACAAAGCATACTCTTTCGTTGAGGAACATGTGCTGAGGAAGTGCAAAACGCAGGCCGATGACGAACTCGAGCTACCTGTCCTCGCTGGCTTCGAGTGGGACAAAGAAGAGTCATGGACTAGGCTGATTGTGCATCAAAAGAAGGAAGGACAGGCGCCATCGAGCAAAAAGAAGGGCAAGAAGGGAAAGGAAGACGAGGAATAAACCCTCGAACCTATATCGGCCGCTGGACAGCTGATCCAGATATCACGGCCTGCCGAGGTGAATATTGGATGCGTTGGAGTGTAACAGCCGCCGGAGCTGTAGTGAGGGTATGAAACACACAGGCGGTAGCAACTGTATAATAGCCAAATGCTTTAGCTACCCCTAACATATCGTTGTGCTCTCAGCTATAAACGTTTCCGAAGTGGTCTGGCGGTGATCCGGTGATGAATGGGCATTTTCGACGATCTCTGAAACACCATGAGAAACCGAACGCAGTGACCTTATGTGCAGACCATATAGGTAATTTGTAAAGGAAGATATGAAGATTCGGGAAATCAAAAATCGTGTGGTAGCCGAGAAACTAATTCCCAAAAGGGAAGGCGGCAGGTTGGCCTATCAAACACAGTCCCTTCCCACTGGTTCAGAAGGGCAAGTGCATTACTACGCTGCAGGAGTCCTGCTTGAGTACACTCCAGTACCCTACCACTAAAGCCGTTATCCGCCCTTTTGCCTAAGGTAGTGGTAACGTTTCCTGCCTCGGTTCTTACTCCAGTTCTAGGTCTATTTCCCTCCAATGGCTGATCTCTTCCCATTGCCCAGCCTCTCAATGCCATAAACAGTATCTCCCACGACTTTCGCCGTATGCCGCAACCAAGGGATTCGCAGCTATGGAAGAACGTGCCGCAATTCCTCCGGGCCTACCGCGTCCAGGTCCAACTGTGTCTTACTGGCAAGATCCTCCATCACACCTTGCTCAGCACAGGACTACGCAAGAACTTCCTACTAACATAGATATTCTCATCATTGGCTCCGGAATTACTGGCTCCTCCCTTGCCTACAACATTCTCAATGGACCCCACCCACCCTCAGTCCTCATGCTCGAGGCACGCACTGCCTGCTCTGGTGCAACAGGCCGCAATGGTGGACATACGAAGTGTGCCTCTTATCGGGAATTCTTAGAAAATTTAAGAAATATCGGCGAGACGGAGGCTGTCAAAATCTTAAGGTTCCAGTACAACACAATGAGAGCTATACATGCTTTCGCGAGGGAACACGATATAGAATGCGATAGCTGGCAAGGGGACACTGTTGATATCTTCTATGACTGGGGCCAGTGGGATAAGGCGAGAAAAGCTGTTGCAGAGATAAAGAGGGTTTTGGGAGAACGTGATCCTGCTTCTCGATATACCTTCCACGATGCCAAAGAGACGGAGCAGATGTTCTTGGCGCAAGACTCCCTCGGTTCATTACAGTATGAATCTGGTAGTCTGAGTGCCTATAAATTCACTATCGGAGTGCTAAGTCTGGCCCTTGGTAAAGGTCTGAACCTACAAACTGAAACACCTGCCCTAAAGCTCACGAAGGGTGAGGGAAATGGATGGATCATTCAAACATCAAGAGGCAACATTAGAGCAGAGAAAGTGCTATTAGCCACGAACGGGTATACAGCGCATCTATATCCAGCGCTTCAGGGCGTGATTGTGCCTTTGAGAGGCCATATGACTGGTCAGCGGCCTGGGTCTGGGCTGCCTGAAGAGGGCCTAGGAGTTACGTATTCATTCATCTACGGTAACGGCTACGAGTATATGATCTCGCGACCGCCAGGTTCCAAACTTGCAGGAGACATTATGATTGGCGGTGGTGCGACGAAAGCGCCTGATGAGGGTCTCCTTGAGTGGGGTGAGGCTAACGACACTGTGATCGATGACTTCATACTCAATTATGTGGTATCCTGTACGGCAACATACTTCGGCTCCAACTGGGGTGATGACAACCCCGAGGGCCGGTTACGGAAGGCTTGGACAGGTGTTATGGGATATTCTGCTGATGGTTTTCCACTTGTCGGCCAACTACCTGGTGAAGATGGACTTTACATTGCAGCGTCATTTCAGGGCAATGGCATGGTACTATGTTTTCAAGTTGCTAAGGCGTTAACCGCTATCATGAATCATGAACATGAGGATGAGCTCGACCCATGGTTTCCGAAAGCATTCCGCATGACATCTGACAGAACAAAGCATAAATTTCAAGGCAAGCGTCATTCAGAAGTTTCGCCCATGAATTTTGAGATCAAGAGTCAAGGATGATGGCAGTTGATCGATGGGAAAGGAGCATGCTCTTTGAGTCATTCGACCATAGACGACTTCATATCATCCCCACATCACTTTATCCTCGAAGCTTGCGTTTGCCCGAAGTGGCGACAAGTCGCCTGGACAATTTTCAACAGCTATGTGATCAGATCAAAACCTTGTTATCTTTCGATGTTCCCTGTTGAATTCTAGCTACAACAAAGCATGCGAACATCTTACATCGGATTGTTACTTGGCGACCACGCAGCCGAGAACAGTCTACAGCGACATTAGCCACATACGAGACCAGCCTGTAGCACGCACAATCTTTTTGGCAACGTCAACTATTCCTCTCCTTCCAGTCATTCGTCCAGAGTGCCAAATATTGAGCCCTTGACTCCTCACGATTGAGTCCACTTGGTTGCTGAGACCACAGGTAGGCGTTATATTTGTCGACACTTTCGACGTTACTGCGGACCGCAGCTGATGGTCCCGGAGCAGCTTGCATATTGGTAGCAGAGCCATTGTCTCCAGCAACTTTGTTAGCGTCCCTGCTGGGAAGTACAGGGATTAGCAAACGTTTCAGTAAGGATGGGGAAGATAACAGCAAATTCTGCTTACGGCATTTGGGGAAGGATCAATATTTGATGTTGATTGATGCGTATATGGTGCAATTTATAGACAAGTGAAGGGTGCAAGTCATTATATTGGCAGAACAAGAGCAACTTTGTGGACTAAGTACTCAGGGGGATCGTGACCTTCATTCACGACGCTCTTGCGCAAATGGCAAAATCTGACAATATGATCAAAGGCACACCGATCCCACCGTGTTTTTGGTTGCCACGAGGAGCCTTGCCTTGCGACTGCAAGAATGATGGCCATGTCGCCACCAGCCATTAGCCTTCAACCCCACGCTAATTACCAAATGGACCAACCACGCCCTTCGAATGGGTCCATGGCGGGGCGGATCGTCCTATCTGTCGAATCAAAAGCTTTGACTTTACAGAGTCTGCACTGGAGTACGAAATGTGATCAGATACCAAAGCGCATTGGGAGCTATAGAGAGGAAACATTAAACATTGAGCCTATTGCATTGGCAACCCACCCACATTGTCACCTATATTGGGCTCATCCGTAGTACGTCTGTTGCTCGGCTACGACTGAGGACCTTAACTCATGTCCCGACCCAAGTGGCAACGGACCAATTTGGGAGCATACTTAATTTGCGTTGGCGAGCCGAAAAGTGAACCTTGGGGTTGGGTGAGCTGCATTCAGTGGATTAGGCGCTTAAGAACCCCTCCTTTTGTGATCCAATATCTGTTATGCGAAGCAACTAGCTATCGCATCTTACATTGTAGCTTTATTTTGCCACCTCAAAGGGTACTCAGACGATGTAACCACTCCAATTGGCTGAGTGCTGCCGCTTATACGAAGTTGCCACTGCCTTAATTTGCCTGAGCCCGGTCACAGGCGAACCACAATCAAAGGATGCGACAAGAGCCGCAGCATGAGGAGCCGCGGTTCCATGGTCTCTGGCCCTATCAACATTGCTTTTAACCTTTTCTTGTGCATCTCGAGTTGTTCTGATGCGTGAAGGGCAGTTCCCTCTCGTTGACTAGTACACAGCGCGGCTAAAAATCGCTAACAGATGTAGCTTCCAGTGGTCAGCACACCATCACCGACCATGCTCTCGTCAATGCGTAAGGACGTGATGCGGGTTCTTTGGCTCGGTTCATAAATACCTGGAGCCACCATTTAGCCATTGGTTGTTGTAGATCAACCTTTCAAGAACGTCTGAAGAAATCTGTGTATCTGAGCGCACTGAAAGGTCACGAGGTCGTTCATCCACTTGTGACGGGGCACAAGGGATACGAAGCTAAGCTTTTGACCATACCAACGTCGAATCCTAGTCCCAGTCATATATCCGATGATTGACCAAATATCAGCATACATACTTTGTTGGGAGAAGGAGACACTTGCTTCTTATCGCTTCAAGTTAGTATCGGTCTCAGCGCAGGGTTCTTGTCCAACTTTCTCCAGTCCGATCTTATCTTGCAAGCGTTCTCGGCCATAGCTTCATCGTATTAAGCAGCAACCTTTGCGATCATACCCACGTGACGTGGCTGTGACGCGATTCTCTAATGCCAACAGCCGTCGAAGACCACCAAACTGCACGTCGCCCACTTTCGATATGATTGATTCTGTGGAGACGAGCATTTTCCTGTGGTTCGCTGAGCTGTGAAGATTTAAGGAAGCACAGGGTCCTTTATTGTGAATGTGGAATGGTCGTCCTAAGCATCTCGCCTACGAACGATTTCCACGTCATGTCTTACCTCTCTTTCTCGACAACGAGGATCCTCTTCTATGAGTCACGCCCAACAGAGATACCATCATCGTTGGGAGAGGTTTAGCTAACTTTCCTCTACTCTTTGTTCAATCCAGGCATCATGGATGCCCGAAACTTGGAGGGTTCGCCCGCTGATCAAATCAGCCTCCTCCGATCACTACTCTAATCAGGGGGCACTAAGTGTCTCGCAACACCCAGGAAAGCATATTAAAACATGAAGGCGAAGTCCCTGGCACCGGATTGCCTCCAGCCTCATCTCATACAGCCGTGTCTTGCTTGGAATAAGTGCAGCTCCTGTTATGCTATTAATTACAAATCCCATCATGTTCATTGGCCCAAGCAAAGCCGGAATACGAGGATGGACACTACTTCAAGCTGTCTGGAAACAAGGAGCGCTACGCTCCCTGTGGTTGCTGCTGGGTATTGGGATAAAAGCCTGTCCTTGTCGCCGGGTTTCACCTTTTATTGCAAGAACTTCTGCAATAATACGTGGATTTTACCTTCTGTAACTCCAATCGAATGAAACAAGCATTTACTAATGGGTTCGTCAAGTCAGAGGTGGATAGCTCTCTGGAATATTATATTATAAAGCCAGACCCCTTCTGCTTCATGCCAAACATATTGGGTGTCAGACTAGGAGATTGGCTAGATGATTGTGGCACTCACAAGCGCGCCTTACAAGAGAGATAAAATGAAAAGTATTCTAGCTCAATTGATAATGACAAATCTTCCCATGTCGGACCATTCGACTCCTTCCCAGAGATCATCTACCTTTGGTCTTGGACTCAGACCCTAGCGTCGCCGACGACTTCGCGCGAAAGACTACCCCATGGTATAATGCAAATTCCTAGAGCTCTTGCTCTTCTGTTTACTAGTCAGCAAGACGTGTGGTCATGCACCACCGCTACTCACTTTGACGCGCACCATTTGATCGATCCAAGTTGGTAGTTATGTCAGCCAGATACTCTGCCCTTGATTGCGTCCGACTCAAGCCGCCTTGCTGTTGCGACCAAGCGGCAGCATTACGGCGGTCGACACCCTCGATTGTACTCTTTATCCCAGTATATTGCTGCGGGGTGAAAAGCTGCTTGGCATTGGGATAATTGCGTTCGGGTCCAGGGTTGTTCTGCGAGGATCTGAGATTGGGTGTTAGCCAACAACTGCTTCCTGATTGATAGCTTCCAATGCAGGAAGTAGGTCCTCACGCCATGTTACTTATCTGATCGCACGTTTCGGCCTGTATGCTGTAATATATTGGAATTTCGGATATTCGACGTTCAAAGTGCGAAGGGCACAGGGCGAAGAAACCAGGACATCAAAGCCATTATACCCTCGAGCAAGCATACAATTTCTCAACCGCTGCCTCTGCCTAAATTGGAGCTAGCCCGACGCGCCTTCAATGTACAGCACCGGATGACCAAACAATGAACATTTACGAGGTCAATGCACATATCATCAGCCATTTTCTGTATTCCTTATGATCTTCGGTACGGCTTCTGCCTGGAACTTGAATACTACTAATTTGAACGCTCACGGCGAGGGCCGCTTAGAGGGCTCCTTGTCAGCACTCGACCCATTCAAGATTTGTCTGAGCATCACTATTCGGCTGTAAGTCACATGCGAAAGCACCTAAGGGCTACGGATAGCTTTGCTAGAGCTTAAAGCGCGTGGTGCTGATAAAGTACCACGTGGACTGTTGCGCAATGATTCTTCGCATGGAAAGTATCATGCTTGACAGCTTTTTTCCATTGGACATCAATACGCAATCCCGTCTATTTAAGCGGCCACTAATTACGACAACCAAAGGGATCGAAAGCCGGCCGAGCCGATCGGGCGTATGGTCAATAGGTTGAGTGCGGCAACGTCTTCGTCGTGCACCGTCCCTCCGGGGATGTTTCTCGAAGACTTCCGATATCAGCGGGCCTTGACGCCCACGACCTTAAATGACAGGCTTAACTTAAAAACAAAGGATACATAGTTGGCTCAGCCTCATAATGTTGGTGGCGTTACTGAGCGTGCCAACTAGAGCAACGGCCAATAGCACGAGGCAAATATTTAGCCCGATGGCTATTGATCCTGCAAACCGAAAATTCCCAAGAGATGTAATGGGGATGGAAATAGTTAAGATTACACATTACTCTGAGCCAACTATCTATACGTTAATCTTGGGTTACGGCCCACTAAAGGTAGGGAGGGCAGTCTGCTAGGCGAACCGCTACTGCACTGCAGGCCATCTTAGTTGCTCCTCTCGGGAGCGCTTCCGGGTCAATCTTCACCGCCCCTACGCCTGAAAAGCCATTATTCGCGGTGTGCACGCTCGACGGATCCGCCGCGCTTCGGGGAACCGGGTATGCCAGTCCATCGGATTTGCCAATCTTTGAAGATGTGCAATTAATGTTCGGGAAGCGCTCCCAGCAATGCGAACACACAATCCCACCAACGAATCAATCCGCCCTAGGCATCGTCCTGTTTAAGCCTGCGATCTGACCACATGTGACTTCTAAATCGACTACACTTGCATCCCCTTATAGAAGCACCGCCACAGTAACAGCATCATTTACCCACGGGACATACATTGGTGACGTGATTGGGTTGCTCTGTGTCCACTCACTGGCCATGGCCTTCTTCGCTAAATAGGAAAATCCATTACACGTACACAGCTCGAACCGCAGAAAGATTTCGATTGATTGTTTCTATGGACTTATTTGTGAAGATACACTGTGGAGTCTCAATTACTGGCGAAGTTCATAGACGGCCAAGTCTGGGCGGAGGTCTATGATCTGCATGCATACTAGCATGCATCATAACTTAGCTTTCTCTAGCGCATACGCCATCAGCAAACGGCAGTCTGTCGGATTTGTCCTTCGATGACTTACGGTTCCTCCAGGCTTTGGGAGGGAGTGTTCTCTCTAGCGCAACATCCCAATGCTGGGAATCTCGAGCGAGAGCTTGCGCTTTGGTATTGCTATTCGCTGGTCCCGTCACGAGGAATTTCTTCCATGCATCTTCGTCGCTGAGATACCGCCCAAGAGCAGAACCATTACGACTGTGGTCATCCATCTGGGTACGAGGACTGGGTGAGCTATGGTTATGCCCAGAAATTGAGGAGCTGCCAGAAAGCCTTGAATCAGCAGTCTTGATTCGAATCTAAAAAAGCAAAATTTGCACGTACGACATGGCTTAAGTTGGATAACGGAAGGATACTCAAAGCCGGTGTAGCAAGTTAGAGCTTTCTGCGTTTTGGGTGTGTTAACGTGTAATCTCTGCAGCACGACTCGATGGCTAGGACGTCCACTGTGCGAATCCGGAGAGCTGAACGGATCATTTGTTGCATTTATACGACTGGGTGATACTATCGCCCTTCGTTGGGTTCCTGGTCCCAGTCCATCCCACATCAAGAGGGGCGGGAGGGCGTCGGCTACGATAGAGGGCGGGCGGCTTCCAGTGACGAAGACACAGACTAAGAGCGAACATCAAAGCGTCTTTCTCAAAGGCCATTCTATGCATGAAACACGATTCATAATGGCTTTCAAGATAATTTGATTTGTATACTTAAACTAGACAGAAAGGCTCCTAGTCCCGACCATGGGTCAAGCGCCGAATGACGATCATGCATGCCTCAAGCCGAGATGCAGCTGCGCTTGTACCCGACCAATAGAGGTTAAAACGTTTTAGCCTCGTACCGGACCGGACTTCGCGCGAGGAACAAGATGTGCCCAGTACTTCCACTCTGCCTAGTGCTGTCGCCTTTGGTGTCCAATCTGTGCGAATAGATTCGGGAAGATTCGGCTTCTGCTTCTTGTTTTGAGCTATTATGCTGGAATCCGTAGAGACTAGTGCTCCGTGACCGAGCGTCCATTCTCCCGGTGCTTTATCAGCGACGTTGCTGTACTACTATATTACTATATCTCGCTTATCTAGGGCGCTAATTTCGTCGGCTTATGCCAAAAGTCCTTATCCAGGTCATTCTGCTGGTGATAGCATTGGCCCTTGCTTTACGATTGGAAGCCTAAAGCAATCACGGAGTGGCTAATATTGTATTGGCGATAGCGATGGTATGAAGAGTACGATCCTTACCGATGGGCGAGCGAGCAGCGAGAATACCAGAGGGCGCGGCGAGAGGGCGTCGGTTGCAAGACAGGGCGGCTCCTAGTCGCCCTCCGGGGGCTCTCACACAAGGGCGAACGGAGATTACAATAGTGCAAGACTGGTCTCATTGAATCATCAATACGCTATCGAGCTACCATCCCTCCTTCACGCTATCGACCGTTGTACGAAAATCCCATGCCGCTCTTCCCATATCCCTGTATCAATTCACTGCGTCATCAATCGTCTAGCAGGAAGCTCGTGATCAGAGGGCGTACATCAGGTCTGGATGATGCTATAACGCATCAACAGGGCGGCCGCGAGGTATCTTCTATAGCTTACCTAGTGCTGCCTCCCATCACTGCTATTAAACTCGGTCTCCTTGCGATCCTTTCCAAGGGAACTGGACTTGGCGGTATCCTTATGTTTGTCATTGTCCTTGCCAACCACAAGAGACTTCTTCAAGTGGTCATCCTCCGAAAGGAAACGTTCCATAGCTGCGTTATCTCCTTTCGTCTCGTGTTTGGACGCGCGGTCAGCGCAGCCAGCGGTTTGCTTCTGAGGGTTGGGATTCCTTGCAAGGAGGTCAATTAGCAACAACCATGAAAGTGCTTCAGAGTGGTCAGGCTTACGACATAGCAAAAGTATGTTCTAATTCGGTAGAGGCTTGAGCTGGTGCTGTGTGCTTTCGAAAGCGAGGGGGAAGGAGTGGCTATGATGAGCCCTTTTATCAATTCAGAGGTGCATAGGTGGAGTTGTCTGGCACCTTACTGATCCGAGGCCATGGAGAATGCCCTAGACCACGACGAGCCCGAGGGTTTGGAAGCGTGCTTGCTGGATATTCTACTGGTCTGACTTGTGGAAATGCCCGTTGACTTGGGTTGCTAATCTGCTGGGGTGCTATTCGCCAATCTCCCGGTAAGACTTAGAAACATACACTAAGGAATACGACTTCATTGATATTCTAGCGCATCATCCCGGAAAGCGGTATACCTCTGTTGGGCAAATACATCGTTCGTTTAATATTGTTGTCGTCTGCAGCTGTAGAATGCAGATCCAGTGGTTGTCCTCCGCTTCTTCGTTTCACCACTAGCTAAGGCATCTCCGACTTGCCACGACCCTGCCTTCTGTTACATCGCATCCTGAAGATGAATGCATTCCAGTTGCATCAAATTGATCGAAAAGATAGACGTGTATCGGAATAGCGTCTTACATGAACTTTATTGGCTCATGTTTGGGTGGACCCTTGTAATGCAAACATCTGCGAAAACCACTGCCAACTAGTCCGGACCGTAGGCGAAGACCGGACAATATGCGATGCACAGAAGAAGTCATCTGGGACCTAGTGGCAACAATCAAAAAGGCCGATCATTTCGTAAAGCTGGGTGCTAGGTGTATCCAATCCGGGTATTTCTTCTCGACAGCCTCCAGTGTTTCACCCAAGGCCACAGACAACTAGCAGAGATTTATGCATCTCTACTAAGGTCAGAGGTGGTCATTGCGCTATGCAAGCCAATTGTATTGATCAACTTATTGGAGGGTTCCAAAATTGGGGGCATCCTGTGGGAATCCAATGGCGAGTAGCGGACATTGGGCATCAGACTGATGTAACCATCAGAACCTTAATTTGCTTACCCCTAGGTCCAAGCTAGTTTTTCACTCTGCAGCCCATTGATTTTTGCCTTATTTATCTTCCGCCTTCTTACCACCATGTTAGGTCACTCAATATCATTCCAAAAGTAACATGGGTCGATTACTCGGTACTTGCCAGCGCATGCTCCACGAGTGGATGAAGTTGGAGCTTCAACCGATCGCGGCTCAAGCTCTGTGAGCTGAATGATAAACGTTCTCCCGCTAGTAGGATGGATTGTCGTATGATATGCAGTCAAATCAGGCTTTTCAAATGCAGCCAAAAAACACGTTCGGCCGGCAAACCCCCTATTGAGTGCTGAATGCTTCCAGGAATGGCGAGTATCAAGTTCACGTGTGGCCATATTGAATGGCGTCTGTTTTTGGTTTGTCAACTTCAGTGCTCCCCAATAAAGGCCAGACATGCTAATTCTGAATTTACCCTCCGATCATCGGAGAAATATGAGGTTGGTGCAGTATTCTCCAGTTTCTATTGAATCATGCTGGTCCAACAGGTCCAGGCGTCAACCAAGTTGGTTCAAAATTGAGACTCAATCTACATATCTGCTGGGCTCTTTGACTGGAGAGAGCACTTAGCCGTAGGCTGTTTTATCTTACAGTCCACATGTAATAGTATTAGCTAGCGACTGTGGTCGCTACATCTCCCCAGCTGAGCCCCCGAAAGCCTGAGAGTAAACAATTAGCTACTAAAATATACCACGTCCAGTGGCATGAATGACTCGGCATAACATGAGCTGATGCAAGATCAGCTCTTGGTATTCGAGTCAAGCCTAGAGGCATCTAGCGTGCCTTTCTTCAGACCGTGGTGGTAGCGAACCATCTTCAGCCTAAGGGCAGACTCGAAGGCTCCGCCTGGATCTGCCCGGAAATGAGCCAAGCAAAGCGGAAACCTGGTACTGGGTCAAGGCACATTGGTAGACTGGATCACAGGTCTGCCGCCTATGCAGATCCTCTCGCGACGACTCTCATGCTCATTAGACGGACATCTGAAAATCCAAGTCTGCGATTGGGATGGATGGCAAGCTAGTCCGTCTTTCTTATCTGCGACTTTGACAAGATCATGTCACATGTCTAATAACGGTCCCATCAAATCTAGCCATAGGACCCGCGCCTCATACTCCCATTCCTTACCGAGCCGGCCGGCTATTGGAATTTGGCCCAATCCGAGGTCTCGTAATGGAACTGTGAGGGAGCTTGCCGGTCTCGCTGGACTCATCCCAGCAGCCGATTTCAAACAAGAAGAAGCGGAATAGAGAAGCCCGGAGAGAAGCCTGAATCGAAGGCCGAGAACGCCGGCAAGTTGATTGGTAGAATCTCAGCTATGACACCATCATTTAACCTATAACCCTACTAAAGGGACTGTCGTGTCTCAGCGTCTTAAGCATGCATAGAAGCAGGGATGAGACTATGAAGGGGTTTCGTATTTTTTGGCGATGACCGCATAACGCTTCCACATTCAGGATGAGAAGTGTAAATGATATCAGCGACAGTGAATGTGGGCCTCGAGTAGACGATAGCAGGGGCCATGTGATCGCAAATTTAGGCTAAGAAGCAGAGTGCCATACAGGCACAAGTGATCACAGGATGGGTCCTTTCTCAAGGCTAGCGCCCAACGCTCTGACCGCTTCAGAGTATCTAGATGAAGACGCTCAATCGTGCATGCGGAACATTTAATGTTGTCAGCCAGCATTGCTTTGGCGCAAATAGCAGGGAAGGGAAAGTATGGTTGCGCGAAAGAGGGTTAATTGGGGCCTTGAAGCCACAGAAGCCTAGGCTCAGACGAGATCATAAGCCATTGAAGGAGTCCATATTGGAAAGATGGGCCAGTAATTTCCTTGTCAAGGAATTATGGTTGGGATTAGGCACCAACACATGTAAAGGTATATACGTGTTCACGGGAAAGACCCAATCTCCATCGGCTTATCACATGACTTTCTTTCTAGATCTAAAGTGATTGCACATACTGCAAGGCATACTTGCAGGGGAAAACCACTGATGAGCCGGCACTTTAAGGCTATTGCTTAAAGCGGAAACCCGAGACGTGGTCCCCTATGATAGGATGCCCACGAGGCTGCGGCCGGCTGCGCACACCAGATGGAGCAAGCTAGGCGCTAACGACATCTCCTATCCTTGTCTTCGACCATGTACCCACAAGTATATCCGGTGCATAGGCTACTGCGGGTGTCGAGGCAAAGACTCACAGATTACTCGCGCACCACTATACTCATATTTATCTGCAGAGCCTCCAGATTTGAAGTCTCTCGTTACGAAATATTCGCAGGTCTGCATACGCTCTGATGCAACAGGGATGAGCTGTGAGGTGATACAGCTTATCATCTCTAGCCAGGACGAAGGCAGATGGTAGGTCCATTCTCAAACACTGCTCAGATGTCGCGTTTTCGAATTTGCAAAAAGACTTCACATTTTTTTGTATATTGTCCTCTCCATTCGCGTATCTTACTCTTCAGTTGGATCCAGAAACTATCGGATAGCGCAGTCTGATAGGCAGCGATCAATTCCCACCAGACGGTTATTTGTTATGCTTGGTCGTTCTTCGGCTCCCTACACCAAATCCCTCGAGCTTGCAAATAAGTCTCTTTTAGGTAGAGCTCGCATTCAGCAGAGCTTCGGCTTGCCTGTTCACAAATCCCTTGATCAGGGACACATGTGCTGAGCAGGAACCTACTTACTCACCTGTATATTCGTTCTCATAAATGCCTTCGCTGTTCTTGGCAGACATGTTCTTGTCCTTCAAAGAACAACAACTTGTCCCCGTCCTGCCGTCATTCTTTTCTGAACCGACAAGAAGGAACATCTTCCATCGATCTTCCTCTAGGAGGAACCGCTCGAGCATTAAGGCTTTCTCTCCCCTGGCTGCGTTTACAGGAGTGCCCCTGTGCAAGTCGTCCCTATGAATCTTATTAATGCCATGGAAAATATCGAACCAGCTGCGATGACAGGGCTAAAACTCTATACCTACATTATTATTCCAGAATTCAAGACGCTATTCCCAACATGCGTTAGTCAGTAGCAAGCATTCGTGTCTGCCTCCTACAACAACAGAGCCTGAGCGCAAACATGGCGACTTTATAGCTGATAGCTTGGACTCTGCTCGTCTGACGCAGGAATGCGAGCGAAGCCCCGCTTCTAATGGGTTTACTATTCAACGCTTTGTTAGCAAGGCTTGTCACTCGAAAGAATCATGCAGCAATGGTGGCAGGGTCAACATCCTATTGGACCCAGTTTAGCGAGGTTCTGCCTCTGCACAATAATCTACACCCGGAGCGTCATACCCTCGGCAATAAGAGCTGCTCCAGTATCGACAGCTTACGATCGATTGCGGCAATGGTGGCAGGGTCACGATTCCTATTGGACAATTTTAGCGAGATACTAAAATATTTTACACCCGGAGCGTCATAGCCCCCGGCAATAAGAAACCGCCCATAAAAGGTCAATTAATAATTGATTGCAGCAATGGTGGCAGAGCCACGATTCCTATTGGACCGAGTTTATCTTACACCCGGAGCGTCATACCCTCTGGCAATAAGCACCGCCAATGAAGGCCAACGGATGGTTGATAGAGGCGACGCCTGGTGCAGCTGACAAGGCGAGAAGCTCCGCAACAATATGCTATATGTAGCATGGAACGCATCGGATCTATTGACCGCTCTCGCGCGTTACGCGTAAGTAAACGACCAATGCTATGATAGCAAGGAAGACGTCGGAAATCTGCTCTACAATTAGACACCTACGTGCTACACTGCAAGCATTATGAAGGGAGATCATCCGACTGGTGCTGGATTCCCAGTAGTTCAGCATGCAAGTTTAGAGCATGCATAGGGCGAGATGTCCAAGCCAATGGAGTATGTCTAAGCCAATGGAGCATGTCTAAGCCAATGCAGCATGTCCAAGCTAATACAAGATAGTAGAGCATCCAACAACTCATCCGAATAGCACTGTGGCAACCTTCGGACTGAAGACCTAGGGGACGGCAAGCCGCATGGACCATAGTGGTTCACCGCCCGGAATAGGCTGGACGAACATTTCATTCGAGAGTTAACTGATGCGTCGGACCCAGGCGCATGCACGCGCGGCTTGTTACATCAAGCCTACATATCTAGCCTCGCGCCACGTGAATGCGGGGGGCAGAATCATTACCTCAAAAGGTCTTTGTCCCTGCAGATATAATCGGCCAATGAGAGCGATATCATCTTCTGGGTCCTGTTTTATGACACTAAATCGCTAGTTGCGCAGAGCCAAATGTAAGAGAATGGACCAAAAGCCATGCATATAGAGCTGACAATCAGTGGATAGTTGTTGGTGATATCTTAAGAACGCATAGCTCTGGGAGTCTCCAACCAGTGAATATAGCTCTTTTTACTTACTAGTATGGAATTGAAGATTTATACTACTCCAAAGAACCTTGACACATGTTGAACCCCACTTTGGCAACCCT
This sequence comes from Cladonia squamosa, assembly GCA_947623385.2. Lineage (NCBI taxonomy): Eukaryota > Fungi > Ascomycota > Lecanoromycetes > Lecanorales > Cladoniaceae > Cladonia > Cladonia squamosa. The sequence continues at coordinate 1,020,021 of OX392384.1, forward strand.
TCTATATGCATGACTTATGCTGCATTCTCTTATTTGATTACCTTGAAATTAGCATGATTAGATTGCATGTCCGCGGTATGTTGCTAGTTTGGAATTTCTCAACACACTTATATGCAAAATGAACAGAATTGGCCGCGATACTATTCGCAAAGACGCGCCTAACACGAAAAGTGGCAAGGCTTCCAGACTCGAAACGATGGACTCTTCCGCTTGATCACTGATCATCCAATCACTTGAGCAGCAGTCACGCAATGCTCGTGGGCGTAAGATAACTCGTATTGACACGTTTAACCGGTCATAGTATATTGACGGATGGAGAATTGGACCAACCAGAGAACATCCCAAACTGCTAGTGGCGCCTGCAAGTAATACATGTATGCCTATGGGACTGCTTTCAGGCAGGTCAAATAGAGATGCAGCGTTGACAGCAACCGCGAAGCCATTGTTCAGATTCCGTACATGTCCACCTACGACTGATTATCATAACATGCGATGAATTGGTCTAGCTTTCATAGGCTTGCAGAAGGATAGGATTATAACCTTTCATACCTCGAGCCTGAGACCATTGCTTGACCCTAGTTCTAATGGTAGATTGATCTACAGCTTCATTCAAGGATGCCAATAGATGTTCTGATATATGTAAAGCAACTACGTAGGAATTCATCAATCCTGCCAAGACGCTACTAACGCGGCAGCGGCTCGACGTCAACCTTCTAGCGCAGGCGAACAACTGCCTTCCGCTATCTTGCGGACGTAGCTGGAGCTTGCCTCGAGATCACTTTGATGATCAAACAACGATGGCTTCCAGCTGTTCGACGGGCTTTCTCTCGTCCTTCTCCAAGGTTTCCCAGGCTCTCTCACCAGCGACAAGCGTACACCAAGCCTGATGATCTCAAGCCCGAAACCTCAGAAAAGGCCCGCTCGCGTGTCGTGCGCATTACTTCTCGCCTTCCCAAATTCTTGCAACGCTATACAACGCCCCTGATCAATGCGCCATTGACGCATATCTCGGCTTTCCTGCTTCTCCATGAGTTGACGGCCGTCATTCCACTCTTCGGATTGGCCGCGACATTCCACTACACAAGATGGATGCCACCGTTCATTAGTGAAGGCAAATGGGTTAGCGATGGAGTGGAGAAGTTTGGGAACTATTTCCGCAGGAAAGGCTGGTTGGGAGAAGACGAAAAGGCCAAAAGGTATAAGTGGTGGGGAAGAGGTGAAGGTGGGACGAGACTCGTGATCGAGTAAGTATTTTGAGTGTTCCGTGGCAGAGAGCTTGTTCACGCTGACTGTTGCGAAGGTTCGCAACAGCATATGCCGTCACCAAAGCGCTACTGCCGATTAGATTGATGTTTAGTGTTTGGGCTACACCGTGGTTTGCTAGGGTTGCTATTGTGCCCTCGACTAATGTGTTGAGAAGACTGTTCTCGAAGAAAACTAAGAGTTGACAGGCACACAATAGCTCCGTTATATGATATTGAAAACATCCTTGTGCCAATGAATATTGCGGCAGCTGTAATCGTGCTATGTGAGGAGAAGGCTTTTCACAACATCGTGGGCAAAGACAACAAATTGTTGTTATGTAAAACCCTAAGTGAAGCAAGAGAACAAAATGCAAGTAGAATGGTTGCCTAAAAGTTGCCAATGGTGTCAGATTCGACCCTTGCGACTAACATACGCTTCGAAACAACATTGTCATAGGCGGTATCCCTATACAAGATACAAGCACACACATATATATAAAGATGTATATATATATCACTTATCCGATCCCGAGAACGGATGCTTGCTGTCCGGGAGAATGCCGGCAGAGTTTCACTTTCCCTTGGAGCGCCACAGTGTTTATAACACTCCACTGCGCAGTTCGAAAGAAAGCTCCGTACGTTGATTGCACCCTGTATAATATATAATTCCCCTTTCCTTATAAGAGATGGACTTTCTCGCCCCGTCGGTCTAGTCCCTTGTCCCTTCCTTTTTTGCTTCGCTTGCTTTGAAATTCCGTCGTGGCTAGGCGTTATGAGGAAAACAAATTTGGTATCAAATGTGAGTAACAGTACTGCAACAGAATTCCTTTCCCTCACCAAGCAAGATTGACCCATGGTTCTGCAGATTCGTCGCGGCATGTGAAACGAAGTTCCATTTGTCACTCCTCCGATTCACCGAAAAGCCGAATTCAAAGACCTTGGCATTCTGTTGATCCTAGGTTTTACAACTAACAACAATCGCCAATACACTCACCCACCTTCTGACCTCACTACGAGACGCTTTTTCGTGTGCCTCCCAGGGTCCTTTGAGAAAACCAGTCCAGCAGCAACATTCAGCTTCCAGCTAAGTCTCCTTAGGAGACGGGTGCCTAACACCGGCATCGCTTCTATTTGTTAGTTATAACACTCTCACATCACGCCTTCACCTTCGCATTGAAGTGGAGGCAAATTATTTGTCACTACCCAGCGGCACTTGTCTCACCCGCCATCTTTATTTTATCCTGTACCCTTTCAATACACCCATCCTACCATCTCCCACTCAACATACAGATTCAACACGGGCAGCTCCAATTAGACTTCCTGGTACGAAGACTTTACGTAGTAGAGTACAGTAAGTAGTTTCACGTGAGATACCTATGACATACCTCAGTGTTACCCGGCTAATCAAACACACGGTTTTACAGTATTTTTCCGCGCCACGGCGACCAAGCATCCACCTTCCAGCACAAGTGTACTTCTGCGGACATTATTACCATCATGCCCCAATCAAGTTCTTCCGGGAACGGGCGATACAAGACAGGGAAGATCCCGTTTGAACTCAAGAACAGGAAAGAATGGGACACGGACAAGAACAAGCCTGAGTATGAGTCGGATGATGAATCAGAAGAATCCTACAATGATGAAGAGGACGACGACTTGATTCATATACCCTATGTTTCCGGTGGCACATCCATTGAACAAAATTCGGTCTACGAGGGTCCTAGCAACAACAAGCCCTCAGAAGTATTCGTTCCCAACGGTAATGCGCCCACCAGGATTTCAGGCAACGGCTTCCAGCGTGTGACACATAAAAACACAGCGAGGACACCTACGCAGCCTCGAAACATCTCAGCAGTTCAGAATGCGATTCGTGCGAGAATGAGCAATCGTGGAAAATTCAGTCTCGGCTTCAACGAGGACAATACTGCGCGAGCCGCCTATAGGAAGAGGCTGCCTCATACTGACACCTTCGGCCTTGACCAAGACTGTGACAAAATCTTCCCACTTGCGCGTAAGATGTACGACTACTTCGAGGAATTAGGAGTGCGATATGGATCCTTCATCCGCCCACCTCAGCATGCCAAAGATCGCGACCTGCTTATTTGGGGAAGTCCCGGCCAAGTACAAAAAACCATAGCAGAGCTGACCCAATATTTGCTCAAGGCTGGACCAGAAGCGGAATCAATGAAGCGCATGAAGTCTAGGGCAAAAGAACAATTTTCAAAGGAAATGTCCACAATTGGACGAGAATACAAATTCAGACAGAATCAAATTCTCAAGCAAGCGCTCGTCCAGGATTTCCAGCGGGTGCCTGAGGTTGGACGAACGTACGGCTTTACTGGCGCATTTCTGTGGCCAGTCGAAGAAGTCAGGCCTGAAGAACTCCTCGGGGACAGCCTCGAAGCACTGGACCCTATCCGCTTCGAGTACAGATGTCACATTGTGTTTGATAACCAAGATTCTGCCTTCAAAATCTTCACTGATGTTTCGGAATCAATGTGGAAGACTATGCTGCGCCTCACTGGTGTAATGAGAGAGTACGTGGCGAAATTTACAGCAAGAAATACTCGTCGGGTAGTTGACTACATGATTGAACCACCCAGTCATTTCACCATGCGCAAGGATATCAAAATCCTATCTGGGCCAACGACTGGAACAGGAATACCTGCCGGCAAGATACCACTGCTGACGGGCGACGTCTTAGAGGCAACGGCTCATGACAGCTGGATGGAAATGTCTAAGGGCATGGTTGTACAAAATATTTGTCGCATAGAACAAGATTTACGCAAGGCCATTCCGCTTCTACCCTATTACCGTGGCAACGTCCGGATGCGAATCCAGTATGGCACATTCGAAATGACAACTTTGCGTTGGCCTGAGAATACAAGCTCGATGCCGTTCCAAGAGTTCATGAAGAACTTGGATTTAGCGGGGACAAAGGGGAGAATGCTTAGAGAGTAAGTACCTACTAGTCATCGTGAGTTCGCAGCTCTAACATGTTGATCTAGTTTGCAAGTAAAGAAAGACGCAGCAACGATAATGAAGAAGGTTCATGGTGCGAATGGCCTCTTCGAACCCCTTAATCATTCAACCTTTGCGCTGGAGGATGTTGTCCCGACATTCAGCGGTTGTTTCCAATTCCAAGAGTCGGATGGACCCTCGTATCAGCTAGATGTCGGCATTGGTCCAGGCTTGTTCGACGATCGTGTATACGAAAAGACGCACTCCATATGGACCAGAGCAGATCGTCGTGACAGCACTCTGCTTGGTGTATACAGAATTCAAATAGATGGGTATGCTTCAGCCATTGTATAACAATCTGTGCTAATTGCTAATTGATTACAGTGGCTCGTCCTGGATGTTGCATGTATCAAACGAGAACACAATCGACAAATCCCGCATTACACCTCAGATGGAAGAATTTGCGAATAGTGTCACCCTAAAGAAGATCCTACCAGGGCCATTGATGCCCACAGGTCAGAAAATGTTTCGATGGAAGAAAGATTACCCTGGTGTTATGCGCCCTAAAAGCTTTGAACAAAAGACATCATATAAATATCGACTCCTCCACAACAACGACTATGTTTTTGAACTGGCTCGATACGATGTCTACGGTGATCCTAAAGATGAAAATATACCGGTCCATACTTCCTGGGCTGCCTCACTGCATAATCGCGAATGGGACTCGACGCTCGCAGGCAACTCTGAGTTAAGCATCGGCCAATCAGCAGATTGGAATCCAGGGCTTCGAACCTTCTTTCCAAGTCATGGTTCGGCGGAAAAAGGACCGGACCCAGGGGTGGTCGACTTCCTAAGCACCGTGGAGATGGTCACAGCCTTCGCTGACGATTTGAAGAAGGAGGCACCGCATCTGCGAAGATGAATATATGCTTGATTTTGACCCCCAGGGCTGTATCCCCCAGGGCAATGGAGAATACCGCCAGCATCTTTCGGAGACGTCGGGAAAGGATCACATGCAGATTTCTAAGACAAGGCCAATTGGAGCACTACAGATCACTGGCTTACGCACCAATCACATTTCTACACCAAGGTACATACAGATGCCGAGGTCTCGACCGTTCGACTTAGCTCAACTCATTATTGCTAGCAGCTAGCGTAGCTCTCATTGCTCGACCCTACATATTCTTTCTGCTCGCACTCACGGATCTTTATCCAATTCATCTTCGATGGCCTCCACCTCATCTTCCCCACGAGACAGGACGGGACTTATTGGCTCATGACTAGAAAATTCTTCTAGGACGAGTCTTGCTCATATTATGTGCCATTAGCAGGCAGCGGCCAGTTCGGAGTGTCCCTCACTTCTGTTTGAAAGGAGGTCTCTTTCCTTTTCATAGACAGAATGGAGCATAACTTGGCTTATCAAGCAAGCCACAGGACGAATAACACACAATCTCCAGATAAACGAGTTAGACATTCACGCGTTACTCTCGCCTCCACCCTTGCTGCTTTCTGCTATGACCTTCTGCCGTAATACTAGAACCGACACTAGTTAGCTAGGAACAAGGTCTTTGTGCAGCCATTGTTTCGAAACCACTTCAACCACTTCAAGCCACCCCACCAAGCAGATTCAATAAAAGATTCCTCACCGTCCTCAACCACATTCAGATTCCCCTGCTTCCCTTGTACTATCTTTTCCAAATCCTGCAAATTCCGCCCTAGCTCGTCCACCTTTCGGCTATAGAACTCTCGCGCTGCCGGTGGGGTCTGTAAAACCATACATCAACGTATGTCCTTGCTCACATTGCAGCGCTAGAACCTGCAAAGGCGTACCTTCTCAACGTAAAACCCTGTCCCAATATCTACCAGCACCGTATCCGTAGAGGCTAGCTTTCCTGGCACGTAGAGCGATGGCGTTAGGGGGACTAGGATCGGTGTGCCTGTGTAGTTCCATCGAATCAGTCTTTGTCCCTCTCCTGCATATCAATACCCCGCCCAAGCCTTTTACTGATTCCCTAGCCTCCGATCTTCCTTCCTCACTTTCTCCAACCCAACCTTTTACCCCCCCCCCTCCTCCTCCTTCTTCTTCACTCTTCCTTCCTCCCGTCCACCCCTTAAAGACACAAGAACACATCCACACTTACCTTCACCCCTCTCCAACCCATCCCTCACACTAACCCCACAATCCCTGAACTTCGCTTGTGCTTGCTTTAGCTGACTGAATGAGGTCGTGAGGTGTTGCAGTTCGGATGTGAGTTGGTTTTTTACGTTCGTTAGTTGGGCGACGGGAAGGGCGGTGAGGTCGACTATTTTGGGGGGGATTAGCTCGGTAGGTGGTGGAAGGGTGGGGAGGGAGGGGTGGATTACTGGTTTGGGGTGGAGATGTGGCGGTGGGGGAGGACATTTTTGGTGGGAGGGCGGATGGAGAGGGTGGTAGTAGTGGCGAGGGAGTCTGGTGATTTTCCAGTGGTGGATGGGTGCTTGATTGATAGAATTGAAGGCTTAGGAGATTCTTTGGGGAGCTCTAGAAGGCTTTACCTTGGGGTGCAGCCCGCTGAAAGGCGGCCCCTAGGATTAGTGAGCATCCCTGGAGCTAGCGTCAAAATGGATCTTCCCCAGGATTTTCGGGCGGTTCGGTTCCTTTCCTCTCTGCGGCTCTGAAATTTATTCTACCCATCGATAACGACTATCCTAACCCTGCTCAACCCTTTGTCTTCTCGCCTAAGGTATGGATCACTTGACGCGTCTGCAAGATAATGCCGCGTACGTCGTAAATATAGCGAGCGATACCTGCCAACCCTCTGCTTGAGAACCTTCTCCTTGATCAAAAGAAAGGATTTATGTATCACAAAAGTCCATGACATCTTGGCACTGTTACCCCTGTACTACGATATCCGCGTTATCTGTGATTAATTTTCTACAGTTCATATGAAATCCGGAGTTCCGCTAAGGATAGGCACCGTATAGTTTCCATCGTTGATTCTTGTTCGAGCCAGATATGCCCTATTTGCAAAGCTGAATATATACATCACAAGAAGTGGGATGGTAGGATCACTTCTTCGTCGAGATCCCCATTGTTTCCAAAGCCGTCCACAAGCAGTTCACAACGCATTCTACGAGGAGGACTCCACATTGGTATCAATAATGAGTCTCTTCTGTACAGTGTTCTCGAAAGTCGAGGGTCATGGTCCCGATTTCCAAGACTCATAACCTCGGCGGAGATCTCGGACCTTCATCTTCGAGACTCAGTGCTCTCGGCTTTAAAGTATTAGTCGAAAGAGAATGAAGATTGAGGGGAATGGTACGCCACGTGAGCCGAAATTGTAGGCGACATGCATCAAAATATCTGAATGAGGGGAATGGTACGCTAGCTAACCCGAAACTGTGGGCGACATGCTTGAAGATGTCATCTCGGTGTCAACAGAACAGCGACGCGGATAAGACTTTCCATATCCGCGAAGAGGATTCTTCTGCTTGAAAGTTATAGAAGGTTGAGTTTCAACTCACATATGAGCTTTCTATGTAACCCGAAATTTTGGGCGACATACTTGAAGATGTCATCTCGGTGTCAACAGAACAGCGAAGCGGATAAGACTTTCCATCTACGCGAAGAGATTTCTTCTGCTTGAAAATTATAAAAGCTTGGGTTTCAATTCATTTATGAGCTTTCTTTAGAGATTATTCAGTCCTTATTCATTCCATATCTGTTCTATATTGCAGTCATCACTTCGCCAATATGGCATCTGTACCCCGACATGTCGCTATCATTGGCGCTGGCATATCCGGCCTCTGTTTAGCACTCGCGTTGCATCAATGCGGGATTCCAGCAACGGTCTACGAAGTTCGCGCTGCCACTTTCGTACAAGGAGGTGCTATAGCGCTTTCGCCAAATGCACTTCAGGTGCTCCACAAACTCGGTGTATACGAACGTATTCGTAACAAAAGCTACCAGTTCCAGACACTCACGTTCAAGGACGATCACGACGACATAACAGATGTTTACTACTTCGGTCATAAGGATCTCTACGGGTACAACGCTTTGCGAGTTAGTCGCCAAGTCGTAATTGAGGAGGTCAAGCTCAAGCTTTCAGAACGTAATATCGAGGTCAAATATAACATGAGGTTTTCTCACGTCATTTCGGAATCTACGGACGTCGTCACATTCGCCTTTACAGATGGCACGACCTCCTCGGCCTCCATGTTGATCGGCGCAGACGGCATTCACTCTACCGTCCGCAAGTATATGTATCCTACAGTCACACCCAGATACCTTGGTCTCCTGGGCATAGCATCCGTCATTCCACTTTCCAGCATACGCCTTCCGAAAAGGGACTATCCTCTTCCCGCTATGATCTCCGCGAGACCGGGCACCCTCCTGATCTTGCCCCAGGAAATTGATGGGTCTGAAGTCTTTATTCATATCACACTAGCCTATCCCGAGCAATCACGCGAAGGCTGGAATGCGCTCCACGCTGGTACCGACGAAGTGGTTCGCTTGTTCCAAAAAGACATGCATGCTTGGCCTGACGTCGTACAATCTGCGCTGGAGAACATCAATGAAGATACGCTCTTCACGTGGCCGTACTATGCTGTTCCCAGGCTCGAACAATGGGCGTCCGACGGCAAAGGAGTAGTTCTTATAGGGGATGCAGCACATGGTGTGCCGCCAAGTACGGGGCAAGGCGCCAATCAGGCTATTGAGGATGCCTATATGCTTGCTTCATTCCTTGGTAAGCTGGGCGAAAAATTAGACTTGGCAGATGCTCTAGGATTCTGGCAGGCATTTCGACAGGAAAGAATGGATCGCATTGTGAATTTGACGGATTTGATGACCAACAGGAGATTGCCGCTGGCCGAGCGGGCAAAGTTGCCAGAGAGTGCGGTTTGGAAAGGGTCTGCTGAAGACACTCAGCAAATGTCTTGGCTGTATGGAGCTAATTTGGAGCAAGTTGTCAATCAATGGGTGGGACAACGAGAGGGGTAGCATGGGGTTGGAGCGGCTGGGATTAGGTTCATTGTCAATTGTTTGTCTATATATAGTATTTGTATATTCACGTGATACACGAAGACAAGACAGTGAGTACGGAATACAGTTTGCGCCTGTGTCGAGGAATGCAGTATTCAGTCGGGAAAGATGGACCGTCTTCTGTACTGTATCACAAGATACATCCTTTTGCACTCAATGCCACCAATGAACGCTGGGGGTAGCTTAGATATCCGGGGCATTATGGCCCGCTTGCTACGGGTTTGGGAAGGTGAATAAACTGCCATGCTGCCAAGTCTTATTTGCCACGGCTGTCCCCGCGTCCCGCCAAAGCCTAGATCTTCAACTCCTGCTCACTCACAAGCTACGTGTCATAATTCCACCACGTTCGGCATCATTCGATTTCCACTTCACTGGCCATTCCAGCATATACCAGGGTTATATGTGCAGCCATGTGCTTCCTTGATTCTGCTTACAGCATTAGCATGAAGCCGGCGGAAGTCTGCTATGACCTTCTGAATAAAGTAGGTAATCAGACTTCGGATCTACATACTTTAATACCCCAGGTCTCTACCGTAACCTCGTGTACTAGTGTCCGAGCACCCGGATGCGGGGTGCCGCTAGCAAGTTCAGATCAGATCAGATCCGCGGTCATGCAATTGATCTATGCAAATGTACTGTCTGCCCAAATGCTGCATGCGCATTAACAAGACGTCCGCACAGGTGCGGCATTTGCATGGTTGCTAAGAATCACAGGTCCGGCTATGAAATAGTGCATTCGCATCTAGGAAGAACTGGTTGTCTATCGTAAGATCTGATATATTCGTCAGCTTACTCGAGCTGGTTCTCAATTGGTGATGTGCCAACCTACGGTACGAGGACCATACGGTGCAGATAGTGGTATCAGAGATTTGCCAAAGGCAGCTATAAGCTTCAGGCTACGATTTCCCTTTCGGCGCTTGCTAAAGATTTATGATCTACGAGCGACGGCCGCCACTGTCCCTTTAGACTCGATTGTCAGGAACAGCGCTATGACTCGGATTCATGTCTAAATACCATTGACAGTTGCTTGGCGGATGGGATTAATTGTTAAGCTTAGAAGGTTGCCCGGAAACCGTTCTAGCAACGGAGGTTTTCTCCCAATAAGCCCTGCGACTAATGACCATCTGAGTCTGCAACATCTGCGAAGCTGGCGTCCTAACTAATCACACGCTCGAGATCTTACTCCGACCACCACTTAAGTTTTCCGAGGATCGAGATAGATCGAAGCACATTCCCAGTTATCTGGGACGCCCTCACCCGGCCGCATGCTTAGATCATAAGGTCTAGAAAGGCCTGAGGTGAGTCTAGGCTTGCCCGGCCGTGAGACGGGAACCGAACATTCCAATTATGTACAGCCTTCATGATGGATCTCGATGTTGGCAAGATGACCAGGCTAGAGCCCTGCTAGCAAAGCACTGTGCAGAGTACATGAAGCGAGTCGTATTCCTAGGTGCATGTTTTGCGAAAAGTTTCTGCAGTATTCCAAGAAATGAAGAATATCGAATTGTTTGAACGGTATCTGTCCTCTCATTAGCTGTCAAAGCAATTCCTTGCTTGAACCTCTATCAACCGATCATAGCAGCTGTCCATATATGCGATCACCATGTCTGCCTCCGATCAAATATTTCGTCGATCTTCCGTCGCTGCTGTTCCCTATGTCTACCCTGGCTATGAAGAGGGAAGCATCAAGAAATGTCCTTTCATGAACGCCGAACATCAGCGCATCAAGGAGAAGCACCGTACGCTTGCATCCACTGGCTGCTCGAAGGATTTTTGTCAAGCTGGCCGAGCCATCCACACAGACGAACCTCGAGTGGGGGAAAATCGCTCACTAGAGATAGTTTGTCAAGAAGCGGCAGACGTCTTACGAGACCTCTACGGCGAGGATTCCTTTCACAGCGAGGCACAATTCGAGGCAAGACTGCAAGAGGTCCACGCGGAGATTCTTTATGGCGCTACGGGTGGCATTGCAAGAGAACATAAATTACCAACACGGCTCGGAGGAAACTGGACCCAAACCCCTGGTGAACTCGGATTTGGGATACGGCGAGCATGGAGGAATGCGCGCAAACGTATCGCGAGGAACCACGCGGAAGAGCTCAAGCTATGCGATCTTCGTTCTGTGACTACGAGTGTCGAAATGGCAGAGGAGCTGTTGCGAAACGCAGTAGAAGCGTTCAACGAAGGCAGAATTGAGCCCACCGCCTTCGTCTTTCCCCCAAGATCCCTGAATAGCAGAGGCCCTATGATATGGAACAACCAGATTCTGGATTTTGCTGGCTATAAGATGGATGATGGCACCGTTCTAGGAGACCCTGCGAACGTTGATCTGACCACAGCGATCATTGAGCTCGGATGGACACCGCCTCAACCTCGGGGTCGATGGGATCTTCTACCACTTGTTACGATGGCGGAGGGCGATAAGCCAGCCATGATGGAGATACCTGCACCGCTCTCAAACTTGGTCAATATCAGTCATCCTCAATTCCCATCTTTCGCAGCGTTGAATCTAAAGTGGAAGGCGGCACCCGCGCTTACTCGATTGGGATTTGACATTGGTGGCGTCCAATACACGGCAGTGCCCTTCATTGGTTGGTTCATGGATGCTGAGATTGGAGTTCGTGACCTTGCAGACACATTTCGGTACAACGTCCTGCCAGATATTGTTAAAGCAATAGGCCTGGCCAAAAGCAAGCTGCAAGATGGCGTTGAGTCAATCGAGGATCTCCCAGAGTACGAACAATTGGCGATGCTATCGCGAGCGCAATCCGAACTCAACTATGCCGTCCAATGGTCGTTTAATCAAGCTGGTGTTACCATGACTGACTCACTGACAGCTTCCAAAAAATGGTGTAAGTTCGATGACGAGTTTAAAGAGAAGCATGGATACAGACTGCCTGCGGATCCGTACTGGCTCGCTCCACCGCAAGGAAGCATTATCCCAGTTTGGCATAGGGGCGGTGCCCCCAACTATCAGCCGAAGCCAATGATATCGAAGCATGTCCAGGATCCCGTCAAAGCCTGGAGGAGGGAGAGACACATGTGGCAACTCGTCCCTGAGCCTCCCAAGCTAATGACTTTTTCGCAAACGGCAGCTGCCTTCCCTCGTTTGGTTGAAAAGAAAATGGCAGAATTCACCGATACAGAGATCGAGGACTTGTCAGACGACGACTCGGACGCTGTTTCCTTAATATCCACACTGTCCGAGCAGAAGACTATTGCAATCTACTTCTGCAGCGCTGGTCTATCGCCGAAAAGCTGGCCAAGCGATTGCACAAGCGAATCGAAGCACTCGTCAAAGTCTCGTTGAATGTGCCTCTCCAACCTCGCGGTGAGTGCTTACACAAATTAAAGGCAACAGATATGTCCGCAGATAAGATTTTCTTGCTCGTCGTCAGTTCTACGGGCAAGGGAGAAGTACCGCCGAATGGATCTGCGTTTCTTCGCGTCACCCGCCTGTCATCTATTGAAGGAATGAGGTTCTCTGTCTTCGGTAAGGGAGACAGTCGGTACTCTGCCACCTGCAATGGCGCAGCAAAGGCAGTTCATCAACACATGCAAAACCTTGGTGGACGTCCTTTGATCCGAAAGGTCTTCCGGGGGGACATAGCCGTCGAACCTATCCCTTACACAGCGATGAACAGTTGGTGGAACAGTCTTGAATCAAGAGTACATGACCTCATGAACAAGGACGACGCAATCGTCGTCGACTATGGTGCAAAGCTAGATGCCCTGAATGAGACAATTACTGTTGTCAACGACGCTGTGGACCGCCTTATGGATCATGGGAAAGACTCATCCTTCTTCAAGAACGCCTCAATTGTTGCAGCTCAGCCAGCCAATCCAGACCCAGCACAGAGATCCTTAAGTGTCTCCATTGACATAGGCAGTACACGCTACGAAGACCAGAATTACATTCAAATCCTGCCTCTAAATCATCCATCCAAGGTTGACCGAGCTCTCAAAGTTCTCAAGGTAGACGGGGCTACCACCCTCGATCTCTCGACTCACGAAGACAATCCCACTTATGCCACCTTCTTAACAAAGTTCGCTGACCTCGAAGTACCCTTCAAAACACTCGATTGGCTGCTCAAAACAGAAGATTCATCAGCCAGTCTAATGAAAGAGATGTTAAGCAATCTCACCGTCCTTGACACCCTCGAGCTCCTCGCCAAGACCAACCTTCTATCCCGCTTCCTTACCAACCCATCTCTCCTTCAAGACATCATCCTCTCCATCCCGCTTCTCCACACACGGACCTACTCCGTCGCTTCCTCACTCTCCGCTAAGCCTACATCCTCTTCGACTTCTGACATCAACACCCTCGACATAATGCTCAAACGCATCCCTAACGGCCGCTTCTCCTCCACCTTCCTCACGGACCATTCTACCTTCCCAGCAAAGCTCCAATACCGCATCGTTGACTCCGTCACCGGTCCCCATCTCCGCCAACTCTCCTCCCACACCGACAAACCACTCATCATCGTAGCCACAGGCGCGGGTTTCGGACCAGTGAAATGCTTACTGCAGAGTCGCATCGCTGCTGCCCGCTGCACCACGTCTGCAACCCCAGCATTCGAAAAGATGTCCTCTTCCTCGGCTTCTATCCTACTGGTATTCCCCTCGTTAAACCAATCTGAAATGCTGCGGGAGAGCTTGGCCTTATCGATGAATTGCATATCGTGGAGAGTAACAGAAAAGAAACGCGTGCAGGACTTACTTGTGCGTGAGGACGTGGCTGGAAGCTGCTTGGGTGGAAGGAGGGGTGGGTATCCGTTTGTGCGAGCGAGGGGGCGGCGAAGGGGACTAGGGGGGATTTTCAGCGGGTTCTTGGGATGGGATGGGAATGACAATATGTGGCAGGAGAGGTATTTGGAGGAGGTGTTTTGATTGGGTGGCGTTTAGTTGACGTTTGGGGGCATTTGATGTTTGGGATCTCCGGGTTTGGATTTGACGATTGAGGCGTTTGCGCATACAATACCCGGCTTCTGTTTGTTCGAGGAGTGTAATTCTAGTCTTGAAATTCATAATTGAGACTACCATTTTAGGAGATACTCCCGCTTGACATATCACTAACCAGCCCACTCTACCAAGAAGCGCGGGATTTCAAATATCAGCTGTATATTTGTGTCTCTAAGTGTCCTGCGGAGTACTCCACGGGGTTAAGTAACGCTTCCTGGCGGCGGGACGGGGGTCCGAACCTCCGACTTAACCGACGCTAAAGCTACCATCTAGAAGCCTGGTGGGAATCTTTGTAACCTACATGTTACTGCTTACGAGAGGTGATACTCACGAGGAATCAAGGGCATCTGATGCGCAGCCTCCTAGAAGGGCCCATCACTTGTAAATCACATTACAACCACAATTTTGATCACAATAATCCAGCAAGCATCCCGTTGCATCTGGACTTTGGCCTTTGATATATAGACTGATCTTTACATGCAGTGAGGTGAGCTATTTTTCTGACAACGCGAAGCGGCAGCAATTACCCACTAATTCCCAATTAAATTGGAGAAACTTTTGCCAGGTACCTACCGAGGCCATTGGGTGAAAATTGGCGATACCTGCACCACAACGGTAGCTTTTTTGCTCAGAATGTCATTTATTAAATTCTAGCTATGTAATTATCCTGAATCAATCCCAACTCGCCCATGGAGGTCGACTACAGCCTCACGACAATTTTAGCTGCCGAGACACCCTTTTGTTGGAGGTCCACCGCCCCTTGCACGCTTTCTAGTCCTTCGCCTGCGACAAGTGGTTCAGGTGCCGGCACGAACGTTCCAGCCTCCAACGCCTTCGGCAAGAAGTCCTCATAGACAGCCTTTCCAACCTCGTTATCCTTGAGGGTCGTCCCAAAGATATGCTTGACTATCACACCCTCCGGTGGATCTGGCCAGCCACGCTTCGTTGTCGAGATAGTCTTGGTGCCTGTGGACTTGTGTACGACATCATAACAAATGGTCCAGGCGTCCGACCCGATACAGTCCAAGGCTCCGGCGATTGTCCTTCCTTTGAAGCAACTCACTAGACGGTCGGTGACAGCGGGATCTTTGTAGTCAAACACCTCGCTTGCACCAAGCTTCTTCACGTACTCGAAGTTTTTTGGGGATGCGGTAGTGACGACTTCGTACCCCGCTGTTACGGCAAGTTGAATGGCATTGCTACCAACGCTCGACGCCCCACCCCAAATTAAGAGGGTCTTCCCGGTTGGTTTTTGTGGGGGCTCAGTTGGGAATTGCAAGCCGAGATGGGTATCTTGAAATAGTCCACATGCAGCTGTCGAACATCCCAATGGGATCACTACCGCACTTTCGAAAGAGATGCTATCTGGTATCTCCGAAGCCACATTCGTCTGCAGGATAGTATATGCTTGGAATGCGTTATCCTGGTTCCGCTTGGTGGCCACGCCAACCGCTTGGCCGACCACACGAGCTCCCTGTTTGAATCGGGTGACCCCAGACCCTACAGCGACAACCTCACCAGCTACATCGTGACCAAGAATCGTGGGGTAATTGATGGGCAACCAAGCGAAGGATTGCACGCTACCGTCTATAGGGTTGATGGCGATGGCGTGGTTTTTAACGAGGATCTCGTTCTCTCTGGGAGTCCAAAGGGGAGCATCCTTGACTTCGAAAGGCTTGCTTTTGGCAGCTGTGATCCAGGCCGCGGTGTTCGAAGCCATGGTATAATGGTGTTTAGTATTTGTCGTGGACTTGACAGATGTAGAACATCGATCAATGGACGGTACTATGGAGATCGATATACTCTGGGGATTTGTACTTCCGCGTGAGAAGACTTGTGTCAGAGAGAGGTGCGGGAGAAAGCGGCGACTCATGTGCTGCACTTTTTGGGTTTACTAGAAAGGGGTGAGGAAAGAATTGCTTGCAGTCCCGGGCTGTTGGATGAATATATATCTGCCATCTCTTACACACCCTCGGTCCCCCTCCAAGGCCGAATCTTACTTTAAAGCCGAGCTATTGGTACCAAAGGCTTCAATTTTACTCATCAGTATAGATCATCATGCCGTAGCCTGGGGGCCTGATGATTTCAAAGCATAACGAGCGCAACGCTAACTTCCCGTAGGTCCTGTCCGCAGCAGAGCCTTATCTTTAGTCTGACATAATCCACCAAAAGCTCCGCGCAACGCTAACCTGCTGCCCGGTCAGGAGGGTCCAGAATACGGAAAACAAGGGATTGCAATTGAAAGATATCCTGGCATGATGTAACTGAATTGTTGGTATTGGCCTAGCGTCTTTCTTTCATTCTTTCCTCGCTACAAGCCTCCACTTTTCTCAGTAAGAGCCTTCCTCTTTCGGGTAAGGGGGCGATGCCGACCTGGCAAATTACCTAAGGTAAGCGATAACTTGCGCAGTGAGACTACCAAGTATTCATTCTGTGCCTACACTGCATTCGCAAACTTAACCAGGAACTATTGCGACATCTTCTCCCGCGAGTACTCAGCTCGACTGAGCCATAGTCGGCGTCGGCGCCGACTCCTTGCCCGGCGCTCCAGTCGCCGAGACTGGTTTACTGAACGACTTCACGCTTGACCTATCCTGGCGACTAAGGCTCGAGCGAAGGATCCACCATAGAGCTAACAAGAAAGGCCAGAAAATCCGGAGCCAGATGGTTTACTTCGGCCCTTCTCGCGGATGTGAGACATGCAAACGACGGAGGAAGAAGGTGCGTCGCTTTCTTCTGATGCTATGTGGTGGAGAGTGCGTTTTGAGGGAACCTAGGCTGATTTGAGCGGCGATTTACCTCTAGTGCGACGAAACTCGTCCGGTAGGTCTAGAAGTTTCCTAATCTCAAGTTTGGCCTTTCTCACGCTTGAGACACCTGTATCAGTACCATGACGTCTTTGTACATGGTATTGGTCGTCAATGTCCAATATAACCTTTTAAAAGAATGAGTACAAGCCATGTCATGCACATAGAGATTGGCCAACTTGTTATTTAAAAAGACCCTGATGCTAGTCCGTTGAAAACTTATTCAATCCTTTGATAAGGAGATTTGTTTGCTTGATAAGCACGTGGAGTGGTGGCATATGCTGCGCCAACACCCTGGATTTTCACGGAACTTGGGCGATTTCTTCTTCTATTTACATGACCTACACTCCATTCCCGTACATGTATGGGAGTTCTTCCGGCTTGTTGGACTTGATAGAGTGACCCTTTCATATAGTCATGCCTGAGGTGTACAACAGCACAGCGTACTTGCGGCGGGTACGAAGACGCTGCGAGTCGCAAATTTCGACAGTACGATGGACAGTTCGAAGGCCCGCTACCACTTACATCGACATCGACAGCGCGTAAGTGTAGTCTACCTGTACGCGTCTCTGGTCCCAACACCAATACCCTGCCTGAAGACGCTCAGCCTCGAGAAGTCTCCGACGAAAAAGTCGAGGACTTCGCACTTCGAGCCTTTTTCTACGACTACTGCATCATTTCGACAAATAACTCCATCTCTCGAGGCTACCTCGACGGTTTAGAGTTGATGCTCAATCGTCTGGGTTGGCAGTCCGATGCTGCGAAAGCATGCAAAGCTGTGGCATTTGCGAGTCACGGTATCAAGTTGTGCAGACCTGGCCTTACACGGAAGGCTGAATTGTTCTACAATGATTTGCTTGCGTCGCTGGCGAAAGCTATTGTAGATCCGGTGTTTATCAACAATATGGAGTCGCTGACGATTGTGACACTATTGGGACTTTACGAGGTTTATTTGTCTTAAAAGCGTTTAATATGCAGAGTCAATTACTAACGTGATTTATAGATGATTACGGCTTCTGATGCTTATGCTGATAATCTCAACGCTCACGCCAGAGGTGTGGCTGCTATTTTACAAGTCGATATTCCTCTAGATCTTTTCGGAGCTGTACGATTAATCCAATCAGGTCACCCATTGGTTTCAAACGGCATAGTCCAGGTGAGAATGTTTCTACCATCCTTACTCCGTCGCTCCTGACTTGAGAGTAAGTTCTAATTCTCTCAGAAATGTGGCATGTTCCCTGCCCCTTACTCAAACAACTCATCTCAAAGCTTAGACAACTTATTACTCGCATTCGGTCCCATCTGGAGGAAAGCAGATGCTTTCTTCGGATATGCTTTGAATCATCCTTTGACTCAATCAGACGACCTAAATCAACTCAAGAATGAAGCAATAGCTCTGGATCAAGCTTTCGCCAAATGGCAAGAAGCTCAGGTCAAAGACTTCAACCCCTGGACAGTTGGCCATGTGAGCCAAGTCCAAGCCGGATCAAGGCCCGGAGTAGGATACTGGCCTGGAAGGATAGATATGTATTTTGACCTTTACGTCGCAGGCGTGTGGAATACCTCCCGCACCGCGCGAGTCTTACTCATCAATATGATCCTCAGGCTATCCAGACACCTCAACGCCAACGAGAACAATACTCGCAAACAGCAAGATGCTCTCCGCCTTGTTGAGGACATTATCTCCTCAATCCCTTTTCATCTAGCAGAGGATTTGTCGGCCTTCTTGCACAGATTGCAAGGGGCCGAGGTGGGAAAGGATGAAATGGGAAAGGAAAGTGCAGCCACAACACTGATCCCTGGAAGACCTGTGGGTGGTTTACTACTTATGCATTCTATCTACGTCGCTTCAAAGCTTTCGATCGTGCCGCAGCAGATGAGGGAGTACATGGATGATTGTCTTGAATGGATTGCAAAGTACATGGGGATTGGGCAGGCTTCGCTATTTGCGAAGGTGAGGTTTCTGCATTTACAGATGCTCTATTGATTAGGCTGAGGAGTATTAATGCTGACTCGTACCGCACTGCAGGCACCGGATAATTTTGAAGAGATCTTTGCAGATAGCTGCACCGTTGTTTGGGCGGGAATGCTCATCTGATCAGGGCAGACCGCGTAGGCTACTGTACGATTTTCCACCCGGCAGCCGCTGTCATTGGTTCTTAAAGTTGACACCTACGACAGGGAACCGGTCATGCCGTTGTTTTGCTGAATTTACTAAAGCCAACAACTTTTACTGCAAACTCCTTTCGTTCGCAAAATTCAGAAAATATGATATGCAAGTGATGTTTGTTGGTGGGCTGAAATTGCCTGACGATGATAAGGGATGATTGAGAATGGGTGACAAGACGCCGAAGTAGACCGCTGAATATTACCGTAGTACTAGGCACAGGGTTATTACACCTGTTAGGGACAAGCATAGATATAGTGTTCCGAGCTGTTAGGATGGTAACCTGAAACTGAATGTCAAACCGCTGGATCGATCAGGAATATGAAGTCATTGTGGGAGAACACATGATGCACGGGTTAATAGGGATTATGGGGGATAGCGGCAAAAATTGAAGTAAATATTCCAATTCTTATGATCTTTCAGCAGATCAACCACCACCAGGTTACAAAAGATCATCCTATTTGGAAGCGCGTAAAGAATATCTAAATCGCTTCGGACACATATTCTTTGAATTCAAAAATCTTTAGTCTAGTTTACGCTTTGTAACTCTTCAATGCTAGGTCATCGGGAGGATGAGATTACACCGTAAGGCCCGCCATGGTCCTGGAAGCAACCGAGGGAACATTGGACCGTGTCGGTGAGGGTGACAGCTCTTTACATACTGCGTAAAATAGTAGAACATAACCGGAATATTTTCAACTCTTGCCGCTGGTGTCGGTCAGATTTGTAGCTCGTCCCTATTTTTCGCTCTGGTGTTGGCATACGAAGAGATGAACG
The DNA here is from genome assembly GCA_947623385.2 of Cladonia squamosa. NCBI lineage: Eukaryota > Fungi > Ascomycota > Lecanoromycetes > Lecanorales > Cladoniaceae > Cladonia > Cladonia squamosa. The sequence continues at coordinate 1,039,962 of OX392384.1, forward strand.
GGGATCATTTTGATTAAGATGGATAAGAAATCAGAGCTATCACTCTTGGCGTACTTTGACGCGAGAGCTAAGTGGTTGCATTAGCGCGTCGCGTGGGCGCGTCTCCCTGCCTGACTTCACTTTTTTACTTGCCATATATTTCGGAGCGCTCATTAGAATACCACAATGCCTCACGCAACCTCAGGGACCCCTAGGAAGGCCATTTCAAAAGCTGAACGTGCGAAGCAATACCTTCGAGAGGGTGGTGTAGCACGGGAAGATTCCGACGATGAGCTTGGATTGGAGGACTTTCCTTGGGAATGGATCTACTCAGAAGAGTCAGAACAGAAAAGGCAGAATGGGCCAGAGATTGTCGGTGCCCGTATGGGAAACTTCCAATGCATGGTTGGAGATTGCGTGTTATTGAAAGCTGAAGGCAATGGCGAAGCATGGATTGGCTTGATCTGCCATTTCGAAGAGGACGAAGAGGAAGACGAAAAGGTGGCGAATTTCATGTGGTTTTCGACAGAAAGAGAGATCCGAAATAAGCAGAAGAAACGCACAGATGCCTTACCCAATGAAGTCTACATCACTCCATCATGGGACATTAATCCATTGAGCTCGATAAATGGGAAAGCTACAATTCTTTCGCAACAGGGTTTCCAGTCTAGATACCCTAACGGGAAGGTTCCTCGGTCTTCAAAAGATTACGGCAAGATATTTATTTGTAGAAGAGGCTGCAATACACGGAATGCTACCTACACTGATGAATTCATTTGGGAGGACATATATCAGGGTGCAGACGATATACTCCCACTCATTGAGCGTGTCGAGGGCCAGACAAAAGCCACAAGAAAGCGTAAGAGGCAAGACGACGACGACGTTGCTGAGTGGGAAGCTACAAACGAAGCCAACGAGCCCAAGACCCCAAGCAAGCGAAGGAAATTCTCCCAGGCGTCAACCCCGACCTCCAAGTCCAAGCGAACACCTAGACAGTTTATTACCCCAACGCACAAACGCATTGTGGTGAAAAAGCCACTGACCTTCACCCCCTTATCCACTCGCCATTTATCACCACAACACACATCCTCTCCTTTCCAAATCGCCCGAAGCACCCTCCATGTCTCCTCCGTCCCCCTAACCCTACCCTGCCGAACGAACGAATTTACCACCGTCTACAACCATCTCGAGGCTGCCATAACCTCCGGCACAGGAGCCTGCATCTACATATCCGGCGTACCAGGCACAGGTAAAACGGCCACTGTTCGCGAGGTAGTAAGCCAACTAAACGCCAGCGTCCAAGCCGAAGAACTCGACGACTTCATCTTCGTCGAGATCAACGGCATGAAAGTCACCGATCCCCACCAAAGCTACTCCCTCCTCTGGGAAGCCCTCAGAGGCGACCGCGTAAGCCCCTCCCACGCCCTCAATCTCTTAGAACGAGAATTCGACCACCCCAGCCCCCGCCGTGTCCCCTGCGTAGTCCTCATGGACGAGCTCGATCAACTCGTCACGAAAAACCAATCCGTCATGTATAATTTCTTCAATTGGCCCGGTCTCCGCCACAGCAGACTCATCGTCCTCGCTGTAGCAAATACCATGGACCTCCCCGAGCGAACCCTCAGCAATAAAATTAGCAGCCGCCTCGGCCTCACACGTATCTTATTCCCAGGCTACACACACGAACAACTCCAAGAAATCATCCGCTCCCGCCTCGAACACGTTCCCGATAACATCGTCGAAGCCGACGCCATTCAATTCGCTAGCCGGAAAGTAGCAGCCGTATCAGGCGACGCCCGCCGCGCCCTCGACATCTGTCGTCGCGCCGTCGAGCTCGCTGAAGCCGAAACCCTCGAAGCCGACAACCCTCTCCTGGGCACTCCTAGTAAATCCCAGCAACGAAAAGAGAACTCAACCCCTAAGCCAAATCCAAACGCAGGCAAAGTAACCATCTCCACCATCAAACGCGCCATCAACGAATTCACCAGCACCCCTCTCCAAACCTACCTCAAAACCCTCCCTTTATCCAGCAAACTCTTCCTCGCCGCCTTGCTCGCTCGCATCCGCCGCTCCGGCATTAATGAATGCCTCCTCGCTGATATTATCGATGAAGCTAGGAATCTAGCGGTCATGGCGGAGAATGAGAATTCGCAGGTAGGGGAGTTTTTGATGGGGAATGGTGGTGGTGGTGGGGGTGGGGGAATGGGAGGAAGGGTCAAGGGATTGGACTTTGCGAAGAGCGAGTTGGTGGAAGCGGGGGTTATTGGAGTTGAGAATGCGGGGGGGAGGGGGGGGAGGGTGAGATTGGGGGTGGGGGAGGAGGAGGTTAGGGGGGCGTTGAGGGGGGATGGGGAGGGGAGGGGGTTGGGGTTTGGGTAGGTTTTTTGGGAGAATGGGGGAAGCTCTGTATTTTTGGTTGTTAGCGGACCGCGATGATGATTGGATGTGATTTAATGATAAACGAAGCATTGGTCCAAGAAGGATAAATGGTGTTCTTTTGATGGTCCTTCTGAGCGCCGCGCTGACGCGGGGCGACACCTATACGAGTGTTTCCCTTGGTTTTTCAGGGCACCTCGATACCTTTGCCGTCGTAACGGCTTTCAGTCCGACGAGTACAATCGGATCGATACGTTTTACTCCCAGACATAGCATTCATCCGACGGGATTCAACTGATGCCGTATCAAGTATCCATCTAAACGCCTCGCTGAACACAATGCAATACCTAAATCAGTCCTTTGTTCCCTTCTACCTTCCCTAGTACCTCCCTAAAACCTCTGTCTCCCCAACGTCGGTTTCCAATCCAACGGATGCGTCTCCGGCGTCGCCTCGGGATCCTGTCTCCAAATCTTAATCGTCTTATCCGCCTCCCCACAAATCAACCTCAGCCCCGTCCTATCAAACGTCGAAGCAAAGATCCCACTCTCCGCATCCAAACTCCCCGGCTGCGCAGTCGTATCCAAAGACTGATACCGATGGCCCGTTTTCCAGTCCCAAAACGACATGGATCCATTATCGCCCCCGGAGAAGAGGACGTTATCTTCGTTCACGGATAGAGTGTTGATGATGGCGTTCTGGCCTTCGAAATTCTGCATGAAGGCGCCTTCGGGGCATTTCCATTGTTTGATGCTAGAGGTGCTGCCGCTGGCGAAGGTCCATTCGATGGGGTGCTGGGCGAGTGCTCGGACGCCTTTTTTGTGGTGGGTTAGGACGCCCATTGTTTTGCCGGCGGTGAGATCCCAGAGGCGGACGGTGGCGTCGAGGGAGGAGGTGATGACTTGGGGTTCGGCGCCTGCTTGGCATGTGAGGTCTGAGACTGTCTGTTTGTGGCCACTTAAGACGTGGATGTTGCTTCTGGTTCGCATGTCCCACACTCTTGCAACACCGTCTCGGCCTCCTGTTACTAGTATATCTAGAGTCGGGTGGAGAGCTAGTGTGTAGACACCGCTTAGGTGCCCGTGGTAGTGCCTTATGACCTTATTTGTTTCTAGATCCCAGCATTTCACCATCTTGTCTTCCCCGCATGAGAACAGGTATGGATGCCGTGGTGAGACAGCAAGGCCTCGTACTGTAGAGATGTGACCGGTTAACGTCAATCGTAGCGATCCAGAGGCCAGATCCCAGATCTTTATCGTTCTGTCTCCAGCACCGCTGGCGAACCATTGATTATTTGGCTCCACTGCAAGAGCTCGTACCCATCCCAAATGCCCAGATATGACCCTCATCAGCTCCCAAGGCGCATGCCACTCTGGTTTTGGCTGCTGTATGTTTTCCCTGCGTACTAAGCTTGATGAAGGTAGACCTCCTCTTGTGCCAGTATTCGAATTCGTGGAACCCTGAGACATTCGTAATGACAGAGCAGTAGACGGAGTCCCATTTGAGAGCGATTTCTGTGGTATATTTTCGATCATTTTTGCAGTCGATGACTCTGGTTCCTCTTGTCGTGGCTTTTTACGCCGCGCTGCTGTCGCAGCCTTCTGCTTCGCGGCGAGGGCAGGTGGTAGTTCTCGAACATGGTCATATTCGGTTCGTATCCTTGCGGCGAGACCGGCTCGTTCTGCTAGGTAGAGAGGATCTTCGGGAGAGTCTTTGAAGTATGGTGCGGGAGCTGTATAGTCGGACCCAAAAAGCTCTCTCGTTCTCTTGCGAGAATTCCTCAGAAGCATGTCTGGCGATGTCGCAGATGAAGTCATGCTCGCGATCTTTGCCTACAGAACGGGGCCTTTGAGCGTCCAGTGAGTAGTAGCAGAAGACGCTGGGTGGATAGCAGTGAAGTTATCAGATCTAGATGACTAAGCTTGAGAGCCAATGACAGCTTTCTTGCTGAACCAGCTCCAATGGCTGCAAGCTCTATAAAATATCTTTTAAATATCTGACAAACGTTCCTAAATTAAGAATCAAAACACTCAGCAAGCACAATATTGTATTCTGTATGGTGTCGCATAGTAACCAGTTTATGTTATCCTATTAACACGCTAGCGCCACAGATATCAACCTCAGACCTCCTCATTCAAATCCGCTTACAAGTAGACGAGATTATTTTAGACATATCATGGACCCCGAACAACAAGCCAAATATGCCATACACGAAGCAGCTCGAGAGGGTAGAAGTATATTTCACCCTCGGCCCCACCTTAACTTCCTCTAATTAACACCCAATATAGCTGCAGCTGTGGAATCATTAATCAACGTAAACCCACTAAACTATGAAACGCACATCAATCATCTATTCTGATAATTTTTCCAGGCCAACCCTAAGCTCGCAACGCAGAAAGACGATGATGACCGGCTCCCCATCCATTGGGCCGTCTCATACAACCATCTGCCAATCATAGAACTTCTCGTTTCGAGAAAGGATTTTGATCCAGATGTTCAGGTACTATTCCTTCTCCACAGGGGTTACTTTTATACGTACTTATGGGTATATTCAGGACTCATCTGGCTGGACGCCATTGATGATCGCCTCAAGTCTACGAGACGCAGATGATATTGTGGATCTACTTTTGAACAAGGAGGCGGATGTCAATGCTAAGAGTAAGTCTCGTCTCTTCCAAAACTGGTTTTATGTTTTTTCTTCCTGTCCTCTTTCTCTTGTTTAAAGGCCCCTTTCTTCAATGAAAACAGATAAACTAACCAACCTCCCCATCCAGACTTCAGCGGCCAAACAGCCCTCCATTTCACCGCCTCGAAGAATAACCTCGAAACCGCCCGCAAACTCATCTCCCACAAAGCCTCCGCTCGCGTAAAAGACAAGCGAGGCCAACTCCCTCTTCACAGGGCCGCTGCTATTGGTTCCGTGCCTATGGTGAATCTCCTGCTGGAGAATAAAAGTCCGCTTAATGCTACTGATGCGGCGGGTTTGACGGCTTTGCATCATGGTATGTCATTCGAGTTTTCTCTCCGTACTTGTACTGGTTTTATTGGTTTAATAGCTGGTGGATGGGGGCTGATGATGGAAAAGCTATATCAGAAGGCCATGGCGATACGGCCATGGTTTTATTGAAGGCTGGCGCCGAGACGGACAAAAGGGATGTAGACGGTAATCTGGCTATTGATTTGGCGCCTGATAAGAAGGTGAGTCTTACGACCAGGTAAGTCATATTAGATTAGGAGTCATTGACTAATAAACCAAAGATCCGACAGTTCATCCTGCAAAGCGCAGAGCGAGAAGGACTGGAGTTGTCGTAACGATCGTCAATAAAGTCAGACCAAGATATCAAAGCCTCAGCTAGAGGACGAAACCCGCTAAAACGCGCTAACGCGTTAACCATCCAAACCCCAGCGCCACATAGGCCTATGATACACAAACACGAAGTGGACACCAGACCGCCTGTCTGATGCCACCGCAATTACTTCATCGTCCTCTCAACCAATTCCCGATACATGGCTTTCAGATCCTGCACATCAGCCTTCAGCTCCTCCACCCTTTCGCTCTTCTCACCCAGCATCTCAAGCGTAGTAAGATACCTGTCTTGTACCTCCTTCAGCTCCTTCTCCAAGGCTCCAACCCTACTCTCCCATCCCCGCTTTTCCTCTACCTCCTTCATTAGATTTACGACTTGGTCCCTTGCTTCATCACGTTGCGTGGCAAGCCGGCTGAGTTCGTCTCTGTGGGCAGCCTTTTCTGACTCGAGACGGCGAACGGCGGCGGACATACGTTCTACGAGTTGTACAGAAGGACCGGCGGCTGCTGTGGAGACGGAGACTAGTTCGTTGATGGTGCGTTCGGGGCTAGCAAGGGTTTGGACGCCGGAGAAGAAGTCGTCGTCTCTGTCGACAGTGGAAGGCGTTTCTGGCACGCCGTTGACGGAAAGCTGGGGGCCAGTCCATAGCGAGTCCTGACGAGAGGTGGGTCGCTGTATTGGAAACTCGGAGGATGTTTGCAAGACGTGCAGAGGTTGCGTAGACGAACGCCGACTGACCGGCCGCTCTATATGTGACTGTCCATTCCCTGTGATACCAAGACCTTGTGGTCTGCGATGTTCCCGGCTGTGGGGAGTGTTGCGTTCTAAGGATGACTTGCGCGTACGGTTGTAGGTAATGGGGGACTCGGTGCGGAGTTGCTGGTACAGAGCTTCTGGAGTAGAGCGCGCGTTCTCCTCTTTGATTCGGGTCCTTTCATCTTCGATACGCTGAGCTTCGCGGGTTTCCCAGGCTTCACGTTCGGTTTTGAGATCGTTCCTAGCGGCGGTGAGATCAGCTTCGGCTTTAGCGAGTCTCTCATGAAGAGTGGCGAGTTGGGTGTTGCGAGATGAAAGTTCATGATCGATATCTTGCCTCTTAGCATTGAGTCTCTCGAGCTCATCTTCTAGCCGTCTGGACTTCGTGTTCTACTGAGGATCAGAGCTGATTCTTCTAAACATCGATTTGCACTGCGAAACTTACCATTTCTCGAGCTTTCCGCCGCACGTCTGCTTCCCTCTTAGCGATATCATCTCTCTCTTTCTCTAGCGCAGTAACCCTAGTAAGGAGTGACCCTTCGATGCCTTGCCAGTTCTCACTAGCAACAGCGTACTGATTCTGTAACGTTTCGATTTGGCGGAGAAGCTTAGCCTGAACATCACCAGTCTGCCCAGCTGATGCTTCCTCAGCACGAGCACGATAGGCTTCTAATCTACTCTCAAGAATGTTCAATTCGCCTTGACGTTCGATCTCAGCGACTCTGGCTCGCTCCTTTTCCCTTTCGGCCTTCTCTCGTAGCTGCCTTAGCTCATACTGGTGCTGCTTCTCAGCTAATTCCTTCTCAGTCTTTGCGCTTGTAAGCTCATCCGCCAAGTCTGTCGCCCGTCTCCTCTCTGACTCCAGAGCTTCGGCGTTAGCTTTGACTTCCGCTTCCTTCGCAGCTGACGTAGCTTGAGAGAGCTGTATTTGAAGGTCTTGGATAAGCAAGTCCTTCGAGTCTCTATCCGCCCTAACGGTTTCCAGTTCTTTCTCAATTCTTGTCAAAGATTTGACCTTGTCAGTGGCTCTTTTCTCAGCGCTTTCTGCCCGGTTGGCCTTTTCGCGAGCTTCTCGTGCCACCTTCTCATATTTGTCGGCCATTCGCTTGGATTCAGCTACCGCCTTCTCGTCCTCACTCGCCTTGGCACGCAACCTTTTGATGATACTCATATGCTTTAGTTCCGTTTGTGACAGCTTCTGGCCTTCTTCGATGAGCAAAGCAATTTTCTCGTCCTTCGCTGCAACTTTCTGCTCTAAGCTACCAGGTTTGGCCTCTGCTGAAGCGTTCTTGGCAATCTCAGCGGCCTCCTTTGTTAAATACTGTAGCTTTGCTTGTAAAGCGTCTATCTGTTCGAGATACGTATGGGTCTCTTCTTGACGACGTAGCTCCGCTGTCTCGTGATCTGCCTTCATCTGCTCTATAACCTTCTCGTATTCCTCGGGCCATTTCAGGCTCGGGTCAGTGACGATACCATTAAGCTTAGGCGATCCCAACGCGCTGGGGGTCGTAGCTCGGGTTACTTCCAGAGACTGACGCGTCGAAATTGAGCCACGAGAGTCCGTGGAACGCCGTGGTAGATTGGCTTCATCCCCAACATCTTCTACTGTAATGACGGGCGACTGCGCTGTGGGCTCAGGCATTGAAGTCGCTGTTTCAGAAGCATTGTCTTGAATTTCCTTCTCAGAGCTAGTCCCATGTATCTGCGGATGCTCTAGAGCCTTATCCTCTTTGCTTTCACTGTCTTCCGCAGCTTTGGTCTCTCTTGGAACTTCTGAGCTAGTCCTAGGACTAGTTGGAGCGTTGGCAGGGCTCGTCGTCCGTGAGGGCACGCCCGACGTTGTGACTGAACCATCCCCTTTCTTTCCAAGATTTTTATTTGCCATAGCCTTTGCTAGTCTTTCATTTAGGCGGTCTTGAGCTCGATTAGTTGAGGATGTCTGCGACGGGACCGACGGCTTGTTCGTTGCAGGAAGTGCCATGCCATCCTGCTTCCCCGGCTGCTCTTGTACAGCGGCCTCATTTTTCTTCTGGGCCTTCACTGTTTCTTCGTCGGCTAAAATGGTGTCCAGCTTGGATTCCAAACCCGCTATCAAGGAGCCCCATCTTGAAGACTTTTGTGAGGAGTTCGGCTGCGACGCCATCTCGGGCTCCGAATGAGTATTTACCCAAGCTTTTGGTGCTCAAGGGCATGCTGTCGACTTAGGTGAACATGATATAGTCTGTCATCAGCCCTGCAGTGAGCTGTAGCAAGCTGGCTCGGCCACGTACGCTAAGTAATGTTGTGCTGCGTAAAGCGCCTCGAAAGACCGGTTGAAATGTTAGAAAAAGAGCCAATCGGATGATTAGAAATTAAGAATAGGCTGACAGTATTAAGATAAGATGTAACACGCAATGTTGGGCGGCAATTGTTTCAGAAAACCCGAGATGTTGGTCATGGTAGTAACCCCAGCTCAGACCACGTTTGTAAGGCTGAGGCGCCAAGCCAATAGTTCTAATCAAGCATAGTTCGCCTTAGCTCACTGTTTCAATCTCGATGAATTTAGCACTACTACGGTATAATGAACTACGGTGTACGATCTGCCGTAGAAGCTGTATCGACCGACACTGCACCTATCACTTCCAATTCCTTCATTCTTCCATAGCCATTCTTCACAATGACTCTTGCCGTAAGCCACAACTAAGCCACTCCATTACCCTACCTGACACTGATCCTCCTCCAGGCAATCGGCCAGCTCTGCTCCACAGCATCCATGACCCACAACCTCGCCCAATGCCAAATCCTCATCCGCAAAGCCGTCGCCGCAGGCGCAAAGGTCCTTTCCCCCCTCCCCCCCTCCCCCCAACCCACTCACCTCACTCACCCTCTCAGCCCCATCATAGGCCCTCTTCCTCCCCGAAGCAACCGACTACATAGCCCCCACCCCCTCCGAAACCATCTCCCTCGTCCGCTCCACCAACGACAGCCCCTTCGTCCTCGGTCTCCAAAAGTCCGCCCGCGAAGTCCATCTCCCCATCCACGTCGGCATCCACGAACCCACCACTGAAGGCAAGCGCGTGAAAAACACAGTCATCTGGATTGATGAGAAGGGGGAGATAGCGCACCGGTACCAGAAATTACATCTCTTCGATGTGGAGATTGAGAATGGACCTGTACTAAGGGAGAGCAAGAGCGTTGAGCCGGGGAGTGTTATACTCCCGCCCTTCAATACACCCGTGGGGAAAGTAGCGTCTATGATCTGCTTCGATCTGCGCTTTCCAACGCTCTCAACCCGGCTAAGGGATCAGGGCGCGGAAATTCTTACGTATCCGTCCGCATTTACGGTGCCGACGGGGAAAGTGCATTGGGATGTTCTGTTGCGGGCGCGGGCGATTGAGACGCAGAGTTATGTTATTGCGGCGGCGCAGGTGGGGAGGCATGGTGGGGGGAGGGTGAGTTATGGACATGGGATGATTGTGGGGCCGTGGGGGGAGGTGATTTGTGAGTTGGGGGGTGTGGAGGATTGGGAGGGGGGTGGGGAGGAGCCGTGTTTGGGGGTTGGGGAGGTGGATTTGGGGGGGTTGGAGAGGGTGAGGAGGGAGATGCCGTTGGTGGGGAGGAGGGATGTTGTTGATGTTGTGAAGAAGTGAGGGGTTGGATTTACTCTAAAGTAGACTATAGGTGGGATAACAATAGATACAATAGACCGTGATAAAACGATTTTCTGATCGGAGGGCTTTTGGGATATTCAATGAACATCAATCTATCATTAAGGCATCAACGCTGCGTAAGTAACGATGCAACATATCGAAAATCGAACCAAGGCGAGAATTTCAACACAAAGACTGCTTTGAGCGGAGCACATATCCTGGTCATGTTGAACCAAATCACCACAGCCGGCCCTCACACCGTCCTCCATTACGCATCTTCTCATGTGAACATCCAGTTTCGCGCAGGTGACTTCCCTCTCGTATTCGACTTTGATCTCACCAGCATCAGCTTGTCACGCTCCTTCCTGAGCTCGATGCCCGTATCAAGCATTCTCTTCTCCTCGCGCAGTTTCCGCGTGTGCTCGAAGAGAATAACCTGGTTTTGCTCCGGTATCCATTGATGGATGAGGATATAGTTGGAGTCGCGCTGAGGATATTAGCAATACAGAATAGAATTGTTGTTAGAGGGGGGAGAAGGGGGCAATCATACAGTATCCCATTGCCAAGGTAGGTCGTATTCGTCCAGTGTTTCGGGGCTTATGTGCTTGCGATGCACCTTGACGAAAGTCGGTCTCCGGAGATCCATGATTCTGGTGTCTTTCTCCTTGTGATGGCCTTTGCCTCCCTTCTCGGCCTTCTCCAGCAGCTGTTCGATGCTCTCTTCGTCGTACCCTACTTGCCCAAAGGTCTTCTTCACTCTCCTTTCGAACTCCTCATCCGCCTCTTTCTTCTCCTTTTCTTTCCTGTGTCTCTCTTCGGCCTTCTTGCGCTCGTACTCCTCAATTGCTCTCCGCTTAGCTTCTTCTTCCTCCTTTTTCCTCTCGGCCTTCTTGAGTTCGTATTCCTCAATTGCCTTCTTCTTAAAATCTTCTTCTTCCTTCCTCTTCTTGGCCTTTTTTGCCTCCGCGATGACACGCTCTTCCTCGTATCTCACGCGCAAAGCTTCCATTTCTTCTTTCTTCTCTAGATCTTCTAGCTTCTTCATTTTCCTCTCGTATTCGGGATCATAGCCAGGGCTTGGGCTTCGGCTCGGGGTCCTATGGCCTTTTCTGTGTCTGCGATGACGTGCTGGGCTGTGCTCATACTCATCTGAAGAATAGCTGTCATACCGATAATCATGAGCGCGGCCGTGAGAGCTATGCCGGCGGTGGTTATGGGATTCGCGGATTGGGGAATGGCCCTCATACTCATTGTTGATGACTATCTGGGCGGGGGTAGAGCGACGCGCTGAGGCCGAGCGATGGACACCTGGCACAGCAACTGAGGGGACGAGCATGCCGTTGGCATCTTGGTAGTACATGGGTTGGCGAGGCGCATATTCAGAGCCCAGGCGACCTCTGTGTTGGCCGGGACGAGTGTTAAGCACGACAGGTTCACCGGGCCACTCCATCTTGCGTGGAGGACAGAAAACCCCTGGCTCGGGGTGATCTCCGGTACTTTTAAATCAAGAGATGAGGATGCGACGAATACTTTCCGGAAAGAAATAAGCACAATGAGGCAGGAATGCAATTATTAATTATTTATGAGTAAATTCGCAAGTCTCCGGGGCCAAGTTTGCGGGCTCATCCTTATATTTGGTTGATCATGTGTCCGTCCTTTCAGCTCGTTTCAAGTGGTATTTGCGAGGTGGGGCCAAGATGCTTGTTACGGTGTAGACAAACACACTTATCTACCCTATTATGCAACTTAGACTGCCGACATCACCGTTAGACCGCGGGACCATCTAAGGCGGGCTTAGCAAGTCCGCGTAGGGCTACTAGCCAAAGGTTGTCCCTGGAAATCATCCACGGGTCTAGGTCTAGGTGAGGCTAGAACCCCGGGACTGGTTCATTGAAGAGAGCAACTGCAGTGCGTGACGACGGCAAACCTGCCAGCTCAATCTTCGCCGCCATATTTCGTATCGCTGAGCGGTTACGCTTCTCCTATCGCCAATGGTATGACGACTTTTATTCTTCGTGGCGTTGGCTGCCTGGAGGCTCCCTATCTTACCTACGTCAGCATGACTGCAGGCCAACGCATTTTGCCGTCTTGATGGGTGAAGCTTGCCGCCAAGCCCAATGCTGACGAAGGCTGTCATGCCAAGGTTCCAACATGGGACAATGTTCAGCTGCGTTGAAAGTCCAATGAAGAGAAACAAATTCGTGTTGGCAATGGTTTGCTGTTTCATGTTCACAATGCTGTGTTAGCCAACAAATTGCATGCATTAGCCGAAGAGCTAGATGCCGTCTATAATTATCAATACGATGGTCACCTACTTCGTATCTGGGGTATTAATCCTTAGCGCGCCACGATACGCTAATGTAATTTACAGACCACTAGAAGCTTCTACTGCCTAGAAAGGATAGATAGATACACCTGTTGCTGGATCGAAGCTTCTAGCTGCTGTAATTAACGCGGTATTGCAGGGGTATCGTTAGTGGCGCGCTAAGGAGTATTTCGCCTGCTACGAAGTAAATACTTCCTCTCTTAAAACCCAGCAAACTTCTTTTTTTAATGACGCTATCTTAATCCTTTCTACTACCTTAGCGAACACTACCCAGTTTGCTAGCCGCATCCCCATTCGGTAGAATCAACATGCTATTCCTAACGATATCCCTAAAAACCATCACTCTGGAGGTCTCTAACTCGTAATAGCCCCTTTTCAGTACTCAATAAAGGTTTAATCAAAGATAGATGCTGCTTAAAAGACCTTATTAAATATCAAAACCTAACTTAAATAATTCCTTCATGCATGACGGTACATTTGCTCCATTCTCTTACGATGTTTGATTTAGGGGCTCCATCCTCTTCCATATATTACACACGACTTGTTAGAGCATGTTATCTTTGATAATGCTCGCATCACCCAATCTTGCGACATACATCCAGACTTAAGCAGTGATGCAGCTAGATGCATAGTAAGTCTTCTCTTGCGCTGCTACTGCCTATATTCAGCGATATCGGGTGCAAAAGCGGGAAGAAAGGTGCCCTACCCCGAAACTTCGACTTGTAGTGCTTGGATCTGGGGACAGGAAGCGGCAGAAGGAAGCCTTGCTGGCCAAGGCACAGAAATACTTCTCTTACGACTATGTTACTGGCTGCGGAACTTACTTCCAGCCAGGTGTCCGAAGATAAGAAGATTATGTAGTTTATCAGAAAGACCGAGTGGACGGCACTTGTAATACCAACATGTAGGCTACGAAGGACTTGGGTACTTTCGCCTTCGATGGCGAAAGGGTATTTTCCGAAGAAGATGACGACACTGACGTTGACCCTGACGATGACTCTTCAGTGATAGGGACGAAGACGAGACCGCATGGGAAGGCCCGATAGGGCTAGAGGGGCGAATAAATCTGATCAATGTCATAAGACCAGGAAGGCGAAAGATAAAAATCAGGTGGCAACACCAAAAAGGACCGACTCGTGGCTTTTGAGAAGCCTCTTGTGAACAAGTAATGTAAATATAGCATGCTCAACTGCCAAATAGTATTAAGGCAGATTATGTGAGGTTTTTGGATAGAACGATATTCATGCGAGTCGATGCTCCTGCTCAACAAGCGTAGTAAGATATTCTTCATTCACGGGCACCGACCTGAGAGAGCAGCAAATAGCATTGCATTTTCTGGCTTGGCGAGCCACGAAGGGTTTCTGGAAGAGCACATGGTGAAGCTAGCAAATTAGGGTACACATCAGCAATATACCTTCGGAATTACAAATGATCTCCACGGGTGCCGCGTAGTGAGCTGGCAATCAGATGCGGATGATCATTCGAGCATGATACTGTTTCAATCAATATACCGTTGATACCTTGGTGTTTCAAGCATCCCCCCCGGCCAATTGAGCGGATGGTAATGATGAGTTCGGGCCAAAAACAGCTAGACCTGTCCAGAGCCACCCGACATTCCTTCTACACATCTCGTAAGCTCGATGGATCTTGGAAATATGGTATTGGTTCATATCAATTTCAGCGTGAAGGATCTACTAGCGCGAAAATATCTTGGCAGGTGTCTTTTTCACTCTCGTCGTGTTGCGGTAGATTCCGCTCATCACGGCTTTGATACCGCACTCCCTCGACGATGAATCCGGATGTACAGCAGAATTCCGACGGTCCATACTACAATGTCGCTAAGACTCCTCAGTCGCGACCCCAGACAGGTGACAAGAGGAAGAGTGGTGATGATGCGCCCGAAGGACCTCCTTCACAAAGAGCTAAGAGGAATAGATACATCAGCATAGCATGGTTTGTCTGCTTCCTATAAAGTATCGCCGAGTATAGCGGCCGCTAATGCTTCTGTTGACACAGCAATGAGTGCAAACGACGCAAGATCAAGTGTAATGGCCAGACACCCTGCCAGCGCTGTGGCAATCTCTCCTTGGAGTGCATCTACGCACCAAATGGCTTGGGACCCGACTTCAAGGATTCTGAAGAATATCGACAGATGGTTGCCCATATTCAGTCGCTACAAGAACAAATAAACAATCTCTGGTCACACATTGATGCGTTGCAGCGCAATGCTCCAGGATTCCCTCCTCCGCCTAACAGTGCTCCTGATGCCTACCCACTCCATCCTGCCCTTGCGCAACCGGACCCACCTGAGTCATATCGCAATGCCATGTCACCTTCGCAATCGCGCGGCAGTCAACCTCCTTTTCAGGGGCCGACAAGCTCTGCCTTCAGTTTTGACGTGGCACGCTCGAGCCTACAAACCATGGGGATAACGGGGCCTGAATTGCAGGACGAAGGAGGCTTCAATAACGGGGAATCCACTCCGAGAGGCTCACCGCGCCAATTGCGCGCGCCACTGGCCCCCATGACGATCCATTCTAACAAGGACCCTCTTTGGAAGATAGGTAAGGAAGAGGCAGTCAGGCTTTGCCGCGTCTATGAGGAAGAAATGGGAATTATGTATCCCATGCTTGACATGGACAAGACTATCAACCAAGCAAATATCCTCTTCTCATTTACTGAATCTGCAGCAAAATCTGGGTTAATGAATCCTTACATGCCGGGCCCCGACAAGCTCGCCAATAACGACGTCGATATTCTAAAAATGGTGCTAGCTACTGCATTAGTTGTTCAAGGGGAGGGACAGAGTGACCTGGGAAGGGAAATGTACGAGAGCTGTCGAGAAGCGTTCGAAAGCAGATTGTCAGGGCCCGTTGAGATCAAAGGCTTGATCCTCTTGGTCCTTGTGGTACCAACCGTCGTAATTATAAGCGCAGAGTGTTACTGACTTTCAATGCAGTCAGAATATCATTTCCAACAGGATGAAGAAGTACAGGCCTATAGAATTAATGGACTTGCATCCAGGATGTGCATAGAGATTGGTCTACATCGTGCGGAGACCCTCTTCAAGAGATTCAATACCGATGAAGAAAGATCATGGGCTATCAAACTATTCTGGTCTATATATGTGTTAGATCGCAGATGGAGCATGGGCACTGGCATGCCTTTCGCCGTACAGGACGCAGACATTGATCCATCGTTACCTGAGCCTGTAAGCGTAATCGATACGACTGGCTACACCCTGCTGACTCGTAATTCAGGACGATTCTCCATATTTGACCGCGATGATCTCTTACAGTCGTCTATCATCCAAGGTCTGGGAATCTACCACTTTTGACGGTCGAAGTAGCGAGGTCAAGAAAGAAAATATTGGGTATCTCGATTTCCAGATCTCGCAATGGAGCACATCGATACCCGAAAGTCTTAAATTCCACCCTGAGAACCAGAATGCCACTAGCCGAGGCCAACACCGTCTGCAGGTTATTCTCTATATGCGGACAAACCATATGCGTGTCCTCATCTACAGGCCAGTTTTATACTCTGCCACCAATATAATGGAGAATAGGAACTATGCTCAAACCGCGGTTGACGTGGCAAAGGACACTATCAGAGTGTTGACTCGTCTAAACGAGACGTCGGACATTTATCGCACCCAGCAAGTCTGCTTCAACTACTTCTTAGTATCTGCGCTCGCAGTGCTATTCCTAGCAGTGGCTCATGCACCCTTGGAATTTAGTAGCCAGGTCAGAGATGAATTCCACATGGCTCTTGACCTCGTCAAAGGCTTCGGCGCCAAATCATACATCTCGAAGCGTCTCTGGAGAACCGTCAAAGATCTAAAGGACGTCGGACCAAAACTTGGTGTCATTTCTCGGCAAACTACCTTGACAAATCCCAACGACCCTCACTCTTCTGCGGCCGTTGCCATGGCTGGTCTAGCTGGCCATCAAGTCGATGAGATGGCAGCGTTTCCTCAGTTGCAGGATCCTAACAATGCGGGCAGTAGTCCGATGACTGGACAGCAGATGAGTCGTGAATTAACGCATCTTTTCGAGAAGGCTGGCGGCTACGTGAACAACATGTTTGCGCAGACTAATACTCCAAGCTTGGATGCGGTAAACGGCTTTGCGGGGTCTCAGGCAGAGATGACGCCGGGGACGGAAGGTTTTAGCGGAGCGTATGGGAATGATGGGGAATTTTCGAAGATTGTTGGGAACCTGATTTAATGCTTGGGATTCTAATGTCTCCGCCGCCTGTCGATCTTCCAGATTTTGTTAGTTGCAGCTGGATTGCAACCTCAAACCTTTGTTACAGTATTACTTGACTACCTACGGTCATCTGCTAAGTCCTCGAGCAACGCCCTAATTCATTCGCTATCTAGCTTCAACTGCATAGTTCCATACATTGGCATACATCAAGCTTATAGACCTCTGCTCACTCCCCAGATAGGCAAAGCGACCGAATCAAATCGACTCTATATCTCCAGCGGCTTCGATAACTACGTAGGCACACTGAACCTCCTCACGCCTGGTATTGGTGGAACTATGCAGGCGCTGGCGAAGCATTGCCGTGAATGCGGATGGTGAAGCTTTTTCTTAAGCAGTGTTCCAATGAAGGCAAGTACTTCTGGCAGCCAGATTTTTGTAGCTGGCACAACGCCACCGGAGATTGATGGCAAGGTTCTGATACGCATATATAGATACCAGGGGGTGTTGCAAGTCCGCCGAACGCAGTCGCTATTCTCTAGCGGGATACAATTGCAAGAGAGCTTTATGAATTATCGTCATGACTATTTGGTGCAGTGTGTGGATTGTACCAAGACTTCCAATAAGGTGGATCTAAGGGGCAGTCCCTTTACATCCTCGAGATGGAAAGAACCAATGTCCACGTGGCGGAAATGACTGCAAAACACTTGACTAAGGTGTAAAGGGTAGATATGTCGCTCAGCCGATCCTTGGAGTGATGCAACGTTCGCCATAGACCCTTGCATCCTTCATCAATCCGGTAATAGACTTGTTGGAGCCTCACTAGAAGATCAACATTTCGACTTAGTGCAACACTCAACAAGAGCAAGCTCTCGATTTCGCTAAATGACTTTTCCCTAGACCCCACTCCGAGCACATCGGCCACTCTCAATTGAGAATTCCCCTGCCGATGAGCTTCTAATTCTGCAAGGTACGTTTGTGCAGCTTGAGATTTGTGGTGTGCCGCAATCATTATAGGGGCCATCCCGAAACAGTCTACGGCTTGTAAATGTTCCGCAATCCCAAGGGCCAACAACGTTTTTATGGCCTACAGATCTCCTAGGTTTGCTATATAGTATAGTAATAATCGCTTGTAATGATCCCTTGCCCTAGTGGAATTAGGGATGGGTAGATTTACTGTTATGTAGAAAAGCAGTAAACACTTTCATGTCTGCGAGCTCATTCTCTGGCTTCGACTGAGGGAGTTGCAAAGAATTTTCATCGTGGGTGCAGTATGTTCCTGTAAGTCTTCCTTTGAAGACACTCAAGTAGCCTTGAAGAAATCACCGTAAATCTCTGTCATTGGCAGCCACAGCGAAGAAGCCTCATTATACAGCTGGATCCAGAAATGCTATAGAATATGTCTCATGGGTTACCAATGTCGAATTTGGGGGTGTTTGTCAAGTCGGAGCCCTGAAGGGGCGCTTAAAACGGGCCCCTAGCCCCCGAGCGTACGCCACAATGTGGCCCCGAGACATTGACAGTACCCCCATTTAAATAATCTCGGCGAAAACGAGGAACTTTTTTTTTGCGCGCGCGCGCGAGCAAGCAATGCCTAAAAACATCAAATCTTTAATAACGCAACCACCACCTATTATTATCTTATATAAATTTGATATAAGCTACTTCTTAATACTAGTAAGAAGGCCTTAACTTTTAAAGCCTAAAAAATAAGCTAATATTGAGTATATATTAAAAATATAAGTTTTTAGAGATTTTACTAGGGAAAATCTAAAAAATCCTAATTAACGCAACAACCACCTACTATTATTTTATAAAAAATTTATATAAGCTACTTCTTAATACTAATAAATAGGCCTTAAATTTTGAAGCTATTAAAATAAGCTGATATTGAGCTTATATTGAATTTGGGGATTTTGGTAAATTTTTGGTGGGGTTTGAGTGCGGGGTAGATTCCGTACCCCACTATACCCCACCAAAATCTACTAAAATCTACAAATTCGATACAAGCTTAATAACAGCTTATTTTAATAGCTTCAAAATTTAAGGCCTATTTATTAGTATTAAGAAGTAGCTTATATGAAAATTTTATAAAATAATAATAGGTGGTTGTTGCGCTATTTAGGATTCTATGATTTTGGAAGAATCTTGATCGGTCGCGCGCGCGCAAAAAAAAAAGTTCCTCGTTTTCGCCGAGATTATTTAAATGGGGGTACGCTACCACTCAACTTTTTCCGGGTCGATGTTTTAGCTCCTTTACCCTAGTTTACATAGGTGTTTCTTTACCCTTCTAACACCCTCTTCTTCTTATTCAGAGATCAGCTTCCTGGCTGTAATAGCCTAGCAAAGCAGGACTGTGCTCTGCAGTCGGGCGGACTTAGCTAACCGTCAGTGCCGGACCTCAATTCCATATAGTGGTCTCCATCACCAAACAGTTTGAGCTTGTCGGCAAGCCTGGTCGCGGCTCGTTAGACATGTCAGGCTGCCACACACTTTGGAGGATGCCGCTCATGTCGTCGGACTTCGTCAAGTGATGAATGTTTCCGTTCCCTCTTTTGCCGTCCCACGAGGACGGCACGGAGAAATACGTATACACGGTTAAAATCTCCGTATTGCCTACGTCAATAAGATGTGAGAAGATGGCCAGAGCTCGGACGGGAACAGGAAAAGGGTGGTGTCAACACGGTTGAATAGATGGTGTGTGGAATGGGTAGGCTATACGGGCATACACAAGTTGTTCTACGATTTACCCACGACGCGGCTTTGATGATGGTAAGATCACCGACACGGTCAGGAGATGGGCTTTTTCAGCCCCTTTAGAACGCACTTTAGCAGCATTGGCTTTACAAGCACACTCTGAGAACGGGCGTCATGACGGGTTCCTCAACGACGATCTGGAAGCTGCTAGGGTCCTAAGGTAATCTTAGAGACCACGATTCATGAAATGGGGTCGCTAAACGGCTTCGACTCTCCGCTACATATGAAAAGTACCTTTGTCAGATCAAGATAGGTTCTACCAGCCAGCTACCATTGCATCATGGTAGGGGGAGGAGTGTACGGAATAACTTCTTGGCCCCCGGGGCGCATGGTCCATGCCCCGCAGTAAGTCTGACAATGAGGGTCTTTGCATTGAAACCTTTAAATCTTGGCTAAGTCAATCTGTTGTTCGAATGTCTTTCTTACTTCTACAAAAATCCTAGCTATATTGCATATCCCAGCCAAGCATCATCTGACATGCTCTTTCAGAACGTGCATAACCATCTTGCATGTTGCATGCATCGTATGCATCATGGGAAAAGCTTATACATCGTGGGCTGAAGATCGTGCCATAAACGGCTAATGTAACGAGAACAAATGGATGTGAGGGCTCGGTTGAATGGCTACAGATCTACTTTGGTGATTTTCACTTGCCTTTTTCGGCCTGATGAGTGGCTGCAGCCCCAAATGCAACGGCGGGCTTGCATATAGATCCTAAGGATTTTGTCATCCACTTGCCCCTCATCCGCGCCCGATGCTTTCACATCTTGACACGCAACCATGAAATCATTGGCTCACAGCTTGGAATAACCCGCTGCAACCATTTGCCGGTGTCCTGCCTGTGTGTGCTGTCAGATATGCAAGCATTTTGCAGGTGCAACCGTGTTAGCTTTGCAATATCAGGTCAGGTGCGTTGGGGTACCTTAATGGCTTCTAGCATGGTACCTGAAGATCTCTCAAGATATAAATTGGAGGCTCCTGCACGTTTGACTGGCAATAGATCTCCAAAGCCAGGACTCAAAGGAAGATAAGAAAAACAGATACACCTTTTTCTCACAATGTTGGTTGAAGCAATCTTCTCACTACTTGCCTTCACTCCTATCTCCCTTCAATCTCCTGTGAGAAAGAGAGCCTTCTCTAATGGCCCTGTCATTACGGACAACTTCCCTGATCCCGCATTCATTGAAGTTGGTGGTTCTTACACCGCGTTCTCAACTTCAAGCGGGGGGCTGAATATCCCCACAGCAACATCACCAGACTTCAACACCTGGACCTACACAGACGTGGATGCTCTCACCACCATCCCATCCTGGAGTAGCGGTAACATCTGGGCACCAGATGTTATCCAACTCGCTGATGGCTCTTTCGTGATGTACTTCTGCGCGACTGTATCATCTAACGCAAGCTTCCATTGCGTCGGCACTGCAACATCATCTCAAGTTGGCAGCGGTTACACCGCAAGCGACACTGAATTCGCCTGTCCCTTGTCTCAAGGCGGCGCTATCGATCCTGCGGGCTTTCAGGACAGTGATGGTTCCCTGTACGTTGTATACAAAATTGACGGCAACTCCCTAGGTGGTGGTGGTACTTGCGGCAATGGTAACGATGAATACTCGACGCCCATCATGTTGCAAGCCGTCGAGTCCGACGGCGTCACTCCCACTGGCGACCCGGTTCAACTCTTAGACCGTGATTCTGCTGACGGTCCCCTCATCGAAGCTCCGAGCTTGGTACTTGTTGACGGCACTTACTTCCTCTTTTTTAGCAGCAATTGCTACAACGGGCCATACTATGACACTTCCTACGCCACTGCAAGTTCGGTTACAGGACCATATACCAAAGCCTCAAGCCCTCTGTTAGTCAGTGGTGGTGACAACGGGGCGCTCAACTCGCCAGGCGGCGCGACCGTAGGACCAGGTGGGACCCAAATGGTGTTCCATTCAGACTCGGAGTCTGACAACGCCGACGTGAGGCAAATGTGGACGGCTGGACTTACCATTAGCGGGACTACCGTGAGCATCAGCTAAAATACGGGACAGTTGACAGAGGCGATGTACTGGGCTGGATGTACGAATAGGATGTTTGACTGGGATAAGCCGGAGATGAGGAATCACTACACGGGAGGAATGCTCTACTAAATCAACCTGTACACTAATCAAATGACGTTAAACGCCACGTGGTTGTACGTGCTTTGCATCATAATATTCCGAGCCGCCATCTAAATCTCTAAGCCTTGCCATGCATTTGCCCCATCTTAGCCTTTCAAGCCCCAGCTGCTCTCGATATAGATCGCCCGCCCCGCCCACGAGGATCGGGCTATCGCTGATCTTACTTCAAGGGGTGAAACACCCGAAACACCACGGAAGATTTGCACGGGATCGGGCGTGGGGGCTCAGCCGCTTGGGACTGCCTTCCCACCATTTCTCCGTGCTTGGTCGGAGACCGGCTATGGAGGGGGCGTGGTGTGACGTATAAGCGCGACGTCATGGATGGCTGGGGAAGCAGGAAAGTAAGGTGGCCGTATCAGGCTGTGACTGACTGTGCCCGGGTAGCCGGTGCTAGCCGCTACGTAGATGGTGTCGGGAGCAGTTCCACACATTCGCAGCAAGGGAGCTGAATCTGTTCATCGAAAGGGCGGCACATACAGTCAAATCACTGCGAACGTCATATCCAAATGGCTACTTGAGCGGATACGGTTCAATGTTTTTGCATCTAATTGTCTGGGTATGCAAAAAATGGAATCTGCTATTGGCTTATGCTCCCCCTTATCCTGCTCCCCACTTGCCCCGCGTCCCTCCTCCGTACTCTTGCCTCACTAAATTCCCTTCCCAAAATCCATCCTTCGGAGTTAAGTTTCCCACTACCTTGCGATACGCGTTTGCGTGTGAGATTGGGAGGTGAAATTATTGAGTGGGGAAACACCGAAGATGAAGGGGAAGCTGCATGGAGTGAATTGACAAAATCTTTAGACAGGATAGCTCCGAGGGACGTGAAGAAAACTTCGATGTGAAGTTGAGGTAACAGCGTGAAAAAGATCGCGTTGGTTGCTATACAGCCCATAAAGGGAGGTCGGGGATACCATGCTATCGACAAAAAATTCCAAGCAGGAGACCGACCCTGATATCCGGAACGAACGTGAATAAGATGCTATTAATAAAGAAAACTAACTGAACCCTGGGATGGGCCCCCATATCCGAAATGAATGTAATCAGACAGAATGGATGACAGAGAACTGAAAATCCTGTCATAAATAGACCTAGCCAGCGACAACAAAAGATCGTATGGGAAAAGACAATGGTGACTAAAGCTTTCTCTCTTCGCTTTCAACACTCACAATGGCTTTCTCGACATCAAGCTCGAACGGTGCTCCCAATGACGCTGTGGTGATTGCAGGAGGTGTCTCTGGCAGGCGTTTGAAGGTACTGAAGACCTGCCACCTTCCTCGCTTTTTGTCAGAGGCCGGAGGACTCTTCTCCTTTCTCGTCGAAGACCTCCGCATCGACGATTTCCATTTCCGAATCAGGCTGATCAGCTTGGATGGATACAGCTTGAGAAGCCAGGGTCTTGAGACGATAAGACAGGCGCTGATGATTGTGACGTCAGATTCGATTATTGTCCATATGGTTGTTGGGATAAGATTGTCTATACGAATGAATTAGGGGACATCTTTCACAAATTCGTCTTTCATGGACGTAAATGAGGGGTCGAAGCTCTGAGCATAAGGAAAAGAAGGTTGGGGAGCTTACAGGTTACATCGGCGTGCTGAAAAAAAAGAGTGCTATAGCGGATACAGTTTGAAATCATAGTGCTAAAACAACGTTCGTTAGCGTCTATCTCTTTAAACACTTCTAACAACAATTTTGGAGACTTACAAACCACCCAGCATGAACAGAGCAGCCAACCCAACCCTCTGCAGCCGGGGCAGGTGCAGATTCCATACCATTGGTAGAGGCATGATGATTATCACTAGATCCGTGACAATCCAGAATATTGGTGGTATAATGGCGACCAGCTGCTTGTTGCCGCAGTGTCCAGAAGCCGTCGGATTCCAATTTAGTTCTATGGGAATGCAGATCAAGCAGTGGGCGAGTATGGTGCCGATCCACCACAACACCATGATCACTCCAATTGCCTTCATAGCAAGCCGGAACGCGGGGGTAATGAAGATGCGGTGGAAGAGGATTACCACGGAGGACTTGGTCAAAAAAAGTGCGGTACACTGGAGCGTGCCTGTTGTGTACCAAAGCTGTGGATGCCAAGGTCAGCACAACTTGCACGAACGAACGTCGAGTCGAGAGCGTTGACCTTGTTGAATCCAATGAATTGTTCTTCGTTCAGCGTCCAAATATGCCACCCGAGACCGTAGCTGCGGACCCCTAAGGATGTATGTCAGCGATCACGTTGGCTTGACGGGTTTTCTGGGCTATGAACTCTTGTACCAACACATATGAAGATCGTCTGAGCAAGGGTAATCAACTGGTAGTTATATCAGCTTTTGTTCTGGGAACTTATATACTTAATTTTTAGACCTAGGGGTCTCGGAATGCTTACTAGGGCAACGAACACCAGCACATCATCAATTTCAATGGCAACATTCTTCATATGCCTTGATGTCACGCGCACTATCACTGCCAAAATCGCTAAGATCGAAAATACCGCCGCGTATGCATAGACTTTACTATTATGATTCTCATCTTTTAGCACTTCAAGTTGTTGAGGCGTTAAACCTGCTGTCAGTGAGGCTATTGCCGAGGCCATTCTCGGTTGTCAGAAGAGAAATGTTAAGATATGCTTGTCGGGGCCCAAATGAGAACCTTGTCGTGCAAGCTCTCTATTCGAAGCTGCTTTACGTGAAGATGTTCGAACGAACAGGACATTAAGTAATCGAGAGACACCAATCCCGACATTCATGGCAGGCGATTCGGACACAACCTTCTATCGTCTCGGTTTTGAACATTGCCACACAAACATGCAGAGATATGCACACGTGCAAGATCGATTCGCTGGTCTAACTTAACCTTCTGCAGCGAAAGAATCGTGGCTCCTCCAAAAGCTGATACATATGATATCATACGTGGAGAAGATAAAGGAGAACCACGCTTCAGGCAAGACATTCTCCTCGGACCCGTGGCACTCATGCTGTTCTGGATGTCGATCGATTCGCCTGGAGATAGTATTCATGTGGCGTAGCGGTCAAATTGATGGAGCAAGACAAGGCTGAAGATGACGTATCAGTTTGGAGCATTTGCTCTTGGAAGAGATTGATGCGCTTGAATGCATGTCAGCTTCAGCTCTTGCTGATCAAACCCTTGCCAGATGCAGATCGGGCAGATCTCTAGCTATGCTCTTTCCTATATTGCTTCCCTCCACAGTTTAGTACCAATCAGGTCCTTTAATACCACATTACCAACGGAGGAAGCTGTTCCACTCCTGTCGACTTCATGCCACCAAGCAGCTTGGGGCTGATCCTAGTCTTCGGCTTCTCGATGGCTCAACTGAAATGTCTGCTATCGCTCAATGGAAAGTGAGGTCGACATTGACAATCTCCACGGTAGGGTTCTTTATTGGTGTTGCTTGTCTCGCCAAGCCTGCAAATAACCGAGCAATGGCGTAGTCCATGCATGCAACCTGATCCTTCCCGTTTCAATATCAGGCGCAGCTTCCGACTCAAGGATCATGACGGCATCTCCTGCCTAGATAACAGTGGTAAATACCAACTACTCACAATTGCACGTCATAAGGGACAGGATACAATTCCTATCGATCCTTCCCAACATACCAGCAATTTAGACTGTGTCATCAAGTCTGCTAGCACTATCCAATTTTTCAGCCTTTCAAATCTCACAAATTAACATTGGTTCTATCGCACCTCGAAATCGAGCTTGTCAACTCTTGTGACCACGCAGCATGCATCTAGTTGATAATCCCGGACTAGTCTCTATCACTGCTATCATCGCAATCATACTGGTAAGGTTCCAATTCCTTTACAAAAACGGTTGTCTTACTGGACCATAGTATATCGCGATACCAGCCTTAAGTAACCTCTATCGACATCCCCTCTCTCGTTTCCCAGGCCCTCGACCATGGGCCATATCTCGCATCCCCTACGCCTGGACTCTCATCAAAGGCGATCTGACCCAACGCACTCACGAGTTGCACCAGCGCTATGGCCCCATTGTCCGCTTGGCTCCCAACGAACTCTCATTCATCGATGGCCAAGCATGGCGCGATATTTACGACCATCACCAAGGCCGACCAAACTTCGCTAAAAACCCCCTTTGGATGGCCCCCGGTGACGACGGTATCCACTCCATTCTCAGTGCTAACGACGCCGACCATGCACGCTATCGCCGCTTGCTCTCCCATGCATTTTCAGAGAAAGCATTGCGTCAGCAAGAGAACCTTCTCCAATCGTACATAGCTCTCCTGGTCCAGCGACTCCGGACCCGTGCTTCGTCCACAGAATCAGCCGTAATCGATATGGTGCAATGGCTCAACTTCACTACCTTCGACATTATAGGCGATCTCAGCTTTGGTGAATCTTTCCATTGCCTTGAAGAATCACGCTATCACTCCTGGCTGTCCATGCTCTTTACCCAATTCAGAACTGGTGCTCTTCTCATCGCGCTGCGCTTTTTTGGGCTCGCAGGATATGCAAAAATGCTCTTACCAAAGAGCCTGCTCCAAAAGCGTAAAGACCACATAAATATGGTCAATGAACGAATCCTTCGTCGTCGTGCTCAAGGTGTGTCAGTCGACGGCCAGAGGAATGATTTCATGACATTTATACTTCGCCACAACGACGAAAAGGGCATGAGCGACCCAGAGATTAGAGCAACGCTGAGGATTCTCGTGTTGGCGGGCAGTGAGACGACTGCTACGGCTTTATCAGGCATTATTGGAAATCTATTGGCGAGTCCTAAAGCCATGAAGGAACTGGCATCCGAGATCCGTTCTTCATTCAGACAACCATCGGAGATCTGCGCCGAGCGAGTCACTGAGCTCTCGTATCTTGGCGCCGTGATTGAGGAGGGGCTGAGATTGTGTCCGCCGGTTGCTCTTGGTATGCCTCGCGTGGTGCCAGCGGGTGGTGCGGAGGTGTCGGGACATTTGCTACCTGAAGGCGTAAGTTAATGCCCTTCATCTTCCTGCAATACCTTAGTCACATATCGACGCTGTGTCCTTCATTTCTGCGTATCCTTCGCACGCACTAACCACGGGCAGACATTCGTCTCAGCTTCAGGTTACGCATCCAATCGCTCCAAGCTGAACTTTCCCAACTCCCCTTCAGAGTTTGAACCCTCCCGCTGGCTGTCGCATACACCGTCATCGAATGATCCAGGTCTCCAAACCAATGATGCGACGTCGCCATCAGCTTTCAACCCATTCTCCCTTGGTCCGCGAAGGTGCTTAGGCCGTAGCCTTGCATACCTTGAGATGCGTTTGATACTCGCACATCTAATCTGGACTTTCGACTT
Organism: Cladonia squamosa; assembly: GCA_947623385.2. Taxonomy (NCBI): domain Eukaryota; kingdom Fungi; phylum Ascomycota; class Lecanoromycetes; order Lecanorales; family Cladoniaceae; genus Cladonia; species Cladonia squamosa. Next base: position 1,066,774 of record OX392384.1, read on the forward strand.
CGAGGCTACAGAGAGCAAGGAGAACCCATGGAGTTGGGAACAACAAAAGAGTTGGATACTGTGGGAGAAGACGCCTTTGATTGTGCGGGTTCGCTGCAGAGCATGAATTCATTTCATTCCATTCGGCTCGCAAAAACTTCTTTTACTGCAGTCATTAAGTCCCAATCCGCCATCAAATCTTCCCTTCGTTTTGTGTCAGCCATGACACCTCTCTCATTGCTGCTCCCACCACTGCCCAACACTAGCAGCTCTTGCCCTCTTCTTACTATGCACACTTCCCACATCGCTTCTCGCCCTTTGTGGAGTCACCGAATCCATCGGCTTTCGTCGCCTAATGACCTGATAGCATCGGTCCAACTCGATCTCTATTGTACACCGAGTCTGCAACGCACTAACAGCCGGCCATACGCTTCTCTCTCCATGCAATATCCAATACTCAATACTCTCTTTCGTAGGCGTCTCGAGCAGTTTGAGAAAGTCTGACGGGGCTAGGTCGGGTACTAGTGTTAGGCCGGCGCCAGGAATGGTTTCGTCGACCAGTAGACGGCGGATTGGAGTGGGAAGGACACCGAGCGAGTCCATTTGGGAAAGGCGGTGGTGGATTTCTTGTGTCATTAAGCGTGTCAGGAAACCGAAGACACTCCTCCGTCTCGCTTGTCGCGGGTTGTCCGGGTGCTGTTGGTCGTTTCGTAAGAAAGGAGCGATGTATGGCCGGGCTTGGCTGACGATGAAATGGTTGACATTGAAAAGCTCTGCGAGGCGGGAGAGCGGTGATTCACGCTCGTTGAGGGAGTAGCTGGCTGTCTTCCAATGCTGGAATGTGATCTGACCCTGGGGGGAGGGTACGGCGAGCCAAGGGACAATAGCACCGGTTTCGTCTTTGCAGAGAAGGGAATTTGGTCGGTAATGAACTGTAGTCGATGCATTCGAGGCGAGAGCAGCAGACCAGATAAGCTGTGTCCTATCAGCAGAAGTTCGAAGAGGATAGGATGTGTTGCTTACCACGTTCGGAGCCGTCAGATAGTTGAGAAGATTAGGGACGCCCCCACGCCCAGAGGTGGCTACTGTAATGTTCAAGACACGTTTTGTCCGTGCATAGGCCTCTTCAAATGTAAGTTCCCCCACATTGGCTCGTACACATTCTTCGAGGACATTGGCATCCAGAAAATAGCCCGTCCGTATGAATCTTCTAAGCCTCCTAAGACTGGTTTCCAAGATCCCAACAGCCCCTTTTGTTACCAATGCCTCCCTCTCTTCCCCACCAGCGACTTCATGGTTGTGTCTCGCGAAAGCCGTTAAATCAATGCCATCTCCATTCAAGAAATCCAGCAATTCATCCTCAGTATGAATGCCCACCAGTGCTGCAATCAACGCTCCAGTCGCCGTCCCTGTTATAATCCTCGGCAGCAGCCCCCTCAAATGCAGAGCCTTTACCACACCAAGGTGACACAGCCCGAACATAGCTCCCCCCTGAAGTACCAGAGTAGTCCGTCCAAACGCCTGCCGCGTATCATGCAGCAAATCCAGCTTCGTCTGACTAGTCCACCCACTATCATAGCTCTGCTCCGTAGGCAACTGGGTGACATATCGGATAGCATCTTTCACGTCTGCAATATACTCCAATATCCTCGCTTTGGGTCCCGCATAGGCTCTATTAAACAGCTTCGGAGTCGTGATATTGCCTAGATTCCTCACCAGTCCACTTCTCAGTAGATTGACTAAACCAAGGATATCCCCTTCCTCGATAGCGATGCGGATAGCTTTGGACCGCTCGTCTATGAGGCGGTAGTCGTAGTATTTGGATGAGGAATCTTGCCGCCAGATGTCGAGGTTGAGAAGCTCATCGAGTGCTAGCGCTGTGAGGTACCATTCCTCGTAGCTTTGGGCGTTGGCTAGGTCATCGAGGAGGGTGTTGAGGGGCGGCTTTTGCGTCCACCAGTTGTAGGCTTTCTGTTTGGGAGGCTGTCAACTAGAGCTTCATGACGTAGCTTTAGGCATGAGGGGGGGGGGGGGGGCGACGTACAGATTGCCAGTAGCTTCCTACCTCCGCGACAACACCCCATGCCGATGAGAGAGCCATCAGGTTGGCTTGGGGGCCATCTTAAGCGTGAGACGCCCAAGAAGATCGCTGCAGGGACGTGAAACATGCAAATGGTTGGAGGGGGAGTGATTCGGCAAGTATAAGCTATCCTGCTGCAGCAATGGTGGTGTAACTTCTCGGTGTTGCAGAATAACGAAGTCCGCTGTCCGACATTAATGACGACAGCAGTTGCATTTGTTGGTGGGTGGGGATTTCTATCGCAGAATGGAAAACAGATTCACAGAGGGCATCTGGACTTCTCTACGTCTGATAGTAAATTTATTGTTTTAATCATTAGGACTTGACTCGTGGGAGTCAACCGGGATAGTTTACAATGCCCACATATGCTATCCTAGGGGCAAGCGGCTATACAGGCAGCTCGATTCTAACACTACTCCTCAAGGATCCGAAAAATCACATCAATGCCTACGTACGCTCCAAATCGAAGCTCCTTTCGTTGTTCCCTAGCCTTGAGGAGAACAAGTCCGTAAGAATTTTTGACGGCCGCCTTCACGACATCCCGCTGATGGCTTCATGCATTTCCCCGGATGTCGACACCGTATTTTGTGTCCTGGGTCTAAACGAGAACATTCCAGGTACCCGTATAGCTCAAGACGGGGCGCAGGCGATAGTTGCGGCATTGTGCTATCCCAACCCGAAGGAACGTGCAAAAAATCCCCCACAAATCATATTTTTGAGCAGCGCTTCGGTGAATCCACGCATAGCAGCAAATGAGCCACCGTCAATACTTGGCTTTATTAAACGGGCCCTCAGTCATTCATACGAGGATCTCGCTCTCGCGGAGGCTTACCTGCGGCTGCACCAGTCCTGGCTGAACGTCACGTTTGTAACACCTGGAGGATTGGTGGAAGACGAGCAGAAGGGTCATATTCTAAGTCTGGACCATTCGCAAACCTTCTTGAGCTACCCAGACTTAGCCGCGGCAATGATTGAGGTTGCAGAGTCAAGTGGATATGATTGGATGGGGGTTGGTGTCTTGCCTAAAGGCAAAAACGTGAAGATTGAATGGAAGGCTCCGGGACAAATAGCTCGAGGATTGGTGTGGCATTATCTGCCGTGGATAGGATGGGCAGCCAAGCATCTAGGCTTATTTTGAAGTAAGGGGCGGGTGAATGGTCCGTTAGCTTCTTTTAGGAGTTGAGTTGTAGGCGGTTAATAGCATTCACTAGACATGCGCCTCCTCAGAGTCAAGAGTGCCGAACGTTATCGCAAATCCACAATTCATGGAAAGAAGGTAAAGTGAGTTGAGTTTATAGCGTACCCTCCCACAAAGTTGTCCATCTATAACTTGCCAGTCGTACATCTTTCCGTGATTTCACCGCTAGGGGGTTTGTCCGAGATTCCTTTTCCACCCGGGCGCCAGAGTTGGGAGGTTGCTTAGTTAAGTGGAGATTCCTTCTGCCTTCTTACTACTCACCACCAGGCACCATGCTGACTCACATCTGTCTCCCTGGGACCCATGTCCGTAGCCCCTAACTAATCTGGCATCTGGAAGTCTTGCATGAACTCGTCCCACTGTGCCCAATTGACGGTGTCCATTGTCTCGTTCATGTCCAACAAAGAGAATGCATCCGGTGGCAGGTCTTGTTCTAGGCTAGAAAACTGATAGGGCATCAATCCTTGGACCATATTTTGAGAGAGAGCCTGCGGTATCCAATTATCGCCAAAGCCTGGAGAAGGGATTTGATTGAGATTAGTCGACTCAAACTGAGGCAGGGGCTTTTGCAGCACCGGGCTAACAATTGTAGGCTCTGACTGGGTCCTTTTTGATTGAGCCTTATTCCAAAGCTTTTTCATTGGTCGCCAGAGCATTCCATTTCTCGAGTCTGCAATTCGTGCGGCCGAGTCGTTAAAGACCACTTCGACAATTCTCCATGTTCTATCCACTAGCGGACCCTTGTCCTTTACACAAAGTTCGGCCAGAGCAGCCGCTAAGGCATGCCATTGCACATACGTCCTGCAGAACCATCGCCACGGCTCAGCAGCAGGATCCGTCTCAAGAAGATGAGTGTACTCAAGTACCTGAACGGCGGTTAATAGTACAACATCGCGTGGCACTGATTGATGTAAAGGAGACCTGTTGTCATGTAGAGGAGGATGATAAAGCAAGAGACGGATTCTTGCCATTATCAAACGGGCTATAACAGATGTCGTCCAAGCAATCGGATTCGATGAGTCACAGTAGGTTAGGACTTCGCGTTGAACATGTTTTTCCGATTCCGCGATTGAGGCTTCTTTCTGCTCGAAAGAGACTTTGGGCACTAATTCTTGCTCGCCTTCTTGTACCGGGGGGACATAACCAACGCCAACTGCGGTCTCCCACATGATAAATGTGACGATGGATTTGGTCATCTCTGTGAAACCGTGTCTCTCTACTATTGGCAAACTGCTCTGGGGATCCATATCGTCATCATTGATATTTGCGGGCCTCTTAGTATTGAAGGTCCCTGGAAGTATAATAGGATCAGAGCCTCGATCCTCGCAAGACCGTATGTCTAATTGGATTATTTGGAACCATAATCGACGTCGAATTTCAACAGTAAAAGGCGACAGCCCGGACCTTGAGTTCTCCCGATGCAAGCCGAGAGCGGTGGCAAGCCGAACAGCTACGCTGGTGAGAGTCCACGCAAATTGAGAATCATCGTTTGCGCGAACGGCTATCTGTGATCCCGTGTCAGCAAAGAACATCTAGATAGTCATACGCAAAATTCAGAAGAGCCGTAGGAGGTAAAACAATGGAACATAAGTCATGCATAGAAGTGTATTGTTGCCAATTACTGCTTGAGAAACTTCCAAAAGAAGTTCTTAGTGGGTATCATACCCTTGGATAGGGCTATTTTTGATATTCGATTAGCTCCGGAACGACGTTCTTGCTGCCCTCAGAGGTTAAACATTCCCAGGAATTTGCATGACTCTTTTTCTCTATGCTTGACTCATGCTCCATGCTCTGACAAGGGGAGAGGAGAATTCAACATGCTGATTGCAAATACGTACAGTGAACACGGCTAACGCCTGAATTGTTCCCAACTCCGTGGTGTTTAGTAAATCAGCATTTACCAACGCTGCCTCGGTGCCGGACCTGTACCGTGCTAGTAAGGAGTCCCTATCATCATGAAAAAAGCTTTCACATTGCTCCTGCTTTATAGATGTGATTGCAGCATAATAGACCGCGAACAATAACGCTTCAACGTTATTTCCTGACGGTACGCTTTTCATATTTGAAGAGGCCTTTGTCACCAACTGCCGCAGTGTTGGTATATGTAGTACCTTGAACATAGGATCGACATTGTGAGCATAAAGATCGCACAAAAGTACCATATGGACGGGAGAAGGGTGTAGCGAAGACAAATCCTTTGGTAAGACTGAATTGGGACCGAAAAGCATGGAGGAATGGGAGGCGCTTGTGTCAGAGGGTGAGAGCGTTGTATTCGGCGAATTCTCTTCGTCATCAGAGACATCGTCCATTACTTGCCTTAGGCCTTCTACCTAGAGCGTAAAATGTAATTAGCAAGGTTCTTGTTTTGTGTGGTAACAACTTATTACATGGTAGGGCATGAGTACTGACCTCGTGGGTTAGGCTACGCCAATATCCACTGCCAATGAACCTGTTGACCTCCGTCCCGCTCTGCTGTGGAGATGGAACATCCTCAGACAAGCCTCCCTCGCCCTGTAATGTATTTGGACTCGGTGACTTAGAAGGACCGATCCTATTCCCATCATTATCTCTCCCTTCCACCTTTAGCTTCTCAATAAGCTCCTCCATCTTTGCCAGCCTGCGCAAGAGTTCCTCATTTACTGCCTTTGAGCTGTCTTTTGTCTTCTTTGGATGTCTGACGCGTTCGGGGAAGACGCAAACGAGCCCCGAGCGATTGCAATTCGAGCATGGGTGGATCTTGTCACACTTGATCTTTCTTTGCCTGCAATGGGTGCAACTGAGAGACTGCTGTGGCGTCCGTCTCTGAGAGCTGGGCCCAGTAGAGGGCAATCCGCCACTTCCGGTCCGCTGGGGCGAACCTTCCATAGCTTAAGCATGAGAATGTTTTCACTATGTAAGGAGTCATCTTGTAACTTATGATGGGATTTAGGCAGTCGCAAAATGTAATTCAAAAGCGGTAAAGCTGCAACTACAAAAGCGCCCCAACGTGGATAGCCGCACGGTGTGCCGCGCTCTAGTGCCAGGTAGCATGTGGCTGACTACAATTTCGTACATACCTCCGCGTACTCGTAACCCATCTGACCATTCCCAGGTCTCTGGATTAGCTACGACAGGAACTATGCCGATTGATAAGGGCTGATCTCGTTGGTGCTAACGCTATCACACAATCTGCGCCTTATAATAGCTAAGATATGGGATTTGATTACCCCTAGAAAACAGCGTCTACTACCTAGGTATTGTACGTCATGTAAGTCTACTTCCCGTCCAACACAGGTGCTGCTTGTCTCAACAAAGTACCCTTTTTTATAATGGTTCAGCGCCTGTCAACTCGGCTTTTGACTATGCAAATACGATTATGGTCTTTATACATGATCTCTTGACTCAACTTGGTCCAGTAGACATCATGCGAGTTGCATGCTCAATTGCGGGAACAATCTCGACCTATCCATAAAGAGGCTCTATGAACTTTCTTTTCATTGTACTAGTCTCTTGAACCCACAGTGATCGAGTTATCTGGACACTAGTCCTTTGCAAGAGACACTTTTGGGTGAAAATAACAGCTCAAACTGTGAATCAGGTCCTTGTGCGGCTGAAACGTAAGGCTCTGATAGGTTGGATGACCATTGGAATGACAGCTCGCTTAATTTGTTAATGACGAAAGCTATGACGAAAGACTTATATTTCTAAGTTGTACCTGAAATTAACACGCGATCTTCACGATTCATCAACACATCTGAAAACCATCGGTTATCTCTGAAATTAGAAAGACCTAACACTCCTCAGTTCAAACATTCACAGACCAAACATGGCTTCCCAAGATGCCCACCCAGATGGAGGGTCAATTACAGATATGGCCGTAGAAGGTACCACAGTACCAGAAGACGCAGCAAAGCAACGCACAATCCCCTCAGTCCCTCGTCCCGGTCAAATCACCGACCCTTCCGATGATCCAAACAATTATGGTGCTCCCAGTCTCGCCGGTGCAGCCGACAATGCTCAAGACATAAGCCGAGTACGGGCCACCCTCAACCTAACAGATGGAATGGCTAACTCTCCAATAGACAACCCAAGACAGGGCACCTACTGCCGACGTCATCACAGGCACGGGCGATTCTCTCCCGTCAGAAGTCGGCTCGAAACGTCTTCACAATGTGGTGAATAGTGACATCAGCAAGGGACATGGCCGATATGATAAGCACGTTAGGCAGAAGGGCAGTGATCAGGAGAAGGAGGCTAGCGAGGGAGCTACTGAAGACGAAGTCATTGACGGCGTTGTGGGCGGACGCTGAATGTGAATGGGCAGAGACATAGGACCCTACACATGGATAAGAAGCATGGGCGTGAGCGAAATGATGACATACAGAGGCAAGAAGCTCGAACAACAATACCAGAGCAGAAATGCTATATGAAGGTCCTCGTGCTCCATCGGTATAGCTATTGTTTTAGATGAGCAGCACGCAACTTGATAAAATGCAAGCGTCCTCTATCTATCAAGTGTTGTAATAGAATCATTGCAGCCAAGAGCATTACCCGATCGCTTATGCAGACATGGTACCAATGGAGTAATTTCAATAGCGATTTTCCCGGAGGAAAATAAATCTCCCCTCTTTCCTCTCCAGCACAAACCATTTAGATGCTCCCAGTCTGATATCAGACTCCCGATGACTTCGACGTCAAGGCAATCCACTACTCCAAATACGTATAGTCTGAATATCTGCGATATTAACATGCATCATCTGATTTCAGTTTATTCGCGTCTATCCTTGTTTCTCGCAATGATAGACACCCGAAGCTCCTGTCCTCTTACTCTTCCCCCGCAAAGCAATAGTAGACAGACTACAGGCGCACTGATCTCCAAGCTTCCGCTAACTAAAAAGTCAATGACATATGTTGAGCCGAATATCCATATATTACGTGTCTTTAGTCGGCATCTGCTTTTATGTCTTAAATCACGTCTTAAAGTAAAGATTTCATATTCCAGTCTAGAATCGTTCAAGTTTTATCGAGGTCATTGTTACTTCTCCCGCTTGCACCCCGCCCCTCTTCCACTCCAGCATGGTCGCACCAGAAGTAAACCCCCAGATCAAAGCGCAAGACAAAAACGTGCAATGGTACCAAACCGACCTCGAAACCGTCAGTCCACAAGCCCGCGAGCTCCTCGAGAACTACAGCCACATCCCTCCTAACGAAGTGATACCACACATCCTCAAGATAGTGAGCCCCCACCAAATCTGCTCCAGCACCACAAATTAACACCCTCCCCCCTGCCAGCGCGACCGCGCCTGGTCCATCTTCCCCTACCCCTGCATCGGGCGTTTCCGCTTCCTCGACCTCTCCATCTCCCTCTCCCCCCTCTACACCACCATTCTCAACCGCCTAACGCACTCCTCACACACCCTTCTCGACCTCGGCTGCTGTTTCGCCCAAGACATCCGCAAATTAGTCTACGATGGCGTGCCCAGCCGTTCCCTCTACGGCGCCGAGCTGCGTCCTGAATTCATTGAGCTGGGATATGAACTTTTCAAGGACAAGGAAACACTGCAGAGCACGTTTTTGGTGGGGGATCTGTTTACTGGGGAGCATTTTAGTGAGTTAGAGGAGGCGGGAGGGGTGGATGTGGTGTATGCGGCTAGTATATTCCATTTGTTTGATTGGGGACAGCAGGTGAAGGTTGCGGAGAGGGTGGTGGGGTTGTTGAAGAAGAGGAAGGGGAGTGTGGTGCTGGGGCGGCAGAGGGGGAATAGTACGCCGATGGAGTATGAGCATAGGACTAATCAGGGAGGCACTATGTTTCGGCATAACGAGGAGAGCTGGAAGGAGATGTGGAGGGTGGTGGGCGAGAAGACTGTGAGTGGGTTTTCTTGTCCTTGTTCTGTGAGGGTGCGGAAAGAGACTCTTTTCGGCTTGCTTTCTATCTGATAATATTTTGCAGTTTTCATTTTGGCTCATACAATGCTGACTTGGATCTGGTAGGGCACGCAATGGGATGTCCATGTCAAGCTAACCCTGGAAGGCGCTCAGTACCAGAGATACCATGCGGAGACAAATGGATTCGGAGTGCAACCAACTCGAGGTGATGGAAGTTTGTATTTTGAGGTCACGAGGTTGTGATCTAGATGGTATGTAGATCTTCACTATATTGCCAATATTATCGTACGCATACACTCTAGAGCTCCATATGCATATCACTGCATCCTCTTTTGGTCTGTCCAAGATATCAGTCGCCTTCTGGATATCGTCTGGCCATGCAGTCATCATTCCAACGTCTCCACCATTGGGTATCACATGCCGAGCATTCAATCATTCAGTCATTATTCATTCCAATGCATAAACCAAAACCAAAAACAGTCGCTATTGCGTAAGCAATCATCAAAACCCCGCTATCACTGAATGTCACATCTCGAGCCAATGTCAGGAGCTTCTTGCCTGCGATCTTCAGTCATCTCGAGTAACGCTTCACAGGTCCGGCGCATCTCTCATCATATTTTCATAACAGCCGGAGTCGAATACATGCAGCTTTGGCGTTTCGCCGCAGGTTTGTCCGCGAGCTTTTAGACCATAGACTAAAGCGGAGTCAAGGAAACCGTCGATGACAATTTCGTTCAATCAATTGCTGGGCCCATCGGCTTAGGCCTCAACGCATCTTGCTTTCCCCTTCTCACTGGACCACGAAGCCTCTTCAGTCGAGATGTAAAGGTCTGAAGTGGGGTCATCGTAGTAGTCGCTGTCCTCCTCAGTCTCGTCGGACCCTTCATAGCTCTCTTCGCTGCTATCAAAATCCGATTCAGAGGATTCATGAGGCTCCTCGGTGGGCAATCCAAGTCTATGGAGCGTCTGCGGAGCTTCAGCAGCGAAAAATGAAGTTTCCATAGCTTCAGGCTCACGGGACTGGATGCTTTTCGGCGCGAAGGGTTGCGTGCTGGAATCACAACTTTTGGGATTGAGCTCCTGAGGTATACGGGATTCTGGGCGTTTCGGCTTCTCCAAAACGCGCGCCCATTGGATCTGCTTCTGTTTTGGTATATTACAGGCTGCCAAGTCCCCCTCCGCCTTGACCCTGAAGAGTTGAGGACGCCTAGCCGAGTCAATATCTTGTCGTGTAGGCAGAGCGCCCCGAGCAGGAGCTACGTGGGAGGTGATGTCGTCACTCCAATACCCGATGAGAAGTTCTTCCTCCAACGGTAAAAAGATGATACGGTCGAAATCGTCAGCCAACTCAAAATCTTGTGGACTGTACGAGTAATCCGCTGGCGGGGCGAAGGGCGGAGGCGGAAAGTCCTTAGTCCGCTTTATCTTCCAGTGTCGAACCGCCTTTCTTTTCAGCATTTCCCGGACTTCAGCATCCTTCTCCTCCTGTAACTCCTCCTGAGACTTATGTGAAAAGGGTATCACGAAAGGCGGCGTGGGCGGCTTCTCCGGCAACGATCTATGATCCATATTAGAGTGAGGACACGCATGATGCGAGCTCATGTTCGAGAACTGAGGAAATGGAATCTCTAACTCTATCTCCGGCGTAGGTCTGGTGGTCGGGGCCTTGACCGTTGGTGCGCATGGACATCTTTGACAGCCTAGGCTCTTCTTGGCGCCTGGGATATCAATCGGCGCAGAACGTTCGGGCATGCAGTAGTTGGTATGACGAACGTCCATATCAGACTGCCACCGCCTATGGTTCTCTTGCGGGGTGCGCTCCGAACCATGGTGGAGGACACAGCGTTTCATAAGGGCTACCGAGTCAACATGAATAGACAGAAAACAAGGAGACTGTGATACCTTTGCCCACAATGGCCTTCATTACTCCGTGGGAAATTTTGTCCATGTTTGAAGTGAGAGACGATAACAAGATACTGTCGTCTGAGATGGTATCGGTGCTGATAGACTCTTACAAAGATTCTTGAAATCCTCGAATCCAGAGTTAGGCCGTGCCAACGACTTCCACAATGGTGACATTTCATAAGGTCTTGTATGTTCAGATGGTGTTGTTACTTTGTTCATGTGCAAGCTTCTACCTCTCACCGCTTCGAAGCCCCACCCTGCATGCGTTGTACACGACTGAGGTGCCACAAGCCGATCACCAACCTGAACACACGAGGGACTTGTTGAGGCTTGACTTTGGCCTTGTAACGCTCGGATCATTTGTCAACGAGGTGAGAGAGGAGTGAAGCGCGTCCATATTCAAAGTAACACTTCGAACTTCCGAACAGTCTAGGTTGACCATATCTGTGGCATTCACTCATACTCGAGGACCACCATGACCAAGCAACTTCCAAGACTCTGATTGGTATGTTATGAAGCGGCTAGGCTAAATCTTATTTCGATGTAACTGGGAATATGCCGTGACATGTTCCTTTCTGTGTTGATCTCCGACACCGCTAATGCATCGAAAGCAGTCATGAGGCTGCAGCTCACGATGCTTGAGCTGCTACAATCTGCCAATGCAGCATTGTGGTCCCCGCGTTATGCGCCATATGATAACAAAACGTGACTTGAACATCTTGAAACATGCCAGCGAAGCTTGGTCAACTGCCTTATAGTGCAGTTGCCATACGGCTTCATTCTTGGCATATAACTGACCGCTCTTCTGGCAACGCCTTGCCACGACAACATAGATGCCAAGTGGTCCAACAATATATCGGCTTCACATGCTTGGGCTCGGTTGCAAGCGCACAAGACCTCGCCGGAGCAAACACCAATTCGAGAGGCTGTACATGTTGCCGGGAGGCGACATAGAGCCAAGTAGTGTTTTTCAAGCCTCTGAAATATGCAATCGGACTAATTACAGGACGAGGACAGCGACGGAAAAGCAAGATAAGCGGAAGAACACGGACATGGATAGCCAAAACATCCGCAACTGTGAAAGCAGCACACACTACGGGAGATATTGAAATGATTTAACAAACTATTGTAGTACCAAGAAGCATGTTATCGTAGTACTTACGGCCGCACACGTCGTTCGCTCAGCTTAATATATTCACTTAAGGGAGAACCTGCTTCAACACGTGCTGATGCGGGATAATCTCTTGGGGACGGTAACTTGGTAAACCTGTTGAAGAATTAGCATCCACATAAGATCGGCAGCCTTCAGACTTCTATCGATGATCCTACGGATCATCGATCAGAGGTTATTGTCGCTTCAAGTCCCCGTTGTATTGCTGGTACATACGGACGTACTTGGTGGTTGACCCTACCTCGTCTAATAGCTCCGCCAAGCCGGCAGTTTTCGGGCCGCCCGCTGCGCGTCATTCTTTCACTTTGCTGAGAAGCGATCTGACAATCTAGAAATATCTGTATTTTTACTCTCCAATCACTGCTCTTCCCCAATTCGACAATGGCGACGTGGGTTCGTCCTTAATACCCTTTATATACCTTAATATCATGCTAAAGTTCGCACCAGCAACATAACATGGCACGCATCCTCGGTCTCACACCAGGAGCGTTGCGAATTTCGCGGCCAGAAGGGCTTTACGCTATGGTTCACTGGACTCTCTGCCAGCGGTAAATCTACAATTGCCATTGCCCTCGAGCAGCATCTACTTCACCTAGGGCTAGCTGCCTACCGCCTCGACGGGGACAATGTTCGCTTTGGCCTGAACAAGGATCTTGGTTTTAGTGAGAAAGATCGCAATGAGAATATCCGGAGGATCGCTGAGGTGGGCACACTGCGCTGGTGGGATACGAATTCATGATTCACTGGTAGTGATGTGTTTTGCAGGTTTCTCTACTCTTCTCGGACTCCTGCACAGTTGCCCTTACATCTTTCATCTCGCCCTACCGCGCCGATCGTGCTACAGCCCGTGAACTCCACAAATCGAGATCCATACCTTTTATAGAAATATACGTGCATGTCCCTCTTTCTGTGGCGGAGTCGAGAGACCCAAAAGGGCTGTATGCGAAGGCGAGAAAAGGCGAGATTAAGGAATTTACGGGCATCAGTGCTCCATATGAGGAGCCTGAGAATGCGGAGATAGTCATTAAGAGTGGGGAGAAGAGTGTTGAAGAGGAAGTAGTTCAGATTGTGAAGTACCTCGAGGAGAAACAATTGCTAGTCGGTGCAAAGAAAGCGTCAGATCAATAGGCGGGCGTGAATGAGACGAATTGCTAAAGGCCTTATATTTTTAAGGCTGCAGGCCGCAAATGAGGCCGGAGACACCGATTCTCTTTGGGTATTTACAAGACAGATCACTATGCTATACTATTGGATTTCAAATTCATAGCAAACATACGCGGAGTACTCGCCTCCATCGCCCACATGCCCCGCTGCCTGCATGTCTGCTGAGGTCGCAGAATCGTCTTTCTGCACCCTACCTTTCTTATCTCGACCAAAGGCTTTCCCTCCCAGATGTGAATATGCGACGTCCAGCGAAGCCCGTGCTTTCTTCGCAAGCTTTGGCGTAGTCTGTTCGACCTTATCGTTAGTAACATGCTCCAACATGAACATCCAAATTGAAAGAGGTTGCACGTACTCGAACAAGGCCACAAACAAACTGTAACGGCAGTCCATACCGTAGCACGGTCTCAACGAACACCCTCAAAGCGAGCACATGCACCCAAGCCATTACAGCCTCCCCCCAAGCCGTCCTCCCCAACCTCAGCGCCTGATCCCAGACTTTCCTCTCTTCCTTACTCATCCTTTCCACCTCCTGCCTCTCCTCCTCCTTCCCACCTTCCTTATACTTGTAATCCCTCGGTGTCCACTTACTTTCCCTACACTTGTGCACAAACTCAGCACTGTATTTCTTAAAAGTCGTAACAGCGTAAAGGGTGAACTCGTCATCAGAGGTCATTAATTGTGCGGAGCGTGGTACGATCATGGGGCAGAGGGTTTCGTAGGATTTGAGAAAGTCTTTGGTGAGTTGTTTGGGGACGGCGATGAGATGTGTCTCAAGGTATTCAGAATCGCGGATGAGGAGAGATGGGTCGACAATCGCTGTTAGGGATTTATTGGAAAGATTGCCTCTAAAGAAAAGGTTAGCTACGGAGCTCTGAAACGGTGGGGCAGTAGGGTAGGCGTACGTTTGCCTCCGTTGTAAGACTGTGAGGTTGGTTTTGACTTGATTATACTGGTTATATTTGTTCTTGACATCGTTATCGATACTCGTGACTTCCTGTACCAGCGATCAGTATCTTTCGAGCAGCATCAAGGCACTAGCAGAGCTACTTTTTGTAGTGTGTCTATAATCTCCCCTAGTGGTTTGTCTGCTCTGTATTTGACTTTATTCCAATGGAACTTCAGCAAATATTGCTCAGCAGGTTCTTTCCATTCGTTAGCACCTTAGAATAGAGCTCCAACATTGCTGACAAAGGTACTAACTGTCATTGACTGTTTTCTGCTGCGATATCTTCTCCTCGTTCCCTTCCAATATAGTCTTCAGCGAATCCCCAACCTTGCTCACTACACCCTCACACCCCGCCTCTAGCTTAGCTAGATCGTCCGCTTGCTGCACTAAAGCATCCAGTGTCCCAATCTTGAACTCGGGAATTGGAAATGGAGTGACAGCTCCATAATCAGTCGTTACGGCTGATCTCAGAGCCGTGAGAGCTTCATCATGGTCGTTGGAGGGGGAGATCGAGGTCGGTAGTGATACCAAAAGGTACTTGACACCTTTGGACATCTTACGAAAACGTTAAGAGTCTCATGCGTTTGTTCGAGGTCTTGGGCGGCGGCAATGCGCAGGGCTAAGGCAGCGGTTGATCCCTCCAGATGCTTGGCGCGCTTAGGTTTCTTTACCCTATGAGCAGCCGCCTGCGCCGGAATGGAAGACATGTCATGATGGAAATAATTAATTACTCAAAGTAGCTTCTGTTCTAGGGATCATCTATATCATTGGGTTGCCCTTTTGAGTCTAATGCATCGATGGTTCTTCGCTCCTTTGTCACCACGCAAAAAATGCCTCGCTCGCGAGATCCACTGTTCAGTATCCATTTCCTATTCGATTAATCAAGCCGGCAAGGCCACAGTCAGGTCTCTCAAGCCGCGAACCAAATGCTCCGGTAGCTGTTGGTTGCGATGGTGCAATGATACTCAGAATGGCCATCCTGAGTGAAGAACAATAAGATGGCGGTTCAGCGTATGAATCGACAAAATCTGGGAAGTCAATCAGAAGGGGGCAAATGTAGGTATCGTAGAAAGGAAGACCTTGGCGTTGAATTGTCTACAAGTAGATCTGATTCTGCACCAATTACTCCTTCACGAGTATCTTGACTGCTGAAGTCAAGAGGGTCCCTCGAATAGCTTTGGTAATGACTGATTACACATAAGTATTGTGCTTGACCACCAAAATTGGTCCGGAGTAGTACCTTCGCATATTTGGGCTCAATGAACAACCCCTCCGCTTCCGCAAGCACCACTCCTGGTTCCTCTGACTCCCCGAGTATCTCTATCCTTCCTTTCACCCAGACTTTCCGCCCTTCTACCTTCGTGGTCTCGGCTTTCAGTACTACGAATGAGCCTGCAGGTGCTGGCTTCCTGTAGTTGATTGTCAAGCTGGCAGTCACCCCAATCTTATTCGGCAACGCTGCAAACCCGCATCTCGCAAGTCCTTCGTCTAGTAACGTTGCCAGCAATCCTCCGTGAACTATGCCGATGTGACCACAGAGATCTGTGCCTAGATATGACATCGACACCAGTTGTTTTCCCTCCTCGATGAATACCAAGGGAGGGACAGGTATCTTGCCGTGGCCTAGCAATGTACCTGCTGTCAGACTATGCTTTCTATGGGCCTCAGGGTAGCGCAGATGTGGTCTTGATTCCGTCCATGCAGGATCGGCTCGCAGAGAACGGGTTAGAGGATGATTGTTGATGTAGTTGTTGAGCTCAGCAGCAATGTCGTCTGGCGCAGAATACATAGCGACAGACTCAGCATCTGTAGGGGCCGACATGAGAGCTATGATCGACGAAATTGCGGGAGCAGTAGCAATGAGAAAGCCGGCAGAGGTAAAGAAAATGGAAAAGGCGCCAATTGTGATTATTCGGCGGAGGCGGGCACGACGGAGGCTTGGTGAAGGAGATGCTGATATATAACGTCAGCGATAGGGTTCCTCTTAATATTTACAAGAAAAGCTACCAAGATTTGAAACATATAGCCTCGGTTGAGAGACATTCTTACGCACCGCTCGTGTCAGTAACGTACTACTTAGACCGACGGATCCGGGTAGACGACGTAACGGCGGCCGCATGAGGCATATCTGTGGATACGAATTGAATAAGCCGTGCCGGAAGAAAGACATTGAGTATCCACAGAGTTGCCAAACAGCAGATTTGCGCGAGCAATATTCCAAGCAAGATGCTTGTTGTGATACCACACAATTCCTTCGGACTAACCCTAACATGGTATGTGCCTCGGCTCAACATCTTGGCACCAGATGTACGTACTCGAAATATTTGTTTCCCTTGAATTCACGCTACACAAATACCATCTCGTAGACAGCTACAATTAACGGCACTTTACAAATTGACCGGGACTACGAGCGGTATGATGTGGTATAAATTATACAACATAAAATTGAAATAAATCCTGAAACCCTGACGGCTTATGCATCGATCGTAACAGATCGTTGTTCTCAAGGGTGTCCGCCGACCTACTCTAGCCGATATAGTGTACAGACCCTCTTACTAACTGTCAAAATTTACCTTCTATCGCGGAAGTATGCAACTTGTGTTCTTTGAAGTGTGGTGTTGCTGGAAATTCTATTCTTATCCTGTCTCTGTTATCCTCCGGTATAAGCAAGAAAAAGTCGTAATGTAACCCTATCTCTGACTATGAATATGTCTCAATCGGTCTCGCGTAGCGATCATGGTTGCTTCCACCTTTTTGCGCAGTTGGTAATCGGACCAGCGAGGGAACAATAGCAGTGCCAAGAAAGAGCTTACTTCTGTCTCTATTGCACTCTATTTTTATCAAGATTCGTTGCCTATGTGACACTCATCATCTTCTTATGGCAGGCTGATTATCATTCCAGACCGGAGACACAGAAAGAGCAGGCAGCCAGAAAACGATTGCTACAGGACGAGAATCAAATGTTGAATTTGCGGCAACAGAGCGCTGTCATTGGTTGCTACTTGCTTGGCAGCTGAAGATAATGGTCGATCTTCAAGCATGCTGATCCTTTGCATGGACGACAAGGCTTGGAGAGCGCAATGCCATTGGGCCTCGGCTAACTTTACTACCAATGAGCCCCACCAACGTGGTATTGGAGAGGCTGTGCTAGACGCTGATTTTCCCTGTCATCGTGCTCAGCTCACTATCTACATCAAGCGTTATGTCGATTGTCGCCTTGCCAAGCTATTGTTTCAGTAGATATAGAACCTTGGTCATCGGCGGTGCTTTTGGCATGCGATACATGAGTCCCAAATTTAGGGACTACGAAATCATTACTGATAGAAATGCCCAGTAAAACGGGGTACAGGGCCGTCG
This sequence comes from Cladonia squamosa, assembly GCA_947623385.2. Taxonomy (NCBI): domain Eukaryota; kingdom Fungi; phylum Ascomycota; class Lecanoromycetes; order Lecanorales; family Cladoniaceae; genus Cladonia; species Cladonia squamosa. The sequence goes on from OX392384.1 coordinate 1,084,442, forward strand.
GCGACAACTTTCAATACTCGGAGAATACCATTGAAGAGCACACGGAGAGCATTCAGCTCGAAAATAGCCCATTCTCAAAACATGCTGCTGCAGCGCAGGCTTTACCCCCAAACTTACAGCTATTCAACTCAAACCAGCAGACGCGCAAGCTCTTTTTCTCCCAAAGCATTCGATGGATTGGAACCCTTATTTTTGTCGCCTTTATGCTAGCCACACTAAAGGTCTATCAGGACAAAGATAATTTTTCGCACGACCAGAAATACGCTTTCAATACCATCGTGACCGCACTTAGTTTAGGACTGGGCCTCAATTTCTTTGTAGGTCAACATCTCACTTCTTTAAGGCGGTTCTCGGTGCACTGACCCATGAGTTTCTGCGTAGGAAGCGTTCAAAGATATAGCCAAGGTTCTACGATGGAGAATTCTGGCAAACAAAAGACACAGTGTTCGAGAAATTGACCTAATCATAAGTATCGAGAGCCTGACCAAAGTATCCGAGCTGGCGTGGGAATGTCGAAAGCAAATCTTGATGGTCCTCGCCTGTTTCTCATGGGTAAGTGATTCTCTGTACCGCGCTTATGCTCAGTGCGGACATTAGCCTCTCAAATTCATTTACTGACAATAGGATTTTGTTTAGCTTTTCTTAAATCTGGTAAGGCTCTCCTTGATGCTTGTTTGTAAACCAGACACTGACTCACTGAATCAATAGATTGCACAAGCGGCCGTAGCTGTGATAGGTCTATCCTACTCTGTGGATAGCGGTACTGACTATCGCGGAGTCTATACTCAGTCTGGCACTGTAAACGCGTCAGACCTCAGTTGCTATTATGATAACAACGTATGCCCAGCAACGCACGAGGTCCCCCAAATCGTGGCCCACACTTACGGCGAAATATCTCAAAGTAATCAGTGTTGTCAGTACAAGGAGCTTTCGGAAGTGTTGAGTTCGGATCAGAACTGCGCGTATTACTGTAACAGAACCCCAGGTCAGGAAGAGTTTGCGTACCGCTTCACGGAAATAAATCCTGAAGACTACCCAAGGACATTCCCATTGTTTACAAATCGGGTTATAACAGCTTCGTATGACCAATGCTACGAATATGGTGTCAACCAAACCAGTGGAAAGAAGGTTGACGATGCCAACGGAGACCTAGCTGCCTTCAACTGGTCTTATTCCAATGGAACCGTGAGTGGCAACATCACTATACCCACAGAGTACTCCGCCCTTGACTCCACAACATATATCTACCCCGGCCTAGAAGAACCGCAGAACGAGACCGAGAATGCTTGCGGACCGCGATGTATGTGGATGTGGGCGTTCAGGGCATACAGCAGCCTGCCGAGTGACCTAGATCAACCACCAACAGTGTTCCAGTGCCCGATCACGATCAGTTCTGTCAGCAACACAACGCTAGAATCGCAAACAATATCCAACGAAATGGCTAAATTAGCTGCTGCGTCAATCGGGTTACAGGGCAGATATGTCGGTCCGCCGAATGGAAGGACCTGGACGCAGTATCAGTTATATCCATATGGGTAACTTCCCCAACCGAAGGTAATCAGTGCCGTTGTTGACTAATCCTCTGCTTAGCTCTAGATGGGAGATACACAATCTCCCAATTAACATAGTCGGGTCCAATATGGCTGAATTCGCCCTCGGCTCGCTCGCCTCAATGGCTATCCGAAACCCATCGGTCCAATTCCACGGCGCCGTACCTATTCTAGGCTTCCACCTTACCGTGCAATGGAAATTTACCCTCGCTCTCTGCGCCTCCATTGTAATCGTCCACTTCCTCATCTTCGCCGCGGCTGTCTACACCAGCAGGTTGGTCATCATCAAGGATGACTCCAACCTCTCTACGGCAAGATTGCTGCGGCCGTTGGTCGATCATCTAGGCGACCAGGGGACGCTGATTGAGGGAAAAGATATAAGTAAGGTAATAGAAGACCACGGCGTTAAGGGGCTTGTGTACGGACCTAGAGAGGATCCAGGGGTGGGGGGAAGAACTTTGGACATTAGTGACAGGGTGATGCCCAGGAGAACTCTGGCAGGGCGGCGGCACCCGGATGGAATATATTTGTAGATTTAATCCGGATAGAGAATAATGAGAGATTACGTAAAAGGCCTTTAAGGTGACGAATTGGCTCTGACATTGTTAGTTGTAGGGAGCTGCATCCATTGACAAGGACTTTTCCACATTGCAGAAGCCAGACCACCAAGCTGTTCTAGACATGGAGTATCCTTGAGCAACATGCAATATACAGTATTGCTATACCGACAGGATATCCTCACCACGAAGAGACACGACATGTGCCATGTCCGCTGCACAAATTTAATGACCACTAGTATAGTAGAACAGATGAGATATATTCCATGGACAACATGGGAGTAAGAGTTCCGTTCGCAGTTTAATGTGTCAATGGAAGAAACAGAAGGACATACAATTTGAGATACATCTAGGATAACGGAAATGCCTATGACTAGAGTGAATTTTGTCAGTAGCAAACCCGGCTTCGAGCAATAGCCAATCGCAGAGGCAGGTACGATATCAACAAGGAAGGGATCAATATGTCAGCATGACCGAGCCGGACCGCTCCAGAGAGCCGACCACTTTATTGGCACAGTTGAGATAATGTGGGCAGCTCAAAACTATCATCGTCAAGACTAAGTAGACATGATATTGTCTTTGCGAAAACCTATCGAAGAGTTCCGGCCAAGGTGCTTGCTTTGATGACGCCAACGTACTGTGCTATGCTCTCATCCCGCACCATTTAAATGCTGGGGGCAGACGGGAAAGGCGATCTGCAGGGCCCCACGTCATGCCCTGACAGGAGATGCGCACACGCAAAATCTCCGAGCAGAGAGGGGAGATGCGAAGACAGATATGGGATTCACTTTAGCCACAAGCCTCTTTCAACCCCGCACAACCGGTAAGTTCTCATCTCTTTGGTGGCTCCTCTCTGTTGTCTAGCCCGTTGCCACGGAATAAGCAACTTGCTCACACGACCGCCTTCCGTTTCTAGGCACCAATGCAGACTGGGTCAGGTACTCGGTGAACTTTATATAAACAGGGCAAACCCCACAGACATTGCCCCCACACCATACCTTAATTGACCACAACATTGTTTCACAACGGCTATCAATCCCAATCAATGACCCTGCTCCACCATGACTTCAACTAGTACGGACACTGGCATCTCGAAAGACCTCCGATTCATACCTCTATCCTACAATAATGCCGACTCTCAGACTTCGGCTTTGAGACTGGTCTTGACACTTTTTCCCAATTGGGAACATGATGAAGGCAAGATTGAGTTCATACGTTTTACAGATGGTATCACGAATACGGTGATCTCCCAATCCTCACTCGCAGGAAAACCCCTCACTAAACCAAAACACTAGCTATTGAAAGCGGTGAAGAGGAGGCCAGGCTACACAGAAGAGCAGATAGACAATGAAGCGGTGCTGCTACGAGCTTATGGAAAGGGAACGGAAGTCCTGATAGACAGGAAGAGTAGGTGGATTGTCCCGCTTCCTTGCTTCAGTCTGCAAATTGCCATTGACAACTCTCGCTTTGAACAGAAGAAGCAATATCCCATTCGCTACTTTCGCAACACAAGCTCGCTCCTGCGCTGCTCGCTCGCTTCCAGAACGGTCTCATATACAAGTTCATAAGAGGTCGGGTCTGCACGCCCGAGGATTTAAGGCGGGAGCCGGTCTGGCGAGGAGTTGCACGCAAGCTGGGTGAATGGCACGCGACCTTACCCATCATATCGGTAGAACGAACGGCCAGCGTTGAGGATGCCGAACACGACGTACCCCTCGACTTAGACGTCCCGAAAAAATCGCCCTCCCTGGACCAAATCATTGCCATCACGCCTGGAAAGCCTACTCCCAACGTCTGGACTATAATGCAAAAGTGGGTATTCGCCCTACCAACAACAAGCGAGGCCGAGATCAGACGTAAGCAAGTGTTACAAGAGGAGCTTGAGCGGACAGTATCCGAACTAGGTGACACGCCCGGCTTGGGTGAAGACGGGGTATGCCAGCAAACTCCCAGGCAATCACCTTCCAAGGCCACAACTAATAAGTCCCTACACACAGCTCGTCTTCGGTCACACGGACCTCCTCAGTGGTAACGTGATCCTCCTCCCCAACTGCACCAAGACAACCCAATCCCAGCCCGCTTCCATCGAATCCGTCGCCTTCATAGACTACGAATACGCCGTCCCTTCCCCAGCCGCCTTCGACATATCCAACCACTTCGCCGAATGGGGCGGTTTCACCTGCGACTTCAGCGTCCTCCCCACCCGCTCCGTCCGCCGCGCCTTCCTATCCGAATACATCTCCTCTTACGCCTCTTTCTTCCCCACACCTCCCTCTTCCTCTGAACAAGACCACCTCGCTACCCGTCTTTTCGATGAGGTAGACAGATTCAGGGGCGTGCCGGGCTTATATTGGGGAATATGGGCGCTGATTCAAGCGACAATCAGTCAAATTGATTTTGATTATGCGAGTTATGCGGAGGTGAGGTTGGGGGAGTATTGGGCTTGGAGGGCGGAGATGGATGGGAGAAGGGAAAAGAGCGGAGAGGAGATGCCGTTGAGGGAGAGGAGGTGGGCGGAGGAGCAATAAATCATCGAGAGGTTCATGTCAAAGGGAGAAGAAGGAGGAAAGGTCTCAACACCTTGTGAGCGAGTAATAGAATCGGATGGGTACATAAGAGAAACAAAATATGGCATCAGCAAATTCCGATTATACATATGGGTAGGACAGCTTGAAGTTCGTTGCATCACATCACATTGCATTGCATTGCCGAGGCGTTGCGGTTAGACGTCTTCAACGACGGACAGACGACGGGCTTGACGCACTGCAATAATCACACTCAATAATGTCGAGATACATATTAATTACGCATTATGGTCACACGTTCTTCAAGGACGCGGACTTGATACACCGCATTAGTTATGTACATTCAGTATTGTGGAACACAATATATATTAATGAATAGCGTGGGTGGGGAAGGAAGGAAGGAAGAATGAATGTCTCTGTCGGTGATGCAAACGGAATATTTATACCAGAGACGAAGGAAAAGAAAGAAATGAGATGGGTGCATACGATAGCAGTATATAACAATCTTCCGATTGAGATTAAATAAATACCATACCAATAATGAGATGGATGGGTAATGATATTCGTCCTATGCATACATAGTCTTTTAGATATAAATGATGTACATACTAAATATCTTTCCCTAATCCCCTAATTCAAAATGTTATCCAAAAGGATAGATAGCAAGTATATATAAGATTATGATATTTTGATCGAAATCGATAGGTATCTTACTAATTAATGGAATAGTTAATGATCGATCAACCAAGGTACATATATATTTATTTAACGGATGGGGTTTTGTCGAATGAGGGTAGGTGGGTAGGGTAGTTTGAGATGTGCAAGATGATAGAGAGATGGTCGTATATCATACCTTTTCTTGAGATAATGTAAGATACTGATGAGATGAGGGTAACGACTAACCCACCTACCTGTTTATTCATTTCATGAGGATTATAAATGATTGATGAGTGGGTTTTCAATACTTACCTCAGGAGGAAATGTGCTTACTGGAAAGGATTTCAAGATTTTGATTTTGGGGTTTTTTTCAAAGCCATTGCCGATCCTTCTTCCTCTTAGGTGAGAGAAGTATGTATGTAGTCAGCAATCTTTTCATATCATAAGGGCTGCCAGCAATCGTTAATTTTGTTCAATTTTTCTCAAGACCTGCTTTTCAATATATATGTTCTGTGGTCCAGCTTGCCAACGCCCGCTTAGCTCCGCTCTGCTCCGCTCACTCCGCCGCTGTAGTGTGTATATGTATCAAGCATAGAACCATTGGACCCGCAGCCATTACGCCCAATGTGCAAAATGCCAGTCAAGTTATCAAAGATGCGCCATATCCATGCTCCATGCCAAGTGTGCCCTTCCCGTTCCACAATCTCGCCAATGCAATTCACCATCCATTAATGCACCAGGCCACAGGCTAGCCAGCTGGCAGAGAAACAGCAGCCCATACCTGTCACCTTCCGACTTCACAAATTGGTCTTTCGTCCCCTTCTGTGCTCATCCTGCATGCGTTTCCTCAGCCCTTGACTTTCAACGACTTCCCCAGATCCACACCTCCGACCCACCATCCGCCAGCTTTGACAATTTCCATCACAGTGGCGACTTCGCTCTCCTCGCGGGGCGCATAGACCATTACGAAGCCTGGTGGTAAGAGGCGTTTGCCGTGGATGGAGCAACCGGCTAATGGGTGGCGCTCGCCCCACCCAGAGGCGATGACAAGGGCTGCGTCGAGAGGGTGGAGTGTTAGATGCATGGATGAGTCCTACAAGAGGAGTAGAAAGTATTAGTCTGGGGTTCTTGCCGAGAATAGCCATTTAAGATCAAAATTGTGAAGGTCATGGGGTTGGTAGATACAAGGTCACATGACCCCATATAGCGTTGTTAGGATTTCGGCTTACCGTAGCGTGCAAATGGCAGATTTCGCCAGTATCTTGGCAGGTAGGATTCAAGTGACTGGGCGCTGGATATGTTGTCGTGTCAGGAGGATCCGAGTGAAGACCCGCAGACATGAAGAGAGCGAGCCCGTTTTTTTCGAAACATGAATTGCCTTTGCGTAGCAGTGATGGGCAGGCGGCCACTAGAGAGTGGAGACCTTTTCGAACTGCATGGTGGAGGTCTAGAGAAGGTTTCTGATCCAGTTGGCGGTGGGGGGCAATGCCAGCTGTCATTGGACGAGGACCTGAGCGTTGTGGTAGCCGCTGTAGATAACTCCTTTGTGGACAAGTTGGCTGAGCTAGGGACGGAGGCTGGAACGGATCGCTGATGGTGAAAAGACGCAGATACGTGACCCGGAGGTAGCCAGCGAAGGTGCTCGGCGTACCACCTGGTCCGAGGGACAAGAATGCATGGTAGTCTTTGAGGATGAAGCGGTAGGCGGGTAGAAGAATGGAGATGAGAATGGTTGGATAGAGCAGATGGCTGAGCTTGGAAGCTGGGGTAGTGAGAAGATGACTGAAGTTGTTCGTTTCGTGGTCAAGGAAGGCTGCCATGGTGAGCAATACCTAACAGGTTTGGAGTAGATTGTACCTGAAGGGTCAATATTAATCCACGCTGATTACGAAATGTTGGGGGGAATGCGCCGCTCTTAGCTTGCACCAGAGTACTTTCTGTATTTACTTGAACATTAAGCAGATGAAGCTCAATGTTTGAAGGGATATACCTCTGTCAAGCTGACCGTGTTGACAGCCAGTAAGAGCATGTACAAGTGTATATTTGCTGTGGTCAGAGGTGCCAATGCGTGTCTAAGATTGCTGGCTATGAGGTAGCGGACAGACATATAAGATCAGGCTTTAGGTTTAGGTTGTCGTCTTCTGTCATAGGAGTTGAATAGGCTGATTGACGTAAACTGATACCACGTCAATGGTGCACCTTCCCCAGCAAGGAAGGAACAGACCTGGGAGAGAATAGTCTCCTGTGGTACCAAAACGCAACAGCTCAACAATTGGCGCGTGTGAGAAGATTGATGGTGTTGAGGAGTGATTTCAGAATGTCACGGAGGCAAAGGGTTGGGTTGGGTGTGACATGTGACGTAAAATGGGACTACCTAGTATGGGAATTGCGGATTGCGGGTGACGTTCCGCAAGGATGGAAATGGAATTAGGCCTGCCCCACTTAATCCGACTCGTGCAGCTGATATTTCACCGTAAACGAGTGAGCCTGTATCTGCCAGCCCACCACCTTACCTTACCTAGGGCTAGGATACGTTAATATGCACTCGTGCCTGAGGATTGAAACGAACAATCATGCACCAATTCATCACTAAACAAATAAATCTCGCTTTTTTTTTCACGCCGCAAAAGCGCTTGCGATTGCTGACGAAAGGGATATGGCAAGTGACTGCTGAGTAGATTGTCATCAGAGTAATCGGTATCCGTCTTGTACTGACCGGGAATCCAAGGCCACCTTGACAGTGAATGATTGCCCATGCTGGGAACTCTAGCCAATTAGTCTAGCGCGGATCGACTGGCTAGACCACTCTGCTAGTTGTCGCTATGTGGTCAATTGTTCCCCGTGGCTTGCAGCAGAGAGCGCTCTCTGGAAAGGTGGGTAAAGGACCTGGAGGGGTGTGAAGCGAGACCGGAACAGTGTGGGGGTACTGGATACCTTCACAGGAGCCAGTCCCTGCAGCGACAATCCCCAACGGGCAAAATATCTGTGTCCGGCCATGTCCGGATGGTCATCTCTGAATATTCCCCTTGCAAATGCACTGGTGTAGCAACATTTAACGAGTAAAATGCAAAGAGACTATTCAACTAACGTTGTTTCCCAAATGGAATATCCGTACTTTCTCCTCCATTGGGAGATAGTAGGAACCAGGATTGGGCCAAGCATAAACAATCGAGATCGGAAAGATCGCAAGTTTAGAGCAGACACGTTCAGAATAATCAACTTGTGAATGCAGCGCTCGGATGCATGGATCTCAAAGTTGAAGTGTATGGACCCACGACTTGCAATGCGCCTCAGTCTTACCAGTGCCCCATCACAACGGTCTCGTGAGAGCGGTCAGCTGGAACATTTAAGCGATCTCTTTCGGAACAACGGTCCATTTTGTATTGATAAAACGTTTTCGAAGCAGCTGCAGCATGAAAACACGAATTTGATTTGGTATGAGCAGACAGTAATGTTGGAAGAGGATGAAGAAAATATAAGGGAGTCAATTGAAATGTCAGCGTCACTTGAGTCGAATGCCAAGTCTTGTCAGGCGGAGATAATCGCCTAGCCGACAATCAGTAAATAGCGACGCGAACTTTTTATTGGCAGCGTAAAGAAAATAGGAAGCTTGCAATAGTGTATTGAGACCCCATCTGGAAGCAAGATCTCTTCGCACAACACCCCCAGTAATGCTGGCGCGTCGTATCAATACTCGATCGTGAGCTGGCAAAAGAGGTAGCAATGGGTAAATTCTATCTCCACGACCCCGCATTTGACGAGGACAGGGAGAACGACACGTCAGGCGATGCTCCAGATCTTGAGAAGTACGACTACGAAAGTAGCGATTCTTCACTCGAGTATGAGAGCACCACTATCGCATCATCTCAATCCAATTCTTCCCGTGAAACTTCTGGGTCTCACCAACCGATGCTACGCAAACATCCATCGAGACGGAAAAGAGCCGCCGAGTCCTACAAACCGCCAAACAGAAGGACAATTAGATATCTCTGTCTAGCAGTTTTCACGACACTATTGATATTTGTGCTGAGTTTGGTTCGAGCAAGCTGGAACTCCTCAAGGCAACTGGAATTGGGCCTCGTGGAGAAGCAGCCGCCAAAGCCTCCGTTGTGGGAGGAATTTCCGTTCTTGAAGCGATATTTCGGAGGCATAAGGGCGTTGGTACCCAGAAAGGAAAATATACCAGAGTACCCTAGTGACGAGGAATCGGCACCAGTATCATCCAATGCTTCCGTAAAGGCGCAAACAGACAAAGCATTCCCCAAGAGTGTTCCATTCGACCCATACCCAGATTACAAGTCTCCTGTATATCTAGCAAAGCATGCAGAAAAGTACGAGTGTTTTCTGGACTCTAGGAACTCCGTGCGAATACCACGAGTCCACTACTACACAGGCATACCACGAGGCCAGCCCGATGCTGTAATGGGCTCGCACGAGGTGCTTGGTTTACGTAATGATATATGTTTCGACAGGTTTGGGAGGCTCGGACCGTATGGATATGGCTACAGCATCAAGCGAGGCGGCACAGGAGCTGGAATGAATGGTGAAAGGGAAGGAGCAGAAGAAGTGTGGAAGGGGGCGGGGCAACCTCGAGAGGTTGACTATAGGAGAGTCGTTTGGGCGGAAGCGCAGAGAGTTTGCTCCGAGAAGAACAGTATGAGGTTTGCCTCGCCAGCAACTGAAACTAAGCCCACTGGAGACTACTTTCTAGGAATGGGGTCAGATAGTAGTCAGGCAGCCCCTGGCAAATCTGCGATTGAAAGGAGAGACAACTCGTCGGCGCTTTCGAATCACACGACGACGGAAGAAGAAACCGAGCGAACCAAAGCCATAGCTCTCCTTCCTCGCACAGCGATCGTGATCCGCACTTGGTGGGATCATCAGTATAGTGTGGAAGACACCATTTACTTGAGATCCATGATTGCCGAGCTCTCGCTCATGTCTGGTGGAGAATACACAATTCATTTCCTAGTCCATGTTAAGGACGACAATGTACCTATTTGGGCCGACCGAAAGATCCATGATCGGATCCTAGAGAATTCACTTCCTGAAGAGTTTCGAGGAATGGGCGTTTTGTGGAGCGAGAGACAGATGGGCCTTATCTACGGTGGCCTTCAAGAAAGCTTTTTCCGTGAATTACCTGTGCACGGCGTCTATCGAGCTCAATACATGGCTCTGCAGTACTTTTCTCATCAGCATCCAGAGTACGACTACGTATGGAATTGGGAAATGGACGTTCGGTATACTGGTCAATGGTATCACTTATTCGACAGAGTCAGCCGGTGGACAAGAGATCAACCCCGAAAAGGTCTCTGGGAACGGAACGGTCGATTTTACGTACCTTCCGTTCACGGCAGCTGGGAAGACTTCAAGCAGATGGTCCGCGTACAAACAGAGCTAGGCAACGATAGTCCAAACAACATCTGGTCTGGATTGAAGGGAGGCACCTCAGAGGTTCCGGGAATCTCTCAAGGCAGACTTGATAGAAGTGTGTGGGGTCCAGAAGGGCCCGCCGATATGCTAGCAGCGCAAGATGACCCTGTTCCTCCTACTACTTTCGAAAAGGACAAATACACGTGGGGCGTGGGCGAAGAAGCCGACTTCATTACATTCAGTCCCCTCTTCGATCCAGACGGGACGACTTGGTTTTACGTCGAAGATGTGACAGGCTACAACACCACCGAAGGTCTCCCACCGAGGCGAGCAACCATTGGCACCTCATCACGTCTTTCCCGGCGACTGCTACAGACTATGCACCGTGAAACGGTCCTCAAGCAACACCACATGTTTACCGAATCGTGGCCGGCGTCTATCGCTCTGCATCATGGTCTCAAGGCAGTGTATGCACCTCACCCAGTTTATATTGACCGTAGATGGCCGACAAATTATCTTGCCGGGGTCATGAACGGTGGGCGAAATGGTGCATCAGGTGGTGCGAGGACAAGCGTCTACGGAGGGCGAGAGCACAATTTCAAAGGCACGACCTGGTTCTATGATGCAGGATTCTCACCGAACCTCTGGAGAAGGTGGTTAGGGTACAAAGTAGACAATGACGGAGGCGAACAAGAAGAACTAGCAGGAGAAGGCCGTATGTGCCTGCCTGGTATGCTCCTGCATCCTGTGAAAGGGGTAAATATGGTGATAGAGGGTGGAAAGACGATAGAACAAGAGCAGGATGAGAAAGCCGAGACTAATGCGGACGCTGGTCAAAATTAGGAGCAATAGATCAGGTATACATATACCCTTCTGAAATTTATCGGCGTTCTGAACGAGGTAATGGTATTATTTCGGTAACCATGAGCGACGGCGAACTGGGTACAGATCTCTGAACATATTGTATAAGGTTGTCCATACGCCCTACAACTTCTTTTCATAGCATGGGGCATAATTACAGAAATCTGCTCATCAGACTCTTACCTCAATTATTGCACCTCTTCTCTCGCACTAGACTTCCATACTGTGACTCGTTCTCAAGAGTCCCCCGGCTTCATCTCAGCTGTTCTTGCCGGAGCTAGCTCAGCCCTATCCAAATTATTTCTACCCACGGAAAAAGTGTGAACCCGTCCAAAAACGCTGGACCATGGCACCGGAGCAGGGCTCAAAGAAGCGCAAGGCAATTACAAGGGACTCACCAGAATCTGATGAAGTGGCTATAAGCGATGGGGGTGAGGATCTCGAGGTCCCACTACTCAATGGGACCCGGAGCGAGGACGGACTAGATGAGGACGAGGGCGACAGTAGCGATCTAGTCGAGGATGAGAGTGATATCGAGGATGAGGAAGAATTTGAGGATGAGCTAGACAGTGACGAAATACCTTCTGACGACGAAGAGAATGCTAAAAGTCTGGAACAAGAAGAGCAATCAGCACGTTCAAGCGACATCAAAGGCGAGCTTAATGGCGGGCAGGCTACGAACTACAAAATCACGAAAGATGCCAATGGCAATGTACGCTTTGTCTACAATGAAATTGATCCTGTATATGATTCTGACGATTCTGACGCTCCTGCAACTACGAATACTATCGGCAATATTCCACTGTCATTCTACGATTCCTACCCGCACATTGGCTACGACATTAATGGCAGGAAAATCTCTCGACCAGCTCAAGGAGAAGCTTTGGATGCGTTACTGGATAGCATTGAAATTCCGAAAGGATGGACTGGTTTGACAGATCCAGCAACGGGCAAGCCGTTGGAACTGAGTCAACAAGAGCTGGAGGTTTTGAAGAGGATTCAGATGAATGAGGTGCCGGAAGAGAGCTATGATCCATATCCTGCTACGATCGAATACTTTACCAGCAAGACGGAGCAAATGCCACTAAGCGCCGCACCAGAGCCTAAGAGGCGATTCGTTCCTTCGAAGCATGAAGCTAAGAGGGTGATGAAGATTGTTCGAGCTATCCGCGAGGGCCGCATACTGCCATACAAGCCTCCATCGGAGGAAGAGCAAGACGATCCAGATGTGAAGCGCTACGACATATGGGCAAACGAGGCGCCTAAACCGGACCATCCTATGAATATACCTGCGCCCAAGCTTCCTCCTCCTGGTTATAAAGAAAGTTATCACCCACCGCCGGAATACTTACCAGACAAGAACGAGAAAAAGGCGTGGGAGGAAGCGGACGAGGGAGATAGAGATCGGGAGTTTCTACCCACAAATCATGAGTCATTGCGAAAGGTGCCTGGCTACGATAAGTTTATTAAGGAAAAGTTCGAAAGGTGTCTCGATCTCTATCTCGCGCCTCGAATACGAAGAAGTAAGCTCAATGTAGATCCCGAGTCTTTACTCCCAAAGTTGCCAAGTCCTGAGGAGCTGAGACCATTTCCTACTTCGTGTTACACAATATTTCGTGGACATGAAGCTCGTGTACGAAGCTTGGCAATCGATCCATCAGGGAGTTTTGTGGCTAGCGGCGGAGATGACGGGATGGTTAGAATATGGCAGCTTTTTACAGGTCATCAAGTCTGGTCCGTCAGATTAAGCAAAGAAGAGGCTGTTAATGGCGTACGTTGGAGACCGGGGACTGATGCAATTATCCTCGCCGCTGCTACTGGGGAAGACGTTTACCTAATTGCGCCACCAATGTCAGAGAAAGATATTGACCCAGAGCTCCTTACTAAGAGCAGGGAACTCGTCGATGCAGGCTGGGGTTACGCAGCCAATGGTGCTTCCGGCAAGCCCAAAAAAGAGCCTGCGACGCAATGGGTACGACCCAGTCCCAGCCTCCAAGACAAAGGCGTGCTTGTCAAGTTCACTCTTCGCAAAACAGTCAAAGTCATTGCCTGGCATCGTCGAGGAGAATATTTCTCCACAGTCTCCCCGCAAGGTCAGACTAGCGCCGTTGCCATCCACACCCTCTCCAAGCACCTTACCCAACTACCCTTCCGAAAGCTCAAAGGTCTTGCACAGTCAGCCCAGTTTCATCCCTCCAAGTCCATCTTCTTTGTCGCTACTCAACGCATGATACGCAGTTACGACCTATCTAGACAAGAGCTCATCAAGATCATCCAGCCTGGTGCTCGTTGGATATCCTCCTTCGACGTCCACCCCGGCGGGGGCAATCTCATTGTCGGAAGTTACGACAAGCGATTGCTTTGGCATGACTTAGAACTTTCTGTGCGACCTTATAAGACGTTGCGCTACCACCAGAAAGCCATCAGGGCTGTTAAGTTCCATCCGGGTGGTCTACCGTTATTTGCCGACGCTAGCGATGATGGCAGCTTACAGATTTTCCATGGAAAAGTAGTGAGCGATATGATGGAGAATGCTAGTATAGTGCCACTGAAGGTGCTGAGAGGACACCAGGTTAAGAAGGAATTGGGAGTACTGGACGTTGATTGGCATCCTACTGAGCCATGGTGCGTAAGCGCAGGGGCGGATGGGACATGTCGATTATGGGCATGATGGCCAGCGTGCGCATCACCGCGATTCTATTGTTCTTGTGTCGATGCTGAGACAGTATGAAGTATTGTCCTTCCCATGCCGGTCTTGCTTACACGCAAAAGTGCGGAGGACTGGGAGGACAATACCAAGCGGTAGGGCGACGCTAAGCCCAAATAGAACTACAATAGCAACGCCAGCAAGCACTCCCACCCAAATGGTCGAATCCTCCAATCATGAGACTGGTCGCCATCGTTATTGATGTTATTAATGCCTGCTCTCACCAATCATCGTTTAATTTCACCTGTCCTCCCGCTATGGACCCTCAATAACTTCAATAACTCTCAACACAATAGCAAGCCGATTTCTCAGGCAGGCCTCACCTTCCCAATCAGGTGATTATCTATTGACGCACGAATGCTACTGAGAAAATTTCTCTTCTCCGCTCCTTCTGCTTCTGTAACCCCTTACACACTCCTTGCCGCGTATAAAACCTCCTCTTGTCCATCTACTCCCTCCTTCTACAGACATTGCTTCCTTTCTAATTGAAGCAAAGCACAAGTCTCTTCCCATACCATACCATACCACTGCAAATCACTAGGAAATCCCTCCTTTAACATCCATCCTCATCACCCCACCCCAAGACCGATAATGGCAGCCCAACCCACCCCACCCCAAACGCCAACAACCACCACACCCGCCCCCTCCCCTACCCTAACAGCAGCCCAAGCCCGCGCCCTCCTCCAGGCCCTCCTCTCTATCCGCTCCAACCCCCCAGCACCCAGACCCACTCCCAACACCACCACTTCCACCAACGCCTCCAGACCGTCCTCATCCCCATCCAAGAACCAACTGCCATCCACCCACCCAACCATCACCATCGACGCCTCCACCCGCATCATGGGCCACGCAAACAAAATCCGCTTACCGACTAATAATGTCCATGAGGCTGGTAGAATTGAGGAAGTGATGCGTGCTGCCTTGGCTCGTACACCAACTGGTCACCAATTAGCTAGACCTGTCAATATCACTATCCAGACGGGGATTAATCTCATCGGGAGTCGGAATGTTGTTGTTTTCGGGGATGGGTCTACCGACGACGAGGACGCCGCTGTTAATAATTCGGTTAAGGCGCGCGGCGGAATGGATATGGTTGGCGCAGAGAGGGTTTGTGAGGAGGGGACAGAGGGGAGGAAAAGGAGGGCTGAGAGTGTGAGTTCCTCTTTTATTATATATTCTTGGGTTTGATTAGATGATGCTGATGGCTATGAAGGAACCTGTTGTGGAGTCACGTAGTGGGAAGAAAGTTAAGGTTGAGAGGGAGTTCTGAACGAGGACAGGGAGTTCTGAACGAGAGGAGGAAGCTCGAGAAGGAAGGGGACGGGAGGACCGGGGAGGCGGGTGGGGGTGTAGTTTTTTGAGTGAGTAAGTGAGTGCGTATGTTATCAGTCAACGATCGGGCTATAGGATGGTGGGAACATGTATAAGGTAGTGGGGTGGGACATCATTCAATAGGTTACGAGAAAACAAATAGCACGAACCCAATAAACCGAATGGAAAGAATGAGTAAACTGGATTTTCATCGCAGTGATACTCCTTTTCTTCTCCCCTATCTCTATCCCGCTCCAAAACCCGCTCCTCTCTCTCCGCCCACGGCGGCGATATGAGAGCGAGACAGAGAGAGGACATATATCATACACTAAAACCAACCCCTCACAACCTCTTTTAATATCGCTAACCCAACCCGCTCGATCCTCCTGATCAAAAGCCCTTTCCCTTCCCTGCCCTCCCATCTAATAGCGCCATCCATGCACATGCAGCAGTCCGTAGGACAAACAAACATATCAGAAATACCTTACTCCGCACACACATAAGCAAAAGATAAAGCGTACAAGGCGGATGAGATGATGCCTCTCAGACAAACAAAGCCCCACTCATATCTCCTCGATGATGACGACGACGAAAGCTCCGAGTATGTTGAGAATACATATTTCTCGAAGGGGGGTGTGATTTGATTTGGGTTATTGGATTTATATGGGTTGTATGTTAGGTGGAGGGTGGAGGGTGGAGGGTGGAAAGCGAAATCAACGACCGACAGGAACGTCAGCGTAGTGGAGACTTTTCGCCCAGGGGGGAAGCCGCTTGTCGCGCTCGAAGGCGAGGCCGCAGTTACTGCATAAGGACTATTCGATCGATTATGTTAGCCTTCAAGGATACTTCTTTGAGTACGCATTTACAATGGAAAATAGAGGATAGGAGAAAGATCTAGGGAGAGGGGACAATAACGCACCCTAGGTCCATTGGGTCCATCCCTCACAGCCCATACTGCCGACCCATGTACCAAACAATGCGCACATCTCCACGTCTGCCTCTCCCAATCGTTCAGACTCCCTGCCCCGCCACCGCCATATCCCGCGTTTCCTACGTCGGGTGATGCTCGAGCTAACGGACTCAGACTTCTAAACCGTTTCTTCTTCTTACTCCTTTCGCCTCTGCCCATTGCTGGCGTCTCATCGCCCTGATTCTCATACCCGGTCGTTTGCGGCATGCCACCCGCCATATTCGTGGTGCTAGAAAAGCGAGCCGTTTCCCTTCGCAAGCGTCTCAGTTGGCGTTCGCGATCGCCCTCGCGCTTCTCGATCTCTTCTTTGGAGAGGCGCTCGATTTTGGGCTCCCATTCGTCAGCGAGGTGTTCGTTGTCGAAGCGCCAGCCGGCTTCGGCGCCGTTGGCGGCCATGTTGTCGATTTCGCCGCCGTAACCATTCATGGTGCCGACCAGGCCCCCGTTTTCGCACGCCTCCTTTTTGAGGCGGAGGACGGCTTCGTAGATGGCGTGGGCCATGGCGGGTACCCATTCGCCGGATAGGCCTATGTCGGCGCATGTTTGTTTGGCGAAGTGTTCGGCCATGCCGACAGGGTGGAGGAGGGACCACTCGAATTTGTCTGTGTAGAGTTTGTTTTGAAGATTGATGTTGAGGTTTACGATGCAGCGATAGGTATCATCGGGGTCATTTTCAGAGCCGGAATTAGGGGCGGGATGAGGGGTGGCAGTTGCTGTGATATCCTTGGCAGGTTCCTTCGCAGGAGATGCGTAGCCATTGATACCGTTGGCAAAACTTGGTTTGGGTGTGCTAGGCTTAGGTGTGCCAGGTCCTGCGGGAGCCGGAGTAGATGACTGATCCCGTGAACGTGCAGCTTGTATAGTTTTTACTCCGGTGCCGTTACTAGCGCCAGCGTCTGTAGAATGAAATAAAGGGTGCAGAGCAACGCCTGCATACTCCTCCAATTGCTCTCGGATTTGCTTGCTTACTTGCATGGCCAAGCCTGACGAATTTGGAAGGTCTAGATCGTGAATGAGAATGGTAGCGAACTGGTCTGGCGTCATTAATGTCTCATGCAGATTCCATAAAAAGATGTCTTTAAGTCGATATGCTGGTGTTGGCTCTGGTGTTCTGTACGCCGCCAGAGCCGGATTTATATTAAGAGCATGGTACTCAGGTGGAAGTGGGAGAGCAGGATGCGGCGTGTATGAGGGGATATCTAGGTCTATTCGAATTGGTATGAGCGTGAGAGGGAGAGCGGTGGGTGCGTTGAGCTGCTTTTCTGTCCTGTGTTCTCTGTTAGCTTGCATGATTTGCGAAAGATCTTCCAAGTGCACTTCTTACTTCACAGATCTTAGCTTTCCCATCCATTCTCTCCATATCCCCTGGACCTCGACTGGGGCATGTATCTCCTTGCCAAGCTTGTCCGCCAACCCTTCCTTATTTGCTTGATTCGGATCTTCTCTCCTACTTCGTAGACCAGTATGCCGCCTGGGCCCCTCACTGTCTTCAAAGATGTCATCATCATCGTACTCATTTTCGGCATAGTTGATAGCGATTGTGCCACGCTTTGTCGTTCGTGACAAGGGAGCATTTGCGGCGGCGGTTTGTGGAATAACGGGTGTGAGTAGAGAGTTTCCGTAGGCTCGTAGACGAGGAGCGTAACTCGAGATGAAGGCCTGGGGAGTCATGGCGGCTAAAAGGCGTTGCCCTAAGGCTTGGCCTCTCGAAGAGGATCACGGTCCAGAATGATCGTTGGTGAATTGCAAGATCACCACACTCGGCAGTATTTGTTGCTGAGACGGACTTATAGCTAAGAATGAACCATTTTGCCTGCCAGAAGGAGAAGTCTAGAAAAGAAATAGTGGTATGACTACAAAAGTTGGCGCAAAGTGGATATTTGATGTTCAAGAGGACGGGCGCGTTGTCCTAGAAAGTCAAATCTGACTAGTGGCGGATACAGCCGTACAGCTTTTTGTTACTGTATGAGGCTGTACTTGGCCTGTTCCGATCCAAATGGGAGGCAACATGAGCTAAAACACGAACACTCCTCTCTTTGACCATTTCTCACTCACAACAGACCAGGAAGCAGCCAAGATGTCGATCTCGCCAATAATAACTTTCAGGGCTGGAATGTGTGATCTGGACGTAAGTATTCCCGTTCTTTGCAGCTTCTAGTACTATAGAAACTGCCCGCTAATACCTGCGTTAGACCAGCGTCTCCCCACCCAAAGTAATCCCTAAACCTACCGCCGGATATCTTTACCTCTACGAAGAAGATGGCCTCATCCACTTTTGCTGGAGGCCTCGAAATGCTCTCATGAGCGAGCCAGAGCTGGACCTTGTCATGGTGCCATCCGATGGCGTGTTCAAACCATACGCAGCTCCGGCCTCGAATTCGGCTTCTGCAACAAAATCACCGACTAATGGAAGGATATTTGTCCTGAAGTTCTCGTCAAGTACACAACGACATTTTTTTTGGCTGCAGTCAAAGAGTCAGCATCCGCAAGGTGACACTTCTTGGTTCAGCCCTCGAGATTTAAAGATTGGCTCCATCGTGAATTCTCTTTTGCAGGGAGAAGAGGTTAATGTTCAGGAAGAAGTGGCCAACATCTCGAATGATCGAGGGGACGGAGGTGACGAAACCATGGAGGATGCCGCACCAGAAGGTCATGGTGACGTCCAGGGCAATTTTGGAAGCGGAGATCCATTTATAGGTGATCCTGGAGAGGAAGGTGAAGAGGCTAGGGAAGGAGGTGCAGATGGTGGAAGAGCGTAGGTGCTGCCCCGAGATCAATTATCATGAGACACGGCTGGGATAGAAATGCATTCTGGCTGGCTACATGTGTTGGGAAAAGCATCATGGATTCCTTTGCGAATGCAGCCTCCAAATACATGTAGTCAGAAGATCAATAGTCACTACTTGATCATACTCAATTGTCTAGCATAATCCAAATTATAATGACGAGTTCCAATATAGCTGACCTCTTGACTAGCGCACAAATTGCCGTGCAGAACCTCTTACGTTCCCTGCAAGGAAGCGAGTTCGCGAGTAATCGACAAGACCAGCAACAAGGCAAGATTTTCACCACTTTGCCCGACCTGCTTCCACCGTCAGAGACAATCCCAATGGTTGAATCAGCAGATACGGCCTTGGTCGATAATTTATTGAGTCATTTACCTCCCGAGCTACTACTTCTCAGCCAAGAAGCGGACGATTTCTCGTCAACAGATCCTAACTCGGAGACGGTGAAAGCAGCGATGGAGGCTTTGAGCCTGGATCAGAAAAAGGCCATCTTGAAAAAAGTTCTTCGGTCACCCCAGTTCTCTCAGAGCCTTGCAAGCCTTACCCAAGCACTTCGGGATGGGGGTTTGCCCGCTGTTAGTGATGGTCTACATATTCCGGTAAAAGACGGTGGCTTCATCAGGCGCGGTGGTGTACCATTAGGAGGTGGAGAGGCTATAGAGGCATTCATGGACGGTATTAAAGCGTCTGTTCAGAAAGACATTAATGCTGAGAAGAAAGACGAAGAGGATGAAAGAAGAATGGATACTGAATGAACCACGTATATAATCCCAATTCTAGTCGATGCATAACTATATGTTGACACATAGCGAGATGTACAAGCAGAAAGGACCAGCGGTATGGGCTTTCAAAATGCTTCTCATCTTTCGTTCCTCACTTTTGATCTGATAGCGCCTTAGAAAGTACATGAGCGTGCTAACCCAAAACAGCTGGCGCGTATTTAGCGCCAAGCTTTCCGCAGCCGAAACCACACAAACTAGATGGCCGAACATACCTATCAAGCATTGAACATCTGCCACCACCGCGACCACAACTCTTTCTCCTCCCACCGTTCTGCAGCAACCTCTTCGCCATGTCAGCGAAGCAAGAGGCCAGCAAGGCCGAACACGCCACAAAGAAGTTCGGCAAGAGCGAGCGAAAAGTACCTCACCACACCCAGAAGGCCAAGAAATTCTACCCAGCAGAGGATGAATCGAAGCCGAAAAAGGTACGTTGGATTAATGGACTCGACGCTGTTTTAGTTTTCTTGCAGGTTGTGTTCTTGCAATTGCGTCTTTCAGACACAGAAAATTAACCACAAAGCTCCTAAACATCATCACAACCAACATCGAACTTCCCTCCCCACAACCACCACCCCATCCATACCACACCCACCACTAACTAATCCCCCTCTAGGTCCGCAAGTCCATCCACGCCGCCCGCCCCCGCCACACCCTCCAACCCGGCAGCATCCTCATCCTCCTCGCCGGCCGTTTCCGCGGCAAGCGTGTCGTCCTCCTCAAGCACCTCCCACAAGGCGTGCTCCTCGTCACCGGCCCCTTCAAAGTCAACGGCGTACCACTCCGAAGGGTAAATGCTCGATACGTTATTGCTACGAGTGCGAAGGTGGAGTTGAAGGGGATTGATGAGAAGGTGGTTGAGAAGGTGGGGGAGGAGGGGTATTTTACTAGGGATAAAGCGACGCAGAAGAAAGGGGAGGAGGCGTTTTTTAGTCAGGGGGAGAAGCCTGAGGTAGGTTTTAGAGTTTGCTTTTGCTGGGGGTGAGAGGCGGGAGAGGAAGGGTTGGACGGTGGCTAATTGATTTGTAGAAGAAGGAAATCAGCTCTGATAGGGCGAACGACCAGAAGGCTGTTGATAAGGCTTTGTTGGCTAGTATTAAGAAGGAACCCCATCTGATGGAATACCTGGGGAGCACATTCAGTCTGAGGAAGGGGGACAGACCACACGAAATGAAGTGGTAGATGGTTGTTGTGAGGTTGGATCCTTGGGGAGGTGTGCTAAGGGTCGGGAGAGTACGCATGCTTTGGTTTGGCCGTTCATGACCTGGCATTGTGTGGCGCCTAATGGCTGTGAGCTTTTGTACTAAGCCAATTCAAACAATTCATATCTCAATATTTCTACAACTAAGG
Organism: Cladonia squamosa; assembly: GCA_947623385.2. Classification (NCBI taxonomy): domain Eukaryota; kingdom Fungi; phylum Ascomycota; class Lecanoromycetes; order Lecanorales; family Cladoniaceae; genus Cladonia; species Cladonia squamosa. Next base: position 1,105,868 of record OX392384.1, read on the forward strand.
CAAATGGTGCTATTTTCTGGAAGGGAGTGCTGTCCGCATACACGGTAGATATCTATTTCGTAAATAGGACATGGAGTGTCCCGGGTATCTCACAAAAGCTAAGAAACCAGCCCGGTCGAAAAACAGCCAAGATAACCTAATCCAGTCCTAGGCCTTATATAATTCAAATAGGTAACAGCCATATATCCCATCATCCTCAAGCCTTCTTCTTCTGACTACCCCTCCTCTCCAACTTCCTCGGTTTGCTCTTAGGCTTCTCGTTCTCCGCTATATCCTCAGCCTCTTCTTCTTCTTCACTTTTCTTCTTCCTCCCAGGCTTTCTCTTAGGAGTCTTCCCCTTAGCCTCTTCCTTGGAATCATCGCTGCTTTTCTTCCCATTCTTTCTCCGCCTAGGTCTCTCTGCCTCCTCTTCTTCAACTTCGGTCGATTCCTCCTCTTCATCCTCGTCCTCGTCGTCATATCGAATCATCTTCCGAGTGCTCCTTACTCTGTTGCCAGCCCGTCTCAACTTGCCCTTCCCCCTTCGCGCGACCTGCTTATCTTGTGCTTCGTCCATCACATCGTCCGCCAGGTCTATACCAAGGCTTGTTCCCATGCAGAAGTCCATGAGCCCGAAGCATCCATAGTTGCCCTCTCCGCCTCCCATGAGATGTTGTTCTTGTCTTCGGGCTATACCACCAAGGATAAAGGCGCTCGGCAACACGTTGTATCCACTAAATGTAAATGTCTCCTCGACGGAGATAAGGATGAGATAGAGATGGTATGTCAGAAGATGGAAGCGGAATAGGATAGCTGGTAGATACATCGGAAGAAAGGTATGTATAAGGTAGGTGAGTGGGTGATCGTAGTGGGCGACTAGCGAAAATGGCGCTGGTAAGCTGTGTTGCCAGGACGAGTGCAACTTCCTCAGTCGCGGCGACATTGAAGAGTGCAACGCGTAGCGGTGTAAACTATAGGTCAAAATCTCACGCAAGAGGAGGCCTAGTACCAGATCCTTCGCAATGCTCCACGGCATTGGCACATAGACGGAGATCTTGAGGAGACTGCGCATGTGCAACACCTGGGTAAAGAGCGTCTCGAGACCCATTTGGATTGCTACACCAAGCATGACATTCCCAATGCTGACCAGCGTGACTTTCCACCACCGTCCGCTCCTCCCACCTTGTTCATCGCCCATTGGCAACGCGGTTTCCCCATGCTCTTTGATATTAACGGCAAGATTCGGGGTCGCGCTATCAAACGCAAGAAAGCCTAGTGATGGTAAGATATAGAACAGTATGCGAACACCTAGAGTCCCTAAGAATTCCACACGTAAAGGATCATTGGAGCGGATGAGGATCGCCCATGTCATGTAGAAGAACAATAAGTTTATAGACGTGCCGTAGGAAGAAAAGGCCGGAATGACGAGGAAGGAGAGCGCAGGAATGGATGCGATTGCTTGGATTGGGCTGCGGACGATGTCATATGGCCAGCGGAGAGTCATCCAGGCTTTGTCGAAGAGCGACGGCTCTTTGGTGAATGTAAAGGGATATTGGAGGGTAGACCATGCTTTATCGCTGAGCGAGGGCTCTTTGGCCCAGGGAAGCAGATTCATCAGATCCATGCTTGCGGTGTGAATGTACAATGTGGGGTAGGAAGGAAACGTCAACAACGCGACAACCGTGCCCTGTCTGGCCTACCTTAGCTCGAACAAGACCAATTAACCAATCACGAGCGATCCAGCATATGCAAGATCGAAGCACCTACAAGGACAGGATAGTCCGAGCTCTGACCTTAAAGTATGCATCTTAATCCATGATCCTCGTAGCACGTAGACTTTGGCACCTTGTTGTAGCTTTCCGAGCAGAAGGCCGGCTGCGGTCCATGCCAGACGCCGCTCTGGCAACGGGGACCAGTTCTGGATCAACAATGTGGAACAAACCCTTGCTGGGCGCACAAGCCTGAGAATACTGGCATGGACACTGTAATTTGTTCCAACTTCACCAATTAGTTGCTCATGCATTCAATCACTATCACAGACCTGCACGTAAGAGATCTCCGATATGCGTACGTTCATTGCGTGTTTGAAGATCTGCAGGCCCGTCGTTTCTAGTACTTCCAGCCCCCTGGCGTTGCCCTAAATTGGTAGGCTTGGTCCTCTCACAAATCAGCATCCAGATTGCACATCCACTCCTTTCAACAAGAACTGTTGTTTGCGCTTTCTGTACAAGTACTTCTATTAACAATCTGGGTGGCCATTTGAGGATTGAAGCCCAGAAACTTCACACCGGAGTCCTACAGCATCCTCAACCGATGATATATGTCCGGCTACCAACGGGGCCTGGAGCCTTTTACTACATCTTGCCCATCAGCCCGTCCTTGCATGGGGCCATGCGCTGATCCTGCCGTCTATTTATCCCGATCGCGGACTTTTCACCATGTTGGATCAATTCAATAGGCCGCCAATACCAGAGAGGACCTCCGCTAGAACCTCCTCAAATACCAGATCAAGGGAAGAGCGTCGGTCTAAAGAGGACCGCCGGCGACGCTCTTTACCGCCTGCCTCCCCTCAGCGTGACGCCCGCCGCCGCGATTCAAATCGGGTCGTTGTCCAGCCTGCATCAACCGAGGTCATCTCATCTCTGATAGAGACTCTCTCCGCCATCTCGTCACCAGTAGGGCAACATTTCGACACCCTACCCCAGATCGCTGCTTCGCATTCTACGCCAAGCTCACCAGGCACATGGCAATCCGACTTCCCCTCCATCTCCGAACCTGGCACCGCGACCAACCCAGGCGCCCCTATGTCATATTCTCTATACGGAGTCAGCAAGCGCCCGCATGGCGTAGATGCTAGTTATCTCCTCCACCCTGACCACGCCTCGACCAGAGTCGCTCAATCGAGAGGCATCCCGCAAGAACTCAAAGACCCAGAAGATCTCTATGATTTAGGCTCTGAAACATACAGTATCGGAAACGTGAGCATTGAACCAGGCCTGCCGCCGTCGCCCTCTGGGGGGAACCATAAGGCCAGAAGCATTAGAAGTGTCAAGAGCACTAGAAGCCTGAGAAGCCTGAGAAGCTTGGGCTTTAGGAGCTCTAGGGACTCGCTACGGGAGCCTGATGGGCAAATAGTCCGCAAGTCTAAGCGTGACCGAGAAAGAGACGGTAAGCGCGGTAGAGTAATTATAGGAGATTCCACGCCACCTCATTCACCCCTAACCTACCATGCCACGATATCGAAAGAAAGCGTCCCTAGCAGCGTGCCATGGGAGATGCCCAGTATACCTGCTCGCCGATCATCCATACAGTCTACCCACAATGCGAAGAAGCTTTACTGGAATGCGAACGACATTGCCGGCAGTCCTACGAACACAAAACTTGAGCACGGCATACTTGGCAGAGACTACATACCACCGAGAGACTCTTCGAAGCGACACAGTCTGGTAGCAGGCTCCTCACATCGAAGGAAACACTCTCGTCAGTCTGAAGCAGATAGCATCCTGGAAGCAGAGAGACCGTCTGTCGAAAGCCATCCAGTTGCACTCAAACAAGCACTACAAAAGGTGTCTGATGATCCGACCGAAGATCTTGTGTCCCGTAGGATCAAAGAGCTGAAGGACCAGAAATTAAAGAGGGAGCGAAGCTCCATGGAAGACTCCTCAGGTTTCTTGACGGCCCCCGAGACGCCAGAGCGCAGTCTTACAGCTTCTCCATCCGCGGCCGCCAATGCTGCCGCGACCGAGCAAGAGCCGGAAGTAGCCAAGTCTATCGAAGTCCAGCTTGCAGAAGACAATGAAGATAGTGCCCCGTCACCAGCCGTTGCCCCGGGGGTAAAGAGAAGTAGTGGAAGCTATTTCCCTTTGCAAATGAATAAGACCACGACTGAAAAGGAGTCCGTAGCTAATGGCAAGGAGAACGTTCCGCAAAGGTCTGTGACTTCGCCACAGCGGTCGAATTCTCGCCTCTTAAAACGCCTCTCGCAGCATGGAAACCCTGCAACTGGAAAACACAAAAGGACATATTCAAACCCTTTGGGCCAACAATCCAATCGCAATACATCCTACCAATCTGAGAAGGTCACTGATCCTATAGATGATGAAGTCGCAGAGTACCTCTCTTCGCCTCGACTGAATCAGAGAATCAGCAATCCACAAACTGGACGTGTGGTCTCATTTTCAGAAGTAGGGGATCCCGACGGCTCAGTGGTCTTCTGTTGCGTTGGAATGGGGCTGACGAGATTTTTGACTGCATTCTATGATGAGCTGGCCTCGACATTGAAGCTTCGACTCATCACGCCCGACCGTCCTGGCGTAGGGGGCAGCGAGCCCCATGCAGATGGATTGGACACACCGTTAGGCTGGCCTGACGATGTGCGCGCCATCTGCGAACATTTGAGGATCACCAAATTCTCGATCATGGCTCATTCTGCTGGCGCAATTTATGCTTTAGCTACTGCACTCCGTATGCCTCAACATATTCGCTGTCGTGTCCATCTTCTCGCACCTTGGATACCACCATCGCAGATGTCCTCCGCTAGCGCTCAGCAAGAGCCTTTACCTGCCAGCGCCTTACCATATTCACAGCGTTTCCTAAGAGCACTGCCCACCACCTTTCTTCGCGCCGCAAATTCCAACTTCTTGAGTACCACTAGCTCCAGCATCACAACAAGTTTACCTAAGTCGCCACGGCGTGCTAATCGCAGGACCGTGAGCAAGAACGAGACCTCGGCCTCTGAAGTCCATCCCGATCCCTCTGATGCTCGCCGCAGCCCCTCCATCGCTCCTAAAGTTCGCCGCAGTGATGTAGATACCGACTCCGGGAAAGAGAACGACACTTCAGTACATGTGCGTCGTGCCTCTATCTCTGTTACAGCCTACGACCTCCTCACAAAAGAAGAGCGCAAGGCGAAATATGATTCCAGGCTAACTGAAGCGATCTGGAATGCCGCCACTACAGGCGCCAACCCAGCCGTTGATCTGCTTGTCTGCCTTGAACGCCGACAGCCAATTGGCTTTCGCTACGTGGATATCACAAGAGCGGTTGTTATTCATCATGGGAGTAAGGACACCCGGGTGCCCGTGGAGAATGTCAAATGGCTTGGGAATACTATGAGAAGGTGTGAGGTTAGAATATTGGAGGGCGAGGGTCACGGACTGATGGCGAGTGCTGCCGTAATGGGCAATGTCCTTATGGAGATTGCTGGGGAGTGGGATGATTGGAATAGAGTTGTCAGGGGGAAGGGGGATAGAAGGTGAAATGTTATTTTGTGGGAGTAGCAGTGACTGGTACAAGAGAAGGGATGTGTAAGATGGTAGCTGCGGCTTCCGTGGATTGCTTAGCGCTTTATGATACCCAGGCCGAAAGGTCTATATGCTTTTCTGTTTGTTGCAGCGCTCGCTGTGGGCTAATATATCTAATATTTCGCGCAGCTACGGAACTAGGGAAGGATGTACATCATAACAGGCATGTATGGCTATCTAGACCTTATAATAACAGCGATCGCTCATGAGCTTCAATATTAATGATTATTATATTCATTCTTCAAGCGATAGACTGAAATCCAGATTGGTACCACCAGAAAGTGTGTTCAACTTGAAGCCTTGGTCTGAAGTTCGGAACAGTCCCGCCTCCCCCCTCCTCCACCTTTACAGGCATTTCATGCGTTTTAATTGCCTGAGCCATTGAACTTTTCCTACATCATGCAAACGCACTCAATCAAGCGCTGATCTTGCTGCATTCGAGGAGAATTGACCGTCGCTTCCGCTAACACAATTCGGTCAATTGGAAGCTTCTCGTACTCCAATCACGACTTGATGTCATTCCTTGGATGATCGAACTTGAATAGCTCGGTACCTTTCTGGAGTAGAAGAAAGGCAAATTATAAGATTTTAACTCTGCCACAGCCTCTGATATAATGCGTTGGAGGTGTAGAGCAAAATGAAGAGTGCAAGAGCAGTCGGCTTAACCCTCCGAGGGGCCCGTACGTCTGCACTTGGACCGGTATGCCGGACATCAAGTCCTCTTTCACAGCGGGAAGCCAGGAGTTTGAGTATACTCAGCTCGAAGCCGCGGAGGCCTTTGGGCCTGTTCTCCCGCAGAGCACCTAGGCAACCTGCGACATCACAGTACTTAGTCTGCCAGCAAAGGAAATCATCCGATGACGCTTCAAGTAGCGATGGTGGGCTTGGGAAGACAGCTCTCCATGAGCTACATATAGAGAATGGAGGCAAGATGGTACCCTTTGGAGGCTACTCGATGCCAGTTCAGTACTCTGACCTGAGCGTGGGAGAAAGCCACAAGTGGACTCGAGAAAAAGCCAGTCTTTTCGATGTCGGACACATGTATATACAACCCCTCTTCGCTGGTTATGAAAACGAAGTGTGCTGACTACTTTGTCTTTTTAGGGTACAACATCGTTTCTCTGGCCCAGCGGCAACGCCATTCCTTGAGTCAATTACCCCTTCCTCCCTCACCTCACTCCCACCCAATCACTCCACTCTATCCTGCCTCCTTCACCCTGCAACCGGCGGTATAGTAGACGATACCGTGATCACTCGTCTAGGTCCCGAGCTCTTCTACGTCGTTACCAATGCCGCTTGCAAAGCCAAGGACATTGCGTACCTGACGGAACAGATTCAACAGCGCGACACCAGCTACGGCACGTTAGACTGGGAGGTACTGGAAAATTGGGGCCTTGTTGCGTTACAAGGTCCTCTCAGTGCAGAGATATTATCTCTTGCGCTGGATGCTGCAGGAGTTTTAGATGCGGACCTCCCGTCATTGTACTTCGGACAATGCAAGCACGTTACACTTAAACTTCCGAATACTCCCTCTTCAGAGCAGACCCCTATTCTCATATCCCGCGGCGGCTACACAGGCGAAGATGGCTTCGAAATATCGATCCCTCCACACCTTACCGTACCTTTCACCCAACATCTTCTATCCACAGGCGGGAAAGATCGACTCCGACTAGCAGGACTAGGCGCACGAGACAGCCTCCGCCTTGAAGCAGGCATGTGCCTTTATGGACATGATCTTGACGACACCACAACCCCGGTTGAAGCCGGTCTGAGCTGGATCATACATAAAGACCGCCGCACAGGTGGCGGATTCCAAGGTGCGGAAACCATTCTTCCACAACTCCGGTCTAAGAAAGATGGAGGAGAGCCTCCTCAGCGGAGACGAGTGGGTTTGATCGTTGAAGGTGCACCAGCTAGGGAGGGTGCAGAGATTGTGGATCCAGCATCTGGAGAAGAGATTGGTAAGGTGACTAGCGGGTGTCCGAGTCCCAGTCTGGGGAAAAACATAGCAATGGGCTACGTGAAGAGTGGGATGCACAAGTCGGGGACGCCTGTAGAAGTTGTGGTTCGGGGGAAGAGGAGGAAGGCGGAGGTGGCTAAGATGCCCTTCGTGCCTAGTAAGTATTGGAAACAAGCTGCTGGGACAGCTCCAGGCTAGAGGGAAAAAGGTGAAGGGGGGGGGGGGGGGGGGGACAAAGGAGCAGCGAATGATTTTTAGAAGACTTCAACGTCGGTTTTGGCTAGTATGCCAGGTGTTGGTCTTTGATGATTGTAGAGATACCCTTAACTCAACTGGGATATAGTTTACCGCATATATACCAAGCACCACCTTGGGTAGCAGAAGCGCCACCTAGCAACAGATGGCGGTAAGATAGCGTAGGTGTAGTAGAAGACATCTTGGTGGAGGAGGGGCGTTGATAAGATATCTATCCTACCGTTTCAGCCCTCATCAGCCAACACTAGCCCGCCCATGTGCAACAACCGCTAGACGCCATTGCCACAAGACTGTGACAAAGATGAGGCCTTTCCAACAAGATGTCTTGCTCGAGAAGTATCAGAAGACAACAGCGCTCATCATTACTATCCACAACTAGCAACGATTATAGGCGATGGGGATGGGCGCCTCGCAAATATTGCAGCAGGCTGGGATCCTAGTCGTTCTAGGTGCATGGACCTAGAAGAGATTCTGTGGGATAGGGCTATTTTGTGATGGGAATCCAATCACGACATCGACTTTCCCCGACCACGCGACCCATTTGTCTATTAGAGCTACTTTAGTAGAGCATCAGCGGCCTCTCAGGTAGTGCGACTACGGGATTGCCGAGTACTACAGTGCTCAATAAGGCATGGTGATTGGGTCCGTCGGAACAGTATCTGACGTGCTTCGGAAAGGCATAGCCATGATACCCACCTCTCAGTCATGATGATGGCAAAGTACCTGCTAAGGCTCATCAGAAGATTTAGGGCTCAACAGCCTGACCGATTACACCTGCAGCGATGCATCTCGGAACCACGAGGGGTGTGCTGGGCAGGGGTGAAGGGGTCAAACGTTGGTGGGGCAGATTAAGTGAGTATTCTAAGGGCGGCGGCGTATGAGGCTTGGGCAGACGGGGGGAAGGCTAAGGTAACACTCGGGGCGCAAGGTGGCTTGTAAGCTACCATCTGCTGGGGTCCACCCCCGCCAGCCCTTTTTGGAGCGAACCGGACTGCTTCCTGCCCCCGGCAAGCGTCATGGATGGGACTTGCAGCTCTCTGGGCTAACCGAAGGGCCAACGATTGCTCCCACTGCTCCTACCATGTGCACGCCGGTTAAAAGATCGGCGACTGCCCATTTTTCCAACTGCATCTGGCCCAACCTTGTGCTATTAGTACTACTGAATGGTAAGATCCAAACCTTCAGCTCGGCTAAGCAGGCAATTTTACTCCACCAGGCACGCTTGGCTTACGCTCGCGCCGGGCACGCAATTCAAGCCCATATATCATAAGCTCTTCGGCCAGCCAAGATCCAATTCTTAAAAACAAACATCCTTATACAGACATCCCCATCTTCAGCATCCAATTCTTCAGCCCGTTCTCGAGAGATATTTCCTCGAGTACGTGCCTTGGGAAGACCCCCACCGACCCTCATCAATCTTTGTGGTTAATGCTCCAATTGATCCACGGACGCAAACCGTTTTACTATACCCCCAGGATACAGAGTATCCGTAGTCTGAAATGGCGTTAGGCTTCGGCACCAGAAGTCGCAAAGTCGACAATACCACTCAACCCATCACTGCCGATGCTATGGACGAAAAGCCTGCCTATCCCTATGACGCGGAAAGCAATGAGAAGGGAGGGAAAAAGCTGAATAGAATTGCTCCTCTGTTGCACGATTCAGACTCGGACACCGACCTGTCGGTAGGGAAGCAATTGGAATTGGAGGCAACCAATTCCATCAAGTACAGGACATGTTCATGGCCAAAGGTGATTTGATCCGTTCTCTCGCATTTCAACAAGAACCCCAATATATCCATAGAAGATCGTGAAGACGGTCATCAATAGAAGGAGGAACATGTACCTTGCACCACCTTCACTGAAAAGCGAAGAATTGGGCGAATTTCTGACAACCCTTGGCAGACCGCGGCGCTGTTGTTCAGCGAGTACATATGCCTTGCGATTATGTCCTTCCCGTACTCATACTCCGTATTGGGATTGGTACCAGGGCTGATCGTAACTGTTGTGGTGGCTTTCTCTGTGCTCTATACATCCTTGATTGTTTGGTGGGTCTCTTAAACGTCAAGGGAGAGAATAAAAACTTACACAACACTAGGGAATTCTGTCTCCGTCATCCTGAGCTTCGAGACGTATGTGATGTTGGCCAAATGCTCTACTTTGGCTGGAGATGGGTTTGGTATTTCACAGCAGTCTTGTTTATCCTTAACAATACTTTTATTCAAGTATGTTCTAGCCAAAATGTAAAATCGGCAAACCCCAGCTGACAACTCCAGGGCCTCCACGTTCTGACCGGCGCGAAATACCTCAACACGATGTCCAACGGCGCTGTCTGCACTGTCGGCTTCTCCGCCATCTGGACCGTCCTTTCCTGGCTCTGCTCACTTCCCAGGACCTTCAGCACCCTGTCCAAACTCGCCACCTTCTCCGCTTTCTTCACCTTCATCTCCGTCCTCCTCGCTGCCATTTTCGCCGGCGTCGAATCACACCCTTATGGCTACAACACCGGCGGCACAGCGGGCACACTAGTCGGCAACCCCATCGTCTTGGTCGTAGCAACCAAAGGCACTGGCTTCGTGAGCGGGATGAACGCCTTCCTCAACATATCATACACTTTCATTGGGCAAATCACTATCCCCAGCTTCATCGCCGAAATGAGAGAACCGAAGGACTTTCCCAAAGCCCTGTGGGCTGTTACTATCTGTGAAATCATCGTTTTCAGCTTAGTCGGCGCAATCGTGTACGCCTATACTGGGACGCAATACAACACCGCCCCCGCATTCGGCTCCCTGCAGGAAGTCTACAAGAAGGTTGCCTTCTCTTTCATGATCCCCACGCTCATCTTCCTCGGCGTCCTCTACGCCTCCCTCAGCGCCCGCTTCATCTTCTTCCGCGCCTTCGACGGCACCGTGCATAAAGGCAATCACACCGTCCTTGGCTGGGCTTCATGGGCTGGAATTCTCGCTCTCCTGTGGATCTTGGCCTTCATCATCGCAGAAGTCATCCCCTTCTTCTCAGCCTTGCTGAGTCTCATGAGTTCGCTGTTTGATTCCTTCTTTGGCTTCATCTTCTGGGGGACAGCGTATATGCGGATGAGACAAGCTGATTATGGACCGGGGTGGATTACGAGTCGCGGGATTAGAAGTATCTGGGGCTTTGCGCTGAATTTGTTTTTGATTTTGTTCGGGCTGTTCATGCTGGGTGGTGGTACTTATGTGAGTCCTTCTCCCCCTTATCTTCGGTGTCATAAAGAAGATAAAGAGCTCTAACCTGACCGGGAAATTCACAGGCTACATGCGAGAGCATCGTGCAGAACTACGACTCTATTGCGACTGGTGTTTTCACCTGTAAGAGCAATGCTTTGTGATTGGGCCAGAACAACAGCACCTCGTGGTATATATCTCTGGGAGGCAAAGGATCAAATTTGTTACGCGCTCTCACTCACCCTCATTTTTAACCTCCTCAGACAAAGAAAAGGGCAACTAAACACTGTTGATATCGTATCGTATTGGATATATCATTCCTTCTGCAGATGCGCAGCGCAATGAAAGCAATCAATGAATAAATTACGCATCATGCGTCTCACTCATTAAGTACCTAAGTGAGTTTACTTATTGTTACTCGATTACTGAAAAGAGCAATACCCACTGGAGACCTACACATTAATCCACTCCCTATGAAAGATACCTCCATCCATTGCATCCATCCATCCATCCATCCATCCACCATCCCCCTTTCTTATCCTACTCACGCCTACCCTATCCTACCACTTAAATACAAATTCGGATGATCCATCCCTTTTCACACTGCGTTGTGTTGCGTTGCGTTGCGTCAAGATTTGATGAGGGGGCATGGATAGATGGGTGGGTGGGAGAAATATGGTGTATTGATAGTGGAGGGTGAGAGTTTGGAGGGGGAGGGGGGATTGGGTAGAGGATAGAAGGAGGGGGGCGGTTGCTCAGAGGTAGGGGATTTGAGAGATTAGGTTGGTAGGTTTGTGTAGGTGAGGTTGAGTGGTGAGGTTGAGCTGTGAGTGGTGAGTTGTTTAAGGGGGGGGGGGATTAGTTGGGGGGGAGATAGTTGATAAATATATATTTATGTTTATATATAAAAACGCTTATCCCATATATATATCCACTCCCGTCCATGCATATCTACATCATAATCCAATCAATACAATATCCACAAACAAAACCCACAATATCCCACTCCAACCCACCCTCACCCCCTCCCCTCCCAAAAGCCCACCCTCCCTCTAATGCCCCTTAATCCCCTCCAACCAAACAACCAACCTCTTCTTGATGATAAGCCCCACCAATACCCCCGTCCCCTCCTCTACCACACACAAATACCTCAGTCCCAATTTCCCAAACATCTCCACCGCGTATTCCATTGGTGCTTTGGCGGATAGACATACCGGTGTGCGATCTATGAATTGCGTGAGATCAGATTCACGATCTTCACCGTCTTCTTCTATGGATTGGCCCAGGAGGCGGATAGAGGTGGCGGTGGGGTAGAGTTCATTGAGACCGAAATCGAGTTCGGATTCGGCAATGTAGCCTTGAAGCATGTGGGTATTTTCTTGGACGAGGACGAGGCCGGCGTCGAGGAGGCCGCGGGCTTTGAGTTTGTTGAGTTTGGAGAGGAGGAGGGAGCGGGGGACGAGGTTTGAGGGGGGAATGTGGACGGTGATGTCTTGCATTGTTTGTTTAGGGGGGATGAGATCTTCGACGAGGGCGTTCTCTTTCTGAACGAGTTTCATGGCATGATCGAGATCGAGGAAGGGGTGACCTAGCACCGTTTGAGCGAGGTCGTAAACGCCTTCTCTTTCGAGAGCGTCGGCGACCCATTTGGCGACGAGGATGGCAATCATGTGCGGGACAATGTATTCGAGTTCGCCGGTAAGTTCGAACATAATGACGCAGAGGGAGATGGTCATGCGGGAGACGCCGGCGAGGAAGGCGGCGGCGCCGACCATGGCGAAGATGCCGGGGGAAATGGAGGGGAGAAGTTGGCCGACGAGGCGGCCGAAGAAGGCGCCGGCGTCGAGGGCGGGGATGATGATGCCGGAGGGGACTTTGCAGCCGAAGGTGATGATTGTGAGGACCAGCTTGACGAGTGTACCGTAGATGAGGTAGCCAATGTATTCTGGTGGGGAGCCGGCGGCTTCGTTACGGCAGATCCAGGTGGAGGTGTTGGTGCGGCAGTCTTGGAGGAGGTTGCGGATGATTTTGTCGCCGGGTTCGCGGGTCATTGGGTTGGGGTATTGGAGGAGGGCGGTGGCAAGGACGACGAGGAAGACCTCGAAGACGGGGTTGTTCTTGATAAGCTTGAATTGACGGAAGCTTTTGGACCAGAGGAAGTTGCATTTGCAGAATATTCCACCCCAGAGGCCTCCTGCGACACCCAGGAGTACGAAGACAAGGTAATGAATTGGAGAGTAGGATGTTCCGTAGTTGGTCTCATAGAGCGCCAATTTGCCTGTACCAGTGGGATTGAGCGCCTTCAGGATCATTGCAGCCCAGAGGGAACAGAAGAAAGCACGCCAAAGGACCTTTCGTGGGAAATAGGTGCTGATCTCCTACACAATGATGAGTACAAGGAAGACAACGACCCGGCGGACTTACCTCGTAGCTAAACAAGACGCCTCCTATTGGTGCCCCAAAAGCAACTGAAAGACCTGACGAGCAGCCAGCGCTAAGTAGTTCGCGCATTTTCCTCCCATTATATCGGTATTTGGGGAACAATTTCCCTACCAAGTAGGCCACGCATGTAGAGATATGCACGAATGGTCCCTCTTTTCCCAAACACATGCCTGAAGCGACAGCAAAGACAGCACCCACAGCTTTGACGAAGAGGACCTTAAAGTCTAGGAAATGTGGAATCACGAATCCAGATAGTATGGTCTTGATTTCCGGTATACCGGACCCAGCAGCCATATACATGGATTTTCCAACCACAACCGGCTCGTTCCCATTCATTGGCTTCTGATCATGCTTATCACCATGTCCTGGCGCTGCAGCAGGTAAAGTGGACTTAGTCCACATAGTGAGCGAAGAGCTGACCACCCCATACAGCAGGGCAAAGCCAACAAAAGCAGCAAATGCCCTAGACCAATTGTCCGTCCACATATGCCATTCTTGACAACCTTCTCCCAAGTTCTCTCGCTGGGTCCCCAATGGGTGACGATTTGTGCAGCATATTTCGCGGTTCCAGAAGGGGTTCGGTTTGCAGTATCCCAGCTTCCAATCGCTCACTGTAGCCTCGGCGATATCAACAAGGAAGGCTACACAAGCTGTAAGGATGCCGATGAGGGCGGCAGCGATCCAGCCTGAGCAGTCGTCGAGATTGGAGAGGATGGCATATCGGATACCTTGCTTAGAATGAACAGATCGGTAGCGGTAGGAATCTTTGACCTGTACAACGTCAATTAATTGCCTGCAGGAGCACTCATTAATTTACCAGATCATGGAGCCAATCTATAGTGGTGTAATCATTATATGGCAAGCGCTCCCCCACAACCGAATCATGAAGAGCTTGCTCATCCTTGCTCACATGTGACCCTATCAGAGATTGAGCTTCCTCTTCCTGCTGGAGGGTATTCAATCGGCCGTCATGGGCAATATGGCCGAGTAGCTTGGTCCGCTCGGTAGCCTGTTCTTCGTCTTGGGGCATGCCTGGGCAGCAGCTCTCACTCTGTTGAAGGGTGAAGTAGAGCAGACGCGCATGGCAAGCTCTGAGATATCGATTTCAGTATGGCAAACACCAATTGGCGGATTTCCATCCACAGGGGACGCGACCCTCATGTTATCAGCAGCTCCTCGGGCGAGCATTGGCTGCAACGAGTGGTCGAAGATAAGAGTGCAGGCCTTGCCAATTGCGCCGATAAGGATGGGTCTTGGCCAAGGCCATCAAACATGTGCTTATCCACATCGGGTCATATTAGGGCTTGGGACAAATCCAGGGTCCCATCATGACAGTTCCAGGGCGGGTAGTTCTAACGTATGGAAAGCTATCTGCACCTCATCGCGTCTACCAAATTGAACATAATCATCAATACAGAATGATTCATAAATTCACGCTTTCCGGGTATGGTGCTCGCTGCTACTCTCTTCGACCTATAATACATCAAAGCTTTGAAATCTTCCACCACTTGTAATTGTTTCATAATCCATTATCGAGAAAACCGACCTAAGACCACAGCCAAAGTCACAGCCCCTTCTCCTTATGTACTTTCTTGCGCGGTCATGCGTCAAATGTGGTGCGGACGTTGATCGTACCCATCTCGAGTTCGTTCTCGGGAATAGATTGATGTCTGCCTCCTTCGATGATTGTTTCTACCCCTGGGCCTTGCTTCACAATATTCTCCGACGAAGACGACAGCTGCACGCCTTTGGAGTGTTTCCGTGCTCGATAAGAACTATTGTTGCTGCCAGGGAAGAATTTCGAGCGGAAGCTGGTAACGATGGACTCCATGGTGCGCGACTTAGTGATCAATGGGCTGTATATGGGAAGGTTGGCACAGATTGTGGAGGCGCAGGCTTCGATGCCAGACCATAGGATGATATTTACTTCAGCATCTAGCAAACGTGAGCTTTGAACTGACCGAAAAGACTACAGGATGAGCATACTATTGGTGTCAGGACCATAATTGAGCGCAGGGTTGAGCTTGAGATAATCCGCAGTGTACACGAGTCGAGCAATTGATGCGACAACGCAACTAAATCAGAGTCTCAGCACTTATCGGTATGAGTTTTGCAAGATGGAGAGCTTACAAAATTCCAAGCCCAAAAATGGCATAGACGCCGATCTTTTTGTTGAAATTCATTTGGAGCTTATTGATGAAAAAAGCAGGTAGGCACAAGATCGTGATGTCGATGACGATGTCTGTGACGCTACAGACGACATACATGACTGGGTAGTCTGTCGAAGCCGCGCAAACTATCCAGTTGCACCAGAGCGGCCAGTCTTGGAAGAAAGTTGCGAAGAGGAATGAGATGAGCCAGGCCACAACAACGCCCGACATGATCTTGATGACAAGCGGGAAACGTCCCACTGAGAATATTCGTCCATAGAAAAAGAGCACGGAGAGTTTCACGAAGGCGACCGCTATGATATACCAAAATTGTAGAACGAAGAGAATCTACTGTAAGTCAATAACTCGCTCCTTAGCTAAACGTTCTCTGCACAGACCTTGAAAAAGTTGGTCGCTTTGCTCGCACTCAGAGCCTCGAATTGTACGCCGAAGCCGCCTACTGGGACGCCGACTATATTGGTTACCGCGAGTGCTATTGAAAAGAACTGAACAGCTCTGTCAAATTCATTCAAGCTTCCCGACAACGGGCCTTACCAGTGCTACAAGAATGAGATAGTCATCGACTTGTAGCGGAGCAGACTTATGTAAGCGCACATGTATACGTAGGGCGACAGCTCCCATAGCTAGGCCCATCAAAATGGACTGCGAAGCTATCATCGCCTGAGATGCTGAGGTCAACATAATGCCTATGATTTTGCGGTAATTGCTCGAGTAGGCATCACAGAATAAAACCAATCAATTTTGTAAGGGAAGATGCAGTACAAAAGCCGAAGTGGTGCTCCTCAGAATTCGGACCGTTCCTGCATTCTTCCATATTGCCCAATGGTGTTTGACCGTCAGGGTGCGCTGCTAATGATGAGCTGCAGAACGGGAACCTTTGAACTCGTGTAGTGCGATTAATTTATCATCATCGTGCAGGATCAAACGGTATTGGCCGGGACCTGCATCAGCCTATCGTATTCTTTATTGGTGGGCATGTACGCAACAAGTAGCGGACAAGCCGATGTCTTCGACCGAAAGTCGATCATTTTACCAACGCACGATTCAGATCTAGCTCCCAATTTTGATCGTTAACATCTATTTCGGCAGGCTTCGATCACGCAATGCCCAAGCCACTTTGATAACAAAGGGGGGGAGACGGACGGAACAGTGGCCGAGGAGCTCTTGTTGAGCCGGTTAGGCCTGAAATTTTACCTCGGCGGGATGCGATCCAGTAGTGGTGGCGGATAGGCGGCTGGGGCTACTGCCAAGCCACACCTTTCGGTTTGTGCGTGAAGCCAGCCGCTCTCTGCATAGGCCACTAGATGACCATAATTTGATGGTCATTTTCTAGAACACACCTTCCTCCTTTAGCGATTTCATCTCGTGGAGGGTGACAGGCTCTTAGACCGGAAATCACGCTTTTAGAAGCTAGTGTCTCCGAGATCGTGCCCCCAAAATAAAAAGCTATCTGCCATTGTGGGCTTAGAGAGATATCGTGGTATGTTCTAGCAGTGCATAAGTCGAAGTGGCTGAAGATCCCTGGTGAGATTTAGATCACGGAGCTGAGATTTGTGCACTATGTAGAATGAGAAGGTTATTGTTGATAAGACGGTGAGAACAAGGGCTGAATTATCCAGCGAGGATGACGTGAGCTATAACACGGAGACAGAGATCAAAGACAATTGTTCTGCCTCACTGGATGGCGAGATGAACTGAGAGGTTAAGTGCTAATCCGAAAGATAAGCTGAATGTGATTATGGCGCTGGGTTTTGGCGGTCAATAGATGCGAGGTCCGGTAAGCTGGGAATGAGAATGGAGCAGTTTAAATCGGACTTCTCTTCTGACAACGGGCCCTAAGAAACCCGGCTGCACCTACCATGACCTTGAGACTCTCAATGGGTAGCTGCATGCCCTTTCTGTTACGACAACAATTCCTTTTTGGAACCATAGTTCTCGTACACCTCTTGATCCTGCTTTTTGCATTTATAAGGGCACACTTGTTCTCAGTGAGTATAAAATAGACGGTTAGTCGAGCGATCGAGTGGCTGTTGACCATAGCCAAGCTTTCAGCATGAAATTAGGAGGTTGTCATTGTAAGTCGTGCAAATATGAAGGCTCCTCACCTTGCGACGGACTTTTCATCTGTACTGCAAGGAGTGTACGCAGGAGCATTAGTCTGTAAGTTGCGCATATTTAGAATGATAGCCTACGTCAAATGAATTGAATGAAGAGACCATAAGAATAGCCATATTCCACGCTTTTGCATTTACCCCGAGGAATTTGAGTAGAGAAGATGCTTCGAAGCAGATAGATTCCGTGCATCTTGTTTTCCCCAGCATCGAGAGAACCTTCTGGTCAGACCGTACTAGGACGCGATACTGCGTCGTGTGGGGTTGGAATAAGAGGTTGGGATCGAAATTGAATTCCAGGCGACGCCAAGCAATGACTACCGCACTCGGGAAAAATTGCCGCCGCTTGTTGTGCAGAGATCTTGAACCTACCGGGAAGATTTAATTGTCGTAGCTGTGTTAATATTGGAAGACCTTGCTAGCTTTCAGAGCCCGGGAAGCTCTGAGCATAGGAATGCCATCCGAGAACAAGGAGTCGTCCGGAGAAAATTCACAGGCATCTCAGCTTCCGCAGTTCAACGCAGATACCTTGGAACGCTTGACCGAAAAAATTGCGAGCAAAATCAAGAAGCCCAACAATAGCACCGTTTCAAAAGCTGGAAAGGCGGAGCTGAAGAAGAACAGGCCAGAACATGTTGGGAGTAAGCAGGAGCTTTCAAACAAAGCGAAAGCGCCTAGACCGATCTTTGCAGTGCAAAGCAATGGCACAACACCAGCAACTAAAGTGATAGAGACGGCCTCTAGGCCGAAGCCTGGCCAGGGAAAGAAGAGGTTGCGAGATGGAAGAGTCAAGACGACGAGCTCTGCTGGGAAAGGAAACGATGTTAACAATATTAAGCTTGGGCCCAGGCCGGAGAAGACTCTGTTACCGGAGAAAAGCAATATCGAAGATGACATTGAGGCTCTTGGAGGCACCAAAGATGACTTGGACTTAATCGCTGATGTGCCGTCTGATTCGGAGATAGAGGGCGATACTACGGGCTTTGATGGAGCTTCGGGTGGTTCTCTAACGACAGAGCTACAAAAGTTGGTCCGTCAGCTTGGTGTAGACAAGGTAGCTCAGAAGGAGATTTTGAAGCCTTCAAGTTCGGAAGGAGGGGACAATATACAGAGTAAAGAGATGCAAGGTCGCAATGGCAAGGTACAAGGACTACAAGAAGCAAACAGCATCAATGTGGACGTGCAAGCTTCAAAGCCTTCTAGGAAAAGACTAATGTCACTTGCCTTCGCACCACAATCGTGTTGGCATGCCGTTTCAATGCCTGCATTGCCTTCAACGCCACAGGAAGTCACTGCTCTACCCCATGATCTCGCAGATCGCATCCACGAGTATGCAAAGTCATTGCTTGCGGATGACAACAAGCAGTATGCGGCCCACACTGCATCTGCTTCATCCGCCCATCAGTTCTACTCTACTATCATGTCAACAGGTACACTTTCAGACAAAATCTCTGCTCTAACGCTCTCTATTCAAGAGTCTCCAGTCCACAACATGAAAGCACTAGAGAGCTTAGTCGGGTTGGCACGTAAACGCAGCAGAGGTCAGGCTGTAGAAGTATTAGGAGCTTTGAAGGATCTGTTCGGTCCTGGCAATTTGCTTCCATCAGATAGGAAACTGAGGACCTTTGCAACCCAACCAGCCTTATCTGCAGTCTTTGACCCTACAGACTTCCACTGGACATCAAGAGACCCTCTACCAAAGCAGCTTAATGAATCGCACCTAGTATTATGGGCATACGAACATTGGTTGAAGAGTACATTCTTTGAAGTCATCAAGATCATTGAAACCTGGTGCAATGATGAAGTGATCTTCGCCAGAGGCAAGGCTGTTGATTATGTTTGTCAATTACTGAAGGAGAAGCCAGAACAGGAAGCGAATCTGCTTCGACTGCTTGTGAACAAACTTGGCGACTCAGATAAGAAGATTGCTTCCAAAGCGTCTTTCAATATCTTGCAGCTCGAAACCACGCACCCTCTGATGAAACCTATTATTATCTCGGCCATTGAGTCAGAATTAATATTCCGGCCTGGCCAAAGTTTACATGCGAGATATTACGCAACCATCTCCCTAAATCAGACAGTCCTGAGCGCGAAGGAAGAAAGTGTTGCGAGAAAGCTCTTGGACATTTACTTCAGCCTCTTCATCAAGCTTCTCGAGAAATCTGACCCAGCAAAGGTCGCTGCTACAGGCGTCAATAGCATCACAATCAACAAGAAAGGCGAAGTCCAAGGTGGTGGTGGACCTGCCGGAAAAAAAGCTCAAAAAAAGCTGGCCGAGAAGGAGAAAGCCACGACCGTTGATGAGGACCTGAAAGAGAAGATGCTTTCAGCAGTACTCACTGGAGTCAATCGCGCAATACCTTTCACAAATACTAACGACGAGTCTTTCGAGAAGCACTTAGATACCCTCTTTAAAGTGACCCATTCATCCAACTTCAATACCAGCATTCAAGCCTTGATGCTGATACAACAGCTCAATGGATCACACCAGGGTTCAGTTGATCGTTTCTACCGAACGCTCTACGAATCGCTACTAGATCCTAGATTATTGACGTCTTCAAAGCAAGCTCTGTATCTTAATCTCCTTTTCAGGGCACTGAAGTCAGATCTCAATGTAAAGCGCGTCCAAGCATTCGCGAAGCGGTTACTTCAAGTAGCAGCAATGCACCAACCCTCTTTCACATGTGGGACCCTCTACCTACTCCGAGAATTGGAAGGCGTCTTTCCCGCCCTCTCAATCTTCATTGATCAACACACTGAAGCCAGCGACGAAGAAGACGAAGATTTCCGTGACGTTCCAGAAACCCAAGACCTACCAAGCTCTAACCCACTACCATCTACGCGCCACAAAAAGACTGCCTATGACGGCCGCAAACGCGATCCCTGTCACGCCAACGCCTCCGAATCATCCCTTTGGGAGCTTACCCCCTTCTTAACGCACTATCACCCCTCCGTCTCGCTCTTTGCTACTCGCCTTCTTACCCATGGCCCCATGCCACCAAAACCCGATCTTTCTCTCAATACCCTCATTCACTTCCTCGACCGTTTCGTCTACCGTAATCCCAAATCCACATCGACCGCCAAAGGTGCAAGTGTTATGCAAGGAGGTGATCCAAGCGCCTTGCTGGTGAGCAAATACAGCGAGAAAGAGAAGAGAAGAGCGCCTGTTAATTCTGAGGCCTTCTGGAAGATGGAGAGCGAGAAGGTTAGCGCTAATGAGGTCTTCTTCCATAAGTATTTCAGTGCCTTGGGCAGGGGCAAGGAGAAAACGCGGAAGAAGAAGGAGGAGAGAAGAAAGGGAGAAGAGGCGAGTGAGAGCGAAGGCGATGAGGAAGAGGTTTGGAAGGCGTTGGTGGACAGTAGGCCTGAGGTGGAAGGCGGCGGCAGCGATGGGGGTATATTCTCTGATGATGACGATGATATGGATGGTTTGGAGGATGATGATGATGATGAGGATCTTAGCGAAGTAAGTGAAGGCCTTACCGACCAGGACGAGGAGGAAGATGTTGGCGGTAGACCTCTTCTCTTGGGTGATGAGGATGAGGATGGCCTTTTCGATAGCGAGGCCGAAGTACCGAGTGAGCTTGAAGAAGCAGCTCTCTTCGGAAAAGAGCTACAGTCCAACGAAAGGAAATCGCCAGAAAGGGAGGATCCTGAGAAAGGAGAGAAACGCAGTAAGAAGAGACGAAGGCTAAAGAATTTGCCTACTTTTGCTTCTGCAGATGACTATGCTAAGATGCTGGGGGATGAGGACGAGGGAGGTTATGATTGAGCGATGCACATTTCCCAATATTCATAGCAACAAGAACACTTATCCTAGTCAAGCTTCTATTGTGGATGTAGGTGGTCTCTTCAAGAGTACTTACTATACATGGCAAATAGCCGAGTATAAATTCGATATCGACGCAGTACATCTACGCTGCCTTAAGATGAAAGCTGGGAAAAGGGGGAAACATGGCAATGTAGTTCTTGGTGCCTGGTTCCTGGCATGTTGGGTAGTAATTGTCCCTTTTCATGCAGATCCGGGGATAATTAAGGTTTTGATCCGCCGCGCCTGCAGTGGACCCTTGGCAGTTTTCGCTGCTGGTATGCTATTTGTACATTAACTTATTAGCCACCCAACATAGTCTTCCTCTGCTTCTCAACGTCTATAATCATTTTGGCATCAAGATTGATCTTTCCGTGCATCGCTTTTGCCTGCTTCAGCCCTTCGCTTTACGTCGACTAAGTCAGTACTAGATACCTAAGGATACCTGTCTCCCAGCGGGAAGATAGGTGAATACCATCGCCGTATATACACCTCCGCCACAGGGATTGAAGGCTTCCAAAATACAGTAGTAGCTTTGAGATACCATTGAGATATCAGGGACCTCCAGTGCGTAGCGGGCGGCATCGAGATAATGCCTTCCACACGGCGGGTCAAGGTTCTCGCTATAGCTCTGGCCATTGCCGTCTGCACTATACTCTACCTTTCTGTATGCATGATCGCCTTGATTTAGACCTTCCTGAGTCGTTTAGGATTCTTCGATATTTATACTGACAGCTCCAGAGCGACTCCTCGTCCCAAGACTTCTACTCCCGCACTGTCGCCGCGCTAGACAGGAAAGATACCTCAGACGAGGAAGTAGCACACAAGCTGCAAGCAGTCAAAGACGCAGCAAATCGTCAAGAACGAGATGGCCGGGGGTCTCCTCAAAAGCCGATTATTGCCGTAGCCGATGACAAAAAGCCCGTGGATGTACCAATACCCTCAGAAATAGGCAGCACCGATAGAGGAGGGACAGGCACGATGGATGGTGGGGACAGAAGCGTAGCCGGGAGGAAGATTCTGAAGGGTGGAGAGACCAAAGATGTGCATTCTGGGAAAGAGGCGCCAAAATACCCGGATACAAGCAAGGAGAGAGAGGATGGAGACGAAAAGGAGGAGAAGGCTGAGAGCGAGGAAGATCATGCGATTGAGACAGAGTTGAATACGATATTAAAGAAAAGCCCCAGTATGCTATCTTTCGCATGTTTCTCACAGCTAGATTGCAGGCTAGCTAACAAATCGCCTACGTACAGTCATAATATTCAGCAAATCCTACTGCCCTTACTCTGCGAAAGCGAAACGGATACTTTTGGAGAAATATACTATTGTCCCCGCGCCCTATGTGGTGGAATTAGATGGCCACCCGCTCGGCCAGGGGTTACAGAGCGCACTGGAGAAAAGCACAGGGAGGCGAACTGTCCCAAATATCCTTGTCGTTGGTCGCAGTATCGGTGGTGGAGATGACATCGAGGCTTTGGATGAAAGTGGTAGTCTAATAGAGAAAATTAAAGATATGGCACAAAAGAGGATCGTCGAGGCGAAGCTCTCCGAAGAGAAATAGGATTGCAGGCTTGGGTTTTGGCGTAGGAGAGCATGGCGGATTAGGCATTTTGATTACAGCGCTTGGGAAGGGCAACCTATGGTCTGGACCGTGCGACGATCTTCGTTCTGAATCATTGGAGTTGGTGTATAAATGCATTGGGTATGCGTTCGGTTTGGTATGGGATACCCAGTATTGTTTGAGGGCGTGAATTGGGAAGGCAAGCTGTAATTGATACAAAGTTTTTCCTCTTTCAATCATCTCAATCATTGCTTGATCATTTGGGATGCATGCAGAGCAAGGTTTTCTAAAGGCGCGCCTGAAGACATGGAAGAAATGCTCCGTAGAAGGAATAAAGCTTTTCAGGCAACAGGAAAGTCAGAGAATCACCTTCAATTAAATAGGAATTCTACGTAGGATAGTGATTGCCCACTCACAAGTGCATGATCTCAGAAATAATGTACTCGAAATCCTACAAGATGACTTGAGTTGCGGCATGGGATTTCATTTTGGGAGGGCGATACTGACTAGCGTCTTGGCATTCAAGCGAGATCGCCCACACTCCAACCGCGAAATTTGGTCTGGCTCAAGATCATGAACAGGACTCTGTGACACTCCTCCACCAGCAGCAAAGATGAGGTACATACACTCCGAAGAGACGCTGGAGATTCCCGACAATGGTGAGTTAGCTTTTTGTGGCCTTCAGCAGAAAATTGCAGCTCCTGGGTGGTGAACTTCGCACGAGCACTTGGAGAGGGCTAGGACGCCCATACAGCCCTGGCCATGACAGGGTAACATATTACTGACGAATGTATAGTCAAGGTGTTCATCAAATCAAGGATAGTCACGGTGGAGGGACCTCGAGGTATGCGTAGCCTGCCAAATGAGAAACTGCAAGGACACCAGCATCTGATTTGTTACCAGGCAAGCTGGTCAAGGACATGTCACATCTCTCAGTCTCCTTCTCGCAGCCCCGGAGATCCGTCATCACTATCGAACTCCACCATGGCGCCCGCAAGAACGTCGCCACCCTCCGCACAGTCAAGACCCTCATCAACAACTTAATCGTAGGTGTTACAAAGGGGTTCAAATACAAGATGCGCTACGTCTACGCCCATTTTCCCATCAACGTCAATATCGAGAAGAACAAGGAGACCGATCTATATGAGGTGGAGATCCGGTATGTTCTATGCCAACGATAAATACAGAGGTATTGGATTTTTGGACAGTGGTGGACTGATTGTTGGGTGTACAGAAACTTCATCGGCGAGAAGATCGTCCGAAGAGTCACTTTGCTACCGGGTGTAGATGTAGAGCCATCGAAAAACGTGAAAGATGAGCTCCAGCTCACGGGAAACTCCTTGGAAAATGTCTCACAGAGCGCGGCGGATATTCAACAGATATGCAGGGTCAGGAATAAGGATATTCGAAAGGTAGGCCCTGCTGATGATTGACACCTTGTTCTGGTATATCTGACATTGTTCACGTGATAGTTCTTGGACGGCTTGTACGTGTCAGAGCGGGGGAATATCGAAGATGCATAGGACAGGGGGGGTGAGAGATGAAAATGGCGTGCTGGTATTGCTTGGTAGCATAGCATATGCGAGAGCTTTCCAAATCAAATTACGAGCTTGCTCTACATATCCACATATTTGCACTCAACCCTCGCTTACTAATCCTGTGGTGAAACACGACTATCAAGCCTGGCCAACGACTTTCCCGGGCTGACGTTTCGATTTGAGGGCTCTGCACCGTTTGCGGCGTCTCTGATATTCCCAAATCTCTGCTGCAATGGCACAACTCGATGTATGACTTCGTATCTGTAGACTGACCAAGTCTCGTTGATCTGCACCACCCAACATAATATTCAAGACATGTTCAGTAAGAAAGAAGCATGATGCTCAATCCATGCATGGCCCGCCTCAGAGTCAACGAGGACTCCACTCCAGAGCCATTTGAACAATGCCCATTTGGTATGATTATTCCCACTCAGCGAGCCTCATCGATCCCGTATCTATTGTCTAGGGAAGCTGCATAATTCAGAGATGAATAGAGATGTGCTCGATTTATAATGCCATAATCAAACATTTCCGATAGGAAATTTTCTTGTCATAAAGCTATTGTTTGGAGGCTTCTCGATGATCTGTATGGGCACTTAATCATATCAAGCTCGATCCTCGCTGGTAGCGGTTTCGTTGATTCATTTTGATCTATTAAGAGGGTCTTCGGTATATTTATTGTAGGGCTGAGAGAACATATATCACTCTGGCCCTATGTTCTTAGGGTAAGGGCATGCTAACGGAACTGACTCATATGCGCGCCTCAAAACCCCCCCGCACTTATCGCACTTCCGCTAATGACTAGCAATAAGGTAATTCTAGGGGTTGTAGACTGCTGCACATCCAACGGCGATGAATCTCCCGAGTCTACCTACTTGAAGTAGTGTGGCGTGGGGAGCTATTCGGGCGGGAATTTTCATCGCCGCACCTAATCTACATTCAACCAACTCTTCCACACAACTTCGACAACAACAGAGCGTGAACTAACAAGTGTAGCTTATCTCTTCGGCCGATTATGCTGCCACACCTGTTCCCCTCACCGACGTCACTGCTCGAGACCAACACCACTGGTTCACCCTAGCCGGCCAACAGATCTTAGATACTGATCCTTCTCCACCCCTGGTTGCATTTTTTTCAGCCGTAATCTCCGGGCTAAGATGGTAGTGTGACGCCTGTAATGCCACTTTAGCATTATGGACGTCACTTTGCATCCTATAGAACTACTTGTAAGCTTTCGGGCTATTTGTCCCAACCTTACCCTAACATCACACGACATGCCACCGTCTGTCTCTTCGTTTGCGGCGTGGTGACTTAGTTCTTATACTCCCAAACATGCGCATTAATTATTCGTGTACAGATACCCTCGACGAATATAGAAATGCATGATATGGCAAACAACAATTTCAGAGACCACCCTAAAACCGATATCCCCGCAGAAGAACCTATCACCCTTACTGATAGTCGTCGCCACGATGGAGACGATCCAGAAATGGAAGGACTTACATTATACGAGAAAAAAGCCTTGCTCGTGAACAGAGAATTGGATTCCCATGGCATGGGCAAGTATCAATGGTACATCTTTTTCCTCTGCGGATTCGGCTATTTTATAGATCTCCTGTATGCGCAGGCTTTCGGTTTAGTGGAGCCGGCTATTCAGCAAGAATTTGGTTTCAGTGGTATGTTGAACTTATGACTCGTCATCTTCTTGGGATGTGCTTGAGTTGGCTTTGCTCACTTTTGAGATAGATAAGGCTTCGGGGAACATCTTCTCTTCTTTTTCTGCCGGACTTACTGCTGGGGTATGAGCAAATAGGAATGGCGCTACTCACGATGCTAAACTAACGATATGAAATGCAGGCATTCGTATGGGGCATATTGGTAGACATCATAGGCATGTAGGCATGGATTTGGCTTGCTTAATGTCTGTGCACGCTATGAGTGCTAAGCTAACGAGGGTTACCAGGTCGCCAATACGCTTTCAATTTGACGGTTTTGATCTCGGCCGTCTTCGGGCTCTGTCTTGCGGCCCCGAATAATTATGACGGAGTCCTTGTTCTCACAGCCTTTGTTGGGTTTGGAGTTGGAGGGAACATCCCAATCGACACGACGATATGTCTCGAATTCCTACCACAGGTATATATTGCAACGAATTTTGTCACAGATATAGGAGCCATCATCTAACTTCCCATAGAATCGTCGCTTCCTGCTAGCTTTGCTTTCTATCTTCCAACCGCTAGGCGTCGTGGTAGCTTCTGGAATAGCCTACGGTTTCATCCCCTTTCACTCATGTGGAGACGATGCGAATGGAAACCCCCTTCCGGCATGTAGCCGTGTGGCTTCCGGGGCGCCTTGTTGCACCAAAGCTTCGAATATGGGATGGAGATACACTCTTCTTTGCATTGGTGCGATTTGTATAGTCATCTTCTTCCTGCGTTTCGTCGTTTTCAGATTTCAAGAGTCGCCTAAATTTCTGCTCTATAGAGGGCGAGATAGTAAGGCGGTCGAGGTGCTGCACAAGATCGCCAAGTTCAACGGAAAGGAGAGCACTGTCACTTTGGAAGTGTTCGAGGCTATGAATGACGAAGCTACGTCCACGGCTTCAGGAGATTCGGACAGACCTATGCTTGGGGCGAGCACGAAAAGACTGAAGGAAAGCTGGAGCCTAAACGTCGAGCTACAGCGATATAAGATACTCTTCTCGAGCTTCACTATGGCTCGTCTAACCCTCTTAGTCTGGATAACATACGTTCGTTCCCACCCGCCCTATTCACCCTTCACCCCAACGCTCACTAACCCCCTTTTCCTGCCTCGTAGGCCTTCGACTACTGGGGCTTCAGCATAGCCGGCTCCTTCCTCCCCAAAATTCTCCTCGACAAGAACGCCGCCATCGACGTCTCCGTCGCCACCACCTATCGCAACTTCGTCATCATCTACATCTGCGGCATCCCCGGCGTCCTCCTCGGCACCCTCATGTACGGCGTCCCCCGCGTCGGCCGCAAATGGGCCATGGTCGGCTCCTCAGCCCTCATGGGCCTCTCCCTCTTCCTCTTCGCGACTGTAAACACCGAAGCCTCCAATATCGGACTCAACGCCATGGAATATTTCTTCCAGAGTATGTTCAACGCAGTACTCTATGGCTGGACGCCGGAAGCGTTTCCGACGCCAATTAGGGGTACGGCGGCCGGGGTGGCGAGTTTTTGGGGGAGGTTGTTTAGTATTGTGAGTCCGTTGATTGCGGCGGATTTGTTGACGAAGAGTTTGAACGGGCCGTTGTATTTGGCTGGGGCTGGGGTGTTTGTTTGCACGATTGCTATTCTGTTGATGCCGTCGAAGAGTATGGGGGCGCAGAGTTATTGATGATAGGGAGGCTTGGATAGCTTTGCTTCGTTAACTTTGTATTCAGTGAGAGGGGAATGGTTTTGATTAAGTTGAGCTATCTTCAATGTGATCATATTTATTAGTGTGATCTGATATACGGACATAAGAGAGCTATCTTCAGACGCAATTCGAGTAACACTATTTGAGATGTTGTTCGACATGACATGGGACTCGTCGCTTTACTTCATTAATTTTGTTTTTATTGAGAGGGAAATAGCTTATAAGTAAGCTGAACGATTTTCAGTGTCCTTATTTATTAGTTGATATCCGACATTGAGATACAAGAAGACTATTTTCAACCGGCATCTGGAAAACAGAATACGGGATATCGCCCTCACATCCTTCCAAACCCCTCGCCAGAATTCCTTTCTTCATTCCTCTTATTTCATAGAAGTCAAAGTACGTACCTTTCGCTCTCCCTCTATTTCTTCATCGCTCGAAATACTTTGATGTATTTTAACGAAACAGACCTTGGTTTTCTAAATCGGCGAGTCTCCCAAGGAAGTGTTTATATGCTGGGATTCTATCTTGCCCAAAGCGATCCAAGATCTTGGCCGTAAGATTGATTAACCTCCGAAACTCGCGAACAGAGGTGGAAAATGTGGGCGGGTAAATCGATTGGGTTGAAAGGTGTGGAAAGGGTGGAGGGTGGGGAGGTGGGGAGGAAGAAGGGGGAAGATGTGGAGGTGCGTTCAGTCGGGGTTAGTTAGAGTGTGAGAAGGAGAGTGATTATCACTTTTATCATTTTGTGTTCGTTGGGGTGTGTGTATGTGCGGGTGCTGGGATGTGTGCCAGGGTAAGAGAGAGAGAGTGTGTGTGTGTGTATGTGTGTGTGCGCGCTTTGGGTTTGTATGGGTTGTTAAAGCGGGATGGGATAGACAGGGAGGGGGGTTGAACGACTTGTTTCACAGAGTTAGATCAGTAGTACTTTCTTTATTTTGATGTAAAGAATGGGGCGAGATGGGAGGGGAGGGGAAGCGGGGGAGGTGGTGGTGTCTTCGGTGGAAGGGTTACGATGAGGTTGGTTGTGTTTGGTGGACGAGAGTTGAAGGGTAGCTTGTTTGTGTTGATGACGAGGATGAGGTGATAGGTTGGTCTGTTGGATAAGGTTGGATATGGGGAGGGGAGGGGAGGGGGAGGATTAGGGAAAAAGGGTGGGAAGAGTTTCGCATTCGTGTTGTTATCACACTAGCGGTGTCATCAAGCAGCATCATCAACACATATCATTTGAAGGAAAAAAATCTTGATTAAATTATCGAAGTCTATGTTCCATCAAATGGGGGTACTCGTTAACATTATGTGATGACAACCCGTCGACAGCTTGTAGGGTCTTAAAGAGAGTGTGTATGTGTGTGACCGCCGTTGATGCATGCCCAAATCCCAGAATGTATGTAGTCCGACAAAGTAGAGATAACCGAAAGATAAATTAGTGCTTGTTGATTGTTGAAATCAACACCTGCCCGATATTAGGGTGTGGATTTGTAAAAGAAGATGTAACCGAAATTGTTGGGGAGAGCCTGGCATGATTGTAGGATTGAACCGAAGGAAGTTGCAACCTCCGTTCATGCCGGCCTATCAACGCATTGTGAAATTATAGCTACTCCAATAGGGTAGTTCGGGGACCTTTGTTATGGAAATCTTTGAATTTGCGAAGCTATGTTCATATTCATTAGTAAGCGATAGGCGTGAAAGGAGGCTGCATGAAACATACCCTGTGCCATTGAGCTTTGTAATGCCATGATCAACTTTACCTTCATCCACGCTCTCAACGCACACAAAGACTGTACCGAATTCGCCTTTAGGAGGGCCGTGAGGCGGATCTCGGTCAACCCATTGGTCCTTATCCCGGCAATGGTCCTTCCCTGGAAACCCTTGTAGTGACTGGGGTGCGACAACGGCATTATTTCGCGGTCCTGTACCTTTACGCCAAGCCTGGCGATATATACTTGTCAGTTTTGTCAGTGTATGTGACGTTCTATAAGGAACGTACATGAACAGTAGCTTTATCACCGGTCAAGTTTTTCCACATCTTCTCGATTTCGTCCATCATGACGTCGTCGTCATCCATGGAGAACGACCTACAAACAATTATTATCTTGAGATAAGAAATATGGGATTAGGTGTGAGACTTGCTCGATCTTAAGATAAAATATCTCGACCATCTTGTCAGCTATCTTGTAGGATCAAGTTTGCTGTCCGATGTGTCTGTTTGATTCCTGCTTGTTGATCAGAGCACGGATGAGGAATAAGATGATGATGAAGAAGAGGGAGAAGAAACTCAAGAAGAGGTTTCAGTTTGATGGAAGTTGTGTTGGGGAAAGAGAGTTGTCTGTCAAGTGCTGGGGACTGTTCTCAATTTGTGGAGGGTGGGACCTTTTAAGGCTGTAGAAAGGATGCCTGGTGACCAATGTAGGTGGTAACACCCAAGCAAGACTAGGTTTCGAACAGAGTAACATGAAACTCGGAATCTGAAAGGACTAGGTGGCGTACATTCTAACAATAAACCCGGAATTTGGAAGAATTGGAAGTACTACCTCCCTCGTATCTGGCTGCACAAGCTGCACCGGATCAGCTGCATCAATCGGAGCTTCCCCTCCCTAATTGTTCAATGACTCCTATGATATGCACGACTCGCACTCTAAGCGCGGGCATTTTCGTCAACGGATACACAAAGTGTAGCTGGTAGTTCTTCCCACCCTATCGTTTCTTCCCTCTGCCTTCTTATGTCCCACGAAATATGGGCATCTCTACTCCAAGCGCGGTCCCGTGAACGCAGATCTCGGAGCTGGAGGACGAAAGGGTGAAGCACAAGCCGTGCATGGAGAGCGGAGGTGCATAGACAGCGAAAGAAGGCTTGCTTCCTACTCCGATACCTCCCCGGAAAAGGTCTCTTGAGGTTTGTGCATGATAAGGCGGACATTAGTACTCGACGGGCGTTCGAAAGGTTAGGTAGTAACCGGCGGGATGAACTCCTGTTCAACAACATGTGGGGTCTAGAAAGATTACTAGACCTCGAACACATCAGACTGTAAGGCTTATGCATTTCATAAGACTTGATCCAGTTTCTTGTTAGTTGGCTGGCAAGTCCAGCAAGTAGGTTTTGCATTTCTATTGGAAACGACCTAGTTTATCAACAACTCGCCTTTTGGAGACGACAAGCGCGCATGCTAGTCCCCCTACAAGACCCTGCATCAGCTACTAGAGCTTCCTCCACCGAGTATCTTCACTTCGACAACAGAGCCATCAATACTAGTGATGTCCATTAGCAGAGAGACTGACGGCACATAGGAGAACTGGGAGACACCTACTAATCACCACTCAACTCTCGCATCGCCATATATGCACCTCCTCCATCGGGCATAGTGACAACAGCTATGCCAAAATTATGGGTAACAGGGTGTTCATCCTGCTCTCTGTCAGAGTGAAGTGATTTTTTCCGGCATCTCTATATACCATGGTGTGCTCGGAAGGAGGACGTCGATTGATCTTGAGGAATTGGCCATCTGCAGCTTTGGCGATTCTCTGTAGAATGGATGTCTAGTCAGTGCTGCAGGCAAGCGTCCTGATGGGGCATTGTACCACTAATGTTACCTCACCAAATTGCTCGAACAATACCCTGACTCCGGACTCAGCGAGTCTGTGAGAGATTGGACTGATGATCTGTCAGTAAATCGATGTGTTCAGGTTCCGATGCCACTTGCGAGATCCGGAGAACGTATGGCGTCATGGAATCGTATGCCGTTGTTGCTTGGTCATGGATGTGTCAAGGAGACTGGCGCTGTGACAATGAGGGAGAACATCTAGGTTGAAACAGGTGTTATTTTTGGATGCAGGCGGTGAGATTACATAGCTAGCTAGCTACGCACGCAACGGGGATGGGTCTTCTTCGGCTGTATAACCAAGAACCCTCGTGTTATCCATAATGTGGGAATAGTGGAGGATATCTCAACATCAATTTGTATTATTTTCAACTTCGTCCGCCAGGGTTCTAGGAACCCCAAATGGTCAGCTCTTCTGCAACAGCGTGACATCCGGCACACTGCTTGAAGCATAATTCGGCTGATTGCCTGGTATACCAATTTAAATAATCTTACCTTCATGCCTCGGCAAGACACTTCTTGTGTGATTTTGTTGTTAACTGGAGCTGTCAAGTATAGATTAGGAATTTTGTTGCCCAAAGGTTTCTGCTGGCTCGAAAGATTACGGTAGCCATTTACCAGATACATTTGTGGCCCCTTTATCTCTTTTGCTCCAGGGCCATAAGGCCTTCTCTTAACCACTCTCCTATGACAACGAGGGAAAAAGGAGGTACAGAGTGGCTCTTATGATTGCATTAGCTACGATCCACCTGTCTCCTGGCAAAAGCGTCGGAGGCAGAAAACCGGTCCGCATCTACGATCCTCTATTAGTAATTTACTGGATATTGTGGATCTGACCTATGAGGATTGTATGCATCATGTAGGGAAACAATAAAGCCGCTTCTACTGGATTTGGTCCCATAACAAGGACCCCTGCTTTACATCGCTCTTGAGTCCTTCTACTCGGGAAGGAGAGCCGGCTAGAATATGGTAGCCCGACAAACGATTGAATACGTTTTCGATGATAGGGGTCAAAATCTTGCAGGCCAGCAGTGCTACTTCCACATGATAACTCCGGGAGTTACAGCCGAGAATGATGATCAATTTGCCACTAGTCGGCTGATCTTCGGCGAGTGGGATCGCAATTGATGTTGAAGACTGACAAAATACTTCGATTCAAACATGCCTTCCTCAGTCCCGGGGTCGAATCACCAAAGACAGATAGCATGTCTGCAATTCTATCAGCAGATGATCTCAATGACTTTATATCCCCAGGGGTAGCATGCATTAAACCTGTTGAGACATTACCAAAACAGGCACCCGAAGAAATTAATGTACGTTGTCAGATCTTCTTTTACTATCATCGCTAATGTTCGTTGTTAGGCTTACGAAGTCACCACAGAAGACAAAATACATAAGGAGAATGCTCCACCGGCCCAGATATCCCTGACAGACTGCCTTGCCTGCTCTGGATGCGTCACATCTGCAGAAGCAGTCTTGGTTTCCTTGCAATCACACTCCGAAGTCCTCAACGCCTTGGACTCTCAACTTTCGTTTGACCCTGTAAATCTACAAGAGAATGATGGATCCTATCAAGCAGATAGGAAAGTTTTCGTCGCTAGTGTCAGCCCCCAGGTACGAGCGAGCTTGGCAGCCACGTACGGCGTGTCTGAGGTCGAGGCAGGATGTATGCTTGACCAGTTGCTGGGTGGGCCACAAGGCCTGAAATCAGGGGGCAGATATGGTAATGGGTTCACATGGATCGTTGATACCAATGCCATGAGGGAAGCAAGTCTGGTCCTCGGAGCAGATGAAGTAACCGAGTCATTGTTGACACTTGACACCCAAGGATGCTCCTCGACTACATCCTCCAAGAGACCAATACTAAGCTCGGCATGTCCAGGCTGGATCTGCTATGCCGAGAAAGCACATCCCCACGTCCTTCCTCATCTCTCCCGGCTTAAGTCACCGCAAGCATTAACTGGCACGCTTCTCAAGACCGTTCTCAGCCGTCGCCTCAACATTAGACCAGACCAAATCTGGCACGTCTCAATAATGCCATGCTTTGATAAGAAACTCGAAGCATCCCGTGAGGAGCTCACGAACATCTACTGGCGTTCCCAATCAGCGGATCGGCCCTCTGTTCAGCCAGTCCGCGACGTTGACTGTGTCATTACTGCTCGCGAAGTAGTCATGCTGGCCGATACTCGTGGTATCAGCTTCCCAAACCTACCTCGTCAGCCTCTAGCCTCCCAGCCCGCGTTTCCCGACCCGACTCTCTCCGCTTTCCTCTTCCCCAAACCAAGACCTTCCCGCTCCCGGATCCAAGCTCCTGAAGCAGGTACCTCAGGCGGCTACCTCTACCATATCCTCCAGACACAACTCTCCCTACACCCAAACAGCACCCTAACATCCACTCGCGGCCGCAATCCCGACGTTGTGGAATACACGATAACCTCACCTACCTCGCCATCTCCCATCTTTAAAGCAGCTCGCTACTACGGCTTCCGCAATATCCAGAATCTCGTCCGAAAATTGAAACCAGTGAAAAAGAGCCGCTTACCAGGCGCTCGTAGTGGCGCAGCCAAAGCAGGAGCGAGCATGGACTATGCATACGTGGAAGTCATGGCATGCCCAGGCGGGTGTACGAATGGTGGAGGGCAGATCAAAGTCGACGACGTGCCCCTTAAGCCTGAGACCGCTATGAGCCAAAAGGAATGGTTAGCAAGGATTGATGAGGCGTACTTCTCCATGGAAGATGAGAGCGAGGACGATACCGCTATGACTAATGACAATCCTTCCGCCCCCGGAGATCTTATCAATGGAATATCGCCTTCGTACGTGAAGGGCATACTGGAGCATTGGTCCACTTCTACAGGCATAGATTTACAGAAACTCGTCACAACCAGCTATCGGAAGGTTGAAAGCGATGTTGGGAAAGTGGGAGGAGGGGAGAATGAGAGGGTCGTAGAGCTGGCGGGTAAGATTGGAGGAGGCTGGTAGATTG
The DNA here is from genome assembly GCA_947623385.2 of Cladonia squamosa. Lineage (NCBI taxonomy): Eukaryota > Fungi > Ascomycota > Lecanoromycetes > Lecanorales > Cladoniaceae > Cladonia > Cladonia squamosa. Next base: position 1,140,158 of record OX392384.1, read on the forward strand.
CTGCATTATGCGGTTATTTTTGGAAAAGTCTGCGATATGGACTTAATGAATGTGATATTAGCGGAGCGTGCATTAGCGGCGTTTAGGGGCATTAGTGGTTATGAATGGGTGGTGGAGCTCGTTGTTTCGAACATAGATGCATTTGGGAAAGGGAGTTCTAGGATATGCTGTTGATAACTAGCGCTGAATATATAAGGCTATTCTTAACGTGGTATTCGGTAACGTGAGGATCGCAGTCAATGGTGCTTTCTGTCGTTGATTGAAGCAATGCAAGGTATCTTAAAATGAGTAGAAATGCGTTGTTCGCTGCTTTCCACGTTAGGATCGAGCTCAAGCCTCGAAGATGATGGGCTTGAGGTTTGCTAAGGGTTTTGAGCCGTAACTAATCGATTGATATCCCTGTCGAATGTCTGTTTTCGACAATTTGCATGTTGTGCATAGTAATGTGGATGAATTGTTACTAAGAGATAGGGAATTGGTATTCCCGACTGAAGTATGGAGTAAATATGGAACGATAGCTCCCGTCTCCTTACAAGATGCTAATGCAATCCCTTGTTCCTCAGTTTTCCTAAACTGATATTAATTCCATCATGGGACCTGCGACCGTTACTGCCAGATTGACTTCCCAGAGGGATGCAAGCATAATAAGAATAGAAGAGAAGACTAGGTATAGAAGACCCGCACCATTGCACCACCGCGCCACGGCCGTCACAAATGAGCAATAATTAGTCGCCATTCAACCTCCGCTTTACCCCAACCAACCACACACCGAAAACGAAGGGTGTCCAGTCTTCATTCATAATATCGATGAGAGATCATTAATCGCAGTACATTCTGTGATGAGGCCCTCGACAATCCCCAATAGTGACGTGATCGTGGAGTTGCTGATAGGAAACGCGATACCGGGAATTGAAGGGAGCGAGAACCCGGTGCCGACGTCTTCAAGTAGAGACGCGATGAAATTCAATAGGTTGATGGCTTGGGCACAGACGGTGGCGAGCTCCGATACAGTAATAGTCGGAGTTGGAAGACTGGGGTTTAGCGTATTGAGAGAACCGGTAATTGCGCCGAGGAGGCTTGTAGGGGCCGGAACGATGCTAGAGATTGGAGGGACAGCGACAGGCAGAGACGAAATACCACCTATAATTGAAGCGATCACCGGAGATGCGATTGGAGGAACTGCAATGGCGCTCCCACTGGGGACCAACGCGGTCACGCCTAGACTTGGGAGCGCACTGGTGGGAAGTGGGACACTTAGAATGGAGTTGGCTGCAATAGTAGGAATAGAAGGAATAGCCAATTGTCGGGCTTCATGCTGGCCGGGAGCAGGCTTAGCTGAGGCTACGAGAACCGACGTAAGTAAGGTAAGGCTGATGTGGATGTGGATCATATCGATGATATGCTAGTAATTGTGAATTCTCAGAATGTTGAAGAATGATGGTAGGTCGTGGACGGGAATTTTCGATACAAATATGTGTGGTGTGACGGGAGTGGTTTATGGAGCCCGAGAGCGCTTGATTGAGGCCTACTTCGTGTCCTTTATGTTCATGGCTCCCGAAATTAAATCCTCATTCTCGCATTCCAGCTGACGTACCACCTCCTTGACCTCCCTAGTGGTGCTGTGTCCGCAATTTTGACCTCTTTCAGTTGCCAGGCAACGAACTTGAGGTATTGTTGTGCTCTTGCATAATCCCAACTAGCTCTTGGCCGTGGCAGCTGCGTAGTACTTGGAGGTGTAGGATTAACAGAAGATGTCTCAGGTTGCTCGGCCACCACGAGGAGCAAAACCAAAACCCCCTCTTCCGCTACTGTCGGGATTTCTCGGACTCCTTATTGGTTGGATCTCATTGGGTGTAGTATTCGCCTCTTTCTTGAGAACACTGGAAGCTCCTGGCTTTCCTGTATCGTTTGGATCATACAAATGCCGGGTCCTGTTGCTCGCTGCTGATGAGGGCCGACTGTCTCTTACAGCCTTGTTCCGGCTCTGGTTTCTGGAATTGCCATTATTCCTCACTGGTGATGCCGATGCTGTACTGGAGGTCGAAGCTTCATCTGTACCGAACAGCTTCTGTCGTACCTCCTCATATTTTTTCTGCTTCTCTTCCCTTTCCCGCTGAGCCTTTTCCTGACGTTCTTGGGGGGTCAAAGTAGTTTTCTTCGCTTCTTCGTCGTCGTCATCATCATCCTCGTCATCGATCGCAAGCTGACCCATCCCCGTAGCAGGATCTGTGCTGGTTGCTGACTTTGCTACCGGCTTTCGGCTCAGGACTTTCATAGCCGGCTTGAACTCGGATTTGAGGGGCACGATATCACGGGACTTCAGGAAGAAGTTGTCTTTTGGATCCTCAGCGTCTTCCCAAAGCTGCCTGTTGAACTCAGCTTGCTTGGCTCGCCGTTCAGCCTTGGAAATCTTGGCCGCACTCGGGGTGGACTGCGGCTTTGATGTGGACGAGTCAGCTTTAGCAACCCAGTCATCATCCCACGCATCAGGCATGATGCTGATTGACTTGGCGAGATCTTTAACAAAAGAAGTGGGTCCAAGTCTATAATTGAACTGTGTGGGCAGAATTATTACTGGCGGTAGATTTCAATGATGTCGAATTGTCACCGTGTGTTGTAAAAAGACAAGAGATTGAAGCTTTGTACGGAGGACTTTGATAAGGGTCCCGTAGTAAGAGTACCTAAATAGCGGAGCGGGGCGTCACTTCCTGCTGATCTTTAGACTCTCCGTGGGGCTTCCCGTGTGCGGGTAAGGCTGCAGAGGCTACCAAAAAGCGCCTGGAATGGCGTACCGGACACCATTTGAATTTGTGCATCAGCTCGATATTTGTACCTTTGAAAGACCTCCTTGAGTAGATCCTATAATAAGACCACATCATACCATGTCGGGTGAGAGAATGTCACCACGCAATATGTGAGACTTTGGCTAAAGCTATAAATGTGAATTTAGACCTAGACGGAGACTCTCACATGCACTCCTCCTCCTCAGATGAAGCAGACTCAGACGCAATGTTTCCTGCCGAGCACGATCCTCCTGGCTCAGCACCCCAGCATCAGAACAGTACTCTTCCTGACGCCCCACACGGCTATCAGCAAGCCTTTCCCGAGGTCGCAACGAGTACACCGCCACAATCACAAGATAACGACCAAGCTATGGACATGGAAACCGGCAACGACAGGGTTTCGGAGAATGGACCGACTCACGCTGCATTGCGTGAGTCGGGTACCGGTCAGAAGAACGCGGACCTAGAAACGCAGCCTGGGGCGGCGTGGAATAATAAGAAGGCCATAGAGGAGTACCGCAGGGCTTTGAACCAGGTTGAAGATCGAAATTTCAGCTTGAGTGAGTGACCGAGAAGCATCTGGGGGGTTGGAACTAATTGTATGTAGAGGAATTTGGAGACCCTTTCGATGAGTCGGAGCAAGATCAGGATCAGGAGCAGAGAAGGCAAGGCTCCATGGGAGCATGAGATAAAAGTATGATTTGATGAGACGGGTTACGATTGCATAGCATGCGGCGTTATGATATTGAGGATTTAGTATGAGCTCTGTGGCTAAGAGCAAACGGTGGTCAATTATGCTGCTTTTGACAAGTAAAGCGGAAAATATCATAATACAAGAAAATTGGCTTGACAGAGAATCACTTTGCGCGAGCCTCCTATGAATTATGCTCTGACCTCTAGATGCATGGCTTCTAAATCACTTGTGACGCTCCTTTTCAAAAGTCTCTGCACAATGAAGCAACTTTACGAATAAAAGGGGTATCAAGTTCCACTTCCCCAGCCATCTACGTACTACCTCCTCGGCGCCGTAGGAGCCAACCCAGGCACCCCACTATACCTCTCCTCTCTCTCAGTCTTGAACATAACCTGTACCCAAAACTCCTTGCTATCCTCATCAAACCACGTCCAAAATCTCCCTTCCCTTCTATCCACCTCCCTCGCCTGTAACTTAAACCCACAAGTCTCATACGGCTCCGCCGCCACCAGCAAGTACTGATAATTCTTATCCGGCGGATCCTCCACCTTCTGCTCAAACGCACTCATGAAGCGTACGCGCGGCACCACACCGGGCGTTATCTCTGGATAAAACAAATGAAACAAGAGACCATGCTGTCTCGTTAACGGATCCCTCGTCTTCTTAATATTATACCCCGGCCGTCCAATCTTGACCATATTCCTCCGCACCTGCACACCCATATTCACGCCCAGCATATTCACATCTTGCGCCCTCCCCTCTTTCTGCTCGCGGGCTGCACGGCGCGCCAAGTTGGTCTGATGCTTGCGGCCTTGAGTATGGGCGAGGTAGGAGCCGTCATTTTGGTGGACGGTGAGACAGAGACGGCATTCGAAGGAGCCGACATGGTTTTTGAAGAAGTAGGGGTCTTTGTCTAGATCGATGGTTTCGAGGGCGAGTTTACGGAGTCGTTCGCGGCGGTCAGCGTTTGTCGCGGAGTGAGAGGCGACTCCTCCACCGCCGAACTTGGAGCCGGCTCGGTTCTGGTAGGAAGATGTTAGTTGTACTCGTGCATTAGGGTGGGAGTTGTATGGTACCTGGTAATCCATGGTGACTTGCTACTGGAGGAAGACTTTCTACCTTGGTCAATAGGAGAATGAAAGGTCTTCTGCGGGGTAACACTGTTATCACAAGGGAGATTTGACTCGAGATCTCGGAGGTTGTTGCTGCAACATCAAGTGTGGAGGACGGAAGATCTGTCTGCAGAATACTAGCGCAGCCCTATTGAGTTAGCCGAGGTCTCAATACCCACCTACCTTACTACGGAGTACCCAGATACCAGCAGCGATGGAGTGAGAAGCGGATTTGCATTTCGGTTTCATACAGAGTATACAATTCACTGGTATAAGTAGTCTCTCAACTGAGATATACTTCCAGTAAGGACGCCTATACGATTTCTAGTCCCAATCCACACGAAGTCGTCCATGCTGGCATATCAGAAATGCCAACATTTTCCGATCAAGCTGGCCTTCCATTTGGCAATAGTCTACACATGTATTGTTCTCTCTTTGCACCATCTAGGTGAATAAAATGAAGCCCAAGTTTCATCCAAATTATGCATTCGCTGCTTCATCCCTAACGAGAAATACACTCGCTCTCCGCGCTTCCAGATAGCCCATGAACATTGACCATATTTTGAAGTACTTGGACCGCCAGGAGGATCATAAAATCTGCCAGGATGGCCTCCTCTGGTTGGGGTATCCCCATGAGAGATAGGAATGTCGAAGCCAACTATTTCGGTGAAGTAGTATAGCATCAAAGCTGGTTTGTGCACAAGCGAGAAATTCGAAGTCTGATACTTTATAGCAGCCTAATATGCTGGTTCGCCTATTGCTTGTGATACTGGTGGCTTTCGTTTCAGGGTAGTTCAACCTGAGAAGTCGACGTCCGATCATGCTCTCCCTCGAGTAGCGAGGCCTCCATAGTGAGCGAACTTGCTGAGAACGTCCTGGTGCAGATAGCTCGCGAGGCTGCATATGCAGGGTCTAGGCTTCTCCAGGAATATGGCTGGCCTTGGAAGTGGGTAAGAGGAATTGGAATGTTGATTATTAGTACCGTTTGCTGGTAACGTTTCTTGAGTCACTTCATGAAGGTGTGTTCGTTGGAGCACTCTGTATTCGTAGACTCTGAACTGACGCCCAAGCCTGCACGATACTAGCCACGGATTGTACAATGCCGAAGAACAGTGTCAATACGAAAACCAGGACAGCAACCCAAAAGGTGAACCATTGCGTCTTTTTCCGATCATCCCACCACAATTGAGAAAGGTTTCGAGGCTCCGCATCGTCGAATGTCCGTTTCAGAAGTACCAATCGATCTCTCCAAAACAAGAAATTTTTGATCTGCCGCTGAGAACTGTTGAGCCGGTCGCAATTGCCCGCTTCGGTGTCAATCTTGTGCATTTGCTGTTGTTGACGAAACCATAGGTTGGACTCTCCCAAGACAGGTGGCATCAGCAGCGAGATTGTTCGAATCGTCTCGTCCGCGAGGCCTTCTGGGAGTATATCATTTGGAAGATTTCTGTGGAGCCGTAGAATAGAAACTTGATGGAAGAGCATAAGCTTAGTGTCGTCCTCTTTCAAAAGAAGGTGGTCGGCGAGATTACTAGTCCACACTACTTGAATACCACCGATCTTCTCCAAGTGAGCAGCTGTAAAAGCCTGCGGCATCTTGACAATATCCGAGAAAGGGTACAAAGGGAAGCATTTGTGAACAAGATCGGTCAGAGTCACGTCATCTTCCCAGGGGATGGGCTCGTCATACGATATATCTCCAGGAAATTTGGCAATGGATAACATCGACCATACATCCACAGCCAGGTCGATTAGACTAGGAGCAAGATATTCACCTACCATAGAGTCATCCCAAGTGAAGAACGGGCTATTGAAAACCAGGTCGACAAGTTGCAATCGTGTCCGTCGAGCCTCTCCTAGATCTCTTAAGAGCCTGATGACCGAAGCAAGTTGCCAATGCGTGATGTTTACAATGGCTCTGTTAGTGTTGGCGGCAAGACTACACAATGTAGCGTAGCGAGAAAAGAAAGCCTCAAAACCGTTATCCCAACATTGGAGGCCGGCAAGATCTAGATTTAGATCGAAAATAGTATTAATAAGACAAGCTCGCGACGGAGGAGACTGAAGTGTCTGAGATAGTCTGACACTTTGGAGTTGACTTTCTGGATTCTGCTTCGCAAAGCTGTAGGGTTCCCTGATATCGGCCATGTAGTGATGGTTTCTTTGTACTGTAGGTCCTCGACTGGGTGCAAGTTTTAGAACTCATGGGGTGCGGCGGTAGAATGGTTCACGCCTCAACTAGAAACCACATAGGGCTGGATCTAAAGCTAGGTATTGAAGCGGGCCCTACACCGTAGGTAAAGAGCCCCGAAGGGCTCCCGAGAGTCTTAGCTTCAGGGCATTCTTCGGGGGCAGTGTCGCCAGGCTTAGGTCCAGCCCTATGGGGCTATTCAGTTGATAGGTGTTTTCAGTTGACAGGTGAGCCCTTCTACGGTTTCGCTCATGAGATATGATATAAATAGTGTTTGATATGATCTTGAACGGGGGTTCCTGTACCTACCTGCCGAGCTGTCGTAAAGTTTCCTAGTGTAGGATTGAGCAGGGGCTGATACGAGATCGCAAATCCTTCGGGGCTTGGCGAAGGATCGCGGCACAGCGCACCTGTGACACAGCCCACTTGTATCCAACGTCTCCCGCCCCTCTTCTTTATCTTATAGTCACAACTTCTCATCACATGTTATAGGGATATATCATATCGGGACTTTATACAAGATAGACTTACAAGACCATCATGAAGTCACTCGTTCTCATTGTTGTCGTCCTCCAGGCGATACCACTGGCGATAACCGCCAATCCTATTGGTTTTCCTCGGCAACAACAACAAAATATCGCAATATCCCCTCCATCTTCAGTAAACAGCTTTTCCAGCTCGAGCGATCTCGAGTCTGGTTCCGATCCGGATAATCCATCCAGAAAGTCCGGCTTCCTCAACAAGTTCAAGAAATTCAAATCACCATCATCCGATTTTCGGTGCTATAGCTACCCTAGTACCCAAATTCTGAGCGAATTGACTAGTTACATCACGAACCTCGTGCGAAGCTATCGCGATAACATTTTCGAAGGGAACGCAGATCAAGAGCGCAAGCTATTTGAGACCTGTTATGCCGGGTACGACGCGACTGATGTGTCACCCGCGATCTATTTCCGGGAGATGAAAGCGAAGCAGATGAAGAAGGTGGACCAGCTCTTACAGAAACAAGTTTTGACAGTATTTCCCAACGTCAGAGTTGTGAAGACGTCGAACTCGCTCGCGATCGTGTGGGACGACAGGCCCCCGCTTCAGAGACGGATTACTGTATGAGTGTTGCTTTTAATGGGCAGTGTTTGGGGCTGCTCTTGGGCGATGCTGCTGATGCTTTAACCCTTTTTGCTTGATAGGGGTGGAGAACGTATATGATGGAACATGATAACGGGTTGTTGCGACTTTTTCAGCGCATTTGTTCGATGCTAGAGCTACTTTCCAGGTTGCAGATTCCCTTTCATTTGGCCAATCAGCAGAGCCATAGTGGCAGGCGCAGGTTGCACGCGTCCACGATAGCTCTTTGAATAGCATTTCGAATGCTTTGGATTGAGGTCGTAGGCCCTTTCTGGAGTTCTTCTTACTCGTCAAGACGATCAGTGATATGACTGATGTCTACCGTGTCAAGATAGCAACAGCAGAGCGTCGAACCAATCGAGTGCCAAGCCAAGAATTCAGGAAGATGACTTGGCTACAAGTTTTGCATTCATGGCGATGATGCATCTTACAATGTCCCAATTCTCATGATGACCCACCCAATCGCACACCACAATGCCAGTGCTTCCGTCCCCAAGCGCACGTTGCTCCCCGCCTTCTGTGCTGTTGATTGCTTCTAGCGTGTTATGTTTCGTGCACAGATAATCCAATATTGCTGGATTCAGTTTTGCTGCGATCTGGTCAGGCCAACAGCTCTGCTTCCAGAAATTGCTGGCGGTAAGAAAATTCATGTAAAACGGCTGTTTGGACTCTACGCCAGCAGGGCAAACGCATTGTGCCGCCCTTTTCAGATGATCAATGCAATATTGAATTTTCTTTGGTATAGTCTCAGTTTCCAGCACCTCATAGAAGTCTTGGAAACAAATATGACCGCTAGGGCAAAGCGAGTGCGGGGTATTGTCCGCCCATATGCCTGCATCGATACACCATCCTGCCCCACCCCATTCAATGTTCAGCCTATCTTCGAGGTTAAAACGGCGGATGAGGACGATCTTGCCCCTCGCTTCGCCTAAGGTTGGTATCCGTGGAGCGGTGAACCAGCGGTTCACGTCTCCCGCATAATGATCTCGCAGTATACGGCTGAGCTGGGCATCAGTTGCGCTTCCAGGGCCCTCTCGCTTGAGGGACATGATAATCGTTTCACTCGGATTTTGATCCAGAAACAGGTTGACTTCATTTACCAGAGTGCGGAAATATCGAGCGCCTGTTAAGGAAATAGGGAAGACACCATGAACTAGGACCAGCCCATCCTTACTGGGATCCAATGGACTCTCAGGTTGGACACGGATATCAAGGAATCGAATGCCTTGTTGCAGCTGCTCTCGAACTGGCTTGACTTGGCAGCGAACTGAAGGGAGAGCACGGTGGTATGTCGGGGAGTTGTGGGTACCAGGGATGGAAAGAGAAGATAGCGGGGTCTCGTCCCTGAGACTATGCATCCATGAAGTTGTTGGACCCAGGTGGAAGATCGTAAGGTGGTGATAGTCGCGGAGATAGATAGCTGTGTGATGATGATGATGAGGACTTTGTGGAGAATTGGGTGTGACGGGCATCAGGAGCTGACACTGGCGGGCTCTATGTGAGATGTTTGTCTCATAGAGATCTCCCATGAGCTCAATGTAGATGTTCAACAATTGATGTGGTAGCTTGGCTGGCTTGACGTTGACTTTGCAAGAATTAAACGGTTCAACGACTACTGAGAGATCCTTTAAGCTGATCTCCGGTGGCTTCGCATTGACTGGTGTGTTCCAGAGACTTGTGACATTGTGATACCCTCCTCTGCTATTGATATTATGATGCAAATCATGGACCTCGTAGTGTTTGACATTGACTGCATGACCTGTAAGGTTCCGAATAGTCATAGGAGGAGTTGCCATATCGAAGGACGCCAAAAAGGTTGTCTAATAACTTTTCATTGCCGTCAAAAACAGCAAGAGTCTTTGAACCAGGATTCAAGCCATCATGATGTTACGCTCGTGCTTTCGGGCAGCTTCAACCCTTCGATGTAGAATACTTACAGGCGCGGGTCTATATAGTCTATGCAAGCCATGTCAATAGCTCAAAGGCGTAAGAGCTGCGAAAATCGGAATGCAGGCAACCTGTTACGGGGAAAAAACTATTTTTATAAATCGACACCCGCATTTGCTCATGTCGTCACATTATTCAGCATCAAAGGAACAAATTCCGCACTGGACTGGATTTCCTATCCTGAATGCCTGAGCTCTTACTCTCGCTTCTCTACCACGACCAAAACCTCGTATCGTCAATCTCGCTCTACATTCCTCATCACGACCATGTCGCGCGAAGCCTACGCCCCACCCACCCTCCAGCCTCAAGGCTCCAACTACGGCGCCGCCAGCGCAGAACTCGCAGGTCCAACAACACAGTATCTCTGCGGCTCATGCAACTCGAAAGTCCAGCTGAAAAAAGGCGATCCGATACGGTGTAAGGATTGTGGGCACCGGGTGCTATATAAGGAGAGGACGAAGAGGTATGTGAAGTCTGGAGAAGTAGGAGATGGTGTTGTGGGATAGCCTGACGTTGGGTAGGATGGTACAGTTCGAGGCGAGGTGACAAGAGTGATAGTGTGGGAAGGGGGATGATTTTCGGGTAGAGGGGCGTCGGTGGAAGGTAGGAAGGGTTTGCTGGTTGGGATACGGGGTTGTGATCACGGCCTCTCTTGGGAAAGGGTGTGCTACTGCATGATCAAGGCGTTGGGTACAACTCTAAGAGTGTGAAGGGCATGGTTGCGCCTACTATTACGATTGCAGACACGCTCCTTTGAGTCATGCTCCTATCAGAGGAAAGTGAAGATCATTTCTATACCACGGCAACAAGGCGAACCAGCCTAGGGACTTATGCAAAAGTCGCTTGATCTTATTCAGTCATAAGGTCTTCAACGCCTTTGAATGACATACCTCTCTGAAAATGTTCTACACTCTTGCGTCACACTGTCCCGGGAGCACAAAAACCTGTGGGATAGGCCAACAATATCAAAAGATGCTTCGCGAGCACGGCCCGCCTTGTGTACCTGGGTCTGTACTGTCTATTGTTGCCTTGCGTTTGCTCTCCATATCCTACATCTTGTTTGCACTCCGCCGGTGTCCAAGGCGTTTTCACATTTGATCACAGTTGCTGCATCAATCTCGATCTAACATCTTGGAGGCTGAGGCTAGAAGAAGATTGCGGTCCTAGGGCTACCGAAGACCCAGCACGTGCTTTGTACTGCGGTGTTGCAGTATGAAGCTGCTGCGAAGTACCACCGATCTTTACTCCATCTGTGATGTGGTTATTAATATAGCACAGTCATGCGTAAATCAAACACAGCCAAAGGTATACGAAATACTTGGACCACGGTTACAGCTGAGAAATTGACCAATTGACCAATGATTAAACGATCAGGACCACTTCCACAACGGCTAGATTTGGCGATACTCCACAAGAATTGGGTTTGGTTCATGTCATTTGTTGACTTTCCATGCTAAATTAGTGGTCGTCGGACCGAGTCGGGACCTGTGCTATTCTAGTACATTTGATATCACTCTAATGCAGTGCAACAATGCAACTACTCGCGGTCTGCGAGCTGTGTTCGCTTCATGTTCGTCTCACTGATCAAGTAGTGACCGGAAGGGTTGTCGAAAACATTTAGACTCTTTCGGGTCCTGCAGGTACCAGGAAGGGCAAAACAGCCAGGGATTTGAAGCGCACGAGTAAGACGTAGGTACAAAGCGAGGAGCAATCCTTCGGAGCTGAAGCGACGATTCCCGCCGTCTGAGTTGGCTAGAAGGACGTTTAGACATCTTCTAGCTTTGACGATCATCTTGATTTATCATTCATAGAGATATTACCAAACCAGATCTACAAACGCGTAGATTATAGTGAAAGATAAGCTCATTTGCAACCACAAATTCCAGTATCATCCGAAGGTTGCATGAGCTGAAACTAATGTGTACCCATGTACTAATTCGAAGAGGTTATTGGAGGTTCCGACTTTTGTACCTGCAGTAGCATCATAGCTCCTTGCAGGAGCCAATAGAAGGAACCTTTGTCGAGACGAGGCGTTGTGGATGCATGTCGAAAGCAGCTGTAGAATAACGCTAAAAGCTGGCCAGGACTTGTTTCAGGTCAAAAAAGCTGATAGACGATCAGAGGGAGTGTTGCATCCCACAAAACTTGTCATATGACTATCCCGATGTAGTTTAAATCGATCAGCTGTCATTGATGTTACAGCGTGGCGCTAGTGGCTTCAGCAGATAGTTGTAAGCTGAGGGATCGCCGTCCTTCTCGTGTTTCGGATCTGGGGCCTTGAACATGGTTAGTATCTTCAACTGATCTCGATCTGAGTTGACGACGCTTGCTTAGTTGCGTGGGACCTGATATATCCGCATCCATTTCCTGCTCAATCCGTAGGCTAGCAGATTGCAGCTAATATTAGGTTGCAGACATAATGCACGGTTGTTGACCCGGTAAAAGAGAGTGGTGGTTCTTTTGACTTTCGCTTGACAACTTGGGGGCCAATTTTGGCCCGGGAGATCCCCCCCTTCTAACGACCTTCTAGCGACCTTCTTCGCTGTTTTCTAGCGTGCATTAGCTCCAGCCTTAGCAAGCCGTACCTTGGATAAGGCCACGTGCTTAGTGCCTTTACTGTTTCGCCGTGGTCTTTTCTGCATCTTGCCCCGCGTCATATTATGGTACAGACTCCACCGTGGAATTTCAAATCTCTCTGACGATGATTGCTATTGCCATTCTTCTGATGGATGCGCGGGACGGGTAATCCGGCATATTACTCAGTGACTGCAACATGATCGCCATCAGGGGCTCCACGCGATCAGGAGGGAGACAATGGGGCTCCCGCCTGCGCAATTTCTCCGATAAGCCATGGTTCTGGGACCCTCATCCCTGTTAGCGTTCGCCCGAATCCTCTGAGCGTCCGTATTCTTAGCCCTCCCGGCGCAATGTCACACTCACTTGTGCTCAATATTAATGGTGGGCGTAGACACCTGCACATGCACCGTGTATACTAAGCCGCATGAGAGCCCACTCTCGTCAATGGTTGCTTTCTGCCGGCATGCAACATGAGGAAACTCGTCACGTTGCTACGTATCATTTGCGACCATAACGAAACTGCGTCGAGGTTTAGCGTAGTGGAGTCGGTGCCTCGTCCACCCTGGACACCTTGAAGCTGCACCAATTATGTCGATCTGGATATACACAACAAGTATAGCTCCATATGATACTATGAAGACTTTAGGCTTTTCTTACGTGGCACGCCGTGGGGAAATGGCGTGCGTCATGCTCCATTACACCATAAGAAGGGCTCAGCCGACTGTGGGTCAAAAGCATCGATCGTGAAAACCCATTCGCAAGTCTGTTCCCTCTCTGACAAAAAGTTTATTGCTCTCGTGTATGACTGTCTAGGCTATCAAACAGTTTTCACCTTCCTTCCAGGTGCAAAATGAGGCAGGTGGACCCAACTTCGTCGTTATCGTTGTCCTAACACGTAGTTACCCTCTGAGTCAAGCTTACTGCTTGAGCTTGACTTGTTGCTGTTGTTACCCCAAAGTCGAACATTGTCTGTGTCGTTATTCCTCATTTTACTAATGCTTTCAGCAGTGCCTCGAATCCGAAAAGTACGAAACAGAAGAGTCGAAAGGCGCCTCTTATCAACTATCCTCAAGGGCCCCCTGCCGAACGCTCTTCGCCATCTGAGCCACGTCCCTCAACGAGTGAGACAAACAGCACCTCTACACATTCACCCTCTGAGCGAAGTGTCCCCCCTTCTAAGAGAGGCTCCTTTGGTCCCGAAGGCTACGAAGAGCAGAGTACCAGAGCATATCATCTGCCTTTCGAACAAGCCGAAGCAAGCGACTTTCTCCCTCAAGGCAAATGGTATGAATTGTGGTTGGCCGAGATTCGTCCGAATCCTCGAAGAGAAAGACCGATGTCGCAATGGTTGTCTGATTGGGAGAATGATTTTGAGAGTTTGGGGTAGCTTTACATTTCCCTATGGGAAACAGATGGACACATTACATGCTCATCAAAGAGGGAATACCGGCTTGGAGTAACGCTGTTCCATAGACTTGCAGATTGATCTTTTATCCAGTTGGCGTGATTAGTGGAAATTTGGGGCGAGCATCTGTGCTCCGTCCGGGGATGTACTGCTATCCTGGAGGTAGCTCAACTTTGAGTGTGCAATCTCTCAAAATCTGTACTTTGAATGCACCCAAGTTCCAAGATCGTATGATGGCCCAGGTTATTGTTGATTTAAAGCGAGCGAATAATTTCGATTAGCCACCGAGGACAACGCCCTAATCCACATGTCCTTCATTCATAGGAAATTACGAAAGGATTCACCCTGGTGCGAACCAGGGCACAGCTCATTCCCCGATCTGCAGTCCAAGACTGGTTGTGGAGGGGTGCATGTTGGACAGACGGTGTGTATATTTGCTGAGCCTATAACAGTCAGGTCGATGTGCATGCGATTATGTCCGATCGGAAAATTTGCTCCCGGTGGGTGTGGAGGGACGAGTCAGATCATTGCGCCTATTCGAATGGGCAGGCGCCTGTCGAGAGATCTAATTCTCCTAGCGCCTTTCCTCGAGCCTTTTGAGGCCAGCTTCAAGCCACCCCGAACAGATAGGCCGCTAGCCGTCATTTTGACATCGGGGGATGTCCGGTGTGGGGGTGAACTGTGTCGCTAATAGGAACCACGTCCCCATGACTTGCACACAGCTAGCATGTTTGTTAGCCGTAATTGCTATCTAGAATAAAATATCCTTGTAGATCATGCGTCTCCATGTCAATCAAATTTTTTTGGCTAATAAGACTCATTGGCAGGACACCACAGTCGAACACCACCTCATGCAGGTCCCTGACCCAAGGTTTGCGGATCTGGGTTGATTAGCGCGATTGGACCGCCAATACGTAGGCTACTAAAATTTCCGACAAGCCAATTTAACCGCTTATTGATTACCAGGGTCAATAGAGATAGCTTAATAACTCGTCACCTATTAGGTATGACAGCTGCAGCACCAAAGGTGTGCTCAAGGGCACGTGGGTCCGCATATCCTTCCAATTTCGTGCTACTGTTCCAGGTTCTTCGTCCCCCCTCCACAAAGCTTTGACCAGGCTTCAATGACATTGGATCATTAGGAAGGTTGTAAGTTGTGGGAGCCATTATCGGGTTTCGATGCTTAGATATGATATCAGGTCCTCGTGATGTGTTACTTTTCAAGACTTTGCCAGTGTTTGCTGTCTAAATCCGTTACAGACAAGGAACCCGTCACAAGCCCCCCGCAATTGGCAGCATTGGGATATTTGATACCGCTTTTAGGTGACTATGTGTGGAGGGTACACTCTATCAACTATGTCACGAGGTTGAAAGATAGCTTGTCAGTAGTACCCCGATTGTTAAGCACCGCAATGCCCCTCCAGCCGTAGAAGATCTGTCGTGTGGTGAGGAGAATCTACTGGCCGACGCCGATCAGACCTAATAACCTTCTCATAAGGAGCAAAAGCTGTCAGCGTTCACCACCCGGGTGGCGGTCCTGTCCGAAAGACTTGATCATATCCGACCTAAGGATACTGTCAAATGTAACCACGGCTATCGATGAAGTCACTCAAGATCGGCTTTGCCAGTATGGAAGTTCCGGTAATACAATTGTGCTCCACTCCTGTCGAGAGGAACAATAGGATTGCACCTGAGTGTTGTAGTCACAGCTGTTGTGCGCAGCGTTCCAACAGCTGCACGTATACGGCGCCAGGCATTTTTAAGACCAACATCGTAAGCAGCTTACGCCCCGCGTTGCAACCGTAAGCAGCCCCTTTGTCATGTTGCATCCACATTCCGGGTTTTCCACGGTACTTTCCCAGGGCATTGCTCGATAAGCTGCAGCCCAAGGCATAATCGCACATTAATTGGGGTATGAGATCCTGCTATTTGAGCCTCACCTAGTTTCGATATCGGCAGATATTGTTGACAGTCGAATTCATTGGTATCACGCACCTGCTGCTGGGGCGTTCTCTTCCGCTGCAGCATGGCAGATAGCATGCATATCTTTGCTCTTTTAGGTCATGCCTCGACCCCGCATTTCCGGAGTCTCCGTCGGTTAGAAATGCTGTCGTGGTTGAGCAAGAGCAGGCTATTATTTTTCCACTATTGTTCAGGAGCTGCATATGGTTTCATAAGTCATGTCGATTCTGACCAATGCAGGCCAGATCGAATCCCTTAATGGATGCCCGCTACGTTGGCAGTGGAGCGGCATCCATTAAATGCTCTGTTCCAGCCGCCTTCACACGTTCACCAGTATGACGCCTCCCATGATGGTCACAATGCCGATTTGTGCAACCACGATGATAAGTCGAGCGCCGGGTGTATTTTTAGTGGCGAGTGACATTTCCATCTCTGATTTTCCCAGCAGCACCCCAAGATTGGGGATGCTGAGTTCCATGGCCACGACTTGCTCCTCCCGGGACTCATGTATAGGGAAATGATCGAGAATGCCTGCGCCTGTCTTCGATGTATAACATCCATATCGCAATCTGTCAGTAGTTAGGAGATGGACAGGCAGATGAAGAATGAAGGTGAACATTAGAGGAGGAAGCATATAATCTAAAGATGTCTGCGTTAGGCGTGCATAGAGTATTCTATATTATGTGCGACATGTAAGAACACATTGCATTCAACACGGATGTGGTATGGGCATATACTGACTTATTGCTTTTCCAGGTCAATTCTTTTGGGCAGGTAAAACAGCTTGAAGAAGGGAATTTGGCACTTATAACCGGGAGAGAGATATTTTCCTGGGTAGAGGCCTTGGTGGATCCCAAGACTTCACATGTTACAATCCTTCTGTATTTTCTTGTCTATCTTGCTCCGCGCGTGGCGCACTTTCTTGGACGGATTCATGGCTCAATGTAGTTAATATGTCAAGTAGGTAAACCTCGATATTGTAGTTACTCCATGACTGTAGATCGAGAGAACATGGAGGCGGGGGTGGCTCGACGCTTCCGAATAAGCCTGAGACTCTGAGATACTGGTACTCGCTCATTAAGCTCGGAGCGCTGTGGACGCATAATCTCTTCAACGGTGAAAATATTTTTCTCCTCAAGCGACATCCCAAGGGAGTGTTATGACAGATGGACTTAGCCTAAGCGACCGAAGCGTCGGGAGAGCTGTTACAAGACTGCGTTTGAGGAAGCGCCCTGGATTGAGATATATGTGACGATTGCATGAACTGTAGTCTGAATTTAATGCCCACGTGCTCGTTACGCTTTGTGCAATATGGGCAAGCCGCTGAATTGAATGATCGCTAACAACAATTGGGGGGTTTATACGCCACTCAGGACGTGCCTACTGTTACTTCTGTAGGCTCACTGGCCCAAACAGGATCTAGGTAAGCCAAAAACTTGAGCCAATCGTCGATGAGATCGATATTGGCAGTCCATTATCAGTCCGCTCAATTCGTGGCTCTGGCAATAGCGTTGAGCTTTTCCTCCCGCTCCTTCGAAGCTCCTGCTATGATTGTACTTGCTGGATGCAGAATGGTCTCCAACTCATCCAAATTTAGCTTACGTTCCATTGTCGCATCGCAGAAAAGCCACAGGGAGAATAAGTCCCCCACAACCTGACCTGCCCAGGTATATCCAGGGAATGTTCCTTACTGCTGTTCGAGCGGCAATAATTTCAGGATGCAGTCCTATTGCTGTGTACTTTCGTGAGGCAATCTGTTCTGGGATTTAGACTTCCTTAGTGGTGATGCTAGAGCAGGGAGTTGACGTTTAGTGGCCGCCTGCTAACGGAAAGGGAACGGCTCTTAGGGGCAGAATAGAGAGCTTCTAGCGTCCTCCAGGGCAGCCACATAATGCTATACTGCTAGAGCAAGCCTAAGGAACGTCTTTGTGGCCAAAACCTGGATTTTTTTCCAGCCGACACTGTGGTTATTACTTTAATACAAGGTTGTAAGCGGTTCTCCATGAGCTAGCTTGTTTTAGTTCATGGGAATATCCGTCAACTTGATAGCAGAAACAGGATGTAGCTCGGCTGTCCTTGCGCTAGAAGATTTTCACCTCGGCTGATGTAATAAGGACAGCGAGCTGTGTAGCCTGTAGCCTGCAGTAGGAGAAACCCTTTCTCCTTGCGTGGCTAGCCTGTATTCCAGTCTTGATGAACTGTGCTACCAGTATCGCTTGGAAGTTGTGCGCTGGGTCTCCTAGAATAGAATATCTGACGCGACTTCTGGTTCGTGTGGATAACATGGCTTTCGGAGGATGCCTTTCTTCGAGATTGTGTAGCTTTCACTAGGGTATCCCTGCAAGCCTAATTGAGCGCGCTAGGAGAAAATAGCGGGAATGGGGAATCTGAGAACGACAGGCGACGATGGACTCGGCTTCCTTGTAGAATCTGATACGATGTTGATACACATGTAAGCATTGCTAAAAGTGGTTTGAGGCGTTTTGTGGCTTGCTAATCGGAGATTCCCCGTGGTTGGCGGGTAATACCCACACAAGCGCTTTGTCGCTGATTGGTGTATTCCCATTTGTGATAGAGCCATAATTGGATGTTATATGCAATACGGGCATAAGATTTTGCCCTCCTTCGAAGCATGCTCCTCCCACCCTACAGCCTAGATGAACCGATAATTCCTAATTTTGAGTGTCATCTCTATTTTGTGTGACTCTGATTTTACTGCGTTACCCGACACAGACGTGTCCACAGAAGGAGATCCTGCCTAGGCCCAAAGAGGGGCAATAGAGTATCATCACCGGATGACCTAGGGATGACTTCCTTTGCAAAAGCTTTTCTTGGAGCAGAATATGATTGCTCAACACGCTCAACGGTATCTTGTGTCTCCTTCGTGGCAGAAGTGGCCCTATATCTACGCTGGATGACCAAAGACTCGACAATCTCTTGTATGAAGTCATCAGTGATGACCTTATCTTCCGATCTTTTCTCACTCGTTAAGTCATCTCTTCCTAAACCGTATCTGTTGCCGCTTTCGGTGGGTGATGATCGGGTTTGCTCTTGAATAAACATGTCACTAATGGTTCCTATCTTTCTTCAGACAAGAACTACGACAGGAGGCTTGCCTTTGCCTGCGACCTCATCAAATTCCTCCAAAGTCTCCTGCAAGCATACGACACCAGTCCATCTTATCCAGTTGACAGCATGTCAGAAGATTTATTGATCCAATGACATATCATTCTTCCTTTAGTTGTGCATGCGTGTCCCGAAGCATTGAAGAGTTTGAGGTACACTCCTCGTGAAAAGGCCACTCATCCTTGGTCGCAGAAACACAAAGATATTGTGCTGATGGAAAAAAGGGTATACTTGCTGCAATACTTGTTTCACCACTTGGCATTAGAGGCCGATGCCGCAAGCACCGTGTGACCGGATAGGAGCCGGACAAAGTTGTGTCAGAAGCCCGGACAATACAGTCGCAGACGGCTTATGACACACAAGTATAGATTCAAATGAGGAAGAGGTTTTAGGCAGGTTGACATGGTACGGTTTATGTTCCTCCCGATCCTGTCTTTGACATTTAAAAATGCTGCTGACCCGCTCGATGATGGTCAAAACCTAGAGGGCTCGACAAATGGTTGGCCGGGGGTATGCGTGCTGTAACCATATGTCAGCAGCAAAAACTTTGATGTAATGCTGTCATCGAGGTGCTCTTGGAGTCAATGTAGTGTTGTGCCAGCAGAGCGAATCTACACGTAATTCCAACAGCCAAAGCGATCAAGAGGCTAGGCTTCGATGGCTGCAGTGCATTGATGATGCATTAACAGTCACATGAGCAACGGACCTCCGATTGCTTTGACGGCTCAATGCGAAAGCAATTTTGACCGCACATCGATCTTTCTTCAAAGCTTGCTAATCGCTCGCGATCTGAGCCTATGACGGATGTAACAGCAAGTACTGCCTGCGGACGGTATCTTGATTATTCATAGTGTAACGCTGGCGCCAGTCTTGCAGTCCTAAACGTCACCAGTCCCATGTTTGAAGGCAGATGCTGCAGTTGTATGATGATGCTGGCGCTTTCTGGGGCGTAGTGAGTGTAACTGGCAAGAAACTGGCTTTCGAGCCGTGTGTATACTTCCCTGCTCGGAGTCATTAACATTCCTCAAAGGCGTACAAGAAATGAAATACCTTTAACGTCAGTTTCGGTTGTAGAAGAGCAAAAGATCTCATCCCTTCCGTCTCGCTTTATGCATTCAATGGAAAATTCTGGCTGCATAGAGCTGCCTTCCATTTCTGATCCCATCACATACGCCATTGCCTTCTGCGAGTCGAATATAGACCTGATACAGTTTACAAAGTTGAAAGTGCCGTGTTGAGTCGTTGGAATTTTTCGGCCTCGTTCGGTCTAACAAGAGCATCGCTACCCAGTTCATACGGCGGGCGCATAGCGCTCAGCGCTCAAAGGATGACGCTAGCTAAGTATGCAACGAGCATATAAATAGCAACATGCTTTGGAGATATCGCTCTGAGGCAAGGCATGTCACGCTATCAATTCTCGACTGCTGACATCCTCCAGAATCTGAGGCGCAGAAGCGTTCGATCTCAATAAACATCTATACCCTCACTGTCAATCGGGATCGTCAAAATTCCATTTCGGTACAGGCAACAAAAATTCGCATAATCTAAAGGGCTTGACTGGTGCGGTAAGAGTTGTAGGCAAGAAATTTGTGATAGGGAAGATTTTTGCTAGTTAGGCGGAGTCCAGGTCAGTAGAATGCCGGTGTCAAATAGGCGACGTGGCAATGCCACTTGATATATTTAGGCTCCTTACGGCCCTTTGGAACAGAAGATTTTTTATTATAAGCCGAAACTCCAATGACCCCACACAGTGCCTTATCAAGCCCTATTGTCTTGCGTATGGTAACAGAGCAGGGGCTTCGCTCTGTCACCAGCTTTCAGTCTTTATACATTCGCATCGAGCGCAAACCAATCTATAAGTCATTGGTCTAATGGGTTGCTTCGGTAGGGTGCCATATGGCAATCTGTCGGATCCGCAGCCAGATTCTTCATTTAGTCTTGCCACATAGTGAAAGCCGCTAGTTATGGATGTTCTTCACGAGGTATTGGAGAGAGAACAGGCCTAAATCGGGGTATGAATCACAGATATCCCTGTAACGGAAGCCAGTGGGTTGTTAGGTACATGCGACTTATTGTCGTCAGAGGTCATCCTGTGATCCGTGACTTGATGTTTCGAATCATGCATATGGAACCTATCTAAAGAACGGGGTGCAGGTTGCCGAAGCTAGCTAAACTGTCCAAGAGCCAATTATTGAGCCTTTGTAGATCCCGTCGGGACTGGAGATGCAGAACGTGGTCCGCTAGAAGGCCAGTGAGCATCCGCGTTATTACCCGATCTTAGATTAGGGTGGCACTGCAGATGTACTAGCCTAGATATATACTTTTGTGACCGCCATGCGCTTATGACCAAGTGCGCTGAGAGGTTGCGGCAAGGCAGATAGATCTGGCTCGTGCATATGATAAAGTTAGGAGGATTCGTGGCAATGTTAGGTGTTTATGATTGCCAAGGCTGAGACCGAAGTCTTGCCTACGCCACAATCTTGAAGTATGTAGTCTTGTTAAGGATTCCCAGAGCGTAGCGCGAAAGATACTGCATTTCACATCAAGGGTAAACTCTCCAGCCTCAACTTTCGACAATGATACTTACTAAAAGGAGTATTGATAGGAGCACGTCTCTCAGCCTCCACTTTGCTTCCAGAGTGGGAAGAGCTTTTTGGCTCTGTATGTGGTGCACGATGACCATCCACTCGATCACTAGGGATGGTCTCAACTATGGGCACGGAACGCCTCGGCCTAAGTGATAGGAAGATTATCGTAGCTCATCCGGTCCAGAACCCCACACTCGTACTACCGTTGGAAGGTATTGTTACAGGCCTGTGTCACGTCAAAGCGTCCAATGGACCTCCTTCACGAATGCAGTGCGGGTTCTGTTATCAAACACAGGCAACGAATATTACTAGTCTACTCCACATGAGGATCGTTGAGAATGGCGCTGTCCATGCAGCCGCCCTTGCCAGTCCAAATATGGATCTCTCTATAAAAAGGCATGTCGTATATGCTTCGTCTCATCTCCACTGCTTTTCCATGCGATGTCGATCTGCGTTGCCCTGAGATTATCCGCGACCTTCATTGAATGTATATATCCATGGGGCCCACTGATTGAGTTACTATTCGATTCCTCGGTCAAAATTTCTCCCGCCCTGCCCTTAAACTATACTTGCTGTCAAGGCCGCTCTGGGCTGCTCTTCTAATCGCAGTTATACTCGTCATCAAAGTACGGAAATGGCGGCACCGCAGACGCCATATCTTAAAACGACGTTTGCGCTCACTGCTCCGCCTTCTAGGCAACCTACTGACAGTGGAAGGCAGGTCCAATGTCGAGGACGATCTGGACTCAGACCCTTTGCGACTAGATTCTCAATCAGGAGAACCAGTCTCTCCTCCGACGGCCGAGCCAAATCGTTCTCAATGTGGGAGAGATTCAGTAATCCTTACCATACAAGATCACAGCGACTCTCCCCGACAGGGAAGCACGGTTGTAGAATGGCTTTGTGAATGGAAGCGGAAGTGGGAAGAGATGTGCAAGCTGGTAAAGTATGCGCATATGAGACGTACTTTCCGTGATGATCTATTTCCCGGCTAAGTGTCCCCAGTGAGACGGAAGTCAAGAATGCAAACCCCCCCAAAAACTCTGATTGACGGTCGGGCCAAAGAACATCGTATCTGTACTTTCATAGGTAGTAGCCAAGATGGTAAAAGCCAGCCCCGCAGAGCATGGCCCACAGATTGTCTGGGAGGAGTCAGCAACAGCGTATTAGAATAGTCTATCATAGCGCGGAATCGCATATCTCATCTGGCGGACAACACCTTGCGATGAAGTGGCCCAGGCTCACTTGACAGCACAAATTGTTAATCAATTATGGTGACTATTCTTGGTACTTGGCTATGGTGGCTTGAATACGGGCCAGTGTTTTCCGCTTATGCAAGTACATGCAATTGCCATGCGCTCTGTGCAGGCGATTAAGGGGCTGTACGTCATCGGCATACTTCTCGGTGAACTTTCGTCACTTCTGGGGGTTTCGGAATGGCATCTGCTGTTACAGCAGCGGTGCCCTATTCTGCTTATCTGCGCCTGCGTTTGATACAGAGCCCGAGGCTGTAAACTGCCGAAGAGGCGCCCCAAAAAGCACAGCGTAGCGCATTCAAGAGTACCATTAGCAAGTCCGATGGACTGTTTGCTAGATATTAGGCTGGCACATTGGCAATCTATAGGAAACTGTCAAAGGTTGAATACCGTTTCACGAAAAAGTCTTCGCCTAAAGCCCCAAAGAATGAAGTACTGCTGGACTGAAGTCTAGCTGCGAGTTTTTGAGAGTTACACTATTGACTTGACGTTGATCGCATCGTTTACGAAAAGCATTCAAGCTCAATACATAGACAGGATTAGACAAGTAAGTCTTCTGGAGCCATTAGCGCCATCTCTACTAAAGCCTTCATCAGAGGTCCAGAATTAATGTGACCGTTGTACTGACCTCAGTGGATGCCGAGCGCTTGCCAAGGCCACCCCCTGGGAAAGTAGAAAACGATGGCGGAAGCGAAAGCGTGTGCTGAATTTCGTATTGGATCCCGATAGCGCATTCGAGCCAGACTCGTCTCAATAAGACCACATGCATCATACCTTAATGTCTGTCAAGCTAATTCGAAATATTGCCACGCGTTTCAAGTCATTTACGTTTCAGCCACCAAGGTTTTGAATCAACATAAATCGCCCAAGAAGCTGATTGATCTAGTATCCATGCCTTGCTCTAATTAGCCTAATAATCTTTCGTGTCAGTAACGGACCCTTCGTTCCTGATCGCAGACCTCGTTGTACTTGGTTCGGATAAATGGGGAACCTTTTGCAGGCTGCCTTGATTGAACGCCCAAAGCTCCAGCACTTGAGCAATTACCATTGGATTCTGACATTCTGAACAATCGACACCAGGTTCTGAAGAGGCTCTGGATATTCTCTAACAAGTCGAGTCTGTTGCAGCTCGAAAGCTCCCAATATAAGACGACGGCTGTTGATTCTATGCAAGATAGGTGAATACCCTGACCTTTGAGTAATACTGTGCGTATTAATACCGCTTCTATCGAGTGCCGATTTATATTGACCATGCTATTGGCGCCATAAGCTGTCTGATGTCGCCGATTCAGTCTCAGGACTTTAGTCTTGAGTTGCAGACCCAGCTCAGGCCCTTCCTATCGTTCGGAAATCATAGCCCGATCCTTTGACCTCCCAGCATAATGTAGGCTCTTCTTCACCTATGAACGCATGTACTGTGCTCTCCGTCTCCTTCTCTGTGCAACATGAGGTAGATTTCCATTTCAGCAGGTCATGTGGCCTGCCTTGATGAGATGCATCTCCCTTCCCTCTGTTCGTCGAAACGGGTATGAGACTGTGCACCGATCAGTATCTGTCAACAGAGGATCTGGTTTGGCCAACTAACCAAGTTGCTTGAGACTGCCGACGCCTTGAGAGAGCCGACGAGGGAGTCCGGTCCGAGAGCATTGTCATTTTTTGCAACGGCAAGGTCTGAAGGGTAGAGCTAGTATGAGTACGCGAACGAGAAGGATTGCTCAAAAACCCTCACAACGTTCAGCATCTGTGTCGCCATAATCTAGCCATGGGAACCCCCAATTGCCCGCTAAATTGTGCGTCAAATAAGTACGAGATGCTTTACAGCGTCTATTTGGATGTAATATGAAGCAGTCTTCGCCGTTCCCTAGGAATCTTCGCGCAAAAAGAACATCACCCTAGTGGCTTAGTGAGTGGAAGGAATTAGGTCTGTCCGGCCGGCGACGAGGGAGGCCCATCGATTTGGTGATAGCAGGTCCACCATTTCGGTCATAGTCCAAGAGAAAGGTTGAAACAAGTCGGCAGAGATCCGCCAATGATTCCACAACGATGTGGAAGCATTAGCGTGGGTAGAACGCGACAAGGTTCATCGTTTTTTGTTCAACCTTTAAACTCTTTCTTTCCGTAGATCGAGCTCGCACATGCCGATCTCTTGTGATTCATTTGTCTTGCCGTCTAAAGCCTTCCATTGTGTATTCAGCAAAGTCTGCGGGTCATATCGGACAGGCCGAGACATGTGTGGGCAGGTGTCCAAAGTTTGGACACCCAAGTAGCTCAGGGACTTTTTTTGGAGGCGCTAGCAATCTGTAGGCCGCGAAGGTCTAGTTGGGCGCAATAGACAAAACAAGGCAATCATTGTAAAGCCTTAACGCTCTTCCCAAGACATAAAGCAAGGTATGAGGTGCTCTTGAAATCCTTAAGCACTTCTGAATAGATGGTAACCCGTGGGTAGAAAGAACTTTTCGCGCCTGCCGGGCCAAAGAGAGCAAACAAAAGCCCATCATAACAGAATCTAGTTGTTTCGATTGAGCGCAGCATGCAGATCATTGTAATCTAACACAAAGACTATTGTTGATTAGTAAAACCTTGGGGGATATGCTATCGATGAACCCACCATTACTTGCAAAGCCTTGCGTCGTGTTCGTCTTTAAAAAGGCGCAGTCAGCAAGGCGGAGTCATATCCCCAATCTCAAGGATTATCGTCTAGGGGGCAGTGAGCAGATGATGGTTAGGCTAGCCCATTCTATAAGCCACGAGTGAAATGGTACGTTGGATTGCCACCTCGGAAAGAGCTCGTAAGCAGACTCTATGTCCTCGTCTCCATCAGCACTTAGTTTTGACCAATCTGTAGATCGTCACGACATGCTCGGCGCAAGGGCCAACGTTTCATGGCGTGCGCGCTATGGCCGTAAACACAACGTTCGGATCATGAAACCTTGTCACGAGGTCTGAAGTCCTACTGTTGAATGAAAGGGTTACTGCAGCTGTCGGATGAGAGTGGATTTATACGCGACAAGTCAATACAGCCATGTGATCTGATAGCGCCGACCTTTCCGCAGCTTAACTTTCAGCACAACAATCGATAGAGGTGAGTATTAGCACCTCAGTCACACCTGAAAAACACGCCTAGCAGCACGCCATAACTGCCGCGGGGATCGAGGATGATTCCTACAGATGTACCCGAGGCCCTACTCGTGCTCTTACAACAGGACACGCACGTCAAAGATTAAGATTTCGATACGTACGTGAGTTGGAGTAGATGTAACGGCAGACTCTTTGTTTGGTCAGTACCTGATTTCCCAATATAGGGATCGGGTAGTGACCAGCACCAGCGTGTTACTTGGTTTTCCCAAAGACGATCTAAGTCCCCCCGCAACGCCATCGCATGACCCTGGAATTCGGTATCCGATCCTGCCTCGTGGGCGTCGTAGAATTGGAAAGCGAATACGGATTTGCTGAATGTTCTTTGATCTGGCTTCGGAGTATAAGAATCCTCAGGTTTCATGCACTGTCCGTAATGGAGAGTACGATTTGTTATCAGATTTTCTTCCCACTGAGACGATCCGTGGACTTGTGCAACGTATACTTGGTGCTACCAATAACACACTGCGTCAGATATAATGCAGTTCGTCTCCCTTCCATTTTATCTCTTCCTAAGTCATGGTAGCTCCAACATAATTGGCTTTTTCGTTCTGCAAATTTCTTGCATTTGCATCAAATTCTCATACTGGACTGTGCTATGAGCAGAGCTAAGCTCACTTGCCTGGCTTGCTGGGTCGTCGCGCTAATTTTCCATCAGGAATTTGGATCCAGCACAACGGACCATGGCATCTCATGGTGCGCAATCCACGGATGGTTCATCTACCAACCACGAAGAAGCGGCAAGTCACTTGCCTGGCGGAAAGATATATCGTCAGATGCTTGCACAGCCATCAAATGATAACCCTCGAAGAGATGCCACTATATCGCAATGGCTCTGCGAGTGGGGACGGGAATGGGCCTTTGCCGGCGCTCAGGAGAATTCCCCACCATAGCTTCCTCCCATCCCCGAAATTTTCCACACTTGCACCTCCCAACTCTGCAAAGCCAAGCATTTGCTTTATAATGTTGTGTGGCGGAAGCCGGGGCATGATGGCATGATAAGCCATGGACATTGAACGGTCAAATTTTCTTGTAGGGATTGAGGTGGAACGATTTGGAGTATATAGAACTATTGGGTGCTGATACCAAGAGATCTGTCTTATCCGGCAAAACATGGACTCTAGCATTCATCTGCATCTGGTTTTGGTGGTACTTTGCGTCCCGAAAATTTTGATTTGAAGATCTTTTCTCCTCGAATGGATTGCTTGTAAGCGGACAATCAAGCTAACCACTCAGGAATTCATAAGAACATCGTTATCACCGTACGCCCAATTATCAATAGTAGTAGAAGAGCAGATGAAGAATTAGAAGTTGGTGATACTGACTGTTCCGGAAAGGTAGTGCAGGTGGCCCAAAAGTCCTCCGATTCTAGGTAGGTACTCCTGACACTAGCCTGCCAAGCATCCAGCCCTAGGAGCCCGCCCCGAAAAGGGTGCCTAGAGGACGGAGGCGAGACCCACCGATGGTTGCAACGCTAAAATTGTTGTTTGATCAAACAACAATTTTAGCATGACTCGGCCTCCCCAAACGAATTCTCGCATGCACAATTTGGCAGCAACTATTGGACAACAACGCCCTTATAGGCCACTAATAGGGGCTCTTAAGATCCTAAATCCCCACTATTCGGGACCCACTCGCCTAAAGCGCCCGTTAAAAAGCTGGAGTTTGGGCCCACCCCAAAGCCACAGGCATGCCCCAGGGGCTCCATCGATGATTAGGGTTAGGGCTTTCTCAAGAACGGCTAGCGCAAATCAAGATTAATCGTGTCAATCTGTGTATGACTATGATATATGTAAATCAATTCATTGATGGACGCCTTTCTAGTTTCGTACCTGACAGCATTGATCGACTTCTCCATCTAGCTCTCAGGTGGTTTTGGGTGTCAAATTGGAGGAGTGTCCGCACTATTCTGACCCTCGCGAGGAAGCCGCCCCACGAGCAGATTTATCCCAAACATCAATACCACTAGATTGGTACATCCGATTCGAATACTAGCTACATATTCTGCTATGAGCATCCTGAAGGGTCTTGTAGCAACCTCTTTCACGTAACAATTTCGATGCCTTAGGGTTCGACCATATCCTAGCACAATCACCTCCGTACAACTGGCAAGGTATCCGTAGTCACGGAAACCCTCTGACGGAATACTGAGGATTACGAAAGCCTGTGGGGAAAAGGGATAAGCTACCTTAGTTGCATGAAATGCCCCCAAGGCCAAACGCCACAAGGAGATTGCTACCGGATTTAGCGCTCATCAGTGCAACGTAAAGCAGAATAACGTAAGCTTACTGTCCAATGAGTGTCTAACATGATCGCTTAGTCGATGCAGCAGCTACAAAGTGTAATTTCAGATCGCCGGATGCGCAATCTGCCAGCGCTGACCCACCGTTATGGGTCTCGAGACCTTCGTGGAGTCTGCTGGATGGAAGGGCTGACGATAAGGATTAGCGGCAGACGATGGGGGCCATTTTGATAACAATAGCAACTCAGCGATCTGTGTATGGAATGTAAATCTGTGGATATTCGTAGGAAATAGAACTCCGCTTGTGGGTTAAACTGTCTCCGGGCCCCCAATAGAAGATCTAGAATAGCAGCGATCTTCTTCTTAGACAATCAATTACTCAATCTTCCATCCACCAATGCTATGCACAGTGTGATTCTAAAGATGTTGGTTGTTTCCCGAGGATACGCGCTGGGAAATTCGTCTATTTCTAGCAAATGTAACATGCGAGCGTTTAGAGCTTAAGAAAGCAACACAATAGCCACGAAATATACAAAGCGAAGGTATCCGAACACATGGTGAGCATTGGATGGCTGCGTTGCTTAGCGAGTTGTCGCTATGTTTGCTTCTCTCATTGACTGTTATAGTTGTCCTTATTCATCTCCCATTCGCTAGTACCCAAAAATATACTACTCGACTCTGAGATCTATAAAGGCAGCTGTAATCTTTAAATTTGGAGATATGTCTCGTCAGTCTCCTATTGCTTCTACAATCAATAGATATTCCAGTCTAGTGAGCTTTTCAAGGGTAGTATAACATGCCTGACGGGGACGAGCCTCTAGGGTAAGTTGATCCCACTCTTTCACGTTTTCACGTATACTTCTCTCGTGTGTTCGATCAGTCAAATGATCCACCCCCCCCACCAAAGTCTTCAGAGACTCCTATCTTGTTTCGGTGATCAGATTCGGTTGATTTGATCGTTTGGAGACTATTGGGCTAGATCAGTATCAGACTACACACATATCCCGCCAAGCCGAGTGTAATGCTGGCTAATACATGCAGTAGTAACCAAGGGATTGAAAGAGGGGACAGCTCCCAACAATGCGACGCTTCGGAGCGTGTCCATGCAAAAGATCGGCTCCCCGGTGGCAAGAAGTATCGAGGACTCTTCGGCTGCATTCCCAGGTCTAATCCTCGAAAGAACAAAACGGTAGCGCAATGGCTGCACGAATGGGAGCAGAAGTGGGATGCTATGACGGGCAAGGATGGTAATAATGGTTAGTTTGCTTTCAATGCGCTCTGGTCGTTGCTGTACACAATTTGACATCGTACAGGCAAGCCCAAGCTATGAAAAGGAAGGAAAGACTTGTGCCGGCGGGTTATTGAATCGAATTCAGGAATGTTTAACTGGTTTTGGATCCAGATCACATGTTGCTCCGTTCCAACCTTTTGTGCTGTCATTTGTAGAATATATATCTTTCCGTGCATGTATTAATATGTTCACAACGAAGAGAAACTAAACACTCGGAAATCGCGAAGCGCCAGTTTGATTTCTACCATGGCGATGTACGTAGCAACCACAGCCTGGACAAAAAAACCTCAGAGAAGTGAAGACGATTCTGGTTGGTGGGTCTGCTGCAATCCTGTTCGACTCTAAGGGGTGACGTCTTAGAGTCCAAATTGATGTGGGAAAGAACTCATGTTCCTACCAATAAAAATGCTCAACCAAGTTCAAGATACTCGTCCGCTATGCCACTATGGTATTAGTACGCTTCCTCAGGCTTCCCAGACAAGCACAGTCCACCTCGAATGTATCATATCAGGTTTCCACCTTGTTATGCTGGTTAGATTTGCTGCATGTTCTTCCGATCTCGCCGGGCGAGGCACACTCCCAGGTAAGCCACGTCTCGGCAAACAGTTGACCGGTGGAATCACTGCCAATGACATGAAGGTGCATTGCACTGAGCCACATGTCACGCTTTGATCGACGGCCACGGGACAGATAAGATCCAACTTAAAGACCAATGGTAGTCGGGGAGGTGATAAGAAACGAAGTCAAGGGTGGGTGTTCTCTGGCTCGATAGGCTTATTCCTTCTCGTTGACGTAAAACGACCTGGAAGATCGGTAATATTAGCGGCACGGATTAGAAGATAAGCTTGTGGCTTGAACACTGCACAGCCACATCACCATGCTGCGCGCCATTGGGGGAACTACTTCATACGCCCGAGTCGCAATTTCGGCTCTATCGGTTCTGTCACTGAGTGGCCTGCTTGGGACAACGAGTCCGTATTCAGTCAGCGTTCCAAAACTTGGATACTCACCGCTCACCGGTTCTACTCCTCTTGTAGCCACCCACGCGGCTCGACCAATGCCATGCATCTCCCAGGAGCGATGCTTCTGGATGCGTTTGCAACTTCAGCTCGGATCATAACGACTGGCGCAAATATTCCCAATGATCCCTCTCTGCGCGATTTATAAGGAAAGTTTTTGTGACTCTGAACTAAGCACAGTTTTCATGGTAGGTATATTTGTACATGTCTCTAATGCTCGGCTAGCGGTACTCTGCATTATGTTGTAAATTGAATTGCTCATTAGCCCCACAATACACTTTGGACACGTAAAGTGCGCTCCCTGTGCTTCTTTGAATTTGATCTCATTTACTCGCATTTTCCTGAAAAAGGTGAAGTCGAACACAATTCTTCTCCCCTGCCCCCGAACACACTGTTGCTGAAGTCTTAGTTTTAGTCTTAGCCTTGCCACGCATTGAATATGACGTGAGTCGCTCAAGCTCCTTTCACCTCACCTCTTACCACCCAGCTTTCTCCTCTGTCCAACTTATGGCACTTGCTATCACAGGTGTTTCTGCGGATTCTTACGAGGACGTCACTAAACCTCGCTCAGCGATCCAAAGAAGCTTGGCTCCAAAGACGGCTCTTCCAATGATCCTCCAGGTACAAACCGACGATCTCATTCTATGGGGGATTACCTACCCGGAGGGAAGAAGTACCTGGGTAGTGTTACCCCCAATCCACGACAAGGCATGGGCATACCTCAATGGCTCAAGGAATGGGAATTGAAATGGAACCGCGTTACCCGCGAAGGAGATAAGCATGGTGAGTAGCTCTGAGACTGGTCAAATTGGTTTCAGCATGACTGATCTTGTAGGCAAGCCCAAACTTTGAAAAGGGTCAGGCTGTTGATAGTCGAGGCCATTGTCATGGTGATTGCCCAGTCCGTTACTTAACGACTTGAATACTCGCTATTCTTAATGACTCTGTTGTGGGCATGGCTTGCTTTGGAGCGATTCTCGATTTTCGATAAGAAATGAATTCCATAATTGCTTGCTTCACGAATAGTTGGAGTCCAAATGCCACGCAAAATTGCCATCACAAACCACAGATAGTGTACAAAATCCTGATAACAAACCTCGGGACATAATCAACCTATCTGGCCGAATCTTCCCAAGCATATACTTTCGTGACACAGTCTTCCTCTCCGACCAACGGCTAAGCTAGGTGAAGATTGGACAATAGGCTCCTATCAATTCCGAAGCTGTACCCTTCCTCAAGCATAGCTTCACCTTCCCTGAACGATTGGGCATGGCAAGGTGGACATCCAAACTCAATTTCCATTTCAGGACTCCCACAAAATCCCAGTGCTTGACTGCATGTATCCGTTCGGGATGACAGCTATTCCCATTCCGATAGCCTTCGTCGCTCTATCCGGCAATCTTTCGGGACTGTCTAAATTCTGTGTGGCTCGCCACTTCTTTTATCCTGCGTTGTCGTTCTGGGTTCTCGCACATTGCATGCGTCAGTGACATAGACATAATTGGTCTGGATTCATGGTTGGGGGAGTGCTTATGGGCAGAAAGCACAAAGGAGGCCTTTTGCCAATGACGCGAATGGTAGTCTTTGTGCAGCGGGATATCAGAATTGAGTGGCTGATCGAAGCTTCGATCTCGATCATGCTCCCCGGATTATCAAAGTTTTCAATGAGCCATTTATTACCCTCCAGCTCCCTTCGTGGTACTCCAGCGTCAGCAACCAACTTTTGATTAGTTATGGCTTCAAAGAAGGATATGCGACGGCAAAAATAGCGTATTGACCTCTGACGTGCCTCATACCATGTGTGACAGCTCCGCCCTTCCCCCTGTTCTCATGTAATCGTGCAATACGAAAATTAGCAGCTGCCAGTACCCGAAACATGTATCGAGAGGGGCCATGCCACCAACACAAAGGATTCTCGAACACATGTAGATGACTATTACACACCATATCAGTGGGTAAAGGGCGAGACGAAAAGGAGGAAAGCAAATCCCAGCGAGACTTTCAGCTGCATAGGTCTTGTTCCCAGGAGAGCCTACAAATTCCCCGACGTGGTCTCTTCTTCCTTTCAAACCTTCGACATAAAAGTACCAGCTTTTCCGTGTCATCGCTCAGAGCAGCTAAGTATCCGTATTTGTCTCAGCGTCCACCATTTTGCTCACACAACTGCCCTCCGATATCTTCAATATGTTGTAAGTCGCATTTCATAATCTTATTGCTGCACCCATCCAGGATAGAGATGGTTTGTGCTTCAACATTGTTACCCCAGTACTTGGTCTCCACTTTGTTGATATCTTGCAGCCAAGCCAGGTCTTTGAGGACAGATGGAACGACTTCAAGGCAGCGCTGAGTCTGAGCTGAAGCATGTTGCTGTTACAGAATTAGTATATTGTGGCGTAGTTGTACTTACCTAACTTTCACCTTGGAAGTCTGTCTCTTGAGAGTAGGCGTACGATATTGATAGTTTCCATCTACACAAGCAGCATATTGGAAAATTAGCGCCCCCCAAGATGAATGCGTAGTCGCTTGCAATCCTGAAAATAGTCCATCATCAGCGAAGCACTATTCCAGATGCAAGCTTAGGTAAATAACTTTCCAGAGAGAGATAAAAAGCTGAGTGTAATATCGGTACGGCGTATAAGAACACCTAATATAAGAGACACACCTGCGTGCTGCTCAAGTTTCTTGGCATCTGTATCAGATCTTGGCTTGGGAGAGTTAGAAAAATAGAGCTCGAGCTCGAATTCTAGCAATGTTCTCGAATTTAATAATGGCAGTTAAGTGTACGAACCGCCACAACCACAGGAACGGGCATTCCAACCCGCTGCAGTTTTCTTGGCAAAGGCCGAAGGCGGCGTGACAGGTCTCCTTTGGCCAGCCAGGCAAAAGCAGGCAAAAGAGCGGAGCGCGGATGATGCGTGAGCTCCCCCACTTTCGTTAGTCAGAATTCGCAATAGGGAACTAGATGGTACTGAGGCAGTCAGGAGGGTACTATCAGGTTGTGCATGGGCTCCTATAGTGCTCCGTTCATGCCGGGTTACTAGATGCAATGTTTCGGAATCGGTAAGTACCCTTCAATATTAGATTTCAAGTCATCGCCATCCGTCCTCCTTGGGCAATCGAGAACGCTTAGCAGACCATGCGCCAATATTACGAGAGTCTGGCTCAAAGGCCACTTGGGCGTTAGCCCAGCAACCTGGGAACGAAAAACCATTGTAAGTCCATCTAGCCATATAGGATAATGCTGCGAAAGTTGGGGATAGGATTTGGTATTATCGGCACTTGACGTAAGCTGGGTGTACAGTACTGTGTATATGGTGTAAGATTTATGAGGCGAACAAATATAGCGAATAGAGAAGCTTAGGATCTACAGCGGGCTATTCACATAAAAAAGCCTCGTCGAAGCCTCCTCATCAAGATGATGACCCAGTTTCTTCGCCACGGGGCATACCATTTAGATAATCCTTTGGAGCTATGCAAATCCTTTGGCTTTACTATGATTGGCCTGCTACCGTGCTGTTAGTCCACGCCCTATAGGTTAGGGGCTCGTGGAAGCCGCGAAGGATCCAAACCCCTGCCAAGTTGGTATGTAACAGTCAGAATGCTTTTCAAATCAAGTCGCTGCCTTTGGAAAATAGGCACGGAAGGGACAGCTTCGAAGGTCTGCCGTATTTGGCTGCGACTATCTACCCGTCCCACCTCCACGAACCTGAGATGCCACATTAAGCGACCATCATCACAGCACTATCATCACTCCTTACGAATACCCTGTGTAATCATCGGCGGCGCTGTACTACTTCCTGCCTATGTATATAATCCCTCAAAATGCCTTTCAACCTCTTCTCAATCTTCAGTTGCAAGCAACCGAACTCCCTTCCTTTTCAGAGCATCCAATCCCTGCCAAATCCGTTGCTTACATAACGCACCACCCAACCATCAGGCATGACGTGAGTCTCAACCAGAAGGCTGCCAACCTTCCTGGTCCCTTTTCACTTCGACCAATTTTGAAGCATCTGTCCCCCCAACACAGCAGCGTCTGATGCACCATTGCACCGCTGTGCGGGTAGTATTATTTCATGTCTTCGCCATCGTAGTTCAGCTGTGGACATATTCTGTTAATAACCACCCCCCAGTGACCCAAAGCCCAAGGATGGCGTGAAGCGGCCGACGCAAAGCTCTCAAGTACCAGCTCAACAGCGTCCGTTGTCACGAGATTACCTACCTGGCGGACATAAGTACAATGATGCCGTCAATGACGGCTATCCTAACGGGAACCCGCGCGGAGGGATGCCTGTACCTGAGTGGCTCCGCCAATGGGAGCAAATTTGGGAGCGGAGTGGCGGCAGAAGCAATAACAGCGGTAGGTGCAATGGCTATTGCTGTTATTTTCTTGCGCACATGTCTGTTCTAATCAAAAGATAGGAAAACCAAAACTTTGATTTAAGCAGACGCTGTGCCCAACCCAGCTAGACAAGAAATTTTGCAGGTTCGGCCCTACCTCTTCCTCGATCCCCGAAATACTTCGCTAAATGTATCCAATTAGCAGCATTCGGCAGCGCTATCAAGCACCTTCATGTTGACTCTTTCTAGGGCAACTGCCCGGTTTTGAATTCTTAAGCTGTAATGGCTTGTACACAGAGGGTGTCAAGGAATATAACTCGAGGAAGATCATTAATTTCTGCTCCTCGCTTTACTTCCGATCGATCAGCTGACACCATTGATTGCTGAATTTGGCTAACAATAATCATGGAACTTACTCTAGCCAACGTGCATATGCGATGCCCATTTCTTGAGAGGTCCCTTAGGCCTTTCGCTACAGTTAACTCTTGAGAGGCATGTGCCGCCTTGAAGCCGTGGTAGAACCCTCTTCTTCATCCGTCCCGTCGTCGTCTTCCCCTGAACCAAGCTCCGACCTATTCATATCGTCATCAGAGTCATTAATAGAACCTCCATTGCCCTCCTCTTCTTCCGAATTCAGCTCAAACATATCTCTCGCATCACTGGACCCGTCGCTTTCCGACTCATCTTCAGCATCTTGATCGTCTTCTTCCTCCTCTTCCCCCGTGTCCTCACCACTTTGCGTACCCTTGCTTGCCTTGATGGTTTCTGTATATTTCTGTTGGGTGGCGAGCAACAACGCGCCGGTGACCTTATGGGCATCTGGCTGCGTATGGCGGAGCTCTTGTAGTAATTGACGCAGGCGAATTGGCTGGGCATTCTCAGTGGCAAGCCTGAGGTTTGCATCTATCTGTGATGCCTTCGGATCCGTTGAAGAGGTAAGGTCCGAGTGCGCTGGGTTGATTTTTCGGGTTGACATCGTAGAAGACTGAACCGTTTCGGATGGTAGAAGATGGCGAGACAATAGAAAGGCAAAGGCCGATGAGATGTCGATTGCTGAGATAAGGACGTGCTGTACATTTTATGATTGGCCTCACGGCTTCTTCAGAAGGATTATCTCCCATCTTTGAAGATGTCTAATCGGTAAGCAAGTTTGCTGACTTCAGCCTTGAATTCGAGGGAAGATGATGTTGGTCGATCATGGCGCTAAATTTAGCCACTGAGGCTAAGGTACCCATCAGCACAAAGGATCTGAACAGCATTGCAGCTGCTACTAATATAATCCCAATCTTTAGATGGGTACTCCTAAGGCCGAGCCCATGCGCTTGACCTTAAATGACATTACAAAGCGAACAAGCACGTGGAGCAGGATTTTTCTACCCCTGATGGCCTCTTATCTTCAAGCCAACACTACGGCAGTTCAAAGGTCCCACTCGGAATTGTCTCAGCTTATGTTCGAGTAATCACAAAGCTTCAACATAGCATCCTATCGTACAAGGCCTCCAACTGTTTCCCAATTTTGGAGTTCGACCTCGTCATGACAATATTGGAGACCGCGCGCAATGCTATCACAGTGGGTGGAGAACGAAGCACTTGCGAAGTACAGATGGGTCCCATGTGTAAGAGATTTGATCCTTGAGGGTTGCAATGATATGAGTTATGGAGGAACAGATCTTTCATTAGCTGCCGATATCACATTGTATACCTAATATCGTACACGCTTACGCGAGACCTCCTCTTCGTGTGGACCACGATTGCAGCCTTTAGCATCGCCAGCTTTGCCACAGCAAGTGTATTGGAAGCCTTCGGGATACTCATCTTCCAGATCAGAGATATGTCCATGGCAATCCTCATCATGATCGGCCCAGAAATCGCCATCATAATCGGGCTCCCTTTCGCCTATAACCATGTTAGCTGTCGATATGACACACTACAGGTTTTGCACGTAGTGCCATACCGTCGTGCCAGCGGCATGATTTTTTCCCATTATCAGTTACATCAAATTCCTGATCGCAATTGGTGCAAGTGGCGTATCTCGGTCGAAGCCGCTTGGGAGCTTTTTGCACGTGGGTAGTGGCGAGATGATTGCTGTCATGATCACTGTGCTCCTCTCCTTCAGAGCAGTCTTCTTGTTCGTCACAGACCACGCGTCCAGGATCATTCCGCTGTACTACGCGAGTGTTGTTCTCCGGAACTAACAACAGCTTGCGTGCAACGCGTGACGCTTCTACAGACGCGTCACAAATTGACAAGAGTGTACGACGAAGCCGATCTGCTTGCGCTGTTTTTATTGCGGCTCGGAGAGCAGGGGCCATTGGGAGGCACTCCTGACCAGGTAGGGGAGATGTGGTAGAGGCCATGACTTGGCGGGGCGTTGTAGCAATCAAGATGGTAATAAGGTAACAGGTTCAACTCTCAACGCGGACAAGATTTTGCAGTGAAGAATTGTCACTACAACGGAGTTTTAGGTCCAGTATCAGGGGCTGAAATGGTTATTCATGGGCGGGAGCTACCTTAGGAGCGTGGCTTGATGCCGGAATTCATCCGGGCACTCCCCCAATTTGCATCCAAAGAAACAGCACGAAGCACAATTTCGCTAAGTCTGTACATTACCATCTTGAAAGACTGTCCATATATGGATTATGGAACATGATTTTGTGCAGTCATGTGTTCTGAACGGGTTTGTAGAATAGTAGTGGGTTTGCCAGAAACATTTGGTCTCCTTTGATAGTATCAATAAGGTCGTACAAATGCCAAGCTGAATGGGCACCGAAAACAAGCTGGAGGGATCAGACAGCAAATATGCTTAATGATTGAAAGTAGAATTCCAATAACCTAATGCCAACAACCGCTACGCCAATCGCTTGATGCTGGAGCAAGATGCAACATAACAATCAATCTCTGTAAGTCACCACCGTCCCGCTTTCATTCTTCCTTCGACCGCCCAAATGGACAACCTTTCATCCTTTCTCTCGTCAACTTCTCCTTCGATTCTCTCCAGTAATCAGCGCCCTTTCCTCTCATAGCTCTTGGCCCAATCTGCTCTATCTTATAACCTTCCGGCCAATACTTCTCGCCCTCATCTCCCGGGAGCGGGACGCCTCTAAGCCGGGAGATCCACGCAAAAGGGCCATAGCGATTCCAGAGCGTTGGTTTCATATACCAGGGAACAGCTTCATAAGTCGTCATGAAATAGGTGTTTTCTTTAGATGGCTTTTCGGTCGTAAGATGGTAGCGCAGGATGTAGGGCCGTGGCATGCATAGATATCGCAGGAAGAACTTGCGGACAGCGAAAATTACAGAGACAAGTACGAAATATATATTCTCCGGTCTCTCGAACCTGCAACACATCAGCATACATCTCCTCAACACTCCCGCACCTACTGCAAGAACTTACATCATGGCTTTTCTCAGCCTCTCATCCATCAACGCACTAACAACCTTCTTCGCCACTCCCTTGCCCCATCCCGGCACGTGCCACAACAAAATCTCAACCGTCTGATGCGCCACAAACCTATTACTCTCACTGGGCACCATACACCTCCTCTCATACTCCTCCGCCCAATCCCCCACCTCCTCTAACCACTCCAACCCATCTCTCCACCCCCCTTCCACACTCTTTAACCCTCCAAAGTCAATCTCCATCGCATCCCCAATTCCCTTCCAGAACGTGCCCAGCGCTGCCTTTTCAAAATCCTCTAAACATCTCCACTCATATCTCTCGATCCACCTAGCCGGTTCCCACGCAAACAAACTCAATGTATAAAGCAAATCATCATTACTGATCTTCCCGGCCTTTTGATACACGCTATGAATGTAATTCATCCGTCCAATCGCTTCCACACTTCTCTCTTCTCCAGGTTTATAGCCCATGAACTCCGCTATCAAGACTACCGTATCCGCATATCGTTTCGTTGCCTTGCTGCCCGCGCAGAGTTCCTCCGTGTGTGCGAGTAGACTGGATATAGAAGGGATGCCGTAGGTGCGGAAGAGAGCAAATTGCAGGGCTTTTTCGGCGGTGAAAGGAAATTCGAGGGAATTCAGATTCTGTTGGATATGGAAGGCATCTTCGTTGGTCATCGAAGCAAAAGATTTCCGAGTCGTGTATGGGAATTCTTCGAGGGTTTGGCGGAGGCGGTGGTAACGGAGGAGGGCGCATAGTATCGGGTATAAGAGGGCGGGAAAGAGGAGGAAGGTGTATGAGAGGCCTAGGGTTTCTGATTTCGATTGGATAGGTGTCGTATAGTTACTTGGGAGATCCATGGTTGCAGGGACTGAACAGATAATATTAGGGGTGTAAGACAAGACGTTGTTCGGTCAGGGCATACTTATGTAACGTTCGCTGACTGTACCATGTATAGTATTCGGCACCGTTGGTGCGGCTCCAGGTTTGGCGAAGGGTACCGGCAGCGGCCCGCAAAGTCAGAGAGTAGCGTAGCCCGCAAGAGGCCAGAAGTCAAGCTGGATCCAGGGTACCTACATGGAGTACCAAGGTAGCAAGATGGGCCGTACGGGCTAGCCGGTAACCCCTGACCAAGGTGACTGGTCTACGGCAGTTGCAGTAATGCATAAAAATGCAGTACACTTCATCTGCAGTACCTACGTTTATCTATGACCATTATCTTACGACCTCCAGGCGAAGTATTAATGTCACTGAAGGCAAACAGCAACAACGTTAGGTAAGCGTAACGGATTGAGCACAGCTTTTCGTGTCATTTCATTACCTTGTATCCATATGTGATCTACACTTATCCTCTCCTGCGCTACGATAGTGGGTCCATTTTCTCCTTGAAAACTATCTCGCAAATCCTTCTAAAGATAGGCGTATGAAACGTGGAAAGAAGAATATAGAAAAACAAATGCTATTCAGGTGCAGCGTTTGATATGTTGATTAACTCAGCAAGCGCAAATTTCATAGAACGTCTAACCAACCCCTTCCAGGTTCTCAGTAGTTACACCCTTGAAACTCGTAGGGGACTCGAATTAATTGAAAAGTCGATGATAAGCTGTCGACGACCAGTTACCGTACTATTGACTCGTCATAAATGGCTTGTTGAGGCTCCGTTAAGGTGCCGCTGATGGGCGCTTGATTGGCGGTCGACGGCCCGTATGCATGCTGTTGCCAGGATCAGACTAGGAATGGGAGGCGCTGCAAAATTGACGGCCCTACTGGCCTCTTTCTACAATTGACTGCTCCATCGCAGCTGTAACTTTTCCCTTCGTCACTAAGGTACTCCAGGTGTATACGTGGTGCATGCTCTTAAGACCGTGAACTCAGTCTTGAGCGTCAATCAGCGCCGCTAAATATCTAGAGAATATCTCGCGCACAGACCGCTGCACCTAAGACTTCTCTCCGAAGTGTGTCTCTTACATTCTGTTTGAAAGTACGTGGCAGGGGTGCAAAAGCGTTGAGCTTGAGAAGTAATACTCATCAACCATGTCAGCAGACCTCAAGTTAATGGAGCATCGGTATTGAGGTTGCATAGGAAAACGATGAAGAGACCCCAAGCTTAGCATTCATATAGGTTGATCGCTTCATGCACCTAATATATTGTGCTTCATATTCTGTCATACGAATAGAGGGAATCAGATTTTCCACCGTATATCATTCTCGGTTACTCGAGGCAATGATGTCTATAGCGTCTAATTCGAAAATCCGCACCTCGTATGTACAGTCGAATGTGCCGCCGATGCTCTAGTAAGACCATCATAACATCAACGATCGCACGCATCATCGCGCATAGCACTTCCGTACTCCAAAACCACCTGCCACGAACTAGTAGGCCGTCAATTGACCGGTTCCATAGCATGGCGCCCACATTATTTCTTAGCCTCGTCGTCCGGATCAGGTAATATACCCTCAGCTTCTAATCTCCTCCTCGCTTCTTCTAGTGCCCATGTCTGTATCCTATATTCCGGATAGTCAGCACCCTCTCCACGAAAATTGCCCATTCCCTGCCATTCAAGAAAAATATCTCTCCGCTTATAATTTCTCTCCGTGCTCCCCTCAATTCATCTCAATTCCACCCAGCAAACCTCCTCATGATACCTTCTGTGTCCCTTTCTCACCCAAAGCGAAAATCCACACTTACGAAGTGTCAGGCTTGTAAGCATACGCCACCACCCCAAACAGGATGCTCCCCCAAAACCCATACACCCATGTCTTCTCCCATCCCTCTTCCTTATATTTCTCTCCCGGCGGTACGCCAAACAGCCATCCAGAGGGCGGATCGAAATGACTGTCGTGGGACGCGGTGTCCGGAGACGGGTGCTCACTAACGTCGGGGGGGTGCGTCGAAGCGTGTGTGCGCTGTTGTTGGAGGTATATGGGACCGAGGCGGCGGGTGGAGTTTTGGAGGGATTGAGAGGTAAAGCAGGTAATGGGGAGGGGCCGGTGCGGAGGCATTGGTAGTGTTTTGTAGGTTGAGGATTGCGAACTACTGTAGGTGAGGAGGTGAGGTTGGGTTTCGGACGGGGTATCGGAGCTGGGGCTTGGCAAGCCAAAACGCGCTTGGTTTGGTGCTTTACGCGCTTGGTTTTCGTTTAGGGTGAAGGCAACGACTATCTTTTACACGGACATAATCCTTCTTTGTTTCTCTTACTTGCAAGATAAGTATCTATGTGAAGTTTGAACCACGGCTATTGTGGCTCTCAGCACAGCTTGATGTCCACCAATGAAGCCTGTAAACGTCCCTCATTCTGTCAATCTTGTGACAACCTGTTCGCCGGCAGCCTGATCCTGCTTCATGGACAATTATGCTCGTTTCCCTATGAATATCCCTGACTCGCTAAATGCAACATTTTGTGCGAAGAATTGAAACACTAATCACACATGTACCGTCGGCTACCGCCTCGATCTCCTGGTGTCTCGTGTTCTTCGATCTGAGGATGCGCTAGCTGAAGAAAGTGTCAGTATATGCAAGAATAGAGACAGATCAGGCTGGATACTCACATGGACTTGACACTGTATAAGACTCATACGAGACGTAACTGCTGCTCGCGTCGCTGTACTCGCTCTCTCTCTTTTTCTTCTCGTCTCTTCTTCTCTTTAGTCCTAGAAGCACCGCCAAAGCAGCCAAAGCTCCTGCGACACCTAGGAAGCCGCCAACGCCGCTATCCTTCTTCTTTTCCACGCGATCGACTCGTGACGGCCCTGCACCCCACCATCTCCGTCCTCCGTCTCCTCCGCTTGCATGGTGCGAATGACGCTCCTCGATTATTGTTACATCTTCTCGTCTCCGTCTCCTTCCGAGGCCGAAGAAACTCATCATGCCGTCGAATAATCCTCTGAGGAGACAGAATGTACAGAGGAGGAAGAGCAGGAATATGGCGGCAAGGACGCCGATGACGATACCAGCAATTGCGCCACCACTCAGGCCGTTGTTGCTTACCGAGGGTGCGGCCGCCGCTGCAGTTGCTGCAGCCGATCCTGCTGATGTTGGTGTTTGGAAAGGTACCGTTGTTGTGGCTGAACCAGTGGTTGTAATCGTCGTTGCGACATTACTGGTTGGTCGAATGAATGCCGTGTTCGTTGCTGTGGTGGCGACCGGCACGACGTAAGCGCTGCTGGATTCAGCCTGTGCATTGCTCGCTGCGCAGTACCCGTTGGCCGCACAATACTGTCCGACAGCGCAACATATTGTACCACAAGGGCTCTCGTTCAATGATGCGTCGCAATTAAGTGGCGCTGGTGTTGCAACTGTTGTGCTTGTGGCAGCGCAGAAGGAGCTGTATGTGGATGTTACGGTAGTGAGGTCGGTCTCAACATAGGTTGTAGTATAATATTCCCATTGCCCATTCTCACCATTCTCCTGTTGCTGTTCTGAACTGGTACTTGTTACGCACACCGCTTGATCCTGCGCATTCGTCGAGCACACCTGACTAGATGTGCAGCACAGTACCTGTTCCCAGCCGCAAATTGTTCCTGCGCAGGTTCTTTCAGAGAGATAGTGGTATTGCGATTCAATTAAGTCTTGGTCTCGAGTACTCGGTCGTCCTTGGCAAAGATGTTTGGAGGAGAGGATGGTAAAGAGGAGGCAAAGCAGGGTCGGTGGTTGTGAGGGCCGCATCGCTGAGGAATGTGGGTCAGCTTGGTGAGGAATGAGGTTGTACGAGCTTAAAGCTCTTCTCGTTGTCTGATCAAACCGGTGTTCTTATAAAGCTCGATTGCGGTAAGACTCTCAATGGCCTGGGAGGGTTAACGAAACTGCGACAGCTTCCAAAAATCAGTGTAACGAGCGACAGCTACAGCAGTGGGCTCAAGTGAGGATTGACAAGTGCAAGGGAAGTGCAGAATGCATGGGCAGGTTTTCTTGCCGCCAAATTGATGCTCCCGACCTCCTTCTCCCACCCAGCCACCGCTAATCGGAAAATAGCGCCCGCCGACAACCACGTTTAATCTTGAAGTGAATAGGTATGAGAGGGCTGGGAAACGTATGAATGGGTCAACTATGGCCCATAGAGCAGGATCAAAATCTATACCATCGGCAATAGCGGAACATTTGCGAGGGGTACAATTGGTTGTGATTCTGCATGTTTACACTAGCCCTTGGCGCTTTTGGCGGGGAGACGGCCCAGCCAATGGCTGCCAAGCATTTGATCACCTTCCTACCAAACAACT
Source organism: Cladonia squamosa (assembly GCA_947623385.2). NCBI lineage: Eukaryota > Fungi > Ascomycota > Lecanoromycetes > Lecanorales > Cladoniaceae > Cladonia > Cladonia squamosa. The sequence continues at coordinate 1,183,566 of OX392384.1, forward strand.
CCACGAATGGTGATCGCATCAACCCTGCTTCTGTGTTGGTTCCGTGACGACACAAATACTCCAGAAACAAGTCAATATCAGCTTTCTACAGCTGCAGTCAAATGATAGAGTTACATGTATGTATGTAAAATCGAGCTATGTCTGGCCATATCTTTGAGATGATATCCTATCGCCTCAACCGGCTTGTACTTCTTGCCTCTTGCTTGCTTGAAATACCATACAGCATGAACTGGTCGATACATGACGGCCTCGAGATCGTCCAATATTCCCAACCCTAATTCGCCCCGTCCTTTAACAATTGCTAGACCAAAGCGCATCACCATCATTGACAATAACAATACCTCATATTGCAGACGCGAATCCCAAGCTTTTTTAGAAAGTTCAGCCCACAACATGACCCGCTAGACCAACAGCCATCCCTACGCCCATTCCGTATAGCGCAGCACACCTCGTTGGGGCCGCATTCGCACTCCCAACGACGAATGCATTCGATCCGGCGGCAGTTTTCGCAGCAGCGGTACCCGTGAGGGTGGAGCACTGTGCTAAGCTTAAGCCATGACAAGCCTTTACACTCAAGCTGGAGCAGATTGACTCCGCTGTTGCTGGCACCATTGCTCCGGCCTGCGTGACACCTCCACCAGGTCCAGATACTGTTACAGCCATTCCTCCTCCTTCTAACAGACCAGTGCACTTCGCAGATTCCGCCTGGCAAGCCGAGTACGACGATGTACAGTCTGCCGCGCTCGGGTATGCGGTCGGTAGATAGGGATATGGGTAGAAAGAGTTGGAGACAGTGCTTGAACCCGTGATTGCATGCGTTATACCTTGCGAAGTTGCACCCTGCGTCGAGCTACCAGCTGCAGGAGCTCCGGTCGGTGCTGCTGGCTCGCCGCCTAAAGAGCCGGTACAGGCAGCGCCTTTAGGACAGCAGCCGATGTTGCCGGATTCGTCAAGTGCGCAATTGGTATCCTTCGGACAACAGGCTGCACTGTTCATAGAAGAGCAGGCGTTTGCACATTTGGAGTCGCGCCGGAAGAGGTCGAGGTGTATAAAACCGTGGTAGGGTGGGTTTGGGGAGAAGTCGGGCTCAGAGAAAGGCGAGTATTGGACTGCGAGGGCGGTTGGGAGGGAGAGGAGCGCGGATAGGGCGTAGGCAGTGACTTGGAGCATACTATGGTAGTTTAGCAATACTTAAGGTTTTGAATGAATGTGGGCATTTACTTGACGATTGGACTTCTTTTAATGGAGAGGGCAGGACTTTGGAGGGTAGGCCCCCTCAGCCTCAGCAACGGATGAAAGTAAGCGACCTTGAACCTTTGTCAGCTACTACAAGCTCAGAAACTTGGGAATGAAGCTTAATCAATAATCGTGTTGCGATTCTTGGACGATGTCGTATGGAAGCGTAATCCTCGTCGCTTCCCCACTATTTACAATCTGTAGCTTCCCATAGCAACGGATACACTCTCGGATCTAATTCCGCACTGGCGCGTTTTTGGCGTGCAGCAATTCTTGGCATGTGTAAATGTCCTATCGAATACTCAAGGAATTAATGTCCAATCAGCATCGCTTCAATTACCGTCTTTCCTTCCAATACCACTTGCACTTCTCACGCAACAAGTCTCCAGTAGTGTGAAGTGTTATACCGTGTTATACCGAGCCAACCAAAAGTTTTCCCTCTTTAAACCTGCCTTGAATGAAGTCTTTATATACGTCTTCAAATGCTGTAAGAAATTTCCCTAAAACTGTCCAATGGTCTCCACATAGGGCGAACCCTATTTCCCAATTACGCTTCTACCATGTGAGTTAGCCTATAATCAGACTCTTCGGACAGCCAGCTAAGGCATTTGCAGGAAGACGGCAGACAGCGAGTCTCGGGGTTCTGGATCCCTACTGGCGGTATAGCCCCATCGAAGGGCATCGAAAATGGTCAATGCATGCACTCTCCTACTTTAATGATTCCTAACACCCTTAGTAGAAGACTCTCATTCCCTGCTGATCAGGGCTGGCTTTATTCGTCAGGTAGGCGGGAAAGAGGATTGTCTAATTCATATTTAGCTTACTATGCCTGGTAGGCGCATGCCGGTATCTTCCAGTTTATTCCTTTGGGATTGAGGGTACAGGACAAGATTGCGCAACTCGTCGATAAACACATGGCCAGACTTGGTACGCGCATACCCCCAACGGTTTCTTCAATGTGAGAGCTTATTGTATACTCAGGGGCTTCCAAGATATCTCTCTCTACATTTTCATCGGAGGAATTGTGGCAGAAGACAGGTAGGCTAGAAAGCAATAATTCTGAGGTAGTAGTCTCAACTGTACCCTTATATTGCGGTTTACTCGCCTTACAGATGACCTCTAACAGATCGAGTTAGCTCTTTCGACTCGTGGACCGTAAGGGCGGCAAATATCTCTTGTCACCTACCCATGAAGAGGAAATCACTTCTCTTGTCGGTAGCATAGTCAAATCTTATAAAGAGCTTCCCATCAGGCTGTACCAGATAAGTTCGTTGCAGCCGAATCCACGTAGTCCTGCTGAAAGCTGATTTTCTAGCTCGCAAATACCGCGACGAACCACGACCACGGCAAGGACTACTTCGGACCAGGGAGTTTTTGATGAAAGACTTGTACACATTTGATGCTACCCACACTGAGGCTTCTCAAACATATAAGCGTGTTCGCGAGAGTTACGACGCGTTTTTCAAAGAGTTCAAGATACCGTTCCTAACAGCTGAAGCTGCCTCCGGTGCGATGGGTGGTGATATTAGCCACGAGTACCATTTGAAGACCAGAAAAGGCGAAGACGACATCGTCATCTGCAACTCTTGCAACTATGCCGCAAACGAGGAACTTGCACAAAGTCGCCTGATGCAAACAATGTCAGACCATGGCAATCAAAATGAGCGGACAGGGAGGCCTACGAGCTACAATTTAGACCCCCATAATGACTTCCAAACCCAATTCAAGCATGATAGCTTGCAATGGGTCGGTATCAACCGACATTGCAGCACTCTGGTTCAGGCTTTTATCCCTAAGGAAGTCGAGATTTTAGTCGGAGGAGAAAGGCACATTCGAAAGACCCAAATTAATCTTCACGCTATCAAGAGTAGATTTCCGGACATTGATCTCAGTGTCGAAGACCCTGTGACCACATTTATAAAGCATCTTCAACTCCAGCAGAGTCCTGAAAAATCCGAAGCCGAGACATCTTCAAAGCCCCAGATTCTTCGGATGTTCGACATTCGTTTTGCCAAAATTCCCTCCAGCAACGAAGTATCCTCGATTGATGGTTTAGATGTTCCGATTCTTGCTGAGTCTGAGAAACCAATAGACAGAATTGACCTAGTTAAGATAGAGACAGGAGACCCTTGTCCTAAATGCGCCGATGGAACCCTAAAGGTTGAAAGCGCAGTCGAGCTCGGCCATACTTTCCTCCTAGGTACGCGGTACAGTGCGCCATTGAAAGCCACAGTCACCACAAAAGATTCACCAAACAGCCAAGTCCCCATGCAGATGGGCTGCCATGGCATAGGTATCTCTCGACTAATAGCAGCAGTAGCTGATGCCCTCGCCGACGACAAAGGACTCAATTGGCCACGCGTCATAGCCCCATATGAAGCAGTCATTGTTCCCACCGAAGATACGGAGAGCGGTGCTGTTGAAGTCTACGATATACTCACGGGTGCTGGGAATCATACAGCTAGTGAAGCAATAGATACTCTGCTTGACGATCGGAAAAAGCAACTTGGCTGGAAGCTTCGAGACGCGGACATGATTGGCTACCCTGTTGTGATAGTGGTGGGGAAGCATTGGACGCAGGGCAGAAAGTGCGAAGTGCAATGTCGGAGGCTTGGTTTGAAAGAAGTCATTCCTGTGGAGGACTTGAGATCCTTTGTTCAAAAGCAATTACGGCAGCTGTAACATACTGTGGGATTCAGCTTGAGTCTCAGATGGGCGCATTGGCAACGGAGTTGGTCCCCAATGATTCTGAGTTGTTGCAAGCGGCCCTAAAGTTCGGGAAATATACCACTCATTTCTGGAGTTAAAATATTGAGAAAGATGAACAATATGCAACATTTCCAGCATGCTCGGCAATGTGTGTCTAGCAGCTTCTGTTCGATATTACGAGAGCTTGCCTCATATTCATGGCTGGTCTGCACGGCTTGTACTAGGAATTTGTATTTCCTCAATGCCCCTAAGACTCCTAGTGTGATGCATTGCTCTCCGTTAGTATTCAAAGTGTATCATGATCTATTACAGAATTTGGACCTCTCAATTTCATTATAAAAGACTCTTCAATTTGGCTTTTCCTAACTTTTGTCCATGGACTCCATCGAAACAATTCGCAAAGATTTGGCATTCTTATGGCAGTGAGCAATTTGATCAAGCACACTCCACAGATCCTACTACATGCCTAACCTTCACACCTAGCCAGCACGCCTTCCCAAGGCTTCAGATCCAAAGAGCCTTTCAAAACCTTCTCAGAGGTCTCTTCCGGGTAATTACTATTCATCCACTCTTGGACTCTAACAGCGCCCGGAATCTCCCACTTCACGCTTTTGCCTGTCAGATTCAGCACAACTAACCTCTTCCCGCCCTTCTCGCCTGTTCGCACATATGCAAATATATCATCACTCTCCGTCTCCACCCCTTCGAAGTCTCCATAGACGTAGATATCAGCATATTTCTTCCTCTCTGCCAACATTTCCTGCCAAAAGTGCCAAGTGGAGCCATCCGTAGCCAGCTGCTTTTCTGCATTGATGTCTTTGTAGTCGTCATTAACTCTCATCCAAGGCTCGACTCCTTCTTTACAGAAGCCAGCGTTGGGAGTAGCGTCCCATTGCATGGGTGTGCGGGCATGGTCTCTAGCTTTCCTCTCCAGGATCCTGCGCGCTTCTGCCATGAGCTTGGGATTATCGCCGTGCAGTGCTTGGCTCGCTTTCCAAAAGTTGATAGATTCGATGTCTTTGTACTCTTTCTCGATATCCCAAGACTTAGGCACGTTACTCATGCCAAGCTCCTCCCCCTGATAGACGAAGAGCGTGCCATTCTGTGTAGTCTGCATAAGCGCTAGCAGCTTCGCGCCGTACTCTCGGTAAGCATCGCTGTCGTCACAGTATCGAGACACCGAGCGCGGGTTGTCGTGATTCTCGAGAAAAACGGTATTCCAGCCGTCATGCTCTATCATAGCTCTTTGCCATTTCGTGACTACTTGGCTTACATCCCTAGCTGTCCAATCTCGCCACGTCATGCGTCCCATGCCTAAAGCATTGTCAACATTGACAATGTCGAAGATGAAGATCATATTCAGCTCGCCACTTTTCCTTCCTACGGTGCGAATGATCTCATCGATATCATCAACACAAGGCATTTCACCAACAGTGACGGCGCCATGCTTCGCCAGGACTTTCCGATGGATCTCTTGAATATATTCATGCATTCGCGGCCCATTCACATAGTACTTGGTACCAGGATGGTATTTATAGCCCGGTCCCATTACGGGCTCTGCGTCTGGAAACCGCTGATCCTTGCTTATGTGGTTTATGACATCCATTCGGTAGCCGCAGGCACCACGATTGAGCCAGAAGTTCATCACATCGTGGACGGCATCCCTGACCTCAGGATTGTCCCAGTTGAGATCAGGCTGCTCTGGCGTGAACAGCGAGAGAAAATATTCATCTGTTTTGGAGTCATAGGTCCAGGCACTGTTTGCTTCGCCAAGGATTTGTGACCAATTATTGGGCGGAAGAGGGTTACCTGCAGCGTCGCGCTTGGGCTTTTTCCAGATGTACCAGGAGCGCTTTGGATTGGTTAGCGATGAGCGTGACTCGCGGAACCATTCATGCTATCAGCCTCGATCAGTGTCAAACTCGCTTCGCAGATTCCCAGAGCGGGAGAATCGGGTAAGTACTTCGTCTGATGTATGATTGACCACCAGATCCATCATTAACTTCATACCTCGCTTCTTCAATTCCGAAATCAGGTCGTCGACATCCTCATTTGTACCATAGATAGGGTCGATGAGTTTGTAGTCTGCTATATCGTAGCCCATGTCCTTCTGAGGGCTTTTGTATACTGCTGGTCCTCAGTCATTGATTTCGCTGCAAGGTCAAACATAGCTGACTTGGTGACACCCATACTATATCTACACCCAACTCCTTGAGATAATCGACCTTGGAAGTGATACCCTTGACATTTCCCCACCCGTCTCCATTTGTATCCAGAAATGACGACGGATACACCTGTCACTTGTCAGTCACACTAGGCCCTTTACTACTAAGCACACATCATCACCTGGTATATGACAGCTTCTTTCCACCAAGCTTGTGACATCTCTGCCAATCAGAAGCAGAAACTTAGAATATAAGACGAGTGCAATTATGCGAGCATTTGGCAGACACTTCTTTGCGTACGTGCGGAATTGAGGTCCCAGGACGCACAGGCTGTTCAAATAAATTGGGTCCCCATAGCCTGTCCTCCTCTACGGTGATCATTACTAGGCTTAGCTGCAGGTTCACCCCTAGATAGGCAGCTGAGACCGTGCCCCCACGCGTGGGTCAGGCAGTAATGCATATATAACCCATCTCTATGAATGTATGATCTTGCTCGCGTGATTAAGGGCTCGCAGACCCGCAGTATTAACATAATTGTAGGGTTTAATTACCTAGTAGGTAGGAGGATTTGATGCTGGAACCCTGCTACGGATGACCACGAGTATGCCAGCGATACGGCGTGCCGTTGATGGCAAGCCGCCATAACCCTAGAGCCCAACAACGGTATATTTTCAACGGCAACCTAACACCATGTCTACAAGCGCAAATACAGAGTGAGAATGAGGCTATATGGTGAGAACTGACATTGATATTACACAATTAGAATCAGTAATAGTAACTTGGGTGAGAGAAGTGCTTCCTAGTACCTACGCAAGCGCCAAAGCCTAGGTACCTTAGTTGATAAACTTCCTGGGTTGGCTTTCAGAGGCCATAAGGCATAAAATAAGCTTCTAAGTTCTTGCGGGGGCGGGCGTGAGCGCGGGATGATGGCGCTCTACCACTAATGGCGCGCCGTACAGCGCCGCTTCTCTTGTCCAACTTGGCCGCTATTTTTTGACTCTTTCTTATTCTCTCTTACGTCCATCATTCGCACCCGGTGATAGATCCAGCCATTCTCGGTTTATGGCGGCCAATTTGGGCTGTTTTGTGGTATTTGTAAGTATTGTGCTAGTCATTGGCCAATTGGTGTGCAAAGGAAAATGCATCGCTTGTTATTGCTCAGTCAGTGCCTCAATGAAGACGAATGTGGCTTAATGAAGACGAATCAATGGAAGCGATCCGCTATGGCATGCGAGTTGCCACTACGCTGTTCGGAATTGCAACGGCTGCCCATTAAAAATTCTCCTAGCCGCGTTCTGGAAGAACGCTAGAATACTCCGGATGCATGCTTTGAAGCCGATGCGTGTGAGATGCGAGATCGAACCCTGCGCAAGGACAAGAACTTTGATCGTCTGTACTCAGCCTCTAAATTTTGGTACCAAATATGCCTAATACCACGCGACAAAGTAGCAGGTCGTCCTTGCTTTGGGTGGAGTCGATGACCTATAGCATGCATCGTTATCGATTTGGGCTTACAGATCCCTAGCTAGAATCCTGCCGGGACTTTTGGAGTATGGACTCGGCATCATACTGGGAGTCGACTCGGATCAGCATTAGACCTTGTACCAGTCCATCGGGCTTGCTCGCTCCTGTTCAAGCAACTGCAAAAGGAGAAGGAACTTTACGATTTCTATCTCCACGGCACGCGCCTTGGAATGTCACCAGACCCCTTGAATGATTGGGCTAAGGCTACGTAAGCACTAATATTTTCTTCACTCCTTCCCCAATGTAGTTTCGAGGTAAAGCTACAGTCGTGATTCCTTCAAAACCTGTTTCTTGTACATGTGTCCAAATCGCAACTTCCTGTCTAGCCACTTCCCCATTTGTCTTTCTGTCCACCGTTCGATTCTCTGCTCAAATTACCCATCCCATCTGATTTAACACTTCTCGTTGATTCCAATTTCCCTAAGATGGACACCAGCAACCTCGAAAAGCATCTGGTCTCCGAAGATTGTGGGGGCAGCAACAACACATCGGAGAATGGCTCGGGCCCTGATGCTGTTCATGTGTTGCACCCCATTGATCGGGCAGCTGAGAAGAGGTTGGTTAGGAAATGCGATCTTCATGTCCTACCAGCCATTGCCCTACTCTACTCTTTGGCTTTCATCGACCGCATCAACATCGGTAATGCTCGACTTCAAGGCTTGGAAAAAGATCTTCACATGAAAGGTCATGACTATAACATTGCGCTCTTCATATTCTTCATTCCATACATTCTTTGTGAGGTGCCCGCCAACATCATAATACGAAAGATTTCACCATCAACATGGCTGAGCTCTATAATGATCTTATGGGGTAAGTAGATGTGACCTCTGTTGCCAATGACTTAATCTGACCACAAGGCGAAGGTGTCGTGACGGTCTGTATGGGCCTCACTAAGAGCTTCGCTGGCCTTGTCATTTGTCGATTCTTCCTTGGTCTGTGCGAAGCTGGTTTCTTCCCAGGTAAGATGAAGTGCTCGCTCAATTCCAGATGCATTCTGACCCTAAACAGGTTGCGCCTACTTGATCTCAATGTATTATCCCAGATACGAGCTACAGTGGCGGTTCAACTTGTTCTTTGCCACCACGATCTTAGCCGGAGCCTGGAGTGGAGTACCTGAGCCCAGTTTCTTTCAGCATTTAGAATTACCGCTGATGCTATAACAGCTTCTTGCTTATGCACTAGCTAACATGGCAGGAATAGGAGGCTACGACGGCTGGCGATGGATTTTCATCATTGAAGGTCTTGCGACTATCGTCGTCGCCGTTGGTGCACGTGTCTTTATCGTTGACTGGCCCGAAACATCAAAATTTCTCACCGTAGAGGAGCGCCATTTGCTTCTTCGTCGACTTAGCGATGACGCCGCCGAAGCGAAAATGGATCGACTAGACACTAATGCTAAGCGACGTGCATTTAGCGACTGGAAGATCTATGTTGGGTAAGTAAAAACTGGTTGATCTCCAATCTCACATTAGCTAATGAACTTACTCAACAGCATATTGATGTATCTCGGCGTAAACAATACCGGATACAGCACTTCCTTCTTTGTGCCCACAATCCTCAGCCAGTTGGGTTGGACCGCAGTCCGTGCCCAGGTCATGTCAATACCACCTTATATCGTTGCTACTGTTTTCTCAGTCACTGTCGCATTGCTAACGGATCGCCTTCGCCACCGATACGCTTTCGCAATGGCCGGAATCGCTATATCAACAATCGGTTACATCGTCCTCCTGGCACAGGACGCGGTCTCAGTAAGTGGCCGGTATGTTGCAATCTACCTCATCATGACCGGCGGATACATCACTCAACCAATCACTCTTGTCTGGTTACAGAATAATATGGGCGGGCATTACAAACGGAGCATTGGCGCGGCCATGCAGATCGGCTTTGGTAATTGCGGCGGAATCGTTGCGAGCAACATCTATTTAACGAATCAGAAGCCCAGATATCCAATTGGATACGGAGTCTCGTTGGGATTGCTCTGGCTATGTGGTCTGGCTTGCACTGCGTTCTTCGTGGGCTTAAAACTCGAGAATAACAAAAGAGAGCAAGGGAAACGCGACCACAGGCTTAGGCTACCCAAGGAGGAGGTCGAAAATCTCGGCGACGACCACCCGAAGTTCAGGTTCACGTACTAAGTGGACAGCAATCGATTTCCACGCTCTCCGGCTCAGCCGGGTGGCCGAGAGAAAAATCTCTCAGAAATTGTGCATGTTAATCATGCATGGGGTACTGTTTCCGCACCATCGTTGCATGTTTGTGGCTTCCGCGATTGACTTCCAGATGTCGACGTACGCAGTATTACGATTCAGGATGATGGGATTTCAAGCGCATTGTCCATATTCACGATCATACTATGTCTACAGCTCAATGAACTAGAATCTCACAAAAAGGGAAAACCTCCTTGCGGCACGGAGCATATGCACATATGAATTCCTAGGGATACTACTGACAAATAATCTTGCCTGGCTCACTCCGGAGCTATACACATCACATACCCACCACTAATCATTTATCCCTGACCTAGAGTAATATCCCAGCAAACACCGAAATTGGGCTATGGCGGAACCACCTTGATGAATTTTCGTTTTGCAGTGCTCCTTGCACGCATGAGGGGTTAGTGGTTTAGCCCTTGCACTAGTACTAAGTTACATTAGTAATAAAAGCTGTACCTTACCACGTCCCCTCAAAGCTTCTAGGGTATCCGCTCGACCTGGCTTTCATAACCTTGCCCATGTAAAAGCAAAAGTCGTGATGCTGCGGCATCGGACATCTCACTCACCTCAGAGTCCATCACTCTTCTCCACACCACAGCTTCAACCATCGCTAATGATGTCACTCCGTCAAGAGCTCTCCTCCTGGGCCTTCCCTCCTTCCCTCTCCAAGGCTCCCCTCCCAACGATCGGCTCCCAAGCTCTCTCAACGCCCCAGCTCAGCATTCCCTCCGCTCCCGGCAAGCCGACCCTTGTCGCCTTCCTCCGCCACTGCGGCTGTCCCTTCGCCGAGAAAACCTTCCTGTCCCTCCGCTCTATCGCTTCCTCCCACCCCAACATAACCTGCATAGCAATCTCTCACAGCGACCGCCCCTCAACCGACCATTGGCTTGCCGCTCTTGGCGGTGCAGGAGACGTCCGTGTCATCGTCGATGCGGAAAGGGAGATCTACGCGCAGTGGGGTCTAGGCGTGTCGAGTTTCTGGCATGTGCTAAGTCCGTGGAGTATGTGGAGTGTGTTTAGGCTTGGCAGAGAGGAGGGGATCTGGAATCGGCCGACGGAGAGTGGAAGTAGGTGGCAGGAGAGTGGGACATTCGCGGTGGATGGGGAGGGGATTGTTAGGTGGGGTAGGAGTGCTGAGAGGGCGGATTGGATTCCTGATTTTGAGGAGGGGGTGAAGGCGCTGGAGGGGAAGGAGGAGAGCTAGCGGGGAGAAGCTAGGAGGTAGGTGCGATGGGACATGGGGACGTGATAGGGTGACTGGTTGGCTTGCGCATTCTTTTGCGGTTCTTCTACGACTACGACGGCAGTGAACGGTTCATGAAAATTTACGATGCCACGACAGGGTTTTCAATTTCTCTGAGCTTGGCGAAATGTGGAATGCTACTTCCTCCTATTTATCCTTGGCAAAGTCTAAGTCTAGCCTGCCCTCCGTGCCACAAGTTCCAAATCGATACCTCATGGCTTTCAAGCATTCAAGCAACGCTTTGAATTCAAGGGACTCTCTATCTGACCAAAAGAGCTTAGGGAGATGGCGTTCTTTCATGGCATACTACAGAGTCTTTCTTATACCTTCCGAGATTGAGTACTTGAACTCGAAAATAAGGACTGGCTGAGTGAGTAATGTAAAAAGTGATCACTTCCGATAGCGATGAAAATGAAGAGCCCATACACTGTATTGACGGGAGAGAGCTAATAGCTACTCATTCATATCAGTCATGCTTGAAGAGGGATGAGACCAAGCCCGCTGTGGTTTCTTTTTATCTGTGACATAAAGCAGCAAAGCCACTCGATGCACAAGCGGCGACAAGGCCACCGGATTTCGTGAGTTTCATGCGTTTCAGTCCTGGTTCGAAAACAAATAAAGCTTCTATCTCAGCAACTGAGTGCGAAGAACAGACTTGAAGTCCAATCTGCAACAGTTTGCAATCTCTAACACTTTTCTGAAACAAAATGCTCGGCGTGGCCATCTCACCGGAGATGTCATCAAGCGGCTGCGGGATGTAGTGGGTCACGTGATCCATGGCATGTAACACAACTTACACGAACCTGACCACTTCACTTCTTGGCCTTTGTACACCAGCCACCATGCTGCCAATCACGGCGGCAGGTTCGTACTGCTTGCAGAAAAAATACTACCGCGATTGCAGTCATATTGCCGCCTGCCATGCTCCGATTCCCGGCTTTGTATTCTCGAAGATGTTCAATATCCAGTCTACGATATTTTCACAAGCAGGATTGCTGGTTTGACCTCTCTTGGCTGTCTATCTATTTGCTATTTGTCTTTGTTTAACATCATAACACACGTTTTACTGATGCTTCTATAATAACGACATCGTTCGACAACGACATCATCCGGTAACACACATTGTTATTTACCTCCACTTGCCTCGCCATCTCCACACCAGGGAATTTATTCGGGTCCACTATTGCCTCACGGTTAAGCGTTTCGGTTCGCGTTCAGCGGTAGTTCCACCAATCCCCAGTCAACACATATCGAACTTTCGACACATCAAGATCGCACAATTGAGATCCGAAGTACGCTAGGTCCACAAAGCGCACCTGCAGGTCTTGAGCCACTGGTCTACAATTGTTATAGCCCTACGGGAGTAGCAAGCTTGCCCCAGATTACGTGCGAGTGGCGAACATCTTAACAGGTGGTACACCTGATCACTCAGGCGCACGACAACCTATAAAAGATCATTCCAGCTGACTTCGTACGCAGAATATTTTTTTTCTCGTCCACGAAAGTGAGCCTCACTTCACAACATGGCACCCCGAAAATCCAAATCCAAATCCAAATCCGCTGGTCTGCAAGGAAAAGTGAGGGCATGAACGTCCATGATCGCATGGTGTACTAATCTACGTGCCTAGTCGCTAGTCACATATACCCAAGGCTGGGTGGACCACCAAGAGCAAACGACTCTCGATGCAATGGAAGTCGATCAGCAGGCAGAGGCCTATTACCAAAGTGATGGGCCACAACACGATCAAATAATTTGGCACCAGCACGACGATGCAGCTCAAGCTTTTAATGTTCTAGCACAAGGATTTCGACACTCTAAGAGCCGTCAACTTCTACCAGGACCAACTAACAATCCACCTTCTCAAAAGCTACCGCAATTTTCATACGAAGTCGTCTCTCTGCATGGCCTCCAGGTCCCTCTGCCCTCCTACCTACCACCCCATCAACCCCTCTACTCCACGGACTTCATGGTCCATCCCCCTGCCCCACCCATTCAGAAACCCTACCCACTAACCCCCCCTCAACAGAAAACCTACGCCTGGCCCCTACCCGCCGTCACCCATCCCGAGCGAACCCTCGAGCCCCTTCCAGACCTCCTACCCTTGATCGAAACCCCAGGCCCCCTCCCTGAAGAACTCCGCCTATCGCCATTCCCAGGCCAAGTCATACCACGCTCTGGCACCATATGGCCGCCTCCACCGCCTGAGAAGGTGCTTACATCAACGCAACCGAACAAGGAGTTCGAGAAGCAGTTGAATGAGCAGATTAATTCGGAGATGAGGATGAGGTTGGATAGTGTGTTGGATATTGGTGATCCGACTTGGGGGTTTGAGAGCATGTTGGGGGAGGGGAGTGTGGATGGAGGTTTATGAATATAGGACCGTGCTTGCGGGATGATGGGTGTGACGATGGATATGCTGTTATGAATTGAATGATGCAGAGCGAGCGGATTGCATTTGAGAAAATTGAAATTCTGTAGAGGTGATGATAACTGAGCAGCAACACTCAGAAACTTTTCAACTGACTAGTAATCTCAGGGCGGGTTCCTGTGACTTAGAGTTTTGTATAGAATATGTCATGGAACACTTTGATTTTTAGCCTGCATGAATACAACAAACAACCGAAGTCTCTGTTTCTTGCAAATCTCCATCATGATAAGTACACGCGTTTGATGTTTATCAATATCTCGAAATGTGTCACGAAAGAGTACGGAGGACTTCGAATACCTTGTTGAAAAGAATGTCTGACATTGCGGTCATGAAAGAGACGCGGTACACGTGCGATTCCTCCTCCGCGACCTCCTGGCTGGGAAAAGTTTACGAATCCCATGGGAAACACAAAATATCACCTATATAACGCCTGTGAATAATCCATATGTCTTTACCCTCGTATCCCTAGGCTTTTCCTTCGCATAATAATGAGCCCAACTTCCTTTTTAAGTAATATATTCTATCACAAAAAGCCACCTCATCAGCAGAATCTAGACAATTAGGAATTTCTGAATGAACGAATAAGTAAGACGTCCGGCTTCAATCTCATTATATTGAGAGAGAGGGTTATTGTTATTGTGCTGCACATGAGGATTTATTTCTTATTGCGTTGAAGGACTGCGGGGGAGGTAAAGAAGGTACTTAGGATGTTTCATGCCTGAGAATGGGTGGTGATTGATTGGTTCGAATCTAGGAGGCGCTGATTCATATGACGATGTTTATAAGATGTTTGTTGATTCTGCTACAGGAGACAGCAGGGTTTAAGTGGAAAGGACATTACAAACTCCAAAGCTGGATCAGAAGCGAATGATCATTTCCGGAAATACGAAATCGGGGGCTAATGAATCTTTTCCTTTGCATCTTATTCTAATTCAGTGACCCTGTCATGATGACCTTTTCTGAAATCGCGCGAAGGAAAAGCCCGAGCAATTGATCAGCATTTCGTTTCTCCTGTTCCCCAGCCATGTCTATGTCGGGCTCGGATCGGTTACTATATGCCAGCCAATGTCTCGGCTCACGTATGCAGGAAAGCGACGTAAGATTACATCAACCACGGGCTACTACATGTCATCCGACGATACCAGAAGCCGGGACCCGTGTTCAAAAGGCGGGAGACCAGCAGGGCCAAAACTCTGGGCCCGTCTGAACTTGTTGGGCCTTTTTAAGGCGGTGAGCAGTCTAAACCATTGAGCGGGAAGTGATGAAGTTAAGAGTCACAGAGTCGTTGTGTCAGCAGAAGCAGAGCTCATGAATTATTTAGGATAGTCTAGGCTTTCTCCGTAAACGGGGATCTTCTAGAGCATACCCTCCAGCCACAATAGCTTTGGATGAGCCGTGGCTGTGTTCGCCGCTCTCTTTGCCCGCTCTTGTTTGTCACCGTGCACCCTTAACCGGTGAATGATTCCACAAAGCGAAGTCATTCGCTCTTTCCTGATCACCCATCGTGGGAGTTTCCAAACCGACAAGCTGTAATCACATATCAGAGAGGATAAGCTAATTGGGCCAACTTGAAACTTATTGTCTCCCTTGTATTATTATTCAAGCTGTGTATCTCAGAGGACAGTATTGATTAGGCGGTCAATGGACACAAGACCTCAGTTCCGTTTGCCAGCTGAAAGCGTAACTTTCTGCCCCATGGCTTCCACTAGTTTAGAAGGGTAAGCTTTGATCCTGATATCTTCGAGATATACGAGGCCTGAAGCTCACCTTTGTGCTGCCACACAGCTCCATAGCGGCCAGATTCCCAGGATGGACAGAGACCATGGAGCCTATGATGGTGGACATGGGCCCTTTACTTCAACTCAAGCGAGAAGTCTTAGCCTTCTATCAAGCCCTCGCAAACAAGCGACAAAATGTTAGAGCTGAAAGTGGAGGACAAGAGGGTAAGTCTCGGCTCCCACACTACCAGAACAACGTATCACTGACGTGGCCTGCAGTATACAACCCTTCGGTACAAGAGCTACGGATACATCTGCACGCGCATGTCCTTATTATGGAAAGACTGCTCGGTAGCAACCCTGACCTGGTGTCCGCTTATCACCTATGTGATAAACATCTGAAAACCATCATGGAGGCTTTTGAGGCGGAAAAAGCAAACCAGCAACAGCTAGTCCAGCATGCAGCCAACAACCCAACAGCAACAGGAGACCAATCAAGGCTGTTCAGAAGCGGGCAGGATGTGGATTTGCACGGAAGGCCGCTGCCAATGGGACTAAGGCATCCTGTGAGAGCGAGGAGTCCCTCTGTCGAGGATATGGAATCGCCCGCAAAGAAAGCCAAGACAAAGAGTCGTCTGGTTACTGTAGGGACAGAGATCATGCAAGAGCGGATGTATAGTCGAGCGTCCCATGGGCTGCCTGGTCCATGGCAGGCAGAGGAGACGCCCAATCATGGGCACCATCTGTTTCCAGAGTGAGCCGTGTCCACAGCGTCACCCCAGATCGGTTAGGTCACTTGCGTGCCTGGGAAGCATTTGCACCATTGGGATTGGTGCAAGGCTCCGAAGCTGGTTCTTGGGGCTGTAATGGTAGTTTATGCTGTAATGGTCGTAAACCCATACAGAGGCCCAAAAAAGAATTCTAGCCAGCCCTTCTTAGGTTCACCTTCGGGTCGTTGAGTCTCTCCATCCGTACTTCCGGTTAGAGAGGCCTGAGACTTCCTCATCAAATCGCTAGCTCTTCTTTCTTCATCGTCGTCTGTCGACTTTCTCGCCAAGATAGATCTCAGCTCAATACTGAAGTCTCCCTCTTGCATGCCAAAATAGCTATGACCAGCCTTGAATTAGTCTCTTCTGGGACTCTCACTGTAGACGTTGCAAAGCCCACGTACCTTCTCATCATAATACCCACCTTCCTAACCTCTCCAGTCTTCAATTCCCCAGCATCTTTCTTCTCTTTCCCCCTATAAGTTGCCTTGAAGTCCTCCCATGGTACCCAAACCCTCGTCGAAAAACCTTCTCCCCTCTTACTTGTTTCCCTTCCATCGCCTTCCTCCTTGTCTTCCTCTTTCTCCTGACCAGCCCTCAACTCCACCTCCCAACTTATCCCCGCCTTCTCCCTCCCGTCATCTCTCTTCCCCGACATCTCCTCATCCTTCAGTATAAGCGTATACACCTTGCCATCTTCCTCTTGAAATTCAAGTTCAATGCCATCGTACGCGCTCAAATCCCAGCTTCCGTCCTCGGGACTGAACTGGCTTGCAAATCCTGCTCCGCCTAGCGTTGAGGTGTCAAGGTGCCCGTAGAAGCGTGCACAGTTGTTGGGGAGGGCGTCGAGGTGGGAGATCGAGGAGCCGCCGCGAATTCGGTCGTCGGTCGTGGTCCAGGCGGGTGGAGCGAAAGGTCTGTTGTGGCATTAGCCTTTTTTAGGTCCATGGAGAGGTATTGAGTAGTCGAGGGTTCTGGAAGTGGGAGGTCGATAGGTTGACTGACTTGGAAGAGCCGAACAGGATGTATGGAGATAGTACTGCAGTCATTGTCGGAGACTGGAGAAGTGATGATTTACCCAGCAGGTCGAAGCAGAAGTCACGAGTTCAAATGAAGACTTAAGGTTTGTCGAGTTTAGAACTACACTCGATAATGGAAAGTTGGATGTGGATTTCGCCAGATCTCACGAAGGATTAATTCTACGCTTCCTGCAACTTTAACATCTTCTGCTCCTCGATCGTCTTAGCTACAGGTCATTGGGTTGTCTGCCTAATAGATTGATCAGACTCCCAAAAAGGAAAGCTTAGGTCTTAACGAAACCACCAATTGACGGACGCCGTGATGCCTTTGCCGACGCCTTTGATGCTGTGCCACCAGCCTTTCGGAATGAACAAGCCATCTCCGGCCTCGACAGAGACTTCGTAACCAACTTCCCTGCCCTCAGCTTCGGAAGCGCCGCCCCATACCTCAGTATCCAGCAGCTTCTTCTCCTGTCCCTTCATCATGCTATCTCCTCTAAAGGCCGCGGAATCAGATCTTCCTAATTTGTTCTGTACGCGAGCAAAAATCCTATCACCAGCTTCTGGTTCAAGAATCCTTACGACCTTTGCCCCCGCAAGTTGTACGAAGAGATTCGGGTTAGGGTCCCGATGCAGAGGAGTGTACGTCGGCGGTATGCCCATCCAGACATTGGTGTCGTAGATATCACCTGTACCAGCTTCCGACACGAAATCTGGGGTAGGGAGGTCCTCTGCCAGAGATTTTGAAAGAGAAGATAATGACGCTTGCGCAAGATAGAGCCTGTCGGCTGTCAAAGGAGTCGCCAGACGGGTCCATTGGAGGAAGATGTGGAGGGGTGCTTCAGCGCGATTGAAAGTATTCTTGTCCCCCGAATCAAGCCTTGTAAACTCCAAAGGCACTATGGAATCTCCGAACTGCTCTAGGTACGAGAGATTGAGAGTAACCTCAGACGTCCCATCTTGATTCCTGACAAACCACTTCTGCGCTGCTGGCAGCTCGAAAAAATGCTTCCTTGGTAGCAGGATTGGCCTAGAGGGAATGAAAGCCTCGCTACGGAAGGTTTGAAGTTGGCCATCTGGGAGCTCCTTTACGGGAAGCCATGCCGAAGCTGAAGAGTAAGATAGCCGGGAAACGAAGCTCGGTTGAAACCGTCGTGAAATGTGTCCAACGACCATAGAAGGGACAGAGCATGGTCAGTTTGTAAAGCAAGGCAGGTTAATCGAACGATGATACAAGCTAAACTAGCCCCTCTTTTGAAAAGGCAAGTCTGGCGAAGTGCCGAGGTGCGAACGGCCAAGGTAAAGTAACGAGCAGTGCACCATGTAATGCAGTGCTACCTCTCCGCATTTGCGGAGATGATCGATATTGGCGCGCCTGCTTCCGGGGATGCTAGCTCTCAACCCTGCTGTACAAGATGCTGGACTTTCATGCTCCAGATCCTCCGTGCCACTTATCCCTCTGCCTCTTTCGTCTCTTCCTTCCATTCTCTTAATTACTTTCTGAGTAGATTCTTCATAGTCCTATTTTCCAGTCATGCGAGACCTGTCTAATACAATCCACGTTGTCAATGGATACGAGAAGGATGCATACACCTACTATCCCCTCATTATTGTGGGCGCAGGCGAATCTGGCATCGCATTGGGATGCCGGTTGAAGGAAGCTCTGGGATTCGATCAATTCCGAATGTTTGATAGACAGGCTGGTCTGGGAGGAACATGGTGGATCAATCGCTACCCCGGTGTAGCTTGTGACGTGTGAGCGTTTGCACCCCTTCGGAAAAATTCAATCAAGACTGATATTGTTGAAGGCCTGCTGTTTTCTACAGCTTCTCTTTCTCTCCAAACCATCAGTGGTCATCCCATCATCCTGCAGGTCCAGAAATCATCAAATATCTTCAAAGCATCTGTGACAAATATGAAATAGTCGATAAAATACAATTGAACACGGAGGTGTCTGAACTAAGATGGCTTGAGCACGAGGAAGTGTGGGAGGCTACCCTCCTCCATATGGCACCTGGCACTGGTGATCTCAGTACCAAAGAACGACGGAAGATGATGTCTGAGAGGTGTCGGGAGAGCGTGTATATCAAAGAAGAGATTATAAGAGCCAAGATTGTCTGCAGTGCTGCAGGAGGTTTGGTAGAACCTAATGCATGGCCAGATACCATACCAGGCCGTGATCAGTTTGAAGGACCGATCTTCCACTCCGCTCGATGGGACCATAATGTGGACCTTCAAGACAAGGATGTCATCGTCATGGGTACAGGCTGTAGTGCCGCTCAGTTCGTTCCCCGACTAACCAAAGAACCGTACAACGCCAAATCCGTCACGCAAATCATGCGTTCGCCACCATGGGTGGTTCCACGACCGGAGCCTATGATGGGCTTCATTTCAGAGTCCACCTGGGAGAAATGGACCCCAGTCATATTCCCCAAGTTCCCCTTCCTCGCTCGCGCCTACCGCACCTTCCTATTCTGCCTCACCGAATTAGAATTCCAACTATTGTTCACCGACAAAGAGATCGCAGCAAAAACACGCAAAAAGACAGAGGCCGACCTGGTCCGCCATATGAAGAAAAGAGTGCCCGAAAAATACCACGAGATCCTTACCCCAGACTACGGCGTCGGCTGCAAACGTCGTATTTTCGACGCCTTCTGGCTCGACAGTCTTAACGATCCAAAAATCGAATTGACAACCCAACCAGTCACCTCTATCCAGCCCAAAGGCGTAACCCTCGGTCCCGGCCGCACGTATCCCAACCCCAAAGACACCACCAGCAAAGCCCCAACAGATGAAAAGCATCTCCCCGCCGACGCCATCATTCTCGCCAACGGCTTCGAACTAACCACCTGGCTCTCCCCGCTCAGAGTAGTGGGCAAAGAAGGAGCCGTAATGCAAGAAGTATGGGACGCGCGCGGTGGGCCGCAAGCCTACATGGGTAATGCAATGGACGGCTTCCCCAATTTCTTTATAATCTTCGGCCCCAACACCGCAACAGGACATTCATCCGTCATCCTCGCGAGCGAGAATATGGTTGAATATAGTCTGAAATTCATCCGGAAAATATTGAACCATGATGTCAAAACCTTTGACGTGAAGAAAGAAAAGGAAATCGAATGGACGAATATGATGCAGGAGAAATTAAAGGGAACGGTCTGGCATAGTGGCGGCTGTCATAGTTGGTATAAGACTGAGAATGGCTGGAATGCTACTGCTTATCCGTAAGCCCCCCCCTTTCCTTCCCGGGCCGTCGCTAACGCCTTTCCATCCACCTAACCTACCTCTTATCATATACCATTTTAATGCTAATACTAACTCCTTTCCCCCCAGCTTCTCCCAAATCGACTACTCCATCCGCTGCATGTTCCCTAAATGGAGCGACTGGAACATCCAATACACGACCAAAGGCCTGCTCAAACACCGTATCTCCCAAATTCTAAAAGTGATCGCGCTGGCTGCTGGTATTCTGGGAGCGTGGTATATCAGACATGATGTTCGTGGGGGTTTAATGGGACTTCTAATGTTGGTGAGAGGGTATGTGAAAGTGGGAGTTTTGAGGCTGTTGTTGCAGGTGCAGAGTGTGGCGCAGAGATTGTGAGGGTGGGTGGAGTAGCAGTGAGTTTGAGGAGTAGGGGGAGGAGAGAGTGTTTGTGGATATGTTTTGAGAGAAGATAATAATAGGCTCTGCTTCGCGTATGATCCTCTAATCAACGTCTCCCATATTTAGATTCTAAGACACTTTACTAGTAACTTTGAGCTATTACCCAGCCATGGCCAGCATATCTAAGCATATGTATCTCCCGCAAAGCTTTTGAGCCCCTCCCCTCTATAATATAATTTTCCATCAAACCTAATCCACGCACGTACCAGGGGAATGAAGTATCTAGGTAGTAGCCACTCCCTGCTACCTAAAGCTCTTCGTGAGATAATAAATACCATTCGTAATGAAATCTGTAACTTCCCATCAGAAGAAAAAGTAGAGGATCCTGGAGATATGTTTCCAGGCTCCTGAGTGGGGAGATAGGACTCGTATGTAGTCTTGATCATTTGAGGAAGAGCCAGTCTCGTGCTTAAGAGATAGTCCCCTCCGCCGCCCCGACGATCCGAAGAGCCAGCCTCGGAAAGCGGAAAAAAGTCTCTGAGACCCGCTTGGGTTGCTGTAAATATCGAAGCACTGGTATTTGCATTGTCAATGTTTACCAACCTCCTATAACCCCTCCTCCCACCCATCTTACAATCTCATCTACGCCCTTCCCGTCTACTACCCCCCATTCACTCTATCACCTCCTCAACTCCGCCATCATCTTCTCATGCTCATATACCAATCTCAACTCCTCCTTCTTCCTCTTCATCTCAGCCTCATGTCTCCGCTGTCTGAAAAACTCTTCTTCCTCAAAGGCTTTTAGTTTTGCCGCTCTGCTGTCTTCGGTTGGAGGCGCGGCTCCGACTGGAACTGGGATTGGGGGAGCTGGGGCTGGGGCTGGGGGAGGTGATAATTTTGGAGATGGGTGTTTGGGACTGCGGGAGGGGACTTGAGGAACGTCTTTGAGGGAGTACTCATTCTTGGCAGTATCTTTCTTTGTGTTAGTGTCTTCCATTCTAGCTGGGTTCTTAGCAGTGGGTTGTGGTGCGATGGGTACAGCTGCCTTAGTCGGATTCGTGGTCCGTGGGGCAGTGATGTAGGCCGGTTCGGATGCACTTTCCGTGCCAGCGTTATTAGCAGGACGTGATCCGTAACCGTTTCCACGTAGTGGTTCTGCAGTTTCTGTTGGCTTGGACTTAGGTTGATTCTCGATCGGCGTAGTGGTCCGGTATGGAGATATGGATCTGCTTTCCGTCTGGGTGGCATGCAGGTGTCGTGACTCGGAAGTGCGTATGCGTGGTTCTTTTGCTGTTGTAGGTGTCTTACATTTGGATAAGGAGGATTTCCTGGGTTCGGAAAAAGGTTCTGGTGTATCGGAAGGAGGATCCAGCGATTTGAAGAGATCATGGATAGATTGCTTAGCTGGTTGGACGTGCTTGGCAGGTTGGGTGTGTGGCTCGCGTGGGGATGTTGACATTGTAGTTTTCAATTTCTTGACAGGCTCATGGGTCCCCGCTAACGAAGGTTGGTGATCGAGCTCATGCTGGCCATGCTCTCCAGATATTCTGTCAGATGGCCTTAGTGTACGACTATCCTTCTTGTGGTACTCTCGGACGACTGGGTCATTCTGGAGCCAGGGACTGCTGAAATCAATGCCTATGCCATTTTGTAGTTCCTTCTCAGCTGGTACTATGTGTCTCAATGAGCAACCAGTTGGGGAGTTCTCATATCTGCAGCTGCCAGTGCGGAGCCAGTATGTACAGTAAACCTTTTCACCGTTGGGGCCGTGCTCAAGCATCGGGAAATGGTTCCTTGTTATGCGCGGTTGAGTTGGGATTGCTTGCAATCGCGTTATTGGCTCATGGTGAGCTCCAAGCGAAGTGGCATGCTCTTCGGGACGAGACCCGTTGGCCCTAAGTTGACGGTGCTCGTGCGGCGACGAAGAAGAAGCATGCCGTTTCAGTGGTGGCTGCGGCGGCGTTGAGGATACTCCAGACAGGGGAGTTGGGTATGTATTATCATCGAGACTATGTGGACGTTGATTCGTCTCCCCAACCTGCTGCATCTCGATTTGCCGCTGTCTTTTCATGGCGACTAGCCTTCTCATCTCGTCTGGAGATTTTTTGGGTCGCGATTTGCCATTCATCCAGGATTCGAACTCATTACAGTACTTCGAAATATGACGCTCAGCCCCACATTTATCACAACTCGCGTGACACCCAGACCAGAAGTGATCCGTACGACGACAACCCCAGCACATTGTCGGCAAAGGGCAATCGTAGTGACTGTGCAGCTCCCCACAGGAATAGTTATCGCACTGATATGTCTTCTCGGATGACATTGCAGGGAGCTTTGTGTCTGCTGTAGCAGGCTGGACGGTGGGTCTCCTTGGGCGAGGTATGCCTGCACGAGTATCCATTTCGAAATCCTCGCAAAATTTCTGGGCGTGACCTGCAAAGCCGCACTTAACACATGTCATTGGACAAGCTGACGTGTAATGTGTATTGGCTCGACAGCCCCAACACTTCTTCCCTATCGGGCAATCGAGATGGCTGTGCATTGCATTGCAGCCATAATTATCACATAATTTGGCGGACTCAGGTAAAAGTGAGTTTCGTCGAGCACGCTTGACAGGACGATCAACATCGCAGTCACTAATCTCGACTCCGTACTCTGATGTGCTGAGAATTGCCGAGTCTCCCATTCCTGACTGATGATCATTCCATGGGGCATACGGTATGGAAGGCGTCAAACTTGGGGAATATGATGGACTTTTCTTATCTGTGCGCTTGCCAAGCACCGGAGGAATCGGTCCTTTCGCTTTCGCCACAGCACGAAGCGTTCTTTTGGGCGCTTTCGGCTTAGAAGGAGGCGGAGTGTAACTTGAATCACGAGATGGCGAGGGTTTAAAGCTAGAATAAGTAGAAATCTCAATTTGTGGAGATGCAGGAGTCAATGAGTCCAGATCATCGCTGTAACCATGTATTGCTGATGGCTTGGAGACTTTTGGTTGATCCATTGCGTTGTTTGTTGTTGGGGTTGGTTGCCTAGCGGTAACAGGTGAATAAATATCTAAGCGAGGCTTGCGTTTGAAGCTTGAGGGAGAGGTAGCATTTCTATCAGCTGCACTTGCATACTTTGAACTTTTCGAACTCGTCATCGCTCTTTCAAGATCGGCATTTACTCTAGACGGAGGTGGATTCTGCTCAGAGGACAGTTCAGACTGTATTGCTGTGGTAGCAGTGGGTTGTTCGCCGGGAAGAGTGAATTCCTTTCTGGCGGGCTGCAAATTTCTATAGTTTGGACGGTAGAAGTCATTCTCCGCGTGATATGTGCGCTCGCCCACCATCAGTGCTGGTGATGCTTTGTTTCTTGGATCCTCCAGCGGATGATATTGACCCTAGAGAAAAAGCGTACTCTGTCCAAGACGCAGATTGCCGATGCATATAGCACTCCAAAAATTCATTGAATGACTGATCTCTCCTACGGATGAAATGTTAATTGGGCTTTAAAGCGCGAGATGACTGGAAATGTGGCTGGGGTACGGGGCTTAACAACAAACAACGGCAAACGAGAAATTTGTTTACCAAAGCAAACCATGCCGGCCACAGTGCAGGACCGAGAGCACCAAAGGGCAAGTGGGACAGGGGTTTCTATCCTTTCATTGATCTATCATCTTTCATGCAACCGTTTATACCCGCCCGGTGACAAGCCGATGGGCCACATATGACCAGTCAACAGTCACACTTTTGAGAACCTGTAACAGGACTAGTACCCAGAGGTTGAGAGTACTTGAAACAACATTCGGCATGCAGCATCTAGACTCCAAGCAAGCTGTAGGTTTCACCAGAAATCAATGCAAACAACCCAATGAGGGGTAGAACCCTGCAGACAGCCGAATGGCGGCACCCTGAGAGACCCCGCGCTTGGGACACACATCTAGTCTTACGATAGGAGACGTCTGGATTACGAGCTTAATAGATCCCTGACGCTCATCCCGCGCGCCCCCTTAGGATTCCTCCGATCTTTATTCAACATCAAAAGCGCAGCTGTGGCTTCTTGATCTTGCTCCTTGCTGGGTACAATGGTTGGGGAAGTTGATGCGGAGAGGGAGAAAGAGCCGTGATGGTGTCGCTGGGGTCCGAATGCGGGAGAGGGTAACGTGGAGACTGAGGAAGCGTAGGACGACGTTTGGTATTGTGACAGAGCATCCAATGCAGGAGATGGTGTAATCGACTGCGGGCTTGTACAGCTGAGTGGTTCACTACCCTGCGCTGAGGCAAATACAGGCGATGTGGTCATAGAGTCAGTATTCTCCATTTCGACATCATCGTCATCATCTTCGTCCTCGCGCTCATCGTTGTGATCGAGTGTGGACATTTGCGATCGGGGTGGTGGTGCTTGGGGCTGCACGATGGGTGTCGACAGTGAGTTATTCGCAGCCTTCAGGTCAATGATGCACTTCTCTAGATACCGAAGGTAGTCAATGCTTGCCTGCCCATGTGTCAACGTATACTAACGCTTGGCTCAATTCATCCACCTACTTGCAGGATAGCGAGCTTGTGCATTTCTTGATCTGTGCACGCAGGTATCATAGCCTTCAGCGTCCCAAATTCCTCATTCATCTTTGACCTCCTCCTCCTCTCGATAACGCTGTGTGCTGTCTTCCTTGCGATCTTCTTGCCGGCGACGCTTGTAGAGCTCGGCTGCTTCTTGCTGGCTGTATTGCTCGGGTTCGTGCTATGCGACGATTTCTTGCTTAATGTTCGTGAACTGTGTTGCGAAGTAGGTCTTGCGACATCGTCTGTCTGCTGAGGCTTGGGCTTCATTTGAATAATCGTTCGCGATCGTGTGGGAGGTGGGGGAAGGGTGAAATTGGGATTCGTAGTAGAGTGGGACTGCCTGCCCCTGTCTTCTGTTGCGGTACCGGTACCATGCGTGCGACTGGGTGCAAGGGCAGGAGGAGGCAGATTAAATGCCTTCTCCGTTGTGGAAATGGGACAACCGCCTTTGCCTTGGATCTCCGCAGAAGCGGCAGGCGTGGGAGGAAGGCTTGGTCGAGGCATGCTGTATATGCGGCTTTATCAATGCATGAGGAATTGTCACGTGTCCTCGGATCAGATTGAGTCCCGAGCGTTTCTGCAGAGTGCGAGGGTCAATGCTGAAGGAAGTGGGTACCATAAGCTTAAGACATTATAGATATGTGGTGGTCGCAGGGATGAGGGAGATGACCGTTGAGGGGACCGAGGAGAGTCATGCGAGATGCAAGAAGGGACCGGAAAGAGCTCGAGGGATATTCTTTCCCCTCTTTTTCACTTATCGACGTGATTTGATTGAGAAGCGATAGAGGAGATAGAGGAGCAGATAGAATGTACAGTAGAAGAGTGGGGAGGATGAGCCAACGCTTTGCTCTGGTTATACAGCGTGGGCAAGCTCTGGTCGCGTGCTCGTGCTGCACGTGCGCGATCATTGGACGAGGAACATCGCCACATAGTTTGCGGCTTCCACCCACCAAACCACCGAGAGACCTTATGGCAGTACTCGTAAAAGGTCAACCCCCCAGGTTGCCGACATGTTACGTAGCAATTGGATCTACTGCGGGCCACAAGCTAGATGCCTAGACTCCACAGATTCAAGATTCAAGATTCAAGATCCAATACGCCGTTTTCGGGGATGGGAATAACATCAGGAGCAAGTGGCAGATTTCGTGCAGCAAGCACAGAATATCCCTGCAACCTGCGACATCATCGGCCAATCAGGGTCCGGCGTCCCGACTGGTTCCGTCTCAGCCCAGTCTAATCCTCATTAGGCATAAGCAAGTCTTCCCGGCCTTCTGCCGCGCCCGCCTCACCTCTTGGTGTCTTTCATCACACTTGCCCTACCCTACTCCTCTATTCATACCGCTTCCTCATGCTCTCAACCAAAGCAACACATGAGTTATCCTCATAGTACAACCCACACTTCGACCCTCACCCATCCTTCTATCGCCCCAAGCTATGGGAAGATCTCAGCTATCAGCTACAGCGAAGCCATGGACGTCGCAGACGACGGACAGCGCCTCGCAGATCGCAACAATACCACAGACATCATGGACCAAACCCTAGGTGGTGCTCAACATGATGCACCCAAGGTCAGTGAACAGATCGAGACGACTATGAAGGCGGAGGTCACAGAGGCACCGGGACCACTACCGGTTCTCGAACGCCCAAGGGAAGGAATTGACGGCGCTCAGCAGTCCTCAACACAGATGCGTAAGACCCCACACTGACTCTATCTGGCCCTTTCTCTTGTAGAGTATGGGTTGACATGAGAGCCTTGTGGT
The DNA here is from genome assembly GCA_947623385.2 of Cladonia squamosa. Taxonomy (NCBI): domain Eukaryota; kingdom Fungi; phylum Ascomycota; class Lecanoromycetes; order Lecanorales; family Cladoniaceae; genus Cladonia; species Cladonia squamosa. The sequence continues at coordinate 1,210,494 of OX392384.1, forward strand.
AGCATCCACAGCACAAACAATTCCGCTTCCTCCACTGACCCAAAACCTGATTTCCTTGTACGGCCTACAGCCGCTCGCGGCCACTGTCGCAAGAACCGACCCAGTCACAGGCGAGAAAATCAACAAAATGAGAAAATCATACGAAAACCATCTCAAAACTATGCCATTAGCAGGCCGTAATAAACCAGTCAAGCATGATGAAAGCAAAGGGATGGGTCTTTTGGATCTAACGCGGTGGCCAGAGGAAGAATGGCAAAACCAGAAAGTCCACGGTAAGGATGTCCACAAAGGGCTGCCTCCTAACATAATGGACAAGTTGGACAAAGCTATGCAAATGTTACCAGGACCGGTACCTAACAACAATGAGTGGGAGGACTTGCTAGGCCATGATAAACCGAAACCATTCGATAATAACACCAAGGTTCAAAAACCACTGAATAAGAACGCCAAACCAAATGGTCAGGTCAACGGTACCTCTACGCCTACAGAAGCCAATCGACCAAAGCGCTCCGCCAAAAAGCGCCGCTACGATGACCAGAGCTTCGAGGGTTACGGTGAAGGATTTGTGGATGACGATGTAGATCTTGGAGGCTATTCTTCTGGGGATACTCAGTTTAGCAGGAGAAGTGGCTCCAATAAGAAGCGCAAAAAGGTATCTAATTCATATTATGACGATCTTGATGAGCCATATACCCCCAAACATAAATAACTAACTCTGCTTCAAGGACTATGGAAATAGTCCCACAGGTTTTGGTGATCGTACTGGAAGCTTCGGCTCTAGCATGGTCGGCGTTAGCGCATACGGTCGATAGCAATGGTGTTGAGGGACGTCTGTGTACCCTCAATCACAAGAGAATTCCCCAAAACTGGTCAACATGGCTCAGCCAGCCGTCAAACGCCCTTGGATACGTCACCACGAGTTGGAATCACATATACATCCTCACATTCTAAAAGTATATGACCCGGCATCGAACCGCCATGATCGATCTCAAGGTCCAAGAACCTCTGCGACACCCGCACAAGCCAGCATCTTTAGTGCTTCGACACAGGTACCTCAACCATTCGGTAAACCACCACAGCAAGCATCATTACATCGACACCATGAAACCACCCCATCATCACCCGTCTATAGCCTTCCCCACCTACGACCTCCCACCAAAAACGCCTCCTAACCCGAGCCTGGAGGCTTCATTATTCATGTATCACGACTGGGTATACCCGAATCGGCGTTAGCGGTTTCCTCGGTCCAATCTAGTCCAGCATTTTCACCTTACCATTCAAACTTTCGATATCCATTCTGCTATGGGACGTGGATGATTACCTATTCATCTTCACCAGCCTAGAAAAGGTTCTGCTCTTTCCAGACCGTAAAGGGATTAGGGACGAAAAGAAAAGAAAGGAAAGGAAAGGATGGTATTCGTGTATTTTATGCTCCCTGCTGCCACAATGCTAGGCAGCGTTCCAGATCAGAGGAATGAGAACTCAGTAGTGAAATGAAAGAAAATTAAATGATCGTGTGCAGCATCTGGTTCACGTTTTTATTAGTAGAACACTAAGTGAAATATCCTCAGTAGTTGGTCAAAAGAACATGCATGCCGGCTGAACGGTTGCAATTGCCTATCTAGTAGTAATCGCTTAGCGGGAGCTTCTAATTGATGGAGTCAGAAGATGCTGCTAGGTACTCCATTTCTATGCGAACATAGATAGAAAGGCGTACGAATGCTGTAGAGGATCCTCATCTCCCCTTCCCCAGCAGCCCAGCCCATTCAACCCTGCTATCTTAGTCATGCTGCCTAAGGCATCTTACGTAGATGGATTACCATATTAAATATAATGTATGCAAAACGTTGGATTTCCGTAGTAAAAAGCTATTCCCATGTAAAAACACCCTACCAAATGTAATGTAAGTAAACACTATAACTCCCCCCCACCGCCATTTACACCTGCCCCTGCCCCTGCCCCTGCCGCCGTGCCCACCCCACCACCGTCACCTACCCCTGCTGGTGGGCCGCCTCCTCTCTTCCTACTCCGCGCTGTCTTCTTCCTTCTTCCCTGCACGGGCACTGCCTCGCCTACGCCACCATTCTCCCCTCCGCCCGCAGTACCAACTACACCTTCATCCCCGTCCTCGGTTCCTCCGTATAGTTCATGCCACCTCCTACTCTCATCCAACTCGTTCATGTCTGCCGGGCGCATACGGAGCCATTTCATTCTCGGCCCGGTCTTTGAGCGCTCACTGACGCGGAAGCCGTAGATGCGTGGCTCGTGGATTCTGCCGGGGCCGAGCCCAGGGGCGAGGTTGGATGTGGCGATGCCGTTTAGGTGGGTTGGTTGGGGGGGAAGGGGAGGGGCGGGTGAGAGGGGCAGGGTTGGAGGGGGATGCGTTGCTGTTATGGGGGTGGAGGTGAGGGAGGAGGAGCGGGAGTGTTTTGCTGCCGAGGCGGAGGATTCGGCGGTGGTGTTATTAGTTGGGTTTGAAGATGTGTTTGGTGCTGCTGAGGAGGGAGAGGGAGGGGCGTAGACGGGGTGAGTGGAGGCAAGGTTTAGGGGATCGCCTTTTGCGGAGACGTCGAACTCGGGAAAGGTCATGAAGAAGAGGCAGCCGAATGTTGTGCCGAAGAAGGCGCCGTCGACAGATTGGAAGCGGCTGTTTGGGGGGTTGTAGATGTCGAGACAGGAAGGGCAGAAGAGTTTGACGGTTTCTTGGCCAGGAATGTCGCTGCAGCCTACAGGGAGAACCCGAGCTTGATTGCAGAATACCCGCTGACATGAACCGAAATGTTGTAGTTCGTACTTGTCGGCCATTTGTTGGATTCCGGGGCGAGACGTGATGTATCGTTGGTGAATGAGACCGTAAAGCAGCTCGGCGCTGCTTTCTATTACTGATAGGTCGCTGGCCAACTTCATATGTTTTCGATCTGATCTTCTGTATGGAATTCTTTCACCATTTTCGTCCCGCATGACTGCATCATTATCATCGTCCTCTTCATCCTCTTCTTCCTCTTCCTCCTCTTCATCATCATCCTCTTCCTCCTCAGGCTCCACATCTAGGATCATCTCTAATGCTTCCTTGTACATCGGCACTTGATTTTGTAGGCCTGTAAGGTTGAAGTCGTCTTCAATAAACTCTTCCGAAACCTCAGCGAAGTATTCGTGGCCGAGAAGGGAGCAGAAGGAGGATATCCAGGATTCTGGCGTGCCTGAGGAAGTAGACATCACGGAGGTCGTCGTGCGAGAGACGGAGAGAGTAGACCCGGATGCGCCAGGCGAGGCAAGATTGAGATCCTCCAGCCGGGGGACCAAAGACGAGGCCCCGTTTGGAGACACGATGAAGGTTGATTCTTGTAGCCTTAGGTATATGCTTCTGACCTCCTAGCACAGTATCTTTGTACGCAAATGATATAGGTCTTGCGATGATAGTCGTTGATCGAGATGTACTTTCGCGGGAGGTGAGAAGGGTTCGCAGCGCCCTGTAGGCTTCTGGATTTTTAAATTGGCGGGAGAGTGGACTCTGGAAGGAGTGACTGTACTTGTAATGGTGGGTAGATTATGACTGAGGTAACTGCGCTATCATGATGCATCATTGGCGCATAGCAAAATGGATCCTGGAAAGAACACAAAGGCTATAATCGGCGCGACTGCCTCATCTACCACGCTCGAAGCCACCGGGTAAGCCTTTAAGTTGCGTGTCCCGGGAATTGTTGCCTACCAGATGACTTAATCTGAGCTGTGTAACCAACAGACGGGCCTGCCACCGGAAAGCCGTCGAATTGCAAAGATTTCTCTGGTGATTATAGGACTTGCTGTTCCGCTGCCTTACTTCAAGTCGAAGTATACCAGAACTTGTTTGATAGTGGGGTTTCTCGAAGCGGCCACTAAATTCAATAGCCGCGCTTGGTGGCTGTCGCTTAGGCTAAGGCCCAAAGCTCTGGGGATATCCTAGATATCCCAGTGCGGTCGTGGTCATGCATGATTACATTCTCTACTATGTCCGCTGTAAAAGAATTCATACCGCTTTGATCATCGCAAGATAGGGTCTTCGGAGCTATCTATATAGACATTTCGAGACCCGGCGCAGGTCTTCGGTGGGGGCCCTTATTATCATGTGCGCCACGGTTGAATATGACCACTTACTTCCACACTATATATCCGAAATCGACAAGAAAAGGTGTTTACTAGGCTTGTACCTTTAGAACTTGTCCCAATGCCGAGAACGAAGTCTTCTAGAGAGTGGATGGATGGATCCTCAGTCTGGGAAGTAGTTTTCTAGGCACCCATTTGCAGTCCTCTAGGTGCCGTATTCAGGTGCGAATAGTATTATGTCTTGCTCTGAGGTGTGCGGTCAACCATATAGCTGGGCCCACTAGGAGGCAAGCCGTTCTTCCTCCATTACGAATGGAGTGCTATAATTATATCATTCCCTATCTCCTGTATCTTTCTGCTTCATTCAGATACCGGGGTTTGTCGACTTCGTCGGCCTAAACAATTGGATCCAAGCACCCTAGATACTCGATAACACGAGCTGACGCTTTGCATCCGTATTGTACTGCAGCCTTGATGTCCCACTGGCCCTTCCGTTTTTGTGCCATATACTGGGCCATGTACCCACCCACATAACTATCTCTGTGAGTTATGTATCAGTGTCTAGAAGCGAATCAACGGGGTAGCAAGGAAAACAATATCACATGCGACGGGTAACACACCCTGCACCCAAGGTATCGACTACCGTACAATTCTTTCCTGCCTCAACATAGCCACTACCGAACTCGTTAGAGTAGTAGGCACCCTTTTCACCTAGACTAATTACAACATTTTTCACCCCAAGATCGAAAAAATACTCGGCGATACTGTTCCACCTGGTGTGATCTTCAATGTCAACAGGTGTTAGTTGTGATAGCAACACAGCCTCCGTTTCCTTCATGATCAGATGCGAAATCATATCAGGCATGAGATAGCGCGCTGGCGACGGATTCAGCAACACTTCGATCCCTTCCCCGTGCGCTGTCTCAATTTTTTGCTCGATGGTATCCCTTCGGATTTCGAGTTGCGAGATCACGAAGTCAGGTGCCATACCGCCTCCCAGACTTTCCAGCGTCATGAAATCTGCCGGCTCCAAAGCGTATGCTGCTCCAGGGTATTGCATGATTCGATTGGCCCCACTGCCGGCCTCTACCAGAATGTTTGCCACCCCCGTCAGTTTGCCTTCCATAAAACGAACTCCATCAACATTCAACCCACAATTTACAAGATTTTCTTCGAGAGCAGGCCCGAACTCATCTGTACCGATCGCACCCACCATGCGAACTCGAATGTCATCCTTCACATCCTCCAGGGAAGCTTCTGTATTGTTCTTCGGATTTGGACGAGTAAGTCGGTACAAGGCGACAGCAGAACTCGACCCTTTGCCCCCAGGCTGTTTTGTGAACGAGGAAGCGATGACGGTCTCGCCATCGTCGGGTATCCGGTCTGTCATGGTGGTCAAATCTTGTACCACACCACCTATGACTGCGATGGTTTTTGAAAGGCATCCTGGACATGAAATACAGTCTTAAAATGGAATTGTATCATAATGACCGCAAATGAATGATGGCAAAGCAGGAAAATTAATTATGAGCGACATACACGGTATTACAGAGCTTTACCATGAGCACGGAAGCCACTGCGTGTGCCGTAAGGACCCCAAGGTAGGGTAGGGTAGTGATCTGCCCTTGGAGGTGACAGAGTGGGAGAGCAGCGCATCCCTATCAGCTGTGTCTATTGGGCTGATGGCTGGCAGGAAGACGGGAGCTTTGACCGAAGAGGCTACCACCGTTTGCGGTCTTCCCCGCCAGACGGGACGTCAAAATGCTACCTAGAATTCGAAGGCACGGTCTCATTCTAGGCGTTACAGATGCCTGGTCTTACTCCCAGATTCTCTTAGAATTCGTAGCCCCTTTCACTCACATGTTGGTCTGACCTGCGGATTACTCCAAGCTTAACCGTTTCCAGAATTACTTCCAATTACAAACATTGAGGAGGTTTCAATCTAGATGATCTTTTATACACCCGCTGAAATTCTATCAGATCCAACTCTGGCTACGCTTATTAAGATCACAGCCTGCAACTTTACAAATCTGCGGACTAGTCTCGTCTTGGACCTGTTGCGCGTACATGTTATATCAGTCTCCTATATAAGAAGGGGTCCCCGGCGAGAGTCCTTACCAAGCAGCGTGGACCGTCCTCGCTACTACCTTCATAGTCTCTCACTACTCCACTTCTCCATTTACCTGCGATACGCGAAGTGAGCGACAAAGGCTGATAAATGCATGTGTGCTAGGCCACACCGTATAGCAGGTAGTAAACCTTGTCTCTGATAGCACAATCCGAGACTTCCTCGCCATCGCTAGGTGGGCTTCGGGGCTGTGTCAACTATATATTGTTTCCTGGCCTCAGGATATTGCTTGCAGGATGCAGGGGCTCTGAAATAGAGTGATCTTTAGAGCACGCAGCTTTCGTAATGAGTTATTCTGTGCAATGGATTCCAGGAAGCCCACTGTGTTTACTATCGCGCAGTCTATAGCGAATGAGGGGAAAACGAAGCTGAACCACTAGAACTTCCTGTAGACTGGAGGGGCCGCCCCGCCGGTCATGGCAGTGTGCCACAGAGTTCTCGAGGACATCCATCTGAGCGCGTGTCTCTCCGATGCAGCGTTCTGAGGTACGTGGAGAACGGTATACTGCCAGTCCTTTCTATGGCTTGGACCTGCTACCGTACACCGACGGCACGATGATCAGAAAGCCCAATGGGACACGCTGGATGCCCATCAGAGATACGGAATTGCATTAGCATTAGCATCATTCCGTTACTTTCCGTTCAGGTTACAATTACAATTGATGGTGTTGTTAACAAGCTATTGGAGAGCACCCAACGCAAGTATTTCGATTCGCTGGAACTTGTCCTGCCCGCGCATAGTGTCTTGGGATGCTGGTGTTGTTGACGTCGCTTCGCGCGGAGACATTGATGCTCTCACAAGAGAATTTCATGCGAGGCGTTCGACTCCTTCATAACAGGTTAAATCTTCTGCATGTTTGTAATCCACTTCCTATAACAGTACCCTAGCTGACAAAGGAGCAAGCTGGCTGCAAGCCACAGCCGTTTCCCCCATGGTTCAATTTCTCCTCCTATTATGTAGCAGGCGCTAGAGTGAACGCCATGAGTGATTTTGGAGAGTCAGTAGTAATGATTATTCTTTTCAAGTACCTTGTAATCTGAACTGAACTGAACTTGTAACATACATCTCTACTGCATTCAGCTATCGCGCTCTCTCTAAAGATTACGACATTGCGGGCCGAATCCTCTTCGACTACGGCGCCGATCTTCATAATCGAGACGCTGATGGTAAGATATAACTCCTTTACACACTTTTTCCAAGCCAAGTCTCCGAGCAAATACTTCGCTGTCATGGATTGCTATTCGACCTTTCTCTACCCGCGATCATTGAGGCATGAAATATCCGCTTCATTGCCTGCCTTCGTCCAGCAAAACTTCTCGTGAGACATTCAAAAAGTTGCCAACGAGCGAAGCAGTGTCAACCTATATAAGAATAGCTGATGCAGAAGGAAGATCGATGCTTCACCTAGCCCGCTCAAAGGGGCAATGACGTTTACCTGTCATAGAATACATCCTTCAAGCAGCTAAAGACTTCTACATGAATCACAGCGATAGCAAAGACAGAACAGCCTTGCATTACGGAGTTATCTAAGAATAAGCGCGCCCGCTGAAATATTTACAGCTTTTGGTGCCTGGTGCCACCATATACGCCGTACACATCAGCATATTCGGTGATGCGGCGGTCGCCATGGGACACCAAGAATTTCGAATATTCTCTTCTCATCCTTTCCCTCGACGAGGGTCCCCTGCGTTATCCTTTTCCGGTCCTTGCCCCGAATGACATCTTTCCACAACCCATGCTGGTTGAGACGCATACCCTTCTTACTAGCCAGTAACCTTATGCTCCTATTGAAGATATCATTGCCTGTGAAGTAGATCAAGGCGGCTCCCATCTCTTCCCATGGGACGAGTAAGAAGTCGATACGTCGCCAGACCGAAGTCACGGGAAGAGCAGCAGCTCCATGCCATTTGGTGCCGTCCGGCTTGGAAGTGGTAGCAAGGCCAACTTTGAGATACCCCCTTTGAAACAGTCTGGGAATCAGTCTCTCGAGTATTATGGTACGTAGGATTTCGATTGAGCAATCAGGCTTTGTGAAAATGAAGTCGACATCACCTGAGTCAGTAGCACCACGCCGGTAAGAGCCCCCAATGGTGATTTGAATGCCTGCGTCAATATTGCTGCAGGTATCGCGTACGTATTGACCATGGCTGTCCGTTTCCTGCCGTGGTATGCGAGTCTGGAAGTCATCAAAGTGCTTAATACCGAGCTTTTGGTTCCTCGTCAGGTCTGCTTTGGTGAGGAGATCATTGAGAGTGCGATGTCCTTGGCTGATCCACTTTGATGCCTGTGCGAAACCCACACCGTAAATCTTTAGAAAGAGGTGAAAGACCTCGTCATTGGGCTCCAGCTTGGTATTTTCCAATCGCCTTAGTCTATTCGTCCATACAATCTCCTCAATCTTGTCAGCTAATCTCTTACCGATGAAAGGGATCGCGAAAGCTTCTTTCGCAGTGGTAATTTTGGTCTTTCGTTTACTTAGAGCAGCAATAGCTTTGCGATAGGCAATTAACCTCCAATGGTCCTGAATGCGTTCATAGTAATCCGCCATCTTCTGTAGCACTTCAATAGTCCTGGCATTTGGGTTTTCGGATCTGCTGGTACCATCGTGTTTGGACATGCAGCTGAAGTTTGTTTGCGGTAATTTGTTGAAAGAGCCCTTGAATTTTGGTTCGGCCTGTCTCTCGTCCTCGCTAAGATCATCCTCTGAGCCGTCAGGTACAATGCTCCCACTGGAACTTTCATCTTCATCAGAATCGAGAGGCTGCCGCTCTGTTAGCGCCTGCACGTGGCGTAAGTTACCTGAGACTCACTAGGCCCTGTATTGCCTTAGCCTCCTCGATAGCCTCGTCTAAGGCGTTGTATGATAGCTCAGAGGCTTGGCGCGAGCCCTTTCCATGCTCATTGTTGTCCGATAATTTGGCTATAAGATGACTCTGGCTCGAATGATCTTGCACACTTCCTTCAGTCCGTGATGGTGTCTGCTGCAGCTGGAGCAGTTCTTCTTTATCAGGCTTCAGCTGTAAGGACGCGTCGACCGATAGCACAGGCGTAAGAGATTGGTGCGCGCTTAGTACTCCTACGTCACCGGTAACACGATACTGTGGCTGGCATGGATTAACCAAAATTCGGAAGATTATGCAGTCAGTCGGATACGTTTCGTTGACTAGGACGACGTCGGCCTACAACGATCAGCATCTATTCAAGGCCTCGAGTACTACAATTTTGATCACATACCGGTAGAGCATCAATTTTTAGGAAATTTAGCAGATCTTTATAGCATAGTTCCTTGTCAACGATGACATGCGTAATGGAGCTTCTCCACTCTTTGATCCACGTGGCACCCCATTCCATTGCCTTCCGGATGCGAAAACCGCGCGAAGGTGCAACGTCATTGTTGGGAAAGAAAACTATTGTGGTCAATTCCAATATGAAGGCATCACGTTCCATAGTACGTACAAAAGAAGGAATTCTTGAAGATCTGCTGTGACTCTGGCATTAGACTTAGCGATTGACCACGTTTTCTTTTACCATTGACCCTAAAACCGTCCTTGAGAACGGTGACATCACGAGTTTGCTTTTTCTGGCGTGAAGTATCGAGGAATATATCTCTCTTGGCTGTGCGTGACAGGACGGATGAAGTTGGAGCTTTTGGTGAATCATCCACCCCATCTTTGCTCGGTGTTGATACCAGAGGCAGGGGTGCTGAAACAGTACGTTCAAGGGCTTGATCTGCATGTGAGCAAAGAACAGGTCTGTTGCGCTGCGTTATTGATCTGCTCTTACGGATTTTTTCCACTGCATCACAATAGTCTTCTTCAGATTGGCTGTCATCGAGCTGATAGAGCTCATTGAAGAAGGTTTCCTTCGTCTCCTTGTCCATCTCCAGCGGGCATGTAGTGTTGTGAGATGATCCATAAGATGAGAGATTGATAATGTGGCTTTTTAAAAGGTAAATGCAGCCTAGAGATACCTAAGGTAACACATATCCAAGATGGTGGGACCCGAGGTATGTTGAAACCCCGCCAAACGCCAAACAATCGCGTGAGATAAGCCGATCACGTGATCTGCCACCCCCCCGCTTCGCCAGCTTTAGGTCCAGCCTGCGGGGCTTTACAGTGGTTAGGTGTTGATATGTATGCTACAGGCTTAGGGAGTCCATAGCATCTGCGTGGCTGGGAACGAATGGGATTAAGCATACTACACGTAGATATCACAGAGATCTTGTCTCGATTTGTGTATTATACAGTTTTCTATGCGAGCACGCATGTTGCGTTTTTTTGTTGATCCTATATGCGAGACATATTGCTATGCAAGCTTGTACTCGAATCCTCCATCACATCAAGCCTGCGTACATACGCAATAAGCTAAGCTCCCTGCCCCTCATGCCCACCATGCTTCTCTCCATTCTCCCCATCCACATCCAGTTGCTCAACACTGGCACTCAAACTATCCCCTCCGTCCCCATCCCCATTGGCAAGAGGGCTCTTCTTTCCCCTCCCCTTCTTGCCTCCTCTTTTTCCCTTCCCCGTGCCAGGAACACTCAGCGGCGCCTCTCTAACCCACCTTGCAATCGCCTCTGCCCTCTCCGTACTAATAGGATATTCCTTCCCATCCTCCTGGGCCCATCTTTTCGGCGCACCCCCACCCCCAGCCGCCATCCCCATCTCCTCCCTTCGCTGTTCCTCAGCTCTACGCTCTCTAGCCGCCACAGCAGCCTGGAAACTTGCTTCGTCGTGGACGCGCTCGTCTGCCAATGCTTCTAAGATAGCTTCCTGCCTCCGTCGTTCCTTGGCTTGCTCTTCAGTCTCTTCCTTCTTTGTTGTGCCCACATGGCCGGGTAAGGGAGCGGGGGCACAGAGCGTTTCCCAGGATTGACTGAGTCCGATCCAATTTTTGGCACGGCGAACGACTTCAATCCAATCGGCGCGGCTGGGCGAGCGGGCTGCAAGGAAGATAGGGTAGCCGTCACAGACGCGCGCGAGGCGGGCTACCATGTGCGCGTGGCGTAGGTGTTCTTTGGGTGAGGTTTGCATAAGGGAGTGGCAGAGGAGGAGGGAGTGGAGGGCGTCGGTGAAGAGTGGGTGATATGTTACTGCTTCATGTTGTTCGGAGTGGGCAATGAAGCCGTTGACTAGGTCGTCGGCGGCATGTTTTTGGACATTTTTTCGAGGGACGAGTGCTTGTGATGTTGCGGGATACGGTGGTAGATTCTCTGGAGGTGACGCAGAGAATAAGGAGGAGACGGCATGGATTTCGGGTGACGGAAGTCCTGCGTAGGTGTTTTCGTCTAAATTTCCATTCGTAGCATGGCGGTGGAAGTCTCTGGTCTTATGTGGGACGAGGGCGTCGGAGAGATGACCATTACTTAGACTGGAATTTCCAGACATTTCGAGCGACCGATTTGCTGATGGTCCTCCTTTGGCTTTTCCAAAACCACCAGCAGCGGCATTGACCTTGCGAAAAAATTCTTCGGTAACTTCAGCTGGCAGGCCTGGTGTGTAGTCGAAGTATGAGAGGAAGCTCAGGTAGTCCCGAAGAGCCCGCTTAGCATTGGTTTTGACCAACCTGCGTGCTTCTTGCCGACGCTCATCAGCCATCCTTTGGGCGAGACTCTCCTCAACGTCAGAATTTAATGCTAATGACTCCCGCGCAACGTTCAAGCCATCAAGAGATGCGTGTACCTGTTGGCAGGCAAGCGTCAAATACACCCCGGCGCGGTGGAAGAGTAATTGAGTTTCAAGACTGCTGGGCTGATCTGCTTCATCAATCTTCGTATCATATTTCCAATCCCTCGCGCCGCCATTCCTTCTCTCGGCACCGCCCAGTGCGTTCGCGAGCTCTAGCTGACCCCTTCCTGATTTGTGTGGCGCCGCTGTACACCGACTTACAGCCAGTGCCTCTGTCAAGTCTCGCGCAGCTCCCGCAAAGTCATCTTTGAAAATCCTGGTGACGGCTCTCGTCCGTAAGGGCGCGCCCTCACTTGGACGATCTTGGATCACTTGATCTAACGACTCCAACGTAGTGCACTGGGCGAGCATTCTAGAAGGAATCTTCTCGTGGAAAAAGTGTACGTACTTGGCATCACTATCATCAGCACTGCGTTGCAAGACCAGTTTGGCAACCTCCTCCAGCGAAGAAGCCCCCTGCATGGTAGCCACGCTGGCCGCAATTTCGTCCAATTGGTATGCGCGAGACAGCTTCTGGGTCGCCTGCTCGCGCATTCTATGCTTTCTCTCCCTGCTAAGCTTCGCGTTGGGTCCGCCTCCACCAATTCCCAAGCCCAGGGCAGCTGCTCCCCCTCCACCCAGTAAGCCATTTCCGGCACTTAGGGAATTGCTCAAAGACGACGCTGTCGTACCATTGGCAGCGCGCACAGCGAGATCTGTAGCCTCCTCCACTGCTCTTCGAACCTTCACCAAGTCGAAAAATACAGCGGGATCTATGGGACGAGGACGGGGGGAGTCATAATTACTGTAGGCGAGCGATTCGAGCACTTCGGGTGGCAATTGTAGCCATGGTCCGTGGAAACTGGAAATGTCTATTTCAGAAGTGAGCCCAGTGTCAATAAAACCCGGTGGGATTCGTACATCTCCAGTGCTTATTGCGGCATATTATTAGGGCGGACGTAGAAGGGTCTGCAACTTTCTGTTTGGGTATGGATGACACTCCATTGAGAGCAGGAGAGGCCGAGGGTGTAGAGGATGTTGACGTGATTTCAGTGTTAAAGCTGTTGAGGGAGCCTGCGCCATTGCTGGACTTCTTCTTTCTAGTCATCTTCAACAGGCACAGCGTTGGGTCTCTGCAGGAAAGCGTTCGGCTTCCTGCCCAATATTCGCGCTAGCGGTGCAATCCTAGCCGAGGCTGGAGCCACCCCTGGAACGACCCCAAATGTTATTCTACAAAGCTTGTGTGCAGATCTAGTGAGATAAAATATCTATATAGTGACTTTCCGGATATGATATTTGACGCTGTCAAACAGAAAGGTGCTTTCATGAATAGTGAACTAACAACACTTCAGATATATGTAATTAGATGCGCTAGATAAATTGATATTGGTATTCGTGGAAGCTTTGATATCCTGGGATTCGGCCGAGAGTCTGATAATACTGTAAGTCAAGAGTGTTAGCTCCAGTTGGATAGATCTCAGAGCATGCTCGTGCGAGAGACCAGCCATACTGGACAGCTGATCGAACAGTGTCGCGAATGACAGTACGTGTATACTCGATGCTTGCCATTATCGTTCCTTTTGTACTCAGACATGCACATCGAAGAAGCATCAGTCTGCCTTCGCATCGTATGTGCGCTAACGTGGGAGACCATACATCGGCCCTCCCCGGAAATCAACCCCAAGGCCAGCACGAGGGTTGGCGTTCCAGTTTGTGTATCCTGCTTCTAAAGACTGTCTGACCATTCTCGATTTGACTCTGAATTCATTCAAGTGGGCAGGAAGCCCAAATCTTGGACCCAACCATTCAAAGACCCTCTCCAATAGATTCAGACATCGCCGGGATCTGTTAACCATCTCCCCAAGCCCGCAACCACTGATTCCGGGAACATCATCAAGGGCCGGAGAGTTGAAAGGAATAACTGGTACAAGGCCGCTGAAGAGTAACTTAGAGTCTCTCAGGAGTAGGTCGAGGAAGCGATCGGCCACATATGAGGTCCTCAACAGGTCATGAGAGGTGTAGAACGAGACCTTACCCTGATCTTGGCTGATTGAAGACAATATCTCTGCATACTCAAACGCGTACTCAAATATCAGGATCTTGCCATACTCGTTGAGAGTGCCTTTCAACCCCGTCGGTGATAGTATGAGGATGCTACTGAATAGCACATCACACCGAAGGAGCTGTTTCATTGAGTGGACAATTACATCGGGCAAATCTACCCACCAGCGATGCATGTTCTGGATTGATTTAGCCATGAGGGGCCACGTGTCTTCTAGTTCAGGACGATCTGATTGGAAAAGCTTTTGATATGCCTCAGATTGTATACGCCGAAGGCGACCAAGCTGTATAGCAGGGTCAAGGCCGTATGGGAAGAGCGGATTTGTGGCTGCCGAACCTTCACGAAGTTTTGGAGCTATGACATGGCCCGAGCCATCAGTGAACGAGAAACCCCGCGAGTATACCATACTTATGGATCTGCAGAATCTGATTAATTCGCTATGCAACGATTAATCAAGCACATTTACTGACCTATCCAAGTCATATACACAATGGTAGACTCTTCGACGAACCTCGAGCTCGGGCTCTTTGATTTGCAGTTCAGGTGGGGGGTCTTGATGTAGCCCGATGTCTACCATAGCCCGAGAAGCAAGACCGATTAGGTACCAGCTATTGAAATGATGGGGATCCAACATCGAATATAGAACCAGAAGGATAAGCGCCTGAATTGCTGGCACTGAACCAGGGTGAAGAACTTTCTCGATATGATCAAGCGCTGAACTGGCGTAGCGTACAGCATCCTGGTACTGAGTATCGCCTCTTCTGCGCGACTGAGAGGCAAGTGCAACCGCCAGCACCAACCGAGTCGTCCAGTGGTCCATCGGGCGCGCGTTACGACCACCCTCTTGATAAACAGCATCGATGGAACCATAAAGCATGGTTTCGGTTAAGAACGGATATGATACGTTGATGTTGCCCAGGTAATGCTCGATCAACGGCGCTATAGCATATCTTTGAGGAAGCACATGGGTCGTGAACCTGGGCATTTCTTCCCTAGAAGATGTCGAGAGAACAAGCCTTGCAAAAGACATATCTCTGGTAAAGCCGTTGAAGTCTCTTGCAGTTGCATTGACCGACCTAAAGGTAGGGGTTCGTCAACTGTTCACAGAAATTTAACAGAAGCCGGACTTACAGAAAGCCAAAATCCGAGACGAGGTCGTCAATATTCGAAGCCTCTTTACGCTGGGCTCTACCATGAACTGGAGGGCCTGACGTCGGCGGTGCTAGAAATGGTTGCGCCGAAATATTGAGAAGATTGCTCGAGGCTGCTTTACGTGCTTTAGCTTGGGCAATTTGCCGTTCCAATTTCTCAACTCGTGTCTCTAATGACGCGACATAACTGCGCTCTTTCCCCCGGGCAAAGTTATCGTTGGCGCTGGCACATTCTGCGGTTTTGCCGACCTTTTCGCAAGCTGAACAGGCTGGCAGCTTGCCATCACATTTGATCTTGGCGTTCCGGCATCTTTGACAAGCAGATACAGGCCTACTCACGCGCAACAAGGGTGTCTCGATCTTGGCCATATTTCCGTTAATAAATGTTGCCCCGTTGAGACTCGGAAGTTTTGATCCAAGCTAGGTGCTACAATATGGTGGATGAGATGAGAATTTGAATGGTGTTGATGCGGCAAAGTGCGGTAAGAAGGAATGATCGTGGACGGAGTGGCTCGATTATGTCCGAAGTGGATGAGCCCTCAGAGTAGCCTGACATGTATAGCCACGGATCGAGTCGAGTTGTCACAGAAGAGCTCTCGTTATGTCCGTGCGTGCCCCTCCGTGACTAAGTCTGCGCCCGCTTGAAACCTGCAGGTCAAAGGTTGGATCGAATGATATTTCGAGATAAATATATACTAAATGAGCTATGCGGTATCTGGAGGAAAGGGCGAATTAAGGCAAAGGAAGTTGTTCACCGTAATTCATAGAAAAGTTGAGGTAGGTCCTACGCTCGAGGATAGTTAGTAGCGTGGGGCTCGCTCTCTTGGGGAAAGCGCAACACTGCAGAGCATCGGGCCCGGCCACTACCTACCTAGAACTACCTTAAATAGATTGACTCGCGGCCCACGGCAACCCGGGGCACCATATGCCCACAAGGCCCATAGGGCTTGGTGCTGGAAGCCGATCCCCACTAGGAATACTTTAAGTACACGGTGTAGGTTGGCTCCTTGGTTCTGGGCTCTGGAAGCGGTGAACTAAGCACTTAAACTTATCTTAACTTAACTTCATACCTGTACTCCTTCCCGGGTGCGAGCTGTTCGTGATCGTGTCACTCGTCTACTCCTACTCCTTCACTCCATCTCGCAATCCGCTTCTGCGTCTCAAACGGTCCGTGCAACCAAAGAAAACGAAAACGAAAACGGTTGAATTACCCCGGTGCAAGGGGGGCAGTGATGTCAAGCATCCTAACGCCCTCCTACCAGAGAAATTGCCTACACCACCACTACACCACCACACTCACAGTGCATCCCGTTCGCCGCGAACCACTTCCCGTTCACGGTGCGCCCGAAGGTACTACCCTCAGAGCCATGCAGATTCTAGAGCTACAATCTTGAACGATAAGCAAGGTCGGCTAGACTTTCGAACAAGATATTGAAGCGCTCACCGGCCGGCTGTATCAACCTTCCCACCCCTCAAAGGACTCTACCGCCGATCGTACGCCTTTTGGACCCGCATCAGCGCCCTCTTCATTTCATTTACATATCTTCTTCATATCAAGCACTGGCTCTGGCGTCACGGTGGCTGACACTGTAGCACGACACAAGATCTACACAACATCGTATCGAAGTTCAGCTTTGGGGCTGGTCGTCCACAACTATCCAGACCACTATCCATGGCAGACCAAAATCAATCCGCTGCGATGCATGCGCCCAAAATGACCAATGGCCAGCGGATGGAAGGCCACGGCCAACAGGCTCACCAGGCCAACGGCAGTGCTATCAATTCGAAAGAGCGCCCTCTCACACATACCCTGACCGCGTGTTGCAGATGTCGCAAGAAGAAAACGAAATGTGATCCTGGCTTACCCCGCTGCGGTCCATGCGAGCGTAGCAACGCGAAGTGCGAATATCACGACACAAGCAAAAACAGAACGATGCCCCGATCATATGTCACCCAGCTGCAGAAGAGAGTGCGGGACCTTGAGGAGGAGCTAAGCCAGTTGTCGAAAGAGTTATATAATCCTCCGGATGCAGACGTCATGGTGCGAAGTGGTGGTTATGTTCGATTTGGAGAAAACGACGAGGCCAGGTACCTTGGGCCCTCAAGCGGCATAGCAGTAAGTGGATCAAACTGTCCTTGTAAAGTCCTTATCATCTTGACGGCTGATCATCTGTTGTTCTAGATCACTCGCTTAGTCATGGAGCTGGCGAAACAGCAATATGACACTAAAAGCATCAAGGAGGTCGTCCCAGATGTCAAAGCTCAACAAATCAAGGATACATTCAAACGAGAAGAAGCAAAGCCAACCAGCAAAGTGTATCCCTTGATTAGCGACGTAGCTGCCCAGGAACTTCCTATTCGTGGACTCACGGACGACCTGGTGGGGAAGTTCATGCAAAAGGCCCAGTATATGTTTCCAACCTTACACGAACCCTCATTTGAGTATGTGGTCGAGGATGTATATGCTGGCTCAGCGGATCCATATCAAAATTTCACACTTCGAATGGTCCTGGCCATTAGTATGCAGAGACTTGACACCCAGTATGCTGGCCTGGCAGATTCATACTATCTCGCCGCCTTACCGTATCTTGAGAAAGCGATTAAGCTTATGAACCTCGGCACGCTCCAATGCTTTTCTTTAATGGCCCAATACTCCTTGTTAACGCCTACGCGTACAGCTGCGTACTGGGTAGTAGGCTTGGCGGCGAGGCTATGTCAAGAGCTAGGAATTACTGAAGAAAATACCATTGCACCAATTCAAAATCACAAGCCTCGGTTCGATGCACTTGAGGTTGACATGCGCCGACGGCTGTTTTGGATCATCACTTCATTGGAGTTTGGGCTGGCACACAGCCTCGGACGTCCAAGTGCTTTTGGAACTTCCTTTGACCACGTCGATGTCAAATTCTTCGAGCCCGTAGACGATCAATATATAACCGCGAACGGTGTTGTACCCGGGTGCCCTCAGTCTCTCAAGAAAAGGATAGCAATACACTTCTTCAAGATGAGGCTGCTTCAAGCGGAGATTAGACGCATACTTTACCTCAACAGACAAGATAAGCCGACATCTGATGAAGACATTTGGTTTAAACAGATGCAAAAGAAACTCACAGACTGGTTGCAAAGCTGTCCAAAACAGGATGGTGGCAGCGGGTTGGGTGAAACTTGGTATGCTCGCATTCTCATTTCATGATGGCTCGATCTTAGTGTAGGCTCTGTTTCAAATCTGCATCGGGTTTTTGAGCAGAACAAGCCTACTTGTACAAAACTATGAAGGTCTCCATGCTGACGCTTTCTTAGGTTCACCGGCAGGTATTATACAATGGTCGTCTTCCTCTACCGCCCATCTCCTCAAGTCCCCAGGCCCACCCCCAATGCCGCTGAAAAGTGTTTCGAGGCATGCATATTCTTGATTTATATGCAAAAGGAACAAATTGACACGGGATCGATCGATCTTACGTGGATCTTCACTCAGACGCTCTTTATGGCAATGAACACCATACTTTGGTCTTTATCATATCCAGAAATCCGTCGTGATCATCCAAAAGAGAAACTTAAGAAGGACCTACAAGTGGCAAAAGAAGCAATCGGCCTAGCATCGATACGATGGCCTGGAGTCGAGTCTGCCCTTGAGCTTTACCGGAACCTTATCACTGCTTGCTTGAAGGCGTATGATGGCAGCAGTGATGCCTCGTACGTCGTGGAGTCGCTTTCAAACAGGCCATCGCCGGCATCTATCAATAATACGCTCACGCCGCCTTCGATGTCTAGCCCAGAGACAGTATTCGGCTCGTCTCCCCACTCTGACAACAGCCATGCTCGACCTTCTCCCAGGGAATACTTTCAGGAATACGATGTATTGCAAGTGTCGGAACCACACTCATCGCCCAGTTTCTCAGACTATAGCCAGACCGACTCCACCGTGTCAAGCAGTTACCAGAAAATACCACCTCAGCCGCTCCAACAGCCCGCCATTGATTTTGCTTCTACGTACCCAAGCAGCGCCTTACCCTCCATAACGACTTATGGCCCACTTACACAGGGCCTACCTGCTTTCCACCCTCACATTTTCGACGCGACGCCGCAACAATTCGGCCAGTATTCATCGATCGGAGATCAGTATTCGCAGTACTTCCACACACCATATATTCCCCAACAGCTGCCCCAGCCACTGAACCAGGAAACGCAAATAGAGCTGATGAGGAGTCTGGAGAATGATTGGGTGGTCGCGCCTGAAGGTTGGAAATGAAAGCTTACGACATTTCACAGAGGACGCAGTCAATGGACTGGCATGTACTGCCGTCAGAAAACTACAGCAACAGCACTGAAGATAGTGATCCCGGAGCGGCTTGAGGCAACGAAACACAAAACGACGGACCATTTCGGAATGAAAGTGGATGACCACACAACAGCTGTAACTTAACCCCGCCAGCTTTACTAACGAACTAGGATAAAAAAGGGAGCTTCAGCACCCTTACTTTCGGACTATCTTCAAGAAGGGAGGCCTTAGATTTATCGGTGACGTTCGCAAGGACGCAGAATTTGGATATCTAATCCTGATGTAGTATAAGATGATGTTACATGATGACGAGTGACTGAGAAGAGTTCACTGTTTTGAGATATCTATGTTTGTATTGGGAAGCTAGCTAGCTCTTCTAATTCAATCGAGTTAATATGAATGATATCCTCTCCTGCTCTTATGTGAGGATCCAGGAGTGGCAACATGGAGCATATAACCCCCACGAAAGCTTCCAGCACCAAGCAATCATCCTCTATACCATGAAGAGCAAATATTTGTTGAAGCTAAATATAAAAGAACTGTGTTCTGTCAATGGCTCAGACTTGCCTTTACCACATCATCGCCCTGCTCACGGAATATTTGCTTGGTTTACTACTCCATCCATCCATCCATCCATCCATGCAATGACTAGGTTACTTTTCGTCCTGCCTGTGAAAGCAAGCGAATGAAACACACAGTCACTGCACTGCATGGAATGGGAATGGGGAATGGTACAAAGCAAAAACAAAAGCAGAGAGCCGACTCAGCAGTATCTGAGATATCATCATAGCCATCGACCACCACCACCACAGCATCCACTCTCATCATTCTCACTCAAGAAGTTTCCTGCTCACTCAGCATAACGCTTGCACAGATGATGTGATTCACACCACCGCATCCGTCCCCTTCTTCCTCCCCCCCTCCATCTTCGCAGTCCTCGCCCCAAATTGAATCGCGCGCTTCTTCTCCCCTGCTACGCCTTTCATGCCTAACTTCCACGCTAGGAATCTTAACACTTTTTTCCCAGGCTCTAATCCCAATCCCAATCCCTCCTCACTCTCACGTTCATCTTCAAACCCGCATTTCTCCCACACAGGCGCCTTCAAAGCCCATTTCACCACTTCTTCGTCGAGATAGGGGTATCGTACTTCTTTCCCCCAATGAGATATGACGCGGTCGTCACGACCTAAATTCCGTTTGCCGAGGCGCTTGAAATCGAGGTCGAGTTCGTCGAGGAGGCCGGGGTAGGATTTGCGGGAGAAGGCGGTTGCGTGCCGGGTGTAGCCGGCGAAGAGTTCGTCGGCGCCGAGGCCGGAGATGAGGACGCGGGCGGGGGTGGTGTATGGGGTTTCGGTGTTGGTGGTGGTGTTGGTGAGGGGGTCGAGGACTGTGGCTGTGGTGCCGGAGCCGCGGGCGGCGAAGTAGAGGGCGAGGGCTATGGAGAGGTCCATTTCTGTGGAGTGGGGGTGGATGAGGGAGATGATGTGGGGGCGGTGGTGGAGGGTGAGGTGGTAGGGGATGTTGATTGATATGAAGCGGAAGGTGCGGGTGGGGCATGTAAGGAGCAGTTCGGCGTGGGAGGTTAGGCCGGTGATGCGGTCGGGGCAGAGGGTGTAGGGGGAGGGGGTGGGGGGAGGGGGGAGGGTTGCCGCTGCTGCTGCGGCGGCGGAGATGACGCGGGGGTTTTCGAAGGCTACGTTTAGGAGGTCGATGGGTTGGGAGGGGGGGAGGATGGTGTGGATGATGCGGGCTAGGACTGTGCAGTCGAGGCCCCCGGAGAAGAGGATGGCGATGCGGGCTGGGTTTGGGTCTGTGGATGGCGGTAGAGGGATATTTTGGGTGCGGATGGTGAGAGAGGCTTGGAGGTGTTGATGGAGCTGGGATACTGCTGGTGAATCGAGCGTGAGGGTTTGGGTAAGGGGTTTGTTCTCGTCTTTGTTCAGGTTTGGGAATGGATATGTCTGGCATTAGTCAATGTCTATGTATATTGGGTAGATGGGGGAAAATGGAGAGGGGGTTGTACAAGAAAATGAGCCATGCCGAGTGGTCCATCACCAACAGCCCATGGGATATGGGAGGCTTCATTTCCCTCAAAGTCAAGTATGTATACACCATCGGCTTCGACTTCATCCCAACCATCTGCTTCTGTCGCATCAGAGACACTAGAAATAGCAAGATTCCCGGCCTCGTACCTCTTCGTAACAAGTGACCGCCTACCCAAGGCATCTCGGCCGTAGAAGACTCGACGGGATTGAGCATCATAAAAAACAAATGCGTAGGGCCCAGTTATACTTCCAATAGCTTGAATGACATTCTGAAATCCTTGATCCGGTGAAGATGGCCCATCTCGAGGACAACTATTGCATGACTGTGAAGCTTGTAGTAATAGATCGAAAACGGCTTTTGCATCATTGCCTTGAACCAATGCATTGTCAATCTTCCATGCCTCTCCGTTCCAACAAAGTAAAGAGCCAGAGTTTGGATCTTCTAATGGCTGATCTATAATTGAGTCGCCACGAAGCGACAAGACAGTTGATACAAAAGTAAGGAAACGACTTTGCGCCAACGTATTCGCAGATGTAATGGGCTGAACAGTGACTGTCCGTGATTGCATACCCATACTATCAGGACCACGTTCCCTGAGGGCATCTAAGAGCTCTTCATCTGGAGCCAAATGACCCTCTCTGCTAAGAGAAAAGAAAATACCACACATGATGAAAGCGAGAGACGTAGGTCACACAGTTTTAGGTCTTATACCTGCCTGAGAAAAAGCTGAAGGAAGTGGAGAATCATCTTTAAGGACCTCGGACAGTTCTGGACGCATTCCCAATATTATGCAGCCGCTTTGATTGTTGTGAATGAGAAGAAGAAGCCAAGTGAGGTTCTACACGATGCCTATCCGCTAACCACCTTCAATCGTATAGCCCTATAGGGCTGATGAAGAAACCCCCTACAGATACCCCGGAGCGGGGGTTCCTTGCCCCAAACCTTGACCGTAAGTCTATGGAAATGCGTATATTATGTTTCCCAGGGCACCAAATTTAAAGTCCTCTTAGGGTCTTTCGTTCCCTTTGGGCATCAGCCGCTGTACGGTCGAGGGGTGGACCATTCCATGATTCGCGGGCGGCTGACTGCCACGCTCTGTTAACCTTATTCCGACACAGAGTGAGGACGGTAGCAGACACATCATAACTAGGCTCAAAGGGTGGTTACTAAGGTAGGTAGTGGTAGGATACTAAACTGTGTCTTAGAGACCACCAGAGAAATCTCTACAGCGTATTACCGCTGCTCATCCATTACCCTTGTGCCCCTCTGGAGACAAAAGGAAATTCTAATAACAGGATAACCACTTGTTGATATTTGATATTTGTCGAACAATTAATATTATCTATTTTCGGAATGAGACTAGATAATATTATATCCCTAATAGACAAGCTTTGGAACCTTGCCACACTCTAATCGAATCTGTAGTTACCTGAGGCTGTAAGGAAAGCTTGGTCGTCCAAAATTTCTACTCAGTTCAGAATAATTTGTTGATGTGCTAGCTTTCGAAAGACGTCCTCTGGGAACACAATGTCGCACTCAGCGAGATCCAGGTGGTGTAATTTGAGAAAGCGGGACGCTAATCAACATGTCCTCAATGGACTGTAAATCTGAGCGGATCCACTCCTGCGCTTCAGATCGAACCCACTCTATGGCGTTATGTATGCAGCAACGCGCTTCCCTATAACCACGGCCACTCGCTTCGAGAAGACTCCAAGTGTCGACTACCTCCCCAAGATATCTGACTTGACCGGTCATCGACCGAGTCGTGCAATAGCATGAAAGCTGAGCGACACCGTCATAAACCTCAATCGTCATAGCATGTACCTTGTCGAAGAAACTCTCTTCCCGCTTACAGATCTGTTTGAGAGCATAAAGATTTGACAACATGACAGCTCCATTGTGCAGGTTTTGAAGCCTCGCCACCCTTCTATTTCCCCTCTCTCCCTTCACTTCGATGGTGAAGAGCGGCCATGCGATAGACGGTGCACCAGCCACTGGAGACATAAAAGTCTCCAGTGACGCGCAAGCTTTAGGAAAGTCTTGAACGAATAGACGGGACGTCCAACCAATCGTTCTGGCTGGCTTTGGAAACGTGGGACTGGGCTCCAAATCAGGGCTAAGCGTGCTCTTCCATTTCATGTCTGCGACGCCAATTGCAGTATCACTCTGTGAGAGTGCGGGAACGACCTTTGTTAGGATCCCTTCCACTGTGGAACGTTCATTCGTTGCGTTATCAATATCTCGCCGGAGTTCATCTAAAGTGGCTTGAACTGGCTGGGGACTCTTCCTTGGAGCATGAAAGTTTTTCTTCCACTCGTCGAGTCCAGGCGGCCGTCCATCAATAGATTTATCGGCGAAAAAGACCTGTCGCTGTTCAAGTGCTCTCAAATATCCGGAGTGGTAGGCGTTGATAGCTTCATCTGAAGGCGATAAGTCGGAGGCTGGATAGGATGTTGATATTTCAGACTTCTTAGAACCCGAGGAAAGACAGCCGTTGTTCAGCAGTTGGAGGCTCTCTTCAGTCAGCGGGAAGCGTTGTGGTGAATCTACAGATGGCAGAGAAGAAGGTGGAAGTGAGTGGCGTTCCTCACTAGTACGCTGAAAGTTTAACCGTTCTTGTTTAGTGTCGTAGCCAACGTCTGTTGCAGCACGCCGCATAATCGACTGACGGGGAAAGCTTGTGGCGTTCAGGTTGATTGCTTTACGACTGAACTGGTGGTGAGGTCCAGGTCTAGCCTTCTTAGCAGACCTGCGTTCAATACTGCCCTGAGACACGGCCCGTTGTCGTTTCCGGTGGACATTGTGATTTCGATGAGGGTTTCCTATAGACATGTTTGCAAACCTTTGATGCTCGAGCGGTATATTCGACGCGAGAAAGGGTAGTGGGGAGAGAGCATGTGGAAGGGATCAAATCCTGATCAACGAAGTTCAGATGCGGGAGAAGTGAGGTTTTGAAAGACCCAAGTAGGTAGCTTTTCAGTGCATACTTACGAAGAAGCTTGCAGAACTAGCTTCCAATAAAGTATGAGATTTAAAGCTGCTTTCTCTCCTCAAGCAGGGGACGTATCTCGTGGAATATGGTGAAATAAGCCTATTTAGCAGGTATGAGGGTGCTTTGCAGCGATAGTGAGTTGCATGGCAGGATAGGTGCTGTATTAGTAGTATGGAAGAGATATGGAGCTCCTATGCACAAGCAGTGGACTACCTTAGGGTTGGTGTAAGCAGTCACGACTACATAAAACACTTGGCGTCTCACCGAGCTCGGCAACCGGACTAAGCCAGATCAGTGCCCAATGAATGTTGAGCAGCAGTGGTAGTCTGCGGCGAGTCCGGGAGGAACTCATTGCGTCCGCAGAATCTGGTATTAGCTTGGGGCTGTTCCCAATTTTCATCTCTATGTATGGTGTAGTCGAATGAGGTCGTACATAAGATACAAAGTACGCAACGCCTGTCCACTAAGGTTCGCGGGCGGCTGACTGCCGCGCTCTATCTTCCGCTCTAGCTCTAGCTCTAGCTCTAGGTCCATAGCTCCCCAACATTTGCGTTCATAACTTATTCTCGCTCTGAAGAATTTACTGAATTTCCTTTCTTCTGTATATTTTCGGTTGTTCGGTGATAAACTGTCTGATGTTCGAACCATAACGGCAATATTCCAAAATTTCGATTGCTCTCCCGCCAGATGCAGTCAACTTTATGTCTTCACGAGATACCTCTGAGCGTATTCCAGAACCGCCCAACTCGGGAGATAACCAGGCAGTAGGAGATCAAGATGATGTTGCTCCAGCATGGCCTGAGCAAAGTAAAGGAGGAGCGGAGAAGACCCACGAGGCGGCAATAACCGTGGCCGAGAGTAGTCCAAGAACAATTCGGGGCATCGAGAACCCGCAGGGGGCAAATCAGGGATCCCCACCGATACATCAGGAAAGCTTAAGGAATGGTGCCCAGGATAGCATGTCGGGGCTGGCGACAAAGACAGAAAGTCTCACGGTGGCTTCTGATCCATCATCGATCTCCATTAGCTCAGCGATTCCTACGGATATTAGCGGGCCTGATGCTGGTGGTATCGATAGCCTTGAAGGGTCTAGGGATGAGATCTATCTAGACCCTACACCTAAGACTCCTCGTCAGGAGCCATCGCCCGCGCTTCGACCACAGCTTGGAGGAGAAGTCAAGGCTGAAGAGGGTTCAACAACAGAGATACAGAATATAATGGACCAGTTCGATGAGGGAAATGCGGAGGAATATGCTGTCGAGGATGACGAGGGGCAAAGCTCAGGATTTGTGACTGGAAACTCTCATCTAGGTGCACTAGTCCAGCACCCCCCACGACGGTCGAGCCTTGAACCACTGAGGCATAGCCCGTCACACCCAGCCGCAGAGCCCCCAGATGACAGCGGGCTTTCCGCATACCAGCTGAATTACGCTAAGTCAAGTGACGATCCTTCGGCATCTGATCCAACAACTACTGCGACGCCGCGGCGCACTTCTAGCCTGCCACAGTCTGTTCGGCTTCAGAACAGTGATTCAGTCACTCCTTCATCTCCTAGCTCGCTGCCAAAGCTGCCCCCACCGGAGCCAGACCCGGAGCCAGATCTACCATTCGACTTTCATCGATTTCTAGAACAGCTCCGACACCGAACAGCAGACCCTGTAGCAAAATTTCTTCGCTCTTTCCTTATCGAATTTGGGAAGAAGCAGTGGATGGTCCATGAACAAGTAAAGATAATCAATGACTTTTTGACTTTCATTACTAACAAAATGGCTCAATGCGAGGTCTGGCGAGGAGTCTCAGATGCGGAGTTTGATAATGCAAAGGAGGGAATGGAGAAATTAGTAATGAACAGGCTCTACTCTCAAACCTTTTCACCCGCAATCCCTGCATCTGTTCCTATACAAGGGGTGAAGGGCAAGAGGAAAATTACGGAGAAACAGTTGGGACCAGGAAGGAGGGGCCAGCATCAAGAGGACATTGAAAGAGATGAGATACTTGGCCAGAAGGTGCGCATCTACGGCTGGGTTCAGGAGGAACATCTTGATATTCCACCCGTTGGCGATAGTGGGCGTCGCTTTTTAGTATTAGCTCAGCAAGGTATGGCTGTCTGGTTCTAGAGAGACCACCGGAAAACCTGGATTCTGACACGCGGCCACAGAGCTATTGAAGATTAAGACTTACAGAGCTCCACGTGATAAGGTTATTTGTGTGTTGAATTGTTGTAAGGTGATATTTGGTAAGAATTCTCATCCAGAATTGAACTCCTGAATAGTATTGACCGCCAAAAGGGTTCTTGCGAAATTCGAAACAATCTGACACATCAGCCGATTCATTTGTTCCACTTTTGATCTACGTTGTGCTGCACGCTAACCCGGATCACCTTGTTTCTAATGTGCAATACATTCTCCGATTCCGAAACCAAGAGAAACTGGGTGGAGAAGCTGGTTACTATCTATCTTCTTTAGTATGTCTACCACAATGATGAATTCGACGATCTAATATGCCGCTAATCTCTATCAGATGGGCGCCATACAATTCATCGAAAATTTGGATCGAACATCTTTGTCAATTTCTGACGAAGAATTCGAAAAGAACGTTGAAGCTGCAGTATCTGTAATTGCGGAACGACACAAGGAAGAAATGCCAGCCTCGCAGCCACCCACGCCACGCAATCCGATCCACCCTCAATTGTCTGAGAAATCTGGTTTAAGTCAACCAGAGGTTACTCCGCGCAATTCGATCGAAGCGGAATATAGTAACCCAAGAAGATCCACATCCTCTCGTGACACTTCAGGCCCATTCATGGGTAGTGATGGGTCCGATGACAGCACTGCTGTAGGCGGCCTTCTTCGTACCATACAAAAACCGCTATCGAGTATCGGGCGAATGTTTTCTGACGAGCCTCCAACCGTGCCTCCAAAACCTCAATCTGGACCTTTGCCTCCTTCGTCAAGCCAACCTCGCCTATCCCCGGCCGTGTTTCAGCCGCCACGAGATGGTGACGAAGCGAGGCAATCGGATGAAGCATCTCGCTCTGCCGCGAACTCAAACCCGGAGAGAAGGCTTAGTGCAGAGGATGCTGCTGCCCGCCAAGCGAGCGCTGAGGCTGCTGAAGCCCAACGTATACAGAGGGCAGAGCATAGGACAGTGGTTGAGTTAGTAGACTCTCGGTAGCATTTGGAAAGCCTAGACTAATAACCTGATCTAGAACATTGGCGGGAATGTTTCCAGACTTAGATAAGGACGTCATTGACGACGTTGTACGAGTGAAGCAAGGCAGGTGAGCAAGACTCTGAACTTCTAGTGCTCGTTGTCGCTAGCTGATCATCTTGACTGAGAAGGGTTGGGCTAGCAGTAGATGCTTGCCTGGCGCTGAGTTCATGATACTAACGGGGCTGTTGGTTTTTGGCTGAATTTTCCGCAAATGTGCCAAGCAGTTGCTCTCGACATGAGCTCAATTTAATGGACATACAGTATGTGTCAGTTAGTGCCTGAGTGAGGCTTCAAACTGGGTGACAGGGAGAGCGCCTTTGTCGAGGGCGTACCAAGAAGACTATGGGCGTTTACCTGGTAATGTGGGCACTGAACCTGAACCGCATTTGGTCCGATAGAAGTATCCGCAAACCGCACCTATGACCTTGCCGTCACCAGGGCAGCTGAGGTTAGAAGGTCAGAACATGCTAGTAAAATCGTTCTGCTCCCATCCAAGGTGTTGAACACGAGCGATTTCCATCTCCAATTAACACGTGAGCGCCACAGGAGCTGATCTTGTAGTAAGTTCGTCATGGTCGTCTTCTTCTGGTTGCTCTTTCCTAAAAAAGTGGCGAAGCACCTGCTAACTTGCTGATGTCCAGTTCAAGTTTTGTGCGCTTGCTCGAATGAACTTACACAGGAATTATCTTTGTATATTAAAAAGCTGCTTGATTTTCCAAGCATCGCGCGTAACAGCATTCCCTGAACATCAACTATCGCCGAAAAACCCGAGTCCTCTACCTGGCACGCTGTAGCTATGAATGCAAATGCAGGACGACGCGGGAGACCTCGGGTGAATGATCAGGAGGGGCACGAGTTGGCTGATATGTTTTCGGCCCCATATCCTGGCCTTGCCACGGACTCAGGGGGTTCCAGAAGGACTCATCATGGACATCCAAAGACATGGTGTCAACTATTCTGGAGATGTGTAGATGATCTCTATCTGGTACTCGTATCATTGGCAGCTGTCATGCTGATCGCGGTTGGGTTATATTATTCTCCAGTGATATGGGATATGATCTGCAGCTGGCTTTTTCCGGAAATGGATAATACCATTAGCTTGAGTAGCGAGGTATCTTACTCGTCGGCAGCTCCCACTTTGCGCATAACACCGACTACATCTTCCCCAACCTTCAGTACGAATCGATTCAGTCATCCTCATCATGCTCAGATCCGGCAGTATTCGACCTCATCGGCAGATGCTACATCTAGGGATTCAACAACAAGCAAAGCCTGGGTTCCAGGGCTCTATCTCATACCAATGTCAGTATCTTATCCTCAGGAAAGTGTAATGCTACAATCCACGGCGCTCTCCGAGAGCTCTCCAACATCACCCCAAAAGCCACATCCCTTCGCTGCCTTTGCTAGCATATCTACTACGGCGGAGGCGCCGCTACCAACGGGTAAACATCGACCGGTTGTCTTCGGGGACATTACGATATTGCCCTCCTCAGACCATATATCATTCCGTGATAGGGTGTTCATATTTTGCGTTAAGAATGTGTGCAGCAATAATCTCACATTAGCCTCTAGGTGCAACAATAGCGTCCCGGCAGACGAGTACGAAAGAAAGGAATGCGAATGGTGCTGGAATAATTCGAGTCACGCCTCTCATCCGAACGGCACAGCGCTCCTTACGCATTGTAAAGAGGTCGTTGACCACTCTATAAGAACTTTGTGGATTGTTGGCAGTCTGTGTCTTCTTCCACTCGTTATCATAT
Source organism: Cladonia squamosa (assembly GCA_947623385.2). NCBI lineage: Eukaryota > Fungi > Ascomycota > Lecanoromycetes > Lecanorales > Cladoniaceae > Cladonia > Cladonia squamosa. Next base: position 1,239,875 of record OX392384.1, read on the forward strand.
CAATGATATTGCTCAAACGGTGTATCATTTCGCAGAAAAGGAAAAGGGCAGCGGCTAAGCAGCTTAGCAATTTAGCCTTGAGTTTCGAATCTGGCGGCGACCATACGGTACTCGACCCAACCAGTGGCAACAACGATGCATATCGTGAGATGGCCAAAAAAGATCCTAAGCGATGCAGATTGCAGAAATTGCGGAAGAAAGCTTGGGAGGAAAAGCAGGGAATGGACATTACAGCTACTGGCGATAGGGGCTTGATCATGCGTCCTGATATACCCCACTCGATCGATACCGAGATATTTTCAAACATCCGTGGGATGGGGCAAGGGAAGTTTCTAGAAGGTAGCAATAGCCAAGAAGATAGCTTAGGGCTTTCACGGACATCGTCAAGGAGAGAACGAGTGCTCCAGTCGCGTAACGCCACTGTACCGATTATCCTGGTTCATCGCGCTGGTGGGAGCAGTAGTGGTGCGGAGGTCCAAGCTGAGCCTGAATGTGCGAGTGATACCCGCAAGCCGCGGTATCGCAGCACCTTAATGAGGAGTTCCTCGGCGGCAGAAGCTCCTCCGCCAGACATTGCTCGCTCATGTTAAATCGCAAGTTGAAGGTATTATCCCATTGGGCGTATGTTTTCTTCCGGCACTGCTGGATACATTTCAATGATGAATGGCTTTTATAGACCCAACTGCGGGGAGTGAATAACGCTTAGTAGCGTTTGATAAGTTGGGCTGAAGCTTTCTACAGTGTGCAGTATTACTAGGTGGGATACCAGCGAGTGGAAAGCCATTTCTCTTAAAGCACTAGCCGACAAGGCGATAATATTAGCCTTACTCAAGCATTCTCTGAAGCCCTGAATCGATAATATCTTATACTAAGACTTGGATGCATTGACCTGCTGATACTCTTAATTGACTGCCGTCAATCCCCCAGCAGAGTACAACCTCATTCTAACCCTCTACAGCTTAATACTTTTCACTAAATTCTTCTTAATCCCCGTCAACTCGCCCGCATACCCACCCCTCCCCTCTCCACCCTTATACACCGCCCTAATACTCCCCAACTTCTTCTTCTTCTCCTCAAACTTCTTCCTCTTCTTCACACGCGGGTTCCTCACGTCTTTCTTCCGCTTCGGCGCCAACCCTTTGTTCTTCTCAATCGCATAAGAAATTTTACGTTTACCATCAACGCCTTCTTCTTCCACAAAGCGAACTACACCGCCTTCTTTCTCTGCTTGAGCCCGTACGGCGGCGAGGGCCGCTTTAGCAGCTTTCTTCTCTGCCGAGCGCGAAGCGACGAGGTCGTAGTAATCTTCCTCCCCACCGCCTCCGCCCTTCCTCAACTCCATTGCTGTGGCGTAATCTTCCTCATCGCTAGGTCCACCCAGTGGATCGCCTTTACTCCTGCTCTCTTTTGGCTCCTTCATCCCGCGCTTTTCGGCTTCGGCATTTAGTCTTGCTTGTCGGTCTTTCAGCCGTTCTCGATAGGGTATGTCTGCGTCGCCGCCGGCGTCGCGGCCTGCGGCTCCGCGTTTGTTGGATTTTTGCGCGATTTGGGAAGTGTAGAAGCGGAGGGATTTTTTGCGTAAGGCTTTTTGGGCGGCTTCGTGGGGAGTGAGGGTTGTTTGGTCGCCGAAGTCTGAGGAGTCGGAGGCGTCTTGGGTTTGGGCGGGGGTGGGTTTCGAGGAGGTTGTGGAGGGGTTTGGTGGGTCTTTGATACGCTTTGTGAGGAATGAGAGATCTGCGAGGGTTTCTTCGGTTTTTCGTAGTTTTTCGGCTTGGAGGGCGGCTGATTCGGCTTGGGCTGCTTCTGCTGCTTTCTGGGCTTTGCTCTTGTGGCGTTTTGGTTTCTTTTGGGTTTGCCTTCTCTTGTCGAGGGTACCGTTGACTTCAGCAGGTTCAATTTTAAGCACATCTGATGAATATTCCTCCTCAGCCGCGATATCATTGACGGCTTGAACAGGCAGGTCTTTGGCCAGCTGCCAATTATCTCGGAATTGCACGAGTGACTCCATGATTGTATGATCTCGAAGTTCCTCTGCAGGCATGGCAGCAGGTTTGCCTTCTGGCCCTGCTGGGCCAGAAGTGAATAGTGCGAAATACATACACAAAGCCGCTAGATAGCAACCCAAAGTCCGGTACTTGAGATCAAGTATTGACACGCTCGGAGACTCAGAATGATTAGGTGCTTCTGTCTTTTTAGTCTTGTTTTGGTAGACTGCCATTGCTTCCATGAATGCCGTCCTTAGATCGTCATGCACTGGACGGAGCTCCATGAATTCCTTCCCTAAGGGTTCAAATTCCGGGTACCTGGTCCTTAATATCCTGACACGTTCTTCAGGTCCCATGTCATCGGTAACCTCCAACTTTGGTAACACCTCTCTGACGACTCTTCCTTCGCCGTCTTCATCACTACTGCCATCCTTACCAGCTTCCTTCCAGTCTATTTCGTTAAAGCCAAAGTCCGCCTCAGTCATTCCTTCTAGCTGCTTCTGCTGCAGCCGCCTGGCTTCTGCCTCTTCTTCCAAAGCATCAGCCTCGGTCTCGATTTTGTCTGCATCATAGTAATCTCTTCTCGAAGTTCCCCAGCCTCCTGCATCTTCATCTTCTTCAGGCGCAGCGGAGGCTTCTGAATCTGAATCCCGCAATTTCTGGCTGGAAGTCGCAGTCCTCAGTCGCTTGCTAGGTGGACTTGGGAGCTCATTGGCATCCTCATATTCTTCATCAAAGTCACTGTCAACGTCGCTAGCTGCAAGGACTTCTTCGTCCGATGGCTCAAGAAATGCATCTAAGAATACAGGTCAGTTAAGAAGAATCTTTTTGACAAAGCCGAGGCGACAAGCCTTCCTCTTGTGCTCTACGTAGCCTTTTCTGCGTAGGATTCTCATCCAGCAGAACCTTGTCGCGGTTGATGTGGAACTCGTCTTCTGAATCCGCCACATCCTCGTATGTGTTCACTCTCAGCTTGTTATTTCCATCTTCTTCATGTCTGGTTTCACCATTGCCAAAGGGTCGTCCACCAGCTTTCCTTTTCTTTGCCATCTCGTTGTTGACCGAATGCTCAAAGCTCTGAGAGCTCAAGCTGGAAATTTCGTGGGCTTCGGGTTTAACTTGACGGAGATTAGACTAGCGTGTTTCTCTAAAAGCTCCCAGACCCCGTCTCGCCCGTCTACAATGAAGATGCCTAGTTACAATCCATTGGTTTTCTTCAGACGCCTTTATAACAGCCCATGGCCTTGGGTTTTGCTTGGGCTTCTGGCTTACTTGGCGTCTTCGTATCTGTTCTCTTCCTTGACAGAATGGGTGCGTTCCAGAGCAAGAACAAATTCCCCGTGGATTGCAGAGTGCGTATTTCAGGTTCTTTGCAAGCCTGCAATGGCTGACTTACTGAGCTAGACAGTGATTGTTACTGGCGGTTCGGAGGGGATGGGCAAGGCTGTCGCTAGATTGTTGGCTCAAAAAGGCGCCAATGTTTTAATTGTCGCGCGAACTGTACAAAAGCTCGAAGTTGCCCTCAAGGACATCTCTGTAAGCCATTATAGTCACAGATCACCCCGGATGGTGTACTAATATATGCTAAGGTAGCTGCTATACGCCCCTCCCAAAAATTCCACTATATCAGCGCAGACCTCACCAATCCAACAGAACCCCCCCGCATAATTTCCGAAGCCACAGCATGGAACAATGGCCAAACCCCCGAGATTCTCTTCTGCTGTGCTGGCGCCTCACGACCGGGCCTCTTTATTGATTTGTCAAACTCAGTCATAAAAGAACAGATGGAAGTAAATTACTACTCTGCCGCCTATATGGCCCACGCCTTTCTCCAACCATGGCTCCAAAACCCCACCACACCCAAAACCAAAGAACCCAAGCACATAGTCTTTACGTCTTCTACAGCAGCATTCATTCCAGTTGTCGGTTACAGCCCCTATTCACCATCGAAACTTGCAATTCGTGCGCTCTCGGATTCGCTATCTCAAGAGCTCCTCCTTTACCAATCCATATGCGACATGCGTGTCCATACCGTATTCCCAGGGACCATTTTCTCCCCAGGTCTAGAAACAGAGAATTTGACGAAGCCTGCGATCACGAAGAAATTGGAGGAAAGTGACGGTGGGCAGACGCCCGAAGAGGTAGCTGCGTCGAGTATCAAAGGTTTGGAGAGGGGAGAGGAGTTGATTACGAGTGGGGCTATCGGGCTTGCTTTAAAGGCGGGAATGCTGGGAGCCAGTAAGAGAAATGGGTGGGGCATTGTGGATACGATTATGGGATGGATTGTGCTCATTGTGTTGGTGATCGTAAGGAGGGACATGGATGGGACTGTTAGGAAATGGGGAAAGGAGAGGCTGGGAAAGGATTCAGGTTAGTGGATGGAGAATCAGGATTTTAAGCGTGGTGTATGGCAGAGATACCCTAGCCGCGTGCTCTAATTTGTATCAGTGCTCTGTGCCAGCAATCATATGGTATTTTTGTTCCGGACTTTGGGTTGTGCCCTCGGACTATGACTAGGTAGTCCTCGCATAGGGGCAGAAGATTTCCAATATGCGCAAAACAGTTTCGTTGAAAGTCTGTCGATTGATAATACTATACAAACTCCGTGCCGATGCATGCCTGGGTATCACGTTACAGCAAGAACATTGCGAATCTACCCATAAATCATACCCTGCCCCTTGATCCGTTGAGAAATGCGTTGCCAACATCATTTAGCACTGTAAAGTTTCTGTACAATTCTTTGCACAAGGTCTCCCTCACAACATAAGCTTCTTCTCTTTCCGCAGGACATCCACCAGACCTGCGAGTTGTTTAGCAGCTGGGCTTGTGGGTGACCTCTTGGGTAGCTCAATTAAGATATGTCTCAAGGCTGCCAGCCCGGCGTCACCAAAGAAAAGCAATATTTTCGACTCGTAACCCTGGATCATGGCCTTCAGTGCTATAAAGTGAGTTTGGGTAATACCATCAGGAGGCACGTTTGCAAGGCGCGCAATAGCCTTCCAATAGTGGTATTCTGGGTAGGGGTTTTTGGCCTTGGCCCTCTCGTAATTCTTGAGTGAGATCCCAGCGAAACCGGCACTCAATCCTGTCATCCTGTCGAAATGGGTTGTCTGTGGAATGAAAGGTCCATCTGGATGCTCCCTGACCCACCCCAGACGCTGTTTACCCTCTACAGTTTGCTCATCACCATATATGCCGAAGATGACAGGACATGTGACATGCATTTTGGCGATAAGAACGTCAATCAGGCTGATATCGTGCCACCGAAAGTCGGAAACAGCAAATATATGGCTAGCCACGGTACCCAGGGCATCGGCAATCTTGGGCTTGGGTCCAGCTTCGGTGATAAATTGATTGACAATGGCCTTGGCGAAGATATTAAGACAATAGAGGAGGAGGGCGGAACCTTTAGAGTCGTTGGCTTGTGAAGGCGGAGACGCGAGGTATATAGGAATGTCAATCTGGGGATTTTCTGCGGTGGCTGCCTTCTTAAGGATCTCTACCAGAGCTTGGCGCTTCAAAGCCCCGTTAGCTTCCCAAAATCACAAGATAATGGTGTAACATACTGGCAGCGTGTTGTTGGTGCCCTTCCCTTCTCTAATCTGGCCTACGCACTTCCTGATCTCCCGTCGCATATTACCCATCGCGTTCTTGAGCTCCGGATTTTGGGCTCCCTGCGCTGCCAAACCCTTGCGCAATTCTTTCAAACTTCGATGGATTTCCAGATACCTCTGATGTTCCGCCGTCACTTCAGGAATTCCGTTGACCGCACGGATGGGTTGGACAGTTTGAGAAGGAACGGCAGCGCCGGATCCTGTGGGAGTTATGAGAGAAGCAGCATTGGGTTTTGCCTTGGCCTCTGCTGTCCGTACCTCATCTATTCGTCGACTTTCGGCGTCCAGCTCCGCGATCGATCGTCGTGCTGCCTTCTCTGCATCTTGACGCACTTTCTCTGCCCTTAGCCTATCGGCCGCCTCCTTCTCTGCTCTCTTTATAGCCTCAGCCCTTTGTTCCTCCAATTCGGCTGTTTTCGCTCTTTCTTTCTCTTCCCTTTTCCTCGCTGCTAGCTCCTGCTGGAGCTGCTCCTGACGCAGTCTCTCAATTTCGCGTTGTCTCTCTTCTTCTTGCCGCCTGCGCTCAGCTTTGATTTGCTCCTCAATTTGCAATCGACACTGTTCAGCGTCACGTCGTATGCGCTCATGTCTTTTAGAAGCTTTCGCTAAGGCTTGTCGGTGTTGGGCTTCTCTTTCTTCGTCTTCTCGATCTAGCTGGGCGTAGAAATCTTGCTGTGTCGAGATCGCAAGCTGGTTTAATTCCCATAGTAGCTGGCGTGAAGGGCTATCAGGAGCCAGTCGGTAGGGGCTCGCCATCACATCCATGCAGCCAGCCGCACGTTGGGGGACAAGAGTATCGATCAGTAGTACTCCAAAACACCTTAATGCGCTGGACGGAAGGATATGGCGGAGAATATGTGTGAGAACGGAAGGGGAATATCAGGACTTCGACTGCTCTGAATTCACGGATAGAGGCGGCTTAACATCTTGTACGACAAGACCAATGCTCTGGACCTTCAGATTGGCCTTTGTTATTCAAGACTGGGTGGTATTTAAGGCAAAGGTATTCGTGAGACGCCTTTCACAATTTCAAATGATCGTGAGTTGTGATCGAAAAGTAATTTAGTTTGGCGTCACAGAGCTGTTGCTTAGTAAGCAATGTCCGAGCCTGCATCTGCCGGTCTGACGAACTAGGTATCTCTTTCATCTGTGCATTCGTGTGATATTGTGAGAAATGCTTTACGGACGCAAAAGTAGAGCTCTTAGTTAGCAGAATAGGATGCCTTGAGCTTGAGCTTGATGCTACGTAACGGTCGATCAATTTCTAATAACATCTGTTTCAGGGGCTCCAGTAATTTGATACCAAAGGACTTTTCTGACATTAAAAGCATAATATGGTTTCATATGGCATTTTATAATTCCTATCGAAAAATAGAATCAGATGAATAGTCCATCGTATATATAAAATTAACTGTATCTGGGCAGGACGTTAAGACGTTCGGAGAAAGAGCGACGGCGAGCCGCAAAAACTACACTCAATTCGGACCTCTCTCGACTTTTATCCCACGCTCCTTCATCACACCTGCCATTTCCACGTCACTCCCTTCCAAAGCCTTAATCCATCCTTCTTTGATCTCTGTCTCTCCCTTCTACCATCTGTCCTTGTCATTGTGACATTACTATTGCGTTGCGGACGCAGCTATCCACCAACCTGTCTTTTGCGGGGAGAAGGCAACGTCACCGTACAGCAAATCAGCGTGCATGCTATACAACTACCCAGCATCGACCATCCTTGACCCCCGCTTCTATATCCTCTCCTTCTTGGGACTCGAGCTCTTTTTGGCCTCGTTGTTCGAAGCTTCCGGCACGGACAGTTGAACCGATCTGACAGTACCTGGCAAGCCTAGCTTTCCCGATCATTAACACCAATCTGTTTACACGGCACGACAAAGATCACACGTCTGACTACTTGATCTTGACGGGAATATATTGGAACTATTAGGCCAACCTTTCTTTATCGCAAACATGGACCAGCAACCACATCCTGGCGTTCCCGGCCCCGCGGGCAGGCGACTACATATCGCTCATCGACGTAGTCCTTCGGAGATGACTCCATTGCTCAGTAAGTTATAAATGTCAATAGTCAACACCTTCATGACGAAAACATGGTTCTACCTTCGCCAATATGAATCTCGCTGATTTTCCTTGTTTTTTGCAGTGGAACAACTCGCTTTGCAGCAACAGATCGAACACCTCCAACAACAGCAACAACAAATATCGAGCATGCACCAACAATACGTCAGTATGGGCATGATCCCTCAACAACAACAACTACCTATAGTGAATTACCCGCCCCAACAAGGGCCACAACCGCAAGTGACTGTGGCAGGCATGCCGCCTCATGCAAACGCATTTCAATTCCCCCAACAACCTCAGCAACAGCAGCTAGGTGTTCCAATGAATGCTCCAACTCAGCCAGCATCACATCGCCGCAATCAGTCTGCTCTACCCAATATGGGTTTGGGTCCACCTCCGGCTCCTTCTTCGGGTGCGTCCGGTTCAGCATTTGGGGAGTTCAGTCAGGGCCGTGATACTGGAGCACAACGCGGCGGGCGGGGTGGAGGGGCGCCCAGTGGTGGAGGGCATCAACGTCGCCACTCATTAGCTTTACCAGAAGCGAAGAAGGCCGCCGAATTGGCACAGCAGAAACGCACGACATCTGGTTTCCAATTCCCAATACCAGGAGCTTCAGGTGCCTCTCCCACATCTGCAAATAGGTCCACAAGTCCATTGGCCGCAGATGAGAAAAGCGGCGATAGTCAACAAGCTCAACCAAATCAGGCTGGTCTCAATCCTCGTGCTGGTAATCGAGGCGCTGCAGCAGGTCATGGAAGAAGCCAAAGCATGCTTATGGGAAATGGTCGCGGTGCACCTCAAGGGCGCGGCGCCAGTAGCTTCCAGTTTCCGCCGCCAATGGCTACCAACGACGCCGGAGCAAACCCCGCTGGACAGTCATCAGACTTTCAACGTCGGGGCAGTCAGAACGGCCATGGACGAACATCATCAAGAAATTTCGACAGCAACTGGAGACAGCAGGGCGGTAACCAGCCACAGATGCAGGACCAGCAACCCCAAATAGGAGGTTACCAGAACCAGAACCCAAACGCCAACGTCTTCCAGCCTGGTCATCGAGTCCGAGGCTCGATGAATCAGTCAATCGGCTCGATAGGGCAGTTTCAATTCCCCAACCAACCTCAACTTGTGCAACTGCCACAAGGTCAGGTAATGATTCAGCAGCCACAAATGTTTGCCGGTCAGCAGCTAAATCCTCTTCAACTTCAGCAATTGCAAGCCTTGCAGGCTGCGCAAATGGGTGGCCAGCAATTCAATATGCAAGGCAATCAGCCCGCCCAGCCTCAGCTGTCTGCACAACAGCAAGCACGTAAAACTTTATTTACCCCCTATCTACCACAAGCAAACCTCCCAGCACTATTATCTAATGACCAGCTCGTTGCTGGTATACTTCGAGTGAACAAGAAAAATCGCAGTGATGCTTATGTGACCGCAAGCGACCTGGACGCCGATATATTTATTTGTGGCAGTAAAGATAGGAACCGTGCGCTTGAGGGTGATTATGTTGCAGTTGAGCTGCTCGACGTCGATGAGGTCTGGGGACAAAAACGTGAAAAGGAAGAAAAGAAGAAACGCAAAGATATATCAGACGCAAGAAGTGGAACAAGTAACACCACTGAAGGCCGACCTCGTAGTGATTCGGCTGCCAACGGTGATAGCGGGCAGACTGGTGGAAATGAAGGTGGTCTCAGAAGGAGAGGCAGTCTAAGACAACGCCCAACGCAAAAGAAAAACGACGATGTAGAAGTGGAAGGCCAAAGTCTCTTGCTAATGGAGGAAGAAGAAGTCAATGACGAGCAGAAGCCTTTGTATGCTGGTCATGTTGTTGCGGTCATCGAACGTGTGGCCGGTCAGATGTTTTCAGGGTCAGTCTCACCTCATCAAAAGATACTGGTGCAACGATGCTAATACTCCGTAGCACTCTTGGGCTCTTGCGACCAAGTAGCCAGGCAACAAAGGAGAAGCAAGAAGCGGAACGCCAGCATCGCGATGGCGGCTCCGGCCGCCACCAGCAGGACCGACAGCCTGATAAGCCGAAGATTGTTTGGTTCAAACCTACTGACAAGCGTGTGCCACTGATCGCTATTCCTACTGAGCAAGCACCACGAGACTTTGTCGACAATCACCAGGATTATGCTAACAGTATATTTGTTGCATGTATCAAGAGGTGGCCAATTACATCTCTCCATCCCTTTGGTACATTGGTAGAACAGCTGGGTAAGATGGGTGATTTGAAGGTTGAAACCGACGCACTCCTCAGAGACAACAACTTCGGCCCTGATGAGTTTTCCGACGCTGTGTTGAAAAATATCGGTTTCGACGAATGGTCAGTCAGTAACGAATCGGAGGAAGCACTTGCTTCACGCCGAGACTTTCGTAATGAGACGACGTTCACAATTGATCCCAATGGAACGCAGGAACTCGATGACGCCTTGCATGTCAAAGAGCTTCCGAATGGGGTTGTTGAGATTGGTATCCATGTTGCAGATGCAGCGCACTTCATCAAATCCAATTCTCTCGTGGACCGTGAAGCTAAAAAGCGCGGGACTGGTGTTTACCTAATGAATCGAGCAGTCAATATGCTTCCGCCGAGGCTCGCTTCCGAAATTTGCTCCCTTAGCCCTGGTGAAGAAAGATTTACCGTTAGTGTGGTTTTCAGAGTGAACAGCGAGACAGGACAAATGATCGATAGCGATCCATGGATGGGCAAAGCAATGATTGAGAGTGCTGGGAAGCTGACTTACGATGACGTTGACGCTGTCATCGGTGGTAAGGAAGTTGAACTTCAAGGGGCTACCGCGAATGACATCCACATTCTGAAGGTAGGCCTACTTCCATTCGGACGCAGGGTAAGTCCGCCGTACTGACGATAGAGTAGAAAGTTGTACAAAAATTCCGCGAGGCTCGGTATGGATCTCGCTCTGAAGAAGTACCGCCACTACGTCTACTCCATCAGCTCGACGATGAAAATGTCCCTGTAGAGCATAACATTTTTGACTCTACGCCCGCACATGAGATCATAGAAGAGCTTAGTCACAAAGCGAACTATTTTGTTGCTCAGAGAATTGCTGCTGCGTTCCCTAAACAGGCCTTCCTTCGCCGTCAAGCTCCACCCAACCCAAGGAGACTAGCCACCTTCGCAGACCGGATGTCTCGACTTGGTTATGAGATTGATACCACAAGCAGTGGCGCGCTCCAGAATAGTCTTTTTGCGGTTAAGGATGCGGATCTGCGGAAGGTCCGTCCAATTTGTTACATATCTACACCGTTGAAATTGCTGACATCATTTAGGGAATGGAAACCCTGCTGGTCAAAGCTATGCAAAGAGCGAAATATTATGTGCTTGGAAAAGCAAGACCAGATCAGATCCCGCACTATGCCCTGAACCTACCTCTTTACACCCACTTCACGAACCCCTCCCGTCGATATGCTGATATAGTAGTCCATCGTCAGCTTGAGGCAGCCCTTTCAAATGGCACCATCGAGTTTACCGAGGATGTTGAGAACTTAGCAAAGACAGCCGAGTCTAGCAATACGAAGAAGGACTCCGCCCAGAGCGCCCAGGAACAAAGTGTTCATATAGAGTCCTGTCGAATGATGGACAAAAAGCGCGAGGAGCTTGGTAGCGAGTTCATTAGCGAAGGGGTGGTCCTCTGCGTCTATGAATCCGCTTTCGACGTCCTAATACCAGAATACGGCTTTGAGAAACGTGTGCACTGCGATCAGCTGCCCTTGAAGAAGGCCGAATTTCGCAAAGAACAACGCGTGCTTGAACTTTATTGGGAGAAAGGTGTGCCATCCTCGGCATATGTTCCTGAAGATGAACGTCCCCATGCCACTCTCAGCTCGAGACATCATGGCAGCGGTCCTGGCCGCCTTGAAGACTCTACCAAGCAGCAGGCAAGACAACACGAAGAGTTGCAGCGCAGGCAGACGGAAATTGGCACAATGTCCACGGATGATGTTGATGCTCTCTTCGATGATGAGGACGACGTATCAGAAATTACGGAGTCTACTGCTGGTGTATCGCTTGGGTTGCAATCGTCAGATCGCCCGACCCAAAGCATGCCTCCTTCACCAACGCATGATGGCCCCGTCAACGACCACGCTCCTCTACGAACCCACTCTGATCCAAAGCTTGCCACGAACGTGGGAGATACTCCCGAAGCCAAGTTGAACAATAAAGAGAAGTATTTGAGCTTTTTCAAACTCAGAGAGGAAGGCGGAGAATACATTCAAGATGTCACGGAGATGACGCGGGTTCCGGTCATTCTCAAGACCGATCTTACCAAGAGCCCGCCATGCCTAACTATCCGCTCAATGAACCCTTATGCCTTGTAGGACGTTGAAGGTGAAGCAAGGATGGGTGGTGGGCGCTTGGCAATAGTGCTAAATGTGACAGATTGTACAAGTCTAACGGTATAGTTTCGATCGCGCTCCAGAAGGAACATCAAGCTACGAGCACGCACATTGGGGTACCAATTCACAGGCTCGTCACCTTAATGGCCCCAGTCTATTTTGGAAGATGCAGAAAGTCGAGCGCGGACAACACGAATGTGGAAACCAAAGTGTCACCATGAGGAAGTATCATTGTGTCAACATAGCTTAGTCAAGACCGATCAGAGTGTTTATAAAGCGCAGATTCCCCCAGTATCTAGCTAGCTTTCCGATTAATATATTAAGCATAGACCACGTTATTAACAATTCAATTCAACACCTTTACGCAGGTGTTTTCATTGCGAAGCGATCGATCAACTAACACCAAGTCCCTCTGTACACGATCCGTATCATCACAATAATCTGGTAGCGCGTGAATGGGGATACATAATCCACCGTATTCGCATTCTCGGTGATTTTTGGCCTCGAGAGCTGCAGGTAAAGCTTGGCGGAGGGACATTTAATCTTTCCCCGCAGGAAGGCTCCACTAGAAATAGATTGAATTTCCTTGGCCTTGTCTCCAAGCCACGCTCATTACTTCTCATACTGTACATCTGGTTTGCTATTCAGTCATTTCCACAAATCCTCCGACTACTTCTCTCCTCTCAACACCACGTGCCAGCGACCTCTTAATTGAAGAACCCTGGACTGTGGTAACCCCCTAACAAGAGCTTGCGTACTCCCTTTAGTCTCTGATATTCGACAACAACGACTTGTACAGCCGCAACCACACGACCTGAGAAGATTGAGTACCTACTCGCTGCGACTAGTTTCCGGGTCTCGGCAAGGACTGAGCCACTTTTTCATAGCGTCCATCTCCAGGTGGACACCCCTTGCGTCCATTGCAACCTACTCCTCCCGCTCGGAGAACCTCTGCTGAAAGCCTATGACCATCTCTCCCAACTATACCACCACCATTCCGACCACCTCTCGACAGCTTTGAGTCTGGTACATAACTCTACTTAATCGATCTGTCAAGCACGCTAACACACATCTTCTCGAGTCTTCTCGTGGAGCAAACGAGCAAACCTTATCCACTTCGTTAAGGGACGTTCTAGCCTTCATAACGGGGCCTGAAAAGATAAAGTTGTTCAAGTCTCACGTCACAAAACTACACAATGGATCCTTGGAAGAGTTGGGCTATCGTGGGTGTCGTTGGAGTTGGCGCTGCCTATTATTACTCTCAATCGGGCAAATCAAAACGTGGCCGAGGTCGTACAGCTGCGACACCGGTCGATCAAAATCAACAACGTGCATCAAGCTCGCGCAATGACAGCAAAGAAACCCGGAAGAAGAAAGGGAAGGCCAAGTCCTCTGATGCATCAGATCAAGCCGTCAGCGATGCTGCAGATGTTTCCTCCGCTTCACCCCAGACTAGCCCGTCCGAGCGAGTGAAAAGACGAAAAGCTGGGAAACAACAACCCAGCAAGCTTGCTCAGAGTTCTGCTGGTGAACTAAGCAAAGAGCGAGAATTGGACGGCGCGAATGGAGAAGAAGAAGAAGAAGGAATGAGCAATGCGGAATTTGCGAAGCAGTTATCGCAATTGAAAACAGGGACCTCTCTGAAGAAACCAGTCACAACTGATGAAACGAAAAAAACTAGAAAGCAAGGGAAGCGCAATGAAATACTGCCGGAAGCATTGAATGGTGGTCCTCCTAAGATGAACGGGATCACAAGCTCCCAAGATATGTCCACGACGTCGTCTACGACAGGAGCAGATGCAGACGACGATCTCTCATTACCAGTCTCCCCCGAGTTCGGTGCCACTGAATCCACCACACCCTCAGGACTTGACGTCTCGGACATGCTTGAGCCACCATCTAAAGGACCTTCCGTTCTGCGATTGACTGAACCTGTTAATCAACCGCCAGCTAGACAGCCGAAACCACAGAAAGCTGCTGCTGAACCAGAGACAAAGAAGCAGAGGCAGAACAGAAAAAAGAACGAAGAGAAGAAAGCTATGCGGGAGCAAGCTGAGCAAGGGAGGCGTGTCATGCTTGAGAAGCAGCTTCGGACTGCTAGAGAAGCTGAAGGTAGGCCTGCAAAAAATGGTATGGGGACCTCGAAACCGCCGTCCATCAATGCATGGAGCAATCCGACTAGTGCACCGACGAGGTCTGAGGTCCCACCGACGACGTTGAAGAATGGGCCTCTACTGGATACATTGGAGGATAGGGAAGCCACCATAGAGTCAAGCACTAAAAACACCAACGGCTCAGGTAATAACGCAGTTGTAGATGGGAGAACTTGGAACCGGGGATTACCTTCAGAGGAAGAGCAAATCAGATTGATGAACGAAATGGACAGCGACAATGCTTGGAGTACTGTTCCAAGCGGCAAAGGCAAGAAAAAGACTGCTTTGGCTGGGGCAGGGCCCGGTGCATACAAAGCAGACTCTTCCGGAAGTAAGATGCCTTCTTTTGAGAATGTCACCCCATCTTATACAACCTCTCAGGCCCCTCACAACAATAACCACGAGGACGATAATTCATCCACCGAAGCCCAAGAATCAAAAATCAGTACCGACAAAGAAGTCTCTGTTACAGCAAACGAACCGTTGGACAGCAAAGAGACCATTAAAACTCCCACCAAAACGCCCCTTGAATCTGGTGTGACGGTCGATCAACACGGCGAGCAGTTCAGTTCCTACGAGGATTACATGAAGGAGTGGAGAAAAATGAGATGGAGTGACGACCGTCTCAAGGACCTAGCTGGCGGAGCAATCCACACAACAGACAGCACCGCCTCAGGTGAGAAGCGTGTGAGCAAGAAGCTTCGCAGACGACCAAAGGCTACTTATGATACTATCAACCATAGTATCTGGACCTATGACAATATCAACGAACATCCCGACTTCGATCCAAAATTCCCTCGCGCTTTGACAGGGCATCCGGCGGATTCTGATTGGGAAGGCGGTAAGTCTAAGTCATATTGACGCAAAAGTTCTGATAATGTCTGCTTTGTGCTGATGTTTGGTAGGACATGGTCGAGCATACTTTCATATCTATCTTAAGCCAAAAGATTATTACTCCTCCGAGGAGCTCTCCAGCGACGCGGAGGCGCCTACAAAAGAAGCTCCCTCCAGCGAGACTTTGACAACGGAAAATCCCACCAATACTGATTCGAATAGTCTGGACTCCACCAACCACGACACTATTACTGAAGCCTTTGAAAACAAATAGGAGCACTTACGGATCATCTTCTATCGTGCATATTCGTCATCCCTTGAGATACTCATGTTCAAATATTGGGCGGCTATAAAGGTATCTTGGCACTACTGGCAGCATACTGGTCAGCAGGTGTAAGGCCTAGCGATGCATCACCGGCGCAAATTCTCTTTAAGCGTGGTTCTTGTAGCATCATAGGGTTCTCGTTCAAAAGCACTGGCATTTCTCCCTCCTACTCATTGCGATTGCATGGAGGATCACTGGGCGATTTTTCATGCTCATGTACACCTTATCACTTACCAACAAAATGTAACTTGTTGTTACTCATGTATTTACTATCCGAGTTCGAAGCTGGCATGCGCACCTGACACTAGATACATTACTGAGTATATAGGAGTCTAAGACGTTTGCAAATCAAACTATCCCTTTCGTCAGACTAACAAAGCCAGTCAGCTTTCCCCAACATTTCACTTATACAAGGTACCAGCACCTTTTTGAACTGTTTATAATGACCATAAGTATTCCTCTTGAGGAGACTCACGAAATCGAACCATTTCTGTATTTGCCAGTACACTAGTTGCCCAGGAACTGGATGATCGACCCCTTTGAGAAGGTCTTGGCACGCTACGGCGCTACGGTAGCCGATAAGATCGACTTGAAGCGCAACATCTTGAAGCGTGTCTTCTACTGAGTTTCTCGCATAATTCTCAAGAGCCACTCATTAATCTTTCCTTCTTTACTCCAGAGCTGAGGATTACATAGGGTCTCCCCTGCAGCTTCACATAACCTGTTAAGGCTGCAACATCTTTCTGCATGAGAAGTGACAATGGCGCAAATACGGGGCACAGCGGGTTACAATCTGGGTTCGCAAGACCGTTTTGGAGGACCTGGTCGGGCAGATGCTACAAACGATCCTAGTCCGCTCGAACAGCTCAGAGAGCAAACTAACAAGATTGAGGAATGGCTGGATACAGCTGCGGATCCTATAAAACCGTGAGTTCAGCATCCTCCCAGTGCTATGATGACATATGGCCCTGAGCTTCTGCAGGGGAAGATGATTTACTGAAAATTGTGCTAATCCAAATCTTGCTTTGCAGATATATCCCAGCTGTAGGACGTTTTCTTATAGTCTGCACATTTATTGAAGATGCTATCCGAATCATGACACAATGGAACGATCAACTCCTCTACCTCCACGATTATAGACATAGTATGTACTTTACCATGAACCGGAGCCTACACGCAGCTTCCTTCAAACAGTTTTAACCAGCACATAGTACCCTGGGGGTTAACCCATCTATTCCTCCTTGTCAACGTCCTCGCCATGTGCGCATGCTCTACCCTCATTATCATCCGCAAGTACCCTGAATACGCTGTCTTCGGCCTCATTGGCGTAGTCATCACCCAAGCTCTCGGCTACGGCCTTATATTTGACCTGAATTTCTTCCTACGAAACCTTAGCGTTATGGGCGGACTCCTCATGGTGCTCAGTGACAGCTGGGTGCGCAAAAGATTTGCCCCAGCAGGCTTACCTTTACCAGCCGAGAAGGATCGCAAGAAGTATATTCAGCTCGCTGGGAGGATTCTCCTGATACTGTTGTTCGTGGGGTTCATATGGAGCGGAGATTGGGGGTTCGCCCGGATATTGGTCAGTTTGTTCGGATTAGTGGCTTGTGTGATGGTTGTGGTGGGTTTCAAGGCCAAGTGGAGTGCGATATTGTTAGTCGTTATACTGAGTGTGTTCAACCTTTTGGTCAACAACTTCTGGACGGTAAGGAACACCCTTGAGATATGCACGCTAGTGGATTGCTGAGCTGACAAATGAACAGCTCCACGAACATCACCCACACAAGGATTTTGCGAAATATGACTTCTTCCAAATTCTTTCCATTGTGTACGTAATGGCCCAATCTTTCCAGTTCGCACTTTGCTAATTGGTTCCACAGTGGCGGTCTCCTGCTCTTAGTCAACATGGGCCCGGGCCAATTCAGTGTTGACGAGAAGAAGAAAGTTTACTGATCAGCTCAATCCAACAAGCATCATAGCCAATTTCTTGACCACCAAGTCTTAGTGGTTCACACGCGTTCTACGGGGTATGTAACAGCATTTGGAATAACGTTCGTCACTTAGGGAAGGACATAGATCATCGTGTCGAATAGGAGCTCAGGATCTTGCGAGATGAATGTACCATAAAAATAAATGATAAAAGTTTCTGGGATGAAACCGATACTGCAATTTCATTCACACATTCTATACAATAGTTACCACCCTGAAATGCCTATCCTCACCTACTTCAGATCAATCATGCTCGTATCAATCTCACCTGTCCCATCATCGTAAGAGAATAGGGTAAAAGTCATGCATATAGAGCAAACACCTCCTAAATCATCGTCGATAAGCGCCTAAGAAGCTCCGAATCTAGAGGTTTCTAACCCCTAATTATAGCTTTCACTAACTTATGATAGAAGACATATGCTGCTTTAGAGGGTCTTAAAAAAAGTTATATCTAAGTTTCATAACCTTCTATATGCATGACTTATGCCTCATTCTCTTACTATGTAGAAAGCACATGGGTGCTGTTTGAACCACCCGTAGTAGGTTTAGCCCTAAAACAACTTTAGGCAGGCTACCATAAGGCTAACGATGATCGGTTACCTTTGCTCTCTACCAACTCTCTGCTATAACTCTCTGCCATTATTATGAATGAAAAGATGGACGTCTCACAATTCTACGCGGACTCGCCACCGACGGTGGTGCCACTGATTATCAAGCCACACTTCGAGGCCTTGACGGAGAAGCAAAAGCTCTACGCACATTACATCTCACGGTCAGCTAGCCTGCCATATTCGCTGTATAAATCTTGCTACACTTTCTAATGTTCCTCAATCAAAACTTTACATACCCTTGTCTGTTCTTTACGTCCGTGCTTCCCTTGTGCTTTGAGAAGGAAGGAGTTCCATTGTATCAAGGAATCTCGAAGCTGTGGACATCATTTGAATAGCCCTTCCTGTTGCCTATTCATGCTGCACAATACTGATTTCAATTAGAGCAGCGTTTTCTGGTAGTCGTATCGTTCTACGCCAAGTCTCCCCAGAATCCGAATCTATCTATGACCTTATCATGTTACTGTACAACCATTGTAACGGCGATTGGTCAGGACTAGCTAAAGAGACCGGTGTAGAGTACAGAGAGGTGCAAGAATTCCTGGAGTACGCTACTCAATTTCTTGGGAATCTGGGCAATTACAAAGGGTTTGGCGACGTGAAATTCATTCCCAGATGCGCTCCGGAAACTATTCAGACAATTGCTTCTAAAATTCCCGAGGGTAAGAACCTTTGTGAAAAATGTCTATCCGCCATATACGCGGACACGAAGAGACCAGGTCTGATGCACTTTGGTTTCCCTGGAGAAGGCCACATTTCATGCTACTATCCTGACTCGCCAGACATCACAAAGCAAGAAATCACGCAGGTTGGGGAATTTTTATCCAAAAAGAAGCTTTTGCCTGAGAACACTCGTCTTCGGAAGACGAAGGACGGGTATTATGAAGTTCTGATTGCATCCGGCCTGTCAAGTCCGCATGAATATACAGACGTCTCAACACCTTTCGACAGTGGAGATCTGACGTGGTCAATTGGGGAAGGGCCACTCAAGGGAGCTAGATTGACCTTGGTATTTGCTGACCACCAAGAACAAATGGGAAAAGCATCCACGAACATTGAAAGGGCTGGCTTATACGCTGCAAACGAGAACCAAAAGAAAATGATGGATGAATACGCCCGCTCCTTCAGTTCCGGTTCGCTAAATGCCTTCAAAGAGTCCCAAAAACTCTGGGTCAAAGACCTCGGACCAGACGTCGAATGCAACATCGGCTTCGTAGAAACCTACCGCGACCCAGCCGGCGTTCGTGGCGAATGGGAAGGCTTCGTAGCAATGGTCAACAAAGAACGCACGGCCGCCTTCCAACGCCTTGTTGCCGCCGCGCCCTCGATGATCCCCAAGCTCCCTTGGTCATCTGACTTCGAAAAACCCGTCTTCCACCCCCCCGACTTCACCTCCCTCGAAGTCCTCTCCTTTTGCGGTAGTGGTATCCCTGCTGGAATAAACATACCCAATGACGACCAGATCCGACAGGATTACGGCTTCAAAAACGTCTCACTTGGCAACGTCCTCGGCGCCAAAGAACCTAACGAACCCATCCCCTTCATCCACCCATCCGACCTTACTACCTACACCGAAAACCGCGACGCAGCTTTTGAAGTTCAAGTCGGCATCCACGAACTCCTAGGGCATGGCACGGGAAAGCTCCTCCGTGAAACCTCCCCAGGAAACTACAATTTCGACCATTCCAACCCGCCCATCTCCCCTGTGACTAACAACCCGATAACTACGCACTACGCACCAGACGAAACATACTCCTCCCTCTTCGGTGATCTCGCTTCCTCATACGAAGAATGCAGAGCCGAATGCGTCGCCATGGCTCTCTCCTGCGACTTCGAAATCCTAAAAATCTTTGGCTTCGGAAACGGTGAAACAGACATCAATTCTAAGGCCGGGGATGTGCTATACGCATCCTACCTCAGCATGGCACGCGCCGGCATCTTGGCCCTTGAATACTGGGACCCCAAATCTAAGAAATGGGGCCAGATTCATATGCAAGCACGTTTCGGCATTTTGCGCACATTCATTGAGGCCGGTGATGAGTTCTGCGTGCTTAATTACGCTGAGCCCGACCTCTCTGATCTCACTATCAGACTCGATCGGAATAAAATCCTCACGCATGGGCGCCCGGCGGTTGAGAAGGTATTGCAGAAATTACACGTCTATAAGAGCTGTGGGGATGTGCGAAGCGCGAGGCAGCTTTATGACGAGATGACGGGTGTAGAGGGAGATTTCTGGGCGAAGGAGGTTAGAGGTGTGGTGTTGGCGAAGAAGAGACCGAGGAAGGTTTTTGTGCAGGCGAACACGGTCGAGAAGGATGGGAAGGTGGAGTTGAGAGAGTATGAGGCTACGATGGAGGGGATGGTGAGGAGTTGGGCGGAGAGGGACGTTTGAGGGGGTTTGGGGGCTTTCGGGTTGCGAGATGGAGAGGAGGGAGATCTTCTTCGGTGTCTATGCTTGTATCCTCGGATGGGTTATCTATCATTGAATGTTATCAGGCTGACGATAACGACTCCCTCAATTCAAGCTGCACGCTGTGTCTGTTGGCTGAGGTAGCGCACATTAGATGTCCTTAGATGATGACTATGACGGTAAGGTAAAGTTATTCGTTCTAGCATTAATAAAAGTGAAAGGCTCTTTCCTCTCATGCAGCAAATTCCCCCTGGGTCCGTGATTAACCAACCATCTCTATAATTGACTAAGTATCCTCTGGACCAATCAAGGTCTCCATCCAAAACGCCACCCTCCATGTATAAGATTTCTGCCCATCCTATCATCTCATAAACATTAAATTAAGCTTTCATATTTATCTAAGCCCGTCTTCTGGCCCGGTGGCTTCGTGGCCATCGGTGCTTGTGCGGGTTTCCCAATATTACCCGCAAAATACCCACTATTCTGCTGTTGCATACCCGGCTGCTGAGCGGGCGATGTTGGCGGCGGTGGAAGAGAGAAATTGGAGAATGGGGTCACCGGCTGTGGCTGAGGTGGAGGGGGCATAGAGAACGTTTGTGGCTGAGGTGGTGGCATGGTGAAAGTTGGGTGTGATGGCTGCAGTGGTTGTGCGATATTGTTTGACCAGCTCGATGGTGTGGTCGGTTGCATGGGGGTCGATGACCAGCCTGTATTCATGGGTGCGGTAGGCTGCATTGTGGTGGCTTGCATGGGAGGGAATGAGCCCATGCCGTTGGCCATAGGGTTGGGGTTATTAGGCGCTCTTGGAAAGGTGGAAGGAGTTGGATTGAGTGTGGCAAATGCATTGAGACTTTGATCTGGTGTAATTGTGCGTGACTGAGGTTTAAGGACGCCAGACATCGAGTTCTGGTTGCTATGGTTGGAATTGGGGGCGGTAGACGACCACGAGAACGTTGGAGCTTCTGGTTGCTTGCCGGCTTGCGCTTGAGGTTGAAGAGCATTGCCCAGAATGTCTCCGCCATTGTTTCTGCCTTTACCCAGTACAAGCCGCTCAAAGTCATTCTCGCCAACGTCCTCATTTGTGTTTGAAGTGAAGAAGCCGTTAGTAGATCCTGAACTCATAAAGTCATTTGGATTCGAAGTATCCTTCACATTTGAACTTGACAAGTCTTGCAATTTCCTGATTTGCTCAGTCTCAATCTTTGCAGATGTTTTTTTGATGAGATCCATGAATCCTTGGAATTGCGATAGATTGAGGAGCGGTCCCAGACTGAAGCTCCAAAGCATGGGCAGCACCTCCATCGCCAGAAAATCCGTGTCAGCAATCAGGCCCACCTGCCGGATTACAGCAAGAGCTGCCATCATAACGGCGGGCTCTTTCGTTTTCATAGCCTTCAGGAGAGGGACAACTTTCTCTTGCACTGTATATTTGTCAAGAACAGCGTTACTGCTCTGCTTGGGTTTCTTCGAGCCGACAATTGCTCCATTGAAATCGTCCCTGGCGTCTGCATCGTCGTCTGATGTTGTACCTCCGCAAAGCACCACAAACGCCTCAAGGCCACGGACTTTGATGCCGAGACTGCTGGTCTTACTGAATACTGCAGCGACAATAGGGAAAACCTCATTCTTGATCGTGGAAAAGTCTAAGACAGCCATAACAATCGGAAGGCAGCCGAGGGCTTTATCTACAATTGCATGGGTTGGCGACTCTAGTCCAAGTTGTAGAATTGGCACGACGTCAGCTTTGAACTCTTTTCCATTACAATTGTTTCCAATAAGCTCCAGGTTCTCCAAGATTACAGCTAATCCAGCTTCTTTAGCTGTATCTCGTTCCTTTCCGGCTCCTAGGAAGATCTCACGAAGTTGAGGCAGAATCTTCTCAGTCATTGCCCATTTGCCAGAGGGAAGAATTGTTATGATCTTGAAGACATTTTGTAAGATCAAAGACAACAATTCCTTATCTTTGGTTTCTTCAAGTAGAGCGGGTAAGACTTTCTTATCAAGTACAGACTTCGGGAACTGATCCAATATTTTCGGCAAACCGCGCAAGAATTGGGACTTCTCATTAGGTGTCTTCGCTGGAAGGCCATCAAGGAATCTGATTGAAGACATGAGGATATTGTCAAAGAACTGCGACTGCTGGAATTCACGAGCGTTCATCCGCTGGGCCGGCCTGCGGGTAATCAACCGAGGGAGAACAGCGGATAGGAGGTCTCTCGGAAGTGGTCTGGAAGACAGAAAATTATTGCTGGTAGAAGGTGTTGTAGAGGATGAGGAAAAAAGCTTTTTGTAAGTGGAAAGGTTCGAATTCGTCTTGAGAGGCGACGTGTGAGGCGAATTATAGAGAGCTATCAGCAACAGGCCCAGAGAAAACATGTCGGCAGCCGACGAAACATTGCTATCCATGGCAAAGTCAGGCGATGTATAGTCAAGTTCTAGTTGTACGGAGCGGGGCAGGCGAGGGTCATGGTACAGCACTTCGGAAAGAGATATTGGGGGGTGGGTCGATTGGGAGCTTGATGTGTCTGGAGAACCTGCAAATCCAAGTCCAGCGATCTTCCAATCCGACTAGGAACATTGTAAGTTAGCAACTTGGACGTGAGAGAGTGATGCGGCGAACAACGTTTCTTCGCCATGCGTACCTTTGCATTGATGTAAACCGCCTCAGGGGTCAGATTCCCGTGTACCAATCCAGCAGATTCATGCAAGAACTCTAGACCTTGAGCGACTTGCAACAATCCTTTCTGTATCTCAAGCTCATCGATTTCCAGCTCTCTCCTCCTCCTCTGACCGTCCGCTTCTTCGATAACATATCGACTTGGCCTGCCAGCAACTCCACCAGCCTTTTCCTGGTCATCCTTCTCTTGTAGGAGACCAGCAAGTGATGCTGTCACTGGCTCCGTTGCGAACATCAATCCACCGCTGCGTGTGTCTTCGATAGGTTCTGCAAGTTCTAGTATGCTTGGGTGCCTCAGTCTCGCTAGGAGGTTCGACTCCTTCTTGACCCGGGCGATAACTTCATCGTGCAACTTCCTCACGGCGGCTCCTCCGGATCTTCCTCCCCCAAGGTTGCCAGAGTGCGGATCCAATGTTTTCCGGTCAAATACAAAGATCGAGACAGCTTTGCCTGTGGATTTCTTCTTCCCGTCGTAGACCTTCCATGCTCCTGATATCGAAGTAGGGGTGTTTGATATGGTATAATTTGCAGAAATATTAGATGTGAATGACTTCAAGGCAGAAGTAAACATGTTGGCGTATGCCACCTAGACCTCCGGTCAGACACTGGTAATTCTCAGGCCCTTGTGCTGCTCCTGATCGTCAAATACGATAGTAGCTGTTACAGAACATTAGAGTACTCCGCTAAGGTCCGCATATTACACCAAACAAACGCGGAAATCGGTTTCATGACAATCTTCGAAGTGGTAATTGACCATTTTGAGTCATCATTGGAGGATTGGGACGATTAGATATCTGCTGGAAAGGAGATGTCTTGCAAAGCAGCTCATGCCTTAGACGTGCCAAGACCTTGCCAAGACATCTCTCAGCCCTGCGCGCTTACTCTCCGATTTCGCTCACCTTTTTTTGTGTTATTAAGCTTACCATTATATACTGTCCCAGGCCATTGCAAGGAGCAATTGGCTCTTCATTTGCTACAATGACTCGATTTAGACTGTCCAGAGCTTCACGGCCTCTTTTCGCAGGCTCGAAGGCATATATAGGGCAAAACACAATTCCTCCATGGCCATGTCTACGAAGCTACAGTATACAGTCACAAGAGGAAGAATTAGCTCGATTGCCCGACATAGATCCCCAGAAGTTGTCAATAACTAAAACGACCACACCTAAAACTATTGTTCCGCCAGAAGAATTGATATTTGGGCGGAATTTCACAGGCAAGCTTTCTTCAAGCCACTCATCCAGGGTCACACGACATTCAATATAGTAACCACCGGCTGCCTACAGATCACATGCTATCAATCGAGTGGACTGCCTCCTCCGGTTGGCTAGCACCTCGGATAACCCCTTACCAAAATCTCTCTCTCGACCCTGCAACCTGCGTTTTCCACTACGCCTTCGAATGCTTCGAGGGAATGAAGGCCTACAAGAATAGCGCTGGTGATGTCCGCCTCTTCCGCCCTGACAAGAACATGGCCCGCTTCAATAAATCTTCCGCCCGGATCGCTCTTCCAAATTTCTCTCCTCACTCATTGATTGAATTAATATCGAAGTTCTCGGCAATGGAAGAACGTTTCATACCCGCCGCACGCGGTTACTCACTATACCTGCGCCCCACAATGATAGGAACCCAGCGAACCCTTGGCGTCGGCCCACCAGGATCAGCGCTCCTGTTCGTGATCGCATCGCCTGTAGGACCATACTACCCTACCGGCTTCAAGGCTGTCTCCCTTGAAGCAACGGACTACGCCGTGCGCGCATGGCCAAAGGGAGTCGGTGATATGAAACTCGGGGCAAACTATGCGCCGTGTGTAGTACCGCAAATAGAAGCTGCGAAACGAGGATACCATCAGAATTTATGGTTATTTGGGGAAGAAGAATACGTGACAGAAGTCGGGACGATGAATTTCTTCGCCGCTCTACGAGATAAAGATACAGGAAAGAAGGTGCTCATGACAGCGCCATTAGATGGAACAATATTAGAAGGCGTGATCCGCGATTCGGTTCTCGACCTCGCGAGAGAGAGACTGGTGCCTGAAGGTTGGGAGGTCCAAGAGCGGAAGCTCACAATGCCGGAACTAGCTGCAGCAGCGGACGACGGGAGGCTGATCGAGGCGTTTGGGACCGGGACAGCGGCGGTGGTGAGTCCGGTGCGGCGGATCGCGTGGCGGGGACGGACAGTGGAGTGCGGGTTGGCGGAAGAGCAGGAGGTTGGGGAGATAACGAAGAGGATGAAGGATTGGATCGAGGGGATTCAGTATGGGGATGAGGAACATGTATGGAGTCTGAAGGTATAGGATAATTCATGATGTCGTACTGGAAGTGTTCATGTGGTGAAGGTCCAGATCGCCTAGAGAGAGGCAAATGACTATAAGAAAGAGGAGCAGGCTTCGGAGCCCAGAATTTGGACCAGCGAAATGGCTGGATGTATGCGCAGATAACGGCGCCATGATTGGAAAGGCTTAAGATGTGGAGGGGTTATATTGACGATGTGAAAAGCAAGAAGGCAGATATGAAGTTGTTAAGAGATTCGAGAAGCATGCAACCACGTTCTGCACTTCGAAACAAGAACCGTCACTACTTTGCTTAAGAAATACGCCAAAGAGGCTAAGGTAACACAAGGGTTGATGCTCATCAGCAAGAAGGACGCCTTATGGAAACAAGCAGACATTTTCGAAGGCTTTTTTCTATGAGCACAAACAGGTCTTCATCAGTGGTGGATTGACTGAAAAGATCTTCTCAACTTCTGCTGTAGCTATATACAAAGTACCTATATTACCTACTCCTCCAACGTTGCCTTGAGGTACGATAGGTGTAGTATTAAATAATGGTCCGGGAGCCCGCAGAAGGGTTTAACCCCCAACCATAAAGGCTGAGGGTGCGAAAAATCCCTAAATCTGGTCCCTTATAAGATAAGATGTAGGGGTGAAAGACCCTACTCTAGGGACTTGTTTTGGCGCCTAGGCCACTAACTCTAGGCTACCTCTAGGGGGCCATACGGTTGCTACCTTAGGTACATACGGTTAGAGGGTGAACCCCTTTACGCCAAGACTCGCGGGCTCTAGGACCACTTTTTAATACTAATTCTATTGTACACCGCACTGAATGAATGCCTTAATTCTGATTATACCATTTGAGGACTGGTTGCCGAAGTCAAAGGTGAGATAAAGTCTGGGCGATCTCCCGGATGTCGATCTTGTCATCGTCATCGATTTCCCCCAAAGTCTTCTTCAGCATTTACTCAGCAAATTTCATTCAATGATACGAATACATGCATTATAGTCCTCGGAGCCCAACCTGCCTCTAGCCAATGGGAATACACCGCTCGAAACGGGGCCGATAGAGCTCGTTGCTTTGGTCACAATGACGCACATGGAGCCTCAAACTTTCTTTGTGTCCGTGTATATACTCAATCTTCCAATATGATCTATCTACAACTCTTCAATCAGTGTCCTTGCGTCTCATGCTTATTTCTTATTTCTCCTCAATAGATCTTGTGGTGCTATTTATACGACATGATAGAATTAATGCGTGACACTGTCTTCGGACATTTTGTACGCTTAATCACCAAACAGAGGTACTTCCAATATGCAGAAGAAAGAGATCCCAAATTGTGGAAGCAATACCTCGATCGCGAGCAGACGAGAAATATGGCACTGCACGGCAATACTAATGGACCATCAGGAGACGAGAACTCGGAGAAAGAGATCATCAATACTCCCTCAAGTGTATCCTCTGATGCCAGGGCTGAAGGAGAGGAGCCTGGACAACAGCTAAGCAGCACAATCACCGGTCAGGTAATCGATCCGGAAAAAGGCCGTGATGTAACAATGGTGACCTGGTTTGGCGATAATGACCCAGAGGTACGCACCTTTCGACATGTTCGCGCCAATTGAGGCCGGGTTAACAAAGATAGAACCCTATAAATTGGTCAACCTCAAAAAAGGTCTTCGTCACCTTCGAGATCTGCCTCCTGACCTTCTCCGTCTACATCGGTTCTGCCATCTACACTGCCGGCATAGAAGACGTCGTCCAGACCTTCGGCGTCAGCCAGGTCAAAGCCACACTCGGCCTCACCCTATTCGTCGCAGGCTACGGTCTCGGTCCCATGATCTGGGCGCCCATGAGCGAGATTCCCCAAATCGGACGGAACCCAGTCTACATTGGCACCTTGATCGTTTTTGTCATTTTCCAGGTGCCAACCGCTCTGGCAGTCAATTTTGCAATGCTGTTATGCTTTCGATTTCTGACGGGTTTCATTGGCAGCCCAGTACTCGCTACCGGAGGAGCAAGCATCAGTGATATGTTCGAACCGAAAAAGCGTGCATATGCTATTGGAATATGGGGCATTGCAGCCGTTTGCGGTCCAGTTCTAGGACCGTTAGTAGGCGGGTTCGCTGCCCAAGCCAAAGGCTGGACCTGGACAATCTGGGAGCTCATGTGGCTTTGCGGCTTCTCCCTTATTCTCTTTATCTTCTTTCTTCCAGAGACTAGCTCTACTAACATCCTCTACCGTCGGACTCGCCGCCTCAGGAAATTGACAGGCATCCAAACTCTCCGCTGCCAGCCAGAGATCATGGCTGAACACATGACAGGAAAAGAGGTAAGCCGTCTTCTCAAACCCTTTACCTCTCACTAACCCTTTCACTACAGGTCGTACTCATCGCGCTCATTCGCCCTATTACCCTGAATCTTGAACCCATAGTCTTCCTCCTAAACCTTTACATAGCCCTCATCTACGGTCTCCTCTACATCTGGTTCGAATCTTTCCCCATCGTCTTCGTAGGCATCTACGGCTTCAACCTTGGCCAGGAAGGTCTCGCCTTCGTCGGTATCCTTGTTGGTTCGTCAAATCCTTTTCCACACCCTCCATCCCTTCCAACTACAAACATATAAATATCTTATGATCATATAGGCGCCATCCTTGTCATACCCCCCTTCTTCCTCTACCTATATAAAGTTGTAGAGCCCCAATTTAACGAAAATGGGGAATTACAACCGGAGAAGAGATTACCCCCGGCCTTCGTCGGCGCCTTCTGCATCCCTATCTGTCTCTTCTGGTTCGGCTGGTCCGCCCACGCGGGTCCCCATCTCTCCTGGATCATGCCCATCATCGGCTCCTCCTTTTTCTCCTTCGGAACCTTCCTCCTTTTCAACTCCGTGCTCAACTATCTCCCCGACGCATACCCAGAATATGCGGCTAGTGTGCTTGCGGGCAACGATTTTATGAGAAGCTCTTTCGGCGCGGGATTTCCACTGTTTGCGGCAGCTATGTATGACAACCTTGGCGTGGCGTGGGCGAGTTCGACGCTGGGATTCCTGAGTATTGCATTCATCCCTATTCCATTTGTGCTTTATCGGGTGAGTAGCTGGCTTCCTTTCTGACCCGCGGGGGAACACATCATGGCTAATCCGTGGCTTGCAGTATGGCGCGCAAATACGAAAGAAGAGCAAGAATGCTCGGCAGGACATTTAGATCTGGAGCAGGTCGTCGATATAAATTCGACTCACACCATTCATTCCGAAACTAGAGGCATTTGGCACATGGGTGGTGGCATTGCTGTTGGGGGTGTTTCAGGTCTTGGATAAATAAATCATGGGATGCACATATAGAGTATTACACGATCGATAAAGGGCATTAGTGGGTGTTGTATATAGCTTCTAACAATCAAATGTAAATATGTTTCGAATTTGGGCTGTGCGATGGATACTCCAGACTCTGAGGTCAAATGAATGGCCGTTCGTAGAGCGTTTTACATGGGTGGGGGGCAAGTATTAACCCCTCACCATCAAGCACCTTATCTAGAACACCGGAAATAGTATCTACCTCCCACGTAAACAAAATTTACCTCTCCAATATGTTATTCAAGCATGGTGTATAGGATATATATATATATATTATATACACCCTCTGAACATAGGACTTCGAAATTGCTGTTCCGAGATAGGAAAGAGAGTAGGGCCACTTTCAGAGTATCATGGGAGTAGAGAGGAGCACTAGGTAAGAAAGTAGAGGAGAATGTTGAGGATATTGAGGGATGATTATTATCCTGTCTAGACATTCAACCCGACCACGTTAGAAAACTTACAAGTCGACATCATTTCCCTGGACCCGACTCTATTTCATCCGCCCAAATGATGCTGTTATTGAAAAATAACGTACCGACTTCGCCATCCAACGCGCCAGCAATCACACTATATCTGGAACCCGGGCAGACAATATCCAAAGACGAAGCTGCCCGATAACCTGCGCTGATGATCGTCGTGAAACGCACCGGTAAGGCCAGCAAACATTATTCTGAAGTCATCGAAAGCTGCCACCGTGCCGGTTATCCGTGTCATCAGACGTCGATAGACCATGCATGAAAGAAGTGCAGCAGGAAATGTAGTCGCTAACATCTCCGGTTCTAGGATCGTCAGAAATCCTCCCCTGTTAACTTGTCGTCGAGCCTAGAGCGGAGCAGGGGATCTTACCCTGAAAGGCTCGTCTTCTCTTCATTGCAGCCTCTGTATATAAGCAAAGGATCCAGTGGTGGTTATCAATTTCTATGTATGTTGACGCCCCTTCTAATTGGAAATGACTTAGTCAGGAGATATCCGAAAGGAGGCTTTACGGGATAATTAAGTAGCCTGTGGTGATTTTGCAAAAGGCACGAACGACTTCCATGCATGTCACATCCCCCACACGGGCCCTGTTCATATCCCGAGTCAAAGGACGTGGTGGTTCCGTAAGGACAGCAACTACTGGCACTGTCAGAGCAATTTGCAGCTACCCGGCCAAGGAGGTCGGTACATAGATAAATGGGAACAGATGCCGTGCTACGATGCAGCAGTAAAGATTTAGTGACCAGCGTCTGAAACATTGTATCCTTGACTAAAGTAATTGCAGGCATGTAGCTTTTCGTCACTGATGATGGTCGAGATAACATGGCGTGCATTTCAAATAGTCCGCAGCCTTCGACTGCAAATGCCTAACCTTGTGATCTCATTATCTGATGATCTAGGCTTTTTGGAGTGGATTTGCGTGATTTGAGACGTTATCATTCCGCATTAACGGCGACTTCAAGGGATTGATTGCTCCCCTGAAGGCATACACCTTCGTCGTCGTTTGCAGTCATGTCCAGCCATGATGATTTGCTCACATGTAGGCATACATCTAGATGGAAAACCCCGAGCCGACCTTCCTACAAATCTTCTTATGTGTCGCCCAATGTTTCTTCTGGCACCCCGTCGAACAATACAGCATATACAAGCATCCTAAACAGCGCCGTGTACCTTTCCTCTTATAGCAGTTACCGCACGGTTGTAGCCGGCTATCGAGGTGCACCTTGCTCTTGCTCTCCATCTCAAGCGTCCATACCAGCGAGCGGCGCATGAACGAGGTCACCTTACCCATGAAAGAGAAATGTTTGTCTTTTCCACCACCAGGGCTAGCTGTCAATCTTCGATACTCCTCAAGATCCTTGACAGCATCGTTGAGGTGACCTTGCTTAGCATTGACGACGCTTCGGAAGAATAGGAGTGTTGATCGATGTCCTGGATCGTTTTGTCCGGTTTCGATCTCGGCTTCGAAGGCGCCGTCTATGAATTCGCGTGCTGCGTCGTATTTGCCATTTCTGACCAGATGATGGATTTCTTGCATATTTTCTTGATATTGTGTTGATAATGATGCAAATGTCTGCGGGTCAAGCTGGGCAGCAGCAGCAGCAGGCTCTATGCTCCCGGGATCATCGCTTGCTCCATCTTTACTGGCTTTGAGTGGCGGATGAGGTGGCAATTGCTTCTCTTTGGCGTCCGCAATTTTTTGAGATGCTCTCATTCGCTTGAAGTTGCGTAGAGAGACTGTGGACTCTCCTACAACCTTCAGGTCGAGATCATAGATGGAAGATTTCATTTCAAGGGCTTTCTTGATCACCTCTAGTGGATATGAGTCCTGATATAGACGATCAGCAGTGCCCCATTTCCGAACACCGTCCGCTTTGGCGTGTTCTAGTCATTGAGAAAAGTGTTTCAATGTACTTACCTTTTTAATATCTCTGATAGTGCTTTTTATTACATCATTGCAGCGACGGGCCCTTGTATCATCGAAATGGTTGTAAAACTTCAGGAGACCTATGGCTAGGACGACGGTCGCGCTGCGCCGACCAAATAGTGCCAACTCTGTCTGGCGCTGCTCCAATGGTATATCCTTTTCCGGCACTGGTGAAAGCATCTTAGCTGACCAACTCATTTTCTGTGGTCGGCCATGGCTGTCTTCGAGAGTTTTGACCATTTCTTGGACTTCATCGAGACACGATTCCCATAGCAATTGTACGATGGGTCCTCTCGTTGTTTGATGCATGGAGTGCCAGTCCAGCTTCATTATAGAATTCACCATTGCTTCATCCACAATAAATCCCAACTTCTTGTCCCTAAGCAAATTTCTACTCAACGCCGCAGCAGAGGCAAGGTTGTAGAACTCAATATCTGTTTCCACTTTTGCCACTTGCCAAGCTGGCGTGGATATGACAGGGAATGCAGTAGGCCATGTTTGGCTACGATGAGCGTAGAGTAACGCGAGCGCTACCCTGTGACTAGCAACCAGCTTTGCGTTCTGGCCCCAGACTGGATGTCCTCGAAGCATGATAGTGAGGAGGGGACTTGTCCTGATGTATTCCATGCCATTGCCGGCTTGTCCTCGGGGTTCGGAGGACGAAGGATTAGAGTTGGGAATGCACAGCAATTGTGACGCAATGAGAGCCCTTAGCCCAGGCTGTATGATCGATGATCGTGCCAATTTTAGCGTCTTTTGCATCTCCATTGCCGGGCTGCCAACAGCCATCGCTACGCCGAGATCATCCCAGCTCCGCCAAGATCGCATCTTGGCCTGCGCTTCTTCATCTAGCCCGATGGGCATTTCCAACATAACATCGCGTACAGTGTGGAAGAGGAAAAATCCTTCGTGAGAATTCATGGCTTCATTGAGTTGCAAGACTGCGGGATCAACATCATCAGGGATGGGCGCCATCGCCTCTCTCATCCCTTTTATGACCATTTTCATAGATGGGAACTTTTCCAATAGACCTTGGGCATCCATGTACTCATAAACCTGCAAGTGGAGTTCTCTTTCGGCTAATATATTCAATTTCTCGGTCCGGAGTCGATTGAGAGGACCTTTCAGGTCCGTGAGAATGTCACCGCATAGCTCTGCAGATTGCACTCTGTCGATCATATCAAGCAGCTCAGTGGTTCTGTCGCTAGCGTTGGCGGACTCTTTGATCTCAAACTTTTGGAAGAGCTCCAGGCTCTGAACAGGAATGACACCCCAAAATGTGGCTAGGAGGCAGATCAATTGCATGAAAACGGCCGGCATCTCCACGTCTATATCAGCGATCATTTTGTCCAAGTCATTCAAACTGCGCAAGCCCTCAACGTCTTCGTCGATGCTACCGAATATTGCTTTGACGTCAGTGATCAATGGGCACCCTTCAAGCAGTCCAAGCATGAATCGCTTAGGTGACAGTTGTGGGCCGAATATTATCATGTTGTGTGTAAGTATAGCCAAGGCTAACGGGTGCCCGTTGACGAACTTGTGGATTTCTTCCAGGTAGATACCGTCCTCGTCTGTGTCCCAAGTAGCGAACGTGGACTGCAGTTCGGGGTCTGTCTGCTGTTTTCGAGCGTCGATTTCTTGCAATAGCTCACTGACATTCTCTTCTGCCAGATCAAGTCCCATCAAATCACTGGCTTTGGTGAGTAAGTCCATCGAGTCCATTGATCGAATATTTGTTGCATTCTTCCGTGAAACCCTCGTTGCAAATCGCATAAGTTGCATAGCCGCCGTTGTCTTCAGGCCAGATATAGGAAATGAGAAGGTATATGACGAGAGAAAATTGATTTCGCGCCGACTACCAAGGACTAAAGCAGTTTTTCCACCGCAGAGTGCTCTGATAAAGTTCTTCAACGCAACATATTGAGTTGCCAACTTGGTGGAAGCCGGTACGGTCATTGACTCCAGACTATCGATTATAAGAAGGTGTCTGTTTGCGCGCAAGAATGGGATGATACTTTGCTGTCCAGTATAGTCATCTGGACAATGGAAATACAGATGTATACTCCGACACATGTTGTCAACTGTGAAATTCTGGTCCCGCGAAAGCTGAAATACACGGTTCGCCACAGCGCATCCAGTGCTATGCCACCATTGCGCAAGCATGGAAAGTAAGACCGATTTGCCAATACCTGGCTCTCCAACAACGATCACTGGGCGGCCACCCTCGAGAACCATGCATTCTAATTGTAAGAGGTCATGTTCGCGGCCAAAACCTACAGGTGCTTCGTTTGCAGCGTCATCGTTCTCGATGACCACCTTCGAGAACATTTTCACAGTCTTGATCACATCGTCTCTTCGCAGCCATTCTTGTGACTGATAGCAAACAGGCACAACATCATCTGTAATTCGAACATCTGTCCCAAACCGAGACAACCTCTCTGCGGAATGCGCCACAGATTTGCGACCACAATGCACGGCATACGGTATGTTGCGGCTGACGAACAGGATTGCATAGAACCAGGATGTGAAGTGCTGGACGCAGCGTGAAAGGACTTGGTAGGACATCGCGACTATCTCATGAACACCATATTGTCTCAGGACACGAGGTATTGTACCTCCGGGTCCAGAATGGTGCGTGGAACGGCAAGCCGTGAGGACGACTCGTTCGACCTGGTGTTGTTGCAAGAGCATACCCACTTCCTCTGCCGATCGTCGATCACCAACGCAAGTAAATCGTCCTGACGTAGAAATACTCTCAGCCCAGCTTTCGGTGAAGGGGGGAAAAAGAAGAGCGTAGACTTTGTTGTATTCGCCTGGCGGACTGATTGCAGAACACACGGCATTCTTTATCATGATCATAGAGGAGATTCTTGATCAGACGAGACCTGATGCAAAACATAGTGGAGAAGGGACGGAAGTACACGCACCATTGGGAGTGTGAGATCCCTTAATGAACTCTAACATGACACTGTCATCGCATCAGCAGTCAATATGGATTGCATTGCTTACACAAGCTTACTTTCCTGCACTATCCTCGCCACCGTGAAGATCGAAGTGCACCAGGCTGAAGTAGCCTGGTTGACGTCCCTCTAGGTGTGCACGGAATGCATCGAAAGTTGCTGGATGAATGACTTCAACCCACGTGAATTCCTTCAAAGCTGGTTCCAATTTGGCTAAGGTCTCCAGACTACCAAGTGCTTGGTGTGCAACAAGTCTATGCGAGATATCGGCCTCTAAGTCGGCCCTCGCAGAAACAATCAGTACATTCAAGGTGGTGAGCTCGCCTTTGGAGCCTTGAAAGGCAGTATCTCTCATTCCTTCATTTGATGACCCGCTGGTGAAGACTCTCGTGACTACCGCAGCGTCTACATTTGGGATCGATTCTAGGACAATCGGCCGTTCTAAAGCCTCCCAAAGCAATTCTGGTGGCATATTGGGCGAATCTTCGACTTCAACAAGCAATAATGACCCCTCGTCGAGCAGATCGTCCCCTTCAAGCACTTGCGAGCAATGTATGAAGAAGCCCAATTGTCTACCATGATCAGTCAAAGCGCTCTCAGCATCCGTAGCTCGCTCTCGCTCAAAAGGATTATATTGCGCAAAGTCCTCCAGATACCATCTTATCTCCTCGGTCACGAATTGATTTGGCAAAGGTATTCGAACCACATTCTCCCTCGATTTCTGGACATTGACAATAAGAATGTCGATCTGATCCGGAGGCACGTCGCCTTCGGCCACAGCGATTCTGATTGTCTTTGCCATGTTCTCACAAACAGGTCGACCGGTCACTTTGCCAAACGAAATGATTCTCGCACCAGAATCGAAAGTACGAGGTACCAACTATGCTTGGTGAGATTGATGAGACTGCCGAAAATATTCTCGAGACATCACAACAGAAGATTGGATGTTTTGGGGCCGATATTTGGCTTTACGCTGCCAGCAGAGGTCTAGAGCTCTTTCAGTTCTGGTGGCTGCGGGGGTGCGCTGTAAAGCTTGGCTGGGGTCGCATGAGGTTTGGCACAGCCCAGGGCCAAGGCGCGAAGAAAATCTAGAACCTATGGCTGTATATATTCATAAGTAGAGGCTTCGCAGATTGTGGATGATCAATCATGTCGTTGTCACCAGTCTGCTACCTGCTCAAGCCAGAAAGACTTGAGCCAGCTGCAAGTGCTACCTCCTGGCTTGGTCGCATTGTCCGGCATTATGCGGTCCCTGATGCCGACTTCACCCCTGAAAAGCCCTCCAAATTGCTTGTTGATTTCACTATTTCTGAGACGAAGATAGCCGATGTGTCTGCGTTTATGGATAACAGTGATAATGGGCAGCTGGAGCTTCAACTTACAGGTCTTGCATCCACGTTCCGAAGCAGAGGCAAGGATAGTGGCGTAGAATTTTCGACGACATCGATCCGACATGTTCGACTCCAGAAGCATGAGAATGCTCTCAAAGCGATCATCAGCGATGGCGAGGTCATGGAGGATTTGGCCAGGATGTTGAAGCCTGGAGGAGACCCGGCCTACTTCATTGTCGGAATGTTGATATGGGAGAACGCAACCTTTGTCGACTCTCGCTCGAGGTCGAAAGGCGTTGGTGGATCAGTTGAGCTGCCTGTATCTACGGCGGTCGCTGCATCGACGGGCTTGGTCATACCAGACGTAGATCCTAAATTGGCAGCTGAATCCGAAGCCACGCAAAAACGGACCATTTCTGGCACGAGTGAGGGAAGTAGCATCTTTGCCTTTGAGTATCGGACAGTGCGACGGAGGATTTTCTCAATCGGGAGCAATTTCACGCCGCGACTTGGTGGCTACGGTGGGCGGATCGAGAAAGATAGGGTCTTCGGACATTCAAGTCCGAAGCAAGATGATACACTAGTGTCTGAAGATGGTCCGGTCGTGATGGACGACGACGTGGATGGTGTTTCTTGGGCAGATCTGGTTGAATCAGAGCTGGAAGTAGAAAGTGTTTGTGATTTGACTTTGGCTTTTGACTGATAACAGTATTGCGAAGTGGTAGCCAGCATCAATTTAAAGTCAGCCATACAATGTTTGCCCGCTTTGACTTGACCGATCTTTATTTCGAAAGCGGGCCAGAATGCTCTCCCTTAATCACAAGCCAGAATGCCTTTTGCATTATTAGCAAACTTGTAACGGGGGGATCTAAGTCCTTCAGGGTACACTCAAGACAAGCAGGCAAACATCACTTAAGGTCGTTAAGTGTTCATTGGCTATGAACTACCTCTCGGATACTTGAGTTGAATACACAGAAGGATCCTAAACCATCTCTTATGTATTTGGGATAAAGACTCCTATGCCCGGGCTAAAAACCATATTTCCCCCGATACCCAAAGCGTCTTAGCACCCCGAAAATACTAGCGAACGTATGTACCTTCAGGACAACGAATATATAGCAATCAAAGAATATTGTATATAAGATGCGGTAGTTTATCCAGATCTTAAAAGGTAATTTCTGATATATTAATAAGGAGCCTCTTAATTTAAAAATAACCTAGTAGACTTCTTAGCATGCCCTAAAGGGTGTGCCTAGAGCATGCCCCCAGAACAGCCCCCGGAACAGCCCCCTCACTTCGCGCCCATATATGGCTTCTTCCAACATCAGCAACCTGGACCAGGAGCATGAGAATCTTACAAGACTTCGAGAAGAGGAGTCACGAAAATTCTCTGATACGTATGGGAGGTTCATTGAGGGCCATAATGAGATGGAACAGCGTACTCGAGAAATTCCGCTCAACCCTGAAGATGCGGGCCTAAGGTGTGGAATCTGCGTTCCTCTCATCTCTCTCAAAGGTCCAGGTATGCTTAGTGGTATGAATGTTGCACTTGAGAGCACGCGATTAAACGGTCTCACTCGACCGCACGAACCCCGTCTCCAAGTCAGAATCACTGGTCCCCCTACCGTATCACTATCCTCTGAGACACTTTCCATTTCCGCTCGCTTGACCTACACGCCTAGTCAAGACAGCCAAGCTCTGACTCTGCGGAATGGTGGCGTGACCGGGAGAGGCTGGAACGAAGGTGAAGCCTACCTCTTCTACGATGAGCAGGGTCGGGTCCCAGAACACGAATTTCTAGAGAAGCAGTACGATGATGAGCCGAGGCTTGTGCGGCCAGATAATGGCTTCGTGACCCTCGAGACTGGGGAGACAGTGAAGCGCTCTGTTGAGATCTGGCCGTCTTGGTGGCGAGATGGTCTGCAGCTGGGACGTGAATATGACCTCCGTATGCCGTGGGCGCATGTGGCGTGGTGGAATTACGGGACCATGAACGTAAGCATACCAGAGGGGGTAGATTGCAAGGCTTGAAGCATTGGGCATTGCTAATAAAATGGATCAGAGCTTTCATGATACCTAAGTCTGCTCTTTCGACACGAGAGACGATGGCGGATTCAAGATCCCTACCTCAAATGTATTACGCATTAAAGTAGTGGAGTGATACGGAAGGATGCATTACTTGTGATTCATGATATTTCCGTTGATGTTGTTGTAGTTGTCAAGCGCCAAACTCTCTTAGCTTGTATCTTTCGTTAGTGTTTGGCTCTTTACTCATAAATCAAAAGCAAAATGTATGCCTTGTTTGCTCCTTTCTTTGGGTTTCTTGATTTTAATCTCCTCCTTCCCATTCTCTCATAATACTATCAATATCATCTCTCCCCCTCAGCCTTGTATTTCGAACTCTTTCCAGTTTCAACTGCAACCGACGCCCCGAAGGAAGTCCCTGCTCACTTATGCTTGGAATAGAAGTGAGATACCATGAATCTGTTGTCCTGTGTGTACAAGCAGAATTCAAAGCAATATTCTTCTCGTTGTCAAAGCAATGTACTCTTCATCTCGCATCCCCTTTTTACTCGCTCAGATGAATATGAAGAGCAGGTCATGGTTTGCTGGCTTACAAATGCCAGAATTGCTCGGTGGTGTCGAGAGGCATCTCGGTAAGCAGGGTGTAAGGGGGAGGCGGGTAGAGGGGTGGCAGGGGGTCATTTCGAAAGAAGTGGACCGTTACAGCCAACGGGTTAGGGGGTTATGCTCGACGCAGTCGCCGCCGGAGGCATTGGTTAGGGGTTAGGGTTAGGTGGTGATGTGAGGTGGTGGGTGAGGGGCGTGGCCAGGATGTGGGAAGGGGAGGGGGGAAGAGGAGCTGCGTGGGGAGTTAAAGAGGTGAGTCTGGTTGGGTGTGGATAGGGGGAAGGGTTTATATGGTAACGTATAATAAGACTCCAATAACCGGGTATGTGATATTGAGAACTAATCTATGTGTGTAAATACCCGCCTCTTCTTTCGCTACTCGCTGGGTTATTAGAAGGTATATGTCTCCCTCACTAAAACCATGACATAGTATTACAGATTTGTGTTGCCAAGATTTTCACTCGCCACGTTTACGTCTACTCTCCCTTCACCTC
Source organism: Cladonia squamosa (assembly GCA_947623385.2). Taxonomy (NCBI): domain Eukaryota; kingdom Fungi; phylum Ascomycota; class Lecanoromycetes; order Lecanorales; family Cladoniaceae; genus Cladonia; species Cladonia squamosa. The sequence goes on from OX392384.1 coordinate 1,278,349, forward strand.
ATTAATTCCCAACCTTTACAAATTATCTCCTCCGAAGCCCGGCTCACATAAGCGTAAGGCCTCAACAGCGTTCAAAGCTCTCCCATCCCACCAAAACCACCATTACAATCGGATCCAAGAATAACAGCATTTTCCATCACCCTGCCAAGAATCCGCCCCAGCTTGATCGTCTACTTTTATATTCCTCAACTTCCTTCCAATATATATGAAACACCTCCTTCAAACGCTAACCCACACAAGCGCAAAGCATCAACAGCATTCAGACCCCCCCGACCCACCCAAAACTCCAACACATTCAGCACCTCCGTACCACCCCGATAAAAATCCGCCTCAGCTCGAGCATCCACATCCGAATGGACCTCAACTCTTGTACCCTCCACTCAAGACGAGCACAAACAAGAAGAAGCCGATGACGAGCCACAACGATCCCCTCCTCCTTTAGCCCGCCTCACCACAGGACTCCCTCCACCTCTCCGCCCACCTAACCAAACTAATCCACCACGCCTCTCCCAATAAGAACATCCCCGCCCATTTGACGAAGTTCGTCCACGCCATTTCAAGACCTGTGAATAGCGAGACCATCTCGACGGTCAAGACATCCATGAGGCCGTCGTCGCTTCCTCCGCCATCATACGTCCGCTTGCCCTTTTCATCATCTGGACCTCATATTAAGGGTGACGAGGAAAAGGGAGACGAAGAGGCAATTATCCGGTCAAGTAACAGTTCAAACCAGTTCAGAACATTAAATTTGTCAGTTCATTGTGTATGGCCTCAGTTTGCACCGGTCCAGGTGGTGAATCTGAACCATCTGCACTATGAACAACGCTGAACCGTCCAACCTGTTTTGGAAGGATGCTCGAAGGCTACATGATGAAAGGCGTTCACTTTTCGAGCAAGTCACTACATTGTGGGGAACATTGACTATCGTAGCTCCATCCAATGCTCCCTCCGATTTACATCAGTCTAACCCCACTCGGCCTTGTCTTTCCCCAAAGGCCCGGATACAAACTCCCTTTCGCAGAATGCTTTCTGTCCCACTTGAAAATAGGCTAACAGATTTTCAATGGAACAGCCAGCGCAAATGTGCTCTACTTCATTCCACATTGCCAGCTTTCACATCGGACCACGCTAGTCCTCGACGAGGAACCTTCCCGTAGTGGTCAGCTCCCGTCCACTCATCACACGAAACCTTGGTTGCATAACCAGTAGCGAGTCCTACGCCACTGGGACCAAGGAATGCCGCTGCAGCGCCGGAATCTGTGCAGAGATCGAAGTTGACATTTGCGCCGTATTGATTGGTGTCAGATGTGGTAGGCATGGCGCACAGTGGATTGCCCTCAGCAGGACATTCATTGCTGATCTGTGAGAGATTTTCAGTGCTCGTCATATTTTGCAAGGTTTGAAAGCCGGGTGAGGTAAGACGCATTTACTCACCTTGACAATGATCTCCCTAGGATTGGACAGCGGGCGATTGCTCACTGGATCCTCAACGCCGGTGATCCTCCAGCAAGTCTTGCATCCTGGCCCAGCACCAACACTCACGCCGAACACGTTCTGGGAAATGGCAGCAGAATAGCCAGGGTCGGTGTAGAAGCCACAAGCGGTCGTCTTGACGTTGCAGCCGCCATACTCGGTGAAGGAGGCTTTGTACGTTTGTGCCGATGTAAGGAATGGTAGAGTAGCGAGGAGGAAGGTCTTAGTAAAGAACATGATGGGATGTTTTCTGAGATGATTGTTGTTTCGAATTGAGTTATTGATGCTTTGTTGCTTCAATCTTTGCATTCCTCGGCGGCCTTTATATATCTGCTGGGTCTCATGCCGTCCACAATCCCTTTCATTTCTCATATTGCACAAGAGTTCCTGGTGCATGAGCTAATGCAATGACGCATCATACACTATGGAGCAAACAGGACACATCGCCGTGCCTCGATTCTCAGTGCTAGTTACCATTGCTTCAAGCGAGAAGACGGAATGCTCAACACAGTACAAACTCAGCTTTTGCCGATCATGATCGTCTGCAGATGAGCTGAAGGTCCCGCGGAGAGAAGGATGGTGCAGGTTGAGGACCTTCCACATTGTGCCTGTAACACGTGAGGGATATGAACATTCGAGTTCTGTAGCGCTGATTCATCAGACGAGCACACCAAATGGTACCTACCGTTCGGCGTTACATCGAGGCGGGATGAGTACAACCCGCAGATATAGAGCGGAGGCAGACAGTCAAGGGACGGGGAGGTGTGATGACATACGACTTCCCTCACAACAGGAACGTCACCATCATGACTGAAGTGGACAGTACACCTATTTTGGGGGCTATGACGAATTTCACTTTCTGAGAGCATCCCGTATTCCCGCTGGGATGATGTGCCCACTGTAGAACGCTACGGTCGTGTCCGGCGTCCACCCGCGGCCAAAGAAACCCCAATAAACATGGGTAACGCTTCATGCTCTTCCAGCATGCTTGGACACCATATCTACCGCAGCAGATGAAACAAAGTGAGGACTATAGTGATTTGAGCGCTGTACTGGACCCTCTACGCATGCACCCAGCGTACCAAACAAATTGCCATAGAAAGAGCCAGGTGTGCTAAGACGTGGACTACACCGCGCCAGTTAGTGTCAGCGATGGCTTAGGGAGGCTTGTGGAGGGGTGACGGCTCACCAGCTGAGATTCTGGCTTTACCACGGGAGTGAAGCCGGGGTGATCACTGTGATCGTACAAACAGACTGCATCAACAATTTGCACGAAGTTCACGAAGAGATATGTCTGAAGATCTCATGGAGATCCGGGACAGCTTGGGGGCGAGTGGCGAATAGGAGGACACCCTTAGACGGCACATAGAGCCCACATGGTGTCGTGCTGAATAATTGGAGCCCGTGTGCCTGCTCATAGTCCACTAGGGCCCCAGGCAGCTTCCAAAAGAGAAGGAAGCATCAAATTTTGCTTCCCCCAAGGAGAGTAGAGACGTGTCAGAATCAACCGATCTAAGCGGGCGCTCGTTACCTTAGCACTGCCGATCAACGTGGTAAAAGACAGCCTTAGCCTAGAAGAAGTTGTTTACCGTTGACCTTGAAACATGACGTTGAAATACGACCCTGGACCGTCTCGATATACTCTATTGTCGAATTTTGGGGGCGTTAGCGACGGCTGGTGATGGTACACTTGATGCACATGGGGTTCGCGCTGGAGCATATCGACCGGCACCAGGCAGCACAAACCCCTTTGGGAACGAACAAGGTAGCGCGATGTAACATGAACGGTGAATAATCGCCTCCAACGATTTGCATGAGAGGGGAGCGCTAGCGCTGCTTATATGAAGTAGACAACACGGACATTATCGAGATCACTAGGTTCTTATTTTGTGGGTAAATGATAGGTCGGATGATAGGTACAAACCCTCCGACAACCCTGTTCAGTGCGGGAGCAAGCGAGTCTTTTCCGACAGTCTTAATCTGGCGCTAAACAGCTGAGCCTCCGCGGCGTCCCGCCCACGGCACGACAGCCTGGACCCCTGAAATAGGGGTAAGGGTTCATCAAAGAGCAGGCGACATCATCTTGAGGCTGCCTACAGAGTACATTGGTATGCATTTTCAGCTAGCCCTTGAGGGCCATCGATGTCGAAGAAGAAGAACAGGAGGAAGAATTCGTAGAGCTCCATCTATACGCACAATAGGAAGCCCCTTCGTCAAAGCTACAGCCATCACGACATTGTCCAGCTCACTGCCGTTAATACTCGCTGAGCCGTGTGACTAGTCCCACTATGACCCCATGATGTGGCATCTAATTTCTACCTATCTTGTCACCGGCAGGAGACGATCCACATCCAACTTCAATCCCTCGTGCCAGACACACGGCTTGGAGGGGGGAGTAGATCACCACTTGTGCTGCACTATCATTGCTCCATGACCGGTGACACGTCTGACAGCACTACAAGCTTCGTAACCATTTGGGTAACCATCTCCGAAGAAAGGGATTATCATTTTCGCAGATTCAAGTCCTCCAAGAAAGGGCGGGCAAGATGTCGTCCCTCGATGTTTTCTCCTTGCTCTACCAGCTGTTCAATTTATCTATAAGTATATTCCTATTTTCTCACTCTCAACTCTCAACTCGACAACTGAGGTCCTCGAACCAACTCAACTAGTGCTTCATAGAATTCACATTCGACTTGACAAAACTTCAAGATGAAAGCAACTTTCTGCTCCCTTGGTTTACTTTCACCACTTCTTCTTTCTGCCTACGCAGCGCCTGTCTTCGAGAAACGTCAAACCACTGGTCCGGGAAGCCCATACGCATGCGCCTCCCAGTACAATACCCCGGCGATGAAAACAAGCTTGATAGACCAAGGAGCTGACGCTCGAGGTATGAACACATTGAGCACCTTGATAGATGTGCTGTGTTACCTACCCAGCCTTCGATCCACGACTGACATCGCCTTGAATTACAGATCTGGCCATCACTATCTTAGAGACGTGAGTAACCCCGTCGATTGACTTCAGAGAGGTCTTGCTCCTGATATACTGACTGCTCACAGCGGCTGCAACATGGATGGCACAAGCTATCCGTTGGGAGATACCTACCCTTCAGTGAACGGTGCAAACCCCGTGCCAAAGACTGGAGACGCTGCGAACTTTGGTCTCTTCAAGAACAACTGTAAGTACTTGAGACCAGTCCCTCGCCTTACTTCACTAGATCCCCAGTGGCCTAACTTTTCGTTATAGGGGGCTCTATCCGCGAACACTGCAGCGAGTTTCAGGGCATGGACTCAAGCGAGTACTTGAATGGAGCGGTCTTGAAGTAAGCGCCCCTAATGCCGCGCGACATGTCCCAGTTGTTCAAAAAACACCCAATTGATACATCCATAGCGACCACCCTACCAGCGCTATCAAGTGCCTGCACGAGCAGATCAACAGCCTTGGGATTGATGGATTCTATCAAGTGCAACGGTACATCTCTTATTCCATACAAATTTTTCCGGTCCTTATGCTCAAATGCAATGCAGTGGTGTTCCTGGCGAGGGTCCCGAATACGGCCAGGCGGTTGATTACATCCACAATTATCTGGATGAAGGCCATTTGCACGATGATGAGGTGACATCTTACTCTCTCGCTGCCGTTTGAGAATTTGTGTCTTCTGGGTATAGGGCGAGAAGAAATTGGAATGGCTTACAGGCTGCCAGAAAGGGTTTGTAGTGAAACTGTCCTATTCGTTAGATATGAGCCATTGGGGCAAGGAAGCTGGATGGTTGAGTCAGGAGATGACGGAGCATTTCTGATTATTCTTCGCTTCTAGATACGGTGTACTCATTCTTGAGACACCGCAAAAAAGATTAATTGCTATCAGTTGGCGGTCACGACTGAAGGCTATCTGCCAAGCGGCTTTACCGTGTGAATCTATGAATGACAATCTTCAGATCAATACGTTGAAGTCCAACAATAAGACCGTCCAACACATTGACCGTCAATTCATTCAGCTGAGCCGCTCTCTGCACATGTTTCCTTTCCAACGGATGGAAACCTACACATTTATGAGTAGGAAAATAGGAATGCATTTTCAATGAAGCGTCTGTTTCCCCAACCCTACAAGAAGTAGAGTAGGCTCTTATCCGAAAAGATCATGTGCAAATGTGCACTTTCGAGGACAGCAGAGAATCCGGCTTCCACCTTCTGACAGACGCGACTCACCGCTATGCGAGCAGGGAGGTGATGGCGCCGGCGACGTTTGAGAGGGAAGAGGAGTTGGAGGGACAGAGGCGGAAGTAGGCGGGTAAGTACAAGGAGATGTTTGTGCGAGGCGACTGTGCAGGCGGCGTTTGAGAGAGAAGAAGAAGAGTTGGAAGGATAGAGGAGTCCGAGGAATGGAGGGGGAGGGTGGTAGCAAATACATGAAGATGGTCGTCGAGGGAGACGATTGCGTCGGCGATGTTGGAAAAGGGGGGGGGGGGACTCTTCAAAGCCCAATTCACACAAGCGCAAAGCTTCAACAACAACAATCAACCCTCTCGCCCCCACCAAAAGTATTGTATCACCAAGAAAGTTTCAAAAAGTATCCCTGCGTGTTGGGAGTGTCCTAGATGCTCAGAGGTTCCAAAACTGAGCTCATACTCATCGAAAAGGCCTCTCTACCTCAGTACTTCTGGCTTCACTCTTCGGCCTAGGTAGTGGCCTGTCGAAGCTCCTAGTGAGCCTCACTACCAACTACGTCTTGGAGCCGGTCATTTCTCTATCAATCCTCGATGGCTTGCTTCAAAATTCTTCTCTCCCCTTCTTCGCCATGCGAATGGCTCGCTCCGAAATTATACCGAATAATGTCGCTAACCCCATGCCGCTGCTGTCCCTCGCCACCTGCCCGGCCAGAGGTATGGTAGACAAATTGAGGCTAGCGTTTTGGACGTGAGGCGTGGGATCTGCCTGTCTGTCTGCCTGTCCCCTTACGGACCCTGAAGCTCGGTAATCGTGGTCTTTGGGAGGAGTGGTGGAGTGAGTAGGAGCGTCGCTGGGGCTCTTGAGCTTGTAATGCTGGAATGTGTTTTTACGTTTCATTGAGGCGTTGGGACAATGAGGACTATTGAGTTTGTAATGCTGGAGTGTATGTTTACGATTGATTGAGGCGTTTGGGTAGTGAGGACTCTTGACTTTATAAGGCTGGAATGTGTGTTCACGTTCGTTTGATCAAGACTTTTCGGTAGTAAGGACCCTTATATTTATATTGCTGAGGTATATGTTTAGGTCTGACTAAGGTGTTTGGGTTGTAAGGACTCCTGACTTAGTAAGACTGGAATATGTAATTACGTTTGATCAAGGCGTTTGGATAGTAGGGACTCTTTCAGATTATGGCTCCCGTAGAAACTCATTATCATGAGATAATCTGACTGGAATGTGTGACCTTGAATGGAACGTGCATTTGGGTATAGCTGAAAACTCTCCCAGGTTGTATCTCCCGTGTGAATCGATGATTCTAAGATGGTCAGATTGGAATGCAATTCCTATTTGACACGTAGATTTGGATGAGACTAGGAATGAAATTATGTATAATCACCGTAAAATAACGATAATGAAACTACCCAATATGTAGTTTTTGTGTCAATCTTTATATTGCGAATGAATCATAATTGCCGGGACTGCTTTTGAGATATTACTAGCTACAGGACGGGATGGATGTAACGTGTTTACTGTGCAGAAGAGAAGCTATCAGATCTCCATGGTCTGCTCCAATGGTATCGGATCGGTTCGTTGCCTGGTTAGTCCTGGCCTTATTGATCTCGCAGTATTCTATCATTGGCCAATATACCATGGATAAACCAAAAATCTAATACATTTCAGTCTCGAAACACAAGTCTAATCTGCATTACAACTGTCGCAAAGCAAAGTTCAGATACTATTCTATACATTCAAAAGCATTGGGAATTAAGCCAAAAAGGACTTCAAGCAAAGCAGAATAGCTTTTCAGCAGGATTTTAAATCGAGAGATATGCAATTGAATGTAGGGATGATAATGGGACAAGAATAAAAGGAAGCATTATTTACCATCGTACGTTCCACCTCGACCACCTCTTGATCCAGTCATCTTCCTCTCGAGTCTAGTCGTATAGTTTTAAAAGGATCCTGTAAGATGTGGCGAAGTCTAGGCAGCAGAAAAGGGACAAGGGTAGCTCAAGCCGAGACCACGGAAGCCATTTCAGGCTTCTATCTACTACGCCCCTGCACTTCCCCATAGTGCCCCCTCTTGCTCCCTCGATGCTCCCCCGTGCTCCCTCGATGCTCCTTCTAAAGCGACCCTGCTCCCTTTTCCGTCCTGGAACGGCAATTTCAAATCCTAAGTTTGGGGTGTATATGATCTATATATAATGCTTATCTTATTCATTCAACAAGTTACTGAGTGTTGGTACCTCGGAAGTAAAGAGGTATTTTATCATATGAGTATACCTATCCAAATACCTTATCCAGCAACAAAGGAGCCAGCAATTCCTCCCCCGGTGTCCCCACACACCTATCCAATCGGTTCCCCCGTCCCCGCTGTAGCCAACCGCCAGTATCGCCTTTAACCTCACCCTCTACATACTCCCTATCCAACATCTTCATCTCCCTACGATCAACAATACACATTCCTCGCGTCCATTGCCCCTGCGTCTCTACCCTAATATCCTCGGCTTTCCTGATCTTCCAACCTTCATTATCTCCTTTTTCTTTCTGTGATTCATCATTCGCGTTTGAGAGGGCATACCATACACAAACGATATCATGCAGACACATGTATGTAGCGCCGCCTCCCAGGCCTGCGGCGCCGTGGTACAGGGATTCAGATTTCTTGAATGTAGCGTCGAGGAATGCGCCGACCCATTCGGCTAAGGGGCTGCCTTTTTCAATTAAAGTGTGGGTTTTGGCTTCTACGTGAGCACGACGGAGGACGTGGGGGGTGGTTATATCAAGGGGGAAGAGTGTCACTTTCAATCTTCGCTCGCCTAGGAGGTCGTTGGATGGGTAAGGTGGTAGGATATTGTCGAGGGGCATTGTGCTTGAAGGGTTGGGAGATGTGAGGGCGTAGACTCGTGCTGCGGCGTTGGCGTCGGCAATGCAGTTGAATTCGGCTACGGGGGTAATGTTGCCGGGTTCGTGGATGGTGCCGCCCATTACGATTAGGTTTTTGGTTTTGAGGAAGGTTTGAGGAGATTGGGAGGCTGCGAGGGCGAAGTTCGTCAGGGGACCGATGGCGATTAGGGTTATTGTGTTGGGGGGGTTTTCGTCTAGGATGTGGAGGATTTCGATGTGGGAGGGGCGGTGAGAGGGTTTAAATAGGTTATTTAGCGTCGTGGGGTCAGTATGTGCGTCTTTTAATGCTGTCGAGGAGAAGATTGTTTCAGGAGTTGGTGGATCGAATAGATGAGCCCAGGTCTCTCGTGGGCTGCTGTGGTGAGGGTGCTGTTGATTTGTTAACTGGAGATACTGGAACAGGCAGACTAGCGTGTACAGTATTATGAACATTGCCTAGGCCATCGATACCATCTTTTAGAGATTAGTAGAACGCTCAACAGCCATTTGGAAAGACATGACGCACGGTAGTAATCTGCCATTAGCGTTTGTCCTCCGAGTGGGCCTTCGGCACCGACAGAAACGAGTGGCTTATTGGTCTTCAAAGCTTCAAAGCCTCCAGGACGTTCATGCTCTTTCCGCCATTGCATTTCTTTCTCAATGACGTTAAACATGGAGACTACATTGCGAAGACAGCTATGGAAAACGTCATAAGCACCGTTCAGAGTACATTGCTTCAGGAAAGATAAGCCAACCCTTGCACTTCTACATTCCCGTATGTGACAGAAATCAGCAAAACCTCGAGCTGCTCCGGGTCCGATGTCAATGCTAACAGCAGCGCAAGTACATCGTCACAGCCCTGACTCATTCGGCCAATATTAGCTCTAAGAATGCCTCTGTGAAAAAGTTCATATCCATACCGGGTCTGTGTCAATGATGACCCTTTCCTTGACCATGTTTGATGAGAGAGAGAGTCCCAGTATCACTGTCAAGTTTAGGGTGCTTACTGTCACGAATGTCACGTCGTGTATCTGAATGGCTGAATGGATGGCGATGGAGGTTTGATGCTTGGCATTTCATGAGTCAGCAACGAGATCTTGTCATCCGTGCCGCGGTGGCAATCCCTAACTTTAGCCCGCCGCGGCACCGGTAACCTCGACACGTTTGACACAAAGGCTACGCTTAGCAGAAGTCAAGACCATGGAGGTCGTCAGCCGGTATATTTATAGCTTACTTTCCATCCGCGAGGCTATAACATCGAACCTCAGCTGGCTGCTGATCTTCAGCAGACGAGTCCGGGCGTGCTGTGTTGCAACTGTGATCCCGAACGTCTCAAATCTGCATGAGTTATAGGATAGCCACTAGGGTCCTACACCAAAACGAAGGATTCGTGGCAAAGCGCCACCGGATGCTACGTGAGCGAGGCTACGCATCCTTTCGGATTGCATAGCCAAACTGCTGAAAAAAGCTACAGGTCAAGAGCGTTGCGTATCTCCAATTACGTTGCAGCTCAAGAGTGTTACATTGCAGCCGCAAACTTCGCCTCGGAAGAACTGCAGATTTCTGTTCTGTTGGATAAGATAGGAGTTTCAAAATTTGTCCGCTCAATTGGCTCATAGGGAGTGTTCTACTAGGTGTATGTACGATCTAGCAGATGATCTGGAGGAAATTGGCTTGGACATCTCTCTTCCACACAAAATTTCCACCTCGTATTGAAGATTCTACATGCGTCGTGGCTAAGAGAAAAAAGGCGAAGGTCGGTCGGCATCATTTGACGTGTTTGGCTGTAGGAGCACCAAAATAGTGAAGCCAAGCCGCGAAGTGATGCACTATTGCGCGGCAAGCAGGGGTCTTGTACGGAAACCGTAGGGATCGGTAACCTTCCGAGCAGGGTCTGTTGCTGCTTTGGGGACCGAGCGCCCCTTAATTTTAGTGGCCGCAGATCGTCCGCTAGCAAAACTGTAGCATTTTCCCTTCTTTTTTCACCCTCTGCTCCTTAACAACCACAACAACCCACCCTCGTTCAACCCTCGTTGCGTTTCCTTCTGACATTCGTTCAGCGACAAATCCATCAACAGTACCAGAACCTCCATCTTCACCTATACGTCTTCTTATCGTACTCAATCTTTAATCAACCCTTATAAACAAACAAGATGCGTACTTCAGTCTTCATCGCTGTTCCTGTCTTCGCGGCTGCTGTGTTTGCTCAAACTGTACGTCTCGAAGCACGTCTTCAACCTCTGACAACCATTGCACTGAGCTCTGATGTATCACTTACCTCTCCTACATCACCATTCGACTATCTTTAATGTCTCTGCCCTGCTGTCAGCGAGCGTTTTTGTGAGGTGGCATCTGCTAACACGTCCATCATTAGGGTAACCCGGCCCTTTCCTACAAAACTCAGACCAACTCTCTGGGCGTTGCCACTGGCCAGCCGCTGCCAGTGACCACTCAACCTGCCCCTGTTACCACTCAGCCAGCCGCCGCTACTGAGCCAGCTAACACTACTCTTGTTGTAGCGCCCTCCCCCGTCGGCACTGGCGTTACCGCTGTTGGCTCCGCTGCAAGCACATATAGCACCAACGGCACTTTCACCATGAGCTCTCCAACTACCTCATCCACCTCCGGCTCCAGCGCCACCACCTCTGGCTCCGGCTCGACCACCACCAGCAAAGCGGCGGCTGGCGTCCTAGAGCCCGCACTTGGGCTCGGCCTTGCCGGTGCCTTCTTTGCTGCCTTCTTGTAATCGACCGGTATGGAGACTCTTGTTTGTGACATCTATGTCAATGGTTCGTTAGGCGGCATGATGGGTGATACCCATCTACGGGCGTTTGTTTTCTCAGCTTGAAACATTTTGACAAAAAGTCTGATTGGCATTTCTCGGGGGAACACAGAGAATACATCAGTGTAATATTGCACCCATTCAGCGAGGTGAAGGCATGTCGCACGGCTCGTATATGGCATAGTTGATACATAGGTCAACGGAGGAGCAAGGTTGCTTGCAAATTGTAATCTGTTTATACTATTGCATCTTCTTGACTCAACGAACGCGTGTGTATATATCGATCCATGAGGTCGACCACTGCCCGTTATGACTCACTAAGATTCTTGATGCACCCTTCGATTTAACACCCTCCACGGCGTCACAATGCGGTATTCTACACTTAGTGAGAGAGCTCCTTCTGGTGCCTCCTGCAGCCAGGGCAGTTGGAGTTGTGCCTGATACCCCTCGTACCTGCATTGCGCTGCTCAGCTGCTAAAGGAGGTAGCCAGTGAAGCGCTTGGCGTCTGACCCTGAGTTTCATGATAGATAAGCATTACAGATCGGGAGTATTCAAGCGAGCTTATTCCAGCTTAGCAATGGCAATGGTTTCATGCGATTGATATACGAGCTCCATCTGGCCTCCCATCCACGTGAATGGAATAATGATTGTTGTTCATCTAGAGTCTTCAGAGTCGAATGAAATGGTCGAGGAGGGGTCCGTGCTTTCCGTTGTCAAATCCAAGAGCAAAGCGTCATTCCATTCCAACCAGGACCCCCACACCCGCCGCTAGCGAATCGCAACGATTAAAGGAGCCTTCTCCGCCAACTATTCACCCTCTTTCCCCACCAATACTCCGCAACAGCCAGCGCTGAGACGCTGCGCTGCCAAATACAACCTTTGGATTGACTACGTTCTATCATCACATTCAAACAGAGCGCATGAAGTCCATGCGCCAACTCATCCCAGACCCTTACCTCCACTGCCTACGCTGTTCCGCCAACTCTCCCAACCAGCCAACCCTCCCCACCCATTGCACCTTGCGCCCTCTATTCGTACCCAGATCTTCACTTGAACTCTTATACCGAGCTATACATGTCAATGACATCAGCGCAGGCTGCAATGGCATCCCATTGACAGTTCAAGTGACACAAGGAACTGGCTTCTTGAAGACCCCGGGAATCCAACATTCCTTCAGCCCAAGGTTACACTGGCCACCAATGCTATACAACCATTGAATTCTTTACTACAAACCCTCCAATACCCAATTCTGATTACCTTCTGTGCCATCTACCTCCTACGTCACCACGGTGGCTTCCCCAAATTCCTCGAAATGTTCCTTAGTGGGGCCTGGTTCTGGCGGGGTTTCCAATCAGCAGTCTTCTACTACCTCTCCTGCGCTCCATGTACCAAGCTAGCATATCAACGTCGACGCCGGAAAGAAAACAAGCGAGCACAAGCAGAAAAAGCACTGGACGAAGCTGAGAACGGCGTATACACACATCCGCTACCATTCAGCACAAACCCATATTGGAAAGAGGAGATAGAACTGGGGCCAGGTCCGCCAGAAAGACGAGCTGTCAGAGATGGAAAGGGAAAGCCTGAAAAGTCCAAATCTGGGAAGCCAGGGATAAGTAGACAATTGAGGACCGGCGGTACTGGGAGCAGCGCCGCTACCGGTGGCAGTAGTGCCGATACCGTGGTTGTGAGTGAAAGTGTAGAGCAGATAACAGATAGCGGAGAGGGCTGGAATAAGAAGCGTTATCAGCGAGAAGACGAAATTCTCTGGGGATTGGAGGACCGCGAAACCGTGTCTACAAGTATGGCACGGATGTCGAGGTCGGGTAGCGGCTCAAGATATCAATTCTATGCACGGAACCCAGAAATCAACGATCTGCACCCACCCGTTGTTAGCACGCACCCAACAAACCGAAGCGAGACCCAGTGGATGCTACAACCACCTCCCAAAGCGAAAATCATGGATGGTAAAGAGAGGGCAAATACTCCGAACAGAAGTCGAAGTGGAACCGGCTGTACGAACAGTAGCAGGGGCAGCATAAAAAAGGCATCTGACCTCAGCTTGGGAAGGCAAATTGGCGAAAGACTTATGGAACCCAAACTCAGAAACGGAGAACATCTACCGTCTTCTGCGGCCATGAGCAGAGGCCCGTCAGCTCGGAGCACCACCTCAGCGAGATCAACAGGTCCACAAGGCCAACCACACGATAGAGATACAAACACCCTCTCGCCGTCAAGATCGGAATCTTTGAGGGGCAAAATGCCACCACCACCTTCGATTTCCATTTCCCCTGAGCTTCCACTACCCTCTTCACTGCCACCCCGTCCACCACTTTCGACCATACCGTCCGCCTCGTTGTCACAAAAGTCAAAAGATAGACCACATCTTCGCCCGCTCATCGTCTCAACAAACAGCGTCTCCTCGTTGCAGATACTACAGGAGCTTGTAGCTCCAGCTTCGCAACTCAACAGAAGTCCTTCGCCAGTAACAGACATAGCCAAGAGTGTTAAACTACCTCCTGTGAGCCACCAAGAGGACGTGGATCTCCGATTGCCTGAGGTTGAAAGCTGGTTCCCTGAAAGTGGATGGGGGTGGTCAGGTAGTGGTAAGGAGGGGCGCGAGGTAAGGCATGCACACCGATGGAGTATGGATATCTGAAAAATTGTTTCCTTGGACTATGAGGGTGAAGGATGATGGATTGTAAATATATGTTTTGCTCTTTGGAGAGTAGTACACATAGTGCTCCTGCCGGTCTGTTTTTTTGTTTTTGTTTTTTTTGCCTGTGCTTTTCCATAATCTGAGCGTTCTAGCGAGTTGGTCCTCCAAATGGAAGTCATGAGCATCTAGCGAGGGTGTTTCAGACAAGTTTTTGCTTTAGTTAGAACACGGTAGCTTTCTGTATATGGGTATTGGGCCACATTTTATTGAATAAAGGACTCAAAGGAATTGAAAATGCCTTCGATCAATGACTGGATTGGTAGAGACTCTGACATTGTACTCCACTTATCTTCTAACACTTGTAGACGAACGAGTAACAAGCTAGGTGTAGATGCTTAGAAAATATCTGATTGTTCATCCCACTAGCCTTATCTAGCTCGGCAACGTCTATCATTTTGTCCACAACGAACCACAACGGACCACAACAGACCACAACGGACATGCTGACAGTTCGTTTGTCCAGCGTATGCGAAAAGTCCTGTAGGATTCCCCAGAGAGGCTTTCCCGATGGATGGGTTCAAGCTTCTAACTCCTAAACCCGAACCCGCTATATCCGTTAAAGAGCAGGAAGAAATTCACGCTCCATAAGCCCAAGCGTCTTACAGATCACCGCGATGACTATAAGAACCCATCGCCGCCAGCTCTGGCACAAGAATGCAGCATTCATTCGGAAGCCTCCTGATAGACCCTAAAATCTCTCGGTGCGAATCCAAGCGCAACAACAACATCAAGCATGGAAGCTATACCGAAGTCTGTCCAAGAGTCCATTGACAGCACCAAAGTCGAGTACAGACAACTTGGCAAGAGTGGCTTGAGAGTCTCGGTACCCGTACTGGGTGCTATGTCCTTTGGTAACGAGCAATGGCAACCTTGGGTTATCGGAGAAGACAAGGCAGGAGAGTCCTTCTGTAAAACAATTATATATCCTAAAATAACAGAATTCAGGCACTTTCAATTCTCAAAGCTGCCTACGACATAGGACTCAATACCTGGGATACAGCGAATGTCTACTCCAACGGCGAATCCGAAGAAATCATCGGCAAAGCTCTCAAGAAATACAACATACCTCGTAACAAAGTTGTCATCATGACTAAATGCTACGCTGCCGTGGGCGAATCGCCTGAGATCAGGACCACTTCTATCACCGCCCACCTCCCCAAAAGCAAAGACTACATCAATCAATACGGTAGTAACCCCCTCACACTTCCCACCATCCCCGTCAGTTCCCACCAGCTAACCTATCTCTTCTCAAACACAGGGCTGTCCCGTCAAGCCATCCTCACTGCCGTTGAGGCCTCCCTCCGCCGACTCAACACCTCCTACATCGACCTCTACCAAATCCATCGCTTCGACCCCTCCACTCCTATCGAAGAAACAATGTCCACCCTCCACCAGCTCGTCCTCGACGGAAAAGTCCGCTACATAGGCGCCTCCTCAATGTGGGCCCACCAATTCGCTATGATGCAGTCTTGCGCGGAGAAGAACGGGTGGACAAAATTTGTGTCAATGCAGAATCACTACAGTCTGTTGTATCGCGAGGAGGAGAGGGAAATGAATAAGTACTGCGATTTGACAGGCGTGGGATTGATCCCCTGGAGCCCCTTAGCTCGAGGCTTCTTAGCGAGACCGTTGGAAAGCAAAGAGAAATTAGCAACGACGAAGAGAAGCGAGAGTATGTATGGCAATGGTAATCCGACTTATTCGAGCCATATCAATTACCCACCCGCCATCACGGCCGCAGACGAAGAAATCATCGGCCGGGTGGAAAAGCTGGCAAAAGAGAAAGGCTGGCCGATGAGTCAAGTTGCGATGGCTTGGATTGGGAAGAGGGTGACGAGTCCGATTATCGGGTTTAGCAGTGTGGAGAGGATGGTGGAGGCGGCAGGCGCGAGGGGGAAGGTGTTGAGTAGTGAGGAAGAGAGGTCTCTAGAGGAACCGTATGTAGATCGCATGATTAGTGGGCATGTGTGAGGTGAGTTGGGGGGGGAAAAGCGAGATGTCTAATATCATAATTGTGGTGGTGGAATACATAGGCGCACACTTCTGTATGTACGCTGAATAGGTTCGCGTCAGAGCATAAACTCCTAGCGTTGCACCCTAAAGTCTTCCCTACTATCGATTCAGCGACTCAAATCATGGATCGCAGGCTCACAAGTCTTGGCGTCGAAATCGCCAATCGTTTGATAGAATTACTACCTCAATACTACAACCAACCTCCTCTTCCTCCAGCACCCCTTCTCCTCCCTTCCATTACCTACCACCTCCACCCCTTTCCCCACAACTCATCATATAAACCATCATCATCCTCATTATCATCATCATCATCATCATCATCATCATCATCATCATCATCATCATCATCATCATCATCATCCCCATTGTTATCATCGGATTAAACTACTGTATTTATCTTTTGATAAAATATACTCACCTTCTTGAGACACGTCGTCCTGTCCATACCGTCTTCTGAAGAATGAAAAGGAAAAGGTTCGCTAATTTAGAGGTGGGGAGGAATTGTGTCTTTGATTGGTTGCGTTTGGTGACTGATAGTATTGCTGGGGAGGATGGAAGAGGAGGAGGGTTGTGTATGGACTCATTGTCTTGGTCTTGGATGCTCTTGAGCAGAAATGCTCGGGAGGGGGTGGGGATGAGAAAAGTTGGTAATGGAATAGGAACTGAGGGGCATGTTTAGAGGGATGTCGTGCGGTTTCATATAACGAACATATTTGGCGTCATATCGCGCGATTCCATATAGCGGTTTGAGAAGTGAGATCAAAGGAGATGTCATTGATGAGTCCTCTAAAGCTTCGTAGGCCTTTCTCCGAGTCTATCGCGTTTGAGTAACTGATTCGTTTTAAATATAGTTCATAAAGTCCTGCCTATATGACTATGTAATAACTGCTGGGAAAGAAAGAAAAATTCCGGTATAAAATGAAATAGTCGTTTCTCATTCTACTAGATATGTCAAAAGACTCTGTCTGATAGGAACATTGTCGTTACTCATTCTGCTGGACATAGGATCATTTTCGTTAACAAGTTTTAACCCTTTTCTCATCGGCCGTGGGAAAAGGAAAATCGTGTCGCGTAAGGGGGTTTCTGTACTTTTCTCCAGTGAAAAGGGACTCTCGTGAAAGACGTGAAATAAAAATCGAGGACGCTGGTGATAGATGCCTTTTAACGGTTCGTCTCATCTCGTTCTGGAGCCGACATGTTGTGCGTAGAAAAAAATACATACCATTGCGGCCGTTATATTCATTGAAAACTGTTGCTCATGGGACCAGCCATATATGCTTGCTCTGTGTTTTGAATCCCCGGCGCCGCTGCTGTCCTGTAGGTCAAAGAGTGAGGTATCGGGTTTCTTACCATGTTGAGAGGGGTTGGAAAGACGGCTGTTACTGGTACGCGTAATGCGATTCGATAGTTCATCGATAGGGGGTCGCCTGCTGCCGCACCAACTTTACAAGGCGAAGCCTCCCCTCTAATTGTCCCCTATCTTGAAAGGGGCTGCGGCTATGCAGAACGTCGGTTCTCTTGGACATGCTTCACTTTGGGGGTGAGCTTTTGCCGTGATTGACCGGATTTTGTTGTCTTGTTCGGCGTACGAATTTCTTCAAAGGTCACCAAAGTATCGTCCTCGCTTCCTGTAGCTGTATCTGTTTCCATATTGATGGACTGATCCGCGTCAATGCTCTTAGACCTTCCACGTGCCTTGGTTGTTTTGGGTCGGCTCAATCCGTCCTCATCATCCTGGTCGGTGTAATTATCCGTCTCCTCTTCGAAATGCTCTAAATTTTTAGTGTCATCAATTTCATTTTCTTCATCAGATACCGCTTCGTGGTAGAGGAGGCTTTCCTTCCTGGAGCGGGCAAGGATAAGCTTCTTCAGCTCATCCTTCGAGGTAGCCCAATATCGTGGTAGTTCGGGGTTCCTTCGGACACCGGCCTTGCAGATTGTATATGATGCACTTTCGATAATGTCAACCCTCTCTGCGACTTCATCGAATTTAGCAAGAATATCATCCTGACTTGGCCAACTATGCTTGTACCAAACGTTTTCTACAGCCCTGGCAAGATGTAGGCGTTCATGACTCGCGCGTGCGAAAACATTGCTTTCAGTTGATTTTGATTCGATATAAGCACGCTCATCCTCAGGTGTCTCTTCACACTTATCACAGAGCCAGGGTTCCTCAAAGTCACTATCCTCAACGTCACTATCCTCATAGTCTCTATCCTCAACGTCACTATCCTCATCGTCACTATCCTCATCGTCACTATGTTCGTCGTCACTATCTGGGAAGTTGACGCCGTCTTTGTGAAACCAGCTGATATAGCACAAAGCATTGCTGCATTGAACCATGGGGGGGCTGTATCTATTCCTCGGACGTCCGCATGAGCACCATTTTTTCTTTGCCCCTTCAATCTTGCCAAGTAAATCCTGAAGTCGGAAAAGCAACTCTAGAGGCTCGAAAAGTTGGGCACCCTGAAATGCTGGGTTTTGTTGACCGTATGATACAACATCTACCGGTACTATGATGCTAAACTGGACGCCGCGATGGGTTAAGCGCCCTCGGTAATACTGCCAGAGATAGTCACGGCCCCATTGGTCCTCTCTGTATATTGAAGTGACTTTCTTGGGGTGATGACCGCGTCTTTCGTCTGCAATGACGGCTTTGAAGCAAGTATCTTCCCAGTCAACCGTTGGTATCTTCTTTTCACCAGCATGTCGACTCGTGGAATATATGATGACCGGTCTCATCATTAACCCCGTCTCGCTGACACGAATAAGAATGAGATCCCCTTTTCCTGCATCTCGGTCTAGAAGCCAATTGAAGTCATCTTTTTCAGGTATTACCAATTGCTCGCCGGCCGGTGTCGGACTCCGATGATCTCTTCGCGGAAAGGGCTGGTTCTCTGGCCGGAGACTTTGCCGGCTTGACAGGGAATGACTTCTATACCTCCTATGAGGTGGGACTCCTAGATTATCCTTCGAGCCAATCGGACTACTAGAAACTTTCAAACGACGTTGACTGAAGAACCAAGGCGTATGATCTATATCTATCGGAATCCACAACCTCCATAGGGTACTATCAAGAGGTGTTGGTTGTGTGCCAGCATTCATTGCTTCGAGACGGCTGATACAGGCACCAATCAACGGTTTGTACGTGTAGTCAACCCAAAATCTAATTAGGTCGACAATACATAGAAGTTGTAAAGCACTCTCTTCATCTTTCAAACGCCCCTGCCAGAGCCGGACTAGATGCTGTTCTTGGTCAATTTGGTTACTGGACTAACAGGATATGACTTACGTAACGAAAGCCATCGCCATGAATGGCTTTTGTCTCTGAACACCCATATACCGCCCAGTCCGAGCCGACGCTGGAGAAATACCAGACTGTTGGCGAGATACCTTCAACATTGGACTCATCGAAGATTTGACGCTGCCAATTCAGCAAGAGTTTAAGCTCTCTAGAGGATTGTATGAGAGTATTCTCATGGCTGGAGTCTTTGTCTTTTTTTGCTTCCCATAGTCCGAATGCAAACATAGGATAGGAGTAGAGTCCAACAGGAGTACCACTGATCTTGTAAGGCTCTCGCAGCTTGGGGAAACCGTCCAATGTCTTTTTCAAGATTCTCTTCTCAAAAAGCTTGACCATTTCAACCTGGACCCAGTCCTTTTCATTCCAAGGTCTCTCTTCTAAGGTGTAGGTACAGAGACCAAATGTGCTATCCGGTCTTCGCCAGTCACTCTTACCTGCCACTCTATCATCGTCAACGTAGTATGCAAGGTCCATTTGGTAGTCGCAATCAGGTAGATTGAAGTGAGTCTTCGTTGATGTACTGAGCATTATTTCTCAGCATTCTAATTCTCGGAGCAATCACTTGTAGCTTACCAATATTTGATGTCGGTTCTTGGCGTTTCTCCACGAGCTTTTGTGGTACCCCTCGTCAGGCGCCCCTGTGGTCGGGAGTCGGGTTTAAAGTCGCAGCGACAGGCGAGGCTTTGTGTCATCAGCTTCGTACCTAAAAAGTTAAAGTTATAACTCACCAGTGGTGTGTTCGACTATCGGTGTAGCCTTTGTCGTCTGCGGATTGAATAAAGGAGCGAAATATCCGTGACGAGAGGAGATGTTCCCAATTCTTTTCAGATCGGTCGCGCATATTCGTTTGACTACAGTCGACAGCAAGGTCTGTAGCCCGCGTTTCGAGATGGAGATCGTAAGAACGCTCGGCTTTACTCTCTTTATCGCATTGACTTTCCTCCCTTCGCAACTTGCTCCAAAAGTTTCGTAGCGAATATTCCTTGAATATCAGACCAAATTAAACAACTGCTGCACCATTTCAGAATCTGAATACTGATCAGAATCTTCCAAACGATAATCCTTCAGATAAATCTCAAGCGTCTGCAACGTCACAGGTATTTCGGCTGTTGAGCTTGAAGCCGCATTGTCTTTGGAGATACCGTTCGTCCCATGACGATCCAAATTGCCTCCTGTCGATACATCGCTGTTCTTCTTATCATCTTCTTCCAGTCGTCGCAGCAAGTCGGCTTTAAGCCCGCCTTCTTCAAGGCCCCGCTTCTTTAGCTCAGCCCGAAGTTGCACCTTTACCCAGTTCTTATAAGCTGTCATTGTGGACGATGGATGCGATAATGCAGGTCTTTGGTAGGAGATTTTTGTATGAAGAAAGCAGAAAGGACATTGCGAGGTGAAGGTGGGAACCCACCCCACTTACAGAAGGGATGCTGCAACCTAAGCTTATTGTGGCGGGTGAGACTGTGCAATTCAGACGAGCTGCGACGTAGGGGTTGTATCATAGCCTAAACGTTTCATAAGTTGCAAGGAGAGATCCAACAAGTGGACAGGATGATCGTACTGCTTAGTCTGAAATCAGCCCTCTCTTGTAAGCCACAGCGCTTAAATTGAAAATCCGTGGGCTGAGTAGACTTCTATTCCGGTAAGGTAGAAAATTGAGGTAAAGTGTTGCTGGATGATTGCTACCCGAGCTACAACCCCTTGTTATCATACAGCTGTTATCTTAACAGGGTGAGTGAAGAAAGAGGGCAGCTCAAGCCGATGCCGGGGCCACTTCAGGCTAGGATGCTCCCGCTGCTAATTGGCGTTCAACCCTGCTCTTTCGATGCTTCCTATCCACAATAGCGATTGCCAATCCTGGGTTCGGGTTGTATATAATCATATAGAGCCAGAGACTTTGAACACTGCCATTGTAGACTAATTAGTCCACATAGATTATTGTCTGTGGGAACAAGAGGGTTCCAGTGTCACTGCCCGCAAAGACTTGATAATAAGTCGTATTGAGCCTGTGTGATATCCGAGGGGCTTTGACAACAACGAAAGCATTGTTGGGTATAACAAAGTGCTATAGACAGCTCGATGGGCTTGCGGGAATTGTCCAGCAACCGCATCGTTCCATCATCGACAGTTACTCGTGTTCTGAAAGACGCGATCCTGATAGTCGGATCCGACTCGTCAAAAGAAGTGTTGGAGGATAGCCCTACCCCAAGTGTTATCGTGTCATCCACATGTATATTAGCAGCAGCTTCCATAGTTTCTAGCACCCGAGGCGAGGCATCATCATCCACAAGAAGTGTTCGCATTTTTGACGATTTGGACGCAATATGAATCGGGTTCCTTAGATGACTGTGAGTTGGAACTGACCCGTGGTTGGAATACTCCCTAGCCATCTCGGCTGATGATCGCGACTCAAAAGTTGGATATGAACCAATCCGGCGAGGTTAAACAACAATTAGGTACGGCCCTCCGTCGTAGAAGAGCATCATCATGTGTCAAATCCAACTGGGAGAATTTTGCTTACTTGATACGTCTATAACACCAATGTTACCATCACTGTCTCTATTATCATCGTCTTTTTTTCTTGACGGCAGTGTTGATATCATTGGGGACAGCGTAAAGGTGGTGGTAGATACCAACCAAATAGAAAGGCAATTTTCAAGCGGCAATGAGCATAGCCTATCAAGGCTAGTGATTGCTGTATAGAGCAGTTGATACGTGAAAGCACGTTGCAGCTTTATAGTCAGCGCATTAAGTCGACTGAGTTTGTTTGTAATTGGCCAGGATTAGTATTTGAAATGGAACAGAGGTAAGTGTAATTTGTACAGTCAAAATCTTGCGAATGCCTGACCATTGAATCATATATACAGAACGCAGCTATCCCTTCGACTTCTGAGCGAATCAAATAAGGCTTGGTGTTGATATCGGTATAAGATTTGTCTTCAAGTGAATGGGTTTCCACTCTTCTAAGGCCACGTACAGCCTAGCCGAGATCAGTTAAGCTTTTTACACCCGCTCGCAACAGCCCTAGGTAAGGTAATTTTGGCCCTCGCAAGATCTCCCTCTAGTGAGTCTTCGCTTCCAAAACAGCAATGCTTAGACTTTCTAACAATACTAACGTATGATATGTTATTGCCAAATAGACTATGAGGAATCGTAAGCGGGTCTTTCATCGTGACGTTACACCCTTTTCCGAGGGTCAGGAACGCTTGAAATTAATGGGAGAGAGGACTGCAACTTGCACGAGATCTGAATCGACTCGCTTTACATCTCATCGGCAAAGTGATAACAGATGCCTCGCATATCGGCCAGTATTGGGCAGGTACTTGCAAAGCCTATCACATGACATTGACATCATTGGCCCGAGCACTTGATACTTCTGCTGCGGCGAGCGGTAAAAGATTCTCACGTTATTACGCAACGGATGTCCCTCAATAAATGGCAAACGCGATCACAAGCGTGGTTTCTTCTGAGGAGCTGAGTAAAAGTTGGTCACCTTTCTCTGCCGAGTACAATGCCGTGGAGCGTATGACAATACCACTGGTACAGGAAGTAGTTTACGAAGTCAATCAGCTATCGCCATTAGATGCACCAGACGCTATAGCTTTCGATAATGGGTGCGGCACTGGAGCTGTGACAACCATACTCAAAACTGCCTTCCCCAATCTCAAGTTGATATCAACCGATATTTCGGAGGGAATGATCGATCAAGTCGTTGCGAAAGTCAAAGAGAAGGGATGGAAAAATGTCGAGGCTCGTGTCCTCGACGCAGCAGATCTAAAGGGTATTGCGGATAGCAGCATCACGCATACCTTTTCAACTTTCATGTTATGTCTAGCATCCGAGCCTCATCAGATATTGAACGAAATATACCGCGTCACTAAGCCCGGCGGAATCCTGGGCTTTGCCACGTGGGCGGATCCATATTTCGGGTTCTGGACCACTCCATGGACAAAGGCGTGTCGTGAGCTCGACCCAGAGTACGGGCCTCCGTGGGTCATGGAACCGGCCTGGACACTGCTTGATAATGTTGGAATGCGACTGCGGGACGCTAGATTCAAAGAAGTCAACTTGCATCACGCGACCAGTATGTGGCAATGGAACAGCGTTCAAGAAGCTGTAGATTGGTTCTTGGAGGCGGGACATCCGCGCAACGTTGCAGTTGCTCGTTCATGGACAGAGCGGGGGAGAGATATTGAGGAGATCAAGCTGGGCTTTACACGCGCTCTTGCGGAGGCGTACGAGCAGGATGATGGCAAGATGGCAGGTCCTTGTATTGCTTGCATAGGGACCGCGCGGAAATAAGATCTAGGTTACGGAAGACTTCATGTTAATCTTTAGTATATTAACAAGCCTTGATTTCTGGATGACAAGTACCCCTACTATTAAAGAGTAAAAACAGATGTCCATTGTGAATCATATCGATAGCAAAAATGGCTGCAGAGTGTAGTGGCAGCCAGCGCCCGTTGCAGTGTACGCAAAGCGAGGCTGTGACCCTATCGTAGCCTAGCCAGCTCGATATCCACCAATCCCCCTTTCCCAGTCTCTTAATATAATGGAAAGCGATCAATCCCGAAGAAATAAACTTTCATTTATTCTTTTACCTCTTTGGAGTGTTGGAGATTGAGAGTTCGAATCGTGCATGGTTTGTGCTTTGTTTTGCTCATTGTCTAGTCTGTTTTGCATTTGTATTCGAAGCTCCTTACCGCGGTTGCAGTATCTTATGAAGTGAACCCTTTTTCACGGAGTAGCATGAAGGACAGAATGAGTAAAAGGTATTCATTTCGACAAAATTCGAGGGATCCTTATCTCCGCAACCCATACTCATATTATAAAATCCCCAAAGATCACCCCAAACGCCATCGACACCCCGCCATTACCTCAATGACTCCGTCCCCTCATCCAATTTGACTTGCAGTTCCACCAACCAAAAACGATGCAAGAAGCAATGAGAGAAGGACTACGGCAGCGACCTCGACGCCCTTGCTTGGCTCGCCGAAGAGACAGTGGCCCCAGATGATTATGTTGAAGCTGATTAAGGCGGTGACGAAGAAAAGGTCCCGGATAATGTAGGGCATTGTTCTGTTGAGATGGTGTTGGCGGGTTGGTTTTGATGATGACATGGTCGTTTGACTCCGATGGTTGGTGTTAGACATCGATCTTAATGGTTGTGGTTGTAAGGGTACGGTGGGGTTGGGGTGTGGGAGTGATGGTCTCGATAGTGAGGTAGATGTGTTTAGATACTTGTATCGGAGCACGTCAGATCGAAGGTTGTGTTACTGTGTCGTATGGATCTATCGATATTATTGGCCGATCGGAGATAACAGTCGGTATCACACTTGTGGCGAAATGATGTGGCACAATCGAGAAAGCAGCTTAGCAAGGACTGGTAAGTCAAAAGGACCGTGGTGCGGATCGAGGGCACATGTGCCAGTAGGGCAAACGGGGACAGGGCGGTCTGGCAGACTGCGACTCTCGCGCATGTTGCCTTTTCGAACAAAAAGGTTGATTATGGCGTCCGCGATTGCTTTGTCACTAGTTGCACCTCTTACACGTATCTCACAATATTATTGGTAGCCAATCTTACGAAGCATTTCCAATCATGTCTGTCGAATACCCAAGTGGCATTGTTGTTGAGAGACACCAATTTTGACTCATCATTGATCCGAAAGAATTGTCTGTATTTAAATAGCGAGCAACTGATCAAGGGTATCTTTGAACACAGTGTATTACTGCCTCGAGCTCCTGAAACGGGGGCTGAGCTAGAAGCAAGCAATTGTGATTAATTTAACGCGAATAGGTTAGATGTGGACTGCTAAGAGGTCTCGGAAGATCGGTTCGAATTGCATTTGTGGGAGTCTGTCCCGAAATATCTTTCTAGAGGTGTCGTTTTACGCGTCCCTTGCACTCTGTGATGCTTCCGTCTAACTCCAGCTTTTACAGGGGATCCAATATCGTTAAATCAATCCCTATTGGGGACCATATTTTACCAACCCTCCAACACACTTAAGTTGTACGTATGAGTGAAAGGGACGCTCCTATATAAAGGCTGAAGCAATGAATCAAATGGTCGGGTCGCGAATAGGAGGAGGTCCAAATACGGACTGTATGATATTGCTCATAGGTGTTGTATGGAAGCGTTTTATGGACCATAAAGACAAGTCATTTGAGACTGCCCTTTCATCATTCTAGATTTTCTGCTCATTTGACCACTGCTAGACCTCCTTCACGCCCCGCCCTCTCTCTTAGCGTACTCGTCTTCGATGTTCTCTTCGTACAGCTTGTCCGCCGCCTTCGATGCTTCTGAAGCTGTTTGCGAGACGCCGGCTTTTGCTTCTTCCGCCGCGGAGCCACCGCTTGAGGAGTTGGCACTATCCATGGCTGAGGATACGCTGTTGGTGACTGACTCGGGGATGATGGAGGTATCGCTGCTTGAGGGCTTGTCGCTGCTAGTGAGCGGCGGTAGAGGCATGGTATATACTGGGGCGTTTAGACTTCGTGCATAAAAGGCTCCGCGGATGGTTAGAACAGGGTCGTTCAGTAATTCTTTCAAAGCGTTGGGGCGTGTCGTACCTAGTTATGAGCTTTTCTTAGATGGGTTTGGGTGGGGCCCGGTCCGAATAAATGTTTTCACTTGTACCACCCGGCGCTGAGCCGATTTCCCCGCGGCGCCTTCCCCAGCAGATATCTTACGCCGTCCTCGTCTGTCAAAGGGGCTATAATCATGGATGATGATTTTGGTGATGATGCTGACTTTGCTGCCATTGCAGCCGCTGTCGAGCGAAGTGCCTCCGGCCCGGCTGCCTCCAATGCCGCCGCACCCAAAATCCAGCAGCCGAAACCCCAGGCTCTTCCCACCCGTGCAGCTCCTTCCGCGATCCTTGTCTCACCTCGCCAGAAGGGTAATCCAAGCCTGAATTACATACGTTCTCTTCCCTGGGAATATGGCGACATACCTGCAGACTATGTCCTTGGCGCCACGACCTGTGCCCTCTTTTTAAGTCTGAAATACCACCGTCTACATCCTGAATACATCTACGCTCGTATACGTGTTTTAGGCCACAAGTACAATCTACGCGTACTATTGACAATGGTGGACATAGAAAATCACGAGGAACCGCTCAAGGAATTAAGCAAGACTAGCTTAATCAATAATTTGACCCTAATTCTTTGCTGGTCAGCGCAAGAAGCTGGGCGGTATCTCGAATTGTACAAATCTTATGAGCATGCTTCCCCGCAATCGATCCGTGCGCACCAAGCTACATCTTATAGCGAGAAGTTGGTCGAGTTCATCACAGTGCCAAGAAGTATTAATAAGACCGATGCACTGAGCCTCGTATCCTCTTTTGGGAGCATAAGAGCCGCTGTGAATGCAAGGCCAGAGGAGATAGGAGAAATTACTGGCTGGGGTGAGAAGAAAGTACAAAGGTGGTGCGGAACTGTGAGCGAGAACTTTAGAGTGCGAAAGGCTGCTAAGAGAGGGGGCGTATTGGGAAAGGAGGAAAACTCTATACAAACACTAAGACAGGAGGCTTCCAGAGGCACGCCCACAGAGGCAAGAGAAGAATCTCTTTTCGAGGATGCGGCGAATGACTCGCGTCAAGATGCAGTGTCAACTTCTGTGACATATGAACCTTCCAGAAACCCGCCCATCGCTCAATCAAGCACTTCAGAGAACGTTCAACAACGTCCGGCCAAGCGAACTGCGGAAGAAGTACCGCTTTGGCAGCCAGGTGAAGACGAGGAGGAGGCTTTGCTTTTGGCTGCTGCAGAGGAGGACACACTACCAGTGAATCAGAATGACAAGGTTGGGAATAGACAAATGCATTCAAGGTCCTCGGGCGAGACTCAAGAGGGTCTGAGCCAGAGCATGGCAGCAGCATTGGCGAAGCTGAGGAAAGAGTGACCCAAGGAACCTGCATGACATCAAACATCCGTGCGGCTCTATTATGATCAAGGTCTGAGGACCGCGTGAGCTCAATACATGCACACAGTAGTCTTGCATGCCCAGCTTCAATGTACCGGCAGCGGGAAAAGCCAAGAATCGCGCGCGGATAGGAGAGGTCAAACCCACAGGTACGTCGCATAAGCCCAACAACTGGTCCTTACCCTGCTTGCAAAATAGGTACTGAATCCTGGGATTAGCCTGGACATCGCATTGTGAAGGTCTGAGATTGCATATAAGCAGCAGTTACAAACGGCACCTGCCTTGTTGCCACTTAGCGCATTCAGGCAAATATGCCTTACTAATGCGCGCTCTCTGATTGGCCGGTCTTCTCTTGCTCCTTCGTGCACTGCTATCCCACTTTTGCTGAACCCATGTTTCCATACATCCTCAAAAATCTTCATTACAAGAGCGAAATTACCTAAATGCCACCTCTATCCACCTGTTCAAACCAAGGACATTTCTGTTCCCCGCTGCTGAAACAGACTCGGCATCCAACGCAGGGCTTTGAACCCCTCAAAGCTCCTCAGCGATATCGCACGACGTACCAATTATACAGCTGTTCATTTGCACTGAAAGGATGCTCTTAATCCCATCAGCCTGGCACAATTGGTATGAAAGTTCAGGAAAAGAGTATGAAAGGAGCAGGTCCAGTGAGTTGTCACCAATCCTTGGGATATCTCAGTAGATGATCGTGCACCACTGCTTCCATAACACACAACGCGTCCCTTGAATTCAATTCTCTTAACCAAGCCTCTGTTCTAAAGACCACATCTAGAGGCTTTCCCAGTGTTGTCCGCTCCCGACGCAAGCTCCATATCTTCGGAAAAATCCGTCATGGAAACCTCAAGCGATACCGATTTAGAATCCCAGCCCACCCATGGAAACAATCCCAGGCCTCCCGCCCCTAGTCTCAACGAAAAGAAAGGCCTTGTCTCGCGATTGTCACGTCTTGATATGAAACCGTCCACGCAGACCACTGAGGATGCTGTTATGGGCACGTCAGATGGCATGACAGTCCCATTTGCACTGACAGCCAGCTTGGCTGGAATTGTCCCTAACGCTCGTTATGTAATGTTGGCTGGCTTAGCAGAGCTGACAGCCGGTGCCATATCTATGGCACTGGGAGGATTACTCCAGGCGAATTGTGAAGCGTGAGCAGACCCCACATGCTTTTGAATGAAAATGCGTTTTGACAAAGCTCAGAGAATCTTACGAAGCAACTCTTCGAGACACACGAGATAATATTGCTGATTCCACGGAACAAATGAACGAGATCATTGACGGCCTGTATGACAGGTGGAATTTTTCTCCCCAAACGCTGGCCCTTATTAAGCAAGACCTCCAAAACAGTAGCCTCGAAGGGCGAACAAAATTCATCATGCAATTCCACCATCAAAGGCCAGAACCAGTCAATAATCGTCGGTATAAATCTGCGTCGACACTTGGCGTATGCTACTTCTTGGCAGGTCTTCTAGGTCTCCTACCATACGTTTTTGTCCCTAAAGACCATATCAAGCTGGGACTGTACATCAGCATTGCCATAGAAGTGGTAGCTCTCTATGCATTCGGCTACGTCAAGACGGCCATCAATGTGGGATGGCACTCGAAGGAGAATATATGGAAGGCCTTGAAGGGAGCAATATACATGGTCTTGGTGGGGGCTATTGCCGCCAGTGTGGCGGTAGGACTGATAACAGGTGTCAACGAGGGACAACATCTTACTGAATGAGCAGACATCTGTGGATTGTATGGAGCGCATATATTGAATGAAGATGATCGAAATCACGAGAGCATGGAGGGATGTGCATAGCTTAGCATTGTATTATAGTATTGGAGTTCTTGCGCATGCATCTTAGGGAGGCTCTGGGATACTCAGTTCGGTTAAGAATCTGCTAGGGTCGCAGCTTTCACAATGACTGTTTGATAGCTATCTAGATCACTTGGCTTAGATACTATTGCTCTCCGTCCCCCTTCGGTTTGGAATGTCCAACGCCTGAGGATGATTATTGATGAAGATTATCCATCAAGTCACGCAAGCCTAATGCTCGATGGAACGGACTATTGGTGGTTTTTCCAATTCCATTTTGCACCACCCATCACCCTAGCCAATTCAAGCACTAGCCCCATACTACCATGCCTCGACATCTTGGAGAAAAAGCCTAAGCAAACAATCGCCGAAGAACTACTTCGTAAGTCTGACTCAAGCAATGCCACACATTCGAGGACGCCGGACCGCAACTTCCACGTTTCACGGGACTCGAAATTTCAGATGGACCAGCGAAGAGGCGACCTCTGCTGTGTATTGTGATGAGATCATGCATCCCGCCGCAACACCCCGGCTCTGAAGGATTCAAGGCTGAGAAGCCTTTTCCACAGCGAGGCAGGCGCATTGCTGGGCCGTTATCAAGCAATAATGGGCGTTATAAGCTAGTAGGACCAGATTAGGAATCTTGATGGGTAGCTGGATGGAGATAGCGAGGAATGCCGAATTATGCATCGGACTACAAATATACTCGTCATCCCTTGTTCTCACTTTATATTTCCTAGGCATCCATCTACCCAAGTTCACAAGCTGGCCTTTTGACTTATCGACTGTTATTATAACTAAGTCAGTTTAGGAAGTGGACGGCGATAGCACCCTAGCAACGATGGTCATCCTCTACCAGTCTCAGACCTGCCCCATCAACCCTCCCAATGCCTCCCCCATCCTCACCATAGACGAAGTTTGGGAAGTCATGATGCTCAAATGCCGGAAACCCGAGCTCTTCGTCGCGCCTATGTCTGGCTCGAAGGTGCTGGAAGAAAATCCTACATTCATGAAGAGAAGCGTGACATTTAAAGAGGGTATGGGACCGCCGGGAGGGGAGGTCATTGAGGATTTGCAGATACGCAAGCCGTGGAAGGTACCTCCCTTTCCCTTCTTACCTGGCTGTTGTCTTCCATACACGCAGACTGATTCGTGTGCATGGACAGGTCGACTTCTACAACCTCGACAGTGGCGCGTTTATCAATAATACTGTTTCCCAAGGCAAGGATGATACGGATCTTTATTTGACGTTCTACTTTGAGTGGCCGTACCCGAAGTTGGAGGAGGGGAGTGCGGAGACGCAGGCGATGGGGGAGAGGTTGTGGGGGATGGCCAAGCAGACGGTGCAGCATACGATTGACTATGCGAGAGATCTGGCAAGGGAGGGGAAGTTGGGAAAGGGCTTGGAGCTTTGAGGTGGTACTCTTGTTATTCAAAGTCATTCTGATGGGGTGGCTAAACAAGGATACATCTTTGCAAGTGCGAACCTTGGAGTCTACCTTTGGATATCATTGAAAGAGTGCATTGTGGTTGCTCCGCTCAGTTGCTCATAAAGACGATGAACACGCTCAACAAGCCGCTACATTCTGACAAGTGAACTCTGAATTGGACGGCGTCTCGAATCACGAAAGAAGAGCATCCATAAGCTTCGCCATCCTCGGCTCCAACGCTCCACCTGCTTCGAGAATCTCGCGAGCCATCATTTTACTGTTGGGGAAGTTCGGCTTGCCAGGAAGATTTCCAGCAATGTAGCGAGCCATCCAGACAGCTATGAAACAATAAGTAAATTAATTTGTTATGACAGCGAATGCGTATGAGGACATACCCAGCAAGTACCATTGCCAATTGGATGCATTCTGCATTGCGGCCAGTTGATCGAAGTCGGCCAACTGCGCAGAATTCACGGGATTGTATATGACAACTTCCGAGGTTGGATAGTTGCCATTGTAGGTGGGGGTACCGGGCACGTTGACGTCTGCCCACATCAGATCGTCTATGAGATGTTGTTCGTCGAATGTGACTACCCGAAAACTCGGTTATTCTTGAGATGGGACTTCAATGGTTCTCTTGAACACTCACAAGCATCGTTTTCCATGGATTCAGTATGCATGACCTTTCATATGCCTACATCAGCATGTCTCCTTCTGTTTGACGTATACTTGAGGGATTTCTCACTTCATGAGCAATTGCGACACCTCTGTTGATGTACAGATTTAGTTGACTAGGATCGTTGTTGGCGCCAGGGAACGGAGCAAGGGAGCCCAGGTTTGGAACGTTGTTTGCGAAGAATCGGGGGTATATCGTGAGGACGCCAGTCACCCAATTTAGGGAAGCAACTCTTGTGACACCGAGATTAGCTGAAACTATTCCATTGAGGATTTGCGTTCTGCATCGGCTTACGAATTCGGTCGACCGGCGGGCTGTTGGCTCTTTGAATTGTCAGTTAAGTTACGGGAAGTAACTCGTGTCGCTATTGCCTTACCGCATTGAATATATTTTGTATAACGCTGTTATTCAAAATGTTGGCCAGGCGGTTGACATTCGCTAATGGCATGATCAGGTCACTGCTTTCTGCAATATGTGGTCACATAGTACCTCTGATTATGTCCATTCTACCAGCGGCATACTGCGCGCCAAAGTACGTCCGAAATGCCGGCGACAAATCATTTACGCTGTTCATGTTGGCCAGCTCTGCTGCGCCCATTTGGCCGAGCCATGCAGCGTCTCTTATTGCCCGACGAACGATCAGGATCTGGCCAGCGTCGAATCCCGTGAAGATGAATTGAGTGCCACTACCACCTGGAGCGCTGGTCTCGGCTGGGCTACGAGCCTTCCATTGATGGCGCTTTCTCAGCACTTGTGAAGGAATGGATAAATCTTCTCCTGGGATGAGTGAAGGGAGTCCTGCGGCACGAGGCTCGATTCCTGTGCTTGTTCCTGATGGCAAGATGAGTGCATTGATACGATGGAGATGAAGTATGAAGACGATGCTTGAGAAGAAAGGTTTCCAGTGCATGGTGCAGTCGATGCTCGCTCGCAGAACAAGACCGTAAAAGCTGGATGGAAGAAGCTAGGATATACAGAAAGCCAGAGATGTCGAGCTTTGATTTATTAACCGAACAACAGTTCAAACAAAGATTTCTTCATATATGACGGACATACAATCAATAAGCACGTCAATGTTGGTAGTGTGTTTGGCTGAACTTATAAACAGCAGGGGCGAGGTCCCTTACAATTCTTCAATAAGCAGGCACCGAGCAGTTTCAAGGCTTTTCATGAAACATTTTATTACTGTATCCATAGCTGCTATTTATAAGCTTAGTAAAATGGCTTAATGAATATGCAACCCCCATGTGCTTACTTTTGACGGACACCAAAGAGTGGCGCAGGTGCCATCATCACCCTTGAATGGTTGTCCCAAATATTCTTTCGTAGATCTTTGTTATTTTAATAGATGTTGGTACTAAAAAAGGCCGAGGTGATGCTTAGTCATAGTGCTTAGTACCTTGCCATCCATATAAGCCAATTTCAGAGCCTGCGCTTACTATAGATGACTATTGATTAGGGGGAAAATGCTACGATGTGAATTGTTTGAACAAGAAGGGGGATATCAGGTGGTTTTAATCTGGTTGTCACCTCCGATGTTGTATCTTACCTTGCAATATACATTAAGTGCATCGTCCAGACATCATAGTGACATTTTTTTTCTTGGTTCTTTCTATCCCACCGTCCAAAACATTACTATACCATGTTATTTCCAGGCGCAGTTCTTGCTCTAGCCTTTGCTTTTCGCTCTGTTGCCGCTCAGGCCCCCGGGTATGGTACGTGAGAAGCCGAGTCTGTGAGGCTGATGCAATTATGCTCTCAGTCAGAGTTCTATGAAGAAGCTAACAGTAAAATGATTTAGGGACATCTTGTGATACTAGTGCGACTGGTGGAGACGCAACATGGAGAACTGCTATGCACAACGAAATCAACGACCACACGTCCCAAGCTTACACAATGATACACGCAATGTGTAACCCCGGATCAACTCCATCCTCCAGCTTTTGTGGGTAGTTCCTAGCAAAAAAGCAAGAGATGGACAATAACTGTGTTAACAGACGACTGCACGGCCAATGGAAACACGCGCCAAAACTGTCAATACAGTGTCTCCACACTCTCTTACAACATGACCTTCGCAATGTGGGACCCAACATCCACCTATACACTGTGCGATACAGTAGCAGTGAGTTATAGATACACTTTGCCCGTTTTCCCGCTCTTGCAAGGCCAGCAGTGACTGACAACATCACAAAAAGAACCTCATCAACGGCTTCTGCATCTCTTCTCCGTCCAATCCTCAACAAGGCTCCGGCTACTACCGCTCTTCGACGGAAAATTACAACCTAGAGTTGACGTATAACTTACCTTTCGTGTCCTGCTCGTCTTCTGGTCTGCCCTCAGGCAACACTGCTCCTCTAACCAGCGCATTGGTACAAAATTGTAATCCAGGATTTGCATCTAGCTGCAATGCACCTAATGACTCGGATGACGAGCCGGAGTGTGACAGAGTGGCGAGAAATACGGCAGCTTTTTATGTATATCTTAAAGCCCAGAATTATGGACAAGGAGGCATTCCGAACTGCGCGGGTGTAACTGTATGTCGCTCTCCCTCCTATCACCTAGTATATCAGACGGCCTTCGCAATTCTGACAGACGTGTGATTTTTAGGAGGAACTTGTCTCCAGATGCGTGGAGGATAAGAATGTTGCTGGTGGGTCCTGGGGTATTGGGACGGTCACAGATGGATCGCAGGAATATTACGAATTGGACTTCATCAGTGACGGGTTCCAGGATCCGGACTTCTTCAACTACGTGAACCAGACCACTGGGACCTAGCGCCAGGGTGTTGTTACGTTGTGCTCAGTGTCTCGTGGGGAAAGTCTTTCGAAGCGTTCAGCATGTTGTTCCCAGCGGGAGGAAGGAGCTACCTTTATATAGTTAGTAGTACTTAGCGGGGCACCTCGTCCCTATTCAATCTACATCCTCCTTCCACCTACTATAGAGCACTTCTAGTTTCTAGCGACTCATAATATAATTTAGTAGCCTAAAAGGGGAGATTATATACTTATCTACTTATAATAGTATCTTTATATTTACTATTCTCCTATTCTCTATTCTCTAATCCTATTACTAATTTGCTTTTCTCTATACTTTATAATCCCCTTAATTAATTTAGTAGCTCTAAATTTATTAAAGGAACTTATTAAGTATTACTAACTAATAAGTCTAAACCTAATAAGCTTATTACTATTAAGTACACCCTATAATTTCTTATTAATATATTAGAAACTTATTATTCTAGTTATTATATTATTTACTTTATTAATTACTATAATACCCTATAAAATTAATAGGTCTTTATATATCTTCTATAGAATATTCTTAAATAAGGAATCTACTATAAGGTAGCTAAAAAAGCTTAGTTATAAACTCTTAGACTATAAAAAAGATAATAACTCTATACCCCCTAAAAAGTACCTTAATACCTTTAATATACTATTTATAAATAAGGTAAAAGATTAAGCTAATAGCTACCCTAAGACTATATATCTACTTAATACTAAAAAACCTATAAAGGCTACTATTAAAACTTTTATAACCTTACTATATAAATAATTTCTTTTAAAAACAGCTAAACTCTTACTAGTACTATTTAATATAGAACTTATAGAATTATACTAAAAAGAGAATAAATTCTTTATTAGCTACTATAAATATACCCTTAATCTTATTAATTAATATAAGGGTTGTAATAGGCCTATAAATATTTTAATTAATTCTTAGAAAGCTATAACCTTAAATACTATATTATATACCTTTATTAAAGGTATCTTTAATCTTAATATATATTAAGAAGCTATAAAGGGCATATCTATATATAAATATTTATTAAAATTAATTTATACTCTTATAGAGGAAGCTCGCTATACTAATCTAAATATTTAGAAGATATTTAAGAAGGAGCTTAAGGCTAATAAATTAATATTCTATAAAACCCTAATTAAGAAGAATTTATTAAAGTATAAGCTTAATACCCTCCTTATCTTATATTAGATTATAAAAGTAGCTATATTATCTAATTATACTACCCTATTCTAGTAGTCTCTAAATTTTTTAAGATTTAAAGAATAATCTATCTAGTAATAATTCTTACTACTAGATAATATTATAGTAATATAGAAGCTATCTTTAATTATAATAACTAAGCCTAAACCTCCCTACTTCCCTAATTATAGTAATTAGAATAATAATAATAATTTTTAAAGGTATACTAAATTTAAACTAGAACTATTAGATTATATCTTATCTAAGAATTTATAGATTAATAGCACCCTTTTATAATTCTTTATTAAGGATAGCTAATTCTATATTAGATATAATATAAAAGGCTATAATATAAGAGGATATAATAAGCCTCTACTATCTTTATAGGAGAGATTATATCTTAGGATAATTATTTTTAGTAATAATCTATAAGTTAATTTTACTTCTATAGGGTATAGCTAATATAATAGAAATCTATAATTATATAGACTCTCCTTATTATCTTAAGAGTCTTTAGGTACCTTAAGTAAAAATAATATTTATACCTTATTAAGCTTATTTATTAATTCTTTTATAGCTCCTAGAGTAAATTTAATATATATTAATACTACTAGGCTAGAATATAAATACTAGCTAAAAGCTAAAGCCACTAAGGTAAATTATAATAAAGGCTTAGGCCTAAATAAATACTCCTATATTAAGAAACCTCTACCCTCTTAACTAGTATAGTAGGTACCCTAATAATAGCTATAATAATTATAGTAACTATATTAGTTTTAGGCTATAAATAATTAAATAAAATATAAAGGTTAGAAGAAGACTAGGAAAAAGATAAAGTTATAACTACTAGTTAGTATATTTAATAATATATTAAAAAAGTATAATTTATTAGTATCTATTTATAAGGTACTTTAGAAGAATAAAGTAGATATTATTTAGATAGATCTTATTATATAGTCTCTATAAATTTATAAAAAGCTTAAATAGTTATATATATATATTCCTAAAAAGAAAACTAAAGTTAAAGAAACTAAGCTATTAAACCTATTTACTTAATTTAATTTATAATTTATATTATAGTTCCTATAGTAAGTATCTTAGTAATATTCTATATAACCTTAATAGTAAGTACTATAGTAATATCTAGTCTAATAGCTATAATAAATATCTTAGTAGTATCCTATATAACCTTAATAAGTACTATAAGCCCCTTAGCCTACTATATAAATATCTTAATCTACTATATAACTACTTATACTACCTAATATAACTAGTTAAGTAACTATAAATTTAATTTTAAATACTATAGTTGCTAAGGCGGAAAAGTATACTTATAACTTAAATAAAATAAAAAATATAGATAAGATATTCTATATATCTACTATTATAATAAAGCTAGATAGTACTATCTTTTAATTAAAAAAGATTTATATCTAAGCTAACTAAAGCTCTAATATTAATATTATCTCCTACGGCCTAGTATAACTATTTAAATTAGACCTTTACTTACTTTTAGAAATTAGATTTAAAGATTTATTAATATATATAATAGATTATAGAGATATAATACTCTATTATTATATTTAATTACACCTTTCTATTAAAGGTATATAGTAAGATATTTACTACTTTATAATATTAGAGGTTATAATATATACCCCTAAAGACGAGATAAAGTACCTTAGTTTAATTCTAAGTATATCTTAGTTATAGATAGTAGATGCCTAAATATCTATATAAGGATTAAAAATTCTTATAGGAGATATATTAGTAGGGAAGACCCTTAAGATAGTATAGAGCTTTAAGCTAATTTTCTATAAATAGTATAATCTATTAATATACCCTAAGAAAGTAGTGGCTCTAATAGATAAATTTAAAAGAATTAAGAAGATAGATATATCTAATAATAAAAAAGATAATAAAGATAATAATAAAGATAATATTTCTAATATTAAAGAACTAGGATAGGATTTTTAATAAGTTCTCTATATAACTCTAAACTATAAGGGCATCTAATATACCCCGCTAAAAATATTTATTTAGAGGATTTAAGCTTAACATCCTCTAATTCTATAGAACTTATTAATTTATTATAGGAATAATCTACTTCTATTTATTAACTAGGCTTCTTTATTAATATTTTTAATTCCTTTAATACTCTAGTACCTTTATTCCTAATAATATTATTAAGAAAGGCCTTCTTAAATAGGCGTGTTATATATATAATATCTTAATACTATCCTTCTACAGAAACTCTAGAAGCTTAGATATTATAATTAGATCTTAAATTAGTCTTTAATCCCCTTATATCTATAGAAGTAGATAGGCTTAGAGTACTATAACTTTTCTATTAATACTATTACTTAAATTAAAAGGACCTAACTAACTTCTTATATATAGATTTAATAACTTACTATATTTATATTAAGCCTAGTATTAAGCCTATCTTAGCTAAATTATAGAAATAATAGCTATTATATACTAAATAGTAATTATATAAGCTAGTATAAGATAGTTTTAAAGGAGGTATATATAAACTAATAAAACCTACTAATAGTTATCTTTTTAAGTAGAATACCTAGGCTATTATAGTAGATAAAGTTAAGAATTTAAAGCCTTTAAATAAACCTTATATAATATTTAACTATTCCTAGATTATAGAGCTACTACTAGACTCCTATATAAAACTCTCCTTTAAAATATATAACTATTTATTAAATCCTTATTATAGGTGCCTCTTTATAGTTAATCTTAAGTATATATATCTTACTATCCCTCTATATCCTAATAATAGACATTATTTCGCGTTTATAATCTTAGAGATTAGTTAGTACTAGCTATATAGAATATAATAAGGTTTAAAATCTATAAGGTTTACTATAACTAAATTAGTATACTATATATTTAGCTTTATACTACCTCTATAATTAGAGTCTTTCTTATTATACTTATTAAGTTTAAATATACCTCTACTATTTATATTCTATATAAATAATTTCTTTAGGGGGTTTAAGGATTTTAAGGAGTAGTTTATCTTTCTAAAAGATTACTTCTTCTTTAGAGTAAAATAGATAAAACTATTACTATTATTTAAGAAGCTATAGCTTTTTACCAACTAAATTAAAGCTCTTAATATTATATATATAGTAGGAGGCCTTATCTATATACTAGAAAAATAGACTAGTAAGATAGCTTAATAGCTTATCTCTATAGATTAGATTAGTATACATACCTTCTTAAATATAATAGAGATTATAAGAAGATAGATAAAAAATTTTATAGAACTAGTAAGACCCCTTTTAAAACTAATAGAAAAAATAGATTAGTATTAAACTATATTAAAATAATTATTATTTAATATATTTAAGATTAAGTATACTACCTACTTAGCTATATATAATATTAATATAGATTTAGTTATATACTTTTATACTAATACCTTAGAGTATATTAGAGGCTTAGCTATTACCTAATTTTAGGACTTAGTAAAGATAGATATTATATCTAAAAATAAGAAGATAATAGAAGTATTAATTATATATAATTCTTTTACCTTTCTAATTATATAGAGGAAGTACCCTATATATAAGTAAGAATTATATATAATAGTGTACTTTCTTAATAAGTATAATTACTTATATAAATATCTATACTACCTAACTATAGTTTATATAGATTATAAATTTCTAATATACTTCTTACTATTAGATCTATATAAAGATATATATAGCTACTAGGTAAACTAGCTATATAGATTAAATATTACTATTAAATATATCCTAAGTTATTAAAATAAGGTAGTTAATAGTCTATCTTATATCTTATTTTAAGATAGTAATTGCTCTAAAGATACTAAAATATACTAAATATAATCTAAAGTTAATTAGAAAGGTTTTTAGTAGGTATAGAAAGATAGTAAAGATAGGTTTAAGGCTTTCCTAGCTTATCTAAGTATAATAAAATATAATAAGATTATTTAATATAGTACCCTTTATAGCATAGTGAGTTTTATATTAGAAAACTTTACTTTAGTAAATAAATTAAGTATTAGTAAGGAGTGGAGGAAAGTATATAAGAATTTTATATAGTTTAGGGATATCTATAAATTATTAATAAAAGTATTAGGCTATCTTACTAAACTATAAACCCTCTTAAAGTTATTTTAAAAAGCTTTAAATTATTAAGTCCTTAATAATATATTATAGGTATATTAAAGAGGAAATTATCTCCCCTATATATTAAAATTATAAGTACTATCTATCTTAAAAAAGACTTATAATAAAAGTAGATATTAGGCTAAGGTTAGAATAATATTATAAATTTTAAGCTTCTACTAGCCAAGGTAATTCTAGGATATTAAAAGATATATAGCTAGGTATTTTAAGTATATAAGATATAGTTCTACTACTTAGTTATAGTCTCTATACTCTATATATATTATATTCTCCTTTTAGCTTATTAGTATAAATTTTATTAGACTACTAAATATTATTAAGTTAGGAGTAAGATATATTCTTAACTTAGTATATTATTTTAGTAGATTTATTATACTTTTTACTATTAAGGATACTAATATAGAGAATATATTTTAGAGTCTAAAGCTAGTCTTTATAATATACTAAAAGCCTTATACTATTTATTATAACTATAGATAATACTTTCTTAATAATAAACTTAAGGACTTTTTATATTTAGAGGGTATTAATATTACTTATAGCTTCTTTAAAGTATTTAAGAGTATAGGTATAGTAGAGGTATATAATTAACTAGTTAAAGATATACTAAGAAAGTACCTCTAAAATAACTACTTAAATTAGGACTAAAGGTTATTTAGCTTTATAAGGATAATAAACTATTATATAATTCTATATCTAAATATATCACCTACTAGGATACTATTTAGGCTAATTAAAAAAGTATTACTTATCTTTACTACCCTCCTAGTACTTCTTAAAAGAAATATTAAATTATAAATCTTAAAATTAAAAAACCTAAGAAGACATATTAAAATAGTATGATAATATATATAGTATTATATAAAGATATATAATATAATATTATAGGCTTTAAAGTAATAAAAGGAAATAGAAGTATAGAAATATAATAAGAGGGTTAGGAAAATAATATATAAGATTAGAAATATAATTATATTATTTTAAAAGGGTATTAGAAAGCTATAACCTAGATAGTATAGACTATTTAAAATAAGTAACTATAATAAGTCTTATAGTATATTATTCACCTTAAGATAAATTAATAATTATAGAATTAGAGATATATTTTATAAGAATAACCTAAAGACTTTTATATCTTATATAGAATATTTTAAGGGAGTATTTAATATACCTACTTTAAATTACTAGACTATAAGAGCTTCTAAGGAGAGAAAGCTCTAATAGAGTAAATACTCTAAAAAATTTATATTTACTATAAGATTTATATTTACTATATACTAGCTTATTTACTACGGGTATATTCTATATTATTATATATTAAATATTATTAAATATTTTATTTTTATTTTTTTATCTCTATCTTACTACCTTTAGGTAATAACCTACTAAGCCCCCTCCCTCTATATATAGTTTCGGCTATGAGGTATATTATAATAATATTTAAGAACTTATATAATAATACCTCTATTATCTTAGCCTTTATAATTAAAGAAAATATACCTTCTAATAACCCTCTAATATATAAAAAGGCTATACCTTAAGATAATATTCTATTATATAATAAGCTAGACTATAACCTTACTTTTAACTAAAATACTTAGCTATTAGAAGGTCCTAATATAGACTTATTAAGTTTTTAAATAATAAAGATAGTTACTACTAACTTTATCCTTTAGAGAGTATATTATATATATTAGCCTCTTATCTTCTATTTAAAGAAACCTTTTTAAAAAGCTTAGGAAAATAAAGAAAGGGTAGTAAAAAAATTAAATAATATAAGCTAGTAGGTATACTATATAGTTTTTAAAAAATATTATATAGTAGATTATAAAGGCTTAAATAGGATATTATTTAATTCTACTAAGATAATAGATAATCTAAAGTATATAATTATAGAAGAAGCGCTATATATTATTTAAGATACTAAGTATTCTTAAGACTTAAGATATAAATTATAACACCCCCTTATTAAGGGTACTAAATATTTAATAGTATCCTTATTTAATAGTTTAATATTTATCTCTATAAAGCCTATCTCTATAGTCTTTATTATAATATTTTCTACTACTAAGTATAAATATATACCTATCTTTATAAAGTCTACCTCTATAGTCCTTACTATAATAGTAGTTATAATAAAGTATAAATATATACCTACCCCTAATAAAAATATAAATAATCTTATAGATAAAAATAGTCTATCTATTTACCCTCTACCTACCCCTATAATAAAGAGGTATACTATAGATATCTCTACTTAATTAGTACCTTTAAATTAGGTAAATATCTTTATAATATTTATATCTCTTCTACCCTATAATATAAACTATCACTAGCTCTTAAAGATAAGGATAAATATTTTAAAGGGGACTAATAACTTACTATACTACTAGCTTAGTATATACTAGGAAAAGTACTACCTTATTAAGAAGTAATTAGAGATTATATTAAAGAGGTTAAAATAGAAGTAAAGAAAATATTATAAATAATAAGATTCTTTCTTATTTCTTCCTTTATTATATTATAGCCTATAAAGTATAATTTCTATAAAGTATTACTTATCTTTCTTTTATTTTCTAAGTTATATACTTAATAGTAATACTAATAGGGAGTATTTAA
Source organism: Cladonia squamosa (assembly GCA_947623385.2). Taxonomy (NCBI): domain Eukaryota; kingdom Fungi; phylum Ascomycota; class Lecanoromycetes; order Lecanorales; family Cladoniaceae; genus Cladonia; species Cladonia squamosa. The sequence goes on from OX392384.1 coordinate 1,320,321, forward strand.
TAAATTTAAATTATATATACTTTTAAGAGCTCTTAAGCTCTTATATTATATAAAGCTTTTATATTATATATAGCTTTTATAAAACTTTAAGGAAGCTAATTTATTTCTTAGGGAGTTATTCCTAGCGGGAGGAAGGAGCTACCTTTATATAGTTAGTAGTACTTAGTAAGGCACCTCGCCCCCATTCAATCTACATCCTCCTTCCACCTACTATAGAGCACTTCTAGTTTCTCATGTAAGGTAACCAGCCGCTTGCTTAGATATGGCCACAATATGTAGTTTTACAGTACTAGGTCAAAAGTCTACGTCCGCGCGCACCCCACCAAAAAAACCATCACCTTGCAACCACCAATAACTCCACCACAACGCGCTAGATTTGCTTGTAACTTTACATAATAATTAGTATGTATATATACATCAAATTCCTAGTACTAGTTCCAAAGTCAATATTTTGTATACCATCCGTCCGCAGCGATAACAGCTTTTACCCTCCTTTCCATACTCCTTACTAAATCCTCCATTATCTTACCATCTATGCGCACCCAGGCCTGTTCTAAAGCATCGTATAGGACCTCCTGGATATGCTCATCACCACCACCCACTTCTTCAATATCCGGACGTACGTCGTAGACGTTTTTTTTGAGCCGATACCAGAGGTGTTCAATCGGGTTGAGGTCTAGTGAGTAGGGTGGCCATTCTAAGACGTCTATACTATTCTCTTGAAACCACTGACGCGCGAGACGACTAGTATGGATAGAGGCATTGTCCTGCATAAATAGGAGACCTGGTTCCCAAAGTGTAGGCAGCGCTTCATCAAGTATTCCCACATACGAAGCTGCTGAGTAGCCTTGTCGACCAGAGTTTAGATCCCTTGCCAAACGAAGCAAATTACTTTGCTCCCCTACCCCGTAGAAGGCACCCCAGACTATTACGCTGATATCCTTCCCCTTTTTCTTAGGTTGTATCATCTCTTTTGTCCATTTCTCATGTGGAAGCCTGAAAACCCAAGCTCTTTCTTTGCCAGTACCCCGCTCGACAGAACACTCATCTGACCAGATTACTTTAGACCATTCCTCCCAGCCCTAACGTCGTCTTTCGCGGCACCAAGCAAGCCGTTTCGCTGCCACCTCTTCTGTAAGTAAGGGACGCTGTTTGGCTAGCCAGTTGGTAAGGCCGTACTCTCGTAGTATACGGTAGAAGGTAGAGTGACTGAAATTGAGCTGGGTTTCTTCCTGGAGCTTCTGATAAGTAATCCGTGGGTTTACTCGGGCTGTACGAATAACATGACGTCGGTCACGATCAGTTACGATAGAGGGACGACCGCTGCGAGGTCTTGATTCGCCGTTCTGTTGTAGTGAGGTGTTGAGGACGGCCGTTTGAACCGTGGTTTTAGGCAATTTGGTAGCCTTGGCAATCCTACCGTAGGACAGGCCCTGAGCTGCATGCCCTACTAGAATCCCGCGCTGGAATGGACTGAGCTCCTTATTACGAGGCCTGTTGCCTGTAATTGTAGCTAATGGAGTGCGTAGCATGGCTGTAGAAAGGATAATAGACGGTGGGGTGGATGGAGCTTGACGCGAAAACGCGCAAAAAATTAATTTCGGACGTAGACTTTTGACGCGCGACTGTATCAACCGGAGATTGCTTGCCGTACCTTGGCGGCACGTCATCGCTACTGTCCTCTTTTATTCGCACAACATACCTAAAGAGTATTGCAGACTTACCTTTCAGGCATATCTTTTAGAACAATTCAGTCTATGGCTGCTTCTTGGTATAGATTATCTTATTAATGCTTTCGGTTTCAATTCCCTTTTCATACATTACAAAATGGTCATAAGACGATTGCTACCAATAAACCATGTAATACCATATCCTGTAACATTCAAACATTGTTTCCAACCCAATAAAGCACAAAATATATATTTCTCGACTTCGAAACGCCAATCAACGTATTCAGACACCGTATCGAATCTTAATATTGGTGCTCACACCCGTGTCATTTTCCAAGGTTTCACTGGAAGACAGGTCTGTCCCGGCTCACTCTGGCAGCTTGTCGTTGAGTCTGTTGACATCAAAAGGCCACTCAAAACGCTAAACAGTCATTGGAGTATGGCACAAAGATTGTTGGTGGTGTTACGCCAGGCAAAGATGGCGAGCACCTGGGGCTCCCCGTGTTGCCGTCCGTCCGAGCCGTGAGTGAGACTGCCCTTCCGTACAATGCCTTTTGATAGTTCAACGTGCAAGATGAATATCTGAACGGCACTTCAGGCGAAAGAACAGCTGAAGCCAGATGCGACTGCTGTATACGTTGCTGCTCGGCAAGCGGCTTCGGCCATTGAAGAGGCTATTGAAGCCGAAATCCCTCTCATCGTAGCTGTGGCTGAGCATATCCCACTGCATGACCTGCTTAGAGTGACTCTCCCACTACCATTCAGACGAAGTAAGCAGGCTAACTTGAATCAGGTGCATTCTATACTGAGAACCCAATCGAAGTCTCGCCTAGTTGGTGCAAACTCGCCTGGTATGATATCAGCAGTAGGGAAATGCAGACTTGGATTTCATCCATTACCTACGTTTACACCAGGCTGCGTTGCCATAGTAGCAAAATCTGGTACTCTGAGTTATGAAACCGTGGCTTCTACTACTCGCGCTGGTGTTGGCCAAAGTCTAGTCATTGGGATGGGTGGTGATCCTCTCCCCGGCACTGATTTTGTGGATGCCTTGCGGGTCTTTGAGAATGACGAACACACTAGAGGCATTATACTCGTAGGTGAGATTGGAGGAAGAGCTGAAGAGGACGCGGCGGAGTGGATCAAAGACTACAGAAAGCGCTGCCAGACCCCTAAGTGAGTTATCCCAATGTTGCTCAGGCCGCCGTGCTAAATATGAAGGCCAATCATGGCGCTTGTTGCAGGTGTTCAAGCTCCTTACGGCAGAGTCATGGGTCATGCTGGGGCTTTTGTAGGCGCTGGTGAGAAGAATGCAATGAGTAAAGTGCGAGCTCTTGAAGACGCAGGGGTGGTTATCACAAATCATCCTTCCAAATTTGGTAATGGTATAAAGGAACTTCTGGCCAACGAAGTTCATCGAACGCCTTTCGTAAGTGGTTCTTGCCAGGTGAAAAAGGTTGATCGCTGACTGCTACTTATTAGCCATCGCGAGCGGCTTCTCAAACCCAGAGAAGGCAAATACATACACTGCGGAGACCGCGTCCCCATGCTAATTCCACTTGTGACCCCTATGGTCGCCGCCATATTCATATCAATGAAGACCACAGCAACCGAATGCTTGCAGCGACGGGCGTGCCACTAACAGAAAGCGAAGACGCACAGAGTAAAGATTACTTCCTAACAGTAACGGTGGATAGGACGAGATACACACCGTGCATCATCACTTCATTCTCGATTGGAGGCGAGAGCTCTCGGCATCACGCAAAGACATATCCTCTGGGACTTGAAAAACATCTAGATAATGCTATGTTCTCTTCGATCGCGAAAGACTTGAACTGCCAGAGAGAATCATTTGACTCTCTCACGAAGATCTTGACAGCAATGATCGAAATCTTCTTCAGTAAAGAAGGCTTTTCTTTGACTACCAGACTATCTCGCAATGACCAAGGAACTTTGGCTGTCGCGCGATCTAGCTTTACATTTGATGATGCCGCATTTCGAAGTGGGCAGAGACAGGGTGACATTCAGAAGATGAGGGATGTTAAAGAAGAGGTGCCAGAAGAAGTAGAGGCGGAAAAGGATGGCATAGTCTATATCAAGTAAGTGTTAATGCAGTAAAGCCAAACATAGTTGGGCGACTAACAGCTCTTGCGTGTAGGTTGAGGGGCGACGGCAACATTGGCACGTTAGGTGAGTGGTTCTACATTAACCACTTTACACTTGCTTATGCCATCACGCAGTCAATGGAGCGGGCCTAGCAATGAATACAGTTGACGCAATCGCGGACCTTGGAGGCAAGTGCGCCAACTTCCTCGACACAGGCGGCAAAGCAACAAGCGAAACAGTCAAGAGCTCCTTCCGGATCATCCTGAAAGACCCGAGGGTGAAAACCGTCTTCGTCAACATTTTCGGCGGTCTGACGCTCTGTGATATGATTGCGAATGGCATCATGCTCGCATACAAAGACCTGGGGATCACCGTACCAGTCGTTGTCAGGCTGAGAGGTACGAATGAGGAGATCGGACAAAAGATGGTGAGTAAAGACACATTGATCGGGTAATGATGTGCTAAGAGTCGTCTAGATCGCCGAAAGTGGTTTGTCGTTGCACGCTTTCGATGATTTCGATGAGGCGGCTACGAAGGTGATCGAGTTAGCTCGCAAAAGTACTTAGACAGACTGATGGTCCAGAAGCTGAAAATGTCCTGGCGTCTTTTCACTTAAGAACTAGACATAGATTCGTTACAATGACCAAGATTACTGCACTTCGTGGTATCACAAACCAAGCAGTTCCCACCGGCTAACTCTGTTTCATGTAGGCGGAATATTAAATCTCGGTTTGTGCACTATCTGCAATATCCTGGCGAAAGCGACTAGTCCGTTAGATAGCGCGAGAAACCACAACTCTAGCCTTCACTCCCTATATTTACCTTGAGATTACAAGAAACTCGACATGGTGTTTGATGGCTATCGAAGCTAACGACTACGTCGAGAATCCTAATCGTCTCCAAGCAATAGAACGAAAGTGTCATTAACTTAGGCGCCGTTTATGGCCTTTGGCCTATTCACCATTCTCGGCTACTTTCACGCACGGGAACCTCCTGAGACCTTGCGTCTCTGCAATGGTGTTTTGGTCGCCGATTAGATCACGCAGCGTCTCAACTCAGAGGTTGCTATGTCTAAGAGATTAGGGCGGAAGGTGACTCCATCGCCTTTCCAAACCTCAGGGGTTTCTGGCACCTCTCCACTGAGCATCATTTTTGTGACTCTGGCATAGATGTCTCCCATACGGTATTTCAACATCCATAGGCCGCCTTTTGGGCCCTCATCGAGCAGAAAAGGTCTCACTTTCGCAAGCTGATCCAGAGATATGTCATGGTTGTTCAAATCAACAACATTCTTAACCAGAGTCTTCAGGGAATGCCATTCTCCAATCTCGAGGAGGATAGTGCCCAAAGCATAGATGTCTTTGGCCGCAGTGAATGAGACCGATGGCTCGCCCATTGCTTCCGGGTGACGGTAGATGTCGCGATTGGGATTCGAAGAGGGTTGCTCTGAGATCTGACTTGGTGAGTCCTGACGTGAAAATCCAAATCCAACGAGGACTGGCCGCGATAGTTGTGAAATAGATGTATCGACTGGCCAGAAGAGAATGTTTTCGGACCTCAGGTTTTTATGCAACCAGCCGGCGGTGTGGAAATACTTTACGCTTTGAGTTATTTCCAGGGCAAGCTGGACCCTCTCTGTAACACTAGGGTTTAGGCCAAACAGGTTACGGAGAGATCGAGGTAGCTGCGCCGTCACCAGCGACGGGGCATCGAAAATGAATGCTATCTTACCACCATCGTTGTCACGAGCTAGACCGGTGCACTGCAAGGAACAAAAATCAGGTTGCTTCGGGGTACTTAAGACATTAGCCAGATCTGCTATACGTTCGATTATCTTGCTTTCGAATTGGTGAGGTGGTATTCTCCATTCAATGAAGACAGACCTATCTTGGTAGGTGGCGATACCAATGTCAGAGTTGCTTTTGATTGGCGTATACTGCTTAATGAGCTTTGTATCACATGTAGGTACGCTGCTCCAAGAAGGCGAATGCGAGTGTTTATCCATTGATGCGATATAAGTAGGTGGGGGCCCATGAGTGGCTGCTCCAAGGTTGACGCTTACAGTTTTGATATCTGCAGCACTTGCCAATGACTTGCTTGGGCTATTCAGAGTCGGAGGGCCAGGATCCGTAAACTGTAGGAGCGCCTCTCGTAAAGTTGTGAGCTCATCCACCTTTCCACTCATACCAATAAGCTGTGACAGTATGACTTGCAGGGTTTGAGACATGTCATCCTGTCGTACGGAATCCAAAAGGTACCAAAGTTCTTGAATGAACGTCTTGATCTTTGCGACAAGCTCTTCCAATCTGGCCCTATCGACTGAAGCCCACCAGAGGCGCTGAGGGAAGCTGTTCCGTGACTGAATTAAGCGGGCTCGATACATGATGTCTCCGCGAACCTGATCGGGAACTGCTTGACTCAAGATACTTTGTGTCACTGCTGGGCTATTGGTGTTTACTTGGTTCGGTCCTTCAGGTACTTTCGAGCTCAGATTAAGCTTGTAGCGAGTTTTGAGCTTCTCTGTGTCCAGCAACAGGTTTTGCAGCTCCGTAAGTGTAGCGTTCACAGCGGTTTCATTCAATCGCCTATTTAGTCTGCCTTCCTCGGAAAGCAAGCCAGCGCATGTGGCCCATTCAGTGAGTCGAAGTTCTTGCAGGTTCAACATACAGATCAGTGTGGAGCTGTCTTTACCAAGGTTGTGCGCTGTTGAAAGGAGAACAAATCCCTTAATGCAACCTGCGAAGACCTGGAAGGTGAGTGACACAGCACCAATAGCTATTCCAGATGCAGAGATGGGATCCATATTATACTGGCCGAGAGGCTGTAACGCTCGAGGTTGTAGAGGCTCAGTACTGAATGCCGCATCAGATTGCTGCAATCTATCAGAAGTGTGAGCTAGTACTGTGACCGACGGATGGCAAGTATATCAACTTCGATGCTCACTAGGACATCTTCATTTGATGGACTCAGAAACCTGACTGAAAAGAATCGGAAAAGACCGAGACCCTCTCGCGGGATACGAGCACAAGCATGATGTGGCGTTTGACACGTCTCACGACAGCCTTGGCGTCTCGGCGCTTGACAGACGCTGCATATCTAGTGGCCCATTCTATTACTAGATATTTAAGCGGCCACCCTAAAACTTCGTTGGCGCTCACGCCTTTCAGCTTCTGACAAACCTGAGCGTCGGCAGTTTGTGGCAACATCGTCACACCGGAATTTGAGCTCAACAGCTCACGCTTTATTTGCGAAGTCAAAATGGCATCTTACCGGCTGCGAAGTCACCCCAGTTCTAGCATAAGCTCAAGCAGGCCACTGACACCGCCTAGCTCTAGCTTAGATGGTGCTGACGAGGACCCAAAGCAGAAAGCCACGAACGGAGCATTCAACTATGTACCTAACATTCTTGATCTTGTCACACCGTCACGTGATGCTGCAAACCTGACTACACTATACATCCCAGCAGTCTTTCTGCAGGCAGAAGCCGTTGATTCTTCACTTCTGCTTGGTAGTGGAGCATCCTTTTCCGCAAGCCTACAAAGAATTCCCGAGGGACCTCAGAGTAGCGAAATTACTACTCATATGGAAGGATGGTCTGTGACAAAAACCGTGGCTGCTCCACCACGTCCCAAATACGTGGTGTACAAGGTTGCGAAAGTTGCCTTCAAAGAGGACGGCGAGCCATTTGCCGAATACCGCAGGGCCTTGCAAAGTGTCGTGACTGAGTATCATGCATTGATATATCCCCCTTTGTTCCACCACGCCAATATCATCAATTTTCTTGGCTTTGCATGGGGCTCGAATCCCTTCTCCGCAGCGCACAGACTGCCTGCTATTGTTGTTGAATTTGCAGAGCACGGCACTCTTGCAGACCTATTCAGAAAGAATAGAATACTAGAGGTTTCTACTAGGCATATGCTTTGTCTAGATATTGTCCGCGGTCTTACTGCTCTTCACGGAGCTGGCCTTGTCCACGGCGACGTCAAAGCAGAGAACGTTCTGGTGTGCTCAGGTGCGAACAGAAAGTTCGTTGCCAAGATTGCTGACTTCGGCTTCTCCGTCGTGGAGGCCACCGAGACAGCTGAGGTGTGGATAGGTGGAACTAAGCCGTGGAGGGCACCTGAAACTAAGAATGCTATTGAAGTCAAGCTTTTAAGGCATACAGACACCTATTCGCTCGGAATGTTGATCTGGCTCATCTGCGTAGACGGGAGATCGCCTTTCGATCTCCTCATCCCTAGCACAATACTAGGAGCTACAAGGGATACTGAGATTGAGAGACTCAAGCAGAGCAACGAATTACTCGTAGCAGCTACGAACAAAGCGTGGCTAATGTCCTGGTTACGTTTAAGATCTGACTCAAGCCTCGAAACCCTGCTCAAGACCGCTTCAGAAAACCTCGTGAACGCGCAAAAGTCCTCTGAGGCCAATCTAGAGAAAGCGTCTGCGAGGTTGCGAGAAATGTTATATGAGAAGCTCTATGAGGAGACTCGTCAGCAGAAACTTATCAAAAGTCTCGATGATATCTTTTTACACTCACTCCAAGTAAATCCCACGGTCAGAGACCTCAGTGTGATTCTCCACCTTCTCGAGTCGATTGAGGATGTTCCTGCAAGGTCAGTCGGCTATGAAATACCTACTATCAATCGAGTCTAGTACGAGCACTGCTGAAAACATGTCATTGGATCTAGTGTTGCAAATGACTCGGAAGACTCCAACCATGTATTCAGAAATGTACGGGCAAGTATGGGAACCCTTTGCTAACAATTTCCAGAAAACTTCCTCTACAAACGAGATAAACAAATATACTATCACCAATCACAGCGGCGAGGCTAAGAGGTTTAGGCTAGTCAAAGATCGCAGTGAGGGAGCAGGTGATGCTCAAACATCTACGTAAGTTTGATTTATCAGGCAATTGAAGGGCTGATGAGTGATCATTGTTGATTAACAAAAATTCCACACAGTCCTAGAGACCTAACTCCGTCTGTATCTACATCCACGAGTGCCATGAGTAGCGACCAATTGAAGAGCAAAGTAGATCATAGAGGTGGATCGGTCTCTCGGAGTATGTCCGAACCTGCCGTTCAAGAACCCTCAGAACAGTCGAACGACGACGCCACTATACAGACGGTCGCCAAATTACCACACGAGTCTCCGTCTCAAACCGAAACTAATTTGACAGAGCAAAGCCCATCGAGGCTGCCATCATGGACTGTTCAAGGTTACAAGGTGAGCACAGAAGAGTACTACAGAAATTCTAGTGAGCTCATGAACGTAGCATCACTGGCTATCCTGGCAGAAAATGCGAATTTTAGGACCTAGTGAACAACATCTGATCTTTGATTTCATGCGTGGAACTAGTGGACCAGAGCTCTTCACGCTCTGTTCATTCTACATGAACGGATATGGTTGCAATAGTAACGTAGTTGAGGCACTCAATAAATTGAAACAAGCAGCTGACAAGGGACATCACATCTCTCGTGCATACTTATACAGAATCTATTCCACATGCGACCAGTCAGAACGAGTGAGCCTACCGGGAAGAGACTATCTGTATGACTACGCCATTGCGGGCTCTCGGCCAGCATTTGAAGAACTTCAGAAAGTTGGTCCAACGGACAAGGCTCAGTATGCCCAGAAATTCTTGGGTGATGCGTGTGCTGGGGTTGGGGCGTCATGGTTCGATAGAAGTGAGATGCTTCACGGCCACACGCAAAGTCAATGGATGAATGACGCGTGGTTCATGGAACGAATTAAAACCGTGGAGGATTTGTCTACTTTCACAGTCAACAAGCGTGGAGATAGCGTCCTTCACTTCGCAGCCGCCTGTGGTCGCTGGAGACCATTCAAGAGTTTGATTGTGGATTACAAGATGGATGTGAACCTCCTAAATCCTTTGCGAGAGACGCCGTTATTGTGTGCCTGCCGGTCAGGACAGGGCGGCATTGCCATACTGTGCCTGCAAACCTACAAGGCGAATGCTTCGATCGCAGCTAATAATGGTGAAACCCCGCTTCATTGGCTTCTCTCGTTTTTAGACACATATATCGAGCCACTCCTTAATGACCTGATCGCCAATGGTGCGGATATACATGCTATGACCAAGGAGAGGATCTCTCACTCCAAGTTTCCAGGGAACATTGATGTTGACTTTCAGATGCCGGGCACTGCACTGAGCTGGGCCGTTCATCACAACAGACCTCACATTGTCAAGGCCCTGCTAAGTCGCGGTGCAGATCCTAACTTGACTATTACGAAAGGTGAAATGTACCCCCTCAAGTGGGCCGCGTACTACCACCATCACGAATGTTTAAAACTTATGGTCGAGCATCTTGAAGGAAAAGTCACTGCTGTTACCTCCGATGGCAAGATTGACAAACGAAAGGCCTTGATATTCGGGCCAGTAATAGAAGAGGCGATTCGTGCCTCCGACAAATTCTCAATGATCTTACGAAACGGCTCGGATTATCTCGACCACCTTCATGCGACTCTGGATCTGTTGAGAGATAAAACCGAGTATATAAATACTCAAAGCAGGTTTAACGGTAACATGCTCTATTATGCCGTATCAGAAGCGCACGATGAAGCTGTAGAGTACATGTTTAAGCACAATTGGCGCGTAGAGACCTTGAACGATCCTTGCGTACCTGGTCAAAGGACTGCTCTGCTCGAAGCTTTCCGTTGGAACAGGCGCCCATTAGTCGAACTACTTCTCAGCCATGGTGCTGACGCCCACGCCCGAGCTGCAAACCCATTCCAGCCAGAACTACTGAATTGGTCCGCCCTCCACGTCTTCGCCCAAGAAGGTCATAACAACGACGTCTCGCTCGTTCAGACTCTGGTACAGAAAGGTATCCCCGTGGATGGACCCACCTCTCCCACCCCAGCGGAAGGCGACCACACGACCAACAACAGCCTCAACCCAGACTTCCAACGGCTATCCCTCAAAGACAACCCTGGCCCCACCCTAACCTGCGAAACACCCTTCGCTATCGCCGTTCGCCACAACGCCTTCCACCTAGGCTCCACCCTCCTCTCTCTCGGCGCAAATCCCAACGCCCTCACTCTCTCCTCCGGCCTTTTCAAATCTCCCCACCCCCTCACGATCCTAGGCCACATCATCATCTCCAACGCGCGCTACTCCTCCGCTCGCCTAAAATACCTCCTCAACCTCACCGATGACCACAGCGTCGATTTCATCGTCGAACCCACTCGTCAGCTCTCTGCTCTACATCGCGCCGCCATGGCAAATCAAGACGTTGTGTCTGTTGTCACGAATGAAGCGGTAAAAGCGCAGGCATTCGATCTTGAAACGAATACGGATATTATGTCTGAACTCCTGCTGCGGTGGGCGGGGAGCGAGCAGTTGGACATGAGATGTGGGATTGGGGGGAATACGGCGTTGCATTTGGCGGTTGAGGCGGGCAATGCGAGGGCAGTGGAGAGCTTGTTGAAGGCTGGGGCTGGGACGGGCATTAGGAATGGGGAGGGGGAGACGGCGAGGAGGATGGCAGAGCGGGTGGCGGGGAGGGGAAAGGCGAATGAGGAAATTTTGTTGAGGCTGAGTTTGGGTAAGATGGGTTCGGGTATGTTTGAGGGGCTGATGGAAGAGGCGTTGGATTGATTGCTGGATTTGTGAAAACTATCTTGCGTGCGTTGATGGGTTTCGAGATATACATGACAATATTACGGTGCGTGGATTATTCGGCAAATAAGAGCATACTACTTTTGATAGCGCCAGAGCCACCAAATGAAGAATTTAAGAGCTCACGTACTGGCAGATACTCCATTAAGTTATCTAGCCGCAGAACCACTTGGGCAGGTACTCGGATTCTTCAGGACACTCGCCACCTTCTCAAAGAAAGCTTTCTGATCAATCCCCAACACATAGTTCACGCTCCTTGTATGATTCGGTGCAAACTCCTCACTCCACAAATGCGCCCGCCCGTAATCCGGACAATCAAAGGCCGTATTCACGTCCATATACGCCATCGTGCTATTCGTCACAAGCTCTGGGAACGCCATTATTGCCGCCGCAGTTTCGTCCCAAAGCGGGTACTCGATGGCATAATCATTCATTAACAGCGCGTATGGATTACTGCTGGAATTTATGATTTGTGATAGCAGGGACTGGTTCAGGTATTGTTGGTTCGCGACGTTGCCAGCGATGGTGATTGAGGGGAAGGGAGCGGTGACGGCGATGTGAGCGGCTTCGGGGTCGATGAGGAGGTTTAGGTCAGAGCCAATATCTTCGGCAAGGGCAGATTGGAGCTGGTAGAGGTTGAGGTCGACGTATCCGCCCATTATTATTAGTTCTTTGGCAGTAGAAGCGAAGGTGGAGTCAAGACGAATGGCGGTGGCTATATTGGTCAGGGCGCCCTTGGGAAGTTTGTTAGATGGGTTGCTGGAATAAAATTTGGGAGGGTAGTTGGTGAAGAGCTTACTGCGCTGTAGATTGATACTTGGCCTGGGTACTTGTGGACTTGCTCTATCATGTACTGTGCTGCGGTATACCCTTCGAGGGCAGCCGTGTTGGGATAGCCTTCAATGAATGCCAAGTTTGAAATTTGGGATGGGTCGTCGCCCGTGGGATCATTGCCCTCAGCTTGAGCAGTCAAATTCTCTGGCGCGAATACGCCTTGCCATTCTAAGCCTCCCCAAAGCTGTTGATAGATTTGGAAGCGTTGGTACGTTTGAATCAATGGATATGTTTCACCTTGCACCACGGGAATACATGATGAGAGGTTTCCAATTTCTAGAAGAGCGAGCTGGGATAACATTAGAGTTCTTTTAATCTAACAGTCCAGAGGTTACGCTTCTCTACCGCATGCAATGTGGTTTGGTCTACCCAGGTATCTGCTGTGTCACTAGCCAGCCCAAGCACTTCTATGCCGCCACCGAGGGCTAATAAGAATGTGATAAATGCTGTTGAGCCCCAATCATTATCCATGATTGCGTAACGCGTGCCATTGGTAGGTGCAGAAGCTGGGGGGTAATCGGTTGTGGCATTGCGAACAGATAATCTAGCATGGGCCAAAGATGCAATGCCTGTAAGTATATAGACAGCGTAGAATTGAAATATTCTCATAGTGTCTGCAACTCAGTGAATGTAAATGATGAAGAACAGAAACAATTGGTAGAAATGTATCGAAATTGAATGTTAATTATTGGCTATTGCCGCTGTCACGATGACGGTCATGATGGAATTGGGATTGGCCCTGGAGACGATTCACTAAGTCAGGACAGGAAGGTCCAAGAATTACGTAAGGTACGGTACCTTAGATCCTCCGCACGTGGGTGTGCTTCCTGGAAAGGTCTAGTGTGTCCGGCGGCATGGAGGTAGGTACCCCAGAAAAGATTAAGATCCTCTGAACTTGATCTTGAGACTCCTCGTGCTTGGAGATCCATTTCCATCTTCGGCATCAGTAACAAGCTTAGTATACCTCCTTCGATCTCACAGCCCAAGATAGAAGTCAGAGGTTTGTTGAATTCTTGGCAACTGAAGAACAACTCCAGGATAATTGCCACGCCTGACTCACTACCCCCACTTCTCACGTGACTCCATTAGTCGCCCGATCCGCCATCTGGAACGGGGAGGCATTCTTTCCTGAAATTCCTGCTGAATGCGGACCAACCAGGCATGATTCGCATCGATTCCAGTTTCAAGCAGACACCCATGCTCGACACGTCTTGTAAGTCCCCTGATTCTCATGCTAGTCTGCTTTTTATAGCTTTGTTATGCTGCTCGAGTCCAAGATACTTTCACTAAGATGGGTTGGAGAAGTCTAGTACATGGCCCCCAAGCCAACGTGGAAGTCGGATGCTCCCGAACGGGGAGTCGATGACCGTCCAGCAGCGCGGTCATCTTTTAGCCATGTGAGTTTAACTCAAGTGTATGCCCGAATGGCTGTGCCTTCTTGTTGGGAAACATGCCCATCGAGCCAAACCCGTACGGACGTACGGACTCAGTGGCAAAGACTGCTGAGAAGCTGGGACGTGGGAGAGCGAATGCATCGTACAAAAAGGTTCCATTTTGATAGGCGGGGCTGCGGGTTCTCGAGAATCAAGGATCAAGTTAGTTGGAGTTGACTGTCTACGACATATGCGAAGGGAGGATTGAATGCAACGCTCTTATCAGGAATACCCTTCTTTGCTCGTTTGCCACGGCAAGGGCCTAACAAAGAGGCTCTCTTCTCGAACTTACAATGTTGGAGCGGTGTTCACCTTCGCACCTTGTCTTCAGTAACGACTAAGAATGTCTGGCTAACCCAGTGATGATTGCTCTTATCGAGTGCAGTTGGAAGGAGCTCTTCGAGACAAAAAAGGTTTCAAGCTAGGTACTCGGCAAAGCTTCCCAGATCAGCCCGGGTGTTTCTGCTAGCGCAATATCTTATCTTTCAGCGACCGCCTCAACTTCATCAACTCTTCAGCAATCACTGCGGGTATGCTGCTCGCTGAAGCAGCCTCTTTACGATACCTCCCATGTGGGAGCACCGCCTATGCTGAGTATGCTTATCCCTACTGTAACCCTCACTCCGGGTCATACCACGCCAGGGTTATCGCAGAGTACGTGGCAAAGCAACTACGCCATAGAGACGCGCCATTGATCGATATTTATCACTATTGATCTACAAAAACATATCGTAACCTCGATCTACGGTAGTATTCATATACGGACGTAGTATACGGTAACCCTATTGGAGCTCAGGCGAGCATGGGGCGCTACAAGATCACATCTTCAGTCAGCGTGCCTTATTTGTGATCCTTGCCAAGGTACACTTCATTATTACGTTATATTCACATGGTATAGGTCTTTGTCTTGGTTTGCAAGACTGCCACCAAGGATGCGTCCCTATCTTATATGAAGAAAATATTGTGTGCTGAGACACTGCGTCGTTTGCTCATGTTGCATTAAGGGGCGGCTTAAGGAGCGGGTCGCATATTAGGTAATACTTAAGTATGCGCAAAACCATGCGCTGGCGGGTCGGCACTCCCGGCATGGTGCAGGGGTCCCCATTGCTTGGGGTATGCCATCATACCATGTTGCGATTCCACTGTCCGTTATCGCAATTATAACGCTGTCTGAGCGCACGTGGGGCAGATTATTTGCTCTCGTTCCTCGACTTTCTGGACAACTTATATGCACACCGGGAAATTCTCATAACGCTGTGGCAGAACAGCATATCAAACCATACTCTTTACGGTGCGACGACACGCGATGCTACTTTTCGATCGAGTACCGTGCTCTCGGTTTGCGCTCCATTCGGAGTGGGCCCCGAGCATCACTTGTTCGCTACCAGACGTGTCTGCCTGCATTTGTTGCATCATGAGATGCTGTTCCTCAAGGAAATTCTTCATGCATTCATTGTGTTCAAAGACCGTTGAATCTGTATATCGACATGGTGCTGTGGCAGGAGGAAGCGTATACCAGGACAGATGAGAATGGATCGCCTGTGTCATTTGTGAGTCTAGGCCACCATGAAGAAATCCCATCTACTTGAAATGGACACTTACTGTGTCTTGTAGGAGGCCTACAAAGAGCGAGAACGAAATATTCACAGGAAATGGAAGTTCATGAGCAAAAGCGATGCCCAATTATACTCTGTCACAGGGTCAGATCCGTCGTTCCACTTCAGATCGCATTTTCCCTAACAGGATGGCAGGGTCGGATTCTTTTTAGACTCATACGACCTGTTTATCGTCAATCTAGTGAGCCCGATATGGACTTACGAGTAAGTATGAGAGAGCACTTGTTCTTGGCTCTTGCTCGTAATTGCGAACTTAGAAAAGCGCCATGGCTTACTTTTCCTTTATCGTCTAGATATTGGGGTGGTCTGCAACAGAAGACCCCACACTATCCACCACTCCTGCGTGGACTTGTTAATGCATCTGCCAACATGGGGAATATCATCGGGCAGCTCTCTTTTGGCTATCTAGGTGACATATATGGCCGTAGACTCGTATATGGCAATGAGCTCATCATCGGTATCGTCGGCCTAATTCTGTTGATCAGTCTGCCGAACAGCATCCCGACAGCAACTCTCAAGTCAGCCTGGATCTTCTGTTGGCGTTTTGTGCTCGGGATTGGTATAGGAGGAGATTACCCTATCTCGGCAGCAATAGTGGCGGAGAGGTCACATTTGAAGACACGGGGACAGCTACTGGGCTGGATCTTTTCGAATCAAGGCTGGGTAAGCTAATAGTTCAATTTCGTCTTCTGTCGAAGTCGAACCACTGAAGAGTTGTTATGGGAAGACTGACGTTGGCATTGCTCAGGGTAACTTTACAGGCTCACTCATTACTTTGATTATCCTTGCCTGTTTTGGACCAGCTCTGTACGGGGAGGGCAAGTATGGCCAATTGGACGCTATTTGGCGTCTGCAGATTGGTCTGGCCTTGATACCAGCTCTTGCCACTCTGTATCCGCGCTTGACAATGCCAGAAGGAAGGAAGTTCCTTGAGTCTCGAGAGTTGAATAGATCGCGGCGTCCTGAATCGGTTAATAGTCGTCTGAGTCGAAGAAGCCGTAAGAGTCGAGGCGAGTCTGTTGAGTTGGTCCCGTCTAATGGGACCGGTCTCCAAGAGGAGATTGATGCCGCACGTGCCGAGATCGAGGAACAAGGCCGTAGACCTAGACTCGATGTCTTCTTTGTATACTTTAGGGAATGGAGGCACCTCAAAGTTCTACTAGGGACGGCGATGACTTGGTTCTTCATGGATGTGGCCTTCTATGGAACAAACCTGAATCAATCGGTCATTCTCCAGGAAATCGGTTTCTCGAAGGGCAGCAACGAGTACGATGTACTGAAGCGAAACACCATTGGCAACTTGATCATTGCCGTTGCAGGGTACGTTCCGGGTTATTTTGTGACAATTCTATTCATCGAGAAGTTGGGTCGGCGGTGGATCCAGATCCAAGGGTTTCTCATTGCGGGGTTGATGTTTGGGATCATCGCTGGTGGTTATAATCATATCGGCACCGGGGGTAAATTTGTTTGTCTTGCCATTGCTCAAGTACGCCAAGACATCTTAAGCAGCTCCTTATGTCTTATGGCTGACAAGACATGGCAGTTCTTCTTCAACTTTGGCCCCAACGCCACCACCTTTATTGTCCCAGCCGAAGTCTTCCCCTCGCGGGTCCGAGGGTTCGCCCATGGCGTCAGCGCCGCAACAGGCAAGCTCGGCGCGATTCTCTCCGCTCTGCTTTTCAACTACCTGAGTGGGCCCACCATTCTCGGCCTAGCTAATGTTCTGTGGATTTTCTTCGCGTGTAATATTCTAGGTGCTATTATTACGTATTTCTTAATCCCTGAGACGAAGTGGAAGGATGCGGATGTGACGGATTATGAGGAGTGGATGGAGGCGAATGTGCTGGGAAGAGAGAATGGGTTAAAGAGTAGGGAGGGGAGGTGGAACTGGTTGAGGGGGAAGGGTAAGTAGCAGGAAGGTAAACATCACATAATGAATGAATATATCCTGTACGAATACATTTGTGATGAGTAGCCTGGGTTTCAGAAAGCTTGCGACTTACCAAGCCTCCCAGTCCCGAGGAATGCCACAAAAAGAGATTGGCCAGCCTGCGAAAGTTGGACATAGGAAGTTCTGAGTGTCTGTAACCAGAACTCCGAGTACTTTGATGCGAGTTCTCCACCAACGGCAAGTGCGCCTTACAGCGATGGCCGAGAAAGATGCACCTTCCCTTATACAGTTAGACTATCCATTGTCTTGGCATCCCGAATCATCAGCGCTCCCCCTTCTCACCTTAATCAAGACCAAATTCCTCAGGCGCATCTTGCATAACATCTTATATCAATGTCATTTACTCTATAAGCGCTTGTATCTGATTCTGATTGTGCTGAATCAAGGTTCGATCTGGGAGAAAAATTGGTCCAGACGAACCAGCCCAGTATATAAGGCTTCAGACCACGTTCTAGGTTGCAGGCATTGGCATATGCTGGCATAACCTGACATTTAAAACCCAAAAGCTTTTCTGACAACGCCTTGGAACTTCAATTGTCTTCATAAATTTTGACCGAGGGACCAATTGTCGCTATGTGCATCCAGGTCGCGGAGCGGTATGCCAACTGTCGCTGTCTGTACTACAAACATCAGGTAGACGCATGTTCACATTATAGAAGACGGGGACATGAGGTTAGAACTCGGGAGGTCCTGGTTGGATATGCATGTGCTCAGCATGCTTCATCAGCACTTTATCGTCAGCCTGGTGCTCGACCGCGCCGTCAAGCACGCGAGGAATACCAAAATGATTACCCATTGAAAGGGCCTAGCTCGGAATCCTTAGTCTATGCGCAGATTGAAAGCTCACCTCAGCCCGCTACAGACCGTATAGACCGCTCAGACAATGGGTCTTTCGCTGGTGTATCCTTTGACGCTGATGAATCATGGGCCGGTCCTGTCAGCCATCTAACAGAACATCTTGATCCAAAAGGGGTTATGCCGCGGTGGTCGCCGCCAATTGACGTTGGCGACGTTGATGCAGAATTGGTTGATGATCCTGAAGTTTATGGATTTAATTACGGTCAAAATGGTGACGTTGCTCAAGGAGTTGGTAATAATTCCGATATTGGTGGATTTGATAACAGTGAAACTGGTGACGTTGGTCAAGCAGTTGGTAATACGCCTGATATTGGTGAAAACTGTCACAATGAAAGTGAGGTGCAAACACCATCAACCTGGACAGCGCCTCTTGGAGAGATTGAACCTAGGCATAAACCTTCGCCTGGAGGATATACGTGCCCTCATCATCTGTTGCAGAGCGTAGCTGCATGCCCTCGAGAATGCGGCTGGAACGTTGAGCAGGATCTCGAGAGGGGTGATGCTACTACAGAAATTAGCAGCAGGAGATTACACCAATTACTCAAAGACAGTCTGATATTCGCTATTGCAAATCTGTCCCGTAGTATTGGGCCCACGGCTTTCATACAGTTTAGTGACCCTTGTAGGAACACCAGCAGTCATACAGTTACCGATAACGTTCAACTGGACACACTCCAACGCAACACAAATCCTGAATCCTCGACTAGCGGCGCACCTCAGCTGCCAATAACCAATTCGGATAGTTTGAATCAGGTCGAGTGTCCATCTACCGCCACCTGTCACAAAAAGGAAAATGAAAAGCGACCATCCCTTCCGCCATGCTATCTCCTAATCTTTTTGGGCTTTCTCACTGTTATTGGTAGTCTATTACCGGGACTCTGGCGAGCAAGTTCACGCAATGATCTATCAGGAGGCTTCACGCTTGCCCAGTACATCCTCGGCGTAGGTATATTCGTCGTGGGAAGCATGGTTGCCATCCATAGCAAGACTTGCGAATGCTGGAAAACGCATAAACCGGTAGATCAGGTAGTGGGCGCCGGCCACTGAAAGAAGAGGAGCATCATCGTACAGTGTAGATCTGAAGCTGCAATAAGTTTTTGTCACAACATTAGAAGACGTAGATCTGATGGTAAACACTGCATTGCCTGAGGATCTAAAATCTATGGGATTGAGCTCCTAAATACAGGATACTATGTAGCTAAGATGGGCAGTAATAGGGGTAGAAGACGCTAGAAAGGCAAAAGACGTGGAAATGAGCATGCTTCAGTGGAGGCAGCTAAGCGAGATCCTAAGCGAGGATGGTAAATGGAAATGGACTGCGCATATTGCAACAGTTTTTAGAGAGTAAGATATCCGGGCCGTGACTTAATCTATGCAGTGTGATGTCCCCACTCTGTCTTTGGAATTAATGACTCTTCGCTGGGTGACGCGAGCAGCTAAATGCCTGCGGTGATCTTTGTGGGATGCAAGATACCCTATAAGTGCTGGCACTGAAGCGGTAACGAAACCAACTAGGATTGGCTTTGACGAGTGATGAAGATTTTACTGGCATCAGGGCTTCTGGTATGTAATATATTCTAACGGCCGAATGAGATACGATCTTTTTGCGATATATGCGGTCACTGTCAAGTTGTTGAAGTATCAAATCCTGACGCATATAAAAATTCAGCCATTTCTAATCACTTGTTGAATTGCTATTGTCATGGAAGGCTTATGGAAGGCTTTTGTGAAAGCGACTTTTTGATTGTTAGACTTCAGAAGAATCCATATTAAAAGCTACAACGGAACAACGGGACTCCAATCACAAAACAGAGAACCACGCGCTGATTTACAAAAATATATCCCACTCATATGCCTGACCGCCCACGACAACACGGCACTCGACCAGCTGACCCCTCACAGAAGCCGAAGTGCTGCAATTGCTGTTCCTGTCCCAGTCCATACTGTCAAGCTCGTATTCGAAGCTAAACTTGCGATCAGAAGTGAGAGGCGATAGCTCATCATCTTCGACCAGTGTGGCTCCTGATATAGCGGGAGAAGTCGCATCGGTGAAATTCCATGCACAGAGGTCATTATATAAGGGTCGTGCTTCCCTAGATATCCTCTCCACTGGCCGGCTCGGTTCCCACTGGAATGTCATTGTGGTGCAATGTCGGGCCATCGCAACAAGCTTTTTTGTCGGGAAGGAATCACCGTCTGAACCTTCTGCACCTCCATATTCCGAGTCTTCATCATCTGCATCGGTTTTCCGCTTTTTCTCATCCTCTGGATTTTCGGCTTTTGCATCTTCTTCCATAACCATCATGGACTGATTGTCCGCACACATGTCAAGCTCTTCTATCATGTCATGACCCAAGTAGTGAAGGCTTTGGTCGTCGTCCAGAGGAAGGTCTGCAGCAGATTGATCTAGAAGCTCGGAGGCCTCGTGAAGTCCGATATCTCGAAGTCCGCCATCGAGATTGAAGTGCCAGGTCAAGGCATTTGTCTTCACGAGGAGGTTATTGGCTCGGTACTGAACTTTGCGTTCACGTGGATTCCGCGTACGCCGGTTGTTGAACTTTCTGGAAGAGGTATTGGTTGGGCTTGTGTTTTCCTGGTTAGCTTTGACTGAGGTCTGCAATTCAGGATACACCACGAGGAACTTGCTTAATTTCCCGCAATTAAAGCAAATATCGCTGGGCATAATTGTGGAGCAGAATGTGCATAGCACTTTGGGATCGACGCAAGGAGCCACGATGTGGGTCGTAGGCGAGTTTCGCTGGTGTGTATACATCGTCGCCAAGTTGCTATTCCGTACAGGATTGCTAGTAGTATCTGCGTTGCTATTAGGTATAGGATTGTTTGTAGTATCGGCGTTATCTTTGTTGTAATTGAGTAGTTGTCCATCCGTCTGAATTAGGTGCTCTGCAGAAATGATAATGTCCCCTGGGTTCAGCCAATATTTATGGCCCACTGCTGGGGGGATCGTTCTTGGAAGAATGGGCATTGTCCATTGTATGAGACAATGCATTCAATGTTCCCCTCTTTGTTAGACGTAATGTTGAGGTGAACAATAATTTGCACACAAAGGACAGTCAAAGGAATTGAAACAATCCAATTGATTGCGTGAAAGCTTTATCAACCATGATACACACAAAGAAAATGGTGTATCTTCGATGCTCAACTTACAAAGGAGGGATTGGTGATAATCCCTTGGTGCAAGCCTTACAAAGACTGAACGGCCTACAAGAATCACGTCCTCTTCCCAACTTATCCTTCTCAGTAATGATAGACCTAACCCACAACCTAAAGTAAGTCACCCAGCTTCACAGCACTGACAGTGAACAGTCTCAATATGAGTTTCAATTGCCTGAAAATACCTCGTCATAAATCGAGCCGTCCTGAGGGAGACGTGAAACCATCCAAATATGAGGCACAACCTACCTCCCGAACTAGCATGACGATGCCACGCAAGCTAAGTGATCCAGAAGATACCCTGTTCCAGAGGGAAAAGTCACTGAGCAAGCATAGGATTCAAAGTCGATTTTCCTTCGAAGTACGCCGCGAGGAAGCCGCAGGCTCAATGTCGGGGCAATTGGCAGAGATAGGTATTATCGATATGGAGGCTTTGAAGCCGGACGGACATGGGTGAAGTCATGCTGAAAATCCCCCTCCTGACACGCAATAGGACCAAGCTAATCAGGAAGATCAGATAACGCTATGTATCAGTCGCAGCTATAATAAACCAATGATACACTCCTGCACGTTACTTTATTCGCACCTGCAAATTGTTGAACACTTTAATGTCATCTGGCCTTGACCTTCCTCCACGTTCGCCCGTCCAGATCGCCGTTAATGATTTAGGAATATTATCGCGGGCTTGAACATCCAGCATTGTGTGTGGACAGTCGATTATACTCGCAGAGTAACTGGCAAGAAGATTTTGGTGACCTCGTCGAGGAATTCTCTTCAGGTGTCGATCGGAGAGACACAGCCGGCGGGCCCACACGCCTTGTCAGACACAGTCGAATCCTTCGTAAGGCTTGTGTAAGATGGTGGATGACAATAGCTAAACTCGGAATTTTTGCCAACGCACGCAAATATTATCTGATGGCCCTTGCTTATGAGTTACCATCACGGATTAGCATGAGCATTATTCAAGAATTCATATGTTAGCATTCACGAAGTTGAGCTTCGAGTGTCAAGGCTTGGCTCAAAAAGCAAGATAGTAAACTCTTAACCCCTATTCCTGATACACACAATGCGCCTTCACGGCTCATCAGAAGGAATAAAAGCACAAGAAATGCACTTTCGGGCAGTCTGTCCTACCACCTCTAAAACTGCTCTGCATTGCAGGATTGAACCTTCATCATCAATACGGAGTACACCTACGAAACACGTGACAACATCACCGGTGGTCCCCCTTCTAAGCGTATCTGGACCCACTTCAGTCCCCGTCCGACGTGGAAGATTTCCGAACTAGGTCACTGTCGTCCTCAAGCGCAGAATTGGTAGTAGTAGGTCTGTTGGAAGAGTGTACATGTTGGGCCGGGCCAATAGCCGATCGATCAGTCCTATCATCGCTTAAATGCGTGTCTGATAGCTCAAAGGAAAACTTGTTGGTGGAAATCGCTTCTGGGCGATGCTTGCGAAGATAGGAAGGGTGGCGAGATGTGTCAGCGTGGACGCAGTCCCATGTTGGGAAGTCTTGGAAAGGGCTTGCATAGCGGCATTCAGGACCATGCACGTGTTTGTGCTTGGGTTTGTCCGATAACGAAGTATCTGAGGAGATGCCCGAGTCTTGGGCGGGTTCCGAATCGAGTTCTGGGGTGGATCCTGATTCCTGTGCAAGTTTTGATTCGGTGTCTAAGGGAACCTTTGAGCTTTTGGGAGATATTTGCTCGTCTTCTGATGGGGCTTCTGAAGATCGTGTAGACTCGAATGAGAAATCTGAGAACAGCGAGGAAAGATTCGAAGAGGCTTTGCTGGAACCTCGTGTATGTCCTGGGGCCATGGTGATACTGCGTATAGATAGTCGAGAATCGCAAGAATGGAACGAACGTTGCCGGCCGAAAGAATAAAGTTCAGTTCTTGAAGTATACTATGCTTGACAACTGTTGTTGGGAAATGGATAGAGTAGAGCATCTTGAGATGTCAAGCTACACTATCGATCTTACTATCTTGGAAGGAACGATGAGTGAGAGACAATGCTTTGCTAGAGGTCTTGGGCTAGGTGTTCAAAGCCGAAGAAGTTGGTCAGTAAGGAACTCTCCATTATTATCATTTATGTTTTCAACTCAGCAGTACCTGCGATTTCCCAGGTTAGGAGCGTCTGACGACAACGGCCGCTGTCAAACGTTGTAGAAGCGGCAGCCATGCCAAATGCCATATATTTAGCACAGATTTACAGCAGGGGACAATGTTTCAACCTCTGTTCTACTTGTCTAGGTTGTACTCAAAAAAAAGCCCTAGATGCATCCTGTGCCACCAATGGCTGCACGATGGTGGAGAGTCATGCTGCATGTTGAGACAATTCGATTGCTTTCATTTGTAGGCGAACGGCCCGGGTGGGGCTGATGCCTAGAGACCCTTAAAGCCGATCCCCTGGAAAAAATATCTACGGGCAAAGAGACCCGGCTCTGAGGACTAATCTTGTCGCCTCGGCGACCAAGTTTAGGGGACGACAGCCCCCCGGAGCTTGCTCCGCACGCTAGGCCAGAATTCCTAACCCGCGTAAGTACGAACATCTCGCATTGCACCAGTCCATTTGGGGATTGTGATGGAAAGACATAGAAGAATTCAAGGCAGCCCAGGTAAGTGCACCGTTACACTCGGACTCTGCAGCCATTATTGACTTGCGCTATTTCAGGATGCCTTTATGTATCTGTAGAAGTTCCCGCACAACTGGCTAGATAGGCTTGCTCCTGTCCTGTTGATAATCCCCTTAACCCCAAGCAACACCCTGGCTCACAAGCTACTAGTTGATCTATATGTTCTCATTGTAACTCCCTTGCAAGGTGTTACGCGATGGCAGCAGCCGTACTCCGCGTTGGGCTCATTGGTGCTGGTGAGGTGGCCCAGGTAATTCACCTCCCAACATTACAGCTCATGAACCATCTCTATACGGTGTCAGCAATCTGCGATGTGTCACAAAAAACTGTCGACTTTTGCAAGAACCACTACAACATCCCCCTCATCACAACCAACCCAAACGACGTCATCAACCACCCAGACATCGACGTCATATTCAACCTGACCTCCGATGAGTTTCACGAGACCATAGCCGTTGCTGCATTGGAAGCTGGAAAACATGTCATGCAGGAGAAGCCTATCTCCTTGAGCGTTGAAAGTGCGATGCGCATTGTTGAGGCAGAGAGGAAAGCGAAGAATGGTGCGCGAATCTTTGTGGGCTACATGAGACGTTATGCATCAAGCTTTGAGAATGCGTTTAAGCGTGAAGTTGCAAGTATTGATCGTGTACTCTACGCTCGCTCCCGAGGTATAGTAGGCCCTAATGCCTATTTTGTCAATCAGTCTGGCACCTTTCCCTTCAAAGATCCGGATGATATTCCTTTAGGGGCTTTGGTAAAACGAGAGCAGCTATCAAGCGAGTTACTCGGAGAGGCATTCGATGGAGACACGGCGGCTGAGGAAGAAGTCAAATTCTGTCGCCATCTTGGATCGCTTGGGAGCCACGACCTTTCATTGATGCGAGAAGTCCTAGGATTCCCTCAATCCGTGGCAGGCGTTTCTGTCAATCCCCCATTCTATTCCGCAATCCTGAACTACAGAACGGACCAAGGTGCCTTCTCTGTGACATACGAAACTGGCATTGATGAGGTAGCACGCTTCGACTCCCACTTAACAGTTTACGGGAAGAACAAGACCGCCAGCATACAATATGATACGCCGTATGTCAAAGGTTTGGCTGTCAAGGTCAAAATCGATGAAGTCAACGAACATAACGAGGTGGTCTCCAAGGAGATTGTGAGCAGTTATGAAGATGCATACACAGCTGAGTTGAAGGAGATGCATGCTTGTTTCACCGAGGGAAAGGAGATCAAGACAACTGCCGAGGATGCTTTGCAAGATTCGAGGCTCTTCGCCATGCTTCTCGACCAGCATCGGCAGCAGCGCATGCGGAATCCGGTCTTGAATCAGGTTTGAAGGTCTAGCAGGAACGTGCTTGCAAATACTCATGAGTCACAAGCATACTCAAGCTCCGCAGGTATTGAGGTGAGGGAAACTTGTTGTGCATGCTCATTACGTTGATTATTGACCGCAATGACATACAGATAATATCCAACAATCAGACAAGATCAATATTCAATTATCTAGTCTTGCTCGTAGTCTACCGGCGAAACTCCAGCCGATGAGATACATATGCTTTTTCCCCTGCTCCTCTTTCTATAGATTTCGCTCATTCACTTATAAAAGCAGCCTCATGCGTATACACATATCGAAATGTGAAATCTTTGTCCACAATAAAACTCGCCTTCTAGTACACCCAAAACATTGAGAGTCATAATCCCAATCCACATGCAAGACAGAATCTCTTTCATGCATTGTCTATCGAAAACATTCAGTATCGGTACCTCAAATTTACCCAAGCAAAACACCATCTCTAGCACAACCAACTAGTCATGGGTCCCGTTTAGGGAAGCGAACTACGTGCAATGAAAAACACTGACTACCATTATCGGGAAATGTGCCGGTTTACCTAATTGATACTGGAGTATAGTGCTGTGGTTTCGGTCATATCACAGGCGTCTGAGCGTGGCTTTCAGGAAGACTCTGGAATTTTGAATCTGGGACAGCGAGGCAGAATACCCTCGGTGCCCGCCTACTGTACATAAAATGTACTATGTACGGCCAATCCTCTGAATATATATAATTATCAGCACACTCTCTTCGAGAAGGGTATCAAGACATCCATCCTTCCATCCATACCAAGGACAGTGATAGAAATGGACAATAGAACAGTAAATTACGCCAAAAAGCCTTCCTGATGCAAAGACGAATGCCCCTCCGTTTTGATATGCCAACGCCTGCAATGTAGATGCTCCAGCTCCAGCTCCAGCTCCAGCTCCACCCTGGTCACCGTTCCTTCGGCAGCTCAGGTAACCCTTTTTCAAATATATCGATCCTCCCCGCCCTTGGTGTACTCCTAGGCGTGGTACCGGGTGTACTGGTCTCTGCCACTCTGGGTGTACTTCCAGTCCCACTCCCTGGCGTACTCGTTCCACCAAGCCCCCTCTTCATCATCTTCCCTAGTATGCCCACCAATTCAGCTGCATCCTCAAACATGTCATCATCCATACCCTCTTTCGCATTGTAGACATCTCTTATTGCTGCTTGAGCAAGCTTGCGCGAACCTTCGCCATCATGCAGGCAATCGTAGAGGTATGCAGCGTATTCCGTTTTGACGGACAAGCGGATCGGGTGTGAACCAGAGAGGTGGTTGTCAGATAGTCTTGCGGCATATTCGAAATACTCGGATGCCTTAGGAATATAATTCTCTGCTGGAAGGAGAAAGGAGGCCGATGGCTTGGGGATCGAAATTGGTGTGAGCCCAGGAGGTAGAGTTGCGGTGGTGCGAACAGGGCCACCCTCGAGAGGGTTCTGAGGAGGGGAGGAGCGAATCGAGTCACGGTTCGTTGCTTTGCCCTTGCCTTTGATGTTAGCAGTGAGGTGTGGAGAGAAACTTGGAATGGCGGTCTGGTTGATTGAGGGTTGATTGTGGAAGAGCACGAAGATGTGGTAGAAACTGGCTCGGAGCTTGTAGCATAGCACCTTGAGTTCGTAAATGGTGCTGTTCCTCACCATGGGGAGGACGTATTCTTCGAGCAGCCATAATCCTTCTCTAGCAAGCCAAATTATGTGGTGGTACAATTGGAGGGATTTAGTGTCTCGTGTGGTATCAAGGCGACGAAGGCGACGGGCACGGACAAGCTTTTTGGAGAGGAGGACAGAAAGGCCCAGTATTTGATAGAGTTTGGAGGCAAGAAAGGCGTAGGAATTGTTTGTTTCTTTGGCGAAGCGGCCAAGGAACTTTTGATCGACCTCCGAAGAGGCCATCAACGTATCGAAGCTAAGCTGTCCGAGTCTCTGGAATTGGGCCATCTTGTTAGCTTTCGCTCGAAAATTGTGGAGTGCAGAGATTGCGGGGAGAGCTCTGGAGCTGTTGCTATAAAGTCAACACCCCAAGCCCGAGCTCAACCGAGCATATCATTGCGCCATGGGTCCTACGACGTTGTATGCATGTATGAGAGCTCAATAGCCATCCAATTTGAGCCGTACATGAAAATAAATATTCCGAAACAAATTCTGCAACGCGTGAAAGGTAGGAGCTTACCGTTTACCGCGCGCCTTGCCGAGGTTTTCCCAAACTGTCTTTCCTTCGGCCGCGCTGGTATATGATTTCGACAATGAAGATGTGAGGTTGACGAAAGATGTATCCGACCCAAGTGCTTCATTGTTACCAGCCACGAGAGGATTTACGCATGCAAATCCTGGCTGACGTCGCTTGCCTGAGCTTTCACCTATCAAGAGCTTGAGCTGAGGTTGTATCTTGTGATTCGTAGTATGATGAAACAGGCCTTGTTGGCCTCGTTTGGTGATTGGTGAAATATCCGAGGTGAGGGAATTGGATGTGCTGAGGAAGCTGATTGGTATAACCGTTGGAGCCGTCTCCAATGCGGAAGTTGGCAGACTTGTTTATTATATTTTGTACAATTAAAGGACTCGAGGACAGCCGGAAGAATGTCGCAATTACTTTTGGTACGTATGCCTACACATAGTC
Source organism: Cladonia squamosa (assembly GCA_947623385.2). NCBI lineage: Eukaryota > Fungi > Ascomycota > Lecanoromycetes > Lecanorales > Cladoniaceae > Cladonia > Cladonia squamosa. The sequence goes on from OX392384.1 coordinate 1,348,215, forward strand.
AGCCTCGAGGACCTAAATCTAGCCTGCAGGCGGCTCTGACATGAACGATATACGTACCAGCAAACTCCCTCCGAATCGCTATTTTTACACGGCCGTGATTCGTATTAGACCTTATAGCTGAGTTCTTCTGTACAATGTCCGGTATTAAAAGGCATCGAGCCGTCAATCGGTGTAGTGGGAGCTGTTCTGGATTATCTGAAGCTCGGTGCAGCCTCAAAAACCTCGAAGATTTGTGCGATCAACTGCGCCTCAAAAGATCTCGCCTTTTGCTAGTCGAAGATCGTCGATGGGGCGGACAAACCCGCGCTGCCACGATTGAGTTCGTAACCGCTTTGCTGGAGTTTCTTTTTGTCGTTGTGGGCGTAGCTGTGGGACCAAAGATTAGGAGGGTGTGAACATGCGCTGCAAGAGCAATTGCTGGGAGCGATAAACAGCAAAGTAAAGGGAGCGGAGGGTCAATGATGCAATGGGGGCGGAAGAATGCATTGTATCGTAATTATGGGGAGCAGCTCATTGTGTAGTATCACGGTGGGTCAGGGTTGAGCTGGTCCTGCATGAAGCTTGCATACGTGGCAGTGGGAGCTTTCATTTCCAAACTTTGTGGACTGGACCCCGGTCCACAGCTGGCGGGCGCTGGCCCCGCGACCTTCTGGGCGATAGCAGCCCAATATGGGGGTTGATCTTGAACGACGGTGCCTGAGAACAACATCATCATGACTGTGCCTAAATGCTTTGGTTGGGGTTTTGAGGTTTCACTAAGGTAGAGGCTGAAGCCTGACGAAGGCCAGATGGATGACTTTTTACTTTAGTAGTAGGCAGTCACGTTTGTCCCATGACTCCGCGAATGGCAGCGCTTTCTAGGCCTCCTTCCCACAGGCACGACCCTTTAGCGGCCTGAATCCTGCCCGCCGCCTTCGGTACAAATGGGCACCACTTCTCTTCCACCACACCCTGTACACTTAGATTGTAGATTCCTTCCTTGCCTCGTCCCATCCTTTCATGACTTTGCCATAATGACAACTCATCAACTCCCTAGTCACGGAGATTATCATAGCCTTTACAGTAATGGCACCGGCACAACATGTTTGAAGTCATGCAGCTAAGGTAGATTCCCGACTCGGCATTGCTTTATTGGAGAAAGAGCGGTGAAGAAGTTTGGCCGGTGAGCCCGCCTCGGACCATGACATGAACCTCTCACCCCCCGCAGGTTCGCATATTCAAATCGGTGTGGTGCAGGCACATGCGGTACGAGAGAACAGAGAATCGGAGAATAAAGATAATTGAATAAAGAAGAGTCATGCATTGATATGAAATGGTGGGGTTTTGACGATAAAAAACATGCGAATGCTTCCTCAAAGGCTGCTTGTACTCTTTCTCCGCGTCACTATTCCTACTTGCTCTCCGCCTTCCCCATTCTCTCTTTTCTGCCCTTCTCCATAGCCGCCATACGCTGAACATAGGATTCACGAGGGAGCCATGCGCGCTTTTCCACCTCCTCTTTGGCATGCTCTACAGCTATGATACGCTGGGCAGACCATTCACGCCGTAGCTTCGCTCGCTCTTCTTCCTGCGTTTTGGCCTTCGCCATAGCCTCGACGCGCTGAATATACGGTCGACGACGTAGCTCTGCTCGTGATTTGAAGTAAATCACCCGCCGTTTGAACACCCTTGGATCAAGCTGGTCCATCTCTTTCAGACATTGTCGAAGTTTCGCAGCACTAACATGATCACGAAAGATGTAATTTGCGGTGTAGAGGTCACGCCCAGAGTACTTGAATAAGGCCAGCTCCTGGTACTCGTCGTTTGTCAATTGGAATTTGTTTTTGAGCATATGCTCTTTTACCGGCACTCCAGGCAGAAATGCACCCCTCTGTCGGTCATCAAGCACCCAGGCAACTGGTAAAAGGGTTCCTCCTGCTGCACGAGTCGTGTGGAAAGCGACTCGTTGTTGACAGGATAGAATGGGCCGCTTAATCCAGGTGCTGTTGCTCAAATGCTCACTAATTTGTTCATAGCTTATACCACGAAGGGTGGCGTCGACGAGATAGTGGTCTTCGCGTGTTGACCAGGATGCGTCCTTAGGAGGACGGAGCCACGGGTATTCGGTGGTGATCCAATACATTTGTAAGTCAAATCAACTTGTATCGGCAAATTGGTATTGGATACCTACATATTGGATTCCCTTTGGTATGCTTGCTACCTTATTATAGAGTGCATCTTCGACGGTACTGGTGCACCCTGCCATGCATCGGAAATGTTCTGTTGATTCTCCACGATCGGCTGGTGAGTTGGTCTGTTGCACTAGGTCAGATGGAGTTTTGGTTCGTAAATAGGCACTCGCCTCTTTTGCAGAGCGTATTGCAGGCTTCTTGCGTATTGCGATAGGCTGGGTCCTCTTGGTGTGCTCAAGGAACTGGTCAGATAGAAACCCAGATAGAACTATCGTCGGAAGGGATGACTTACCGACTCCTTTACGCGGATGCGTTTGGGGGTGGCCGGTATTAAGTATCCTTCCACTTCGTTCACCATGTTGGCCTTTCTCTTCGTGCTTGGGTTCCTGAAACGTGGGGCGGGTCGTGGTGTTGAAGGGGGCAAAGAACGGAATACAGAAGGTGAGCGTAGGACCAAGGGTCGTATAGACCTGATTGTACTTTTATTGAGATTGTCTGAAGACGCCATGTTCATCTTGTTGAAAGGCGAGGAGACGTGTTGAATGCTAGATGAGCGTGGGCAGAAAAAGTGACAGATAATTGTTCCTTAGAAGATCACTGCAGGTTACAGCGACTAATAATTACGGTGTACAACTTTGTTAGACTACCACCAGCTTCGATGATGATCTATTGTCCCACCCACCGACTACTTTTATTTCAATCTATCCTTTAAGAGATCGGGATCAATCCGCTTGCCAACCATATCAAAGAACCTAGAGGACAACTCCACCCATTTTCTCTCATCATAGCGATCCTTCATTCCCTGCAACCTCATGATCTTGAAGATCTATTGTTAAATATCTTCTTATCATTAGGGGAAACGGGATCTTACATCGTCAGTGCTCAATTCTTCGTCAGCATACTCCTTATTCATGCCTTGGGTCGAGGTTGGTGTCTTCCAAAGTTTTGCCGCCTCCTCCTTCGACTTCACCTCTACCCTTTTTGCCCAGGGGTTTCCTTTTTTCTCGGCCGCCTTAGCCCGAACTCCTTCACCACCCGCATTCACCTTGCCTTCCTTGCTCTTCTCCTTCGCTTCTGCTTCCTCTCCTTTAACATCAACAGGCGCCAGATCGTACAGCAGGCGGTAGCGCTCTTTGATAGCCTCTAGGCCTTTGCCGGCCATTGTCTCACTAATCTCCTCCCACGACTTTCTCTGAGCTTTCAGACCAAGTAAGGCAGCATCCTCAACGACTGTCCACGTGCTGACTGTGACTTGAGTACGCGGAGGCTCCTCGGCTTTCGGCGATGCCGGCGGTTCTGCCTTGGTTGAGCCAGCAGGAGAGGCATCTGATTTCTTGGGTGCCTGCACCTGTATTAGTGACTCCAGCGTATGACACTGATTTAAGCAAGGGTAACGATAAATCTGCGAATTTAATTGTTGAAGCTTACCTTCTTTCTAGTTCTGATCAGAGCTGGTCGCCCTGAAGCATCTCGGGAGATGGTGCCATGACGGTGGATGAGGTCACTTGAACGGGGCTTTGGGGTCACGAAAAGATCGAAGAAACTCATGGAGATTGGTCTGCCCTTTTTTGCTTCTACCATGGTTGCAATGGTTGATGATTATGGTATGTTCTGCATGGTGATGTGACCATGAGCATAAAATTTTTGGATAAAACGGAATACTTGTGTGCAATAAAGTGTCATACAGTGTTAATGAATACGAGCGGGGTAAAAGTTATCTAGTATGTGGCAGTGTCCCAGACCCTACATACATTCATTCACTTCGTCCCCATGGGAGGTCGGACTGAATTCCCAGAACAAACATTTTTCTAGACTTTTTCCTAGATTGCCGTCTAATCATCCTGGTAGAAGTCCCCAGTAAAGACGCCATGGCAGTCGAATGTCCCAATAGGGTGGTAATGTCAGACAGTATTTGACTTGCTCGCCACCTTCAATGCAGTATCTCCTAAACGATTTTGGTGATGGAATAGAAGTGAAACATGTCCTCGCCGAATAATTTCCCTTTCGGCCATGACTCTGCAGATCCCGACTCCCCGATGCCAGCTGGAAAAGATGTCTCGCATGTCCACCTGGCTTGTCAATTTCTGCTTTGCCCTGCTCTCTGCTTCCGAGAACTGGAAGGGATCCAAAGAGTCCGCTCCAAAGCTCTTCCTCTCACGCCCTCTGATTGCCCGCGATGCGCTCCTCCATCCTTCTCAGCGCGCTCCTGGGCCTCCTTACCACGACATTTGCACACAACATCAACCTTGGCGCCCATTCGAGGGAATGCTTTCACGAGGTGCTACACAAGGATGATAAGATGACGGTGACGTTTCAAGTAGGGGATAGGGAGTTCGGTGGAGCTGGCAACCTTGAGATTGATTTCTGGGTATGTGGACTTCGCGCTTAGACAGTCCAGGATAAATAGCTAGCACAGACTGTGGGACAGCTTATTTAGGGCTGCTGAACGCTCGCTATGCTACTGGCTCCAGGCTCTGTATAAGATCGATGCTGACATATTGTTCTTCTAGATTGTTGACCCTACGAACGTATACATCGTGAATCAAAAAGCCGTTTCCTCTGGCGATCACAGCTTCGACGCACGCAACGACGGCAAACATACATATTGCTTCAGCAATGAAGCTTGGTCGGCAAGTACTAAGGAAGTCAGCTTCAATGTGCACGGTATCGTCTACGTGCCTGAGAGCGAGGCGCCCAGTGATCCGCTCGAGAAAGAAGGTACGTGCCACTGTTCCAAGAATCTTGGGCATCATCTACAAGGGCTGCTCTCCTGGATCCAATTGCTGACCCCAGTCTGCTCCATCACAGTGAAAGAACTCACCGAATTACTCCAGCAAGTGAAAGACGAACAATCCTACATCATCGTCCGCGAGCGGACGCATCGAAATACAGCTGAAAGCACAAATGCAAGAGTAAAGTGGTGGAGTATATTCCAATTAGGGGTCTTGATTGGAGAGGGTATCTTTCAAGTGTGGTGGTTAAAGAGGTTCTTTGAGGTATGTCGCTCTTCTATGCAAGGATCTGAACCAGCTCTGACTATTTGTGATATAGGTGAAGAGGGTTGTCTGAGCGCGGATGGGTATATGGCGTCAGCCTTGTATGTTAGAATATGGATTGACCACAATGAAAACACACTTCGAAGTGATCACCGAATATCTCAAGAAGGATAGTCTTTCAATCCTGAAGAGTAGACCTGCAGGCTTACTTCTCATCCTAATCATACTAAACTCCCTACCCTTATCATATACCTTCTACCCCCTGGCTCATACCACACTTCAGAAGTGCTTCTCCCCAAACCCCCTCAAAATAGCCTTCTCACGCTCACCCTCTCCAATGTTTCACAGCACCTTAAGCATTCTAGACCTCTTCAGACTGCCCCGCCTGTCACCACTCTGCGTGCCGAATCCTGGGCTCTATGCCCCACCCCATGAACAAGCCTTCACAGTGAGACTGCCGGATGGGGCAGCTTCTCGCGACGTATAAATGGCGTGTGGGAGCCTCATCTCGGAGTCTGCAATTACACTCGAGAGGGAGAAAAAGAAGCTTATTGATCAGAGCAGTCAGGCATATTCATTGAGTCTAAAATCTGAGAAAAGAGCCATCATCTTGACGACCCACAGCTAGCTAGCTTTAGGTATATAAGGAAGTTCACACTAGGCAGATACAATTTGTATGGCATGGAGCTGACCACATGACCAATATGTGCACAACGCTGTACAGGGCAATAGATTAAAGCGGCCCCGGTTTGCACAGTAACACAGGCCACTTGACATGCGTGAGAGAAGTCGATGAAGACGCTGTCCAGGACTGTCATGAAGCTTTGACAAAGGCAGGCACGCTTGGCAAAGGTCATTTGATTGTGGGGATAGCTTTCGGCAATACAGAAGAACTAGCAGCAGTATGGGACCCAGGAAAGGTGAGGACATGAAACTATTCGCATACCGCTGATACCATGGTGAAGGTAAAGTTGGGGTAAACCGGCAAGCGACAGTAAGCAAAGAGCACAGACCTGCGTTGTATGGTTCCCAATAGATCAACTCGTATATTCTAATTACCGAGCTTTTGACGACAAAAGAGCTCACACATACATGGCTGGGATGATTTGTGCCCGTGGAAGTAGAGTTATGGATCCAGGAGGTCTGCGGTGGATGTTTCTCAGAACAGACAAGCCCTCTGGGCGGTTTCTTCTGAATAATGCAGGAAAAGTTTATAAAGTTATACAGCCCTGTCTCCCTTCGCATGCAATTACCCCGTCTCGCATATGACGCTTGACCTGAAACAACAGCCTAATTCCCATAGATTTGCTCGCAATTATATGATAGGGTAGCGGCAGTGAAAATCTTACGGAAGGGGGCTCGGCCGGCGGAGATGGGATCTGAAATGAAACGCTGGCGGCGAAAGCTGAAGGCCCAATACGGAATCACTACCATTCGCTCTCCTACAGGAATGACATTGGGGTATAGCCCCCTGAACGTCTGACGCACTCGCTACAAGAGCTGGGCACAGCCTCTTGCTCTCGGACCTCTGGTTCTGGCCTCTCTTTTTTCCTTGTTCATGATGTCTACAGAAGAAGAAAGACAGGGCACATCACCGCAATTTTAAAAAAGCCCAAATTGTCAGCCTGGAATGGTGACCAGTGCGCCCTCAATCCAAACCACGATCCTACAATCTCCACCGAAGTAGAATGCATTGGCAGCGGGCCTGCAATGGGGTTACGGTGACTCTCCTCTTGGTCGGAACGGCACTGGCACAATCGCATGGGTCTAATGAGTATCCATTGGTGGCACCTTGCTGGCAAACATGTGTCAAGGCACAGGGGACTCAATGCTCGAGTTCAGACACAGATCTCTCCTGTACGGATCCCTTCCTGTCTACTCAGCGTAACCAATGGCCAGATTGCTCACTGCCTCTTCCTCTCTAGGTCTCTGCCAAGTCGCCAGCAACTCCGCCCTCCACTCGACACTTCAATCCTGCCTCGAAAAATCCTGCTGTGCCCTCAACGCGAAGTCAGCCATCCGTTATCTGAGCCACGTCTATGAAATATCGCATTCTCCAGTACCCACAGCCGTGGCAGAAGAGGATATATCATCTATAATCAGAGAGACCGTCACAGCGACCGGCCTCACGAGAGCACATAGGAATATGCCACGGAGCATGACTTCCGAGCCAGCGGCGACTGTCACTGGTGGATCTACGGTTGCAGTGGGAAATGGTAGCGCAACTATATCTACATCAACATCATCAGTCAGGAGCACTGGCGCTCAACCAAAAGCTACACAGAACGGCGGGACGGTTCTTGATCAGGCTGGCACTGCTGGAGCAAACTCTATGCTGCAAGCCGGGAGCTTGTGGGGTATGAGTTTGGGCTTGGGTTGCTTCGTCGGTCTTTCATGGCTCTGGTAGTTGCTCACGATCTTCGGCATGAGGTGTCTATGTGTGTGATGTGCTTACTCGTCTGTCTTTACGTATATACCCAACGAAGCGTGTCGATCTGTGTGCTTACTTGTCTGTCTTTACGTATATACCCAATGAAGCGTGCTCTTTTTGATACAATTGTTAGATACCTTCATCCGGTTCGCGAACCAAGCGTTGATGTTCCTTGTTCCTGATCGCGCTGGTTGAATGAACACTGCGTCTTTTGATCTGCGCTGGCAGGTTCATGCGATCAGGCACAACGACAAACCGAGTTCAGACTCTCGAGAATCTTATCCACTATCCAGATCGAAATATACATCACATCAACCCTATCCTTTCAAAGCCACTACAAATCCATCACCCACCCAAGTCCCTACACCTAAGTAATTCATGATCTCTTATCCAGCCCTTCATAATCGATACCAGCTTCCTTTCCTCGGCATCTGCTTTCCCTCAATCTCAAAATGCCAGAAACTTCTTCGACATCCTTATACAGACAGAAACACATCAGCCAGCCGCATTTGATACAAACAAAACCAGACGTTTTCCTCCAATTTATTCAACCAGGCCCGATCTGAGTAACTATTTCGAAAACTCAAAGCAGCTTAGCGACGCTTTATTTATTTATTTATGATTGATTGATATGAAGACTATGCTAGAATATGCCTGAAGAAGGACCGGAAGGCTTTTCGCGGTTTCCATGACTGAGAGTTTTCGAGACACTTGAATGTCAAGCTGGTAGTGTCGTCACTGGCTTGGGGAAGAGGGATGTTTAATATAGATGAGCTGGGGGGGTTGTTGTATTGTATTGTTACTTGCCAGATTTTGTGATGTATCATTGTTGTGATTAATGAAGCTTCTAGGGAGGTTGAGCTGTTAGGGTTTGATGGTGAGGGGGGTGGCGGTGGGGTAGGCAGGTGTGGCATTCGATGCTTGGGTTGAGCAGTTGGGGCCGAATGTGGGAGAGATGGTTAGCGTTGTGAATGGGGTTTGGGGGATTGAGGAGGGAGAGGCGCCGTAAGTTGTAGAGAGGAGAAGGATTGGGAAAGTCAGGATTGTGATTCGTAGGATTGCTGCTGATTGTGAATGTTTGCTCAAAGCAGGAAATCATAAGCGTGAGAGCATAGCCGTCAGCCAGGGCGATAATGCCCACATGTATTAAAGAATTATGGATTGTTGCCATGCCGTTTGTGCTTCCTTTTGACTCTGCGTAGCTCAAGCATACAACCACTTGCAACAAAGTACGATAATCCGGCGAATATCTGAGGGTAGAGGTACTCATGCCTGGAGCCCGGTCGTCGTAGCTCCAATGCAATCACTTCTGAAACTAAATCCCGTGTTAGCTTATGAGTATGCGAGATGAAAGCAAGCTTTCTACGACTTACATGTTGTAGGCAAGACAATTGACAACCAAGACAGAGACAGCAAAGACGGTAATTCAACTAGTCCGGCCACTTCAACAGCGATGGGACCAACAGTCTGTAGATAAAATTAGAGGATGCCTCACCGCTACATCTTGCGAGCAGATAAGACTCACCATCCAGAAAACACCAAGAATAGCCCCAACAACAATAGCAAAGAAGATAGTCACACCATAAGACTTAGCGGGCAACCAAATAGCAAAACAAATTACCCCACAAAAGAAGGTAATGAATCCAGCAACCTCCATCCGTCCATAGCGATCACTAACGACCCCTATCATCGGCCTACCAATCGCCGTTCCCAAGTTCAAAAACGCAGTAATCGCACTCGCCTGATTCGCATCTAATCCAATCGAGCGCGCAAAATCCGAAAGCGAATATAAAAGCGTGATATACCCTAACATACTTACAAACGCCCATGCCAGAAGCAGAAGAACATCGTACTGACGCAACAGCTTCAGATCGAACCCACGCTGGGGTGGCTTAATCGCTTTATTCCGATTTCGAATCGTCACTGCGGCGACGAGATTCATTATCCCAACCACAATGCCTGTTATGCGAAGAGACCATGCGAGGGAGATATTATCGATCATCGCCTGCGTAGCAAACGAGAATATCAATCCCCCAATTCCGGACCCTGCAGAACTTATCCCGCCAGCTAAACTCCGCCGCTTATCGAACCATTGCGGTAAAATTGCGATGCATGGTATGGAGACAAAGCCCACGCCAGCGCCGACCAGCACGCCCTGCGAGAGGTAGAGGTGCCATATCTTCGTAGCGAAGGAGGCGGATATGAATCCCGAAGTGAGGAGTAGAGACCCCAAGATCATTGTCGCGCGGGTATTGTATTGCCGGGCGAAGATTGTAATAATGGGCGCGAGAAGCATGGCTATGGAGAAGTTTAGCCCGCCGATGAAGGCGTAGGATATACTGGTGGCGGTTGGGTAGAGGTCGTGGGAGAGGTAGTAGGAGAGGTAGACGCCGTAGGACTGGGTAACACAATGGATCAGTCAGTCAGTCATGTGTGTGTAAGGGCCGTTGATGGAATTTGCTTTGTGATGTGGGAACGAGAAATGGGAAGGGGGCCTCACGGCTACTACACCCCAGGTAAAGGCATTGACGCAGAAACATGCGAGAACGCAGATCCAGCCATATCCTCCATCTGGCGGCGGCGATGGTGGTGCTTCTGCAGAGGCAATGACAACATCAATTGGCTGCCCTGTGTCATCGTGCTTCTCTCGAGAGTCATTGGCGACGTTAGAAGCAGCGCCATCAGACATAGAGTCTCAGTATGATTCTCCTCCTTCTCGAAGGCGTGTCCAGAGGATGAAGAGGGACTTTTCGCCCCATCTTCGCACAACTGAGCCATTATTCTGCTCTTATGTAATGTCAGTGCACAGCAAGGTTGCGCTCCGCATATAAGGAGATCTCGCGCGTCTTGGAACTCAAAATGCCAGAAGCATAAGGTAGGTAACTTAGCTGTCCTCGGCTGGTAGTGGTGACGCAATTGCCGAGGATACTGAGTAAGCGAGAGGGATGTCACTGGCAGGAGATGATTGGTCAATGGATTAAGAAGGGTCTAGGCGTGGGCGAGAGAAGAACCTCTCATATTTTCCAGAGAGGGTGGATTCCTCAGAGTACATATATATAGCTTTGTATATATATCTATATGATTTCGGCTTAATCTTGTTACGACCTTTCATCTGTCATACCTCGAAATCAAGCAAAGGCTAGTCTTGGACTAGAAAGATTCTCTCTGTAACGGTGTTGTGCATCTGAGACGCCTATACGACGCAGATAAGAGAAAAAATATTGGTCCTTGCCCCTTGCCTTCCTCTTAAGAGCAATAGTCCACTTCTCAACCCTAAAGCCTTAGATAAGAAGGTAGCGAGGAAGAATATAGGCCTCCTGTTCACTATGTTCCCCACTGGAGACGATGAGGCCGAACCTGGCCTCGGGCAGGAAGTCATACTTTCGCAGCCCGTGTCTGCCCATCCGAGTCCTTCACCCCTGGTACTGAATCCAGACGTTGAGAAACAGTCCATACCAGCCTCACGAGCCAAAGTTTCCGCCTTCTCCTCCCTCGGTCTCCTCGATCGCTTCCTAGCCCTCTGGATTTTCCTCGCCATGGTAATCGGCATCCTCCTAGGCAACTTCGTCCCTAACACCGGTCCAGCCCTCCAAAAGGGAAAATTCGTTGGCGTTTCCATCCCCATCGCGATAGGCCTCCTCATAATGATGTACCCCATCCTCTGCAAGATAAAGTTCGAATCACTTCATCTCGCATTCCGTAACAGGCAGATTTGGGTGCAGATTGCGTTTAGTGTGTTTGTGAACTGGGTAATTGCGCCCTTCTTGATGTTGGGCTTGGCGTGGGCCTTCTTGCCGGACAAGGAGGGGTTGAGGGAGGGGTTGATTTTGGTGGGGTTGGCGAGATGTATTGCTATGGTTATGATCTGGACGGGGATGGCAGGTGGAGATGGAGAGTATTGTGCTATTTTGGTCGGAATCAATAGCGTGTTACAAATGGTATTGTATGCGCCGCTTGCGGTGCTCTTCATCAGTGTCATCGGAGGTAACGGTGGGACCATAAATGTGCGGTATGAGATTGTCGCTACGAGCGTAGCCGTGTTTCTGGGAATTCCTCTCGGAGCGGCAGTCGTGACGAGGTTTGGAGTGAGGAAGCTCGCGGGTGACAAGTGGTACGATACCACGTTCATCAAATGGCTGAGCCCATGGTCACTGATCGGTCTCCTCTTCACTATTCTTGTCCTCTTCGCGTCGCAAGGCCATCAAGTCATTCACCAAATCGTGTCTGTTGTCCGAGTCGCCGCTCCGCTGATCGCCTACTTCGCCATTGTATTCTTCCTCACATTGCTCATCACACACAAAGTCGGGTTCGGGTACAGGTTATCTGCGACACAGAGCTTCACGGCCGCCAGCAACAACTTCGAGCTAGCGATTGCTGTCGCAGTAGCCACCTTCGGGGCAGACAGCGACCAGGCGCTTGCAACGACCGTGGGCCCTTTGATCGAAGTTCCTGTACTGTTGGCGCTGGTATACGTGGTGAAGTGGATTGGTGAGAAAAGGAATTGGAAAGACTAAAGTGTTGTTATTGTGTCATGTAATAATCACCCAATATCCTTCTTCTTCTAGATGACCTCAAGCCTGACAGATAGAGACGAATAATATGAAGTTTGAGGCATCATACCACTTGCTCTCACTTCTTTCCTGGAAAGATACGAACACGCTGTCTTGTCACGCTGTCTCGAGGTAAAGCTGCCTTGCGATTATGATTCGGAAACGAGCTTGCTGGGATTTATCACACAGCTTGGTAGAAGAATCTCGGACGACAGGTTCGCAGTAACGTATAGAGACTGTACGATAAGAAGCTCGGGTCTATTCAGCGAGAGAGATATTGAACTAACAGCAATCGTCTCTAACAAAAACTAAAGAAATGACCGAGGATGCGAGAGTGGAGGCAAAGAGAGATATATTCATAAGCCATCAGTAGCGCGTCTAACACTTGATACATTGAGAGGCCATAAGTGACAAAAGGGCTCAGCAATGACAAGATTAGACTCAGTGTTCGAACTCTGTGCACAGGTTGACTTTCTCTCCACCCATGGACTCCGGTGCCAAAGAATAGTCTATTCACCAGCAGTTGGGGGTCGATGAGTCGGAACCATGCTCGAAGAATGGTAGCGAGGTTCCAATCGTACTCCATATCGCAAAATAGCAGCTGACCAATGGCTGCGCCAAACCAAGAAATGTTCATGCATCTCAATATGAAGCAACATTGCGGCCTGATAGGTTGGATAGCTGAAATTTTGCGCGGAGCATAACCAGTCCCCAGACTTGCAATATGACTTCCCCGTCGACATGCAATTGACATGATTGTAATAGACAGCGGCAACCTTGCGAGAGGAACATAGGCACACTGTCTGAGGGCCGAGGCGAGAGTATTTCACATTTCAGACTGGAGATGGTCATTCGCTAATGCTTTGTTTTGACACGCCCCGCATATGCGGCATCTTCTGAATACGCCTAATGACACGTGTAATTTGGTCTTGGCAGTCTCTGTATCAAATGATTGATAGAGGTCGTCAAGAAAATTGGTCAAAAGCCTCAAGACACGCCCCGACATTGGACTGCGCCAATCGACAGAGCTACAAGAGACCAATACATACTAAGCGAGCAGGAGGCGCCGGCGATGATAGTATGAGCCTTGGATGGAGTCAAGAACAAACCACTGTCCACAAGTGTTTGTGACGGCCAGACGGATACTCAGTTTATCAATGAGTTAGCGAAGAGTTCACCGGCTACGTCACAGGGACAAATCATCCGAACCGCTGACTTGCTCCCTGGGCGATATATAGCTTAGCTTTGTTCCTTTTATCATTGAAATTGCACGAGGGGCGCGTTGCACGGCTAGGCCAGAATTGTCTAAGGTAGGGTGTTGTATTTGGACCGATAACAGCACCGGCGAGCAGCTGACAGCTCGGTTGATTTAAGATACAAGTGATCTAGTTCTATATTTGTGCGAAGTATCTCTCCAAGTGGTGACGATGTATACTCGTACCAGAGCAATTCTAGACTCGACAGACCTGGGGGAATGGGGCTGACGGAGCTGATAGAGCACAGGGTGTGGTTGAAATGGTGGCAGCATTAGCGGCACCGCTCTAGCCCCAAAAAGGGAAGACATCAACTTCCTTATCTTTCGCTATCGGACCTGTCATAATGCCCTCTTGCCTTCCCGCCCTCTCATGAGCCCCTATCTTCCTCAATCCCCCATCCCCCATCCACCAACACACCATCACCACCACCCCCCCCCATGCCTCCCACTACGAACGACTAGGATTGCGGCCAACATTCTTCACACCATGCAAGACTAGGTAGGTTGAACTTCTGTCCGAGGACCCCGCTATCACCAAAACCCAGTCCCCCTTCGCGGTGGATCAGCGTAGGCTGATACAGATGAATCAGATCTCCTAGGACCCTGTCACATCGAAGACCTGCTCATGACCCGAGATCAAGATACTACGCCACAGTAATACAACCAATCAATCTAAAGCTTCCTTGACTCCTTCTACAGTATGGTCGGCGTCTAACGCCAATCATCGTTTCTGATTGCAACTGATTCGGCAAATTGTGAATGTCCTATGCTAACAGCGCCTGGCCGGCGCACCTACTATGTCTCTCAATACAAGTATAAAAGTCTCATTCATGATAAGAAATTCTCGCCTCATTGGCCACTCATCATCTCACACGACCTAGGACGCTGCCGAGATTTCCATAGAAGCCATGTATACGCCATGAATGATTCCATCCCGCGTTACTTGGCAGTGGAAATACCATGTGGGATTCGTTCCCCCGGAAAACGCCAGCTATGAGCTCTAGCCTTGGTAGTTCCGGTGTTCCGGCTACGGGACTGCAGTGCACTGCTCACCACCGCCTGGTGCTTATCTGTAAGGTACAGTCAAAGTGTCGTCAACTATGATTTGTGTGCACCTTATCGGGCCAAGGCTACAGTATCTGGGCTCGGTAAAGTGAATCTATCAAAAGAAACTATGTGTCTGCTAACTCCAAGGAGCTTCCTGCAGCCTCTTACAGCTCATCTTGGCCACCCACCTGGGTTAATCTAGACGAGATACAGATCTTTCCAGACCAATTTAGCTCATGTAAGCGGACCCTCGACAGCCCGTGTTTGCATGCAGGTGTGAAGCCTCAGTCGAAGGTTCAGGTCTTTATATAGACTCCTCAATCGTCCCATCACGTCTCGCGCTCAGCTCTATTCCCTCAATTCTTATTGCAGTTGTTGGCCATCTTGGCCTGGGTAGCTATAATTCATACCCTTCTCTTTGTCACTTCGCAAACATGACGTCCACCATGGCTGCAGTAGTCAGCTCCGCAGCCCAAAAAACCGCCCAAGCAACTGCAGCTGTCGCCAGCGCTTCAGCCTCAGTCAACCCAGTCGCACCACCATGGCTGGATCCGGGTCACAATGCTTGGCAAATGACAGCAGGTACTTTGGTCGCGCTCCAAAGTATTCCTGGTCTGGTTGTTCTCTATGCTGGATGGGTTAAACACAAATGGTCTATTAATTCTGCCTTCATGGCATTCTACGCTTTCGCCGCCGTTCTCGTTTGCTGGGTTGTCTGGGGCTATCAAATGGCTTTCGGGACCCAAATGTTACCGCTAGTTGGTTATCCAGCCATCGCTGTCGACATGGGCTTCGAACTCGAGGATTCAAATCTACCAACCGCTGCTCTGACACAAAATTTCCCACAAGCTTCGATGGTATACTTCCAATTTGTCTTCGCGGCTATCACACTCGTTCTTATTGCCGGATCATGCCTCTGCCGAATGAACTTCATCGCATGGATGATCTTTGTCCCTCTTTGGTTGACCTTTTCTTATACCATCGGAGCCTTCAGCATCTGGGGAGGAGGCTTCCTTTACAAATATGGTGTTATCGACTATTCTGGTGGATATGTCATTCATCTGTCTTCTGGTACAGCAGGTTTTGTATCAGCATGGTGGATTGGTCCTAGGCTAGCGGCAGATCGAGTCGACGCAAAACCCAGCAACATCACTCTTATGTTAGTTGGTGCTGGTATACTGTGGACTGGATGGAACGGCTTCAACGGAGGAGATCCTTATGCTGCTAGCCCTGACGCTGGTGCTGCCGTGCTCAACACCAACATCGCTACCGCAACCAGCCTGCTCACTTGGACGATAATGGACTTGATTTTCTTCAAGAAGCCATCAGTGATTGGTGCCGTGCAGGGCATGATCACTGGACTGGTCGCGATTACCCCGGCTGCTGGTGTGGTCGCTGGTTGGGGCGCGATCCTTCTCGGTCTTGGCTCTGGCACTGTGCCATGGGTTTCGATGAACATTCTTGGTCGAACCAAGATCATGCGTCAAGTTGATGATACATTGGATGTTTTCCACACTCATTTCGTCGGCGCTATTGTTGGAGGTGTTGGCACAGGTATGTTTACCTCCTGTGTCTTTATAGATCATTCTAGCTAACGAAATATAGGTCTTTGGGCAACTCCCAAAGGATGTGCTGCATTCGGTATCACCAACCCTGGCGGTGCTGTTTTTGGCAATGGCCGGCAGATTGGTCTCCAAATCGTCGGCGCTCTATTCATCATCGGCTGGAACATTGTCTGGACCTCTCTGATCATGTGTTTCATCAAATACGTCTGCCGCGTGCCTCTGAGAATGCCCGACGAGATGTTGGAAATCGGTGACTACGCTATCCACGGAGAAGAGCCATACACTTTTGAATACTACAACAGAAACTACAGACGCGTTGCTGGCTTCGAGCACCCAGGCCAGATGACTGATGAAGAGAAGGCTATCAGAGAGGTGAGGGCATCTAAAGATTACAGGCGTCATGATGCGTCGTCGGGAGATGGGTCCGGTGACGGAGTAATTATGGGTCAGGATCCCACCGCAGGTGTACATAAGGCTGAGCTTGTTGGAGACAACTCAAAGAAAACAGAGTAAATAGTATATACTGGGGAAGGGGACTGATAGGGGGCGCTGAGGTGGTCGTCGGCTCAGGTGTAAATGAGGTGTCAATGCAGGGACGGTGCATATGTTGCGTTAGTGATATCCTCTTGTATTATGTAGAAGAAATCTTTGGCAGCGAGATTGCCAGTTCGATAGTGACTACTGCTGCCTGTCAGCCTTCGCTTCAAATAATACCTCATCCGCCAATTTCCACCATGAGCTTCGGCTTGATTGATACACAATCTCCTCTGCGCTAAGAATTCGGCGAGATCCGTGGGCGCCTCTATCACCATGGGAGAACTGCTTGGAAGCACCGTTTTCTCGTCCACGGTTACACTTCGATTTTCTCTCATCGTCACATATACATCATTAACATTTTCCTATATACACCATATATACCAAAATATATACAACCAATATTCCTATTGCACAAAAGGCCGTCACATCTTCTCATCATCACCCTCATCATCATCATCAAGCCTTCCCACTACTCCCCAAAACATCCATAACCCCCTCCACAACCCCCTGCATCTTCTCCGTCCCCTTCTCCATCAACTCCGTCAATCCATACCCCCCTCCCCGTTGCATCTCCATATACCGCCCATTCACCACCTTATTTATATTCACCTTGGTGATGCCCCCCTTCAAACATTTCTCATAATGCTCCGGCGTGAAACCATCGGTGCCGTGGAGGACTAATCGTACTTCTTTCCCCACTGCATCGTTGACGGCGTTGAGGCGAGAATAGTCCAGATTTATGCCCAGGGGACCGTAATTGCCGTGTACGTTTCCGAAAGCGGGAGCGAGCCAGTCGATGCCTGTGGAGACGAATTCGCGGGCTTCTTCGGGGGAGGTCATGACGGCTTCGAGCTCGGCGGTGTCTTGGACGCCGTCTTCCCCACCTGTTATCCGCCCGGGCTCCGCTTCAGTGAGGATTCCCCGCTCGTGGCAGTATGTTGTTAACTCTTTCGTTAGGCGCAGATTCTCTTCTTTCTCGTGATGCGACATGTCTACCATGATGCTGTCGTAGCAGCCTGTGTCGGCGGCCTCGTGGATCGCGTCGGGGGACTGCGCGTGGTCGAGGTGGACGGTTATGGGGACTGGGGCGGTGCGGGCGGCGTGCGCGGCGGCGGTTGCGAGGACGGATTGGCTGTAGGTTTGGGCCCAGGGGAAGAGGAGGATCATAGCGGGTGAGCGTTTGGCGGTGGCGGCGCGGACGGTCGCGAGGATGCCTTCGAGGTTGTACTGTGGTGATAAGGGATTAGCTGGCTGGGGCAATTCAGTCGCGCGTGGTGGGAGAGGGGGTGTGCAGGCATATGGAGGTGTCAATTGAAGGCGTACGGTACCAGGAGAAGAGAGTAGACATGCCAAGATCAAGCAATTGGATTACTGTCGCAAAGAACTCACCACACAGATGCCAGGTATGCCATAGCCACCCTCCGCCGCCTTCGCAAGCATGATGTATGCTTTGTTCTCGCGGAGATCGTGCTTCATCTTTTTCGCCGGCGGTCCGTCCGTCATGGTGTGTCGTCTCGGTGGAGGATTGTGGCTGGCGGGTAGCGATAGCAACGTTTTCTACCGTTGTCAACGTTTGTCAACGTTTGTCAACGGCGTCTTGGGTGGTGGCGGAAGATGAGCGCGCACGTTGTGAGGGCGGTGGAGTGATTGATGGCCTATGATGTCGCCAAGGAGGGGGAGGGGAGCTCAGCCCTATTTTATGAGGAATTTCCGCCCCAATGTGAAGGAGCATCATTCCATTTCATTTCAAAAAGATTCTATCTTGGTGGATATTGGCTTTGTCGACAGACTCGTGAATCAGCTGCAGCTTGCATGGTCCATAAAGGATGGGAGGCACTGCTGCTGTACTTGTCTTTGCTGTCTTGGCTTAAGGAGACATGAGAAGTGATATATTCTCTGTTAGCAATGGAAGTCCAGCTACCAGACTTCTGTTATTGCTGAACTATGTGAGTAAGCTAATTCTTTGTAAGACCTAGGTACTCATCATGGCATGAAAGCCTTTCGTTCTCCTGTTCTTCTCTTTCTTTGCGTGCGCCTTCTTATGCCAGCTTCCGCTACTGTATAAGCTCTTCTTCCAGAACTTGATTGCAGACACTCAGCGTTGATTATTGGATGATTAATTGTGGAAGCTCAAGGTCATTATCGCCAGTTGTCATATATATTCAGTCGTAATTCTAGACTTGTTCTAACGATGTTCATGCTGGTTTCCGCGGCCCCCTACCACGCATGCACAACCCCCTGGATCAGACGTGCTCAAACCAAAGCTCAGAAATATCTACCGCCACTGCCGACTGGGTCCCAGTTGGAGGCTCGACACTGGATCCATGTCGAGGGCAATTGCCGTCGCAAGCTATGCCAATTTGGAGAATCCGAAACGGGTACACGCCGCTCACGCCGCGCGACACATTACAACCAGTATCAAAATCAAGATCTGACGGCTGACGGGATCTATGTCATCTGCAGCACTCACTGCAGCGCCCTCGCTATGCAAGGGTGCTCCGGTTTCACTTCGTGCCTGGGACCATGAAGATCGGTCCAACACCGGCCCCAGAATCAAGCATTTGCCGCTTCCGTTGCAGCACGTGTCTCCGCGTTTGCATGCTGCCATGCCTTTCTCGAAGAATTTACAAAGGAAGTAAGTCAAGACTGAACGAGCTTTACTGGCTTGTGGCCCCAGAAGTCAGATGAAACCCCGCCCCCCAACACCACGACTTCGGCAGCGTCCTACGATGGCATAAGATCTGAATGGACGCCCTTACTGACCTGTTCCATGTCAAAACTTTGCTTTAAATCACCAGATTTAAAACCTTGCCTGCAAAAGATCTGTGTCAATGCCTTTTTTTGATAAGGTGCAATGAGGGATTTGATGATAGCAAGCCTGGGCAATCGAGTCTGATGTTCGAAAAGCTATCTGAAACTCCAACGTCTCCAGGCCATAGAAGCTTCCGCCGTTCCAGCGGCGCCTACCGCGAAGCCAAGCACCTCCTCACCGTGCTCTTGATGATACCCACACGCAAATGGTAGATTCTTGCGGATCCCAGAGTCGTGCTTATGGCAAAGCAACTCCATAACCCTGTCATTTCGAGCAGTGTTTTGATCGCCGATTATGAGTGCTATGGGCATGACAATATTACCACTTATTATAGCTGAAACGCAGGACATAGTCTGAAGGCCACCCTGTAGATGCCGACCCTTGAGGTGCGACAGCTCTCCGCTTCCATGTGAATATACGCCGCATGCTTATGCCATTTGGTAAAATGTATTCTAATACTTTGCTTCCCTCCGCCTATTGTCACAGTAACTCGACGTTCCTTTCTTGTTCTCCTTTAGATTCTGTTTGTATAGGCTAATACTACCTTCTCTTCACTCTTAGGCCAGGAGCCCAAGTTCGTCTGAGACGGACTCTTACTCTCTCTACTTGAATTGTTCAGCGTTCCCTCACCATGAAACAGGCCTGTTACCTCGCCGCCCTATCTCTCACTTTGGCAGGGCCGATGGGCACATATGCCCAATTCGGTACCCATACCCATAAAACACATATCACTGCCCCTACCACTGCCCCTACCACTGCCGCTAACGTTGCAACATCATCTTCGTCATCGACAGCAGCGCCAGCAGCATCACCTGGCACGGAGGAAAAATCCACCTCAACAGGCAACGGGTGGTGCCTTGACCTCTCCGGCGACTTCTACTACACCATTCAGGGTTTGGGTTCATCCTCCGGCAAAGGTCCTCTTACCAATTTCTGCCCCGGCTACGCCAGTGGCGCGATCTTCGTCGGCACGGAAGCAAACCCTTCAGCTGGCAACACTAAGCTCGAATGCACCTTCGTTGAAGGCAGCGGAGTTTCAAACTGTGACGTCAGCCTCGTCGACGGCTACAGTGTCTCTGTCGCCTGCACGGCCCCCAGCAACGTGAAATTCGGGTCATCTGTCGACTTGTGGACTGATTCCCAATCAGGGGCGTGTCCAGATGTGGTGGGCTCGACGTGCGTGAACGTGAATGGTGGCACTGCCTCTGGCAAATCGGATATCGCCCAATTTTTCCAGCCCGCGGCTCCTGATGATTGTATCTGGCACGGTTGTATCAATGGTGACAATGATCCTACGCTTAACGCGACCGTGCCTGGCCTGATTAAATGTACCGTCAGTGGTGGAAAGGCGAGTAGCACGAAATCGAAGCGTGAGGATGAGGATTCTGTTGGTGTTGCGTTGAAGGATGCCATGGAGCATGTTATGGAGCCGAGGGAGTTGGAGGATCTTGGTATTGCGAAGAGACATGTGCATAGGGCGAGGGCACACTCACGCGGGTTACGTGAGTTGGTTGGGGCGGTCACAGGGTGAGAGGTAATGGAGTCGTGTATGTGTGATGTCTTGCATGTTGCACGAATGCTAAGAAGAATTCTGCATGGGGGAATTTGGGGTAGGGAGGCTCCGATTCTCTTGATTCATAATTCTTGAATGACTCGTGTATAAACCTTGTGTTGTAAAATGCAGCCTCACAACCAACATGCATCACCATCGTAAAGATCATCTGAAATAGCAAAACTCGCACGCGGCTGCCAGAATCGCTGACTGCACTCCATCTGTAACTGCACCCTTCAATCCCCTTAGTCGTTTCCCCCTTTTTTGCTGGTAAGTTCAGGTCCCCTCATCGAATCAACAAATTAAGCCTCCTCAGGATCACGCTTGTCGTTTTCGGCGCGCTTCGACAGCCACGAATAACCGTGTTGATTACCGCACGTGTCATTCTAGCCGAAGGAACCACATCGAAAACATTGCCAAAACAGCCTTTAGACTGCGTAGTCGTTCAAGACAAATTATAACAGCCAAAGAATTCTGTCCATCAACCATAACCCGTCCATGCAACCCCTACCAGCGCAATTACAACCCACCACCCAACAAACCGGCTCTCACTGAATATCACAGGTGATAGCACAGTCGCTCCCCCCATACTAGGAGGCAGCTCTTGCGGAGCGGTAGTCGCGGCCACCGTAGGCACAGCCGGAGTACTTGAGACCGCGGCAGTCGTCGAAACCCTCACATTCCCCGCAGTCGTACAGAAAGCCGTCAGAGTCTCAAGAACCGGCACAGTAACCAACTGCGTTTGTTCTTGAACGTAGTTGTTACAACTAGCGAGGAAGCCGTCGAATAGTCCGGGAACCCAGCTGGATGTGCTCTGGTTCTGGTTCTGATTCCGATAACAAAGACAGCTTGCTTGGATAGTTGCGGCTGATTTGTTGAAGCCAGAGGTCTGCGATGCACAGGAATTGTATACATTTCGGGCACTTAAGCAGGGGTGTGCAGCTGTGGGGAGAGAGGCTGCTGAAGTGACGGTCGTGGTACCGCCGACAACGTCTGAGATGATGGAGGTGATTGCATCGAGGATGTTGGAGAGAGTTTCGCCAATGTCGCTCTCTGGTTCGTCTTCTCCTGTTTCGCCGGGATTCTCGAGAGGAGGAGAGCCGTATGTGGATGGTATGCCGTCTGTTGGAGAACCGTTATCGGGATTTCTTTCTGGATCGGGCGCTGGTTCAGGAGCTGGTTCAGGCGCTGGTTCGGGATCCACCTTGGGTATTATTGGAGCTACACCTTCGGCGGGATCAACGAACCCTGCATTTGTAAGTACTATAAGAGTCAATGGCAGTGCCAGTGCATGTATAATCCGCATATTGACGAACACAGCGGAGCCTTTCGCTGAAACCGAATAATAGGCACAGTTCAGGTGCAAAGAGATCCCCAAGAGCTTTCGAGCCGTCCATCCAAGGGTACATGAGATTATTATAAGAACAAGATAGAGGCATTTATAGTTGGTTGAGACGACTTCCAACAGTGCTGCCTGCTAATCGCATCCTGAAACACGCTAGCTGGTGAGGCTGAGTCTTAGCGTGGCTCACTCGGTCCCCTATAATTACACCATAGGAGCAGACGGGTGGTAAATACCCTATGCCAGGTGTGATCTAGTTCGTGTAATTCTGGCCAATGACATGCAACCTAGAGGCCCATGCTATCGTTGAATCTTCTGAACCGAGCTGACATGAAGTTCATGATTTCTAGATTGTGCGCATAGACCAAGTAGGACATGCTCCGTCTTCGTCTCCCAGTGCCCCTCTCACCTCAATCAGACCATGAAATCGAGACAGCATACCGCGCTCCAACATATGGTCCCCGCGCTCGGAATGCGACGAGCAAGTGTCTCTACAGCTTGCCATGCTGGTCCGAGGGATGAACATAATATTCCTATAACGGACAAGAGACTGCTACGTCAGCGCTCGCTGCTTAAACGGCTATTAACTATATGGATAAAGGACCTACTGCTGATTGTCTTAGTATCCAGCACTGTCATTTCAACCCCACGGCCCTACTCATGCTCCATACATACCCCATGCGACCCCCGTGAGTACCAGTGCGTACCAACACACCATATACCAACCCCCGCCGAACATCACAGGTGATAGCGCAGTAGCTGCGGAAGTAGTAGTTGCAGCTGGTATAGACGTAGTAGGAGTGCTTGAGGGTGCAGCAGTGACTGAGGGCGTAGCAGTCGTACAGAACGCCGTCGCAATCGTAGGACCCGACTGAGTAGCCTGCTGCGTCTGATTTTGGATATAGTCGTTGCAACTGCCAAGGAGGCCATTAAACAACCCTGGCGCCAAGGTAGATGTGCTCTGGTTGTGGCTTTGGTGGCAGAGACAGCTGGCTTGGATACTCGCAATAGCTGCTGGGTCGTCCTCTGGTGCACAGTCATACGCTACGCAAAAAGTGGCGGTATTCGTGGCTGCAAAGTCGCTAGAGGCCAGTGAGGCACATGAACCGATTAGGCTCTGGGCACTTAAACACGGATGTGCAGCTGTTGGGGTAGAGACTGCAACAGTGACGGTCGTGGGATCGCCCTCAACTTCTGAGAAAATATCTGAAATAATCGACGTGATTGCATTGACAATGTTGGAAAGAGTCGCACCAATATCGTTGTCTGGTTGACCCTGAGCGTGAGGGTTGTTGTTAGATCCTCCACCAGATCCCTCACCAGATCCCTCGCCAGATCCTTCACCAGATCCTTTACCAGATCCCTCACCAGATCCCTCGCCAGGTTCCTCGTCAGGTTCCTCGCCAGATCCTTCACCAGATCCCTCACCAGATCCCTCGGGTGCAGCAGCGTTGGCGAGAAGAACAAGAGTTAATAACAGTGCCAGCCCAAGTGTAGTCCGCATATTTATTGTTATTACCAATGACCCTGGGGGGGTTGAACTGCACGAAAGAAGGGGATAGACAAGTCTTGAAAAAAGTTCGAGCTATCCAGAGATGATGCTAGAACCAAGTTAAGGTCGTTCAAAGATGAGTTAGTTATTTTCTTCATATGGCCATGGGGGTTTTATATGAAATGGCTTCAGGTAGGATTGCCTGCCTGCTGAGTGCATCCTAAAACACGCTAGCTGGTGAGGCTGAGTCTTACCGAGCCACACTCGGTTCCCAATTAGAAGTAGGTGAGTGGCAAATACTCCATAGGTACTATGTGGCAGCTAGTTCGCGTATTCCAAGCTAGTTAAATCCAACGTAGAAGCCCATGCTATTGTTGAATCTCCTGAACAAATTGTGTGCGTAGATAAAGTAGGAATCGCTCCGTTCACGCCTCTCAGCTGAACTAGATAATAAAATAAAGAGCGCATACCGCGCTCCAAAACATAGTCCTCGCGCTTAAAATACGATAGGCAATTGTCCTGTAGCTTGCGTTCTGGTCCGGCGGACGAATATAATCTTCCCCTAACAAACAAGTGGTCTTACGTTAGAATCCGCTGCTACAACGGCTATTAGATTGGTAGAACATACCGCTGATTGTCCGGTGCAGTCATTCCAGCCCCACAACCCTATTCATGCTCCATACATAGCCAATGCAACTCCTGTAAGTGCTAGTGCGGACCAACCCACACCATCATGATTCGCCGTGAATATCGTAGGTGTCAGGGCCATCGCTGCACTCGGGGCGCCCTGGACTGGATGCCCATTATCGTCATCATCATCACCACCATCGTCGTCGTTCCCAGATTGGGGTCCAATGGCGTTGGTGAGTAGAACAAGAGTCAGTAGCAGTGTTAGCCCAAGTTTGGTCCGCATGTTAACTGTTATCAAGGACGCTGTTGAAATTGGACTGCAGGAAAGAGGTCTAGAAATGTCTTGAAAAGAGTTTGAGCTGTCCTTAGAGAATCTTGCAGACAAAATAAGACTCTGAACGCTTTTTACTGATTTTTCCCAGAGGATTATGGGTCTTTATATCAGATGACTTCAGGTACGAGTACTGCCGAGCCCGTACTGGAACGCTCCAGTCGGTAAGGCTGAGTCTCAGCACCCCCAGTCTTGCCACCAGAATTGGCCATGGGATTCGGGCTGACGCAAGCGCCGGTCTCGAAAACCCCGGCCTCCGCCCCCTACCTTAGGAAGGATATCAATCGGTCAGCTTCTCATGCGGTCATCATGCAAGATCGCTGCGGTCCGACAGACGCTGTTCGCTAGTTTGAGCGACGCCGATCAGGCTACGTATGGCTGTGTTAGATAATTCCCAGCGTAACCGAGAAATCAAGCGAAATGGTCTCGTCGTGCAAAAATGCAACATAGTGACACGTAATTCAAATTGCCTGTTATTCTGGAGTGTGACACCATTTAGCAACGATTGGGCCGAGAGGCTCGGTCTTACGTTCCTGAATAGGCGGAAGGTGGTTATCATTGGTATGCCGAGTAGCCACCACTTCAGTCCTCTCCTAATTTTTTAATGATGCATGTTAGAAGAACCGACTTCGTGCACCCTTGCCAAAGGCACCTACTGGTTCAGCTGTTTTGAAGGAACAGACGAGCCATTGGACTATATTGCCCCACTTTCAATGCAGAACATCAACGTGACTTCTTATGAAAGGACTGGCGAAAAAATGAACGAGCTCTTTGAACAGGCAACTCTGTAGTCACAGCCTCTTGTCTGCAACATTCTCTTGACAGACCTGGCTCTCAGGTATTGGTGTTCAGTTCTTCATTTTTGTTGTTGTGCATTGAGCTCCCAAATGAGAAGATTGTTCTAGAAATTACTAGTCACAAATAGATGCAACACTATTCCAAACACAAGTGGTGACAATGTGAGATGGGACAGACCTTGAGCCTCTTGGGAGACACGCACCACCATGTATGGGTATGCCCCAATAAGCATCCGTAGAGGACATGCATTCGAAGCACGAGTAATTATAATTCCATGTACGAATCAATCATCAGCATTCGACATGTAATCGCCAGAAGAGCCTGCCCGGTTGGAATGATTGCAGTACAGAAGCTGGCAACATGGGGTCAAAGCAAACTCTTATGGCTCCATGGCACACGACCACCAGTAGGCACGGGTTAGATGGAAGGGTGCAAATGCGTGACAGAGGTCAGAAGGGTAAGAATATGACATATGACATGCAGCTGAGCGGGGCTTGTTTGGACCTTTTGTTCGTTAAGAACAAAATGTATATGATGTGAGAACTTTGTTGGTGCGCGTCTTGTCGTGCCTCGTGGGCCGCTTGAAGGCGGGCATTGGCTGACATAGGTACAGCTGAACAATATCTCGGGCAATTTGGACCGCTGCGGCTGGCCAACGCAAGAAAAAGGAAAAAGAGGTAGCGTGCTATCCTTACATGCAAATCTCTTGACATCGTGAAAACCTCCATCAGCTATTCTTCCATCTGTGGGAAAGGGGAAGGAAACTTCGCAAGGAAAGAGCAGCCTAGAACTACCTTGAGAAGCCTTGGCCGGAGCCAATCCCGCAGGGCTGAGCGCCAAAATTCTCCGAAGTCAGGCACCAGCGACAGCTGTGAGAAGTCCTCCGTCATCAGAGATTCTCTGACGCAGACGGCATTGTCGTCTGCGTCTTCTTTGGTAGAGTCCTGGCTCCGTCCATGCTCCTAATTCTGTCCTTTCCTGAGCGCGAGCACGGCAATTTCCTTCTACTGCTGCCTTCCACTCTTTGAGTATAATGCTTTTCTATTCGCTTGCCTTTGCGCTCTCCTTGAGCTTCGTTACTGCGATCCCTACGGAGCAGAAACCCCTCCAAATACCGGTGCCTAATGATGAAAGGACAACGGACCTACAAGACTCGCTAAGAGGCAGGCCTCTGCACGGAAGATTCCTACACATTACAGGTATAACGGCCCAGATTTTCTCCAAGTCCAGGACCGTCCACTGATGTCAGCCAGATTTCCACCCTGATGGGTTCTATAAGACCTACTCTTCTACCGAAGAAGACTACGCCTGCCATAGAGGCGATGGGCCTGCTGGCGTCTTCGGCGCGGAAACCACGGACTGCGACTCCCCTCAATCCCTCATTAACGCTACTTTCCGTTGGATCAATGACAACCTGAAAGATACCATAGACTTCGTCATCTGGACTGGAGATTCAGCTCGGCATGACAGCGATGAGATGATACCTCGGACAGAAGAGGAGGTGGTTTCGTCGAATAAGATGCTGGTGGCCAAGTTTCAGGAGGTCTTTGGGAAGAAGGACAGGCCGGACGATACTGATCCTACGAATGATTTCATCATACCTGTCATTCCGACCTTTGGCAATAACGATATCATGCCGCACAATATCTTCCAGCCAGGACCAAATAGATGGACAAAAAAATATGCCACTATATGGAGGCACCTCATACCAGAGGAGCAGAGACATGGTTTTGTAAGAGGAGGTTGGTTCTCTGTCGAAGTCATACCGAATGAGCTCGCGGTGCTCAGCCTTAATACTCTCTACTTCTTCGACTCCAATACAGCTGTGGATGGATGTGCAGCAAAGACAGAGCCTGGTTATGAACAAATGGAATGGCTGAGGATACAATTGCAATTCCTGCGTCAGAGGGGTATGAAGGCTATCTTGATGGGCCATGTACCACCAGCCAGAACGGAAAGTAAGCAGAGCTGGGATGAAACCTGCTGGCAAAAATACACGCTGTGGATGCGGCAGTACCGAGACGTGGTGGTTGGATCGATTTACGGCCACATGAACATTGATCATTTCATACTCCAGGATTTCGAAGACATCAACAAGAAGGCATTGAGAGGGGATGAGCAGCCATTCACTCGAACCGTTCTGGACGATGATCTGACCACTCAATCTTCGGCTGAATACCTCACTGAGCTACGTGCCGGATGGTCTCGTATACCGGATCCCTCGAGACGTAGAATCAAATCGAAATCGGGCCTTGGCTATTTCTACGAGCTATTTGACAAGATCACTAGGAGGACGAAGTCGAAGTCTAAGTCTAAGCAAGAAAAATTTCTCGAGAAAATTGGCGGGGAGTGGGGCGAGCGGTACAGCGTTAGCCTGGTCTCACCGAGCGTTGTGCCAAATTACTTTCCAACCTTGCGGGTAGTCGAATATAATATCTCGGGCTTGGGCACAGCATTAGCCAGAACGCCGAACACGGAACTGATTCGCAAGACCTCCTGCAACGGGAATCAGGAAAAAGCAAAGAAGGATGCTGAGTCGAGAAGAAAGAGAGATCACCGCCACTCTAAGAAGCCGGATTTCAAGGTCCCTAAACCGCCCTCGAAATCCTCACCCCCTGGGCCCGCTTACTCACCCCAGACGTTCTCATTCCTCGGCTACACTCAATACTATGCGAATCTGACCCGAATAAACAATGACTTCACGAACGGCAATGAAGACGATCTTCTGGCCGAAGAGCGCTGGCATGGCGGGAAACATGAAGGAAAGAGGCCCAAGGAAAAGTCGAAGAAGCACCATAAAGACTTCAAATATGAAGTTGAGTATGATACGAGGAATGACTCGATATTTGGACTCAAGGACTTGACTGTCAGGAATTACATTGATCTGGCGGGACGCATTGGGGAGTACAGACCGGCCACAGGAGATAGCATCGAAAGTGTAGCGTTAGATGACCAAAGAGACGTAAAAGATGGCACTGTATCAGGTCTGGATAGGGACGAAGATGTACAGACCAGTCCTTGCGGTGGCCACGATTTGGAAGTCTCGAAGAAGAAGCACAAGAAGCACAGCAAGAAGCATAAATATGAGAAAATGACACGGAAAATCTGGTTCACATTCGTTAGGCGGGCTTATGTTGGCAGCAAAGAGGAAGCGGAGTTGCATGAGGAGTTTTGAGAATTGGGAGATGGTGGAGCGGTCAAAATGTGAGCATTTGACGGCGCTACCTATGGCGGGTTTTCATTGCTGGGAGGGTGCTTGTGGGCGAAAGGTGTGGGATTGGTAAATAGGTTGGGAAGGAAAGATGAGGCTCATACAGGCGCTGATGGCGTTCTAGACCCAGACTTTGGGAAGTATCACTAAGACAGAGAAGCAAACCGCAATACGAGAAACAATGTATTCTTATTCGTTCAAAGACATGACTGGACGGACACCATTCTTGGAGTGTCCGTCCCTCTAGCGACGAGCAGAATCCCGGGAGGAAAGTGGGTGGAATGAAGGGCGACGCCTTGGCAGCCATGTAGGTTACAGAAAGCATGGGAAGCACGATAGAGACGATAGCCAATAGCCATGGCTATGGCCAAGTCATCCCTTAAGTGTGCGGTACAGTAAAGTAAATGGATCATGTCTTTGGCCTTGAGAGGGCCAAGCATTGATCTGACCCGGACCGGGTGGGGCCAGCAAAGCAGCAGCAGCAGCAGCAGCAGCAGCAAGCAGTCCAGTCATCAGTAGCATGAAGCAGGAACAGCCAAATCCGGGGCGGCACTGGTTTCAGCCCCTTCTCGCAGGAGAAACCCTATCTATCTACGTCCCCCCCCCATGTTATCTGCCTGTATTCCCCCCGAACGGTGCGTCTGGTGCGTCGGATGGTAGCCAAAGACCGCTCCTCTCCCTAAAGGACGCTTCTGAAACGTCGCAAAGTCACGGAAGTAGGGCGCGTACCACATCCCCAAGCTGCATGCGGTCTAGTCTCATCCACCAACTGTTCCATGTTAGCGCTCATCACTCATCGCTGTGCCTGTCATAGCCCGTCATAGTGCTGTCTCCTGTCTCGCCTGTATCCGGGTCAACTGGCCGCATTCTTCGCTTTCAACGCTGCAAAATTAGCTGCCCCCTCTGCACTGCACTCTTGGTTGCGATATGCTCGATCCGGGCACATACGCCGTATCTGAAGCAAATAATCGGTTTCACTTGTGCCAAGGGAGGAAGAATGACGATGGAGTCGCTGCATACAAGTACCCTTCCTATGTCTCACCCCTCATGCAGGTACCAGGCATCCATATTCTTTATATCCCATCCATACCCACCTTGACGAGACCGACCCCACATCCGTGCCAATCCATTGACGCATATTGATATTTACTGAGCCGCTCCTGAGGACACCCTTCCTTTCGTCAAGACACCAGCTATCTATCCGCCCATCATCACCATACCTCAGTACTCTCCAAAGTCGTCTCTGTACCTACCAAACCCGAGAATACTGTGACGAAGCTCTACTCTGAAGGAGAACATATCTGCTTCCGACTCAAATCTCCCATACAGCCAACGAGACCGACAGTTTACCACAACCACCCACCTACTCCCTCCCTCCTACCCACAACCACCATCCCCACAAACTCCAACAAAATGCATATCCCAACCCTATCAATCATCACCCTCCTCCTCTCCCTCACAACCACAATCACAGCCGCCCCAGCCGCCATACCAGATACGGATCTCGGAATACCAAAGGGAACAACGCATGCTGCTCGTAGCGTGTCCGAGATCCTGGCCCTGAAAGCAGCGTCGATGAAGAAACAAGCGAAGATGAACGAGAAAAGGGATGCTATGGGGCTGTGGTAATTTGTATTCTGGTATCGGGCATATTCAGGAGTTTTTTATTGGGTCAACTCGACTCTAAGGGTGGTGATATCTCGTTCTCCGTCTAGAAGGATGGATATCTTCTGAGCGATGGGATTGGCGTTTTGGAGGCTTATTTAGATGGATGATTCGGGCATTTTAAAGGGGATTGGAGTTTTATATCATGGCTTAGATGGGTTGATGCTAGAGAGGTGGCAATTATGCTGCTGAATATATTCATTTTTTGACTCTCCGCCTTGTTGTCTTGAGCGTGAGATGAGCATTTCTTTATGCTAGATTAAGTCTGAGATGAGCATTTCCTTTGCTACATTAAGTATAGAATGAGCAACCTCCCTACTAAACTGAGTGTGCGAAGAACATCCTCTCACGCCAGATACTCCATTCCTAATATCTCCATACTTAACTCTCCGCTCAAACGCCTTATTCCAAGATTCGTCTTCCTTCGCCTCGAACCACCTATTACTTAAACACCTCCACAAACCCCCATTTCATGCATACACCCTCCCTCCATCCCCCCAATCTCTACTCAACACCCCATCCACCTACCCCCCTCCCATCACTACTATCCCCTCAAAACCCTCCATCTCCAACTTACTTCAATTACGAGGGGAACATATTATTTCGCAGTCAACCCCAACAACGCAAGTATTTCCTACTTAAGTATAACTACAAAGCAAGCATTTCCGGTTTAAGCATAGATATGGAAACTCACTGCTGGGGCCAAGAGAGCCTAGTTTTTAGCACGTCTCATGCTTAAAGATAGGCAGTAAGATTGGGAACTAGAGGTAGTTAAGTATGGTATTGACGATCTCAAACGGCTATTAAGTTGTTGAGGACTATTTCCTAGAGGAGAAGCCGTTGCGATTGGTGAGTCTGGTGCTTATTCATATAATTTAACAGCACGGTTTGTTGGTCATTGACAAGGAAAAGAACTCCATTAAAAAAAAATAACCCTAAAAACAGCCGCATTGCATGCATTTACACTTCGAAATCCGTCCGTAGACTAACCCATTTCCTCCGATTCCGTCCATTGACTAACCCTTTTTCCTCCACTATCATACCATGAGCGACTTAATCCATCCATCCATCATCCCATTCCCAACTTAATCCACCTAGAAAACACTCCATCCTCCGCTCCAACCACGCCCCCCCTAGCGAGAAATTTCGATGCTCAATCCACGGACATAACACCCAAAGGGTCAGTCAAAACGTGAAGAACAACGAAAAATCTCAACTAGGAGAAGGTGGCTAGAGGCCGAGTGCCCGTACGGTCGCCAGATGTGTCGGGTCTGGTCCGTATTGGGCTAGTGATCTAGTGATGATTAGAGATCACATGAAGTCCGCAGCCTTTGGATAATTCGGCTTACGTCTTCGAGAGACCGGTTGCCGGATTTGCCTCTGCCCTATGGGCGGCACTCGCACCTTGGGAGCTTCCTCTTCGTCCGAAGACTCCTCGTCGTACTGGCCTTCGAAGGCCTCGCGCATGACGTCGGAGTCTGAGTCCGAGTCGGATGGTGAGGTGGTGGTGGGTTGGGGGAAGTCATTGAGGAGGGGGAGGAGCGAAGACCCAAGAGATGCGAGGGCGGAGGGAGCTTGTGGAGAGGCGGCGGCGGGTTGGGGGGTGGCCCAGAGGGGGTTGAATGGGGGTGGGGCGCCGGTGGTGGGGCTGGCGGTTGGGTGGGTGAGGTGGAGGCCGGGGAGGTGGAGAGGTGTGGTGGAGGTGGGTTGTTGAGGGCGGGGAGGGTTGTAGAGCGGTGCGGGGGATGAGATGGTGGGTTGGGAGGCCGGTGGTGGTGGTGATGGTGATGGTGATGGTGATGGTGATTGTGGTGGCGATGTTGGTGATATTAATGTGGCGCCTTCGCCATCTTCACCTGATAGAGTACGTGGAAGGCTAAGGATTTCCTTGATCTTTGCAGTTTCTTCTGCGTCAAGGTACACTTCTCCCAACAACTGGGCATCTTCGAGGATCTCATCAATGCGCTGGCGAACGCCATGAGCCTCCTTCAACTGCCGCGGCAAGATAGGTTTTTCGGTATCGTCGATGAGATGAAGGTCGTCGAGGTTTGGGATCGCGTCCTCAAGGATGCTGTTGAGCCCATCGACGGTAGCAGCGTAGTTGTCTTCGAATTCATTTTCGATCGCCTTGAAGCATTGGTTGGTATACACAAGAGTCTCTAGTGCATCTCTATATGCTGGGTCCATTTCCGACGAGCCCACAACCTCTTCAAGAAGCTCGGTTGCTTCTTCAAGCTCGCGCTCAAGGCGCTCGGCTTGCTTGGTGAGGGCGATGTCTGCTTCGGGGTTGGAAGAAGGGTTTCCAGCCGCTTCTTCTCGCTGGGTCACATCGGTCTCGAGGTTGAAGATCTGGCGCTCTAGGTCTGACACTTTGCGCTCCAGGTCTGCAACTTTGGTGTCTGCGTTGGTAGCCCGCGTGTTGTGTTCTTCCAACTCCAGTGTCTTTTGTTCGAGCTTTCCTTCGAGCTCTCTCTCTGCAGCAGTTGCTCTCTTGCTACGATCTTCGGCAAGGGTTTTCCATTTCTGGGCCTCAAGCTGCAAGGCTCCTATCGCAGTGGCTTGCTCCGCGTTCGCATGTTGTAAACCTCGATTGGCGAGTTCAGCTTGATTGGCCCTGGTTTCCATCTGGCTGCTGAGCTCAACGACCCTTTGAATCTCTTGTTGTAGACCTCGATTGGCGAGTTCCGCTTCATTAGCCCTCGCTTCCACCTGAC
Source organism: Cladonia squamosa (assembly GCA_947623385.2). NCBI lineage: Eukaryota > Fungi > Ascomycota > Lecanoromycetes > Lecanorales > Cladoniaceae > Cladonia > Cladonia squamosa. Next base: position 1,381,314 of record OX392384.1, read on the forward strand.
TGCCGAGCTCAACGACCTTTTGAATTTCTTGGCTTGCCTCTTCCTTTATGCTCTCGAAGTAGGCGTGGCCCTGCTGGTAGATGTTTGTGATGTTGTTCTTACTTGTCTCTAGCGCTTTTTGGAGTTCTTGAATCTCGTATTGTGCCTTCTGAGAACTTGCAACGCTGGCGTCAAGCTGTTGCTGTAACGTCTCGATCTCTTCACGTGCATCGCGCCCCTGCTCTAACTCGGAATGAGCCTTGTTGAGGACGTTCTCCAACCTTCGGACCTTTGCTTCTGCTTCGTTTGCCCGCAGGAATTGGGCGTTCACATCTTGCCGATATTTACATATGACCTCGTCGTTCGCCGCCCTTTTATCGAAGAAGTATTCACAGACCTCTGCTCTAAACGCTGCTACCTGAAGCTTGTCTTTACACTTCGCATGAGCTTCGACCTCTTCTTCTAGAGCCTGCTTGTCTTTCTCAATCCTTCTTTCTAAGGCCACCTTATCCTCTTTCATCCCAGCGATCATGTCTTCTTTCTCTTGCACCTTTGCCGATGTCATCTCGAGCTCCCGCTTGCACGCGTCCAATTGCTCGTCCCGATCGCTTAATCGTTGCTTTAGCCGATCACACTGGCTCTCCAGATTGCTGATCACTCGGCCTCGTGTGGTGGGAGTTTGGATGGCCTCTACTTCTATCCTTGGCTCCTCATCTCGGTCTCGTGTGGTGGGAGTTTGGATGGCCTCTACTTCTATCCTTGGCTCCTCATCTCGGTCTCGTGTGGTGGGATTTTGGATGGCCTCTACTTCTATCCTTGACTCCTCATCTCGGTGTTGTGATATGGCGGCGGTAACAGGAGGCTTGAACTTTCCACTCGGCCGACTGGCTATTAATCGAAACCAAGCTAGACATTTCCTGTTCTCGTTGGCATTGGCTATACGTTCAGCGCTCTCTCGGTTGGAGTGGTGTCTCCTCCGTTTGGGGGTTATTGGCCGCATGTAGGGAGGGAATAAGGGGTTTCTTTTCCGCATGTGGGAAGGGAATAAAGGGCTTCTGCTCTCCCTACGATTCACGTCTGGACTGGTAATCGACTGATCGGGCTCGTGTTGTATGGGCGAACATTGCTCGACGGGGTCCACAATGTGATCATCATTACTGTCCGGTGTTGAACGTTGAGGTGTTGAAAATGACGACTTTGGCGACGCAGGCCATGCACCAGGTATGTTCTGCATCCTTAATATAGAAGTCGTAATACAATGTTATTGATAACACTGATCTTGCAAACGGATATGTGTTATGACTGGAGGTATGACTTGGAGAGGAGAATTGTGATGGAGGAGGAAGTCTTGCTTTATGGACACGAGGTTAACACCCGGAAGTTCACCACCCGGCGTTCCCTCTGACCAATTTTGAAGAAGTGAATATCAGGGCGGAGCTGGTGGCAAATGATAATTTACTTTGATGATTTGGAATGACGATATGAACAGGGGCGGACCATCTTCATACTCATTCACACAAAGCATGGCTGAGTTTACCCCTATCTCTTGGACACTGAGCGCTTCGACTGCAATTGAAGAGTGGTCTCACGGCCTGGTCCCAAAGTTGCTGCAATGTTTGATATGGAAGGTCGCCGCTATTTGTGCAGAAGGTGCTAGGTATCTCATCAAATTGTTCTGTGATATTGTTCTTCTGGATTTTCTGCCCAGGGAAATAAATGAATGAACACACTCCAACTCTGCACATTGTCGACAAGGGTCAATGGCTTGGTAAAAGTGTTTTGCTACGGATCCGATTGCAAGGTTTGCTTAACAAGGCAATCTGATCGACTGCAGGCAGAAAACGCAAACGCCACTGAAGCAATATCTGATTTCGATCTTGTCACTACTGTAGCTCAGTGTGGTGCTACTACATGGTGATATAGCCGGCAATGGTATGGACGACTACCACCTATGCTCCCTTGATTTGGTGGGGTTGACTAGCGAGATTAACTATGATTGTAACGTCGTGACCCTTGGTTCTAACGGAACGCATCAAGCTGGAACAACATCCGACCACATGAGCACGAGACTACCTTAGTCATATGGCTTCAGAGTGAAGCTGATATGGAGCCCGCGGGGGTTGGTGGGCCGCGAAGGACCCTGGCAAGCAGTACCCTATGGGAAACTCCTTCGGAGTTGCACAATTGCAACTGTGCGACACAAGGGGACTCCGTATCCAGTAGCTACCCATCTCGAATCTTGGCCGGATAGTGAATATCGTGGCGACGAACGGAACCACAAACCCCCTGGACCTTATAACACCATGACCTTAGTGGCAAATTCCGCACTAGCCTTTACATGCTCGCGGTCTTTTGCGATGGTGGTATTCTATCTTGCAACAGAAAAAGGTCGAAAGATCAAAGGAAGCTACATGAAATTTGAGAGAGACCCCCCTGAAAATTGACGCTGTCGTACCAAGAGTGAATAGTTTAGTAGTGACAAATGGAACTTAAGTATTTGTGAATATCATGCCTGGCGGTAAAAGCCCGAGCGAAGCTGTGACTCAGAATCGACCGTGAAGAAGCTCTGAAACGTGCTGAGCTTGTTACATAGCAGCATCGATGACTGAATCATGCCACCAGTCATGACGATATCGAAAACGTGCATGGCGAACCAAGCTTCAGATTCGCCCATGGCAAGATCGGTGATAAAGAGGCCACCATAGTGAGTCTCTTCCGGCAGTCCATAAAGTTCAGTCCTTGGCGCCCCTACACGAGAGTATGAATGTCATGCTTAACACCCGGACAATGGCACCTTTAGAGCATTCGAGGGTCGTCACTGATACGCGCGAAAACGATGGGTATAGATCATACCCAATCATCGTTGGCGTCTCTGCATCACAGTCGCGCAAGGCATCCTAGAAGCTGGGATAGAAGACCAGTATCGAACGCTGAAGTTTCAATATCACAAGTCTATGGCTCGTGTCTCATGTCCACAATGTAATCTAGCCCCCCAGTATTAGAGTCAATCACAAGTGTGCCTATGTTCTTCCCTCGTGCCCGTTCACCCACCTCCAATCTCGTTTCTACTGCATGCTGTCTCATGAGCAAAGGCACACGCGCTTCTCTATCGACGAGAGTCAAAATTTCCAACAGCATCCCCCCCTATGCCTCCTTTTGCTTTCTCCAATATGTCGAGAATGATACCAGGGCATCCTTTGGCGTGCCTTGTGTCATAATCCAGCTTCTGCAAGAAGCAAAGAACGATGGCCCATCATGATCTCAACCACCAGGCTGCGAATATGCCTCAGGAAGATCATGCGCTCGACTGCCTGCACGTAGGCCTTTTATGAGTAATAAAGTTGTCATCATAGCGAACTTGTATCATGAAACTGTTGTTGGAGCAATAGACGGCCAGTGCTTTTTCGTCGAGCAGGCGACAAGTGAGACGGAGACGCTTGAGAGATGTAGGATTTCGGAAGCCGGAATTGCAAACCAGCTGATCGTGCCTTGGAAGGGTAGGACGGAGAGAAAGATCCTATCTCGAATCTGCGGTGGTAGACGTGGGAAAGGCGCAAATGTCTGGAGGGTCCGCCTTGAGACATGTAGAGACGTATTTTGGAACGTTTGAATTATCAATGAGCAGCATTTTGATTTATGACGGTGCAATCCATGCTGGAGGCCTGCAGACGTGACGGAGAAGCTTGCCCAAGCTATGTTCCAACTCTCGGTTAAACCTCCTAAAATATCCCCCCTTCAGAACTACAGTATTAGTACCAATAACTATCGGTTGATACTTGACCGCCGGGTTACTTTCACACCGACCTGACCCTGTCATGATGCCTCTGAATAATGCTTACAGGAGCCCCCGAGCAGCAGCGACCCATCGCGCTGGACGTGTCAGCGACTCCGCCAAATCCAGATCGGGACCCTGACCTCCTTCTCCCACACTGCTGGCGGCTTCAGGACTGCACCGGTTGCCTCGAAGCACAATATCACTGTAGCTGGTGTCCTATTGTACGACAATGGCGTCTCGCTTTCCATGCTACTTCATGCTGACTACCATAGTCATCTACCTGTGTGCCAAATCCTGCGACTTGGCCCCTCCTCACGCCTATCTCCAACCCTGACATTTGCCCTTTACATGCGGAGCGATGGGAGCTACGTGGGAACGAGTTTGGATGCTCTGTTAGTACTACCACATTCTTGAGTGTCATAGTGTCTATCGCGTCCACCTTTGCTTTCATAGCCCTGGTGTGGGCTTTCGGACGAGCATGGACATGGAGCCGCATGAGGTGGAGAGGATGGATTGCAATTGCCAAAAAGCATATCAAGGAAGGTGGGCGATGGGTGGTAGCTTGGAGAAGCTGGTCGTTCAAGAGCCCGTTGAGCAGGTGGAGGATGAAGCAGAAGAGTGGGGATGAAAGAGATGGGCAAGAAACATCGGGTCGCTTTGATTGAGCAAGTGAGAGAAGTTAAAGACTGCGCAAGGATCTCAAATGCGTCAAGTATGCTTTATAACCGCTGGCATTACGGTTGCGAGCTTCGAGCCTTTCATTTGCCCTTAACAACCCTACTCAGCTTATACTCTACAATAACTGGTTTTCCCTGTTGGACCTTGAATCTCCCAGCACCCACGAATGACATGGTCTCGAGACTCTTCAATTTGTCATCCCCGGTTTCGAATCTCATCTCGATGACTAGTGTTATGATCAGAACCCAGAATCGACGCGGTATGGAAATGACCCGGAGAGAGTAGGCTGTAGCGGAAAACCTACAAGAATTGCCAAATTCCGTCGATTTCGCATCTGGTTTTTGCTGGAGGATGGCTCCAAGCTCGGGAGTGATATCAACTATGCCAGTATAGTTCAGGTAGATCAAACCACCGCTCTTATCCCTGAAAGCCTTTGTTAATCACCAGTTGCTGCCTGCAGAGTGTTGGGTCTTACTTGACGACGCCATGGGCATTCAACCGCATGCGCTCTCCGCTCGGATCATTATGGATATAGTCGGCACCGGTACCCACCCACTCGGCCTCTATAGCAGGGGAGAAGCCCGGTTCTGATTTGATGCTACCGCCGGGCAACGCCTACGGATGTTAGACATAGATGGGAAATAAGAGGGAGCACATACCGCAACAGCGAGGGGCGTGCCTTTGGAAGCGGAGCCAACGCCAGTGACATCGCCTAGTTCGATCTTCACATTGTCAGCTGCGAGATCATTAGGATTGGGAGCAAGAACAGGATTGCAGATGCCATGGCGATAGAGGAACATACCAGGATGGTCATAGCCGGTTGTAGAGACGGGAAGTCAGACATCTTCGCAGAGTGCTATTTGACTACAATTGCTTTCAGTATACGCAATCTATTGTGTTCTAGGAGGGCGAAGTGGTAGTCAATAGGAAAGGAGTACTGAGAGGAAGGAGAAAAGGGTCGTCGGTCTAGATTACATTGTTGGCTTGTGTCTGCGGAGAATCAGATAGTTCCCCGCCTTCTGCCCCACGTTACCGCCAAGTTGCCATTGCCTTCGCCAATGGTAGACCTGTGGACCTCGGTAGGTTTCCAAGCACTGAAAAGTACCGAAGTCAATAGTAGATGCTCACCTTAGGCACCTTACGTGCTGCAAAGTGATTAGTAGCAGCTCTTGCTTTGAAAATAGCTCGGTTGGTCCCTTCCGGCTTTAACCCCGTTAGAGCTTCTCGCCGCAATCCCCTAGTCCCAAGTGGAGTATGTACAGTGGATGCGTCTGGAAGACATTGAAGTAGCAGCATGTCAAAAAATAAATCACCATCTGTGAATTCGATAATGTATATCAAAATGCTAACTGGCAAAAAAAGATAATTGTCGACACCTACAGGACTCGAACCTGTGCGGGCGAACCCAAAAGATTTCTAGTCTTTCGCCTTAACCACTCGGCCAAAGTGTCTTGGTAGAAAAGATTCATCCTATTTTACAATATATTGCTATAATAAACATTTTAGAATGACATTGGCGCTTCAAGCTGTAATACACACGATGTCGGAGAAACACTGTATGCTCATACGTGCTCTGTTTCGTTCCCACCAGCTTTGGCACTCTTTTGGATGATCCTTTCTCTCTCTACTGCATTCCTCGTTTGCGGGTAAAAAGGTCCTATTATTATGACTTCTAGAGAATGTCCCGTCTCTAGTCTGCCATGTTGTCTACATCCGACAACTTCTTTGTCCTTGAACGTGCTTACCACATTCAGACCCTTTGAGTAAGCTATTCCAGATCCGTTCACTGGGAATTGCTGTCAAAGGATTTCCCATCTCCAACCGAATAACCAACATGATCTTCCCACCACACGGATCAGTATGCTGGACAACTTCTGCTTGCTGCAGCAATGGACGCTCGCACTAGAGACAAATATTCGACATTCCTTGAGGAAGATTGGGCTAGGCTTGGCTATCTGGACCCACCAAGCTCTCAGGAGTACGGGTTGGGCCTGACAGTTCCCAAGCTACCGATTTTCCACCACAAACATCATGCAAGACCACTCATAGGACATGTGATATGGCCTCAATACACGGACACACAATATGAGAAGCTTTGCGCCGAACTGGACCCGGCACTCCGACTTGCGTCTGCAATGTTGCAAAGTCCAGCAAGCCTGGATCTAATATACAAGATCATCTATGGTCCGCGGCGCTTTCCTCGTGAACGTATGGATTATGAAGGTCAGCCTTGTTTTGAGATTGAATGCATCGAGACGAATGAGACAAGGCGCAGCATGGTCAAAAAAGCCCTCAACCGTCTCGCCGAGTCCTTGAGCTTCATAACGGAAAACCCGAAAGAGGACGGCAAGAAGAATTGCGACGCCATAGTCTCTCATTCTCTGGCGTTGCATTCGTATGGTATAAACATCGCTGACGACTCCGGCACTCCGCGCGGCATCGCCTCTACAATCCGTCTCAATCGCAATCACCTCTCAAAACTCACCTTACTCCTTGGCCAGAATGGCGACAATACCTCCCAGATTCTCACGTTGCAATTTAAGCTCGCTGTCAGTATCTGTCATAACATAGTCCACGCAATTGGCCACGCAGCTGATCTGGCTTTGCTACTGGATGCAATCATGGAATCTACTTACCGCGATCTTGCCACCTTAGAGAACACTGAGCGTTCGAAAGAGCGCGTGGGAAGCAACGAACCGTTTATGGAAAACGAGAGCGTCGCTGAACTAGGTTATTCGTGGGAGAATGCGGTACTTGGTGGCACGGTTCAGTGGGCCAACCAAGTCGATCATCCGCTGTTCTTCAGCAAATGGCCATCGTTTCTCACAGATGGCGACTATCCCCGCCGAGCGGCTTATAGTACGACTGCCACACAGTATGTAGTGCCATTGCACTACCTCCGCAATATCCATAGGCAGGAGTTCTGGGATAATATGAAAGCTGGCGATACTACGGCTCTCCATATACAAGGAGTGGTAGGAATCCTCGTCACGAATCCAGATGCAGACCCTGAAATTTTGAGCACTGGGCCTGATTCGAAAGAGGCTGAGAAGCATAACGACGGACCGGACTCCTTTCGAGTTGTTGGCTATCCAGCCAGTGACCCTTCAGGCTCGAGAGCCAATGAGACTTTAGCAGAAAGAATCCAACGAACTTCGGAAAACAAGAAGTCGATACGTGCGGGAAAGCTCCATATTGTGAACCAGATCAACACGGAAGCAGTGAACGCGAGAAGAAGACTGCAAAAGGTGCGAAAAGACCGAAATGCGGTTGGGATCTAGGGGTATTTGATACGTTATCTTCGGAGTGCGCTCTTCAGTCCGCTTCACTTATGGAGGCCGCCGTAGGGATTTTCATGCACTATGGTCGAAAGCAGACGTGAGCTTTTGAAATATGTTCATCCCGCTCTATCACGATCGTCTTGAAATCAAATTGTTGGAAGATTGCCGCAAAGAGGGTGTTGGCAGAAGTGTTGTGGTTTATCAATCATTTCCCACAGACGCCTTACTGAGAATCAGTGGGCTTGGGAACCGAAGACTCTCCACTGGGTTGTTTCTTCTGCCCTCTTGTCTTAATCCGCTCTTGCTTGTTTCGACTCGTGGTGAGCCCATACTCGGACACGGTGACGGTTCCAACAATCTCAAAGACTCTCTCTCCATCCGGACTCACTCCGACACATTTCGGATTGAGGCCATCCGAGGGAATACCTAACCTGTGACCGAGCTCGTCCTTCACCAAGATGCCTACGACCTGGAAGTTCGTGAAGTGCGTGCAATCAACTTCTCTATGGCCGCCTCCTCCGCACCTGGCGCAATTCCGCTGGGGACACGCTGATAGAATATGTCTGGTAGAATGTTAGAGAAATAGTCATGGATGAGGGTACCGATATCATACTCAGTGCTGCCGCAGCCGAAGCATTCCCTGCCACCAGTGCCTCTCGCTCTTGAGGCCGGCTTCTTGGGTTCCTGGAGAAGGATCTGCTTTTGAAGAGGAGCCGGCTTCTTGCCGCTGGCACTGGACTCTTTGGTATTCGCTGGAGGCGTAGCACGTTTTTTCGCGGCTTCTAGCTCGCGCTCCGCATGTGGAGCTAGCTCACCAATCCCCCACTCATTCACCAGCCCCACAAACGCTCCCATATCTTCCACCTCCTGCAGCCGGCGACAGAAGCGCCCTCCATGGGTCCAGGATCCACCACCATTCTTCATCCATTTGGATATTGCATCAACGTGCTCCCTTGGATAATCGACTTCCAAGTTCATCCTAAAGGGATTATTGGCTAGCTGAGTTGCGAGAGTGGGCGAAAAGTACTCTAACACTCGGGCCGGTGTCGGTTGGGCGAGGCTCCTGTATGGGAAGTTGGTACCTTTACCAGCTTCATTCAATGGCCTCAAGTATATAGGTCTTGTTTGCCTAAACCTTCTCAAAGTCAGTGAATCGGTACCGTGGGTAGATGGTTGCAGTTACTTCTCCAACTGGCCTTGTGATAAGACCGCTTTTGCTCCCAGCTCAGCTGTCTGTGTTGTACGAGGAGACGAGACGGAAGCACCAGATGAACCAGGTCCCGGTGCCGAGCCCAGTGTCGGTGGGGGCACGATTTTTTGGTAACTGGAAGCCATATTTATATACAAAAAGGGATACACAGGGAAAGTATATACAAGAAACGTATATCTGGTACCACAATGCAAATGATAAATCAACCGTTCTGTGTAGTGTATTTTATGTGAGAACGGCGAAAAGACGTTTGATAGTTAGCCGGAATGTCAAACAGAGCGGGAGAAGTAACGAACAGAGGCCGCTTATATAGACGAGAATGCTTTTTGTGCATCCTTGAGAAATCCAATGAGAATGCAAGGCCGGGAGAACCGGCTTCTGTTCCCGACTTGAGCTGCACTCGTGATGCAGCACAAACACAGTTTGAAAGTTGCCACTATCCTGCTATTTGCTAATCGGATGTGGCGACGGTTGTACAAGGACATGAAGCAATTGAAGGGGCCGGCGGAGCACCGAGCTGTAGGAGACGCCGATGCATAAAGTCGTAACCTTCAACGTATCATGTCTTCTCCTGAACCCCAAGCAACCCATCATTCAGACAAGTTATGCGGCTTCAGGGTGTTACCTGCTTTACGTGCATAGACATCCATACTCGGAATCTCATCATGGACCGGAATGTCGAGCAGCATTTGGCCACATACTCACACAAGAATCTATGTCGGTCAGTAAGCCGAAAGCTTATACTGAGGTGTGATACAATAAGGCACATCACATTCCCTCACCGTCTCCTTCATTACGTCTTCAGGATAAGAAGATTTGCATAGAATGCTCAGAGACACAATGCATGACTTCCTGGGCCATTGCAGTAGTGCATAGTTGTCCCATATACGTCCCGGTCTTATTCCACCCCTCCACCTGGCACTCTATCTTCCGGATTAAAAAGATGCGTTAGGTCTTTCCATGAATTTTCGTACAAGATACCTCGTAATCGTTGTTTGTTGCCTCCTCTATATTCGGAGACCCCAGGCTGTTGGGGTGTTTTAGCCAATCCCGGCTTCATGGGTCTCAAGGACGTCAGCATTTCGCGGGCGTGGATATCCTCAGATGCGCTCAAATTCTCCGGCTGAGGTTGTGAAATTTCTGCCGTCGGATCATTTTGAGTGAGCTATCTTGTTGTTAGGGCAAGGCTTTCAGAAGCCGAAGTATTATGCACAGACATAGGCTTCCTGCCCAGACTCTGTAGAGGTCAACGGAGCACCAGAGCTCTGTTACGGCCCTCTGCCGTGAGCGACAACCTTCCAATGATCACCCCAAGAAGTGACCATTCTGCCTTCGGAGCAATGGTACAATCATGCTGTCCCATGTGTATAGTGTAGTATTTTGGACTTGAAATCTCCTGCATCTTTCGAGAATCCTCCAGCATCGCCTAGATCTATGAGCTTTGTCTCGCTTCCTACGAAGCGTCTAAATCTGGGGTTGCTAAGCGAAGTGCTGCTACTTCAGAGGTCGAAGGGAGGCCAATTGCTGGCCTGGGTCTGCTGGTGTGGAACGAGCGTTGGTTTGAGGCGTGGTAGGTTTCTGTGGATGGTCAGAAAGTGCACGGATGGCTGTTGGATAGGATAGCAACCACTACCAGAGGCTGGAAGGAGTAGCAAACTGGATCATTGTAGTGGACGATGCCTCGCCCTAGCAGAGTGAAGGTGTTGCCTTGATCTCTTCAGCTGAACAATTTGAGATTATTGGATCCATTCTTTATCCGTGCGAGAATTGGTTTTAGTTTTCCTCCGACTTTAGAAGGATCTATGGCCGAGCCAATAGCGCCTTCCTTCTATTGAGAGCTACACTCTAGTCACCAAATTCCAAAAGTCCTCATCACGGGGTCGAAAAATGTGCAACGGGAAGTTGGGAGACGGACTGGGCAGAAGTCTTCCAGATGAGAGTGATCATTCGGTACCTGGGGGTGCCTGGGGGTTACGGGCCGCCCCGTGAAGAAGCTAACAGCGGTAGCCAGCGCCTACAGACGTGACTGGAGGCCCCTGAGCTTCCTAAGCAAATTCTCGTCTCGCTGATCCGGCAATGACGGTCCAACAATGCCTATTCGGAGAGTCGTGTGACCATGATCTACTCCCCGCTGGGCACGAAAGGAGCTGAATGTCACCAACACGGATCTTGGGGAATCTTCCTTGGTTGCGCCAGATGCACCCAACTTGATACTGACACTCAACTCGACACTGCGCTGTCTCGGTTGCACCCTTTTGAACGTGTCACCCGTGATCGCTTCCGAGTGCCGAATGTGGCACCACACCCAACTGCCACTCTTCTGATGGTGTATGGCCTCTGCTCTTCGCCGTGACCTTACCTCAGTCTACAAGTGGTCCGCCCCAGCCGCGGGGTTGTGACCCCGCCGTAGGGGCCAGTGCTCCATTTCTCCAATTTCTGTGGCACAAAGTGTGACACATGTGACATGTCCATCCACCGCTTATTGAGCATAGCCTCATACCACAAGCAGCAGCGTATCCACGTATGCTCCAATATTGAAGGTCAGGCGGACACCACCCTACCATGGGGATACGAGGCTTGAGACGGACGTTGTGATCCAATTTAATCTATCTGACTTTGTGGTTAATTCCACTTTTTGCATTCAACGTCTTTGGAATCTATTTTTGAAGCGGCATGAACCCTACAGCTCAGCTTTCGTTCAAGTTTCTAAGGGTTAAAATTCTGGCTATCACATCAATGGATGCTTGTCCCGTCACTGTACTCAGATCGTGGCAAGTCCACAGAGAGCTTGCTGAGCCGTGAATGCTTTAGCTCTGGGTTGCAATAACCGACATGGAACAGGTATCGCATTGGACACTGACATCTTTGGTTTCCACAATTAAATGTACTTCTCCTATGATCGTAATGATCGGCATCGCTGCCCAATATCGTGGCCATTCCACTGTGCGCTGGAAGACCCGCAAAATCGCTGCTAGCTCAGCAAGCTCACGGCCGTACGAATTTGATTGTGTGCTTCACAACATATCCTGGATGTCGCAATCTGGAAAAATATGGGATTTAACCCTCCGACCTTGGTACTCATGAATGTTGCCGCAGTACGACCCATAATGTGCCCAACGTGGTCAAAAAAGTGAATATTGTGAGGGGTAACCGCCGCGGAGCATATGAAAGCTATCAAAGCGTGAATGCCTTGAACCAAGGTCTAGCCAGTATGGAGCCAAGGAATGCTCCTGGTCTGTGCCTCCGCGGTTACGCGTGGTGTACCCGAGGACCTTCCCATCTCCATCGGACGTATAGGAGCTCTCCAAGCCAAGACAATTCACACATCTTAGACTTATTGACGTCGATACGTGAGGAGATTATGCTGACGAAATCTACGGTCGACGCCACCGCTCGTCAGGCTCACCGCTATAATGGTACGAGACGAGCAGACAGCCTTCCATTTGCAGGTTCCAAGTTCAGACCAGAAACAGCAGACTCATAGCACATTATATAAAGAGCTTTCAGATCTCACCGAGTCCACATCTCTTACGGTTACTAAGGTCTTGCAGAGCTTGATACCCTTGACCCCATAACCAAAATCACAAAGTGAGGTCTTGACTTTCTATCATCGATCTCGCAACCATGGATAGCTTTCGGCCGCAGTCGAGGAGACCTCTTATCAAATGCACTGTCTCCGTAACCGCAATCTGGAGAACCTATCGGGCTGTTCTAGGCAATGCATTGTCTCGACTCAATCTGCGATATCAAACAACCGTCAGCGTCCCTCACAACAAAGAAGAAGCTTTCTTCCACAAACCTGCCCTCAATCACTACCAGCCCGAGGCTCCTTCAAAGATGGGCGTGGTCTTATCTAGAGTCCCAATCGAAGAGGAGACCCTGGATACTAAGCTTGCCAATAATCCTCCATACATGCTTGGAAGGGACTATCAAGCATCCGCAAGGCGTGTACCCACCCTTCTCGGCCTTTCCAACTATGAGGCTAATATATCCTTTGCAGACTTGCTCTTCTTCATTGCTTGAACCATGCCTCAAACGGCTTCCTACTCCATCCGTCCATTCCCCTCGCCAAAAGGGAGAGCCTTCGAGTTGCTGACGTTGGCTGTGGCACTGGGTAAGAACGACCTCTTTCCATGCTCTGTAGACCATTTTTGCCAACCATGAGCTTTCTATAGTCTTTGGCTAGCAAGCCTCGCGAGGGAGATGCCGGCGTCAGCACGCCTCGATGGTTTCGACATTTCTGACCAGCAATTCCCACGCGAGAATATATACGGCGACAATGTCACGTTATCGACACTCGATATCTTTAAACCTCTGCCGAGGCACCTCTTGGCAAAGTATGATGTCGTCCATATTCGCTACTTCATGGGTATCGCTGTCAACGATTCGGTGCAGATTGCCGTAGATAATCTTAATGCTATGCTGAGTAAGTGATTGGCCGAGGACCTGGGATTGAAATTGACTCACGAGACGGCAGAACCAGGAGGATACCTACAATGGGATGAAGAAGACTCTTTGTCCAAGATGCCAGTGTTCGCTTCCAAGACGGACGCAGCTCAAGCTCAATTGAGATGGTATATCCGCAATAAACTCTGGCCAAACACGGAGTAAGTACCTGTCAGATGAAAGACAAACCCATCAGAGAGCTGACGTGTCCAAAATTATCAGATGGATCAACAACATCCCCGCCTACTTCCAACAATCAAACCTCCATGTCGTCCATCACAGCTCTAACCCACCCCTGCCTCTGTATCGTAAGCCATGGACCGAAGATTTCCTCCTGGCCTACGCTGAAGTCGCGAATAGCCTTGAGAATGAGCATGAGCGGCTATGGTTTCAGGACATGCATGCTAGAACGGTTAAAGATGCTGCTAATGGTTGGAACTTGGATTGGGAATTGATCATTTGTGTGGGGAGGAAGGCTATGGTTGCGGCTTGAGGGATGATGCATTTGGGGGGATGCTACTTCATGCTAGTATTTTTAATGATAGTCATTTGAATGAAGAGGTTTTGAATCCTGGCACGATGATGCTTCCATTTTGAATTTGATGATGGAAATGAAGGTTTTAGATGGATGTTATATGATATACATATGCTACTAACTGCTTTTAAATGCCGGTGCTCTACCTTTTCAATGCTTATGCTATGTCATTTACACACGCTTTATGCAGAAAATCCAATGACTCAAGCATCGACCGATTAGTGAAACCGCTAACCTTATATTACTGACATCAAGCATCCTAGAGTCCCCAACATCAGCATACCGGGCACTTCGAAGCTCTTTCGCTGTCCGCCCCGAGATGCCGGCCCACCGGCCGTTGTACTCACGCCTGCTGTTGTACTCACGCCAGCTGTTGTACTCACGCCAGCTGTTGTACTCACGCCAGCTGTTGTACTCACGCCAGTCGTTGTATTCACGCCAGTTGTTGTATTTACGCCAGTCGTTGTATTCATGCCAGCTGTTGCCATCGCGAAACGTGCAGTGCCCACATCCAAAGTCTTTCCACCTAATTCCAGACTAACGAGGACACCAGGCCCTCCGGCACTTAGAGTTGCTCCATCGACTACTGCAAAGGATGATTGGGGCTGGACTTGCATACTGAGGCCATTTAGGTCAAATGTGGTGGATGGTGAAACGCTAGGATCTGAAAGCAGTGCTGTGCCCGGTACCGTCATCGAGGAGAGATCCAATGTACTTGATCCCATGATTAAGGTGCCGGAAGATTGGAGGCTGATGGCTGTTCCGCTTACGGTAATTGCTGGACCACCTGCAGAGATGGTGGTACCGGCTATGGAAAGTGCAGATATAGCTGGTGCGCTGGTCTGGCCACCTGCAAATACTGGATTTCCGGTTGCAGGATCGGAGTTCAAGGCCACCGGCGGAAGCGAGGGTCCGTTAATTCCTGTTTCCGAAGCTGCTGACTGCTGCTGGCTAATGATTGTACTACCTGATGTTTGAATAGGATCATTAGGAGAGACAATGGCATTGTTCAGAGTGGGGGTTGACGGATTTATGACTATAGGTTGGCCAGCTACCGTCAGTGGATCAGAGCCAGGAGGCATATTGTTCTCCGGGTCATTGTTTGCGACAGAGGCACTATCTAGAGGCTTAGGCTGTGGGACAATGTTAAAGATGTTGTCCGACAGGGTCATGACAGGGCCGCCAGCAGAGTATGTGGCTCCTTCGAGCACTATGTCTGACGGTTTGACAGACATCACCTGGTTGCCACCGGGTATATTGACGTATTGATCTCCGGAAGACGGGAGGGTGAGGGTATTAATGTTATTATTGGAATCGGTAGCTCCGCCCTCGGATTTGCCTAGAGCGTTGTAGATTATGGCCCCTATACCTTGACTTTGCTGCGCAGAGCCATCTCCTTCTTGTTTAGCAGGTTCAGCTGATGCTGTGGCACCGACTACAGGTGCTTGGGGGTCTCCCAGGACTGTATTCCCATCCACAGACGGCGGGACAATCGGACCTGCTATATGATTCATGGTAGAAGCCGGTGCGGAACTTGGTGGCTGAGCGTCTGGGTCCGCTATCGAGCTCATCAGTGGCAAGAGTGTGCCATCCGAGGGAGGGTCAGGGGGTTGGCTAGGCTCAGGTAGGCTGGGAGAAGGTGGGACTCCAAGAGGATTTCCTGGTGGGCTCCCCGAGTTTGTCGACAATGCTGGTGCGAGAACAGGAGAAGATGCTGGACTTGCTATTCCGGTAGGACTTATGGGCTGCGGATCGGGCGTCGTGGTTGGATCTGCGTCGGAAGGATGAGGGGTGGTAGCGGAATCTCCAGTTGGGACTGGCACCATTGCCGTGTCTAGGGTCAAGGCCATGGGTGGGTCAAAAATCGCAAAAGCTCCCTCTGCAAACCGACCGCTCCTGATACCAGTACAAACTGCCGACCAATCGGGGTCCAGAGAAAATGCTTGCATCATTGGTATGATTAGTGGAAGAAATGGTGGTCCGATTGTTGTCTGAACGGTGCCATCAGCGAGTGTACTTCTACCCAAACCCCAAGTCGGACACGCCAAATCCTTGACGTCCAAAGGGACTAGTTGGCCAACATCACCAACAGCTGCAACAGTGCTCCAATCATACCAAACCTCACCAATTGTAAAGTTGTCAAATCCGAAATAACCCGGGACTGGCGGCGCCCATGTTGAAAGCTGACCAGGTGCGAGAGTGATTATCGGATCAGTAAGAACGGGACCGACTGTGTCAGTACACTCGTCCCCTACTGTTGCCCCCCCGACTACTTGGAGGTAGAGAGATGGAGAAGTGCTACGTGCAATGTTAGGCTTACAAGCAGAGAAACACATAAGGCCTTACGTACAATGTGTGCCCACTAAAAACAGCAGTACTTCCGTCAGGGATAAGTGACTGATCTCTTTTTCCGACTTTTCCAGTCGATAATACTGAGCTAGAATTGGACGTTTGATTAAGATGACATTCCGTGGTTGTGCTGTCCGGGAAGTAGAGTAGTCTGATTTCTGGCGCTTGGAAGGTACAATTGCCGCAACAAGAATAAAACTCGAATGCAGTCAAATACCGGATGACACCAGGCGGTACTTCGACGGGGTAGGCATCAGGTGACCCCATCTGGGTGGCGACGGAGAAAATACTTGGATTACCGTTGTCACATTCGGAAGCTGTGTATTCTCCTTTATCAAATGCTCGGGCATAGGAGCGGCATTCTGGACTGTGGCCGAAACTTGTCACCCATTCGCCAGGCCAGCTCTCGTCGTCAATATCTAATGGGCCGAGAAAGGATGATTGTGCACTGAGGTATGAGGAGCACGGAAGTACAGTGGATGTGGTCTTGGAAGTCAAATCGACTCCAACGGTGATAGATCCAGTCTGGCAGAGTGGCCCATATATATCGCATGCTTGCGTCTTATGGTAAGGGATGATAAAGGAAAACTGTGATGCCGCGGATGTCAAGGTGTTGTTAGATGTCAAGGTGTTGTTAGAAAAGGCACGCTGTTTGACTGCATGACAAAAGTAAGCCTAGCTATTGGGAGTGGGGGCGGCATCCATGCAACGGTTGTTCCTCGCCGTATAAACTAGGAATGATTGCATATACGTGGGTATAGACTAACCAAAGTGACCGAGAGGCTCTGCTTTCGCAGTTTCACAGAACAAGAAGAATAGGAACAAATTCGACGGATACAAAGATTTCATTATTGTATACAGGATATAGTATCTTCTGCCAAAAGTTCAGAGAGAAACAACGCAAGGGAACTTGTAGTAGTCTTGCAAATTCCCTAGCTGAATGTGACAAATTGTGAATCATTGGACATTTGAAGGATTGAGATCCCTGCAATGGTACAAGATCCATAGCCGCTCGACATCCAGGGAGCTTCGTTTGATTATACTCATAGTAAGTGTTGGCATTGTTGGACGGCGCTTACTGCAAAGCGATCTATTATGGAAGAGATGCATTAGAGATGGTGGCTGATGTCGCAACCAGCCCAAGTTTCAAACATGCATGCCATTATCGCAGCATGAGATGTGAGGAGTGTTTACTGTGATGGCATTGTAAATGGAAACTACGTGCAAGGATTCCTCGTATTTGTCGAATAGCGTAGGAGTGAGGCGTATGAAGTACCTAGTTCAGGTGGTAGTTGATTTTCCAATAGTCCCAGCCCCCGGACCAGACTTAAATGGGTAAGGCACCGCGGTTCCCTGAGGTAAAAATGATCGCCTATTTTAGGGACTGCCCATAGCGCTATTCGGGGACGATCCTTTAGAATCTACTATGGTAGCTTGCCAATCAATGCCACATAATTTGGGCTGCGCCTGCTTCACCCATCAAGCAGACATGCACCTAGACTTTCAGCTCCTACGACCCAATGCTTGAATACCACGAGTTGTCGAGCCTATCAAGAGCTACCCGCCCTAGCGGTGAAGAGCCAGGATTAGGCTTCTTACGCGTTTTTATGTTCGCCTCGAGAGACTCTGCAGAGGTAATGGAAATAGACAATCGCATAGAGTCATGCTACATTGACAAAATGAAATCTACGTCGGAGGCTATGAGCAATAAAACCGGAGAAGCGAACCCAGGTCCTTCCAGGAGTCATTGGCGGATTACGATAATCACTCATCATGGCATGTCTTCCACGAATCCCACACTTTCAGAAGCCTGGCAGCGCAGGTCTGCAACCAACGCGCTGAAATAACATTCCTTATCATCCAGCTTCCTCGTCCACAGCCATGGACTTTTGTTTTCATGCTCCACCCAGGGCAAGAGTTATCCGACTCGCCGTCTTTACGCTCGAATCAAGACCACATTTCGACTTGTAAGTTTTGCCGTATTGACCTTCCTTATGCAGTATTCGTTATCTTGGCAGCATGAGTCACCCCCTCCAGTTCAGTATAGAACATGGAGGTGCCCCACCGCTTTGGCCTGTGTAGACTTATTTCGGTACTATATCTTCATATCGTCGCAGATTAGAGACTCGTAGCTTGGATTAGAAATTCACATCAGACCAACCCAACATATTGAAGAGCTGAAGGCTGCTGCGAGCCTTGTGCATAAGCAAAACCCGCCCCTAAAATATTCCTTCCGAAGTGAAGTATGGAGATCACCAACACAGAGCAACTGGTGGCATATCTGGACAGAAAGCAGAGGGCCTTCAGCCCGGGTTCGTTGCAACGGCTCACTGGTGGAGTTGGCAACTTCGTATGGCGCATGATCAGCAAGTCCGGCGAGAGTGTGATCATTAAACATGCGGAGCCATATGTCGCGGCTTCGGCTAGTCGAATGCCGTTCCCTGTTGATCGTATGGACTTTGAGCACCGCATGCTTTCCCACCTGACTGCGAGATGTCTTGTCCAGGAGACTCCTGTCATTACACCAGAGTGCTATGAGTATGATGCAGAGAATCACGCGCTATGGCTTGAAGACGCCGGTCGTCGAACGCTTAAAGAGGCATACGCAGACCCCGCTTTGGACATTCCACAAGTGGGCAGAGAGCTGGGCAAATGGCTTGCCATTTTCCATCGAGAAACATCCTCTCTTGATATCGGCAATAACAAGACAGCCAAGGCCATCTACCGTTACTCATATTCCAATCTTACCACCTCTCTTTCAAAATATGGGCTCGACCCTTCGATCGGCGAAGAGGTAGATAGGGATTATGGCAGTTTGCTCGCGACCGATGATGGATGTATGTGCCATGGTGATTTCTGGCCGGGCAATATCTTGGTTGGAAATGGGCAGAGATTGACTGTTGTAGATTGGGAGATGGTACGAAGAGGCTGCGGGGCAACTGACGTTGGACAATTCGCCGCGGAGGCGTGGCTTCTCGATCGTTTTCGTGGAGGAAGAGGATTGCTACCTGCATTTCTCAGTTCGTACCGTGAAACAGCCAAGCAGAAAGAGGGGCTGTCGTCTTACGAGACCGGCAGGCCAATGGCAGAGTTCTTTCGTCGCGTCGCAATCCAGCTGGGCACTCATCTTGCATTCTGGCCGACACGGGTATCTTGGGGGACTGAGGATGAGACGCGGGATGTTGTGAAGCAAGGCTTTGAAGTGCTTGTGCGCGCTCTTGCCAGCGATATAGTATGGTTTCAGAATAGTCTGCTCCAGGAGCTGCTGTAAAGGAACTGCCATACGTTGTCCCTGTTGGAGGATGCTGGGCCACAACAGCCTCAGTCGAGACTCATCAACCGCCAGTCGCGCTCATCGTGCTGGTCTTCGTGAACTGCATGCCGTGGGGCTGCTGCGATGGACAGCTGACATCTATTCGGTTCACCTAATTTGTACGGGGGAAACCTCCACGATGATCTCTGGCACTGGCTTAGAAGAGATTACCCTGACTGTAGAAGAGTTCACCCCTCAGCCGTATCGCCCCCTTAGAGCTATCCGCCCTAAAGGCGGGTCTCCTAGGCGATTAAGGTAGGGTTAGCCCCTAAGGCCAGATCTCTCTCGCTTAGATCCTATCTCCTAAGGGACCAGCTTTAGGGGGCTCGAGGGATCAGCCCCGCAGGGCTGTAGTGTTGAGGGTGAACTCTTCTAAGGCCCACCCACCCAGAAGCCAGAGGTTTGACACCATAAAGTGGGCCCTAAATGCCCAATGCCTGGCAGCTCCGAGGACCATTTTGACACCCAGCCGGCCGGCTTTAGGGAGCCTTGTGGCTTCTCGCTTCATACCTTAGGCCTTGCCGCTATCGCCCATACAGTTAGACGGTCTCCCTGATATTACAGTGAGAGGCAGATGACCTTAAATCATTCTAGTGTTCGTCGGCGACCAATTACTGGTGTAGCCCACCAACTTCAATCGAGCTGAACATTAAGAAAAGTTTGCTGTGCGGCAGCAATGCTTCCTAGGCGTACTACACAGACCAATCGATCAAATTCGCTCAGAGGCACACCGAAACAAGCGTCCTGCGAAGTGGCAGCTGACAACTAATTGGGTAACTCTCAGCCTTGTGGGGGCCTCGTACCCCACCATCATTTCTTCAACATTCCTTGCGGCTCTTGCTAATTCACTCCTTTGCTGCGAAATTAACACTGCTCTTGATGTCTCTGTTTCGTGTCTGAAGATCCCTCATCGTCAGCCCAACCTTATTATACGATGGCTTTCTCAATACTCGAGAAGGTCTTCTCCTTATTCCATAGACGCACGAAGGAGAGGAAGAATTGTGAAGCAACTTCAAACGGCTCGAGAAAATGTGTCGAGAGTCACGAGCTTCCACCTCCTTACTCCCCAGGTCACACGAGTCCAGGCCTGCATACAGAGAAGTCCCAAGCTACACAAGACTCGGAGGGCGTTGTCCAGATATGCCCCCACGAGACGTTGTCTTTTGAACGTATACAACGCCTAACCAATCTCCCCAATTTCAAATTGAATGGCAAGAAGATTGATGCACTTACGCCAACATCCGAGCACCACCACCGTGGCCATGACAAGGATACCAAGGAGGCACAAGACAGCTGCAAGCCGCTTGGCTACCACATCTCTACTGCGTCAGGCTACTCTGACATCGTGGCGTCTCTCAAGGGCTTTGGTACCTACGTTTGGAAGTCATCTGGTCCAGTGCCCGGCATCCTCCTTTCCTTCCATTGGGAGATGCGCTGCCTTGACAGCACCAAAGTCAAATGTGATTCACCAACCGAGTTGCAAGGCTTCCTGAAGAAAACGAACATACAGCTTTGTCCCCATAAGAATATGAGTGACATGGACGTTGTCAATGGTATCTATGGCATTGTCAACCCCTTGGGAAAGCCTGTCGATCCAATTGATCGCTACATGGCAAAAGAGGTTGGATATGACTGCGAAAGATGTGGAACTCGGGTCAAAGTCTACAAGAGGAAGAATGGGAGTGAGAGGACTTGTCGAGTGGACACCAAAAGGTTCCTTGGGAAGGCGGAGCAAGAGGAGGATTCTGTGTGGCTTGCACAATGTACCGCGCTCTAGAGTGCATTGGTATGATATCTTGTGGGGTTTGTTGACGTGGTCTCTCTACGGGGACGGCGGAAGGTTGGCAAAGTGGTTGGTTATGGAATGCTGGATTGGCATTCCAGTTCAATGCTTCACGAGGGTAGTTGATGATCAAACGCATATTGAGCTCTAATGAAAACACAGCGAGCCTGACATGTTCTATTACAATAAATATCTGCAAAGTCATGAACGCAGAACAGGACTCTATATTTATGACAGAATTCTTCTTCCAGGCCTGTAGATAGACCAGAGGAAGAATCCTTGTAAACCCCCTTCAGAAGACCAGAGCTCCAATTCAGAAGCCTGCCTGCTGGACCATCCTCTCACCTTTTGTCCGTCCAAAGCTTGCTGATCAAGTCGTCTCTCTAATACTAACTTATCAGGCCTACGATCAAACCTCCCAAATGGGATGTTGCAGCCCCCGCTATCCCCCACAGCCCTCGGAGACGTTGCACAGGTTCCATGAACCACCGAGATGGTACCGGGTACAACGCCCCAGCGAATTGCGTTCCGAACAAGGAATCCGAAGAGGGATGGGTCTTCCGCTAGTGGGTTTGTATGTACGACGGCGGGTTTGATACTGAAAGTGAAGATGCCGGCGCTGAGGTAGTGGTCGTTGGGCGTGTGGGGGGGCGGGCGTGAATCGGAGAGACCAGTTTTTGAATGGCCGTACCGTTTTCTGGGGAGTGACACGAGGACAAGTGGAGCTCGTATCAACGGCTTCCTGGTTAATTGTTTTAGAAAGAGTTCACCACGCCACCGTAACCCCAATCATGCATTCTAGGAACGAGTGGGAGAGATCCAGTATATTCGGTCCCGTGACGAAAGCAGCACCGCTTGATGCCTTGTATGGACCTGGCCTTGAGCTGCTGCTGGCGGCTGGCGATTCAAGAACCGGAAAAAGTGTCTTAACAAGGAAGGCTGGTAATTATATCCTCTGCCATTGGGCCACGAAGTAGTTGACCGTAAGCTTGGGTGGAACAGCCATGATCTAGAATCGGCAAGCTTCGTTAGCGGATCCGATTTATGCTTGTCGAACCCTTAACTCAGGCCTGCGTTGTTAACCAAAACGTGCAACCGCGACTCAAGCTTCTGAAAGGTATCTGTAGCCTCTTTCACGCGATGCAGGCTCCGAAGATCCAGATCGAGAAAGCGGAGATCCAGATCATGTTTGCTTGACAACTCCATGGGGGCTGCTGCTGTGTTGACACGCTCAGGAGACCACGCAGCAACGTAGACTCAACCTCCCAAAATTCAACTTGGAGTATTTGTCTCATAGCCAATAGCAGAGTTGCCTGGGCATCATTGGCTATCTGTATGACCTGGAAACAGCCTATGAAAGGAACATAGCTCCAGTGACTGAGATGTAACCTTCAAGGCTTGGGATGTCATGGACATGGACCACGGAAGACATCTTTGAGGGGATGGTCACTGGCTGACGCCGCAGAGAACGGCGAGCTGGAGAGCGGATTGGCAATTTTCCTGGAGTCAGTTGATAACAATTAAAGAAGGTTGAAGGAGGAAAGTAGAGGTCTGTAAAAATCGAATTGCGAAAATGTCTTGCAGTTATATTTCCATATACATCGACGACATGAACAGGTGCACAAACAAATGCAAAGATCTAACACTCTCAGGGGAGTCAAATCCGACTTCTAATCATGTTGCAAAGATAGGTGATTAGCCAAAGAGAGCAGCTTCCTCTTCTATTGTTTGTCGCGACACCCAAAAGCTGACTTGCATGTTGTGGGATCAGGCGCTAATTTCTGACATTTCAGGATTCTGACAGCCCTACGCTTTTTGCCATGCCATCCTTGATCATAGCCCCGCTATCTTTCGCTTCCCGATTATCAAAGGGCGATGGATGATCTCCAGGTCAGATTAAAGTTCAAAAAGAATGATGCGGATGACTGGACTAAAGTGCAAGATAAAGCACTTCGGAAGAAGCTTCAGAACAGACTAGCCAAGAGGAAGAGCCGTGAGTATCACGGGATGCCTAATCCTGGAAAAGAAATTGACTAGGCGTACGTAGGGTCCGATACCCCCAAATCAACTAAGAACACAAGAGAGAGAAAACAGAAAAAGTCTGAACCAGGCGGAGTTTTCCAAGAACCGTCCGAAACCACAAGTCTGGAGAACCAAGAAGATGCTGTCTCCCCAGTCGAGCCTGTCAGCGATGCTCAAGCTCTTTGGAGGGTAACCCAGTCACTCAGCAAATCACGCCAGCGGCTTGACAGCGTCGACCTGCAAGTTGCCGCTTTCTTCTCTACTCCGGGCCTGTCCGAACATCGATTCTTATGCCTCACACAGTATTCTCTTATCCGTGCCTTCGTTCAGAATGCAAACATCCTGTCCCTAGAGCCATCGTCACTCCTTAATGACGATGCTTTGTCACCATGGACACTTGCTAATCCGTACCCGACTGTTGCTCCACACGACCTCGCCCCAACGCCTGTGCAGCTCTGTACGCCGCACCACCCATATCTGGATATAATGGCACCACGTGGGATGAGGGATAACATTCTTCTCACACTTATAGACGATGACCTGGAGGAACAATTATGTTATGAGTTGCATCTGAGTTCTTTCACGATATGGGGCTCGCAGCCTTGGAATGCAATGGGTACGTGAGTCCGCCATCTCCGCAACGTATCCTTTCACTAAACAAATCAACTTGTAGCCTGGGAAGTTAATCAAACTTTTGCAACCACTTGGGCGTGGTTGATTGACGAGCAGACAGTTCGGAGTTCGAATTTCTGGAGAGGCGAGAGAGGAGAAGGTCCGTTGGTTTTGCCAGATCTTGGACGACCTGCCATGGACGATATCAGTGGGGATGTCCTGGGAGAATTAGTATAGATGAGCGCTTCAATGTCAGCAATGCGAAGACTGTAATATTGGTTCAATACCCAATGATACATGATTATGTCACCTCTTGGTGTCTAATGTTCAAGTCCGCCGTAGACTTCGCAGCGCCTGGGCGTAGCCCTGGCCCTCCAGAGGAACTTTATAGTATTTCAAACGCTAGCATAGTCGCCAATCCGTGTTGCGGTCGAAAGAAGAAGAGGCAGCTTCGATGGGAGTTTTGAAGTCAACCAGGGATACGACCGTTCAAGCGCAACGTGTGGGGACGGTCGCAGCTTGGACTGCACGTCGTGCTCGAAGCGACAAGGCGCACATGTCTCAGGGTCCTGCATCTCGGAAGTAACCCGTCCTGGCATCTGGTTGCTTATTCTCAGCATGATGGCGAAGTCATTCGACTGGAGAGTCAGTTAGGGTAATTTGAAAGATTCAGGCCCACGAATTCTGCAGCCAAGAACCACGCAACCATGACATCACAACAAGAGGGGAACAAGCCCTTCTCGAAGGCGTATGGAGCTGTCCATCTTCCCATTCCAAAGACTCTCGAAGACAATAAACAATGCTCCGCTTCACAGGTATCCCCTTCACGGCACTAGCGCTCCTGGGGCTCTGTAGCGCCCAGAACCAAATTCCAATCTCCCACAACGCACCATCACATATACCTGCCATTGGATTTGGTACATGGAACCTTAAGATTAGCAGCGCCAATACCTCAGCTGCCGTCGCAACGGCGATCAAGACTGGCTACAGACATATAGACTGTGCAGCTGCCTATGACAATCAGAAAGACGTTGGGAAAGGCATTCGGGATGGACTGGAAGAGACGGGCCTTAAGAGGGAGGATATATGGGTGACGAGCAAGCTTTGGAATGATCAGTACGTCAATTGAGGTCACAAGCAGTAGACAAGAAGCTGACGAGAGAATTCCGTGCAGCCATGCGCCAGATCTGGTAGCAGAAGCTCTTGACCAGACACTGCAAGACCTGGGACTGGACTACCTAGACCTCTACCTCATGCACTGGCCCGTCGAATCATCCGGAGGGAAGAACACCATCCGCTACGTCGACGTACGTACAGCTACAATTTCCAATATAACATCACACGCCTGCTGACCTTATCTCAACCAGACATGGCACGCAATGTCCGCTCTCCTCATCACCCCCAAAGTCCGCCAGATCGGCATCTCCAATTTCTCCCCTCCCCAACTCCATCACCTCCTCCAGACCTCCCCCATCAAACCTTCCGTCCACCAATTCGAATCCCACCCCTACCTGCAACAGACCTCCTGGGTAAAATACCATCAAGACCACAACATCATGGTAACCGCCTACTCCCCCCTTGCGAACCTCAATCCCATCTACGGCGCTCCTGGGAAGAGCAAGGATACGCCGCCGTCACTGCTGCAGAATAAAGAGATTGGGAAGATTGCGGAGAAGAGAGGGTGTACAAATGCGCAGGTAGCGCTGAAGTGGGGTATGGGAAGAGGAACGAGCGTTATTCCGAAGAGTTCGCACACGGACCGGATCAAGGAGAATTTGGAGGCGGTGGATTGTCCATTGAAGAGGGAAGATTACGAGGTGATCAAGAAGGTGGGGGAGACGTACCTGAAGAGATTTAATAATCCCAGTGAGGATTGGGGTGTCGACTTGTATGAGGGTTTGGATGGAGCTTGATCATCCACATTGCGCTGATGGTTTGATGGATGACGATTAATGAGGTGGGAATGCCAAAAAGTGATTTCCCTTCGATCTTGCGTTTTCCATTGGCTTCTGGGTATGACTCGCACACAACTTGTACAGACAGGGATGGTCGCCACTATAGCCGAGATTGAGTATGAGAAGACGAGCTGTTATTTGTGTTGGTAGGGTCGAGTTATTCTATGGAATCACTGGTACTAGGAATTATAGTGAGCAGATGTCAAACCCACCGCGCCTGATGGGAATGAGATCCTTCATGCTCTCAGTGGATGAATGGTGTAGAGCAATCTTGAACAACTCCTTCAGGCCGCCTGCCATTACAGATATCGAAATTTGCAATTACAAGTATCAAGCGCCTCTGAATGCCAGATGAAATTAGAGGTAAGAAATTAATGGGAAATTGATTATTGAGGTATATTTCCCGATCCTAATTCCACCTTACGTGATTGGACTCTTGAGGTATAACAAGCAGGATCTGGACTACGCCATGTAGCTGCGTATGTCCTAAATGTGTAGTAGTGGGATTCCCAAATCCTTTCAGAGAGGGACAGTCACGGCAAGAAAGATTCAAGTACAGCGGCAATGATGTGCAAGCAAGCCTTATTTGGTATCACCAAAAGTATTTCATGTAATCGTAAATCGTCATCCGAGGTGTTGTGATATGTATAACGAGCGTGATCTCGCGATGGAAAAAATATCTATGGAATGGGTATACCCGAGAAACCTTCCCCTACCCAGCCTACCACCAAAATGGAGTGTATTCAACACCAATCCAAACCAAAAAACATATCCTATAATAATCCGCACTGACCAGGGCCTTGCTGTCGCCAAGCCTGCTCGGTCATGCAATCGAAGTGAATAAATGGGCAGCGGCAGTCGATGTGCCCGCTATGAGGCCCCAGGGAATGAAGATAATCATGAGGCGTGCTCATGAATCGCTGCGTGGCGATGAGAGTGTCGCTTGTGCTTGCGGGGGAGTAGCGACGGGCTAACGGAGCGTTGCTGCTTTTCGAAGCTCTCGAAAACGTCGTCGAGGCTGCGTTTGCTCCCACCACTGGGGCAAAGGTTGCAAGGCGGGTCGCGGCTTGTCTGCGGGTTTCCGTTCTTGGTGCTTCCCTCCCTTCCAGTAGAACCGCATGAGATCCCGATGCAGCAAGTGATCGTAGTGGTAGAAGTACGGGTTGCCTCATCGTCGTAAGGGTAAGTGTATCCAGCTCCGGAGCAAGGTTGGAAGTATGGGTCAGGCGCGGAGCATGCGTAACACCAAGGCTCAGCAGCCATGCTTCCTGCGTAGGTGCCTGGTTGCTTGTTTCCGTTTTCACCGACCGGATTGGTGCACATGTTACCATTGGGTTGGGGGCACGAATTGCCTTGAGAGCTAAGGTCGATGCTGCAGCCAGATGCACCACCTGAGCCAGTGCAGAGCATGGGAACGGAATAGCCGGTGATGAAGCTGACGTCGAAGAACTGTGGGTTATTACCGTTATAATTACCCTCGAAGATGGTACCACCTTCGCCGCCGACGGCGACCTGGCCGCTAAAAGAAGTCCCGAGATTCAGACAGCCTGTTGTCATTCCGCTTTGGCTTGATGTCGATACTTTGTATGATACTGAATCGCCCATCCATGCAATGTTCATGCCTGGACCCGAACAGGAAGGCGCGCTGCCACTATCTACTGCTGCTGACTCTGCCTTCGGGCTTGACGCGCTTGCTGCTGTTGTGGTGCTTGAGGACGCAACCGGCGCCGGGTTCTTGTTCACAGCAACATCCTCTTTGGTATCTAGAGGCTGAGCCGCAGGTGCCGGACTGGGAGATGGACTGGGAGATGGACTGGGAGATGGACTGGGGCTCGGACTCGGGTCTGCTGGAGGACTGTTTGGTTTATACTCCACAGCCATACCCCCATCCGGGGTCTCCGTCTCAACAACATAATTGATCACAGTTGTCCACGCTATATCCTGCGCAATGCTTCTCAGGGGTGCCGCGACAAGTAGGAGAAGAGCGGCGGTTGAAAGAAAAGACTTCATTTTGACAAGGCGTCCAAAGGTAAATGCGGCAAAATTTCTCGGGAGAAGGAAAAAGATTCGTGAGACGTCAAGCCTCGCGACGGTTTCGCTTAGAATGAATGTGCACCTTTGTTCGAACAAAGGAATGTAAGTGATGTAAAGGAGCGTAATTGATCACTGATCAAGGAATGTGCAGTTCAGAGAGAGAAAGAGAAAGCAGGTCCAGCTTGCTTGAGGGGAGAGAAATCCCTATATAGAAACAATGTTCTGATAGCGCAGCTGGCTGAGTGCGGCGTGCCAATAAGAGGCCCATCTACGCTGACGCTGCGGAAGGTGATTGTTTCAGGACCCACCGTAGGGGGTAGACGGTAGGATCTAGGTAGCTACCGCAATGTACCTGCATCGCCATCGTGGACCAATGCCGACTAAGCTTTAGTATGCGCCGGTAGTAAGGTTGGAGGTCACTCGTTGTACCTGTAGTCGCTTTGCCAGTTGGGAAATTCGGTTCGGGGTCTTAGGCAGGCAAGGCAGGATTACGACGCCTTGCGCATAATTGGACGCCTGTCTAAAGGCTGTTTAGCTTAGTGCAAATGGAGGGAGGCGGTTTGGCTCCGAAGTCCTAAGAAGTAGTAGGCCCGGAAGGTTGCGCTTTTCGGCTCTCATTGGTTAGTGGGTAAGAGATTTGAACCCCTGGAGGCCTCAATTGTCCGCCGGGAGTGAGCTGTTGAGCTGTTGTAAGGGCAGGATGGGCTCTGGATAAAACCTTTACATGCTTCCCCTGACACTGGCCAGCGCTTGCTGGTGTGCGAGCTCAAGCAATGGCGGATTGGGCAACTTCTGGCTCGAAAGGGTTGCACACCTGCTGTATCAGCATAGATAGTAGACCGAATTATGCATCAGCTGAATAGACTTTTGGCCAGCTCATCCACATTCATTTATGTGTATTCATTTTCTGACTAGATCAATATGGCGCGCATCAGCTTGACGTGAGATTCCAACGTTTCAAACGTCGCTGTCAAAACATTAATTAACTGTCATGAGCCTCATTTTCTCAAGCTTGTTTTAGTCTGTCAATGCGAAATGATCTGTTGGGCTATTTTGCGAGGTTGGATGGGGTGCAGAGAGGACTGACATAACACCAACGGCTGTGCCCCTCCCAGATTAGAGGTTGTTTCCTCCGTTCTTCGGGTCGGAACGAGATCGTCTTCATTGTTTCCATTTCCTTTTGCCCTCAGATCTGGTGGCCAATCGTGGTTTGAAGTTGAAAGTGGGATGGTGCAAGCCTCTTTTCGCTTTCGCAGATGGTCGGCGGCACGATGGCGTAGTCGCACGAAATGCACGAAAAGCACCAAACGCACGAGTACTATGTTGATGGCCGCTCGGTGCGCTGAAGGAATGGGAATGGCAGAAGTTGGAAGGAGAGTGCGAGCTGGATGGACAATTGCATGCTGATTGGTTGATGACGGGAAATTGGACACGTTACTGTAAAGCCTAAGCGTGCCATTCAAGTTACAGTTTACAGTTACAATGACAGGTACAAGTGGTACAAGTGGTACGAGTGGAAGATGTGGAGGGTGGCAGGTATCTCCCAGTCCCCGTTCCCAGTACAGTAGAATTACCGAGCCCACTGCCGGCCCTCGCCGACTCTCCCTCACCGACCTTCCAGCTTCCAGACCGTCCCCACGAATGCTCCTACAACGAAACCCGGCATCTCCCATATGCAACAATCCACGGGATCAATCATTATTGTTCTCTTCGAGACGTGCCAGCAGTCTCTGTGAGCCTAAGACAGTGGTAAAGGTAAAGCTGATCTGTCACTCACTGATCTGGCAGTGGTAATCTCATCGGGAGGATCAAGGGCCAGACGGAGTCCTCCAGCAGTATTCTTGTTCTATCCATTGCAACGTAGCCACCTCTCAGCCAAAGAATTATGGTTATCACATTCCTTCTCTCACAGCAGTTCAGGATCGCTCCGACCCACCAATTACAGGGCAACTACCCGAGCCCTTCTTGATAGGCCCGCTGTCTGCCTTCAATCTTCTTTCCGAGGAATATTGACCTACGTGACGGGCCGTCCATGCGAAGATTCATTTCATTTAAACCGAGCGAGCAGTGGCCAGTGAGAAGGTAAAGCTGAATGAATATGAAACAAGCCATTATGCGCTCAATGTTGTCTGTTATGTAGCCTTGTACCAGATGACTTTCGGCTTGATTAGGAGCTGGGCTTCTGTTGCTCAGTGCTCTTGTCAGAGATTTGATCTGCTTTCCATCTATCGAGGTAATAATAGCGCTTCGAGATTACCTGTCTCATCATATATCCACTCTTACTGTTAATCAAGATTCTCCACTGACTGACATGCCTCGAGACTGGTGCTCTGAGGGCCACCTATTTTCTAGGGCTATCCCGGAAGCACGAGAGAGCTTCCGTTTCTTCGGTTTTACCTCCGGATCTTGCTTCCCAAAAAAGGCCTTCTATTCCTCTAAACATACGTCCAAAACTGATGTCCACGGGTCGACCTTTCCATTAATTGCGGTTGGTGAAAGCCTTTACGCAGTACAAAGCTACAACGAGATGATCTGCGCCCCCGTAGGACCGGCGGCCTTGGTCCTCCAGAGAAATAAGGTTTGACGATCGAAAAACCCGCTTTGGCATTGTCCATAAATATCTCCCCCAAATGTATCTTTCAACTCTCTGTTGTCGTACTCATGGCATTGTTTGCTCTCAGGTAACGGTATCAATACCTTTTGGATATCTGTCGGTAGCGAAGATTGGGTTCATGCAAGCTCCAGAGCCTTAAGTGCACTCTCCACGTTACTTGCTTATATCTTAAGTCTTCACTGGATTCAACCTCTCTGTCGCTCTCAAGGTATCCTATCGCCTGAGAGGAGACTGGTTTGATCAAGCCTTGTAAGATTTCGTCGCATAGACTGCCGGTGATACCTCTTTACTCCTAGGCTCTGCGATCGTTGGTACGAATGTTTCATAGACAGCCCTGGAGTATCCACCGAGATGATCATTGTGCCCATCGGCTGGTTCATTTCCCTCGCCTTCGCATCTTCGTTCAGTCCTCTCACTGTGATAGCACTAGTATAGCTTGATACAATTTAGCCGGTTGGAGCACCGCCAGGACGGACTATATATCGCTTCGTCGGCCACTGTCATCGTATCCTTTGCTGGTAAAAGCCGACGTAAGGGATGAGATAGATTGGTGTTCAGTCCTCTCTGACAGCTTTATCTCGAGCATTGAGAAGTATATGTTTTACTTTCTTGAGAAGTTCGCGCATGATGCGTACGGGTCCTGTTCACCCCTAGTAGGACGCGTACTAACAGTGCTGAGCTTGTGTGCTACGGCAGAGCAGCGAGGCGCACTCTCCTGCTCCAATCCGAGCCGTAGGAGTGAGAGCATGAGGGCAAAAGCCTGACAAGCTGAATTCGGGCAGGGCTTTTGAACAGCAAACGCAGATCAACCCGGGTTGATCGCCATGCCGAACGCTTGTTCCATGCGCCTGTCAAGCGCTAGATACTTGATATCAGGTTACGCCAGCGCGTAAGTAGGATTTTTGTGTAGGCCCAAGCAGCCCAATTGAAAATCTGGCCCTCTGTCTATGACTCACGCTCCACTCTCTTCCATCATGGAAAGCTCCAGGCTTTTGGCTGTTCCTTTGCGACTTTGGGCTCATCGAGCCCTCTGAGAGAACTCGGCGCTACACCATTGAGGGAGTTGTAGCAAGCTCGGGGCAATCCTGGCCGATTCTCATCTAGATTTAACCCGCCCAAAGTACGAATGGCTAACGTCTTGCTCTGGGGAATTAGCAAAACGTTCAAAGACAGGGCTCGTATTCGTGCTTTTGGAAACCGCTGTTCTGCGGGTTGACTTCTCCGCAATCAAAAGGGACTTTACACTCTCCACAGTACCCTCAAACATTGTGGGTTCAACGGCACAGGTAACGCAGATCTTCAGTGTACCCATGCGCCTCTCATCACGTTTCGCAAACTCGTCTGCGAAAAAATTGCAAGCGGTCACGCAGCCAAGGCTGCCGGAATACTCCGGGAAAGTGTCACAGATGGGCGTTTGGATCATCTTCTTCTTGAAAAGATCAACTTTGTTCAGGAAGAGAAGAATGGGCACGGCTTTGGCTTCTTCGAGCTTAGTAATTTGTTCGAAAATAATCAATGACTCTTTCATTTGGTTCTTGAGAGCCATACGTCAGTAGGCTCAGTTGTATTTTCGATACTGCAAGAGAAACTTACCATCCCCGGATCCTCGACCAATGGCTGACAATAGCCCGTCAGTGGTGCCACGAAGATGAGGGTATCAACATCTTTAACGCAATGCCCCCATTTGTTGCGCTCCGATCTCGATCCTCCAACATCGAAGATTTGGCATGGCTGTTGGTCGATATTGAGAGTTACATTCTCGACTGTGGAGGTTAGAGCCCGCGATCTAAGCAAGAGATCGTCTGAAAAGCGCTCAGCAGACGCGAAGATTTCCCTTAAATTGTCCATGAAGCTAAAGAAGGTTTAGTACTCATTCTTCAGTGACAGCTGAGATGCGACTTATCAGCGTACTATGGAATGTTCTCGTTAAGGGGCGCCTGGTCGCCATTCATGATCATGCTTCTTACTGTTGGGTGCTCCCAAAGGCTCTGCAAACCTTGATAACATCTTAGAGCATAGAAATCGTTAAATGCTCCAGTTGCCGTAGCCTCTGCTAACAATTTGAAATTCTACGGCAGGCACCGTGTAAGCACTAATATCTCGTGGTGCAGCGTACTTCTATCATTATTACATACCTCTGCGTCCTTCCTTTCAGTCCCGCGATCTGTTTGGATGAACTCCATATCCTCTTTCGCTGTTTTGAAGGCATTGATGAGGTAGTTCACCAACCATTGCCTAGCGTCCGAGCGGTCAGCTTTGGAAAAGTCTTTGCCATACAATATCTGCAAATGATTGTAAATGGTCGTTTTGCCGGAAAGGGAGGCTCCTAGCACGGTATTGTAAGCGCATGACACTGCCAGGCCTGTTGAGCCTCGCAGGAGCTGAAGCATACCTAATAATAATATCTTCCGAGGAAGTACCGCTATAGGTATACCACTGTCACCTATGCTTATGCTTGGTGTACGTCTGCCTTCGAGCACGGGACTTTCACTCTTTGTCTTCAATAGCCTTTTGACTAGTTTGAACGAAGTGGATCTACTCCTGGCAGGATCACGGTTTGAGGTGGGTGAGGTAGAGCCGAGGCGAGCCATAGCTCCCACGCGTGGCTGAGAACTCTGCACGGACCGAAGACTGGTAGGAGATTCAGAGGCTGTGTGGGCAAATTCTTCGTTAATACCCTCAAGAACGCCATTGATTCCCATATACGAGGCGGGGTAACGTTCTCCATTCCATAACTCGCGAGGGGATACGGGCAGATTGATCACTGATATCTCGGAGATGTCTGCGAGACTTAGGCCGGAGAGGCAGGACCATCCGATTGTACCAATGGCAGACGATCTTGGAGACCAGATCATGGATCTTCTCATGGCTCTCGTATACGGACGAGAATGATTGAGATCATCATCGAACGAAAATCCAAAAGTGGGTTTGCGATCGTCACTGCTATCACTAACCATAGCCTCGGACCCCAAGCCAGCTTTATTTGCCGTCAAAAAACTTGTGGCATCACTGCTCGAACCCGCAGTGGTCTCAACAGCCGCTGGTTTTCCGCCCGGGATAGACATAGGAGCGATGCTTGGAGAGTACACAGGGGTCCGCACCTCTAGTCTTGCCATTCGTTGTGACATGTCTTGGTTGTCTTCAAGGATCTTCCGGACTAGATTTGTGAGCTGCTCTACTGACGCTCGGGCTTCTTCTACGGTTGAACTAGAGATATAACTCATTAGGAACGGCGATAAGGGTTCTCAATGAACCACAAAGACTTACCAAGTCATAGTCGCCATCATGAGGTTCAAAGAAATCTTAGAATGCTGGAGCCGACTCAAGAGTCTTCGGATTTTCTCCTCCTTGAAAACCCATTGAGCCATTCTGCCAGGTTGTATTGAGTATGCGGGTTTCAGGGACTCGGAAATTTCTTCCAGCTCCGAAAAGGTTTTTACACAGCTGTACAATGTCACGATGACCTGATCTATCATCAACAGATCACCATGAGCTCTAGCATTTGCCTTTGAGCCCATAAGATATCGCTGTAGTTGGGTTAGAGCAGCTCTGACATCGGAAACTTCTAGCAGCACCGTTTGTGCCAATTTAGGTGCTCCTCTAATACTTCTGATGAACTTTATCAGCGACTCCATGACAGTGTCTGCAGCGCCTATAAGACCGACAATGGAAGCGGCGGCCGATATAGGATCCATGACTTGGGAATATTATCTTGAAGGGCAGGATACACTAGTGGCAAGCATGTGGACTTGATAATCAGTAGCCCGCCAGAAAGTAAGTCAGAGCGTCAAGACAACGGCGATAATGAAAGAAGTGAGAGTGAGGAGTATAGATATACAGGCATTCGTCTTCCCCGGAAGCGCATGAAGCCTCAGCCTTATCCATAACTTTGGCCCCGCTGCCACGTTTTTCTTTTGGCTACTAGCCTCACTACTGGATTGCAGATCGGCGCTCAGACCCAATGATAGTTAAAGGCAGGATTTGAGCCAGCCACAAGTATCAAAGCCGGATGTAACGTCAATATCGTTTCATTCTTGTGGGATCTCGGACGGTTTGTAGCTCTGCGAACGACGGGCAGGGCCGCATTGAAGCTGAAAGCCCACCGACCTATGTCATGATGTTATTGTGCTTACGAGAGGTCTTGTGGGAGGCCCCGTCTTCCCTGTGTATGTCGTTCATTTGTGTACAACTCTAGCGTTGCCCATTTTGGCATACAACGGCTGCGACCTGCATCTTTTTCACTCCAATCTGCCAGATACTAGCGGCAAGTTGCAATTGGTGCTTGGAACCGTAAGAGGGATGCAGCGGCCTCCAAATATTCGGTTAAGTACTGGGTATTCAAACCCAAGGATGGAGCTCATTCAATGTGATTGTGGCGCCGGGCAGGCGTTGAGCTACGATAATTGACCAATGATGGACTCAGGTTCTACTATAGCTCGCGAGAATGATTGCGGAACGGCACAGGCAAATATGAAACATGTTGAAAGCCTGGCTAGACGGGCTGGGCCGTGATTTTGATCCTTCTGCTGAATCCCTACATCAGCAGCATCAACAACGTAGGTGCAATGTAAGGCACTGGCAAAACGTGTAGAGGGAAGTTTAGGTCAACAGTAAGCGGCCCAGAAGCGCTCGCGATCGCGTTAGAGAAAGTAAAAATTGTGGAATCCATGAGCACTGACACTGAAAAATTGCAGAGAAGCTCGCGCAGCTCAAGCGCGAAATGATCAATATACAGCCACCAATATATCTTTGGCCCCCACTAACATAGATACCATGGAGCACAGACCGACGCTCGCGTAGCCTAATCAAGCTCCTTGAATCGAGCCAGACAATCGATAGCGTTCATGCAGGTCAACGTGTTCAATACAATTGCGCCTGTACTCTCGCCGTCTTATCATCGTTCATCGTTGCCCCTGAATGAGCAAATGCAGGAAGGCTCACGCAAGCATGAAAGAATGTTGTGGCTCGTACCAAATGCCAAGTTATGTGGCTAAAGCGTTAAGCTCGAACAGGTTACTCCCTCTCAGCGCGATCCTGGGGCTACTGGGGCTTATGTTGTTCAGCGTCGTGACTGCTTCTCGAACTTGTATCCCTTCACCCGGGAAGGGAAATCTGACCATCTACCTCCTTGTCTTCGAGTCTGCTCAGAATGGAAGTGTTCGAAGCTTTCCTTGCGGGGAGCCCATCTCCCATGAGAGATCTTGGGGATCTGGAACCACTGCTGTCCAGATCCAAAACCTGAATCGAACCCCACATAGGCTAGATTGCGACCACTTCCCCTCCAATGGTGACGATATAGAAGACATCCCATACCTTGCACTCTGTGCGACCTGCCTGCACATCGTTGAGCCTCTCGGAGGTATTCTAGGCATACGAAGCAACTCTCGAAGCACTTCTATACCGTAGCAGAATGGATATTTCAAACAAATCAGAAGATCAGCAGGCTATGGCCAGTAGGAAATACATTCATTGGCAGGATGAAGGCGTTGAGAAGATACCGCCTAATGAAGCTGAAGATATACAAGCTGTGGCAGACATGATCAACAACATACAGAAGGCTCAGTACAACATGCATCGTCATTGCTACAGCGGTGCGAATACATCTCAAGTTAAGAGGAGACCAGACTGATGGATGTTTAGGTACCCATGCACGAACTCAGGGAATCGTTAAGGGCATGCTCATTGTGGAGGATGGCCTCCCCAAACACCTGAAGCAGAGCATGTTTGCCCACGCCGGGCAATACCCCGTTGTCTGCCGTTACAGCAGTGAACCAGGAGATCCAGGCTTAGATGTATAATGAGTGCTAGATGAAGCGCTGGTACACATAGCTTACTACTTCTCAGGACCGCATTCCGCAACCTCGTGGCTTCGCTATGAAAGTCTTCGATGTCCCGGGCGAGATGTTTGACCCCACAAAGACTGCTCAAGATATCGAATTCAATTCCACCCCTGCCCTTGACCTTGCAGATGCAAAGACCACTAGAGAAATCGTCGACTTGAGGATCAACTATGGCAATAACCAGCCAGAGCTATACAAAAGACTCGAGGCACGGCCAGATACCGAGCTCCAAAAGTTCCGCGATTCTGTGCGCAATACTCACCTCGAGTCGACCCGCCAATACTCTCAGACTGCCTACCGCTTCGGTGACTACGTAGCCAAATACTGTCTTGTGCCGAATTCCGAAACACAAAAGAAACTCTATGAAGAGACGGTCAAGCCAGATGCGCACCCATCAGATATCCTACATCAATGGCTCAAGAACTTCCACGAAGCTCATGACGGTGAATACCTGCTACAATTTCAATTGTGTGAAAACCTTCACGATCAGCCGGTGGAGTACGCTGGCAAGGTGTGGGACCCAGAGAAATACCCATGGCAAACGGTGGCCAGGCTAGTGGTTCCGAAGCAAGATTCTTTCAACTATGAGTTGAAGACATTCTGGGAGGATCATATGCGAGTTGATCCGTGGCTGGGTTTGAAGACCATGCAGCCCTTGGGTTCGCCTAACAGGTTGCGAAGAGTTGGTAAGCCGGAATTCTGCAAATCCAATTCCCGCTGGTTGCTGACAAGGTGTTATAGTCTACCCTGCGAGTAGCAAGTTAAGGCGTATCATGAATGGCAGAAAGGAGATCAATGTCACTTCTATGGACCAGATCCCGTGAGTCTCTGTCATCTGTGTACTGACTTCCCGCTCTGACTGATTTCTAGGGGACCTCCACCGCCACCGATGGGTCACTCGTACGTCCAGCAGTCACTGAAGGTAAACTAGTACCACTACAAGGAACTCCGAATATCACTCTTGGATTAGATTCCCGATAGCTGCCTTGCAAGATGTAACAGACTGCTTTTCAGTCTTGTAAATATTGTAGTGTTCGTTCCTTGATTGAACACGTCTGTGGTACTAAGTTCGCTCTTGGGCTACAAAGCTTCCTTGACAATACATCTGCGTTCTTGCTGTGTTACGCATGCGTATATATCCATTACTCCACGGACATGTCGCTGTATGCCACGTAATGACCACGTCTATCCTTGGCTCCGACACACAAGGACCTCCGCTCTCAGGCTAAAGTCGCCAGGGATGGATACGTTACGTAGGCGTAACATATTACGAGCATACCTTGTGTAAACCATGGTCCGACTCTGTCTATACAGATGCACTACCTTAATTCACTAGTAGCGCGGTGAGTCAGCCTTCACTGACATTGTCATGATTGCTTGTAGCTTCCGCCGGAGAACCATGGTTTCATGTGAACTGTCAGGTGAATGCAGAAGGGTCTCAGTGGAAGGGGGTCTTTAATTCATGGAAGCTTATGTCGAAAGCCCGCAAGGCCATTGAGGGGTATCAGTGAGTATTGAACTGGACTCAACCTTAGAAGCAATGCCCTTGTTTTCATCGGTATCTTGGATGAATGAGCTGCTCTTTTGTCTGCCGGACCTGCAAGACCAGTCAATAGTGAGATTTGGTCCCGGAGAACGACTGAACTCTTGTGTGAAGCTTTACTCCCAGATGGTTAAAAGTGAAAGACCCTTTCTCCAAATGACACTATTGTGCATGAGGCTGACCAAATGCTCAGATTGTAGATTTGTGGATTAGAAGCTTTGTTGTGACTTCACATTATCACACTTCTGAAAGCCAGACTTCAATACTTTTGTCGTCCTCTACAACATCTTTCCACTACAGCTCTCCCTCTGATTACCAACACCAACCCTCTATCTTTCTTCTAATTCTAGTCACAGGCCTTCTGTCAAATCCTTTTTGATCACCTACTACTGGTTTAAACATATAGACTTCCACGTCTTCGTTAACACTTTCTTCGACATACAGGTAACCAAGCCTTATCATTAGACTAACTGCAACATGAACGCGGACAACGTAAACATGGGCTTGCCGAAGCCAGGTATCAGCATGGTCGAAGCGGTGGGCAGCAACTCGGGATCTGGACCACGAAAAAGCAACAAGCGCAAGAACCACAGGGGTGGAAGGAAGACTAAAAAGAAGCAAAACTCGAGCACTGGACAAGATACGATCACCACTCCCAAGGATGCTGCCGTCATCAGTACCATTGAGGCTATCGTACCCACATTAGCTAAGAAACAGAAGCACAGGAATAGAAAGAGGCGCAGGAAGTCTGCCAAGGCACCCCCTGAGACAGCGATCCAGGCTTCGGACACTGTCACTGAAACACAAGATGATTTCGCCATCTGTATTTCCAAGCAGGACTATGTCAGCCCATTAGCGCAAGATGACTCCACCAGGCCCTCTCATCACAGCGCCGATCCTTCACCACTAGAGCTTTCTCCCAGTCGCGGTGTTGATGAGGATACCAGTGGGAGAGCGGAGGACCCCGAAGCCATCAGCGCTGTGGAGCAGGAGAGCTTGTCGGGTAGAGAAGAAGCATCAGGAGACATCGCCATCTATGGTAGAGATGGTCTTGAAGCACGATTCAAGAGTGTCACTACAATGGCTGAGACTTCCCAAGGCCAGTACTGAACTGTTCTCTCAATCTCCGCTAACATTTATGCGTAGCAGACGACACTCCACTATTCGAAGTCAGACCAACGCCTGGCAAAGGTATGGGCATGTACACAACTAGGCCCATAGCCCGCGGCACCCGAATGCTCACCGAAAAAGCTCTAATGATTCTGGGTAAAGACGAAGACCTTCTTGACGTGCCTTTGAAATTCGTCAGATTGTCGACCGAAGAGCAAACAACCTTCCTTGGACTTGCAGCTACTCCTTCGGATCAGCGGGATAGAAACCGATCAGAAATGCTGCTCTTGCAGCGCGCGTTTGAGCCAGAGAAAGCCAGCGAGCTACCCATGGGCCTACAAATGCGGCTTCTATCCATTTTCGAGACCAACTCCTTCGCTGCTGATACTGGAGCTGTCGTCGTCGCAACCGCAGCACGCATGAACCATTCCTGTACGCCTAACGTGTACCACTGTTGGAATGCGGGGACAGGCCAACTCACGGTTCACGCGACTCGGGATTTGAGAGCTGGTGAAGAGATCTTGACGTGTTATGTTAACGTTTGTTTCTATCAGGAAGCACGGCAGAAAGAGTTGGATCGCTACGGTTTCAGGTGTGATTGCGCGGCCTGCTGTATGCAGACAGATCTTGGCAGAATGAGTGAGCAGAGGCGGCAGCGACTGTGCGCTCTTAACAGGGATATTGTTATGAAATGCATGACTTCGCGTAACGATGAACGTGATTTTGAGAGAGGAATGCTCGAAGCCGTGCTCCGAATGATTGAGATCTTGCGGGAGGAAGAGCTCACGAGTATGGAGTTGACGCGCCAGTATGCCCCACACCTCAACTGATACCCAACACACCGCAGAAGTGGTAGCTGACTTCAAATTAGCTATTGCATGGCCGCGGACTTAAAAGAGAGCTTTGGGGACATCGAGCAGGCATGCGAATGGGCAAGGAAGGCTCTTGAATTGACTGAGGTCTGCACAGGAACAGACTACGTGGCATACAGGATGAACGAGGAGAATTTAGTCCGGTTAGTGAAGAGACGAGACGGAGCGATGAGGCGTCTGCGGGCAAGGATCTAAATAGGCAGAGTTCATAATTTGGAAGATGAGAAGAGGCCAGACAATCTAGATGAGTTTTGGTACAGAAGCATGACGAGAGTCCAACGTCGATGCAAGCATTATTGCCCGGTGAGCTTAGCATTGGAGGGCGGGTCTAAGGGGCTAGCTACTTCGCTGCTGGCGCTGCTTTATATGGTTATGGTAATGATTATTGCGGGTCTCAAAGCTCGGATACTCCTTTTGACGGCCTTTGTGACCTTTCAGCAGTTACTGAGATAGGAAGATAACATGGGAGTCTACCCTTTTCAGCAGACTGGGTCATTTATGGGGATGAGCGCAGTAAATCCGCCACAATCTTGCAAGGCTTATAGCTGTTGGTATGATGTTGACACTGCAGGGAACACGTGTTGAGACAGCACAAAGATGAGATACTCGCCATAGACTTGGATGAACATGTCGGGCGTGATGCCAGTCATAGGACAAGGGTGATCCTCGATAATCCGATTGACAACTTTGACGATTATCTTCAGGTTCAGATTGCACAACTCTAATCTATTGGCATAGAGAAGCCTGCCCTTCCCTTAGTACTCAGGTTTTTATATCTAATGATGGACGCCGCATTACTCTAAATCTTTGTCAGCAATTGAAAAGGGTTCCAAGGTGGAGGCACACGTTAAAACTTTCCGTTTCTTCTACGGTGCTTGATAATGGCCGGACGGTTTTCTTTGATTCTGATATTCGAGCCCAGCTCAATAACGGCACTAGAAGGCACCAACTGCGTTCGAATGGTCGATGCGTCTGATGACTGGATTTTAGTTTGACCAAATGTTCTGCAGGCTGTCATTCAACGACCGCGAAAGAGCTCTAAGAAACCACATGAAGAAAACTATTTGTTATAAGACGTTGTCAAGGTTTCATTCAATAAGACCAGACATATGGAAAGACGCGAGAGTTATCAATCTAGTCTAGAAGTGCAAGGTGGCAAGTAGATTGTCAAAAACGTGAATGTGGCGGGAGGTACGACTATGCATAAGCCAACAAAAGGCTCCTTATCGTGGGGGCTCGGGCTGTACTCTAGGAATCACTTACCTAATATTGACTTTTCTTGATTTGTCTGCATGATAGCATGGATAGTCATACTACTTATCCTTTACTGGTGTTAACATCTGCCTATTAAGCTACTCCTTGAAGTCATTCACATCGTGATGCATCTAATACTTGGTATTCGGCCGAGGCGACCTTTGGGTAAGTAGGTGGCTTTCCTGTTCACTAGTAGCCTAGAGGGGGTTGAAAACATGTCCGTGGACTGTCTCCGACTGAATTATCCTGTCCGAGATATAGCTAAAGCATAACCAGTGCTCTACATAGTACCGTACATCCTTATCAAAGTTAAGTAGAAGAAATGGTCTGAACTCATTGCGCGTGGGATTGCTAGGGAGTAGAAAACCTTGAAAGACGCCCCAAAGCCACATCCCAGGTATGCGATCGCTACAGCTTGCCGAAATGAAGAGCCCTACGGATCAAAAGGCCCATATTCTTGTTATATAGTCGTGTGTGAGTGAACACGACACTCATTGGTTTCCAAATAATATCGAACAGCGAATATCGTGTGAGCGCATACGATCTGATCACCTTACCAAAGCCTAACGATTGACGAAGCATCGTCCGCAAATC
Organism: Cladonia squamosa; assembly: GCA_947623385.2. Taxonomy (NCBI): domain Eukaryota; kingdom Fungi; phylum Ascomycota; class Lecanoromycetes; order Lecanorales; family Cladoniaceae; genus Cladonia; species Cladonia squamosa. Next base: position 1,423,113 of record OX392384.1, read on the forward strand.
TAATCCACGGCAATGTAGGTCTGCAAGTGCGCTTGGAATGCCCGCACCTTTTCACTTTCAACTGATTATCCCAATACACAACGCGAGGTAGCAAGACAGTACATCAGATCCTCAAGCTTCATCACGCAGAACTCTGCTGAGGAAGAACAAAGTTGAATTCGCGTGTCTACGAACCGTCCTTCATTCTTTCTTTCTTGGCGGGTCGTGGGGTGCCAAAGAAGCAAAATTGACGTGCATTTAGGCCGTGCTGGGAAGGATGCAGAAGCCAGTGCGCACGGAGCTCCTATTGTAATCGTAGATCTCCCCACTATGAATCCTTCTTTCTCGCTACCGAAAGGTATGCTGACTGCATTTGCAGCTCCACCTGTGCTGCACGAGCGAACACAAAACCAGCAAGAGAGGAGAACGTGGAGGTGAGCATGAGGCATGGAAAATGTACAGGCTGTGGCGGTAGCTATGGCAAGACTTTAGGCAGGATGGCAGTTCAATGCCCCAATGAAGCAACTAGTCAAGATAAATGATCAGAAACCTCAATGTCTTGCCAAAAAGCGAAACAACCAATTCCGTTCTTTTGTGCTAAAGCGTAAGATATCTTTAGATTATAAACAGATCTATAGCCCCGTATTCACAACTCAACTAGAAGAATCCTTTATCGTAGCCATTGCTCGGTGCGCTGGGGTGCATACCCCTCGTCAAAGTAGCCTGTCCCAAACTCCATCGGCCATTTGGTGGGGATCTGCGGGGCCACTGCCGTATCATAAACCCCACAGTCTTCTGACCACGCGATATTCGACTGTGGATGATCAAATTGTGGATGATTGTGCTCATCAAGCTGGCCGGATGGGGGTTCCAAGCCGGTATGACGTATGCTTATAGACGAGGGTGACTCATACTCTATGGATGCTCCACCACCCTGCAGAACCATTTCTACTGGGTTGGTGAAATCGTAGTTCCAATTATCAGGCCTTGAAAACTCCTGTTCTGAAGGTGGAGTGTATTCGGCAGGTGCGAGATATGAGCGTGATGATGCTGAAATGTTCGTCCAAGAGGAACTACGAGAGGTAGCGTTCAGCTTGTTGCGCTTTCGGCCTTTGAGTTCAGTGTACGACTGAAATGGGTCCGTATTTATCGTTAGGGGCTCTTCGAAAGTGATTGGAGAGCCCCTCATGGATATCGCCGTTGTTGGAGTGGCTGAAAAGCTCACGAAGGCGGTGATTGCTTGACTGCAGGCTGACAATCGAGACGCACAAGCGCGCGAACTCTCGAATCGTTGGCTGTGCTGTAATAGGTGGGCTACTGTTGCCATTAGCTGCACGTCTTGGGTAGCCTGGGCAGAATGAGGCTCCTGTAACACATTTGAGAAAAGTATGAAAAAGGGAATGAGTGAGTGGTCTCCGAGGATTCTGCGAGTGAGTCAGCCTCCTAACCTATGACCATCCTTGCGATGAATCATGCACTTACCGACGTGACATGACAGCGCACCCACCAGCTGCGTAGTCAACATTGAGGCGCTGCAGTAATTTAATACATGCTCTCGAATCGCTACAGCATTGACGCTGATCCAAAGTTCGTTTCACCGCTCGATGGACTAATAGTCGAGTCATATAAAAGTGATAGCCCAAAACCGTACTCGCGAAGGAGCGTAGAGGGTGCGAAGGTGGTTTGATACCACAATTACCCGGGATATCTTCGCGGAGGTCTCCATGTCTGCTCGCACCGTGCGCCAATCTATGATCCAGTCGGGAGATACTGTTGCTTTGCCCAAAATCTCCGCGTCTACGGGCTTGAGTGGAATATAGCATCTGATATGAGTCTTCCTGCATAGCCGCCAGTTCGACTCTGGCTACGAAGTGCTCGTAGAACGGATTGGACGGATCATGTGTGGGTTTGACAACGTCGCAGTCGTACATGGGAAGACAACAAGACTGGCCCATCGTCAAGGATATGGTTTTGTCCATTATGTACAGAGCCCAAAATGTGTGGTTGTGTTCAATTGATTCCTCACTTGTGTGGTCGAAAGCAATCGTGTTCTGTTGGTGGAGTCCCATGGACTTTGCAACAAAGCATGCTTGGTTGAGAAGAAGGTATGCAAGCCGATAATGGAAACTTTCTTGGGCGATCGCGCACTGCATAGGTATTAGGACAGACAACCCATCTTTGTTGTTGAAATAAGATACTGACCATTAACAAAAGAGCTTGTACGTTGACCAGCACGGGTTTAAGCAGCCGGTCCAGTTTCTTCAAACCCCGTTGGTAATTCGTAAGTAGTGGTGGTAGTAGCTCCCTTTCTGGGCTTTCCCCCAGTGGCACATGATTACCTTCCGATAGGTTTGAACCCTGGATATTATCGATGCTCAAAGTCTGCAAAATAATATTGTTGAAGCATATCACCCACGCAATGTCGGCCTGATTTGGCCCAGTGCTGTAGATCCTTCGAAACCGCTCGCACAAAGTACTCTTTCGGAAAACTGGCAACATAGAGCTGACTTGACTAAAATATAGCTCTATAGTAGCCTCTAGAACCCGTTGAGGAGGCAGGGTCGGTGGCAAGTCTTCTCCTGGCAAGTCGAGGGAGTCATGGTACAATAGTGTCTTTGCCATGTTACGCAATGCTAATTGGCATTCTTGCACGGCCTCAGGCGGGATTGTTAAACCTTCAGTCCCTGTGGCATTTTGTCTGACTGCCAAACGAGCTTCTAGTAGTCCCTCAATCTCAGTAAACAATGACGCTATTGAGCTTGTGCCGTAGTATTGGTCGTTGACAAGTTGAAGCGTAGCAGCATGAGATGGACTATCGTTAGACTTATGGTGTCGTACTGGACATTTGGTCGAGTCCATCATGTACGCGGTTATTGATGAAGCATCTTGGCCGAAGGACGAGGATATGGTCGTAGCGTCGTCAACTGTGGTCTTGACTTGCAAGATGGTGTGGTCAATGTCGTCAAGGCGGGATTTCATTTCCTTCAAGTTATGAATACTGGTGCCTGCATTATCAGCAATTGCTGCAGCTTATCTTTCAGCAAAGCGTTGACAACCCACACTTGACCCATTTGGTTCGACTTTTTGCCACGCTCGGAAAATGTACACGAGATACCATTCCGTCTGCAATTGACACACTCTGGTTGCTCGCGACCACATCGGACCTTTTTTAAGCGACATTGGTCGCAGGCTGGATCTGAAGAGGCGACTGAATTGGCCTACAGGTCACCATATCAACATCCAGTCCATAACAATGCACGGCGGCAGAGAAAGAGGGAAGAGCCATGAGTGAATCTCTGATCGGCAAATCCAATCAGTCTGATCCGTCTTCCACGTGTCGAATCATAGCCCAAATTAGAGGAATCTCTCACTGACCATTCTTAGAGCATCTTCAAGAACCTCGACCTGTCTTAGACGCTCTTGCTAAAGGTATCTTGGGGGCCTGGCTTTGTAGCTATCATTAGTGGGTGAGCACCGGTAGAAGTATGATATAGCAATTCAGAGGAAAGCCCATTCCGCCTCAAATGGAGCTACCGCATAAATCCGGTATCGCGATATGGAAAGGTGCTTAAGCAAGGGTCTAAGAGAAATGATCCATTCCCTAGGCCCAGCCCGTGGAAAAAGATGTACGCCATTTTTGGAAAGCCATCTCAATGTATGCAAGGCAATAGCCTACTGCCACATTGACGCAGACCGAGCAACTCCGCAGTAGAGTATAATTAGGGTTTATTACTTGCGAACGATGCCGTATGCATATACAACGGTTCACATACAGCATGCTTGCAGCCATTACTCGTATCGCCGGATCTTCTGCTTCACTTGTCTGTAGCTATGGATCAGCAGTGGTACTGCGCACGTGTGACGAAATGGTCAAGTGTGATAACGTGCTGTGTGTAACAAAAATTTGGTGGTTGGACGCGAGGCACAAGGCGTAGGCTTTGTAATCACACGGTTGTAACATTGTACTCGAACGATTGGGTCGAATAGACTCGAACTTAGATCCCTCCAGATGCGAGTTTTGGCGGTACGTGCGCTGCCACATCAGCAATGTCCCTCGTGCGCACCCCAGCCCAAACATATCCGTTCTTCATGCACCTTCGTGGGGATTAGCAGAGATTTTCATTTTTAGTACGTGCGCTAGAAGCATGCTGCAGGCAACCTGCGATAAGCTTACAGCGATTTGCCCCGTTGCGCTGCTTAGAACAGAGGGAGTGACGAAATGTTCGCCGCCTTTCAACACTAGGATATTGGAAAGACAAGCATCGTATTCTGAGGATCTAATTACGCATCTGACCATCAGTCTGACGTTAGCTTATGATAAGGTTCCGCTTGGATGTCTCCGTTATGGGGGAAGGATTGCGTGATAGCAGCTCAAAGGTCAGTTTCAGTATGAATGGAGCTTGCCATAGTTATCTAACGGTTCTAGCCGCTGTTATTGACGCCAACTGGTCGCCCCATCAACAGGCATTCCGGGGGGGAGCGGGAGCCAGAGCGGGCCCTAATACCTAACCGCTCGATGCTCTCTTATTGGTCGGTAATTTCGCCGAGAGGCCGGCCCATCGTGTCCTACTTTAGTATAGAAACAATGGATTCAAAGTAACCTTGTTCTCTACTAGTAGGCGTACTGTTACATACCGTGACCAAAAAGGTCACAGAAATGTTTTGGAGATTTGATCGACAGGGAAGCCACACGACCGAACTCTACTGATGGTCCCAAGGAGGAATAGGCAGAGAAAGACGAACTATCGACTCAGTATAAATCACGAGACGTCTAAAACCGAACTTCTACGCCAAGTTCTGCGAGCCAGGGTCCCACCATTGAGTACTACACCGATAGTATCCGTGATCTTGCCTCTCTCCAGTGCATAAACAGAACAATACCATGTTGCAGTGAGCGATTCGGAGTATGTCGTTCTTGATCTTTTGCTGACAGCATTAGCCTATTGAAGATACTCCCTATTTGCCTAAGATATAAGATGCACCTAGACCATCCTAGCTTAGTAGATGTGAGGTCTTTGTTTAAAGAGCGTAAGGGAGTGGTACTAGGGACCAACCTCATCACAGTTTTAGGGTCTTTGCATGGGGTCAACCCTATATGAGTAATTGGTGGGATGGTGGGCAAGGTTAACAGGTGACTCTTTGGTTAACAGGATAGAGTCACATTGGTTACGAATTGGCAGACAAGAGCGGCCTTGAGTTTTAACAGAAACCGTATATGAGTATGTCACTCCACGGAGGAGAAAGACGTGTATGTGTTGCATCCCACTCATGGATTCCTACCATCCATGGAAAAGCCTACCTTCCATAGACGGAAGGTCGAGATCCATGGATGGTAGAATCCATGAGTGGAATGCAACATATGTATTGCCCTTCACGCCATTCTCGTTAAGACAGGTACTACGATGGAGCTACGAAGCATAGAACTTAGTTCTATTCTTTTATGGTACCTATCTTACGATAGGGATAGTGATCAGTGGTCAATAGCACCCTCGCCGGTGGCAACTTGCAGTACCGCCTCCAAGCTGGGAGTATCTACCCATTTCTGTTCCTTAGTCATCTCTGTCTCTGCGAGTTAATTGTTAACCCTTTTGTTTGGCGTCTTGCTAGCTATCTAAGTTGTAAGTTTAGTATACTTACCTACGTCAATGTATATATCTAGGTAGCTCTGCCACTATAGCCCAAAGCTCCTATGGTCTAAGCGGAGAGGGTTTTCTGCGATGGGTCTCCGGCCATCGGTATGAATATAGGCGGAAGACAGCAAAGGGTAGGTAGTGGCCCAGAACTGGGGTTCAATTAACCATTGAGAGATTTGTACAGCCCCACAGTCTTTTGCTCTCTAATCTGACCAGAGAGGCACTAAGTGGTTAGCAGGAATACAGAGAAGGACTGGTTGATGTGTTCCGGTAAGTGAAACTTGGGGACACGCTCGCCAAATTAGCGAGAGCTCAGGGTTGGTCTGTCATAGCCTCTGAGACTTGGTAGCAAAGAAGCGTGCGAAATCTAGACTATTTCGTAATAATAGATAAGCCGCAGGTAAAATCAGTGTCTTTCGGACTTGACATGAGAATAATGCCGCTGCCATTCCTTTTAGTAAAAAAGCTTCTTCGGAATAGATATTCACTTGGAGCAGTGGTTGTCGATTGATAAGCACGGCTTCTGGTAAAAAGGCAGTACTTAGTATAAATCTATAGGGCTTATGATGTAGGACGTTAAGACAATATTGAATCATTCCTATCTTCTTGCTAGTCTGCAGTATTTTCCTTTGTTCGTTTCCCTTATGTAAAGCCCTATGTTTCCTCTTCGGCTTCCTGCCCTTCCTAGTTTTTCTTATGCTCTTCTCGGATATTCGTGCAATCCTGATACTAGGACCTTTTTCGCATCTCCAATGTCCTCTGCTCGTGGCCGTCGCACGATATTATCATTCTGTGACCGTGAGCGGGTAGCCTGAGATTTGGAGACAGTGCAGTGCTTCGTTTGAACAGCTGAGGAACTCATGTCCTAGCACGAATGTGTGCATCAATTAAGTTAAATGCAGGAATTTCCGCACTATTCACGGACGTAATCACTATTGGAATCTTAAAATTCAAAGCAACCCAGATTCAGCGGCACACTCTAGTGCTTCCCGCCTCGACCAAGGAGCCTTCTTCTCCAATGGCAAGGTACTAGAAAAGTCAGAAATACGAATACCTTTTGGCCACAACTAGCGGGTATCGTACTGGTAGAACTGAGATAAATACTTATAGGCTAAGATTCTTGAATGACCAAAAAAATTTATCAGACCGATGCCTCAGGAACGGAGAGATTTATCAGTCGTGGCTTTGAATGACATGAGAAGAAAAAAACCTTAGATTACATTTAAAGCAACGCTCTTAAACTCGTAACACATACACAGGATTAAGCATCAGTGGGTTTTACGACTTGAATCGTACTATGCCCCACTCAGCACAGCCAAACCTAACTCGCAACAGATACCGTTTCATACAGTACCTTTTCACTTCCCTAATACCGCTCTCATTTGACGTCTTCGGTCTGATATGAATGGCAATCGGCGGTACCGTCATTCGTACAACGCTTGGAATGAGTCCCTTCCACGTAATGATGGCGACGAAGTAGGTACAGGTCATAGCATGCATAGAGGACGCGGCCAAGGTGGATTCCACTATGAGATAGGAAGAAGAGGATAAATGTTAGCTGGTCTACGCTTGTGTAGGGGATATGCGAGAAACGTTTTATGCAGGAAGAGAGAAGACAGGAGGGAGGAAAGGACATTAGTTCAACAAGGACGTACGCAAGAGTGCCCAAGATGCTGGTCCCGGAGTTGCTCAAATTGACCACTTGATTCCAGGCCGGCTCGCACCAGTAGTCGAGCTTACCGGTCGCCAGTTCGAAGGTCGGGCAGGCTCCCAGATTAACCTGCCTAGTGCCCTCGGATCCGTAATCCACCTGCCCATTCTTCCACTTGGTTACCTGGATCCCTGTGAGCACCGCCATGACCAAGAAGAGCGCAAAGCAATGGCAATCGGCAACAATAAGCCAGACCGGGTGGATGACCGCCTTTCTCAAGTTTCCCCCCTCCCCGCCCTGGTCTGCCGGGGTAAGATGACGGCGATTTCGGCGGTGCGCATGGAGTAGCCTGCGGGCTAAGAACAAGAGGTGGGTGACCGACCAAATAATTGACATGGTCGAAGGGATGAGGGACACTCCGTTCACAACAAGAAGGGAGTCGTTTGAGGGCGTGTGAGCACCTGTGGACACGATACGCGTGTTATAGATAGAGTAAGTCGAGGCATCAACGGCAAGAGCTGCGATGGAGAGTGCGAGGAGTATGAGGCGGTTAAAGAGGATACCGTGGCCGTCGGGAACGGAGGAGAGGAGAGATACGGAACTGGCCATCTGATGAAATGAAGTGTTAAGATGGGCGTAGGCGGAGTAAGAAAGAGAGCGTGTCGCAGAGACAGATTTGGTACGCGGAGCTTGCAGCTTAAATACCTCTGAGACTGAAGAAGATATATGTCCCTCAATGATCTGCAAGAAGCGTGTCAGGCAAGAAAGATCAACACAAAATGTGGTAGGTGGTTATTTTGATAGAGGGGACAATGAAATCTGATGTAACTGTGCTAGGAGGGAATTTATCAATGTCTGGGTAAGGCCATGAAATCAACACACCCGCTGTCAGCCTGTCGCACGGCTAAAAGGTCTCGGTTGCCTAGCGAGATATGTAGTCCTTATATTCACTGTTCACCATTCGCCAGATGTCTTAGCAAAACATGCTTGACAGGTTCTATGCAGCTGAAGGGTCTTGGCACGGCCTGATGTTTGCCCGATTGTACGACAGGGCGTCCGCGCGAGTGGAGTCTTGTGACTGCGGTGAGCGCTACTTTAGGGAAGAAAGCCACTATCACATCACAAGCGAGCAGATCGAGATACGCCTACATACTTCTTTTTCGTACATGGAGAGCTCCGTGACACTTGACAAGCTGTTCCATCGCAAGCTTTTGTAATAGGTTGCAGAACACTAATACTCAATTACCATTAAGGCTTTTTTCCTGGCCGAGTACACATCAAGAGCAAAGCGCAAGACGAGCAACCTACTTTGAATGGGGCAAAACAACTTATTCTCGTGAACGCTGAGCGGTCGATTTCGATACAATCGGGATTAGAACCAGGAAAAAAACCCTAGTTCTAAGGTGGTCTTACAGCGAACCCGCCCTTATGATGCCACCTAAATTAGTCTTGCCGTGCATCGCGTGGCCGCTAGGCAAACCGTTTGCGCCCTGTTAAGCAGGCGAGGCGCAAACCACGTGAATTTCTCCAACTGCACCGGGATTAGAGGTAGCTTCTTTCAAGCATTCTTTCACTCGAACTACTAGAAGTAAATATAGTATGCTGAGATTTACTACCAGGCTTCGAACGCTCGGTTCAGAGTAAACCTTTATCATTCCAATAACCACTTTCAACTTCTTGCTGTCGGCAGTAGGATCGCAATTAGGTCTGTCTGAAATGAGATACGAACATTGTCTAAGCATCGAATGTAAAGGGAAACTACAAGCTTAAGATCGATGCTCTGCTGCCAAGTCCGTGTCACGCATGGTGGAGTATACTAAGCTGGGGGGTTATTGACCATGAATACTACTGTCAACCACCAAAATGCTAGCATAACCAAACGTTTATTAAGCGCAACTAACCTGCTGCGTATATGCAAATGCATCAGAGACGACTGCTGGACCTGAGTATCTATTCCCTTTCTGAATCGTTCCTAGAAGACTGCTTTTCCGCACGAGCTTGGACTGGAATCTGTGCGGCGTCACTCAGCAAATACCACAAAAACCTCTACCAATAATGTTCTCTTACAGTTCCTTCTTCCAGCATCCAAGAAGTAATGGAGAGGCTAGTACTATAATCAGGATCAATAGAAGTAACAATGACGACACCATGTGAGTTGGTGGTAATGCAGATGTACCTACTCAAGCGCAGACGCACCGCACACGCTCTGCGTGAGTTCAGCGTCTTTCCTCGGCCATGGGGACCTGGTTTGCGTCCCCAGTAACCCGGTTTTGCCAACGCCCAATCTGCGCCGTGGGCGCCCGAGCCCACTCTGCAATTCCTTGGTCGACCCTGTTAATTTCACCACAGTCCTCATAGACCAATCTGAAAGCCAGTAGAGAGTATGCTGGGGCTTCCCTCTGCGCCTCAGTCCCGCCCCAATAGAAAGCCTTGCTGAGGGTGGCATTCTCGTGCTGAGTCAGAAAGCAGCGTTGCCTACCTAGGCAGGTCTATCAATCTCGGTCAAACTATCTCTTTTCCCCCACTAGATCAGCTTTACCTCATCGACTGATCCACCGACAAAGCCAGATCTCATCTCCAATTCCTGTCATGCCAATCTTGGATCGTTCAACGCTACGCTAGCGGGGTGCCGAAGGCATAACTATGCATTCTCTTACCTCCTCACTCCTCTGTCTTGGATTCCGCCACGAGGCGCAGCACTAAAGTTACGAGCTGGAAATAGCGACAACGGCAACACCCTCGGGCGCTCCCTTTCCGCTGTCAACTATATTTCATCCCTTCATTTGACTGACTATTGATCTGCTATTACATATCTCACCCATAGCATAGAGAAAGCGCGTTCCACCTTGTAGAGTCGTCCTTTAAATTCCCCAACCTATTCTATTTCGGGTCGTGACACGTGGTTCTATCGGAATTCCCTTTCAGATTGTCTAGTAAGCTTCTAAGACAGAAGGGCGTGTCCTTCGCTGATCGAGCAATGCGCCTCCTGAGAACATCTACTTTCGAGCTCGAAAACTTTTTCAATGAAGAAGAAATTCCTCGATACGCCATTCTTTCGCATAGGTGGGGGGATGAAGAGATCACATTTCAAGAAATGCAGCAGAAAGATGCCATCATCTTGCTGAAATCTACAAAATTGCAGGTTGTCAATGGGGAGCCTCTACATTGTCTTCAAAACGTCAAGAAAGGCTTCTTGAAAATCATTGGATGCGCTGTGCAAGCCGAAAAGGATGGAATCTACTATATCTGGTGCGATACCTGCTGTATCGATAAAAAGGACAGCACCGAACTCTCTGAAGCCATCAATTCTATGTTTCATTGGTACAAAGATCAGCTTTGCTACGCATACTTGGGAGACGTACCGCACGCCGGCAATGATGTTTCTACCCAAAGCGATTCAGCATTCGCAAGAAGCGAATGGTTCACGAGAGGTTGGACCCTACAGGAGCTCATCGCGCCATCGAATGTTGTCTTCTTTGATCAGACCTGGCGGTACATGGGGACCAGATCAGGTTTCAAAGATTCCATAGCCCGGATAACCGGTATTGATAGAGAAGTCCTCGATGGCGGAGACCCTGCACTGTGTTGTATCGCGAAGAGAATGTCCTGGGCTTCTCGGAGGAAGACCACAAGAGTTGAAGACCTTGCATATTGTCTAATGGGCCTATTTGGAGTCAATATGCCTCTCTTATATGGTGAGAGACATAAGGCATTCATTCGCTTGCAAACAGAGATAATGAAGTACTCCGATGATCAGTCTTTGTTTGCTTGGAAGGCACCGACAGCTGCCGAAGATGTCCGTTGCGGACTCTTAGCGAGTTCACCTGCGTGTTTCGCAGAGTCTCGCAAAATCAGCCCTTTCTCTCGTCATGCCAGTGATTATGAGACTCAACTTCCGTTTTCTATGACCAACAGGGGCGTAAGCATATCTCTACCTATTCTTCCAGTAAAGGATGCCCCTGGTATGACTGGGGAACACTCTGGAATATTCTTTGCCCCTCTTGATTGTCAAGATGTGGTTGACGCTCGGGGACCACTTGGGATATATCTCCTCCGGAATGAGGGAGGTTACTACCGTAGGTACGCACCGCACCAGCTCATTGCCAGCGGTGATGTTCAAGGTGTCAACGGCAATATCAGGACCAAGAATATCTACATCGCGCAAGATGACATTACTCCAAAGGCTGGAGCGAATTCGGTATATCGCTTCCATATTCTCGACCTACCAGAAGATTTACGGGAACGCGGTATGATGATGGAATTATTTGTGAATGAGAAGATTGCATCCTGGGATCCCAAAGATAGGATCCTTTGCTGTTCACGAGGCTTGGGAGCTTCGATATACATTGGCCTTCGTCAGGGACCCGGTAGGACTTTACTTATTGGCATTGACCCTTCGCTTTCTCCCCGATGTGTCTTCGACGACACCCGTGCTGCGTTTTCTCATAACTTTAACGCAGACTTGCAGCTCACCCAAACACTGCTACTGTACCGATCCGAAGACCCTGGGACCCCAGGAGCCCATCAGAAACGTCTCGATAAGCTATTGGCAGAGGTTGTTGAGCCTGCAGAATGGTCCGCCCTAGAGTATCTCAAACAAGAGGTCAAAGTAGAGGCATCACGGGACTGGGATCGGTGGCTCTCTTCAAACAGGGCGACTTCTGCGCTTCTTGTATTGGGAATCTATACATCAGTTGAGAAGACTGCTTTCTTTCGAACAAAAGTTGAAAAGGTCAGGAATAAGGTCAACTTGACAATTGATGCAACCGTTGGAGAGACAGTAACAAAAGGTCAGAGGATGTTCTTAGCACGTTTTGTAATACGGGATTGGAGGCGACAAGTTAGGGTGCGCAACGACTCGGAATTACAACAAGTCTTCCACGGATTTTTTAATGTTTAAAATGCTATAGCATCCAAGAATACTGTAGTATTGCAGTAAAGTCTTTCATTATGGTAAGCGGAGGATTAGTAATAGCGAGTGAAATAAATGACACTTGACGAAATTATACCACTCGATGGGTATAAAGCCAACGTTGTTCTCCAACTCTACTTCTCTCTGTTTCCCTTAGACGTATGGTAGAGAAATGGATAACCTGAACATAAAGATGACATCCATCTGATTAGTAAGAGAAATTCTTGTGTCCAATCCGCATTGGCATTGTTATCATGTTTTACAAGCTTCGTAGCATGGCTGAAGAGCTTTCAGTCTGAGTACATTTACAACTCTTCATCATCGCCGGATCAAGCCTTGCAAAGCCGTCCATCCGTCTGAACATTCCAATACTCGCTCCCCACAGCAGTGGTCGCATAGAAGAGATTGGTTGGATCATACTCGCTCTTAACGGCAAGGAGCTTGTCATAGTTGGAGCCATAAAACGTCTGCTGCCAATCTGGCTGATTGGAGTCGGCCTGTTTGAGATGCGAGGGAGCATTAGCTTAGGTGGACGTGAAATTCCTGCAGCTTTGTTGTATTATTTCATGACACTGACCTCGTTCAGATAGCAGCCACCACCGGGTGTCAGTGCCGTTAGCTGAGGGACCCAGTAATCTGTCATCTTCTGTTGCAAGGCAATATCCTCTGACCATGGGGCTGTTTCGTTCCAGGTTCTTCAAGGCCAGGCATGAAGAAGTCAGCGCCATTTCTTTAGCATCAGTGTTCAATGAAAGGGACCCACGATTGAAGGACGACAGTCAGAAGGGCGTCTCTCCACGCAGGAAGGACCTATTAGCTTTATTAATGATGAACAACAGATGCCAGCACAAAGCGTCTTACTGCATTGTTGAGCTGACCAGTAGCCGTCTTGGAAGCATTCACTGCGACGGAGATCCAAGGTATATCGGTACAGATATTTCTTACGGCGGCGGTGAGTGCATCATTGTTCGTCTCAATGACAGATCGAGGAATCAAACGACCTCCTACTTGCGAGAGACCTATGGAATCTCCAAGATACGCCGGAGAAATCAGTCCTGTGTACCCAGCCAAGTAGCTTGGATAATCGGAATAGTCTACTGTGTAATTAACAGCGGCTTGTGAAAGTTCATCCGTAAATGGCGCCATGAGAGCCTTCAGATCCGTGGTGGAGAGTCCAGAGCAAAGGACAGGAGAAACCGTGAAAGACTCCTGTGTGACGAGCGTGAGAGCATAGCATCCAGCATCCGTGATGGGAATAAGATGCATGTGCCATGATCCTATCATGCTGAAGAAGACATCTTCTGTTACCCCTGCGCTTGTGAAGCTGAGGTTTAAGCCAGATACGGGCTGGTCTTCGTAGACCCTCGAAGTCAAAGAATATACTGCACCATACGTCCCTCCACCGCCGCCACTCAGCGCCCAGTACAGATCCGGGTTCTCCGTAGGAGAGGCGCGAAGCAATGTCCCGTCCGCAGAGACGACCTCCCATTCCAGAGTTTGGTCGGCGGCCATCCCGTACCGTGAAGTCAGCGCAGAGTGGCCTCCGCCTTGGGTATATCCGCCTATTGCGATGGTTAGTGTTAAGAATCAGTAGAAGCAATATTTAAAAAATGCCACAGACCTGCTAGGCCCACTGTGGGACACTCGCCGCCGACTACGTTCAGTCCTTCCTTGTCTGCGGCAGCGTATGCTTCGAATCCCTGCACACCCGCACCCATCTTGATGGCTTTGCCGGTGTAATACGCGCTTTGATAGTCTAGGAAGTCAATGTCCTTGAGATGATGCGTCCATAGAGCCAGTGCGCCATCTCCTGTTGATTTGCCCAAATAGCTGGAAATACCATTGCGTCAGTATGTACTCGAACCAAGAGGGTATTGAAGTAGAGACAACAGTCGCACGTACTCATGGCCTGTATTACGGATCACCAGCCGAATGTTCTTCTCTTGTGCAAAGGCAAGTCCGATGGTAATGTCCTGCGCTTCGGTAACATCAATGGCATAGCGAACATACACACCGGTGATACAGGGTGAACTTTCAGCGGCAAATGGATCGCAGCTATGGTTCGCGAAGAAGGGAGCCATGACGGAAGAAGACGACTCATAACTGTGAGATTCAGCAAAGTCAAGGGAATTGAGGATCTAAAGAATCAGCTCAGACGGTCGAGGAATCTTACTGTACTTCTGGCATGAACCACTGTTGCTGCAGAGATAGACATTCAGCCTCGATATAGGTCGGGTCATGGCATGGTGATCCAATTGGGACAGTTGCAACTAGTTTCCCACCGAGAGAGCTATTCAAGGCTGTCCAGTCTTCTGTAGACGGCCAACAGGCATCACCGGGCATACATTTGCAATTTTTATCATTGCTGCGGGGATAGTGCGGAACTGCAGTTGCGGAAGTACCTGGATGGAGGTGTAATAGAACAAAGACGAGTATGTCGACTAGCTGTAGGATGTTTGATATGGCCATGGTGATTTCAGTAGCTTCTGGGGTGTCTCACAGAAGAAGTTCGATAACGAAACATGGACAGGAAACTCTTCCCAGAATGCTTGGATGAGGCACATGATTCAATTGATTCTTTGATGATCCCATGACCACTTTGCCAGTAAGACGGAGGAGTTGAAGGTAGTAATATTGTCATCATGCATGCTAACAAGTCAATAGTGGTGACTAATCCAGGGTGCGCGCTAATCTGCGTCGGCCCAACGCCCTTGCAGCTAGAGGCGTAGAAGGCCTAGATTCAGGTATCTGTTATCCATGGTAGATGGCTCATCAGAATATTCAGGAGGCTGTAAGTGCCTCATTGGTTCGGTTGATGTGATGCCCCCCGAGGATCCCAATCCGTTTTGCGCTGAAGTACTATCTATCGAATAAATGGGTCTACTGTCCCCAATGTTTGCAGTAGAGACCCTTATGAGCTAGATTAGTCTGGACGCGTGGGTTCCCTATTCTTCACTTTGAAAAAAAGGAGACCATCTCCTAGGGTAGTCAAATTATGCTACAGGTGATTTTTGATGAACGGTGCCTGAGATAACAAGCACTAAGCGTAGGGTTGTACAGTAGATTGGCATTAAGCCCCTTTGTGCAGCATTTGTTTGCGAGCAATTACCATAAGGGCATCGATGGAGTTGGGATGAGGAGTCTAGTGATAGCTTACAAAATCCTGTGGTGTATTGCTCTAACTTGTTTGAGGCTTAGTGCCCAATGGCATCAACGCCGGCGGCGACTAGCAGCTCCGCCGGCATGGCGGGGAAATTAGGGCCGACCCCATTCCTACTACTCAGTCCTTCTCGTCTCGGTGATCTTTTCCTTCCCCTCTTCTTTTCAGCAGTCTAATAGTACTTTGAGCTGCAAGCATGCCCTAGCCACCCACACCTGTTCCTAGATGAGCTCAGTCATCACAGCTCAGTCATCATTGCCCAGATATCCTGTCCCTGAAGGGGGTCTTGGCAATGGGCCTCCGCTCACTGTCGCCGTCAATGGCCCCAGCGCTAGTATAGACAGACGGCAGCGAGGAGCGGGGGCTTAGTGCTAAGTTCTCGGTCAACCAATGAAGTTATGTGTAGCCTAATTTCGTCAGCCTTCCACGTTGACCAAATGAGCACTGAAATCTTGTCTCTCAACGTCTCGCTTAGGACTACACCAGCGGCTTGGCGACTTCTTGGTGACTTCTTGCACCTGCTGTAGTCAGAAGACTCAAACCATTAAAAGACTCGTAGGTCTGTGAGCCTTATACTTAGGGGAAGAATCCAGCTGATAGATATACAACCTTATTGCGGCAGCAGCGCAGCACTCCAGGGATACCGCCAATATTGTCCCCACGCTGTAATCGGCCCAATCGCACACATCAAAAGTTTTGTGGTGTTAGAGGTGATCCCAAGATGGACCTACCGAGCATTGATGTTGATCTGTAATTGACACCGAGGGCGAGCCCGGGGCCAACGCTCCTATACCCTCAAGTGAACCACCGTAAGGTTGAGACAAGAAGCTTACCCTAAAGGTCCCTTCGAGCGGCCCTAAAGACTAAGTGCTAGGCAACAAAGTCAGTCCCCAGAGCTTTCCGATTTGGGGATTGAAGGAATTGCCTTCAAGGGCGCTCTAGGCGTCAGCCCCGCGGGTGCACACTTAAGCGGTGTGTTTATTTGATAGGTGATCTCTCCTAGGGGCCTGCGGGGTGGAGTTTAGATTTGCCGACGTATCAAAGTGTTTAGAGACACTTCTCTTTCACGACGCTCCTGCTCTTGTTATCTAATCAGCCTCGCTGCTTTTATGCAGGCAGGGTTCATTACTTTACTCCTTTTCAGCTCTATTCACCCCTCTGATCAGGCAGCTTCACCGTTCTTCATTAAGCTCGCTCCCGTCGCTTCTAATAACGTAGCTAGCGTCCGAGAATCGGTATCAAGAAGATGGCAAATAAGTTGGTTACCATTTCAGCCGCCGAGCTTACGCGATTACACCCAAGACTACTAACCCAATCAGTTTTCGATTGTTGGTAACAGCTCTAAGTAACCGCATGACTCCAAAGACCGACCTTGGACTGGATTTTCCCCTACTGGTATGACAGTCACTGACTTTGAGTACCATCACTTGGACTTTGTCGCGTTGTCATATGTATGGGCAGGCACTAAAACAGATACACTCTTCCTTGGCAATACGGTCTTCGTCCACGATCTTCAATTAACACGCTCGAATCTGAATGGTAGAATTGATGTGCCAACAATGATATGGATCGACGCATTAAGCATCAATCAAGCTGATACGGTGGAACGGGGCTCTCAAGTCGCGATGATGTACAAGATCTATTCCACTGCAAGATACGTTGTGGTCCACCTCGGCTACGCGGCTGATGATGGCGACTAGACAGCAGACATTTTTAGAACGCTTATTAACGCTCACCCCCAACAGCCCAAGACATGTATGAGCTTGCACGCGGACGTCAGTTAGCATTTAATGCTTATCTCGTGTTCTTGGTCAGTTCTCCCATTGAACGGACCAGTCTCCTCAATTCCAACTGCGAGATTGATTAGCGGGAAAGCCAAGGCCAGAACCTCTGCGCTGGGAATTCTCACTTGGACCGTTTTGTTGTGTATAAATTGAGCCTCCAGGTTGCCTAGAGTCTAGCCGCTCGTTGAGATACCTGCACAATTACTACTCAGAACACGAAGGAGCGCTCAATACAGGCCAAGCCGGACATTTGCAGATGCGTTGTGCAGATTTACGATCGGGCTGGAACGGCAACATCACTGAATAGGCCCTACAGTGAACATGCGAACCGCTGTCATCGTCTAAGTTACATAGCCAGTCTTCACTGGATATGCCATCAATCATTAGGCGTTTCCATCTAGCGCGAGGTCCTCCATATTCCGTATCCTCCGGGCATCCAACGTCGCAAGGTGACCTCTTGTAGGAGTCAATCAATTCCAACAGTTGACCCGAACGCACCTTTTGTTTCAAAAAAACTACAGTCGCGCCAGTAAATAACTGTATTCTTTAGGAGGTCTATCTACCAGGAGCTTAAAGCTGTTGGGAGTATTTGGCGTTCCCTGGCGATCTTCGCGCAGGATCTATAAGCATCTCAGCGCAGGGCCCTACAACCAATGAACAATCACCAACTCAGAGGTTCTTGCAGGAATACGAGAAGATTTTCAATCGCGGCAGCAAAAGGGATCTCAATTGGTTTTACGGTGTTGGAAGCCTCAATGACTTCGTTCATCCTCGCACAGATAATGCACAAGCCTGCTATGTGACTACGTAAGCACAATGATTACATGACATATTGCGCTTAGCGAGGCCATCGTGCGGATTCGTGCTAAACGGTCTGCCGAACGACCTGCCAGATCTGCTATCTAGAACAACATGCATCAACCCCATCGTCAGCCAGAGCCCCCAACTATTGGACTGCTGAAGTAACTCTAATGTAGCATACCGAAAAGCACATTTGCCACTCAGCACACATGATGATAATACACCACATTCTGGGGAATAACCCTTGTCACCACGTTCACAGTCTCAGAGGGGCTCGGATATCCACTATGCTAGATGACGGTCTCAATGACTCAATGGGGGCCAATATAGGTAACACTTCTCACAGCCGCAAGGATCAAGAAGCTTCAGTTCAGTTGGTCGCAGAGGGTGATCTTTTTAGAATTTTGTACCAGACTCCAAGGATCTCTAGGATCGACAGTCACCCCTGCCAGTCGTCGTCAGCATCTGCTCAGAAGTTTTCAACGCATACGAGCTCTCTGTCGCAGGTTGACGAAACTAGTCGATGCCTGAAACAACATGACCTAATGTCCAACACATTTCAGCGTATCGAAATATTATTGGATAGCAAGCTAATCGATGTTGTCATGTCTGCAGAAAGCAGAGCAAAAGCCTAAGACTTCCTCAAGGTATAAAGGCGTGGCATACCTGCAATCTTTCCCTCAATTCAGATCACAACAAAGCAACCCAAATACCTCCATAACCAATAAGAAGCCAAGTTCTGATCCTAACCCTACTACACAAGACCACTATGTACACTTCGAGCCCCCTCCTAGCCCTGTGCCTCATCTTAGCTCTGGGAAGCGCTGCTCCTCAACCGTATGGAGTAGACAACTATCTCCCCCCTCGCCAGTCAGGCTGCGTGTATGAGATCACTCCCGAAGGCGAAGCCTGTAAGTTCCTCCCACTTCGATACCTACCCATTACAAAAGCACTCACATTGCCTCGCAAACCCACATTCAATCCCAACACCCAATCTCAAATCCCCAAACACCCCTCCAAAAACACCTCCACACCCCTAACCTCCTCCAGACTGCGAGTGCGGCGGCGATGATTACCCCCTCACCTCCGCCGGGAACTGCGATTACAGTTAAATTTTATCTACTTTATCTATTGGGTGGAAGATCGGAAGTAGATGAATAAGCTGGGTTGTGGGTTCGTTGGTGGTAGTGTGAATGGCGAGATGTGAGATGCTGCGTAATTGGGTATAGTGGTTGTTGCTGTAAAATGGAGGATCATTAAATAATACTAGGTCGAATGTGTTACCATGTAACTTAGACGAAAGGGTTCCTCGACTAGGTATATTTACATCGTACGAGGGTTTTAATTTATGTAATGGCGACTATATCTCTCGCGCGAGTTTTATATCTTTATGTTAAGTGCATCTGACGATATAGGACACGTGTGTTACAGCAATTATTCTCAAATTTTCTCGCTTTTAACTAGATGCTGTACTTTATAATTGGTTTCATATCTTGATTGATACTCTCTTATCATTGGATACTGATTCGAAATTTTATCTGTAAGTAATGATCTACACAGCTTCAAATTAATATCGCATACTTCATACTCCGTAACTTCAAGCAAATTACTCAAGACGCGTGTACAGAGGATATAACTTACAGTCTTGTATAAGAATTCCAACTCCGGACTAGAGAATAAAGACTAGTATCCTAGACCATGGACCTATCGAGCATTGCTGTCGATCTGTAATTGACAGACAGGGCCAGCCGGGGTCAACGCTCTTATCCTGTTCTAGGAGCCTTATCTATCAAATGAACACACACCTCAAATCAAGAGCTCACCCTTAAGGCCCCTTGGAAGGCGCATAAAGACTACGTACCATTGCTGTATTTTCGCTTTCAAGTGTATCACTGGCAAGGCAACCTTTGGTGCAACTAATAGAACAAGCAGAATTTCTGTATTCTACTTACGAAACAGCATCGAGAGCGGTTACATTTTCTGACGTCGACTGTACAGGTCGATATTTTTCTACAGATATCCTTATCACTCCCCTTTCCCCAAGCTTCATCCAACCACCGGTATAGCCTCTAGGAAATAACCCTATCGAGCAGATTTCTATCAGCTGACTGGCAACATGAGAAATCATCGACCACGAACTCAGGTCGGGTTCCCCATCGTCAAGGCTCAAGATTATCATACAAGTCCCTTGGTGTTCCATTGCTGGTAGTTCGAAACCGTCAGGGGGCCCCCCATAATGAAAGTAACCTGGAGTCATCACGTCGGGAAGTAGTTCAATGGCCTGGAGGCAATCCCGGCTTGCGGCCACTCGGGAATCGAAGAATGTTGGGTAATAGCAGTTTACTCTGGCAGTGAGAGCAGTGGATGAAGAGTTTGTGTTATTCGTGCTGGAGGAGTAGACTGGAGATTCTGTGATGTTCTCATTCACGTGGATTTCGTTCTGGATTATAGCAGCGTGGATGCGGGTTAGGCAGAGAGTAGCGAAAAAGAAAGCAGGTCGCGATAGGTACTTCATTGCGTGAGTTGAAGGTCGTTCAACTTATGAGAGTAACTTGGCTATGAACGATACGAAGAAAGTAAACAGCGACTTCGAAGTTCAAATGTTAGGGATATAAGCTTGGGTTAAAGCGACCGAAGTGCCGCAGATACGATCCAAGTGCGGGTCGTCGCAAGAACCGGAACTCAAAACTTTGCAGATCTGGCTATGCGCTTCATCCCCTTCGTGGAAGACGTCGGGTCCCACTTTCCAGCCCTCCTGACACCCCGACCTCTCCATATCAGAGTAGATAAACAATCGCTAAAGAATATGACCTTGTGATCATCGGGACATCTGCCACAGATTTTCGGAAAAACCAGTGCAACGCCATATGATCACCAGAGATGTAATTTCAATCCTCACAGAATCCAGACAGCCAATAGCCAGGTGCATATTCTAAAGTAGGTCGCATATATCGCTGAGTTCAGTAATGAAAAGACCGCGAAGTTTCAGAACCTTCGTTAGACCCTGAAGACAGCGTCAGGCCTCAACACCAACCAGCCATGCGCATAGCACACGCTTATATGCTAAGGCGCAACCCTGGGCTTGCGAATTCACTGCCTCGGAAGAACAAATGCTTCAACAGTATCTGCGAAAAGACTGGCAGTAGCCACTGCCACGTCAATATCAGATTGGCTGAGGCAGTCGTCTTTCGGAGCTACACAGCATCGTGGCAAGGGATCCGTTCCCATCTCAATACCAGGATCACACGTCCCAGCGTTTTCCAATGCAGATGCCAGTTGCATGGCAGTAGCAGTACACAATGATGCAGGCATAAAGGCATTCATGAAGGTGCCGTTCCCGGAGAGAAGCCTGTGACTCAAATTGCAATACAGGAATGTCGCAATGTCAGCTTACTGACACTGCCAGAAGTAACATGTGCCTCACAGCACCAATACTCGAACAATACCGAAAGACAGAACAATGAATTACCTCTCCAAAGTGGGGGCCGTGCTATTTGTTTCCTCGTCTATAGTGTCAACTGATCGTCGATCTTTGTCAGTGAACACTTTACCGACAACACATTTCCTACTATTCCCACACAATAAAAATTTACCCTCACATTCCTTTTTGATAAGTAGATCACCATAACACCCACTCACCTACCAACAAACACATTCCTCAGCTACTCAGTCTCCAACAACACATCATCATACCCACAGCCATCCATACCCACACCCAATTCCACATAGACAACCAGTTCCCCAAACTCACCACCACCATGTGTGGCGTATGTTCAACCTACGATCTTAAGAACGACAGCCATTTCCAAGGCTGGGCTCCCCGTCGAGCATACAAGCTCCCTTGTGGAGAAATTTGCCTGTCAAGAGTGCCTATCCCTGGCGCTAGGAGGGTGAATGATGAGCTTGGGCGTGAGAAGCATGTTGATGGGGGAATGAGGATGGGGATGTATGCGGACATAGTGGATAAGAAGGAGAAGAAAGGGTATGGGGGTAGTGATAGGGTGTTGAGACCCAGGGGGGAGGGAGGAAAGGTTGTTGGGAGTGGGAAGTGAAGGAGATAGTGGATGGTGTAGGGAGAAGGGGGGGGTTGAATTGGGCGGTTGGTCGGATAGGAAGAGTTGAGAGATGATGAATAGGCATGGACATTTAGGGTTAGGGTTAATCGTCGAACCATAGCACGAGCTTAGAGATGAGCTTGTGATATCGAACAACTCACGTAATGTGTCAGTGATATCGTGAACAGACTACTTGAGGCTGGGCTTGAATAGAGGTTCAAGCCATGTGGTTGGGTGGGCCTAGGCCGAGCCTGGAATAAGGGTCCAACCCTTTACACAGTACTTAAGCCGAGCCGAAAGGGCACGTGAGAGATCGCTATGGAAACTTACCCAGCTCCTCCACTTCAGCCGCAAACACCTCAGCTCTCAGCCGTTTGGCTACTATGTCTGACACGACCGACGATGTACTCGCCCGGCCACTTTATCTTGCACACGTATTCTGTTCAATTCTATTTGATAACATCCAGAAATTCATCCAGAACGGATAGCTTCCCAGGCTCCGCACTATGGATAGTCTTCGAAAGTTAGCGTTTGCGGCGTTCGAAGGGGAGAAGCGGTTTAGTGATACGGTCCATGAATTCACTTTTATTCAAGCCCAGCCTAACAAGGAGCAGAGGACCATCATCCAACCAAGGAAAATACCGAAGAACGAGATAGTCTCTAAAATGGCAGCAAAGCCTAGTACTGTTGGTAGCGGCCCCTCTTCCACCCTAGAGCTGAAGCTGGTTCAGATTCGAATTACGGACCCTTCTCCATTCTACATCAAGAAACAGCTTTTCTTGTTAAAAGGTCGGCCGGGTTAAGATTAATAAGGAGAGACGTAGGACTTAGTTAAAATTAATAACTATATAACTATATTAAATTACTTATTTCTATATAAAAAAGATATATATTTTAACTAGAAATTTAGATCTAATAGTTAATTAAAGTTATCTCTTAATATATAAATATTATTAATAAAAATAATCTATAGTAGGAAAACTAGTTAGAGTTTAGTCTCTATATAAAAATATAAAAAATCTAGAATAAAAAAGATTCTCTATAGTTAAATTAGTTTAAAATCTTAATTTTAAGTTTAGAACTAAGTAAATTAAGAGATTAATATTATAATATATAATTTTATATATATAAATAAATTATTATAGTATATAATTTTATAAATAAACTATTATTATTAAGAAGGACTAGATTATTATATAAAGTAATAAGATAAATAAGTTTAATAGAAGAAACTAGTAGTACTATTTTATAGTAGTAATAGTATATAAGATAAAGAGTTCTACTAAGCGTAAGAAATAAAGAAATACTTATTAGCGCTAGATATATTCTAGCTCTAATACTTAGTATTAACTAAATAGGTTATACTTTTCTCTTATTCTAGTAGATTTTTATTCTAATTTAATTAAGAAGGATCTAGTCCTTTCTAATTTTAACTTATATAAATTATCTATAATTATCCCTATAAGCGGGAGTTATAGTACCCGGGCCCTAGTACTATAGCTCTGGTGGCAAAAAATCGTCCCAGTACCATTAGATCTTTAAGTGATGGTACTCGGTCAATTTTTAAAAAGTTTTTAAAAAGTTTATAAAGCAAAATTATAGAGCTAGATAAGGGCTATAAATCTATATATTTATTCCCTAATTTGGTTAGCGTAAACAAAATCTATAAAAGTTTAAAGTTAGGGACTTTTTAAGCTTATCTTCTTATCTAAATCTAATGGTACTCGGTCAAATCTTATAAACAACTTAAAATATTTATATGTATATATTTTAGAGCTATATTAGGGCTATAAATAGAAGGTCTAATTTTAAAATTATATAAATAAATAAAAAGGTTAAAAGGTAGAATAAGTTTTCTTACTAAAAATTTAAACTTTTTAAACTAAGGTTGATAGTACTTAATTAAATTTTATAAATAATTTTAAATACTTATATATATATATTTTAAAGTTATAATATAGCTATAAATTATATATTTATTTTTAAAATTATATAAATAAATAAAAAAGTTATAAGTTTTTATATTAAAAATTTAAACTTTTTATTTTTAGATAATAATAGTTAGTTAAATTTTATAAATACTTTTAGATATTTATATATATTTATTATAAAGCTATATTAAAGCTATATATAATAAAATAGCTTTAAAATTTAATAAAAAACTAAAAAAGTTATAAGATAGGATAAGATTTAGGGTTAGGGTTAGGGTTAGGGTTAGGGTTAGGGTTAGGGTTAGGGTTAGGGTTAGGGTTAGGGTTAGGGTTAGGGTTAGGGTTAGGGTTAGGGTTAGGGTTAGGGTAGGATACTCTGCGTTGATACCACTGCTT